>CM062607.1:10451366-12900380 GCA_031470985.1 Agastache rugosa
CCTTGGAATTTTCAATTTCCTTGAAATCAAATGATGTTGAATCATGATTTCTTAATCTGTCTTTTTCTTCCATAAAAATCCTCTTTATGCTTGGCACATAAGAGCGATTTATAACTTGTGGAAGAGAGGATATAATTTTACAGAACACCTTGCCTTTTAGGGATTTTGATGCAATATTCCCTCCTATAAGCAAGAATTTTTCTCCCAATTTTTCCAGAATGTCTTCAATTTTTGAGCCTTCTTCTTCCAGACGGAACTCAATAAAATCAACCATGCCATTGTGATAAAATTTTAAAAAATTTTCACAATTCATGTCTGTCGAATTTAGGTCAACTTGGAGTTTGAAAAGTCCAGGGACTCCATCTGGAAATTCTTGAGAATCAAAGTAGTATGTTGACTTTTGTACTACTTTTACTCCTTCGAAATGAATTTCTCCAAAAATAATTTTTACCAATTTCTTTTGGAGATTTTCAAAATCCTTTAAAATTCCTTCCAAGGCCTTTGTTGAAATTATTTGTTCCAATTCAGGAACTCTGTCTAAAAGTGGTTTTAAGACCTCTTGGTAAGGGAGATCAAGCACTCTTGCCTTGAAATTTTCGAATTTTCTTTGGGGAATCGAATCCTTTTTTATTTCAAAATCTTTGATCTCAGTGTTTAAGGAAAAAATTTTTGAATTAAGGTTTGAGATTCCTTTTTCCATTGTAAAAATTGTTTGGTCCTTGAATTTTAGGGCCTCAACATTCTCTTGAATTTTTGAATTGGCGAGAGAAAGTTGACTTTGTAAATCAAAAATTTGTTTTTCTAATTTTTGAATTGTCTCGGATTGAGCTGAAATTACCCCACTTGGGTTTTCTTCTACAATTTGTGAAAAACTTTTTACTTCTTCTGGTTCAATGAAAAAGTTTAACCCTAAAGAATCTCTAGCATTATCTAAAGCTTCTTTAAAGGTATAATATCCTTTAAAAATAGGGTTTTGACAAGTAATATGTTTTCTAACTGTATCAAAATTATTAAAAAGACCTACTTTTGTACCTCTGTAAATAACATAATGAGAAAATTTTCTTTTTGGGATTACATTCTTTTCTGCCTTTAAATCTGAAAAATAGAAACTAAGGGCATTAAGAATTTGAACTTTGAAAGAGGTGGCGTTGGGAAGAGTTTGAATATGCCACAAATTATCTAACAAACACTGTTGTTGAGGATTAACCTCGATTCCAGTGTATGGTTTGAATTTTTTGTTTTGATCTGTGTGAGTAGAAAGCATAACAGATCCAAACTGAAAGTGTGTTTTCAAATTCTTTTCTCCTTTTGTTGATACCAAAAGGGGGGGTATGGTGTGTTTTTTAGGGATACACATTAATCCACAATAAATAAAAGAAAAAGATCTTACGAGATGGAGGAGCTTTCCAGAAAAGGGCAGCACTCCAGGTTGATCTTTGAGATGGAGAAGAGTTTATACAGCGGAGATTTATTTATTTATTTTTTTTTTTTTTTTGATACTGGGATATATTATATGAACTAGGAAGGAATAACTATCTGCTAAAAACTAAGAAGAGGAGAGTTTAGAAACTCATTCTTGATTTTGAATAAAAGAGGGTTGTATTGTTTCTTCGGTGTGTTTACAATGAAAGAGCAAAGCTCTTTTTATAGCCAAAAATTGGCCGACAATTCCAATCTATCCTATAAAAGTTAAGATACCTAGTCTAGAAAAAACCACAAATTCAAACAAGTAATAATCAAAGAAAAGACTAAAAAAGAAAAGAAAAGACTACACTACAAAAATAAAGATAACAATAATCGTGGCCAAAAAATTCAAAAAGTAAGAAAAACTTTTTGACAAATGTTAGTGACAATTGATAAATTTTCGTCATTGCATTCGTCATATCCTTTCTAGAAATCCCTGTGAGTTTCTGGAATTTCTTCATCATTTTCTGTATCACTTTCTTGATGAAGAGCAAACACTTCTTCAGTATTGATGATGTGTTATTCGTCTTCTAATTTTTCGCCTTCACCGCTGAATGGTAAAAGCATTTTCCAATTTTCTGTCCCAAAGATCTGGGTGAAATGTCCTTCTCCAAGGAGTTTGTACTGGTTCCAGAAAATTAGTTCGAAACCCATATTTTCTTGATAGTATTCATACACCTTGGAATTTTCAATTTCCTTGAAATCAAATGATGTTGAATCATGATTTCTTAATCTGTCTTTTTCTTCCATAAAAATCCTCTTTCTGCTTGGCACATAAGAGCCATTTATAACTTGTGGAAGAGAGGATATAATTTTACAGAATACCTTGCCTTTTAGGGATTTTGATGCAATATTCCCTCCTATAAGCAAGAATTTTTCTCCCAATTTTTCCAGAATGTCTTCAATTTTTGAGCCTTCTTCTTCCAGACGGAACTCAATAAAATCAACCATGCCATTGTGATAAAATTTTAAAAAATTTTCACAATTCATGTCTGTCGAATTTAGGTCAACTTGGAGTTTGAAAAGTCCAGGGACTCCATCTGGAAATTCTTGAGAATCAAAGTAGTATGTTGACTTTTGTACTACTTTTACTCCTTCGAAATGAATTTCTCCAAAAATAATTTTTACCAATTTCTTTTGGAGATTTTCAAAATCCTTTAAAATTCCTTCCAAGGCCTTTGTTGAAATTATTTGTTCCAATTCAGGAACTCTGTCTAAAAGTGGTTTTAAGACCTCTTGGTAAGGGAGATCAAGCACTCTTGCCTTGAAATTTTCGAATTTTCTTTGGGGAATCGAATCCTTTTTTATTTCAAAATCTTTGATCTCAGTGTTTAAGGAAAAAATTTTTGAATTAAGGTTTGAGATTCCTTTTTCCATTGTAAAAATTGTTTGGTCCTTGAATTTTAGGGCCTCAACATTCTCTTGAATTTTTGAATTGGCGAGAGAAAGTTGACTTTGTAAATCAAAAATTTGTTTTTCTAATTTTTGAATTGTCTCGGATTGAGCTGAAATTACCCCACTTGGGTTTTCTTCTACAATTTGTGAAAAACTTTTTACTTCTTCTGGTTCAATGAAAAAGTTTAACCCTAAAGAATCTCTAGCATTATCTAAAGCTTCTTTAAAGGTATAATATCCTTTAAAAATAGGGTTTTGACAAGTAATATGTTTTCTAACTGTATCAAAATTATTAAAAAGACCTACTTTTGTACCTCTGTAAATAACATAATGAGAAAATTTTCTTTTTGGGATTACATTCTTTTCTGCCTTTAAATCTGAAAAATAGAAACTAAGGGCATTAAGAATTTGAACTTTGAAAGAGGTGGCGTTGGGAAGAGTTTGAATATGCCACAAATTATCTAACAAACACTGTTGTTGAGGATTAACCTCGATTCCAGTGTATGGTTTGAATTTTTTGTTTTGATCTGTGTGAGTAGAAAGCATAACAGATCCAAACTGAAAGTGTGTTTTCAAATTCTTTTCTCCTTTTGTTGAAATTTTGGAAATAGGAGAAGTTTGAGAAAAATTTCCCATCTGTATAAATTTTGAACTGGGAGAATTCTGAAAATCACTTCCCATCTGTGTAAATTTTGAACTGGGAGAACTAGTAGAAGTATGTCCCAATTTTAGAAATTTAGGGCTACTTTGCACTAGATGTTATCATTGGAGAATTGTCTGTAGAAACTTTCTCTGTAGCAACTTTCTCCTTGCCTTTAGGTTTGATGACTTTTTTGTGATTCATAACCTGTATTTAAATATTTAAAAATGTTACGAGAAAGTAAATCAGCTAGATTATTATCTTTTCCTTTTATATGTTCAAAATTTATTATGTAACCTTTTCCTTGAATTAGGTTTTGTAAATTTACCCATCTGGTTCTATTTACTTTTCTACTATTATCATTTTTTAAAAATTTTACTATTGCTTCACATATGTTCTTCTTGTAAATTCATTATTTAAATAGATTTTGAATTTTTCTAATGAATTTATTAATGCTCGTATTTCAAAATCTAAAGAAGTCCAATTACTTCCAATTTTTCCAAAATTTCCAATCGCTATATGCAGCAATTCTTTCTTCATTTTTGGGGCAATATTTATTTTTCTTGCATAACATAACAGCTCCCCATCCTTCTTTGGAGCCATCACATTCTATAATAATATAATCTGTTACTAGAGGTAATTCTAGTGGGTTAATTATTTTAATCGCTTCTTTTATTTTTTTAACTAAAAGAATATCTTCTTTATTAAAATTTCTTTGCCCATTTTTAGTAGTTTTACTATATAAAGGTCCTGCAAGCTTACTAAGGTTTGGTATAAATTTTCTAGCATAATTGAGCAATCCTAAGAAAGCTTGAATTTGCTTTAAACCTTCTAGTTTATCTGGAAAGTTTAATAGTTTTTCTCGCAATGTGTGGTTGTAATTCAATCTTTCCATTTCCAATTTCTAATCCTAAAAAGGATATTTTTCTTTTAAATAATTCCATTTTTCTTTTACTAATTACAATACCTTGTTTTTCTATTTCTTTAAAAATAATTTCTAAATGGTATTCATGTTCTTTAATATTATTACTCGCTACAAGAATATCATCTATATAAACTAGACAAATCATATTTTAGAAATATAGAGTCCATAAATCTTTGAAAAACTGATGGAGCATTTTTTAAGCCAAAACTCAAAACATTCCATTCAAAATGTCCTTCTGGACAGGAAAAAGCTGTCCATGGTTTAAACCATTCTTCTAATTGTAATTGATTATATCCTGATTTAAGGTCAAATTTGCTAAAAATCTTTTTATTTTGGATTAAACTAATTAATCCATCCTTATTCGGAATATTGTAACCATCATCTATGGTGTTATCATTTAATCTTTTATAATTATAAACTATTCTTGCTTTTCCTCTTTTTATTTCTGAATGATTTCTAACTATAAAAGCTGATGTTCTATGTGGACTTTCTGATCTTCTAATTAATTTTTGTTCTAACATTTCTGGAATTTGTTTTTTAAATTCTTCTCTATCAAGTGGAGAATATTCTATATTTGCTGTAATAATCCTTATATCAGGATTTTTAATTTTTTGTTTTATTAAATAGTTTACTTTTGTCTTAGTAATGTCTTCACCTATTAATCCTATTTTTTCAAGTCTTTGAATTATAGGGTAATTTATGCTCTTTGTAATATTTGGTCCTTTTTCTAATTCGTGACCTAAAAAATTTCCTAAATAAAACATTGTTTCATTTTCTATTTTATTTATCCTGTGACTTTCTTTATTTTGAGATTTTTGAGATTTTGAGATTTCTTTATTGTGACTTTCTTTATTTTGGATTAAACTAATTAATTCATCCTTATTCGGAATATTGTAACCATCATCTATGGTGTTATCATTTAATCTTTTATAATTATAAACTATTCTTGCTTTTCCTCTTTTTATTTCTGAATGATTTCTAACTATAAAAGCTGATGTTCTATGTGGACTTTCTGATCTTCTAATTAATTTTTGTTCTAACATTTCTGGAATCTATTTTTTAAATTCTTCTCTATCAAGTGGAGAATATTCTATATTTGCTGTAATAATCCTTATATCAGGATTTTTAATTTTTTGTTTTATTAAATAGTTTACTTTTGTCTTAGTAATGTCTTCACCTATTAATCCTATTTTTTCAAGTCTTTGAATTATAGGGTAATTTATGCTCTTTGTAATATTTGGTCCTTTTTCTAATTCGTGACCTAAAAAATTTCCTAAATAAAACATTGTTTCATTTTCTATTTTATTTATCCTGTGACTTTCTTTATTTTGAGATTTTTGAGATATGGTGTTATCATTTAATCTTTTATAATTATAAACTATTCTTGCTTTTCCTCTTTTTATTTCTGAATGATTTCTAACTATAAAAGCTGATGTTCTATGTGGACTTTCTGATCTTCTAATTAATTTTTGTTCTAACATTTCTGGAATTTGTTTTTTAAATTCTTCTCTATCAAGTGGAGAATATTCTATATTTGCTGTAATAATCCTTATATCAGGATTTTTAATTTTTTGTTTTATTAAATAGTTTACTTTTGTCTTAGTAATGTCTTCACCTATTAATCCTATTTTTTCAAGTCTTTGAATTATAGGGTAATTTATGCTCTTTGTAATATTTGGTCCTTTTTCTAATTCGTGACCTAAAAAATTTCCTAAATAAAACATTGTTTCATTTTCTATTTTATTTATCCTGTGACTTTCTTTATTTTGAGATTTTTTGAAAAAATCTAATTCACCAGTTCCACCACGCTTTCGAGCGAACTCTGATGTCTGACTATATCTGTTTGTAGGAAAACTATAAACTTGTTTACTAAGAGTAATATGGTTTTTTGCTATTGTAATTGATCCATTTAAACTTGTAACAAAGTTTAATCCTAACAAAAAATCTTCTGATTTTACAGATTCTGGATTAATAATAACCTGTGGTAATTCATATTTAGAACTAAAATTTCCTGCAAAGTCTAGGAATTGAATTCCTAATGCTTCAACTTGGTGTGTTATTTTAATAATTCTATTTTCAACAGTTCTTGTTTCTATATTATAAGTTAATTTTTTATGATACTGTTTTGGGATTAGACTATATCCTATTAAACTTTTAGTACTTCCCGTATCAAGTGTGGCTGCTAATGGTATATAAGTATTTTGATCTAGCCAAACTCTGCAATGTAGAGTTATTAAATTAGAAATTCCTTTATTAATACTTTCAAGACTTTTATTATTTATTGAAATGACTTCCTGTTTTTCTTCAATATGTTGTGACATTTTACTACATTCAGCTTCTTCATCTGTTATAAGTATATTTTTTCTTTTATCAATTTTTTCTTCTAATATATTATTCTTAAATTCTAATAGTTGTATTTTTTGGTTTATGAGTTCAATAGCTAACTCATGTTTATTTATTCTTTCTTTATAAAAATTTAATTTTTCATCCTGTTCTATTATATTTATTGTTCTTCCTTCTAATTCAGTATTTATTTTAAAAATTTCATGTATACATAGGAAGCATATTTCTTTAAAACATTTATTACATTGATATCTTTTATCAATAGCTGGGAATAAATTACAAATGAAACAGCTAATATGATTATTTCCTTTAAATCTTATCCAATCATGTTGACACTCTGTTTCTGTATTCATATATGTGTAAGTTATTTGTGATTTTTCTTCTTCACTAAATATACTATATACTGAATCATTTTCTGAGTCGGTTTTAATTTCTTCTATTTCAAAATCTCCTATTTGTTCAACTAGATTGTTTCTTTCTCTACTTCTATTATCTTTGTTCTTATCCGGACATCTATTTGCTAAATGTTTTGGATCCCCACAAATAAAACATCTACAAGTTCTATTTTGTGGTTTTCTAACATATTTATTTTTATCATAATTTTTATTTTTATCAAAACTAGTACTTTTTCTAATATGTTTATATTTTTTGGGTTTTTCATAATATCCATATGCCCGTGGTGTATAAATTGTCGTTTTACAAAAAGCCCATGCTTGGCTTTTAATTTGTTCTTGCATGATGCCTTCTTTACACTTTTCTTCTAATTTATGAAAAACAAAAGACACTCTGGGTCCAATTCCTAAATTTATAGGTTTTGGATCAAGTTTTTTCCATTCTTCATGGAGACCTTTTCCTAAATCTCCCGGTAATTTTATAAAATATTTATCACATAACTCATCTTCCATAGCCCTTCCGGTTTGTGATATTATTCTAGTAAAATCTGTACTAAATTCTCTAATATATTTAAAATGTGAAATACTTAATTATTCAAGATTTCTAATTGCAGTATCTTGAATAAATGTATTTTCTTTTGTAGGATCAACTCCTAATAATAATATTCTAATTTGACTTGTGAAATTGTAAGGATTTTCTCCTAAAGATTTAATTTGATTAATTTGTTCAGGAGCTTGATTCTTTTTACTTTGCCACAACCCTAGAGCAATTGGTCCTAGCGTTGTTTCTAAATAAGCAAACATATCTATATCTGTTCTTTTATTTGTTTCCCAATTTCTAACTACATTTTGTTCCCATATTAATATTTCATCTGGCCATAATTGAGGACTTTGTTGTTCTAATAATAACATTTCTTTACTGTATAATTTTCCAATAGGCATTCTACTTCCTTTTCCTTTATATTGAGATTCTCCTTCGTATTTTAAACTAGAGGGAGCCCAATTTTCTCTGCCTATATTATCTGTTGAACCTTGTCCTGTATGTGAAAATTCTATTTTTGGTCTTTTATATCCAGTTATAGTAGTTGCATCCATAAAATTTGCTTCTTTTTTGTAAAAATCTATTATCATACTTTTACCATTCATTATATCACTTACTAATGGTAAATTAAAGTATTTTTCTAATTCAACATATGACTCTTCATAATTCATACTTAATTTTGTCATACATTCAATTATCATATCATCAACTTGTTCCCGTATATTTAATTCGGTAAATTTTTTATTTATTATTTGTTCAATAGAAGTTTTTGTTTCTTCTATTTTAAAACCTCGTTTCAATTTCAATTTCGATTCATTATCCGAATAGTCATTTAATTCATTAAATTGACTATATCCAATTAAATCAATTTGGTCATAATCTTCGCTTCGATTCGATTCGTGTTACGTATCATAAATAGGTTCTGAATTATAAATAGAATCTTCTTTTATATTTGCCATTAATGTATGATTTGTTTCTGTTTTTTCATCATCACTTTATTCATTATCCTTTTTAATATAATTTGTTAATCTTAAATTAAATGTTCCTTACTTGTTTCATACATAAGACTTTTACGTGGAACTAAAATCTTATTATCTTCATTAATACTAAAATTTTCTAATGACCAATCTAATCCAAAGAAGATCTTCTCGGATTGATTTTTATGGGATCTATCATTTTTATTCCCTTACTATTTATATTTTTTACAATTCCATCTATGTTTACTTTAAAATTCATACCAGATCTATTGCTGGCTTTTCCTAAAATTCCTACACTTACAATTAGATTATTTCCTATATAACCATCATATCCTTTTGTCTGTAATCCTATTTTTAAATTTTTTAAATCATTTATATCTTTTAGTATTGCCGGTAAACAATAAAATATTGCACTCGTTTTGACTCATATCTACTTCCATTCCGGAAATAGTTGCTTTTTTCATATTTGTACTCCAAGATTTATCCATTAATATTGTTAAAACTTTAGTACCTAACTCTTTTCTTCCTAATCCTTTTATTCCTATAACAACTAATCCAATATGGACAAATCGTTTTTTGGAATTTTTAATTTTTATTATTGTTTACGGTGAGATTAAGTCTATAATTTGAGTATTTTCAACTATTCTTAGACTTTCTTCCCTATCGCTTCTTATTAATACCGTGTTAATATTCATCATGCCTCGTTTGATATAAAATTCTTGGATTTAAAATATCAATTTGATGATTATTGTATAATTCTAAATTTCTGTCTATATTAATTTCATCTTCAATTTGAACAATATTTTCGGAAGAATTACTTCCTGATCCTCTTGTAGTTATTCTATTTAAAAATGTATTAGAAACTATGTCATTAATATTTGACGTACTACTTCTTCCTTCTTGTATTGTTCTAGATCTTCCTATAAAGCTATTCATTTTCTAGCTTTCCAATGTTTATAAATGGGTGGAGTAATATCTTTTTTAGGTCTTTCAATTGGACCTAATTCTAAATCTTTTATGGTTTTAGTTAATTTATCTAATTCTTTAGTAAAATCAAAAGGTTCTGAACTTTCTTTTTCTTTGGTTTCTTTTTTGCTGTTTTTTAATTCTGCAATTATATAACAATTTTGATCTTTTATAAAATCTAAATTTTCTTTGATTTTATTAATATAAGCCTCTCTCTCAAGACTTTTTTGTTTTAATTCTGTTAAAATTTTAATAATTTTATTATTTTCTTTTTCTAGGCCAAAACCTATATTTAAAACAAGATCTGTAATACTATTTAGATGATTGTTTTCACTATGTAAAATATGATTAAATCCTTTTTTAAATTTACAGTTAAACTTAAAATTTTCTATAGAAACACAATGATTATCTTTTATAGAATATTCAAGATCAAGAAATTCAAGACGTTTGAGCGGATTTAGATCAATGATGAGAGTTTCTTAGTTTTTAGCTTTTAGTTACCTTCCTTTTCTAAAGATAAAACATATCCCAATAATTAAATTATAAGTATAAACAAAAGAAAACATCAAGAGATAAAGAATAAAAACTAAAGAACACACTAACTTTTCCAGTTAATATAAGTGCTTTTAAAGAAGAATAATCCTTCATTCTGGCGGGTTCTTAGTATAAACAGGATTTATGCTAAACATAGCAACCTTGACTAAGCCTGTCCAGACCTTTTAGGCCTCAAAATCTTAAAAGCTCTGATACCAAAAGGGGGGGTATGGTGTGTTTTTTAGGGATACACATTAATCCACCATAAATAAAAGAAAAAGATCTTACGAGATGGAGGAGCTTTCCAGAAAATGGCAGCACTCCAGGTTGATCTTTGAGATGGAGAAGAGTTTATACAGCGGAGATTTTTTTTTTTTTTTATACTGGGATATATTATATGAACTAGGAAGGAATAACTATCTGCTAAAAACTAAGAAGAGGAGAGTTTAGAAACTCACGAGATGGAGGAGCTTTCCAGAAAAAGGGCAGCACTCCAGGTTGATCTTTGAGATGGAGAAGAGTTTATACAGCGGAGATTTATTTATTTATTTTTTTTTTTTTTTTGATACTGGGATATATTATATGAACTAGGAAGGAATAACTATCTGCTAAAAACTAAGAAGAGGAGAGTTTAGAAACTCATTCTTGATTTTGAATAAAAGAGGGTAAAGTGTAAAGAAGCTGTCATGCAAGAACAAAAGTGGTTGGCCACGATTATTGTTATCTTTATTTTTGTAGTGTAGTCTTTTCTTTTCTTTTTTAGTCTTTTCTTTGATTATTACTTGTTTGAATTTGTGGTTTTTTCTAGACTAGGTATCTTAACTTTTATAGGATAGATTGGAATTGTCGGCCAATTTTTGGCTATAAAAAGAGCTTTGCTCTTTCATTGTAAACACACCGAAGAAACAATACAACCCTCTTTTATTCAAAATCAAGAATGAGTTTCTAAACTCTCCTCTTCTTAGTTTTTAGCAGATAGTTATTCCTTCCTAGTTCATATAATATATCCCAGTATAAAAAAAAAAAAAAAAAAAAAAGAAAAAAAATCTCCGCTGTATAAACTCTTCTCCATCTCAAAGATCAACCTGGAGTGCTGCCCTTTTCTGGAAAGCTCCTCCATCTCGTAAGATCTTTTTCTTTTATTTATTGTGGATTAATGTGTATCCCTAAAAAACACACCATACCCCCCCTTTTGGTATCAGAGATATATATATATATATAGGGAGCGAATCTGGTAAGAACACATCTTATATAAGAACGTAAGAACAATGCATTTTTATTATATCGGAGATGCATAAAATGCAGAAACTAAATGCATAAACTACAATAACTTAATGCATTAGCATTTAAATGCATAAATTAGGGTAATTAAATGCACGGTTAAATCTGGACCGTAGATCAACAAAAATCAAGGGTCCAGATTTGTTCTTATTTCTCACCTAAGAAAGTGTTCTTATTTGATCCGCGCTCTATATAGGAACCCATCTTTATATGAGTCCGTATGAACCATGCATTTTTATCACATCAGTTAATGCGCAAATTTCATGTTAATGAAAAAATTGAACTCTTGATCTTTTTTATGCATTGTCCAGATTTAATTGGTGTATTAAATTATTGCACGTTGTGCATTAAAAATGTATTAAATATTTGTGCATTAAGTTACTGCAATTTGTCATTTGTCATGTTTGTGCATTAAACTACTGCATTTTGTGCATTTCCGAAGTGATAAAAATGTATACTCATATAAGGATGAGTTTTTACCATATCCACACCCTATATATATATATCCACTCTCAAGATCCTACCTTTCTAATTGACCTTTTATTCCATTTTGCCATATTTGATAGGATATAGCTGCATCATAAAGAAACTTGTATTCGTTAGCAAGAAGAAAGTGGTCAAGAACTTTATTATCTAGATATTCAACTGTCTTTGTGTGTGTGTGTGTCCACATCAGCAGTATTGCTTTACATACCATTACTAAACTCTCATGCAAAAAAATACCACATGCTTTGTTATACTTTTATCCTTGCATGGTCAGCTGCCTATTGCTTACTAATAACACTTTTTTCTTTGATTAATCTTATCAATATTATCTCAAAACACTACTTGCATGACAACTAGAGCATGATTTTATCCAGTCTTAAGAATGTGAGATTTAATCACAATTCAATATAAGGATTACAATGTATATATATATACGGCGAATAAGAAGTTCCAATGTAAATGATATGCATTGCATAGACGATCAGATGTAATCATTGATAATTTTATAATCATGCCCAATTTTTATTTTCTTATCATGGTCAGTCTTTTCACTATTATGATCGATCTTAAATTGATTATTTTTCAATGGTGAATATAAAATTAAACATTATAATTTTATTTAAATGAAATGAAATGAATGACAAATCATTGTTTAATTTTTTACTAAACATAATCGATTTATGAAAGCAAATTATTTGCACGTGTGGATGAATCTGGACTGTTCATGAATGAATGTCATCCACATGAAAACTTCCCTAGATTAAACTAATCCAAATAACCTATACATGTTTATCTCAAAAAAAAAAAAACCTATACATGTTTATATTATTGTGGCTCGCTCGTACTATTAGTATTACACATATATAACCAAAATTATCAAACTTAAAAGCTAATCAGCTGACAACGTTTCAAATAGTTGTATTTCCACTCAAATATTTATATGATTTTGTTGATTTACCAATATAAAGTATCCGAAATTAGCACTTACAATTTCGAGTTAACAAAAAATATTTCTTCTAAAGGGCATTCGTATACACCAAACATTCAAACCTAAAAGTTACCGGATGAAATTCTCTATCCCACAATTATGTCTCATCATGCGTGCTCCGCCAATAATTTTTTATTATTTGGGATAATGAATCATAATAGAAAAGATTTTGTATTTGGGATAATGAATCATAATTGACATATATTACTAAAACTCAAATTTTAAATAAATAATAATCTATCCTATTTTTTGGAATAATCAATCCTAATATTTAATTATTAATTCAAAAACTGTAAATTAAATATAAAAATAATTAAAATAAAACCATAACATAGAATATTGAAATTGAAGGAAAAATGAATTATTATTTAAGAAAAATGATAGTGGGACATGGAATGAGTGTGTTAGCCTAGTGGTAGAGTGGTTAATGCCCGGACCAAAGGTTACGAGTTCAAGTCCACCATCACGCGACATTTAAAATTTGTTGTAATGTTATGTTCAAAATATAATTCACAATTGAAAAGTTGCAAAGTGTAAATTTTCAGATAGTGTAAAAACAATCAAACCCGATGGGCAAATTAAATGTAAATTACCCAAATACAAAATCACTCTCAAACTTTCTACCAATTCTCTTCTAAAGTATAAATAAACACATTCTCAATTTCCAATGCATATATATATATCAATAATACTTTTTGGATATATATGTCCGGACATAAAATGAATATATTAATAATCTTAACTTATAATTTATCAAATAAAATAATGGTGTTGGTTAGTACTATAATGTATTTACTTAATTAATCTAAATCGCCATTTTTAAAGAGAGAAATGTGAATACAAAAAATACGAAATTAAACTAATAAAGTTATTTTGTGATTTTCACTAATCTTTCGGAAATACTATTACTTAATAGATATTTATGCATTCACTTGAATTAGATTACTCACAAAATAATAAATTGAATGAATGTGGAGAAATTACAAAATTAAATAAATAAGTTAAACGGATCGAACCGATTCATTTACCTAAACTAGCTAGATTATGTCCGGACATTTATGTCCGAATAGCATCACTCTATATATATATAGGGAAGAGATCGTATGTAAAATCATTTTCCTGTAAGAAATAAGAAGCGATTTGGACCATTGATATTTGTAGATCTACGGTTGTCATTGACCAGTGCATTATAATTGAACATGAAATGCATTATTGTAACAATGCATTGTAATAAATTAAAAATGCATTATTATGACAGTGCATTGTAAAAAGACATAAAATACATTATTTTAGTACATAAAATGCATTATTATTATTTTTTACGGGAAAAGTATTTTGTACGTGAACCAACCCCTATATATATATATATATCACAAATTATGATATAACTTATTTTCAAATTAAACAATTCACATCCAAAAGTTGTAGAATTTGGCGAGTACTGTTCCTTTCAATCCTAGGCACTACAAATATTTATTATATTAAATTTATCCTTTTTGTACTAGTATTGATTTAATGAATTTTTGTGGGCAAGTAGATAATGTAAACTAAAATCATTTGTTGAAAATATGAATAGAATTAATTATATTGGTGGCCCTTTACACCAAAAAAAGGTCCTTTACACCAAAAAAACAAGAGCATGCACGTTCCTGATTTTTGAAAGAAGCGTCAAAATGTTTGCCAAAAAGAACTATAAAGATTGTTGATCTAATTCATTTTTTTATGCTTTTGGATGTGGTCGCGATCGTTCTTATCGATAAATGTCTAAACTTTATTATTAGTTCGAGTAAGGTAGAAAGTAGGTGGTTCTTTTTTTTGTCTTTTTTTTTTCCTAGTTGGGAATGGAGAAGTAGTGATGCTTGAACCCTTGACCTCACTTTTAACATATGAGGTCTTCACGGTTTGAATGTGTACTCGAAATGACAATTCTCCTAGTTATACCATATGAATGTATTGAGATGAATCTCCATATTTTGATTGCAACTTGATTGTTTCTTCTTTGACGATAATAACTCGCAACCAATATTTGAGGTGCGAACTGAATAATATATTGCGTTTATATAGGAGAGATAAACCACACACAATATAAATCTAGTGTAACATGATGCACCTAGTCGTTATTGGTGAAATTCAAACTTGAGATCTTTATGATCACAACTCACATACATACCTACTCCACCACTACGTCATCCCAATATCATGATAGCAACTTGGTTGTTAGTGTCATCAATTTTGGTACGCATTTTAAGCACCGATAACAATACATAATTAAAAAACTACATAATTTCAAATTTTTAAAAATGACATGATTGAAAAGCTACGACTATGGCTCAATGTGACCGAATCGTGAATAGATGTGCTCCGTCAAATCATCGTGAAGGCATGCTGCTAGTCGGGAGACTTGTGATCTTACATAACGATCCATATAATCATTGAATTCAGTCGGGAATCCTAGCCGAGGTCGGAGAGTGTTGCTGATCGAAGAAGCGTTCGTGTCGTCTCTCCAATCGGTAGCAGTTTCTCCTTCATCTTCGATTATAATGTTGTGCAGAATAATGCACGCAAACATGATATTTGAAATGTGCTCTCTATACCAAAGACAAGTCGGTCCTCTTATAATTACCCACCGAGCTTGAAGACTTCCAAAGACTCGTTCGATATCCTTCCTTGCGCTTCTTGCATCCTTTTCATAGTTGCCTTCTTTGGACCTGTGGGATAAGGAGGAGCCTTTACGAATGTTGGCCAATTTGGATAGATTCCATCACATAGATAGTAGCTAGCCTAGACTGACTCGTTCACTTCAACTAAAATATGTTATCGTTCACGTAGATGTTGTTTGAAACTGTTGGTCCCAAGACGGATACCTTGGTGTAGAGGGGAGGTGAATACACCAAAGTTTAAAAACTTTTCCAAGTTAAAACTCTTTTGAGAGAGCCTGTTGTGTCCGATCCAGCTGGATGACAGCTTGATTGACACAGCTGGATGTGTAAGTGTGTGCGGAAGTTGGTGGGTTTGGAAAGTCCGTCTGTTTCTTCAAATTATATTGCAAAGCTCTGTTTCACTTTTCAGTTAGTCAGTTTATGCAGCTTGAAATGTATGCGTGAGAGGTTAGCTAAATGCATAAACAAAGCAGTAAAGAACAAAGCAATTTTAACGTGGTTCGGAGTAACACCTCCTACGTCCACGACCAGGTGCACTGGTAATTCACTACCTCTTGGTTTCCAAGTACCAAGCAACTTCACAACTCTAACCTGAGTTGTGTTCCAACAGTTTGCTGGCACTGTCAAGCCTACACCTTCAGTTTGCAGGTACTGAAGAACCTTCCTTACAGTTTACGGGTACTGTAAAACCTGACCACTCGAATTACACGCTTCGAGCAAGCGTACCTTTACCTAACCTTTCTGGGTTTGGGTTTGGGTTTGGGTTTTCTAACTATGAACGAGTTCTTACAATGAAGAACAAAGAGTTGGATGAACTCGTTCAAAAACTAGGCTTAAGATATTTCTATTATGATCTATTCTGCCTAAGACTGAATATGTGAACAACTAAGAACACAGTTGACGGGCTGGGTGTTCTTGAAAGATTTGGCTTTGAAGATCGTTGTTCATTTTTCCGTTTTCTCTTTTATTTCTTCAGTCGTCTCGTCAGTCTCACCTTTCTTCAATGGTGAGGAGATATATATAGGTGAAGATTCAAACTAGCCGTTGGAAGAGAGCCGTTTGAATCTTACCTACTCTCATTGACTTCTGGCCTTTAACCTACGAAGTAGGTCTGCATATGCAGAGGCTATTTCTTCTCTGATTTGACTGCGTCAGATGAGATCTTCTGACATCG
The DNA here is from genome assembly GCA_031470985.1 of Agastache rugosa. NCBI lineage: Eukaryota > Viridiplantae > Streptophyta > Magnoliopsida > Lamiales > Lamiaceae > Agastache > Agastache rugosa. Next base: position 10,468,133 of record CM062607.1, read on the forward strand.
GGATCTTGTCTTTGAGAAGGTCTTCGTCTTCGAGCTGCTAAGCGTCTCTGCTGTGTCTTCAGCATCTTGGACTCTGCTGCGTCTTGACTCTGAGCTGTGTCTTAGACCTGTGCTGTATTATTAACCTGAGCTGTGGTTTCAACCTGAGTTGTGTCATTGATACTAAGCTGTGTCCTTTACACTGAGCTGGGTTTTTTACACTGAGCTGGGTTTCCGTCACTGAATACCTAAGCTGGGTCAGCTTAGCTGTATCTTCTGCTATATCTTCTGCTGATTTCAGCAACTCTACCTGTAAACTTAGAAACTCTAAAAGCTCAAACAGGTGAGCTGAAAAACGCTTAGGCTTGTGCAATTATCTACTCGGTTGGGGTCAGCTGGGTTTTGGTATCAAATCAAAACTCTATTAATTTTCCCAACAATTTCCCCCTTTTTGATGATGCCAAAACCTAACTTGAGAAAAACAATTTACTTTCCCCTTAACAAGAAACGGGGTTTCAAAGGATTAAACATTCATAGCAGGTAAACATATTCAGAGTTCAGTGCGTGGACAAAGAGTTATTGTCATCAGGGTGAGCTTGAGAGCAAAATCAAACTTTTCATTAATGAAAGGAAATTTTACAAATTTACATTCAAAAGACAAAATTCCCAGATGGCTGGGTCTTCAACTGAGCTTCCTCTGTTCGTCCATTTGATGGTCAGTCTTGAGACCATATCTGTTGAAGATGAATTCTTCCAAGTTTCTCCATTCATCTTGATTTTTAGACTTGTAGATTTCTCTTTCGCCAGCCCAGTGATGAACTTATTTGATAATCTGGGCCTTGTCGGGAAGATTCGTTCCAGCTATAGTGGGAGGCTTCAACTGCTTGACTCTTGGAGCTTTGAGTTGGATGTCGTTTCTCTTGGCAGCAAGGGCTAATGATCTTGGCATCATTGGATCTTCTTCATGAAGTTCGAGCAAGTATTCTTTGAATGCAGTTTCATGATCCATACCTTTGTATTGATTCAGGTAGCAGAATTCTTTGATGAATTCTGTTTTGCATTGTTCCCAGTTTTCATTGATTTCATCTGGGTTCCTCTTGTCGGATCTTGGAATGCTTGAAGCTGCTTGTTTCTTCCTAGCTTGCCTGTAGCTTAGCCTTTTCTTCCTCTATTTTTTCTCAGCAGGCTGGAGCGATTCGGCTTTCTTCTTGATGATCTTGTCCAGCTCTTGCATTTCTCTTCTTTGTTCGTTGTGGAAGTTACACAGCCAGTGATAGTCATTGTATTCTTCTGGCTTGTGCCCACACGCTTTGGCAAGAGAAACCATCTTTTCTCTCCATGTCTCTTTGACTGCTGCAGATGGCTCATCCTCATCCAGCTCTTTGGCGAAGTCATCGATTTCCGATTGAATTGGCTGCACAGGTTCCCCCATAGCTGCAGCTTTCCTCTCCATTGTTTTTCCAGCTTCATTCTTTTCTTCCCTCTTTTTGGTATTATCAACAAGGGAGGCTGAGAGGTTAATAACTATTGTGTTGAGCTTGGCAAGAGCGGTTTCAACATCAGCGATCTTGGCTGTGTTGTCAGCTGTGGCGAGGTTCAGCTGAGCATTGTTGCTGCTTCCAGCTTTGAACTGAGCATCCAGATCTTTGTACAAGTTAAACAGTTGGCGGATGTCAGAGCTGTTGGAGAGAGTGGACTTTTTGAGGGCTTTCAGCTGGCTTGAAAGATTTGCTATGTCGTCGATCAGTGGAGCTTGATGTCTTGTTACAATCTCAGGAACTCTCTTCTCTAGAAGGTGCGACTGATCAATGCTTTGAGAGACAAGAGATTGCTTGAGATCTAGACTTGTACTTTCTTGTAAATCTTGAGCAAATTTATGGACTTCATCAATTGTCCGTTGTTGCTCTCTAACTTGACAGTCTAGAGCTGTGAACCGCATGATGACCTCGACTTGAGACTTCAGTCGGTCTTGAAAAAAATTTTCCTCAACCTCTTTAGAGATTGCGTTTTTCATGGAGGTTGATAGCTCGACATCTGAGTCTGTTTGTGTTCCATATTCAACATGACCGGGTTTGACTGCCTCGAACTCGACCAGCGAGCGATTGTCATCGGCAATTGGACTTGGTAGGGCTGCTGTCTCTGGTTCAGCTGTTGCATCAGCAGGTTCTTCAATGATTATTACCTCAGCTGTGTTATCTGGTACAGCTTCCTTGGTAATCTCAGCTGAGACTTCTTTGGATATGACATCTCCAGAAGGTGTCTCCCATCCCGCTGCTGTTAGAAGCTTGTTGGTTAACTCCCAGACGTCTGCTGGTTACTGCTTGGGGTACTGCTAAGATACTTCGATAGCTGCTTGGGGTACTGCTAAGATACTTCGATAATACCTCTGATGAGATCATCTTGATGCAAGTAAGCATCCTCCAGACTTCCAAAGCCAAAAGTGTGTTGGAGGCATGCTTCATCCATCTTCAACTTCTCGTAGGAGAAGGTCTCTATTAGCTGCTTATTCTGGTACCAAGTTGCCATTTTCGATAGAATTTGAGGTCTCCAATTTTGATCCCTGCAATGCGTAGCTCCTCGTACATAGCTTCCATGAAGGCTGAGCTAGTGGAGTTGAGTGATGGAGAAGCATTAGAGTCACTCTCCTCTGATTCTATGGAGATTTGAGCAATTGGTTCAAGAGGGTTCACAGTAGGCTGTGAAGAAGTATCAACCATCTGCGTGGGAGATTTAGCTTTGGGTGATGACGGTTTTGGGGGTGAGCTGGGTTTAGCAGAAGTGGGTTCAGATTGGGTATCAGCTGGCTGTGAAGGAGCTTCAGTCAGTTGAATATCTTCCTGCTCTCTTACAGGAGATTAATCTTTGGTTGGAGAGCTGGGTGGAGGAGAAGGCTGTTTGGGCGGAGAGTTGTGAGGCGAAGAGGGCTGGGGTGAGCTCCTTGGATTATCCAGCTCGTCCTCTGAGCTGGATGATGATTCATCATTCAATCCCATATCAGCCAGGATGTTTGATCCGAATGGATTGAAGGCTGAAACAGGCTGTGGGGAGAGAATCACCATTGCTTGATTTGGAGTTGCTTCTGAAGAAGAGCTTTCCTCGGTTGGTGGAATGACAGCTGTTTTCTTTTTCTTTTCAGCTGGACCTCCAGCTGAATTGGGGTCAGCTGTCTTCCTTTTTCTCTGTTTCTTCTCAGCTGGAACATCTGCCTCTGTTTCTTCCAGCTGCTTCTTGCCTTTGCTCACAGCATGTTGTTTCCTCAGAAGATCATTGATTTGGCTAATTCTCTGGAAGAGAATCTTCGTTTCTGGAAACGGTTCTGAGTCAGCCCACTTTACTGTGTATCCTTTCACAGCTTGTTCTATTAAGAACGAAATCTTAGCGCATAGATATAGGGGCTCTGAGGTTGAATACGTCGTCCTGGTGGAGTCGAACTTGATCTTCTCTGACTCCTTGACCAGTCGGTTGAGTAAGAAATCAAACCAGTTGACATTTGCGCCTTTGATCATGGCAATCATCGGCTTGAGCTTTGGAATACTGATCTCTCCTTAAGATCCAGCTATTCCCAGAATGCACTTCTGCGTTATATCCAGCAACAGCCGGTACTTTGGCTTGAGTAGGAGCTTTGACATGCTCGTTCTGTACGGCTCTGGAGAGATAAGCATCTCTTGACTGAGAAATTCATCCACTTCCTCACGGTTGTAATCGTCTGGTATGAAACCTCATTCGCTAGGCATATTGAACACTTTTCTCAGCATTTTGTTGAGTTTGATGTTGACGGTTGCTGAGTCAAATTTTCCGTCATCGCCCTTGACGACCACATCGAATGAAGATGAGTAGAAGCCTTCTTCGTCGATGATGTTGAGATAGAAGAGAGCATCATCTCTCTTCAGCATAAGCTTGGGCATGGAGGTTGCCCACAGCAAGAGACCGGAGTCTACGACGAGATCCACCATCTCTTTGAGTTTTGAGACTTGAAGGTTGGCGGTGGAAAGACAACTTTCAAATGACAGCTTTGTCATAAGAACTTCGGACTGGTTCATCCCTGCGGTTGATTTCTTGGGTGCCATTTCTGCAATCTGTTGATTTTGATCGAGCTAAGAACTTGTAGAAAATAGATAGAGGATTTGAAGATTTGAAAATCCGCAGAGATTAAGATGGAAGAATTCTGCGTATCTTTTCCATGTATATCAACTGCCATAAAGGATCAACGGTTGAGATTGAGACAGCTGATATTCTGATCAACGGCTGGGAGAAATTCACTCATCACGTTCTGACGTGTTTACAGCGAGTGTATTACAACTGGGCGTGAGGCAGTTCAAACGCTTGACATTCTGCCTCGATCCTACCGTGCAACAGTACTCCGCAGTCTTTGTAATTAAGGCGATGGGAAAGGAAACTTATCAAGCAATTTAACTAAGGAACATATGTCCGCTTAAAATAGGAATTCAAAATAATTGGACTTAAATAGTATATTCCTTAGAGAAATAAATGCATGAGACGCAATCCTGTCAGCTTGGACATAGAAGTCAGCTGATACCACGGTGGTCTTTTCCTTTGCTTGACTAAGCTTTCTCCTCTGCTGAGTAAATCTTCTGCTTTGGGATCCAGCTGAGTTTGTTCCCCCTCAGCTGGATGAACTTTCTTCATCTAGTTTTGAGCTGATACCAATTGTTGGAGAATATGCTCCACTGAATTCCTTTCATCTAGATTCCTCTTCAGAGTTCTGCGAATTAAGCTTGATCCAGCTTCGTTTGATATCCAGAGGATGACTTTTTAAAGTTTAGCTGGATTTCTCTCTTGATTCTCCACTTGAATATTCTGCTGGATTGAGTTTACCTTCGGCTGATATCGTAGCTGTGTCGAATTCCATCTTGGTGGAGTTCCCCCTGAATTTGATAGTAGGTGACTGTCTTTTCTCAGCTGCTTCCTACTTGAGTTGATCGGAGTCTCATCACTGGCTTATTTCTTTGATTATGTCAGCTGTTCCATGATCAGCTGAGTTCATTGCTGCTTTGCGGGGTAGAATTTTTGATTTCCTGTTCTTTGCAATGCGTTTCATGCGCATTGAACTCACCAGGAAAACCGTTCACAACAGTTGGCTGGGACCAGTACGCTTGACATATTCTTTGGTGACCTTTGAGGTGAGTCATGAGCTTTGATCATCAGCTATCCTTCTTTCATAGCATGCTTGATGACATCCTCACTTGCGTCTGTCTCTCCTTGACCTGTTATCATTCCTTCGGCACCCAGTTATGATTGGGTCCGGCTTTGTTGCTGAGGGTTCCATTGAAAACCCAGATTTGTCCTTGTCTTTTGTGAGTGATACTTGTGGTTGATCCTTGAAGGAGTCCACTTCTTCTTTGGACCTTGTTGACTCCATTTTCTTTGATGAGGTTCATCTCATAGCTGGAGTCTGTCAGCTTGATCTCTAGCTTGATATCCCGTCTGCTGGAATCTTGATGTGAAGCTCGGTTGATTTTCAGCTTTATAACCAGCTGAGATCCTTCTCAGCTGTCTTTTTAGTTGACCTTGATGTCTGTGCTGGATGACATTCTGTCTTTGATTTTGATTCCAGTCAGCTGGATTTATCTGCTGCCTTTTAGCTCTGTGATCAGCTGGGAGTTTCTGCTTTTCTTGGGCTTGGAGTTGCCGAGCAGTTTTCTTCTTTGATCGGACTGAGCTTGGAGAGCTGGCTTGATTATGTATGACCTCTTTGGTACATCCTTGGCTTGGTTCCAGCTGGGTTTGCATTGGCTGGAGCCATTCTTTGATCTGATTCAGTTTTGGCCATCTTCAAGCTCCTGATCATTTAATCTTCTGCTTGACTTTCTGATTTTATGAAGATGATGGGTCCGTTAGTGATAACATCCCACATCATGTCGTGATGCACACTCAGAAAGTTTTTGAGTTGGAACTTCCAGATCTGATAATCATCGACAGAGAATGTCGGAAGGTTTCTGTACAAGGGAGATTTCATGACAGTATGCAATATAATGATTTAAAAAAAATTGAAACTTTGAAGGATCTGTTCAGGTGACCACTATCAGTAGAGAAACTGGTTTGACACAGATACAGTGATATTTTGAACCACTGCTATGATACCAATTGTTGGTCCCAAGACGGATACCTTGGTGTAGAGGGGGTGAATACACCAAGGTTTAAAAACTTTTCCAAGTTAAAACTCTTTTGAGAGAGCCTGCTTTGTCCGATCCAGCTGGATGACAGCTTGATTGACACAGCTGGTTATGTGAGTGTGTGCGGAAGTTGGTGGGTTTGGAAAGTCCGTCTGTTTCTTCAAATTATATTGCAAAGCTCTGTTTCACTTTTCAGTTAGTCAGTTTATGCAGCTTGAAATGTATGCGTGAGAGGTTAGCTAAATGCATAAACAAAGCAGTAAAGAACAAAGCAATTTTAACGTGGTTCGGAGTAACACCTCCTACGTCCACGACCAGGTTCACTGGTAATTCACTACCTCTTGGTTTCCAAGTACCAAGCAACTTCACAACTCTAACCTGAGTTGTGTTCCAACAGTTTGCGGGCACTGTCAAGCCTACACCTTCAGTTTGCAGGTACTGAAGAACCTTCCTTACAGTTTACGGGTACTGTAAAACCTGACCACTTGAATTACACGCTTCGAGCAAGCGTACCTTTACCTATCCTTTCTGGGTTTGGGTTTGGGTATGGGTTTTCTAACTATGAACGAGTTCTTACAATGAAGAACAAAGAGTTGGATGAACTCGTTCAAAAACTAGGCTTAAGATATTTCTATTCTGATCTATTCTGCCTAAGACTGAATACGTGAACAACTAAGAACACAGCTGACGGGCTGGGTGTTCTTGAAAGATTTGGCTTTAAAGATCGTTGTTTATTTTTCTATTTTCTCTTTTATTTCTTCAGTCGTCTCGTCAGTCTCACCTTTCTTCAATGGTGAGGAGATATATATAGGTGAAGATTCAAACTAGCCGTTGGAAGAGAGCCGTTTGAATCTTACCTACTCTCATTGACTTCTGGCCTTTAACCTACGAAGTAGGTCTACATATGCAGAGGCTATTTCTTCTCTGATTTGACTGTGTCAGATGAGATCTTCTGACATTGGGATATTGTCTTTGAGAAGGTCTTCGTCTTCGAGTTGCTAAGCGTCTCTGCTGTGTCTTCAGCGTCTTGGACTCTGCTGCGTCTTGACTTTGAGCTGTGTCTTAGACCTGTGCTGTATTATTAACCTGAGTTGTGGCTTCAACTTGGGCTGTGTCATTAACCTGAGCTGTATTAGACCTGAGCTGTGTCATTGACACTAAGCTGGGTCCTTTACACTGAGCTGGGTTTTTGACACTGAGCTGGGTTTCCGTCACTGAATACCTAAGCTGGGTCAGTTTAGCTGTATCTTCTGCTATGTCTTCTGCTGATTTCAGCGACTCTACCTGTAAACTTAGAAACTCTAAAAGCTCAAACAGGTGAGCTGAAAAACGCTTAGGCTTGTGCAATCATTTATTCAGTTGGGGTCAGCTGGGTTTTGGTATCAAATCAAAACTCTATTAATTTTTCCAAAAGAAACAATTTAAAATATGTTAGATGTATTATGTAGTATACAATAAAAGCGTAAATCAAACATTAATGTAAACCACTTATATGACATTTCAAATCAAACTCATCAAGAACGATTGTAACACCTCCAAAAATATTTATGCGAATTTAATTGTTCAGAATTTTTGGATTTCAGATTTAGAATATATGGAATTATTTTAAATTTAAATTGGATAATTTTTGTTTCCATTGAAAGATTTAGGAAACAACAATATTATTGGGCTTCACCAATTTAAGGAATTAAATTCCCTCGATTAAAATAGGAAATCTGGCTCTTTGTACTTGTCGAGACCATCGATTGAATGGCAAGATGAAAACGGAGTTTGTTTGACCCATGAACGAAATTATTTTCACTAGTTTTACTTATAACTTTTATTGGGCTTTTATTAAAAAATGTGGGATTTAATGGGCTCAAGTCAGGCCCACTCTTCAGCCCACTTGTCCAGCCAGTCGTTGAGAGATTAAATCATATTCACCGTCCACAAAAAATTTGCCACAATTTTCATTTTCGATCCGTCCACCAAAAAAAATGTAAAAATATATCTAGTTGGTCTGCCACAATTTTCATTTTCGATCCGTCCACTAAAAAAAATGTAAAAATATATCTAGTTGGTCTTTGATTTTCCCATCATCTCCATTTATCATCAAACAATTGAATTCATTAAAATAAATGTAAAAATTGAATTTATAAAAAAAATGTATGAATTGTCAAAAGTGGGGTTTGAACCTATATCTAGTTGGTCTGCCACAATTTTCATTTTCGATCCGTCCACCAAAAAAAATGTAAAAATATATCTGGTTGTTTTTTTATTTTCCCATCATCTACATTTATCATCAAACAATTGAATTCATTAAAATAAATGTAAAAATTAAATTTATTAAAAAAAATAAGAATTGTCAGAAGTGGGGTTTGAACCAACGCCCTCTTACGAGGACCAGAACTTGAGTCTGGCGCCTTAGACCACTCGGCCATCCTGACTGGTTAGAATTATTATTGTTTGGGTGTAATATTTAATCTGTTTTACATTGAACATTTAGCCTCATGTCACATGCTAATAAACATAAACATGTATTTTTACACAAAAATACGTATCGCATATACATGTAAATATGGAATCACTACAAAACCAATAAAACCTTCTTTTGTTTATATATTTTATTATAGCCTAATCTTTTTTTTATATTTTATTTTAACAATTGTTTGGAAATTGTATAACCATAGTTAATTTATTGGTTAATTGTAATTTAAGGACTTTGATCAAATTTGCAAGTTTAGCACAACTTTTGAAATGTTTGAAAAATGAAACCCGCGTATTTCATACTACTTCCTCCGTCCCGCCATAAGTGTCTACATTTCCTTATTGGGCTGTCCCATCATAAGTGTCTACTTTCCTAATATGGAAACACCCTCTCTCACACAAAAGATGTGGGCTCCACCACTTTTTATCTTTTTACCCTTTAAACACTTCTCTCATAAATACCCGTGCCCAAAAGAAAGTAGACACTTATCATGGGACGGAGGGAGTATCATTTTCTTCTATCTTCGAAAGTTGTTGGAAAGAGCAGAAATTGAAAGAGTATTTGGTGTTGGTGGTTTTGTTTCAATATCTTATGCTTCCAACAACTTTCTGCTTCCAATAACTTAGGTCAGAAAGAATTAAGGGTGTCGAAATTGCTACAAATTAAATATGGGATTGTTATTAAAATATTTGAAAGTTGGATGAAAATTAAAAATTTGCAAATTTTATTAGTTGACTAGAAGTACAGCCAAATCGTTTTTTGTGGCAAACACCTGGATCTACCTCATCATAAATCATAAAAAGTCTAACCCATTTTCCTTAAAACAGGTCTATTTTTAAGTTATTGAATTAAGAATATTGATTCCTTATGAAAGCTAATTACAACGATGCATTTCAGAAAACAAACTGATAATAGGAAATAGTATATGGAACAATTAAGTAATACTCCTATATAGTTTTCACCATTTCCACAAAACATTCGAACACACTTTTGACTTTGGGTACAATTCACCTTACGATAAAATTGGTTATAAATAGAGGGTAATTAAGGAGGATTAGAGAGTAATTAAGAGAGATTAGAGGGTAATTAAGGAGGATCATGGTGTAATTAAGATATTGAAAGATAATTAAGATTTATCAATCCCAATTAATTTATATTCCAAATTATAATAATCCATATGTCAAAGTGTATAATATTTATAAAAATCATATTTACTCGTTTTTTTTATTTTTTTTACTTAGAAAATGGGAGTGGTAGAGATTGATTCTGAAACATCTCTAATCACATACAAGATCTATTACCGCTTTCCCGAAGAGATGGTAATTATCTATTGCATATTTATTTTCAACATTGCAATATTTCATCTTTTAAATAAAAGCCAGTTATAATTTACTAATGTCACCACGTGAGTGTGCGTGTGTTGACCTAGCAATAGAGTGGTTAATGCTCGAGACCAAAGGTCTTAAGTTCGAGTCTCCGTGACCCGGTCTTTAAATTTTATTACTAATTAAAAAAAATAATGCCACCACGTTAAGCGGATGTTGAGGGCGTGACAATAGCTAGTTTGATTTTCATAAGATTCGATATATGTTTTTCCTTGTTCATTTGTAAATTAAAACACATAAATGCTTGTTTTGAATGTGGCTCTTGATTAAATGCTTGTCTTAATTTTGAATATATACTAGTTAATCTTTTAGGTTAAGTTCATTTCATTGGATTCGTCTAGTGCGATTTATCATCCATATTGCACCATAGGTAGGAATTTATCCACACTTGAGATCATCTATTTCATTTTATGTGTCACATACTGTCTCACTATCATTTTTAGGTATTTTTTTCTTTTCTTTTTTTAATTTCAATCTCTTGTCTTTTAGTATTTTGATTTTATGATTATTAATTAGGATTCATTAATTCAATTAGGATTTATAATTATTTTTGTTATATTCAATTTACAATCTCCGAGTTAATAATTAATTATTATGATTGAGTGTTCCAAAAATAGGACATATAATTTTTCACTAAATTTAATTTTTAATAATAAAATAATAAAATTATGGCCGAATGGCCTGTAAAATTCTCAATTAAATTTTCGCGTGAGCACTTCGCCGGTTGCAAAATCATAAAAAATTACAAGTTTAGTATTTACCACACAAAATCTTTACCGGATGTGCAAAACCAGAATTTATTGAAAATTTGATATTTTACATGCCATTCAGCCTAAACAAAATTAGTTATTTAGAAGCTCTTTTTTAAGAATTGGGAAAATAGGCATGGTCCAGAAAGTCTGGCGACAAATAACTTTTTCTGATAATGGCAACATTTTAAGAACCGGATCGGGTCAATCGGTCGAACCGGCAATCTAGCAGCGGTCTGGTAAATTTCAATAATCTGCTAGTATGTAAAAATTGAATAAGGACCACGAGAGTCAGTCGAAACCGATAAGAACCAAGTGGTTCACAAAATCGCAAGCGGTTTTTGAGAATAGCTTGGTTTATAAAATTTCTTAAAATTTCAAATGTTTATGATATTGAGAGTTCAAACTAGTTCCAAATTTTAAAAATTCTTTGGAGTTCGTGATATTTTCAAGATAGCATAGAGGGTATTAGTGAGAAATGAGGAAAAACAACTACTCCTATCGTCAAAAATAATTGTTTTCTGGGACGGTGGGTGTTTTAAACACTGCTATAGCTGCAGTCGCGGGCTTGACTTGAGGGAGATTAATAAAAGTTAGGTGTAGTGGGTTGTGAGTGAAGGAAAAAAAATATTTTGTGTAATTTAATGTTGTGGTTAGAGGAAAAAAAATATTTCGTTGTGGGACAATGTACAAAAATAAGAGAACAATTTTCGTCGACGGACTAAAACGGAAAGCAAAGAACAATTTTCTTGAACGGAGGGAATAATTTGCTCTCGTGTGGGCTTTGCCTTAAACTGGGCCAATTTCATGAGTGTTGATTTTGTTCGAAATTAAGGTTCCTCTTATTCTCACGACCCGGCCTCTACTTTCTTACAACAAATTAGGGATAAATAAATGATTTATCCTTTTTAAAAACACATAAAGACTTTTTATTATATTAATTATAAATATATTCAATTGAATATAAAATATTCAAACAACGACAAAAATAGGAAATACTAGTTACATTCTTTTTTTAACAAACATTACAAGAAATTTTAAAGACCGCGTGATGATGGACTTGAACCCGTGACTTTTAACCCGGGCATTAACCACTCTACCACTAGGCTAACACATGCACATAATTACATTCTTTTCTTGTTACTATTTTATCCGAACTAAAGAAAAGCTACTCATTCTTCTTCCACAATACATTTTTTGTGATTTATGTTCTCGTCACTTGGGGGTTTCCAAAGAATAATTTTAAACATAGCCACCTTTTCTCTCACTATAGCCCACAATTAAAAAAAACAATAATATTAATACATTTACTATTTTGTCCTTATAGCCCAAATTAAATTCCTAATAATAAATGCTATTGGCCCAAAAATCGAAATCTAAACAAAGAAAAATGTATAGCCCCAATCGTTCTAATCAAGAGATTACCATTTTCAACAATAATTATACAGATTACTGTTTACAACAAATAATACATGTGTCACTGGAAATGATATGCCTTGATTTGAGAAAATTCAAGTTGCTACTGCGTTAAATAATTTGATTTGATTGTTGTTTTGATTCGCGAGAAAAGATAATTGGTTATCAAGATTTATTTTGATTATTAGTGCTTGTTGGGCGTTTCAATTTGCAGACAAATATAGAGGGTCACCATTTCTATTGTGATTACAGTGGCTATCAGATTTCTAAAATAAAAATAAAAAAATGAAAAATTAAATGTTGCAATTCGTGCAATCATAGCAATAATTGAATATTGGCAGGCTGAATTGTCGTGGCTATACAAGCCAACAAAAGCCTCTCGTCGTCGTTTGAAAGTCGGCCGGTACGGATCCATTGAACACACTATATTGATTATCGAAGCTTCTATCCCTTCTTAATTACAGCCAGCGTCTGGAGTTTTTTTTATGCATTCTTTCTTTAAATTTACATTTTTGGGGGTTATGTTTCTTTAAAAGTTTAGTTTGGAGCTTAGATAAAACAGTAAATGTATTAATATTTTTATTAATTTTTTAATTAAATGGCTATAGTGAAAGAATTGGGGGCTATGTTTAAAATTACCCGCTTCCAAATTCCATTGCTTCATTCACATTGTTTTCGTTTAGCCCAATATTTTACTCCCTTCTGCCATAAAACGCATCTCATTTTTATTTTTTGGGTGTCCCATTAGTAATTTTCCATACAAAAAAAAATTTAACTCTTCAAAAGTGGTAGAACCTATCAACTTTTCATCTTTTTACTCTTATTCTTAATCTTCGTGCCCAAAAAGTATGGGACATGCTTAGTGAGACGGAGGGAGTAGTATTCTTCTCCTTTTTGATTCTGCGTAACAGCTGGTCTTACCGTGTGTTCATATTCAAATTATCATTTTTTTCAAGGTAATTATCATTTTTTATCCGTCATGCACTTGGCAATATCCAAATTATTGTGTTGAATCTCATCTTTGATACTTTCTCCATCCCCGAATAAGTGTTTCGAACCACCAAAATTTTTGTCTCTAAATAAGTGTCCTATTGTAATTTTCAATGCAAATAGGCTAAATTGTTACTCCTTCCGTCCCCAAGTAAGTGTCCCGAGCCACCAAAAAACGTATATCAAGACAGTGAGCAAAATGACACATTTTACCCCTAATTATTGCATAAAAATTTGAAAAAAATAAACTTTTTGCCTTGAGTCAAAGGGTAAATCTGACAATTTAACTTAAAATTTGCATTGAAAACTAAAATAGAACACTTATTTGGGAACAAAAATTTTGGCGATTCAAGACACTTATTTTGGAACGGAGGGAGTAAATTTACCCTTTGACTCAAAGTAAAAAAGATTATTTTTTTAATTTTTAATGCAATAATTAAGAATAAAATGTGACATTTTGTTCACTATCTTAATATACATTTTTGAATGATCGGAATAATTATTTGGGGAGAGAAGAAGTATACGTCAGAGTGAATTAATCTCATAAGAGGGTGTTTGGTAGTCCATATAAACCAAGTAATAAGTTATCTGGGCTTATCTAGTTATTTGGTACCCTATATTACTAAACTTGGAAGCCCGTTTTTAAAGATGGCCCGGCCTTATTTTACTATTCCTCTTTAGGGTGTGTTTGGTTAGGTATAGTAATAATATTGAGATAAATAATATAGAGATAAATAATATGGATAGATATGATAGATTATTGTATTTGTGTGTTTGGTAGAAAATATTAAGAATTCAGTTTGTCAAAATTGATGTTTGGTACACCAGGTTAAAATCAATATTAACTTCTGCTTTTCTCATTTTATCCCTACCCTAACTTAGAAATTACACATAATACCACTTCCACCTCATCTATTTCTCTCATCTCTCCTCTCACAATTTCCACCTTCCACCACCACACCACATGCTCTCTCTACTCTCGTCTCCTCTCTCCCCTCGTCTGCCACCACCACCACCCCATCCCTTCCACCACCATCCGCCACCACCACCATCCCATCCCTTCCACCACCGTCACCCGCCACTACCACAAACAAGTTTATTTTACCACAGTCGACCATCGCCGCCACAAAAATTCTCCCACCCTCGACGCCGCCGATGCTGCTGCCTTCATCTCTCCTTCGACCGGATCTGTGTAGCCGGAAATGTGACAGCCGCAGCCCACCTCCCCGCTTCCATCTTCTCCGACGCGACTCCACCAGTCAACACCGCGCGGATCTCCACCCACAGCCCACCGCAATCCAAAACGAGAAGCATCGGCAGCCGCCGAAACACGAGCAGTCGACGAGCAAAGTCGACGAATCATATATTCCTCCGAAATCCCCCACTGATACGGCGGCGAAGCTCGAATCCAGCGGCGTCAGGCCCCGGACTGATCCGATCAGTCAGCAGAAACGTCGGAGCTCCGCCGCTGTGAAAGTCGGCATCGTAAGTTGCGCAGGGTTCGACGGCATCCCGTGGCCGGCGGAGGAGGAGGATGGAATAGACATGAAAAGGCAGAGGGAAGAGCAGGAGAGAGACAACAATGAGTATTTCGAGCATCACAAGGCGTCGCCGCTGTCGGAGATTGAGGTTTGCGATACGAGGAAGCCGTTGACTCAGGCGACGGATGGGACGGCGACGGTTGAAACTGTCGGTTACGACGGGGATTATAGGGATGGGGTGTGGCGGCTGGAGCAGCTGGACACGGCGGAGGAGGAGCTGCGGCGGGCGGCGGAGGTGTTTTGGATGAATGCGACGAGAGGGGATCCGGATTCTAATCCATGCTCTAATACCAATTTGTTTCATCCAAAATCTGGGAATGAATCCTTCGGTCTAGTTTGCTATGAGGATTTGAGGGAAAAAGAGTCTTTTGAGAGATTAATACATGTTACTGTTCGCAAGAGTGATAATAATACGACGGGGAAAGAGGTATTAGTTAAGTGGTCATAACAGTATTACAATACCGGACCTATGTTTACTAAAGGGCTATCCATACAAATAATATTTCCTACCAAACAACACATAAACCTATATAAATAATATAATATGGGTTAATGCAACCTACCAAACACACCCTTAGGCTATCTATCTCACCAATTTGGTGACTTTATTTTAAACTCTTTTGAACAGAACCCTATACCCTCTTTTCACTCTCTCATCCCTCTTTGTCTGTTTCATACTTACGTCTACAACTCTCGTTTCTTTGTGAGAGAGGAGATGGTGGCGGGTTGTGGTCGGTGGTGATGAGGTGACGGTGATGGTGGTGGTGATAGGTGGCGGCGATGATGGTGGTGGTGTGATGGAGAGAGAGAGAGAAAGGAAGGGAATGGTGGGCACGACCCGAGTTCTAGCGAAGACGGGGAGGGTGGGAGGCTGGAGAGACAACCGCTGGAGAGGAAGAGCTCAGACGCTGGAGACGCCGAAGACGGGCTTGTCGGAAGTGGGTGGCGCAGCCGCCATTCCGCCGAAAAAACCAAAAAAGAAATAAAATTGAACCGATGACTGGAAAGAGGAAGAGATAAAGAACCTAAAACTGAAAATAAAAAACTGGATTAAGGGGAGAAAGAGATGGGATGAAGGAGCCGCGGGTCTTCTTGTTGGCGTACTCCGCCATGATGGTCGCGGAGAGAGTCGCCGCTGATGCCGAAGCCGAGCCAGAAGTGGAAGAAGCAGAGGGTGGCCATGACTGATTTGGGAGAGCTGCCGAATGAGAGGCCGGAGGCGATGGAGCGGAAGGCCATGATGACGAGGGTGAGGCCGTTGACGCGCTTGCAGCCCAACCTGTCGCCGATGAGGCCGAAGAAGAGCTGGCCGAGGAGGGTGCCGCAGAGGGCGACGCCGTTCACGACGGCGGTGGTGGTGTGTGGAGAGAGGAAGAGTGAGAGAGAAAAACAGAGGTAGGCAGATGGGTGAGTGGAGAGAGAGAGAAATAGTGAGAGAAAGAGATATAACATTATAAATAATAATAAATTATAGTTAGGGGTAGAATTGTCATTTCCCATTTAATCTTGAATTTAAAGTATGATATCAAACAACGAATTTATAATATTTACGTATATCTTATCTACCAAACAAAAAGATACACTAACAATCACCCATTTATTTACTATTTTTATTTTGATATTATCTATCTTACTTTATCCTAACATAACTACCAAACAAACCCTAACTATACTCCCTAACTATACTCTCCTTATTTAGGCCACATTAATGCCACGTCGTTCAAAGCCTTGGAATATATATTGGGAAATCAACCGGCGCAGTGGCCGCGGATTAGTAATTTGGTATTTTTTTATACAATAATACTTTTTGGACATATATGTCCGGACATAAAATGAATATATTAATAATCTTAACTTATAATTTATCAAATAAAATAATGGTGTTGGTTAGTACTATAATGTATTTACTTAATTAATCTAAACCGTCATTTTTAAAGAGAGAAATATGAATACAAAAAATACGAAATTAAACTAATAAAGTTATTTTGTGATTTTCACTAATCTTTCGGAAATACTATTACTTAATAGATATTTATGCATTTACTTGAATTAGATTACTCACAAAATAATAAATTGAATGAATGTGGAGAAATTACAAAATTAAATAAATAAGTTAAACGGATCGAACCGATTCATTTACCTAAACTAGCTGGATTATGTCCGGACATTTATGTCCGAACAGCATCACTCTTTTTTATATACTTTTGTATTTTTCTCTTTCACATCATCGATAACACCAAAATTTGAAAGAAAAAATTATTAAATTAAATTAGATAATATCAACACCATTCAACCCTACCCCCCCCCCCCCCACACCCGCAGTTTCTGTTCTCCATCTTTAAAAGCCCTCACTTTCAAAAACCAAACCCAAAAAAAAAGAAGGAAAAAAGAAAAAGAAAAAATAGAAACAAAAAAGAAAAAGAAAAAGAAAAAAAATCTCACCCGCAACCATTAAATTCCACCCTCCAATCAATCTCTCGTATTGGTTAGCGATTCTCACACGCACCGACATCGATGCTCTAGAAGGTTCGGCGGCAATGACGATTTCGAACGCGGTGGTGGGGAATTGGACGACGATTTACCTGGTCGTAATCGCCGCGATAAAGGCCTACGGCCTGGCCGTGGGGCGGAGCTTCGGCAGCGGCTGGGTCCTCATCCTCTCCACGGCGGTGGTGGCGGCCATCCTCTTCGTCGCCCTCACCTGGGACGTCTCGCGGAAGGCGACGCACGCGCTCATGGCGCGTGATCACACTCACGAAATGTGCCGCGGCGGCATCTGCTGGCACGGCGTCGCCGTCAAATCGCCGGCCTCTCAGGTCCGGTTCCGTCTCCCTCACTACCATCATCTTTGATAATTCGCATTAATTTATCGAGATAATATGATTAAACAAACTGGAGCTATTTTGCAGCAGAATTTCTCGAGATTTAAATCTCGTGTAAACATATATATTCATATATGTGTGTATATATCGGTGGAAATATATATATAGAGAGAGAGAGAGAAATCCTTCTCCTCTGCTTTTCTTCGCATTTCTTTTTCTCTGTCTAAAAATGTTTCGTATATACGACTTTTTAATTGCTATTGCTGCAATTGTAGTAGGGAAGTAATTGGGTTTGTGCATAAATAAATTAAATTTTACACATAGTTGTATAGAAATTTAGATCAATTTTAGGCTAATTTTGCATATCACACATAATTGTATAGATATTTAGTCTGATTTTAGGGATGTTTGTTTGTTTTGTTTTGTTTTTTTTTTTTGAATTGGGAATGTTTGTTTGAAGAGGGATTTTGTGGAAATTGGGAAGATATTTGCAGAAAGTCGTACCCCGCCAGCTTGGATGATTCATGGTTTTGTATTTGTTCCTGCATTATTTAATATTCATAAATATACATATATTAACATGAAATCGTATGTAATGAAGATAGGTGTCGGAATATGTGGGTGCCATTAACTCTTTTATATATACATGCAAGTAGGATTTTATATATTTGTACCGTTTCTGAATGTTCCAGTATTTTCTTTTGGTCCATCCCATAAATTTGTATCGATTCATTTTTAAACACTTGTTCCACTCACAATACAAACAAAACTAAATTTCTTAAAACTCATGCCGGAAAGTTTCGGTACTGTTTTTAGGAACGGAGGGAGTATTATACCAATTTAGATCCTATTTATCTATTGTGTCTTATTCAGTATTTCATCTGTTGGATTAATGACGTGTGACGATTTGAAAAAAATTATATATCTTAATTGGGTGGAATAAACCCTACATACGTATGTAGGGTTTATTCTACTCAATTAAGGTATATAATTGTTTTTAAATCGTCACAAAACATTTACTCTATTTCAGTTTGCAGCTATTTTATTTGTGATCGGTAGTAAGGTTTCTTTCTTATATTCCGATTTCTTGAATTAGGTGTAGTCCGATTAAATGAAGCTACTAGGAAGGGTATTTATAATTCTTTTATTATGCTATTTGATAAATTTCGGGGTACTTGTTGCATACTTACTTTGTTAATCAAATATCTCTCATTTTTCCTTAAGCTCATTTACAGGTTGGATTTTAGTTGGGTGGGTCCTACGTGTACATGTACTACACCAATCCATTGGTTGAGTTATATGTGTACAATTTTTTATTAGATTTTTACTTATTTGTCTTCTATTCAAAATTCTAATTGGGCTTCGAACGGGTATCAAGTCTAAACTATAACTCAAATGTTATACTTTCGAAACACCCTAACACAACAATTTTTTATTGGCCCAAAGCATTATTTGAAGTTTATAGATACACCATATGGGTCGATTATAGTCTTTCTCGAATTCCTTAAGTTCTAATTCGAGCAAGAAGAAAATAAAACTTTAAAGATTGATGAGAATTCATGAAATGTTTCAAAGTACGAAAAACTGGATGTTACACACCCTATAATTAAATTGTGTTATTCTACTTTGTTGTAAGTTATGCGAACAATCCATTTGAGATGTTTAGCATCATATAACTATAAAATAGAACACATAATAATTATGCGAAAGATTATTCTAATATCAATCATAATATATAGCTATTATATGCTTAAGCTGTATAAATTGCATCAATAATACTATTTTGAAAAGCTAAGTGAGAATTATTAATTTTACAATAAAGACCAATATCAATTTTTACATGCTCAAAATATGTCTATAAGCATTTTTACACGATTAACTTGTGTTTCAATTTCCCTCAAAAAAATAAAAAATAAAAACAAAAACTAGTGTTTAAATTTGATTAGATTTGCTTACATTTGGGGCGTGTTTGGTTAGGTATAGTAATAATATTGAGATAAATAATATAGAGATAAATAATATGGATAGATATGATAGATTATTGTATTTGTGTGTTTGGTAGAAAATATTAAGAATTCTATTTGTCAAAAAAATTGATGTTTGGTACACCATGTTAAAATCAGTATTAACTTCTGATTTTCCCATTTTATTCCTACCCTAACTTACAAATTACACATAAGACCATCATACACCCCTACAATAGGATTTGAGGGCAAAAGAGTCTTTTGAGATATTAATACATGTTACTGTTCACAAGAGTGAAAATAATATGAGGGGGATGATGTATTAGTTAAGTGGCTCCAACAGTATTACAACACCGGGCCTATGTTTACTAACGGGCTATCCATGCAAATAATATTTCCTACCAAACAACACATAAACCTATATAAATAATATAATATGGGTTAATGCAACCTACCAAATAACTCCTTGACATAATATCTCGTAGTGGGTAAATTTTTTTATAGCAAACAATTATTTGGGTAAATATCTAGAGAAACCGTAGTGATGGGAATTCCTTATATTCATTTTTCTCAAAATTATATTCCGAAAAATCGTACTACCTCCGTCCCATTATTCTTGTCTCATTTCTTTTGGGCACGGGTATTAAGGAGAAGGGTGTTTAAAGGGTAAAAAGATAGAAAGTGGTGGAGCCCATAACTTTTTGTGAGAGAAGCATATTTCCTTTTATGGAAACATGACAAGAATAACGGGACAACCCAAAAAGGAATACAAGACAAGAATAATGGGACGGAGGGAGTACTTTCATATAACTTTATTTACTTAAATACCATACGGGTCCATAGTATTTTTTTTACTTAGATTTTTAGTATTTTCGCCCATGATATCAAGTACTCCTCAGTCCCCTCTCCATCCCAAGTTAGTGTGCTTCAACTAATATTTTATACTTCACATAGATGGAGGGAGTACTTCTTAACTAAGGGGTGTGTATTCAATCAAGACTCTGTGGGATTTTTTAGGAGTTTGAAAGTCTGGGTGTGATGGTCCCGGAACGAGGTCTTCGGTGTAGAGGGGGGGTGAATACACCGAAGAGGGATTTTTGAAAACTTTTATCAAATTAAAACAGAGTTGAGTGAGAGCTCAGTTATGAGTTCAACTGACTTCTAAAGAAGATGGTCAGCTGGACTGATAACTTAGCTGGCTGTGCGGAAAGTGGTGGAAAGAAAAACTTAGCTCGTTCCCTTTACAAAAGCTCAGAAAAACTTAGTTTCAGTTTTCAGTTAATTAGGTTTGAAATAAATGCAGCTGGCTGGGTCACACAGCCAGAGAGATGAAGCTTTGAAAACTTGTGCTGTGCAAATGCGGTTAGTTCTTTAAATAAATATAAAGTAAAGACTGAATAAAGCAATAAGGAACACAGAATTTTAACGTGGTTCGGAGAGAAAACTCCTACGTCCACGACCAGGTATTAGCTGGTAAATCCACTAAGGATGACCACTTGGTTTACGAGTACCAAGCAACTTCGCAGCTCTACCTCGAGCTGTGTTCTAACTGATTTACTGAGCCTTTGTAGAAGCCTGCACCTTTTCAGTTTTCGGGTACTGAATAACCTTACACTCGAATTTCGCGCTTCGAGAAGGCGTAACCTTGACCTAACCTTTTCTGGGTAAATGAGGGTTTGGGTTTCCAACTTTGAACGAGTTCTTACAATGAAGAACTTTGGAAGATAAACTCATTCAGATCTAGGCTTTGGATTTACTATGATAACTGCCTATTGATCAGACGAAAAACTAAAGCAGTTTCTGAAAGTGAACACTTAAGAAGTTAAGTGCTCTTTTAAAGAGTTAGATAACTGCTGGAGAGCTTTTTGATACTTGAGAGATTCAGAGAAGTTGAAAGCTTGTGGGGAGTTTTTCGTGTCTGATTCTGAGGTTGAAGACTGGTATTTATAGGTAGAGATTCAAACTAGCCGTTGGAGGACTCGTTTGAATCTTACCTACTCTCTGATCTGTCGATCTGCCGTTGAGCGTATCTTCACATATCTTCATCACTGTGTCAGATCCTAGGTTCGCCTTTCTAGGATGCTGAGATGTCGATCCCTCATTGGTCGATGTATATTGACTTCCTCTGACACCGGGATTTCTGTCTTTTGAGCTGGTCTTTGAATTTAGAGCTAGATGGGTAAACTGACTTGAAGTGACGTCTTCAGAGTTAGTTCCCTTTTTGTCAGCTCTGCTGTCTTTCTTAGACTTTGATGCAGCTCAATTTATTCTGCTCCGTTGGATCTCCTTGGCTGGATCCATTTTTCTTTTCTTGAGTCAGTCTGACTCAGCTCAGTTCTGGAGCTCTGTTCAGCTAAGAGACCTTTCAGCTGACTTTGGGTCCAAATTGAATACTCAGCTGGGTCTTCTTCTGTCTTCAGCTTCCAAACCTGTGAACTTAGAAAATCTAAGGCTCAAACAAGTGAGCTGGAAAACTTAACTTAGGTTTGTACAATCATCTACTAGGTTGGAGAGCAGTTGGGTTTTGGAATCAAATCAAAACTTTAGAATTTTCCCAACAGGGTGTATTCAATCCAGACTTTTCAAACTCCTTAAAAATCTGGTGGTATTCAATCACAACTTTCTGAACTCCATAAAATATGGTGGTATTCAAAACTCAACTGACTTTTTAAAGTTGTTGACTCTGGTGGAATTTATCTTGATTTCAAGCATTTTTTGTACTGAACGAATTTCGTTCTTCAACCACGAGAATTTGAGATTCCATGATCCTCCAGCGCCGGCGCCTTCCCAGAAACCATTGGGCTATATTTGGCCCCCGACTGGAATTGCAATTCTGATTTGGGCGTGAACTGATTGGGTATTTATCCCGTCGTGGCCTAGCGACGGCGGCAAGCCAGCGCTGGCTGGCATTAAGTTCCGCGACCGTTGGGGTCCAGCCGGCGCTGGACTCCATTGAATTCAACTCCAACAGAGTCGTCCAAATCCCACACGAACTCCATCAGAAATTCCTCAAGACTCCACGCGGAGTCAATCAACTTTAAAACTCCACATACTTTCCAAACTCTTTAAAACTCCCACAAAGTCTTGATTGAATACACCCCCTAAGATTTCTCCACCGTCATCTTTAAAAGATAAGGAATTTAAACTCTTTGGCTTTTTCACCACCATACAAAAGTCAGGAATCAATTTAAGATCTCATTTACATAACATGAGGAATATGAGATTAACAAAATTAGTATTAAAGAATTTAAACTCTTTGGCTTTTTCACCACCATACAAAAGTCAGGAATCAATTTAAGATCTCATTTACATAAAATGAGAAATATGAGATTAACAAAATTAGTATTAAAGAATTTAAACTCTTTGGCTTTTTCACCACCATACAAAAGTCAGGAATCTATTTAAGATGTGAGAAATATGAGATTACCAAAATTAGTATAATGTTAGAATAAATGTTTTGAATCACTAAAATTCTTGTACTCGAATAAATATCCCATCTCAAATTTAAATTATGCTAAACTACAAGATTTCTCTTTACTCAAGCCAAAAAATTTACGATTTTAATTCCCCATGCAACTAGCAGATTAAAAAGAATCATTTTGTCCATTATTTTGATATATGCATTTTGATTCGAGAAGCCCGGGTGTGTACTAATAGAAGCTATAATTAAAATAACAGCAGAAAAAGATGCTAAACTCCACTGCCTTCTCAATTTCATTCACAGATCTATTCGTCCAAACTTCAAATATTAACAAATCTTCTTCATAATTTTTTGCCTCAAACTATATGTACAGATCTCCAATCACCATGTTGGGAGATTTTCCGCCGTCGACATCTACCAGCACTGATCAGTCTCCCAGGACCGCCCCTGCCGCGCCGCGGCGGAGTAACCGCCGGCTGAAGTAACCGCCGGCCGCCGCCGCCGCCAGGACAGAGAGTTGTCGTGGATTGCGCGCTTCTCCGGGTCGGATAGGGTGGCGTACGCCGCGTGCACTCGCATGAACTCGGCCGCCGTCTCGCCGCCGCTGCCGCACTTGTTCGCGACGTCGGGGTGCAGAGTCCGCGCCAGCTTCCGGTAGGCGGACTTGATCTCCTGGCAAGTTGCGCCGACCTCAATCCCTAGCACGTCGTAACACGACGCCGTCCGGGAGGCGGTCGTCTCGGCTCTCTCCGCGGTGGCGTAGGCGGCGGAGACGCGGAGCGAGGTGCGGAGAGCGATCGGAGAATGCGGCGGCGGAATGGCGGCGAATTGGCGGGAGAATAGCTTGTTGGGAAGGGAAAACGATGTGGAAGCCATTGGAGGAAAAATTGAAGGAATTTGAGTGATTTTAGGAGTTTGGAATTGAAGATGATTGGTGCGTTTTTAGGTTAAAGGCCCATATATATAGTAGTCTAAGACCATTAGTTTAGATTTTCTTTTCTTTTTTTCTTTTTTCTGTTTCAATCAAATTAATAAAATAAATTTATTCTTAATTTCAACTATGATGAAACTAAAACTCATAAAAATATATAAAATACAATGAAGATTATGTTACTTCCGAGACGTGCAAAAAGTGAATCTGCTCTATGTAATGGATTGGAAAATATACTGAGGTTAATTTTCACTTGTTATATATAGAATAAAAAAAAGAACAAAATCAAGTCCATAAAGTTTATAATATAACTTTAAAATAACCTAACAATACTCAATGCTATAAAATAGTGATGCAAACTTGTATATTTATCTATTAAAAACAAAAACTATAAAAAATGTGAAAAACATAAAATTAACACATATTTTTGAACTCTGGAAATTAAAGTCTAAACTAATAAAAATATTGATTATTTGTTCAAATTTGTTAAATTATTATTTCCTTAATCTAAAATATATTTATATTTTGGGAATATTCAAGTGGTGAAATCTCATCTGTAATTATATAAACAGAGAGATCTAGGATTTAAACTCCACTGTTCATTCTTCCAACTCAAAAAAATCTATAACATATTAATTTCAAAAAGAATTATGAATCGCAAATTCACAATAATTCTTTTTTGTTTGAAATGATTTGGATTGAGTCGGTTGGGTTGATTTTCATATTTTTAATAATATTTATAATATATTTTATATATATATATAATAATGGACCACTGGCGATGCGTTGGCAATGTACTACACTAGGCCGGACTTATCCATATGTGGTGGAAATGGATAAAACTTAAAAGGCTGATTTGCTGACTCGATAATTAAAGACAAACATATTAATTGAGAAAACTATAGAAAGTCGTTTATTTTCTAAAATATCATACCTCAAAAAAAAAGAAAAATCATAATGTATATCTTAATTTATAACTACTTTTAACTTTTTCAATAAGTATAATCTTAATTTTTTTAACGAAAAAACTAGTTCATTTCAAGTAGTAAAACTTCGTTATTTGAGTGGGATACATCAAACAAGCTGTTTTCTTTAAAAAAAAAATTAACAAAACGGAAATTACATTAATGACAAGAACATAAATAGATGAGAAGGCCAACCATAAGTGGGGGCTCAGTTCAAACATGAAGGACAGGAAAATTCCTACACACTCTAGCTAGACTATGAATCATAAAATTTGTCTCACGACACACATGCTTGATTTTAAAGGAAGAAGAAGAGTTTATTTAAGCACATAGCTATGATTTACGTCAAACAAGCTTCTTAGGAAAAAAATTGGTAAACATTAGGATAAACTTTATTATATTTAAACAATTAATCCTAAGTTTACTTTTATATTGTAAACATTAAATCTAATAAACTTTAAAAAGACCGAAAAACGTTCACCTAGTCGGAACACGATTACAAGCACTTTAACGCGTCACGAGTGCTATTTATTTTTACGTAATTTTTTTATTTTTTATTTTTATTTTTACACACGCATTATCTAACCTTTTCAAATATATGCTCACGTAATATACACTGTATGTGCAGAATAACCTCCCCTTTAATTTTAAGAAAATAAGAATATCATTTATTCAGACATTTAGTGTATATAATTGTAGATGAATGATATGCTAGTCACTTTTCGTGAGCATCTTTTATAGGCATCATTCACATTTTGTCCTCGTTAGCATTATTTTTTTTAATTTTAATTATTTTTATTCTAATTCACTATAAATTGACATTGAAATCTTTAAATTTACAAAATATATCAAATTAAAATTCGATTTGTTCTTAGTATTCATTTCTTTGAAATTAAAGGGAAAAGAACAATCGAGCTTTGATTTTGATTTATTTTGTATTTAATAATTTAAAGGGTAAATAGCCTCTAAATTTTCAAACTTTTTCGAAATTATAATTTTTCACACCGGAAAAAGATTATGTGTATAAATTTCTCAACTTTTAATTTTTTCTGATTTTTTATACATGGTTGGATTCCCCTTAAATATGTGATGACATGGCAAATTGAATTCATATGTGGACAATTTGTCCGGCGAGCAAAATGACGTCGCTTTATTGTTACTCAAACGACATCGTTTTAGGGTCAATTAAAGTTGAACGACTTTCATGAAATAAAATTGGATTTCAACCTATATTCTTCCCAAAATTGGGGATTATGGTAACGAACTGTGAAGAGAGCTGCGATCTGGGATTAACGACCTTTGATCTGCGGAAAAGTGAAACCACATAGGCACAAATCTTAAGCGGAAAAGAGAAACCACATTAGGCGACGAAGAACATGAAAAATGATAGGAACCCTAAGGAACGTGTGTGTTGTTAGATGTGATGAATGAAAAATCAGAAAAAATAAAATGTTGGAAAATTTATACGCATAATCTTTTTTTGGTGTGAAAAACCAGAACTTCGAAAAGTTTGAAAATTTAGGAACTATTTACCTTAATTTAAATATCTATTTTAAATGTATTATAATAAAAAATAATTATAATGTAGACAAAAAGTAAATGACGTCCAAAAAAATTCTCACAAAAAATGACTAATGTATCATTTCTCTATATTTTACTCATATACAAGTAAGTGATTAATATCATGGATTGGAATTCACTCCTCCACTTGATTGGAATTTCGAAAAAGAATTTGGGAATTTCGAAAAAAAAAGTCCAAAAAAATTTTCGAAAAGAATTTTTTCGAACCATAAAAGAAAAAAAAAATTGAAAAGTCAACGGGTTGACCCGGGTCCGACCCGGTTTGACCCGGATCCGACCCGCTTCAAATCTAGCCATCCATCTATTGTGGATCAAGGGTTGGGATTTATTCCTATTTCTTAGTTTAAGGGCTCTTTTCACTAGAATCCGGGTCAACGGGTCGGACCCGGTCAACCCGTTGACTTTACTTTTTTTTTTATGGTTCGAAAAAATTCTTTTCGAAATTTTTTTTTTCCGTTTTTTTTTAATAAAGTGTGGTGCATCTCAATACACTATGTGGTGCATCTCATTTCATGTTGTGATGCATCTCATTACACAGTGTGTTGCATCTACACATTGTGATGCATCTCATTATACATGGTGGTGCATCTCATTACACATAGTGTTGCATCTCAAAATGCATTGTGGTGCATCTCATAATACATGGAGATTTATCTCATACACTATGTGTGTGTATAACTATATCAAAACGAAGGAAAATCTTGGGGTGATTTGGTATGATGAAATCAAACTACTTTTCAAATCATTGTGTTCATACCATATCAATAAGCAAGTGTACGTTTGGGATTTTTTTTTTTTTTGTCTCCGCCTTCGGCTCCGATTTTAATTTATAGATAATGATTGTGGCAACATTATATATTTTTTAGCTCGCTCTGAGGCCTTCGGCTCCCCTCGCTCGACTCTTGAAAAAAAATAAAAAATAAAAATAGTGAAAAAGAATATTAAAAAATAAAAAATGGTGCATACCAATACACTTAGTGGTGCATCATTGCACAGTTTGGTGCATCTCATTGCACAGTGTGGTGCATGTCATCTGACTCTTTAAAAAATTCGAAAATTAAAAAAAAATCGAAAATTTAAAAAAAAAACCGAAAGTCAACGGGTTGACCGGGTCCGACTCGTTGACCCGGATCCGACCCGGTTTGACCTGGGTCAGATCTGACCCTCCATCCCTTGTAGATGTATGGTGGAGATCTATTCATATTTCTTAGGTTAAGATCCATTCTTATATGATCCATTTCTTATATATATATATATAGCGGATCAAATAAGAACACTTTCTTAGGTGAGAAGTAAGAACAAATCTGGACCCTTGATCCTTGTTGATCTACGGTCCAGATTTAACCGTGCATTGTGCATTAATTTATGTGATAAAAATGCATGATTCCTACGGACTCATATAAAGACGAGTTCTTATATGATTCTATCTCTATATATATAAACTCCATATATTACGCTCTTTAAGTGTAATATTTCTTTTTTGAGGAATCTTAAGTGTAATATTT
Organism: Agastache rugosa; assembly: GCA_031470985.1. Lineage (NCBI taxonomy): Eukaryota > Viridiplantae > Streptophyta > Magnoliopsida > Lamiales > Lamiaceae > Agastache > Agastache rugosa. Next base: position 10,495,983 of record CM062607.1, read on the forward strand.
CGCTTTCACGTTCGACTAGCAAGTGTACATTAAATGATACCTCATGTTAGAACCTAATTGTTAGAACCTAATTGTATGTCCTTTTTTATTTAATTTTATACTCCATTTATCTATATCCGTATCTCTTCAATGTTTGAAGGGTAACAAGTGTCCTCCCAAAATTTAATATGCTTTGGACTTCGTAACTGCTAATTAAGGTATGGTTATTAAGCCTTTTCAGTTATATTTTTCTTTGACTTTTAGTTATATTTTTCTTTTACTAACACAGTAATTAAAATCACCTAAAAATCTATCTAAAACATGTACTAACACAGTCCCACCATCATGGATAACGGCCTACTGATTGAGTGTGTATTTTTATAATCATAAGTTTCAAATTCAAACAACATTAATATTTTATAGGTTGAGTCTGTCACACCAAATTTTTCTAGTAAGATTCATGTTTCTTATAATTTCCAAATTATAAAATATGAATATAATTTATTTAATGTGCACCTCAGATAATGGCAGCAGATTATTCTCGTTGTAAAAAGATTAAAAACGTAGAGCATCGTTTGCTAGCATTCGATCAGTACATGTGGGAGATGTCACAAACAAGACCTTGTTCCAGCAATAGCTTGTGGACCATCTCGAGCGGTTGTTTTAAATTCGGATGTGAGACCCGACTTGAAAATTTTTATGTTAGGTCGATTATTGACAAATCGCACAATAATTAAAATAAATCATATTAATATATTGAACTAAATTGAAAGTCATGGACGACATTTTAAATGATTCTATACATTAGAGTAAATCTTAATATAATTTTGGTAGTGCGGCCAAATAACTAAAAAAATTGAGATCTCAATATCTGGCCGATACTATTTAATTTTCTCGTGAGACAAAGTTTCCAATGATTTCTAATTAAGAGTATTAGTTTTTTTCTCCTCAAAAAAAAAAAAGAGTATTAGTTTTGAATTGTCTGAAAGATTTTTTTTCATGAACTATTTAATTTATTGAATTTATTTTATAGTATGAGCAATCAGTGATCGACCTAACATGGAACTTCACGGTCTAGTTAGTGTAGTTTTACGGGCGTTGCAAGTTGACGTCAATAAAGTAATAACCTACCTTATGGATTATTATACTTATCTAATGTTGTAAATAAGTCTCTAAAACACTTCACAAACTAGAAGTAACATATATATATTTTATACGATTATGAATAGATTGTGTAATAATAATATGTCATTATAGCATTCATATCCTCTTTACTCTAATATAAATACAATTTTATACCATGTTGTTGATATTATGGGCAAAATTAAAATTCAGAACATTATAACGCATTTACCATCTTATCCAAATATGACTCGATATATAATTGTCAAGTTCAGCTTGAGCTTGATTAATCGAATATATTCATGTTCCCAATCTTATTCAAGTTTAATTAAGCTTTAGTAATTTTTTTTTAAATTATATGTTTGACAATTTACCAGTTCCTTTATGAATAAATTATTTTATTTGTAATAAATAAATTGTACTTACTAAAATCATTATATTCTTACGTCAAATTAAGGTTAATTAGATAATTATTGTAAATTATATGTTAAAACATTTATCATTTCCTTTATTAATAAATTATTTTATTTGTAATAAATAAAATATACTTACTAAAATAATTATATTCTTACATCAAATTAAGGTTAATTATATAATTAATTTCAACTTGAGCTATATAAATCGATCTGCATCTTGCGTCCACAAGTCCAAACTTTTCAAAATTTTGTATCAAGAATTCCCTTATGTTTTTGTACTTATTAAAGAAATATCATGTTACTCAAGTAATTCACAGACCAATGAAATCAAATGTGTCAAAATCTCAAACACTTACATAAATCTTTTTATTTTTATTTTTTGAGAAGTTAAAGAAAACTATAAATCTAAAGTACTTCAAACGGGGGAAGTAGAGATGTAAAGGTGTACATGCTGAAACATAAAAAATGTTCTTAACTTTAGCGTCTGATCTAATTAATCAAAATTTAGCGTCTGATCTAAAACTAGAATAATATGGAAAGCGACAAAAGTATAAAGAATTGAACATTATGGTAAGGCTTAAGGGGGCGGCGGGGAACATATGATTCTTCTGCTCCCCCCCTCTCTCGCTCTCTCTCTCTCTATATATATATATATACGTCGGAAATCGGAATCTAAACTGTCAGTTTGGCGGTGAGAGTTTTATAATCTCAAATAATGACTCACAACGCCACGTATCTCCCACGTATTGTATTAACACTCATCAAGTATTAAATACTACCTCTATCCATAAGAACATCCACAACTGATCCGCGGTTCGGTTCGGTTTCGGAATCTGAACCGAACCGATGGTTTTCGGAACCGTCTATTACTTCGATTTTGATTTTAAATCGAAATCGTCGGTTTCTGTTTGGTTCAGTTCTTCGATTTTGGCGGTTCTAAATCGGAACTGCATGTTTCGGAGGTACCAATTATATATATTTTTTTGTTATATTTTCTTGTTTAATTGTAATTTTATTCATTCTAATGTATTCCCTCCGTCCCCAAAAAGTGCGGTGCATATTTGATTTGTTGTGAGGTATAAAATATTAGTTGAACCACACTAACCTGAGACGAAGGGAGTAATAGTTAGGTGAAATAAATATGAATTGTAACATAAATATAGATAAAAACGTAAAAATTAAAAAATAGAAGGAATCGGCGGTTCTCGATTCTGCGCCTTTGGAACCGAAATCGAACCGTTGTTAATGCGGTTCTCGATTCCGAACCGAAACCAGAGGTTCGATTCTGGTTCTGGAACCGCCAGTTTCGGTTCAGTTTAGACAGTCCGGATTCTTTTGGTAGCCTCAACACAACATCCATAAGACCTACCTTTCTGACCGTCAAAATTCTTATATGAATGAAATGTGTAAGTTTAATTATTTTGTTCCTAAATATTGTATTAAAAAGCGAAAAGTTAAAGTATTTGCATTAAGAACAAAGCCAAATAAAAAGTTGGACACTGTTATAAACTAAAGGAAAAAAAGAGAGAATATAAATTATGTGTATTCAATATAAGGACCAAAAATCTCATATAATATGAGGGGCCAATATTCTGGTAGTTTGAGTTAACTTTTCGTCATGAGAATTTAGCTTTTGTGCGATAATAATGAACTAAAATTCAGACTATTTTTATAATTTTTTTAAGTTCATGTCATAATCATAATATAAGGCCAAAAGTTTATGTCATGAAGTTGTAATTAAGCTATTGGTAGGTTTGCATTTGTGCATAATATAAATAGTGGCATGTAGTCCATATTCATGTACGACATATTAGTGAGAAATCTGCATCTCAAATAAAATATTTCTTCTTCTTCTTCAGTAACTTCCACGAGAAATATAATTTTCTTCAATTAGTGATCTGCATTAATGTATAGTATTTCTTCATATTACATTCTAGATTATTGAGTTATTTGTTTGTTAAGTTTGATTAAGGGTCGTTTGACTACCTAAAAGATAGATAATCATTTTCCAAAAGTTAAATATTAATCATTTTCTTGAACTAACAAATTCTTATAACAATTTAATTGTGTATATTGATATATATATATATATATATATATATATATATATATATATTCTGAAACTCAAAATTTGCATATATATCTTGCAATAATTTCAATCGATAAATGCACGTAGATATCAACCCTATCACAACTTCTTCAAACGAGTACAACGACAACCTCATCAAGTGATCATTTTCAGATCAATTTTTAATGTATTTAGTATTTATACATTTTTTATGTAAAAATATTTACACAAATTTATTTCATTTTTAATTGTGAATTTGCATATCATAACATGAACGGTTTTGTAACTCTAATTACAATATCTCTTTTTTATTAAAAAAAAAATAATACTAATCTTATAACAATTGAAATTGACTTTGAAGAAGCACCAAATAAAAATAGGGCAAAAGTGCAAAAAAACGAATACTCCTTAACTACGTCTTGGTGCAAAAATATTCAAAATTATGAATTAATTGTGCAATTACACAACCACAAACTCAAATTGACGGACTGAGAACAATTGTCCATTTAAGTCGATTTTTTTTTAATGACGAGTCTGGTACCAACTTAATCTATTAGTATGCTTTACACTCAATATTTTATGAGCAATATAGAAACTCACCAATAATCAGTAAAAAAATACAAAAAAATCTCTTTCACAGTAAATGTTGAGTTTCGTAAAAATCATTCGATGTTTCAAAAAAATTCATTAGTACTTATATTTATAAGATTAAGAAAATAAAATTGACATAAAATTAATAAAAGCTTTTATGTATCTTAAATTATAGACACTCGGAAAAATTAATTAAAATACACCAATAACGTATAATGTTTAATTGATAACTCGAAAGAAACAAAAGACAAACACTAGATTGATAAAAGGGTAATTAGTTTTAGAATACATGAACTTTATACTCATTTTGGTATTTCACATAACCTTTAAAAATTGTGTCAAAATACATCAATTTAACATTTTTTTGGATTTTTCACATAATTTTTGTTTTGGCGAAAATCACTGTTGACATGGCAGTCGATTTCTTGATGTTGCAATCAGTATCTAACTCATACTAATTTTAAACGACGTCGTTCCAAGGTGGATGCACACGTAATTTAATTAAGACAAGTCATTGCCACATCAAGAAATCGGCTGTCATGTCAACATTGATTTTTGCCGTAAAAAAAGACTGTGAAATTTCCAAAAGATGTTAAATTAATATATTTTGACACAATTTTTAAAGGACATGTAAAATATCAAAATGAGTGTAAAGTTCGTGTATTTTGACACAATTTTGAAGGTCATGTTAAATACCAAAATGAGTGTAAAATTCATGTATTTTAAACCAATTTACCCTTGATAAAAACATATAAAATTTAACATTTGATGAACTTGTCATTTCATAATTAAAACCAAGCAATTTGAAGAATTATTGTAGTTTTGAGTTGTCAATTTCTTTACATTTAATATAATTGTAAAGAAAGTTATGATAAACAAACCTTCTCCTCTTTCAAACAAAATTTAAACAAATCCATTGAAGGAAACAATTATGATCTGGTATATACTTAGTGTTCAAATCTGAATTTCAATTCTTTGTTCTACACTTTCATTGTGTAAGCAATTTATTTATTTATATTTTGTTAACAATTGTTAATTAAATCATGCAACTTTCCTTGTTAAACAACTTTATTTTCGGTCATTATTATAGAAATAAAAAGGATATTGTGGTCTGCCACATTATGACCGGATAGATTAATTCAATAAAAAATATAGAGTAAAATTTTGAAACATCATAAATGTACTCGAGATTGTATTTTGAGTTGAACGTAGATTAATATTTGTGAAACACTGTAAAATATTAGGGATGTCTACGCACCTTATCCCATCAACAATACTCCATTCTTTACGATAAGTGTAGCACAATTTCCTTTCGTGTACGTCCACCATGATGAATTGTTGTGAGATTTGGTACAATTCATTATGGTGTGTCCCTTTCTCCACTCAAAATCAATATACAATATTTTCTTAAAATCCGTACTGAACCCAAAGTATCACACTTATCATGAACGGGGTATAATAGATTGAAGGAAAAAAATGAAAAAAAAAGGAGTTCAATTAACGGTCGTTAACCCGCCAATCAACTGTTTTTTTATTAAAAAATTATTTTGATTAACTACGAAAACATTGGATTCCTCATCCAAAATGTTGACTTTCATTATATATCTAATAATAATAAATAAAGAAGGGAAATTGTCGTTGTTGTACCCTTAAAGAGAACTCAACAAAAGTAGGACGGCCGACGAATTTATTCTCTACATAAATAATTCGTTGATCTTGGATTAATATATAGGTTAGATTCTGATAACGTACTTTCAATTACAAGAAAATTAAAAAATAATGTTCCCTCCATCCCCAAATAAGTGTTGTATGGAAAAAATTTATCCCTAAATAAATATCGTTCGTAGATTTCCATGCAAAAGTTATGTCAAATATTTTTTTCACTTTTCTATGCAATTATTATCGGTATAAGGTGTCGTTTTCACATTATCTTGATATATTTATTTTGACAAAATATGATACTTATTCGAGGACGGAGGGAGTATATATAAATGGATAAAGGGTCATAATTAGTTCATTAATTGTCGGCCCACATAGCATGTGCGTGTGGTTTTGCTTTCAAATTTTCGTATATATTTAATTTATCGTTATTTAGAATCAGGTAACATGGCTTTTTTTTTTTTTTCATATATGGAAGAGAGCAAATTAATGAGTTGAAGATTGAAGCATTGAGTAAGCTTATACACTTATCTTCTTTATCATTTGCCTTATAATGCGTTGGTCGTGTGACGCATACTATTTTTCTTTTTAAATATTGGTTTACTTCTGAATGATTACAAATATATCGAATATATTGATTGACTAAATTATGATTTATTTACTTCTGAATGATTACAAAAATATCGATTTTAAATGTATTAATTATCGAATTTATTGATTGACTAAATTATGATTTATTTAATTCTGAATGATTACAAAAATATCGATTTTAAATATATTAATTATCGAATTATTGATTGACTATATTATGATTTATTAGTCAAGACATCAATACGCACCCTCAAGGCCCCCAATCTATAAAAGAACATTGTTTACAAAATTTGATTTGCCTATTATACCGTTATTTTAGTATTTTATTATTGATATCTATTATTTTATGATTATTTTATGTTTGACACATATATATATATATGTGTGTCAAACATAAAATAATCATATTATTATTATAAAATAATAATATATATATTATTAAAAACTATCAGTATTATGTGCATCGCACGTACCACTCTACTAGTTATTTTTAAAAGTGGATTTGGGTGCAGTCAGATCCGAATTGTTAATTTTTTTTTTCATGATATTATGATAATTGGCATTTGTTAAGTGGATTTGGGTGCAGTCAGATCCGAATTGTCAATTTTTTTCATGATATTATGATAATTGGCATTTGTTATTTAGCTAAAATAATAACTAGCATTTTTTGTTTTCAAAATAATTATTGTTTTTCTTGAGAAAAATTGTAACTGTTTAGCCGACGGTGCGGTTCCGTACCGCTTTGGCGCGTTACCCGCCGAAGCGGGTTTCCTTAGTAAAGCGGGTGCACCCGCTTCAGCGGCTCACCCGCCGCAGCAGGGTACACAAGCTTGCCCATTTTCTCCATTTTGAGCCGCTATTGCGGGTCGTCCGCTTCGGTGGTCTTCAAGCCAATGCTACCCGTATCGGCAACCCTTCCACGCCGATAATATCCATCATTTCTTTCCCCAAAACCGATCCAAAATGCATCATTTTATAACAAAAACACATACACCACAAAAAACACAAAAAATATAAACCCGAACACAAAAATACGAATAACACGACACAAAGACACAAAACACAACTAAAAATACGATAAAAACGACACGAAAATAAACACATAAAACTACCAAACATTCAACTACACCAAAATATTTGTGTTATTTTTTTAGGGCAAAAAATATACTTAGCCAATTTAGCTAGTGAAAGTAAAATACTAGCCAAAAGTTCTAAAACATATAAAAAAGTCACTTACGAAAATACACTTACAAGTTCGTATTATCGTGCCTTCGCGCATCAATTCAAATTGCATTGATGCACAAATAGGCCTATTCGTGCTTTCGTCATGAATGGTGTTGGGAAAATTATAAGGTTTCGATTTGATACCAAAACCCAACTGATTCTCCAACCGAATAGATGATCGCGCCAACCTAAATAGTGTTTTCCAGCTCGCCTGTTTGAGCCTTAGATATTCTAAGTTTACAGGTTAAGGAAGCGGAAGACGACGGTCGACCCAAATGTGTCTACGGCGAGTCACTAGCGGAAGACGGTCGACCAGTGTTCACGGCTGAGTCGGCTAGCAAAAGACAAGAGCGTCAACCTTCGGTGAGTGATCCAAACAGAGCTCGATCAAGCCGAAGAGAATTCGAGCCGAGTTCAAAACACGCTGGTCCAACAGAACAAAGGAACTCTCTCTCGAAGACTCCACGTCGAGACGATCCGGCTACGAATTCAAAAGCCGGCTCAAAGGCGAGAAGATCCGGAATCGAGAGGAAGTCAACCTACCTCGACCATTGAGGGATCGCGGATCGGCATCCTAGACTTCAGAACCTAGGATGTGACACAAATGAAGACAGGTGCAGATACGCCCAACGGCAGATCTTGTATTTAAGAAGAGTAGGTAAGATTCAAACGGCTCCTCCAACGGCTAGTCTTGAATCTCTACCTATATAAACCCGTCTTCAACCTCAGGATCAGATACGAAAAACTCTCTACAAGCTTTCACTTTCTGAATTCATTATTCTTTCAAAAGCTCCCAAGCAGTTCTACATAGATCAAAGAACACTTTATCTTAAAGTGTTTCTAGTTAAGAAACTGCTTAGTTTTTCGTCTGTTCCCTAGGCCAAACTCATTGTATATCTAAAGCCTAGATTTCGAACGAGTTCATCTCTCTCTGAAGTTCTTAATTGTAAGAACTCGTTCACAGTTGGAACCCCATACCCAAACCCAAACCCAGAAAGGTTAGGTAAAGGTACGCTTGCTCGAAGCGCGTAATTCGAGTGGATAGGTTCTTCAGTACCCGCAAACTGAAGGTGTATAGGCTTGACAGTGCCCGCAACCGTTGGAACACAGCTCGGGTTAGAGTTGTGAAGTTGCTTGGTACTTGGAAACCAAGTGGTAGTGGATTACCAGTGAACCTGGTCGTGGACGTAGGAGGTGTTACTCCGAACCACGTAAAAACTCGCGTGTTTCTCTCTCTCTCTCTTTACGTTTGCTTTATATTCAGCTGTGTACTAAAGCCTTCATATCATTGCATACTTGCTCAAAACTGCACACACAGCTGATCTCCAAAGACAGCTGTGTCTCTCGAAAAATTGCATAACCTGACTAAGCTGAAAACTATAAGTTAATATTTTCAAACTGAGTTTTTCTAAGTAACTGAGCTAAAGTTTTCAAACCACCACTTTCCGCACCGCCAGCTGAGTTGTTTACCCAGCTGACCCTCCCCAGCTGGATCAATAACTGAGCTCTCACTCAACTCCGTTTTAACTTGACAAAAGTTCAGAAAAATCTACTTGGTGTATTCACCCCCCCCTCTACACCAAGTACCCAGCTCAGGGACCATCAATTGGTATCAGAGCAGTGGTTCAAAAGACCACCGTTTCTATATCAAGAGATCTCTCTTGACACTCTGCGTCAGTGGTCAACTGAACAGATCCGTTTTTCAGAAAAACTCACTCTAGTGCATTCTGTACATCTCTTCATGGATTCCTATCTTAACAGGAACCTTCCCAACTTCTCAGTTGATGATTATGCAATCTGGAAATTCAGATTGAAAAGCTTCCTGTGTGCGCATCACGACATGATGTGGGACGTCATTTCAGACGGACCCATCCTTATTTATAAATACGGAAATGAACTTGTTCCACCTCAAGAAGGACAACCAGAATACCGGCCAACTCTCAAGCCAAAGAAGGAATATTCTTCCGAAGAGCGAAAGCAAGCTGGTCTGGACAGCTTCGCAAGGAACACCATCTCTTCAACAGTCTCAAACGCCTACCTGAGCAAAATCATCAATTGCGAGACAGCCAAAGAGATGTGGGAAACACTCGCCAAGCTATGTGAAGGATCAGAAGAGATCAAAGAAAACAAATTCACAATAGCGTGCCAAAAATTTGACAACTTCAAGCAGCTAGCCAACGAGTCCATCGAAGCGATGGAGCTAAGGTTCTCAAACATAGTCATTGAGATAGAGACAATCAGAACTGGGAAGTATACCCAGCGGGAAAAGAATCTAAAGGTTCTTTCAGCTCTTTCAGCTGAATGGAACACTTACAAGGTAGTTCACCAAAGTCGAAGTGACTTGGGTGATCTATCTACAGAAAGATTGTTCTCACTCCTAAAAGCCAACGAGTACAACTTGAAGATCACTCAAGAAGAATCTTCAAGCAGACAGAATGACGGAGAACTCACCCCAGCTCCAAAAGAAATAGCTTTCAGAGCCAACTCTGAAAAGTCAGCTCATGTCAAGTCAGCTGAGTCCTCCAAGATGAAGAAGGACAAAAAGGATATGAGCAAAGAGGAGCTACTCGAAGAAATTGCCATGATGGTGAAAAGTTATAACAGACTCAACACCAGCAAGGGCAAATACAAGAAGTTCTTCAGGAATTACAGAGATAAGTACGCAGCAGCTGATGAGAAGTCAGCTGACAAACGAACTGAAGAAGGTTGCTTCAACTGCAAGGAACCAGGACACTACCGACAAGATTGTCCAAAGTTGTCCAAGAAAGATAAAGACCAATTAAAGGCTAAGGCAGCTGACCGAAGGAGAGCTTATATCGCTGATGAAGAATCAGAGTGCAATAAAATGGATGAAATGCCATTTTCAGACTCGGAGGAAGAAGCCCTGATGGCCAATCATGAACCTGATTGGGATACTTGCTTTATGGGACAAACAGACGGCATTGATGAAGATGAGGTAACTTCTCGAACTCTAAATCTATCTAACACCTCACCATCACACGAACACTCTACACAGGACTCAGAATCTGGACTACCTGATTGGAGTTTAGTAGAGAAAGTAATGAACGATTCCAAGGAGCTTCAAGAGATCCTTGACGTCATTATGTGTGAGAATGCCGAGCTGAAGATAGAACTGGAAAAGACAAAAGTATCAGACACAGCTGATACAACTCAGCTCCAGCAGGAAGTCGTTTCACTAAAAGACAGAATAGTAAAACAAGATCAGCTGATGAAGAAAGTCAACACTGAGAAGACACAGCTGATAGAAGATATGGAAAGGGTTACAGCTGAATCAGAAAGGAAGTCAGCTGAGATCATTGAGCTGAAAAGCACCGAAGAGGTACTATCTAAAAAGATAGTAGCCCTCATCAAAGCCACGTCAACAATGGACGAGATCATTAGTGCTCAGCGTCCAGCAGCACTAAGAGCGGGACTGGGATACAACGAATCAAAGGATGCTTCAAACATTGCCTCCACAAGTGGAACAAAGGTTATGTTTGTACGAGCAAATGAACCTTCAACCCCAAAGGCTCAAAGCATCAACAATCGAGGACACAAAGGGCGTCGGGAAGAACGGTGAAACATTCTCAAGCTCCGTTGAGGACACAGCAGACGTCAAACGAACAAACGTGAAACAAGCCTCAAACTCCGTCGAGAACACGGCGGACATCAAGAAGGTCACTGTGCGGCAACCTCAAGCTCGGCTCGGACAAAGAACGTGCTCAACCTCAACGAAGACCACAAGCCGGATTTTACAAATACCGGCCACAAGACCAAAGACGTTGATCGATATCAACCAAGATATCAGAGATACCCAGCTGGATACCACTCATACGAGTATCAGCTGGACAATCATTTCCAGCCACAGCATCAGAGACAGCAGAGACAAAGGAACGTCTCAGCTAGGCACACAGCTGGAAATCAAATAAGATACAGACAGCAAAACAAGAAGACACGAAGATCAAGACCTCGCCAGCAACAAAAGAAGAACACAATGAATGTGTATATCGACTCAGCTGGGAGAATTATCAGATCTAATGACCCAATTCGAGTCATCAAGCAGATCTGGGTCATCAAAGGATCTATGTCTAACCCACAAGGACCCAATTAAAACTGGGTACCTGAATTTTAACTTTTTGTTTAGGTTGCAAGGAATCGACGCATCTCTGAGGAGTCGATGAGAACGCTTTGGTACTTGGACAGTGGATGTTCCAAGCACATGACGCACCTAAAGCATCTACTCCAGGAGTATATTGAGCGTACAGGTCCACAAGTAACATTTGGTGACAACTCCAAAGGCCTAACCAAAGGTTATGGTACATTTAAAACTAGAAATGTTATAATCCCAAATGTTTCTTATGTACAAGGATTGCAACATAACTTGCTTTCCATTAGCCAATTCTGCGATAACGGTTTTTCTGTCAAGTTTGATGCACAGGGATGCACAGTGAAGCACAGGGAAACCAAGCAGATACTCCTAAGAGGGAAAAGAGAAGGAAACATGTACTTCGGCGGCGGAACGGCGGCCCTCCGGAGACTGTCTTGTATCAAAAAGCGGCAATGAAGTCGTCGTGGCACGTACGGCCGAATCATCTCAACTTCAAGACAATCAACAACCGGCTAGGAACCGGCTCGCTAATGGAATTCCGGATCAAGTATATGACAAAAGTCATATGTGCGGCGCGTGTCAACAAGGAAAACAAACAAGAATTTCATTCTCTCTCAAGCCGGCTCGATCCGATCGAGTTCTTCAACTTCTTCACATGGATCTTTTTGGTCCGATTACTCCAAAGCAAGCTTCAATGGCGAGAAAATATACTGCGGTCGTTGTGGATGATTTCTCAAGATTCACTTGGGTATCTTTCTTGTACCGGAAGAGCGAAACGAGAACTAAGCCGCCTATCCTGTGGAAAGATTATCAACACGAAGGAGTGCAAGATAATGGCAATAAGATCGGATCGTGGAACGGAGTTTCTAAATGAAACTATTTATGATTTTTGCGAGAAGAACGGAGTTCAACACCAAACATCTGCGGCTCGCACACCTCGGCGAATGGTGTAGCGAACGAAGAAACGAACTATCAAGGAAGCGGCTACCTCAATGCTAGCTAGCTCGCCATTCCAAAGAAGTTCGGCCGAAGCAATCAACACGGCTTGCTTCACTCGAATCGCTCCCTACTCACATCAAGACAAGGAAAGACACCGTATGAGCTATGGAACAACGAGAATACCATACATTGGATATTTCAAGGTATTCGGATCCAAATGTCACATTCTCAATAATGGGAAGTCACGGCTCAAGACGTTCGACGAAAAGACGAGACCGAGGAGTATTCCTTGGTTACTCCGTGAGTAAAGCATACGAGTTTTCAACGAAGAACTCAAACGGTCGAAGTAACTCCACATGTTACCTTTGACGAATCCTCCTTCGAATATAGAGATTCTATCAAACGAAGAAGCGAAGGAGAATCTTCAAGATTGATTCGGACAAGGGCTCAAGAGAATAGAATCGGGAATGCGGCCGAACCATTAATTTGGGACAATGAGCCGGAGGAGGAAATTCAAATCAACCAAGAAGCTCCACCAGTGGAAATCAAGAAGAAGCTTCAACGCCAAATCAAGGGAACATCATCACCGGAAATCCAAACACGGTCGAGTCCCCAGCTCCATCTCCAGCTGAGCCTCTACAGACATCTCCTCAAAATCCAAATCAAAGAGAGCCAAACTCTCAAGACTTAACTCCAGAACAACTCCAAGACAGACGAAATTTAGCCACTTCAAGCATCAATCAACTGGAAGAAGAAATTCGTAAGAGGAGAAGATGGATTGAAGATCATCCATCATCAGCAATCATTGGAGAACCTTCTGACCAAGTCAAAACCAGAAACTCAGTTGCTCAAGCTTCATCGAATCATCAAGAGGCAGCTGACACAGCTCCTCTCGGTAGAGCTAGGCCCGACGGTCTATGATGAAGACACGGCTCTAATGGCGTGTTACGTAGCTCAAGTGCCGAGCCTCAATCAATTCTCGAAGCTTTGAAGAGTGTGCCTTGGACAAATGCCATGCAAGAAGAGCTGAACGAATTCCTCAGAAATTGTGTCTGGGAATTAGTCGACAGACCTCAAGAAGTCAAAGTCATAGGACTCAAATGGATATTCAAGAACAAGTTGGATACCCTGGGAGTCGTAATCAGAAACAAAGCTCGACTCGTTGCCAAGGGCTACACTCAGCAGGAAGGAATTGACTTCGAAGAATCTTTTGCTCCAGTAGCACGATTGGAAGCAATCAGACTATTTCTTGCCTTTGCAGCACATCACAAATTCAAGGTCTATCAAATGGATGTGAAGTGTGCATTCCTAAATGGAGAAATCAAAGAAGATGTCTACGTTGAACAACCTCCAGGATTCGAAGTAGAAGGAAATAAAGTCTACAAACTAAAGAAGGCTCTTTATGGATTAAAGCAAGCACCTCGAGCTTGGTATGACACTCTGTCAAATTTTCTCATATCCAAAGGATTCAAGAAGGGCTCAGTAGACAGAACTCTCTTCACCATCAAGTCAGGAGAAGATATCCTGGTTGTTCAAATCTACGTAGACGACATCATCTTTGGATCAAGATCAAGCTTCTTATGCCAAAGATTTGGAGAGATGATGTCAGAAAAGTTCCAAATGTCCATGATGGGAGAAATGAGTTTCTTCCTAGGACTTCAAGTCAAGCAATCTTCAGAAGGGATCTTTATAAATCAATCCAAATACGTGAAAGATTTGATCGCCAAGTATGGAGTTCAATCAAGCAGAACTGTAAAGATTCCAATGAACACCAACTGGAAGATTGAACACAGGCGAAGGGAAGTCAGTTGATTCCAGCAAATACAGAGGGATAATAGGATCCCTGCTGTATCTAACAGCAAGTCGTCCAGACATCTCTTTCGCTGTGGGTGTGTGTGCCATATTTCAAGTTGATCCAAAGGAAGCACACATGCAAGCAGCCAAGAACATTCTCAAATACCTCAAAGGAACTCAGAATGTTTCAGTGGTACCCGAGTGAAGACAATCTACGGATTTGGATACTCGGATTCGGACTTGGAGATCGATTGGACGGAAAATCAACTTCGGGAACTTGTCGGTTCTTAGGAAGTAAGTTGATCTCATGGTTTTCAAAGAAACAAACGTGCGTCGCAACTTCCACGACGAAGCGAGAATATATGGCCGCTGAGGCTGCTCTCAAATTCTCTGGCTGAAGCATCAGCTGGATGACTATGAAGTAAAAACTGGACAGGTTCCAATTTTATGTGATAACTCAAGTGCGATTGCCATATCAGAGAATCCAGTACTTCACACAAGATGCAAGCATGTAGACGTACGACATCATTTCATCAGAGATCACGTAGAAAAGAAGGATGTGATTGTTGAGAAAATTCACACAGACATACAGCGGGCTGATATTCTCACAAAACCGCTGATAGAAGCAAGATTCAAAATGCTGTGCGGATTACTTGGACTTCTCAACCCAGACGATGCTTCACCCAATGAACGGAACGAACCAGTGACTAGAAACGGAACCAGTGACTAGAAGCAGACCAGTGAATGGAACGAGACCGAACGGAAGCAGACCAGTGAATCTAAACCGAATCTTTGAAAGAAAAGGATTATTCAGCTGAGGGGGAACCAGCTGGAACCACGATGACCCAGCACACCCACTCAACCGAGGTATCAGCTGACTACAATGATTAGCTGAGAGGTTTGAAATAACGTTAATTACAACTACTCAATCTGTTTTCTGTCAATTCACATCTTGTCATTTCTAATCAATATTAATTAAAAGTCTGCAAAGAATTAAATAATGGGAGTTTCGAGGCAAAAGTCAAAGCGCCTCAACCGTTCTCTCTCGCTCATTAAATTGACATGACGCGAGAATCACTCCCAGTCGTAGATCTTCTTATCAACAGACAAATCTTGATCGTCCATTCTTTCAAGAAATCTCTTTAAATATGCTAGAAGATATACGCATCAAACGTAGAAAGTTTTTGCATTCTTTCTTATTTCCATCAATTGGTATTGTTTGTTTCTACTAACAAAAGATGCAGAAAAAGAACATGGAATCCAGAAAGATGTCTCCCAAAGCCAATCAGACCTGAAGAATCTGTCAAAGCTTCAAGATAAGAGTTGCTTAACTCTCAGGAACCTCAAAGAAGACGGAAGTCCAGAAGAAGGTGAAGCCCATCGACAGAACCAGGCCAGCGCAGTAGACTGCAAAGCTCAAGAACGTCATTCACCAGGAAGGTGCAGAAAACTTTCGGGAATGACAAAGGAAAAGACCTCCTCGGCCAGCTTCTCTCAACATAAAGGAGAGAACGGGACACACAACTCCCTGGGATGCAAAAATCAACGTCAACAGACCTGGACCAGATGTTGATAAAACCGGAGTATCGAGGAGCAGTCATTTCAAAGCTCCTGCTCCGCCACAGGAGGCACAGAAAAAGATGAAGGAAACAAAGCAGCATGCATCTAACTCCGTCCCAGCTGGGAATCGGAAACAACTTGAGGAGACAAAATATACTGAAGCACTGTCTTCAAACCAAAGACTCAAGTCAAAGGTGCTCAGTCAGTCAGCAGAGAAGCCAGCTGACATTATGAGAGAATTCGTAATCACTCTCCGAGGAGCAGAAGGCCCACAAGCGGTCGTTTCTTACGGTGGAAGAGAAGTTCACGCCCCTGCTTGAACATAATCATCACCAACACCGCAACGGAGTATTCCAGCTGAACAACCAAGCTTAAACCCCATGACAGATGGGATACTTCAACCGCCTTCTCTTCAGTTTCCTTCAGCTCCACAGGGACACCTTCTTCGAGATCTTTCAATAAAAGATGCTCAAGTCCCTGCACCAAGCTCAAATGAGAAACTTCACCCAAAGAACGATCACCCGCAAATTTGGATGATGATGATATGAGCTGAAGACAACTCCCTCAAGTGCTGTATCAGACTTTCTCATTCAATCTAAGAAGTCTGAAGAAGCAAAAGTTGCAAGGAATGAAGATTGTGCCCGACTCAGAAGATGATATCTACCGTGCCAACTCATCCCTCCAAGCAATCAGCTGGACTGCCCCAGCTGAATCAAGCCAAGGACGCTGTGTCTGCAACCACAGCTGAGGCTAATGCAACTGAAGAAGGGCCAGCTAATACAACAGCTGAGCCACTAAGACTCTAAACCTCGCCGCTCAGAGCTGAAAACCACAGTTTCGCCAAACTAAAACATCGCAACAGCCGATGGTGAATATCTCCCACCCTGTTTTGATCATGCCAAAAAGGGGGAAGTAAGGGAGAAGAGAGACAAGACAATAGAGGCAAACTGTTGAGCTAGAGGAACCAGTTGGATCAGAATCAGCTGAAGAAACGAGTCAAAAGAAAGAAGCAACGGATGCAGAAGAGAGGACCCAGCCGACTGAAGGACTGAAGACTGAAGATTTTTTTTCTTCTTCTTTCTTTTTCCTATGTTATAATGTATTTTCATACATTAATAAAACACAAGTTTCTCTGCATCATAAGTTGTCTCAGTTAGGTTTTGGCATCATCAAAAAGGGGGAAATTGTTGGGAAAATTATAAGGTTTCGATTTGATACCAAAACCCAACTGATTCTCCAACCGAATAGATGATCGCGCCAACCTAAATAGTGTTTTCCAGCTCGCCTGTTTGAGCCTTAGATATTCTAAGTTTACAGGTTAAGGAAGCGGAAGACAGCAGTCGACCCAGCTGTGTCTACAGCAGGAGTCAGCTAGCGGAAGACGACGATCGACCCGACTGTGTTCACGGTGAGTCGGCTAGCAAAAGACGCAGGCGTCAACCTTCGGTGAGTGATCCGGCAGAGTCTGATCAAGGCGAAGAGAATTCGAGCCGAGTTCAAAACACGGCTGGTCCATTTACGAGAACAAAGGAACTCTCTACGAAGACTCCACGTCGAGACGGTCCGGCTACGAATTCAAAAGCCGGCTCCAAAGGCGAGAAGATCCGGAATCGGAGGAAGTCAACCTACCTCGACCATTGAGGATCGCCGGATCGCATCCTAGACTTCGAACCTAGGATGTGACACAAATGAAGACAGGTGCAGATACGCCCAACGGCAGATCTTGTATTTAAGAAGAGTAGGTAAGATTCAAACGGCTCCTCCAACGGCTAGTCTTGAATCTCTACCTATATAAACTCGTCTTCAACCTCAGGATCAAATACGAAAAACTCTCTACAAGCTTTCACTTTCTGAATTCATTATTCTTTCAAAAGCTCCCAAGCAGTTCTACATAGATCAAAGAACACTTTATCTTAAAGTGTTTCTAGTTAAGAAACTGCTTAGTTTTTCGTCTGTTCCCTAGGCCAAACTCATTGTATATCTAAAGCCTAGATTTCGAACGAGTTCATCTCTCTCTGAAGTTCTTAATTGTAAGAACTCGTTCACAGTTGGAACCCCATACCCAAACCCAAACCCAGAAAGGTTAGGTAAAGGTACGCTTGCTCGAAGCGCGTAATTCGAGTGGATAGGTTCTTCAGTACCCGCAAACTGAAGGTGTATAGGCTTGACAGTGCCCGCAAACTGTTGGAACACAGCTCGGGTTAGAGTTGTGAAGTTGCTTGGTACTTGGAAACCAAGTGGTAGTGGATTACCAGTGAACCTGGTCGTGGACGTAGGAGGTGTTACTCCGAACCACGTAAAAACTCGCGTGTTTCTCTCTCTCTCTCTTTACGTTTGCTTTATATTCAGCTGTGTACTAACGCCTTCATATCATTGCATACTTGCTCAAAACTGCACACACAGCTGATCTCCAAAGACAGCTGTGTCTCTCGAAAAATTGCATAACCTGACTAAGCTGAAAACTATAAGTTAATATTTTCAAACTGAGTTTTTCTAAGTAACTGAGCTAAAGTTTTCAAACCACCACTTTCCGCACCGCCAGCTGAGTTGTTTACCCAGCTGACCCTCCCCAGCTGGATCAATAACTGAGCTCTCACTCAACTCCGTTTTAACTTGACAAAAGTTCAGAAAAATCTACTTGGTGTATTCACCCCCCCCCCCTCTACACCAAGTACCCAGCTCAGGGACCATCAAATGGCGCTTACATAAACTTGGAATAGACGGAGACGATGACGGAACACCGCACTTGCACCTCACTCCTTGAAAAAATACACCTTTCACCCACGCCGGAGAAAATGATGAAATAATGGCGCAGGCATATCTTCCATGGATCTCGTTGGAAAAAATGGCGAATATGGAGAAGGATGGGCTTAATATTTTTTTTTAATGTTATTTTCATCAAGGGTAACTTATGATATTATTTTTTTATTTTTTTAATATTCTGAACTTATGATATTATTTAAATGGTATATGTATTAAACTAATTTTTTTATTAAATTCTATTTTAGAGTTTTAGTTATGATTTTTTAAAGTATATTCAGTTAGATCCTCTATAGAAATATCGTTGATTCTGCCACTACATACCCCACCAACTAGCTCAACTTTCAATTGAGACCGATCGTGTGTCCTATACTTAATTAAGGTGGACTTGGGTAAGATTGGTCCTACCATGCAGTTGAATCCAAATTGTCACTTTTTTCAAAGATAATTATGACATGTGTTCATGATAATTGTCCCTTGTTATTCTAATTAGCTAGAGGATAAAATTATAATTGTCACTCTTTTTCAAGATAATTGTCAATTTTCTTTAAAATAATTCTCACTTTTATTCAACCGTATGATAAGGTTAACCACATCCAAATTTTTATGTAATTAATTGTCTTCGTATTAGTGCATGCTAAAAGTTGAATTTGACGAAGTATCAAATAAATTGCATGAATATGGATAACCAAATGTGATCATGATATAATTACTCTTCTTTAAGCAACATGAAGAAGCATCTGGTCATACTTAAAAACCATGTCAAGCAACGAAATATAATCTATAAAGGAATCCTTAAAATGATTATTATTATATAGTTCAAATTCATATTTAAATCTCTTAATACCCAAAGGCCATTTCTTTCGCAGACAATATCTGCAATATGTCAATATACATTTCTTACTTTGATCTTTATATACTTTTTTTAATCGATCCAAAAAAAAAATGTATATCTGCAGCATGTCAATATTGAACCTAGTTTATCGTAGTCATTTCTTTAACTGCATTCAGCTAAAATATGTATTTTTGTCAAAATTGTTCTACCCAATTGAAACTTCACTGAAATTTTGATTGATTTAGAGTAATATACTACATAAATAACTACTTCCTCCGTCCATCATATACATACATCAGCTTTAGTGACACAAATTTTAATAATTTTGGTCGAGTGTATGGTGAGTTGAGGAAAAATCCCACATGTTGCGAGTGATAGTAATGACTATAAATGGAAAATGCACATTTTTGGTGGACGAACCAAAACATAATTAAATGCACTTTTTAGTGGACGGAGAGAGTATAAAACACTAAGGTGTGTTTGGTATCCATATACCAGTATATCAGATATCAAGTATCAGGTATGAGTATGAGATTGATATCTGATATCTTGTGTTTGGTATGATGAAAATATCGACCGATATCAAGTGGGATAGAAAGAAGAGATACAAGTTATCCTTAGCAAAAATTGGTATACGAAAATGTTGAAAATTAGGATATCAGGTATATCAAAGATACTAATTTGATATCCATATACTGATATACCAAACACAAGGTATAGATATAGTCATATCCATACCTGATTTACGTATATGAATACCAAACGACCAAATCTAGTTTTTAAAATAAATCAAAAAGAAAAGCAGAAGACAACACTAATGAATAACTAAAGCTGCTCAAGGGAAAAATACTACCTCAACTGAGTATCAGAATTCCGAAATTTCTCCCAATTAATTTGAAGTACAAAAATTGTAGATACATTATATTATACATATATATTAATATTAATACCACGCTATGACATATTCCTCAAAATACGGCTATATACAATATGGCCCAAGATTCATATATTTGAGCAGAATGAAATAAAAGAATGGATTGTTTATGTTCACCTGATGAGATCTCCACTGGGAACTGAGAAGGATGAATCTAAACCATCTAATATATCCAAAACATGGGCAGTATGATGCTTGATTTCTCGTCGCGGCGAGCTCCCCGTGCTCCTGCTTAACGCCCAAACCTTACTCTTCCGACTCTTTACCACCGCGAATTCCTGGCTTTTGCTCAGTCCGGGGACCAAATTCCTCCTCTTCATAACATCTTCTAATAGATTTCTATCCTCCGAAGAGAGTTGAGTTTTATGGGTTTTGGCATTGTCGCTATTTCTTTCAATGTTAATGGTCGATCCTTTGCGAGTTGGAGATCGCACAGGCAGAGCCTTCACTCCATTATCTCTATACCTTACAAGGCTGACTAGACGATGAAGCCAACTCACTAGCTCGAGGATGCAAGAATCCACCTTACGTTTGTCAGCATGATACAGGGTCTGCAGGCGAATCAGGTTACTGGGCGTGCTGGTTTTCTTTCCGAATTCATTACTGTCGGAAAGTAACAAGCAACGATCAAACCTCTTGAGGAAGATGAGATTCAAGATATATATATTTTATATGGGGGGAAGAAAAGAGTTTGTGCGTTAACTGACCCGTTGTTAGCCCATTCTCCAACCCATCCGAAACCCTGATGTGCCCTGATAACAGTTGCCAACAGTTGAAAGGGATTATGTTATTTCATCAGCATGCTCAAAAATTGGTATAGGAAATCTCAAATGAAGATAAGACGAAGTTCACTATCACTAAATATATCATACTTGGTAGTATCGGTTGCTACCGGAACAAGCCACTGGAGAGATTTTTCCATCTCATCTTTGATTTGACGAACAGTGAGCTGCAATGAGGCATGACGAAGTAGTTCAATTTAGAGACCACAAAGAAACAGAAAAGGATAAAAATGGAAAAGTCGTGTAGAACAAGTTTGAATTTAGAAAAAATCAAGGGGTTTTACCCGATCAATCCAGTCAAAAGGACTGAAGAGAAGAGATATGGTCAAGGAAGGGAGAGATCTTGTTGGGGGAGGGGAAGAAACTTTAAAAGCTTATGTAACATTATTGACATCTAAATTAACTTTTCTACCCACTAAAAAAACAGAACATTAGAAGAAAAAAAACCAAAAAATTACTATCATAACCCACAAAACCCAGCCAAAATATATATATATATATGGAGAGGATCAAATAGGAACTCATCTTTATATGAGTCCGTACGAACCATCCATTTTTATCACACAAGTTAATGCACAAATTGCATTATTTAAATTCATAAACATATGTTTTGATTTAAGAGTCGAGCGAGGGGAGCCGAAGGCCTCGGAGCGAGCTAAAGAGCATTAATGTTGCCACAATCATTATCTATCAATTAAAATCGGAGACGAAGGCGGAGACGAAATTTTTTTTGCTTTGTTATATTTGTGCATTAAAGTACTATATTTTGTGCATTTTCGAAGTCATAAAAATGCATGGTTCTTACAGACTCATATAAGAATGAGTTCGTACCAGATCCACACCCTCTATATATATATATATATATATATATATACTCCCTCCGTCCCACAAAATTAGTTCCCTACCCATTTTTACACATACTAAGAAAATGCATTTAATTTTATATGGAAAACATAATTTATACATGATTATTCTATTTTGCCCTTATTATATTACTTCACTCATCATTTACACATTTTCAAAAGAAGGAGAAATTTAAGTTTGAATAAGGTTATAGTAGTAAAACAATGTTTTAATAAAATTCCAAATTAAGGGGACTATGTTTTGGGACATCCCAAAAAGGCATAAGGGACTAATTTTGTGGGACGGAGGGAAGTATATTATTTTCATCTACCTAAAGCCACACACTAACAAAATCTCCAAAACCCAAAACTAAGATAAAATTGCTTTGAATATGAGAGTGTATTGTGGATAATGAATGGGAAAATTAAGTATATGAGGTTAATCTTCCATATTTGCTTAATTGCTGCATTACAAAACCTCTAACGTAAAGTCTATGCAAGAAAAGTTGATCATTAGATTGTGGAAGGAAATCAACTGGGGACAAAAAGGATGATCTGGCCCTTTGAAGAGCATTGCATTTCACATTTCTCTACATCAATGTAAGACAATGCTCCTCAATATTTCTTCACCAAAAATTGATGATCCAAATACTGAGTAAAGGAATTTGAAAATAGGAATGGCAATAAGATGAAGTCATCTAAAGAACATACCTCTTCCTTAATGTCAGTCTGTAGCCGTGAGCGAAGAGCAGCCTTCACAGTTGGTGGCAATCCATTATACAATGTATCTCTCATATTTGGGGGGAGAGAAGTAGGGCGTGATGCCTTAAATGAATTCAATTCAAGATAAATATCAGTATTAAAAGTAAATCTGCACATACTACATATGAAAGAACTGAAGTCTTAGATAAACTCACAATGTTGTCAATTTGAGTAATTATGTTAGCATAATGTAAAGCAAGACCAGCAACACCTAGTCTCTCTGGCTTACTGTTAGAAACCTTTCCAGCATGTGACAACCCTGCCATATTAAATAATAAAAAGTAAAGAGTAATGTAGAAAGTTATTTTCTTTCAGAACAAAAAATCAGTATAAATACATGACTTGAGATAATTATGTTCTTTAGACACCACTGCTCCCAAAGTCCCAGGTAATAATTGGATAAAGTCATATATGAATTAAGCTAAGGGGGGAAAACAGTAAAATATGGAAATTTGGTATGAGTATATAGATGAAAATGTTAATTATCTATGCATTTAAAGTTCAAACATACTATATTTTGATTCCTGTATCCTGCAAATTAAAACTATCCCCACATAGAAAAGGTGGTAAGTGAGGAAGGAGTTAGCGAGCAAGAATTTTTCTGCCCAATGTGAAATTGACCTTGATAAGAAAATCGTATTATCATCATCTGACATACAAAATAAACTACATTTTAAACAGACTCCAAAAAAAAAAGGTGAGCTATTTTCTGGGATTTAAATAATCTAGAATTTTTAAGGGACTAGATGTTTAGCAACTAGAAGAATAAATAGATAAATTGGGTTGCAATTTCCAAAGTTTTGGAGCAGTAATGTCAATCTCAACATCATGAGAGTTCCGGACTTGATGAAGTAGCCCAGAGAAAGAGATGAGATGCCCAACAAATCACCCATAGAAAGTAAGCAATACAAATGACTACAAAAATCGTGGACTATCAGACTTGCTCTTGTTATTTCTGATTAACTATATGTGATGATCACTAGAAACTCTTGACATCCCCATTTTCTTTATATGAGAAGATAAGCACAGGAACAATCAAGAAAATGTAGAATAAATACTTACCACTATCTCCAAATACTGCTGGAATTTCCTGATGAATGAATGTAACTATGTCAACAAGCTTCTCCACTACCTATGCACATCACAAATTCACAAATTGAACAATATATAATATTTAGCTCCACCGAAGCTATGCAATCATCCAAATTACCCAAAAATAATGATGTTAAGCAATTACACTTTAAGTGGGAAAAAATATTCTAAAAAATAATAATAATAATAATAATAATAATAATAATAATAATAGTATTGATTCCTACTGCTTGTCTTTTCATTCTGAGATGAAGCTAAAGGTAATGCAGCCCTGATCCCTACTCGCACCCCTTGAAAATTTTGAGGTTTTATTTGTGCATGTATGAAATGTAAATTACAGTACAAATTCCTATGGAAATGGGAATCAAGAACAAGAGATACTATTTTCAATTTACTGACAAATGGCAGTTTAACTTTGAAAGATCTTTTTCTTGAGGTAAGAATATAGTTTTGCTTCAATTTTCCTCTGAAATAGATGATAAAATATTTTATCCGTGAAACACATCAAACCATTTGTTTTCTTTCTACTTCAAATTAGAAAAAAGAAAATACTACTCCCTCCATCCCACTTCAAGTAGCCTGTTTTCCTTATTGGGGTGTCCCACTTCAAGTGGCCTATTCCAAAACAGGAAACTGCTTTCTTTCACAAAAAGGCGTGGACCCCACCATTTTCTATCTCTTTATCCTTTAATCACCCTTCTCCCAAATAACCGCGCCGAAAAGAAATAGGCCATAACCGCCATACATAGTGGGACGGAAGGAGTAATTGTTAAGGCATTTGTTGACAATTTGGATGCTGGAGTTTATAAATAATACATACTGAAGTCAGTTGTGCTAATCTTAGAGACTTTACTATGATTCTATTTCTATCTATTCAAAAGCTAATTTGAAGTAAAACATGTCCATTATTGTTTCTTGGTTTCACTTTTATTGAGATCAACCATGGTTCTGAACCCTTTATTGTGAGAACCCGTCTACAAAGATGGTGCATATTATTAATATTTCTTTAATGGTTAGCTATCACAAAATAGATAAAAATCTTAGTACTTTAATAGTTTTAAAATATAAATTTCAGTCCCCTGCCTTCAAAAATTTTAGTTCATCAACCTGTTTAAATTATTTATTACTATAACAGCTAGTCAGTTTGAGTGCGTACCTGCTCTAAGCTTTTAGACCATAGAGATTTCTTTTTCAAGCTCCTTACAAGTTTTCTTTGATGTTTTAGCTCACTCTGCAACATTGCCAGACTTTCTCCTATAATAACAGAAACATATGCAACAACGTAAAATAAACTTCTTGGTAAAACAGGTTAGAGGCAGGATAAAATTAACAGGAAATACTATAACAATAATTATATATTTTTTTATAGAAAGGAAGTGTGCATCAAAATAAGCAAGCATCCTTTTTAAGACATTTTGGTTGTCATGCATGGATGCCGCTGCAGGCAGAGGGCGCTGTAAAAGAAGTCAAAATAGTATTTGGTTCCAGGGTGTTATCAAAGAATCAACGAAATTAACAAATTTCAATATATTACCAAAATCTTCTAGTTACAAAAAAGAGCTCGAAAGTATGCTAGCGATCAGATAGCTGAAGGTTTGAACATTATATATCCTTTTGCTACTTGAGCAAAATTTAGCATAGCAGGCATACATTAACCCTTCACGTATAAGGATTTGTACAGGCACAGAAGAAGCATCTTATATTACAGTCACTACACAATTTATAAGGCTCCATGAAGAGAGTATAATGTGTTAGACTTGCCAGTGAAAGAGAAATGGTTTAAGACAACAGAGCTCATGGAAAAATACTCAAACTAGACAGCATATGGCCACTAAATTACATACAAATGAGAGATCTATAGAAAAGGCTGCCAAATAAATATTAATGCAATTTGAAATCTATAAAAATAGAATCTTAATTCAGAAGCAGTTTCATATAGTAGCAAAATCACAAACCTTTTCGAGGAAGGTGCAATGAATCTACTTCGTCCAGCTTCCGCTGATAATCTTGTTCAAATCGATCTAAAGCATGGAACTCATGATACAACTCCTGCAGACACAACAGCATTAGCTTTTCATGAAAAAACAGACGAATACAAGAACTCAACTTTCTAATACATTAAATGAAAAGGAGGTTAGCTTTAGTAGTAATTGATTGCATTGGACCATCGGTCACTTATTATAAACCATAAAGGTTTTGATTTTCATTCATCCAAGTCTATGCCATCAATCATGTCTGAATTCCTTAGAGGACATACTTATTTAGCTCAGTGATGTCAACAGATCAATTTCATAGCAAGGCAGCTTTGGAAGAAATTACTTCATTTAATAGAGCCTTCAAGGCAACAAACTCTCAAAAGCTCTTTGCTAGCATACGGGTCAAAAGCTGGCGAAGTACTTGTATGCATGATTCCAAGACAAAATTATAAGAGCTCTTAACTTCATTTAAAATATATTTATATTTGTTTCATGTCATTTCATTATCTTGCCGTGCCTCACCATGTCAATACGAAATTTTTCGTGTTCGTATAAGGGCAGATACATAGTCTCGTTATCATGTCGAAATGAAACATGACATAATTCCACGAATTATCAGCTCTACATTTAGGTGTGAGTGTGTGAATAAATAGACCTTTTGACTCAAATCAATAAAGTGAATCTGACCTAACCTATATAATCAAGATCCAATGTTCTAATTGCATTCTTTTATCAAGGTTCGCGACTTCTTCATACACCTCTTACAATATAATAGATGCATCCACTCGTCCTAGCTTGTTATTTAACACACATCCTCAAAGATCAAATTGGTAGTTTTCCGATTCACGGCATAATTCTTATATCTAACCTAAGAAATGTCAACTCCAATGTGTGCTTGAACCTTTCAGCTATGTGGCAGACCATAAGCTCTTAAACTATTTACATAAATGTTAGCAAAATACAATACCCTAAATGGGCTATTCTCGAGCATCATAGTAGATACCAACAAAATGTTTGAGAGAAAAGAACAGCAAATGAAATATAATCCACTAAAATGCAGCCAATTAATGATCAAGTACAATGAATATCAATTAGAATCAGGAACTAGGATTAAACTTACAGATGTATGCTGGGCCAAATTGGTCAGTTCTTGCATAGTCATTTCTGCATCTTCTCTTGGTTGTTTATTGATATCGGTATCTGAGTCCAACCTACCAACACAGGAGGTGTTAGCATTAATGTCATTCTTCAAGACACAAATGAGTATTGAGTAGACTAATGATAACTTAAACGGTCGCTTACTTAGAAAAAAATCTATCCAGATTGTGCCATTGTGGGTCTTTACACAAATTTCCAAATCTCACAACCTCACGAGAGAATACTTCAAATTCCTCCCTATACAAGCGTAAACGCGTTAATCAGAAAAGAAAAGACCAAGCTAGAAACTTTTAGACAGAAAAAAAAAAAAAGAAAGAGAAGAGAAGCATAGAGAGAGAATGATGATTGTAAGCAAGAATGGTGTGAACAAAGCAAATAATACCTTTTGTCAGAAGCTGCAATCCTTAGAAGTTCGTCCATATCAGTAGAAACCAGCTGTCGCACCCCTTCTGAATTCAAAACTTCCTTTTTCAGGAACTCGACATTTTCTTTAGACAAAGACTGCAACAGGTTCGCACCCTTGGCTATAGTATTGGCAACTTCAAATGCTAGTATAGATATTCTATTTCCCCTCGAAGTCACACCGGTTGTAAATCCGCCAGAATTCAAGTTGGTCATGCTGCTGCCTAGAGTATCTAGAACCTCCACTGCTTTCTCTAGACCTACTATGCCCGCCTTTCCAAGAAATGATGTCACTTGAGGTGTCTGGCATAAGGAATAACTGGAGTTAATGTCAGAGCAAAATCTTGTGAAGCATGCACCTCAGTTAGTGTATTCATAGAAAAGAATTAAACCGAAAAGAATCCACTACTCTCTTTAAGAGAACGATGTATCTGTAAAGAAAGACCAACAAGCCAAAAAGATATTGCAGCAATCGTCTCAATCTATGTACTACAGCATGGAACAAACTAAGATATGAAAGGTTGTATGCCCACAACTTTAGACATGCCACACATGTTTTGACAATGGTTGGAATACCCTCAGCTGATCCATAAAACTGAAGGAACTTCTGGAAAAGCTCATCCGAACTTTAGAATTTAGCTCGCTCAAACAAGAAGAGACGTAGCAAATCAAGATAGCAGCAACAATAGTACTTGTCATTATTTCTCCCTACCTCCAGCATCTGCTTTGCAAGTATAGCAAAGAAAAGAACTGAAAACATTGTTCGTGGCAGATATCTGGGAGGGCTTCCGAAAATGCTTCTTCTATTTCATGACACTAAATCATTCACCGCCAAACAGATTAACATGCTTCATGCACTACAATCTAGCACGTCCAAAACAAACTCTGCTTCCAAGTCCCCTCTTTCTCATAGCATATTCAATCAATTAACCGTCTTCCCTACTGCAGAAGCAAGCTCAATCAAGACTAAGTATGTTTACCTCATTGCAAAGATCTTCACAACTCACAACTACAACCCCAAAACCTCAACCAACTCGACAAAACAGACATCTAAAACCGCATCAAACTAAATCCAAACATCGCAAATTGAAAACATCAAAAGAACATTGAACATTTGAAAATCATGCATCATACCTTGTAAGCTGGTGTTCTGGCCGTCGTCGACGCCTTCAACTCATAGGGCATCGACTGGTACAGCTCGCCGGAATCAAACAATCTACGCGGCGGCGCCTTCTTAGAATCATCGACTTCAGCAGGAAACGAAAACGAATCATCATCGTCATCATTCTTCTTCTGCTGCTTCTTCTTCCCAAAACTCCCCACTGATTTCAGCTTCCCTGAGAATCCCGAACTTTTCGCATGCTCAACGTCTACAGGTCTCCTATTTTTATGAACAGTTCCGCCTGAACAAACCCCTCCCATACTGTACACGACTCCACACCTATTCACATAAACTTCACAAAAAAAAAATCAAACTTCAAAATCTGCACGAGCTGAAACTCGTCGAGTCATCGGAGCTAAACAAACAAAAACCGGAAATTCAAAAGCAAAAACATAAAAAACAAAAAAAAAATGAAAATCATCAATCGTACTTGTACACAAAAAACTGGTTAGCAGAAATCGGAAATGAGGAAATCTAAGTGTTGAAATATCGAATCGACGAAACCGCGTGAATTGAGATCGGGATGAGATCGGATTTGATTAAACAAAACGGAGTTCATTGAATTTAATGGGAAAGAAAAGAAGAATGCCAAAGAAAAAGGACACGAAACACGGGGTCAGCAGTAGTGAACTCTTGACTTTTTTCATCCAAAAAGATTTTTAAATTTTATTTTATTTTATTTTATTTCATTTATTTTGGAAGTAATTAAAATTTGTCAATTTTATGAAAATGGAGAAATTTCCAATCTGAATGAATGAAGAAGGTACGAGTGTGTAGCTGTTCAATTTTAATTGTGAAGTTGAATGAGGAGAGAGAGAGAGTCCCCGCCGGTTGCTGTCGCTGTCGGTCGTCGAAGGATTTTGGTTGACTATTCTATCCCTTTGTGTTTCCATCCACGTATTATAATTTAAATAACTTTAATAATGATTTTGAGGTTTGACTTGACTACCCTTTGTGTATTTCTTGTTTTTCACTTTTCAAATACTCCTTTTCTGTGTATCTCTTGTTTTTCACCACGCCTCCAAAATTTTAATGTGTATATTATGTTATCGATAAAAATTATGGGAAATATGTGAATATGTCTTGTAGCAAGATTTGCATGTCACCCCATATCCGACAAATAAAAGTGTGTATATCCCATAACTCATTTCTAACTTTACCTCTCAATTTAAGCTATTGATAAGTCAAATTAACTATAACAGAAATAGTTATGTATTTCTTGATTAGGTATTTGCTGGGAGATCTGTGTTTCCAATTTGGTAATGTTGTCGGATTGTGTATCTATCAGAAGTTTTAGGGAGTTCGTCCACCCTTATGATCGCATCCGATGGTTTTATGATGCCAACTCACAACACACGGGCACGGTGCAAAAGCTCATACCTTTATTCAGAAATTATATAAAATTTATTACAACAGCATAAATATATCTCTTTTAGGAAAAAGATAAATTTGTATAGCTACTTATGATAGCGGAACTAGAATACATAAACTATAAACTAAAATTGAAAATTGAAACTGAAAACTATTAGTACAAGTTTATTTGAAGACAACATATAAAATGTTGGATGATGTTTCGATGATCAGTGATTTCTTCTTCTCTTGTTTATATATAGGTTTAAGGTAAACTCTGTCTTCTGAATTATTGCCTTGAATTCCTTATGTTTGGTCAGCTTGATCTTCACGTGAAGCAAGGTTCTCTTTACCGTTCATTATTGCCTAAAGACAAATAACTTTTGGTGTATGGTCTTGGTCTTAATCTTCGCATGCCTATTGTACAATGGTAGTGGTTGGGGCTCACTAAACTCCATATGTGTCCACCAATACTACTAGGATTGTACTCCCTTTGATTCTGAATAATTATTCTATTTGGAAATATTATTTTTCTGATAAGTGTCATTTTTAATAACTCTAAAAAATGATGTCAAAAATTAAATTACATATATTCTCAATACTAATTTATTACTTGTTCGATTTTTTATACAATAAGAATATATATTTGAGCAAAAAGTAAATTACAGCTAAAAAAACTATATTAAAAATTCATTATAAATGTGTGAGGTAGTTTATCTTAAAACTTTTCATTAGTTATATGAAAATCAGTAGAGTTTCGTATAAAATCATGGAATTGTTTTCGATTTAAGAAACACGTAGTATGATAATTAAGAAGTACCAAACTTTGATTCTTCGTCTAACTATCCCTAATTTCTTACAATAAAAAATTGATAATTGACATTCAATTTTAAAATTAATTTGTCTTAGAAAAAGTAAGAGAGTGCTCAAAAAGTGGAGTAAGATGTTAGGTAGTTGCAATTTGAACAAATCCATCAGCTTTGCGAGCACTTTCAATTGCACCTTTTCTTTTACCCAAATAAAACAATCACACGTGTAAATGAATTAGAATTTTCGTCATTTGTTTAAAATACTCCCTTCGTCCCCGAATAAGTATTTCGAGCCGCTAAATTTTTGGTTCTTGAATAAGTATCATATCATAGTTTTCAATGTAAATTTTATGGTAAATTATACTCCTCATGTCCCACTGAATTTGTCTTCCTTTTCTTTTTGGGCTGTCTCATTTAAATTGTTATTTTTTCTAAAAAAATAATTAATCCTTAAAAAGTAATGAGACATACTCATTTTCTTCTTTTTACCATTCTCCTTAATAATCGTGTTGAATAGTAACATGACAAAATGAGTGAGACGGATGGAGTAACATTTACCTCTTTATTTTTTTAATTTTCAATAATTATTGGTAAAATATGTCATTTTATCCACTGTCTTCGTATATATTTTTTGGCGGTTCGTGACACTTATTTGGGATGGAGTGAGTAATAATTATCGGATTTCATTTGCTACCGCTTCAGATCTGGTCCAATTATTTGTCCTACTTTTTGTCGGTCAAAAATTGCAACATTATAATTACGTACCAAAAGTATTAACTTTTTAAAGTAAAAAACCAAAAAAAAAGTAAAGAATAAAATTTACTCATCTAAGTCCCAAAACTAACTTTGCAAAGATAACAATTAACACCTATAATTTGACTTTTAAGTTTTAACTCATCGTTGCTTTAATCATTATATATTATTTATTATTATATATTATCTGTAATCGAAGCCAATGAGCAACTGACAGGTCAGGAGTCAGGGACCAAATCCAAGGGGTAGAAGCGTCATTACTCAGTCAAGACTTGTCAGAGGTGGGGCCCAGTTTTGAATTGAAATGGTCAGAAGCAAGAAATAGCAAACAGAGAAGAAAATGGTTACCCTATTAAGAATTTAAATAGTAATGAGAAAAAAGGAGGAAAATTGGTACGTCTTTACTTAGATTTGTTTAATTATGGATTTAGTTTGCCGTGAGGTAGTTGCAATGCCAGCGTGGCGGTTTCCCATTGGTTGGTGGGTGGCATGTACTTAAGTTTCAATGTGCCGGGTCCACTAGGCACACCAAGCATCTCTTACATTCACATTCATATTTTATAATTTATTTAGAGGCAAAATTTGGGATAACCAATATAGATAGTGGAAATTAATAGTTGGCCACAAACTTTATTTGTAGAAATTCTGGCCAATTTTTGGAAATTTGGACCAATTTGCCCTTGGAACCACTATTAACCATCCATCCACCCATTTCATTTTTCAGTTTTCAAATTTCAAATTCTCTCTCTAAAAATCCTATTTTCTCCATTTCTTCCGTCGTACTTTCATTTTGCCGTCGCCGCCGCCGTCGTACTTTCATTCCGCCGCCGCATCGTCGTACTTCCATCCCTTCCGCCGCACCGCCTTCGTACTTCCAGTCCAGTCCGCCGCGCCGCCTTGAACTTTCACATTCTGCCAGCCATATTCCAGATCTGCCGTCGCACCAGATTCTTCTAGATATACCGCCGCACCAGATTCTTCCAGATCCCGTTGCCTTATTTCACAGCTTTCTCTCCAGAATCCATGGCGTCACATTCCAGATCTAATGTCCTGGATGGTGTTCGTCTTTGGTCAACCGCATCCTGGTATGCCTTGGCACACCTGGTACGAATGCAACGTATTCGTACCAGGTGTGACAAGGCATACCGCGCTTAGACTTAGCACAGCTGGTACGAATGGTCTATATCTGTACCAGGTGTGCCAAGTCTAGGCGCGGTATGCCTTGGCACACCTGGTACGAAAACATATTCGTACCAGGTGTGCCAAGTCGCGATGCGCCTAGACTTGGCACACCTAGTACGAATGGTGTGTATTCGTACCAGGTGTTCCAAGTCTATGCGCGGTATGCCTTGGCACACCTGGTACGAATATGTTGTATTCGTACCAGGTGTGCCAAGTCGCGACGTTCAGTGACGTGAAAAATGCAGGAAGAACACATATGCACGAAGATGACGGCAAGATCTGGAAAATACGACAAGAACATGACATACTAGATCTAGAAAACTCAATTAAAATTAATACACTAAATTCAAAGTTGATATCTTAGATTAAAAATCATCAATCTACAATACAACCATCAAACAAGCAAATTTCCAAAATACAAGATACATTATTACGATCAAAGCTAAATTACAACCATAAAACCAACAACCTACAATACACCATCAAAGAACAAATTTTCAGATGGAGATGATATGATGACCGGAGAAGAAAGCCGCAAAATAGAGGAAAGTTGCATCGACGCCGGAGAGATTGGCCATGCTGATTTCTTAAGATCTACCGAGCTGTGACTGATAGAAGAGAGAGAAAGAAGAGAGTCGATAATACACAAATCTGCCGGAGAAGACGACCGCAGAAAGCTGCCCATGCCGGAGAAACAGATCTGAAATTGAGAGAGAGAATCGTGGAACTCAAGAGAGAGAGAGAGAGAGAGAGTTCACAGATCCAGATCTGGATCTGGATCTTAAACAAGAGAGAGAGAGGTGAAATTAAGGGTATTTTGGTCTCTTTACCTCAAAGTTGGCCAGAATTTCTACAAATAAAGTGGATGGACAACTATTATTATTCACTAACTTGAAATGACATTCCACACAATTAACTCATTTATTTATTGAGATATTGTAGGATTACAAAAATTTCAGGAAAAAAAAAATATTAATTATAATATTAAATTTTTTAAAATATAAATAATAATATTTCTGTACATTTGTATCCTTAATGATCAAAAATATTCTTTTCACATGATTCAATTTGTGCTTAATTCTCTAATTTTGAAGAATCAACTTATTTCTTTGTCTAAAAGTGACAGCAGTGCGCCTTCCTCCTTATTTCTGGCGGCAATTTTCTGACGACTTCTCGCGTTCGACGACCTCCTTTCTGATGCGTGAAATCACGTACTACCTCCGTCCCATTATTCTTGTCTCATTTTGTATTAAGGAGAAGGGTGTTTAAAGGGTAAAAAGATAGAAAGTGGTGGAGCCCATAACTTTTTGTGAGAGAAGCATATTTCCTTTTATGGAAACAGGACAAGAATAACGGGACAACCCAAAAAGGAATACAAGACAAGAATAATGGGACGGATGGAGTATTAAAATTCGTGAATTCACATATTAGAATTCGTGAATTCACAAATTAGAATTTTTGAATTCACGAATTAATATTTTAAATTTGAAGAAGATGTATTTGATCTGATGAGTGAAATCACAAATTTAAATTTGTAAATTCACAAATTATAATTCGTGAATTCTCAAATAGAAAAAGAAAAGAGGGATAAATATGTCCAGAAGTGCTATTATTTGTGTTTTTTAAAAATTAGTGCTATTATTATGTCGCAGCCCGGACTAGAAATTAGATGACAAAGCCGGTGGGTCCCACGACTTACACAATTTATGATTAACAAAAGGATTAAGATAGCGACCCTGCTATCATTTAAGAGCAAACAAGGCAACTCATGCTCGACAAATCATCAAACTTAGGATAATTATGACATGCGTAACTCGAGATTAATGAAACGAACATTTGATCTCTTTTTAAAATATGCATATCATCAAATACAATCTCAAATCAGCTCGGAAATCAATAATCTCATCAACCAGATTAATGGCAACAACCATGAAGGAAATGAGCTGATTTTCAGGATCAAGAAAGCACGATAAAATCAGTTGTAATAAGACTGAACTTCCAATATAACGAACAACTATTATATAGATAATTAGATTGGCTAGACTTCAAAATAAGATAACAAACATAGTTCGAGACTTCAGACTTCAACACTTCATCAACTTATACTAATCTCAATATCATAATCTTGCAGCGGAAAAACGAGAGAATATATGTGTGAAGACATATATTCTAGGTTCTAAGCTCATCAAAATGACTCTTAACATTAATAAAATAATAACAACAACAACAAGTCCGCCAAAGACGCGATCATCTTCATCCCAGCTAACCTGCACATTTTAGAAATAATAGGCGGGGCTGAGTACTTCGTACTCAGTGGGCACATGCCAAAATATTTTGAAACTTACTTCTTAGAGTTAGAGATTAAACTTGCCATAAAGCATAAGCACAAGTAATTTTTGTCTCTCAAAAATAAACCTGTGCATGCTCAACTTCTTCTTTTCTGTAAATCATGTTTGTCTGGCCAGACATATACTTTAGGATGTATGTACCAGATCTACAATCACATAATGATAGTGTTGAGAAGGAGGCCTCCTTTCAAACACTTGTAATCGTCCATTCCTTTCGGAAGGCTCCCGATTACAAAATAGTGTACACAAATCCTACCTTGCGTAGGACCGAATTCGTCTTGCTATAGTAGATGGTAACATACAAGAACTTAAACATTTGGCAAGTCAATCATTTTTAAAACATCTCATATATAATCATATAACTTCATTCGTCATTTCATTGGTTAGAAAGCCCACCTGATACACTTAAGCTTTTGTCTTAACTTTAACGCTCGCTAAATTTGTGCTTTACGCTTCAGCTTCCACTTCCACTTGCTCCTTTAATCGAAATGGAAATACGAACTTCAAAACGAGCATAATTTCTATCGAATAAATAACTTCGATATTCTTAACTTAATTCGCTTCGGAATTCTACGTCGAAACTCGAGAATTTCTAACTTAACTTCTTAAACGCTCTTAACTAACTTAATTAACAGTTAAAATCATACTAATAACTTCATTAACCACTTAAGCTTGCCATCTATCATACTATCGTATCATTATCACATAAACATTTCCTTAACAAATAAACATCTCATTAACACTTAAGCTTTTCATTTAATTATTTAAGCATAATATAAATGCTTAAACTTTTTGGATAATATTTAAACTTAATATTATATTATTATCAAAATATGTCTTTGACATATTAACTCATTAATGACGTATCATTAACACTTAATTCATCATTAGTGTGTCATTAATACTTAAAATCATCATTAGCTCTTAATCATTCACTATTCGAAAAGAACTTCTAAAGACATAAGCAAACATATACTTTACTTCTAACCCTTTCATCTTTTCATTAATATTTATTGACTTATAACTTATACTATTGTCAACATTAATCATATCATAAAAAAATATTTCATTTCTTCATATAAACATCTCATTAACCATTAAGCTCTTTCTTTATTTATTTTAGCACATCAAAAATGCTTAAGTTCTTTGATAACATTTAAGCTTAACGTTATAACTTTTGAGTTTACTGAAAGAAACAACCGAAAACAAGTTGATCAAAGATCACCGGATAAATCAAGCCGTTCGGAAAAGCCGAGTTATTTGGAAAACTGAGCTGGCTGGAAAACTGAGTTGGCTGGAAAACTGAAATGGCCGGAAAAACAGAATGGCCGGAAAACAGAGCCGGCCGGAAAAACAGAGCCGGGCCGGAAAACCGAAATGGGCCGGAAAACCAATGGCCGGAAAAACAGATTGGAAAAACAGAGCCGGCCGGAAAACCGAGCCGGCCGGACCAATGAGTTAATCCAAATTGACGGTGTTCAATTGGTAAATCCAATTGACCGGGTCCAACAGGTAAATCCAAATTGATCGAGTTCACTGAGTAAATCCAAATTGACCGGGTCCAATTGGTAATTCCAATGACCGAGTTCAATTGAGTAAATCCAAATTGATCGGGTCCAACAGGTAATTCCAAATTGATCGAGTTCAATGAGTAAATCCATTGACGGGTCCAATGAGTAATTACTGGCCGAGTTCAATTTGAGTTAATCAAGCTGACTTGGTCCAGCTGGGTTAATCAAGGAATTAAACTCTAGAAACTCTCAATTTCAAAACTTTGTATTAAAATTCTGAAAAATTCTACGTCACTTAATTTTTAACGTAGATTCCATTTCTATCATTATTTTCTTCATTAAAATCAAATACATAGCTTTATTGTACATATATATTTCGGTCCTTTTGATAAATTAAGAATTTAAAATCCAAATTTCATTCTAATCACTTCCAATCATGTTAATTTAAATTGAAATTTCTCAAATCTTAATAAATCAAACCATCAAACATGTTTATAATCATCATAGGGGCTCATAGAAATCATCAATTTGATCATAGGATCAAAGGATCAAAAACCCCTGATTTTAATTAATATTTTCGGCTATTTTGAAAATAATAGAAGGACTTTGATTCTTTGATTACTTCCAACATCAAACATGCTTAGAATAATTATCGAAGCTCAAATAATCAATTAATTTGATCATCCATCATCAAAATTTATAAACCCCTAATTCTTCCTTCATTTTCGAAAATTCAAATAATTAGGGTTAGGGTTTAATTAAGCTTGAATCAATGATCTATCATGCATCCCAAGCATGAATTAAACATAAAAAATCAAGATCATAATCATCTACTAATTAAATCCTAATTTTCGAAAAATCTGGAATTTAAAAAATAAGATGATCAAAGCTTATTTTTAAGCTATAAACTTGAATTTAACTTATATCTTACCTTGATTAATAACTTGGAAATTGGTTTGGATGGAAACCTTGATCTTGGAGCTTGGATTATGAAGACTTAAATGAAGGATTTAAGTGTGTGAAAGTGTGTGAGTGTTCTGCCGTTTTGAGAGAGAAATGGCGAGAGAGAGATGAGAGGAATTGAGTAAAATGATGCATATATATATATACATAGCATAGGTTAATTAATTATTTAATTAATTAGACTTTGAAAGTCAATTAGGAATATTCTTAAGAATAAACCTTATCTAAAAAAATATCTAGATATTTAGGAAATAATTAGATTAGTTAATTAATTAAAATTCTAATCAATTCAATTAATTACTAACAACTAAATTCTCAATTAAACCTCTAATTTCTCAACATAGGAAAATCAATTAGGGTTTCACGAACCCTAGATAAAAATCTCACAGAAAGAATCGGAGATTTGAAACATTTTCAAATCGACCGAAACTAAAAATTTAAGTGATAAATTACGCAATAAATCACTTAAATAAATTAAATTCTTCTTTTAGTCAATTAATGACTAATCATTTATCACTTAATGATAAATGTAAAAACTTCTTCATTTTGGATTAACCGAGACGATAAAAATTAATTAAAACTCATTTTTACGGCAAAATATATCAGCCGGATAAAATTTTCGGGAACGAAAATTTTTCTTTCACTGGAATCTTATCTTTCTTATTAAATTAATTAATTTTAGTACGCAAGAAAGACGGGATATTACATTCTCTCCCCCTAAAAATAAATTTCGTCCCGAAATTTACTTACATCTTGGAATAACTCGGGATACTTTTCCTTCATCTTACTTTCTAACTCTCAAGTGGCTTCTTCTAAACCATTATGATTCTACTTGATCTTAACTGACACGAATGACTTATTTCTAAGCTGCTGGACCTTTCGATCCAAAATCGCTTTTGGCTTCTCTTCATAACTAAGATCTGGATTAAAGATCACTTCTTTTTGATGGATAACGTGCTTAGGGTCAAACATGTATCGTCGCAACTGAGATACATGGAACACGTTATATGTACTTCTAAAACTCGGTGATAAAGCTAGCTTATCCGCTACTTGACTTATTCTTTTCAGAATTTCATACGGTCTTATGTAGCGAGAGTAAATTTTCTTTTAACACCAAACGATGAATTTCTTTGCAAAGGTTTCCCCCTTCAAACTCTAACGTTGATCTTCACGTGTCTTAAAAAAAAACATTCCTGACGATCTTATGTATTTTTTTTTTCTGACTTGACGCACAATCTCTATCATTTCTTTAATTACTTCGGCCCTAACATTTTTCTCTCGCTCACATTATTTCAAGGGAGCGGAGATTGACATTTTCTTTCATAAAGACTTCATAGGGCGTTATGTCTATCTTCATTTGATAATTGCTGTTATAAGCAAACTTAGCAAAAGTAAAAAAAAAAAATTGCTCCTTATGATCTCTCCGATCAAGAACAATAATTCATAATATATCTCCTAAGATTTGAATGGTTCTTTCTGATTGACCATCCCTTTGAGGATGAAGGGTTGTACTAAAATTCAAACTTTTCTAACTTTTCATCTTTTCTCTGAACATTAGAAATCCTTGTTCTTAAATTTGGAATTACTTCCATGGCTACTATCATCTGCTCTGCAGATTGTGACGTCAGAATAATTTCTAATCTTGACTAGATGGCTGAAAAGAGATTTGTCTCTACTTGTATCGAATGGTTACAAAATTCTCGGTTAACTAATCCATTCCTAGAATGATATCAACAATTCACATTTTAATCTAGGTTAAGGCTTTGACTATCATTTAAAGAAGTCCTAATTCAACTCTAATTTAGGACAAACAAGAGTAACTGAGGTAGGTTCACCTACTGGAGTAATTATTCTTAGATTTCGCCTAGCACGTTCTACGTTTTAGATCAAGATTATTAACGCATGCATTTTATATAAATGAATGCGATGTACCCATAAGATTATAACAGGTACGCCTTTTGATTGACCTAAACCTGTTAAATTTCCTTGATCTTCAATGCACTACTTCTGCATAGATCAATACACTCTAACTGAGTAGCACGACTCTTATTTCTCGACGTAGTCCGGCTCGAAAGAGCTCAGACCTTATCTTATCTGTGTCTACTTCATCTTAGGCGAGACGAGTGAGATCATAAAACTATCGATTCAAACTCGGATACCGATTTCTCTCCTTGCTTAAGATTGGCATACTCATTCTTCTTTTATTTGCGATAACTTCTTGGGGTATAATTCTTGAAAAGAGTATTCTTGAATTATTCTCTAGTTAGATCTTTAGCCGCTCGGGTATACGTCTCCTGACGAACTTTTCACCAATGATCCGCAGATCCTTTGAGCTGGTAGGTCATGCACGTAAGACGCTCTTGATCGATACAACGAAGAAACCTAAAAATTCTTTCTAACGATCAAACCCACTCTTCAGCTTCTAACGAATTTTCTCTCCCGTCTAAAGTTGGGGATTTTGACGAAGAAAAAGTTCTTTTATCCTCTTTTCAGGCTGAGGAGACGGAAAAAGGTTCTTGATGTTCTTCTTTTCTACTTTTTTTTTAAAAGGCATTCTAATTAACACGCGCAAGGATTTTTCCGAAGAATTTTATTTTCTTTAAACGGAATAAAACTTCCTTGATTTTTAAAACTTAATAAAATTCTTATTCACATCTTTAGCACATAACATCCTCATCATAAATAATGAATCAAACGATTCATTCTCATCATCATACAATCACATTATCAAGAATTTAACTTGAAAGTTTAAGCACTTTTCACATATTAAGCTTTTAATATAAAAACAGTTATTTCTCAAAATAATAGTTCCAAACATGGAACTTAACATTCAAGTAAATCAAATCTTATCATAGCATAATCACTTTCATAACTTAACTCAATACTTAAGCAATAACACAACAACTTAGCTTCATAACTTTTCTCATATTGACAATCAACATCAAAGCATTCAGATTCATAACTTTTCTTAACCATTCAAACAATTCGCAAAATAACCTAACGTACTTTTAACTTTTGGCAAAGCAACTTACTTCTTTCATACTTAGCTTATATTCATAAAATTCTTATTCTTTAAACTCTAACTTTATCTTGACAATTTATTGTCAACTTACTTTCTGCTTCACAAAGCATCATAACTTCTTATTTTTCTTAAGCATATAAGAACTCATCAACTGAACTTAATGACTGCTTTAGTCATTCTTTCATGTACTGGAAGATTTTCCCTTTTGAGATCTCTTTAAGATAAGGAATCTACCAAAAGATAAATTATTCTTATCTTAATTGTGATGTTCTAGCATCACACTAGCGTAATAGTGACGGTACAGAATACTAATCTGTTACCGAAAAATCTATGGTTAAACCATGCATCATATATTCTATTTAAAAACTCACATTTCCCGTATTTATACTACTTCTTTCTTTCACGTTCTCAAAATAATTAAAAAGGTCTACTCTCTATTGGTCGTCCTTGGAAAACTTTTCTTCTTTATTAAACTCATTATCGAATTCTACACTATCGATTTCTACATCATCTTCTTCTGCTACTTCCTCTTTGACGATAACATCTCAGACCAAGGTAAGCTTAACTTCATCTTCAATGTCCGCAACTGGTGTCGATGAGAAACTAGCCTTGAACTTGACTTTTGGAGAGGAACACGTTGATGTTAGTTAAACAATCCATCCTTTTAGTAGTTGGATTGTTGTCGAGGTCATCATTATTATTATTCTCATGACACAGGGAGAATGATCCCGCTTCATGCTCCCTTACTAGAACGGAAAAATGGAAACGGAAGAAAATTTAATATTCGTAGGGTTGGGAATATTAAGGATCCTCGGAAAGAGAGAATAAATCACCTCTGCGCGAAAGACTAAAATTAAATCCAATTCTTCAATAAAAATTTCTGAGGTCAAAACTGACGCATTTAACTGAATAAGGAATGACATGATTAATAATCCGAGAAGTAGGTTGGGTAATGAAAGAATCCCAAACCTTAATTAAATCGGATAATCTGAGGTTAAATAAAATTTTAGCTCAGGTATTCCTAACAAAACAGAAAGGAATAACATTATCCCGAGAAATTAATTTTATTCTTTAATTCTTTTGAGATATTAATTCATCTCAATCTCGTTCTAAAACATAACAAGAATGTGATTAACGACAGAAAAGAATAACGAACGACGGACAAAAACAAACAAAGAACGAAACGGACGACGAATGATGAACGAACAACGGAATTATTATTTTTTTTTTATATATATATTTTAAGTTATGTTTTCATTCTTCATTACTTATTTTAAATCTATTCTTCATACCCATTTTTCTTCTTTTTCTTCAGTCGATTTCATCTCGTTGTCGCTTCCCAACGATATCTCGCATTCACTTTACTATCCAAAAACGAACAATCGCCATGCTTGCAATTAATTCATCATCTTGCTTACTAAAGTTCGTCACATAAAGGATCTCAAGCTCATAATAACGAGCAAAATTTGATTTAGAAAGTTCCAAAAAATCAAAATAAATTGATTAAACTTGAAAGAAACAACTTGCAGAAAAATCTGCACAGCTGTATCAGATTCTAACTGGATTTGAGAACAGAATACTTGGAATCAGGGGAAATGCAGGGTACCATTAGAAAGCCACAGATGTCTAGTTTCTAACCCAATTTACGAATCTGAATTCCGTTAAACGAGCAGGAAGTTATGGCCTCCGGAGTAAAATGTAGCAGAACAGCCGCCGCCCAGGTCAGCGACCGCTGGGACTCAGCCGCGGCTGACCTGCCATGGTCAGCGGTCTCTGAAGCTCAGCCATGGCTGACTTCAGGTTCCCGGGGTCAGCGACCGCTCGACCTCAGCGGACGCTGAGTTCCGGCGTCCTGCTTTCTTCAGCGAGCGCTGAGTCTAGGTGATGGCTGACTTCTCGCCCTGTATTATTTTTGAACGATCTCTGAGGTGCAACCATCGCTCACTTTCATAGCTAAAAAAAAAATTTCTCCTTCGATTCTTTATGCGCTCAACGAACTTTCTATCTTTCAATTCTTGTTTTAACGCTTTTATTTACTAAAAATAAAATTCATTTTACTTCAAAAATTCTTGTTTTATTAATTCATTTTTAAGATATAATTTCCGACATAAATACAAAACTCGGAAATTTTCTAAAATGACCGCTTTGGCCATACTTCTTCTTATAACGGAAAAAAATTACCTCTTCGAGGACTTTTTCAAAAACGAGGGATTTTTCTCTATATAAAAACTCCCCACGTTAACCGTGATTTTAGGGCATCACGCAAAACTACTTTCTCGGAGCGGAATTCTTCATCGCTACCGAATCTTTGAAAACTTAACATTTTATGCATCTTTATACGAAAACCTACTAAACAAGCGTAAAATTTGTTCGATTATTAATCTATTAAATTAACGCCACTCTCGAACTCTCTCTCTCTGCTCATCCTCTAATGGATCTTCTTCTTCTTTTTCTTCCTCACTTTCAGACTCGGTACTCTCCTCGGCTTTCTCCACTTCATCTAACGTCAAAGGGACAACACTCATGTCGACCACACCCGAAAAAGGTCTAAAACTAGGTTTGAAATCTTAGATGACTAAACGGCATACAACGAAGATAAAAATATCCTT
Organism: Agastache rugosa; assembly: GCA_031470985.1. Classification (NCBI taxonomy): domain Eukaryota; kingdom Viridiplantae; phylum Streptophyta; class Magnoliopsida; order Lamiales; family Lamiaceae; genus Agastache; species Agastache rugosa. Next base: position 10,539,286 of record CM062607.1, read on the forward strand.
CGGTTGCTCCGACCTCGGGGTCAATGATCTCCTCGTCACTGACATGACGACGCGGTCAAGACGTAGTCCTCTCGCAGAAACAAAAGAAACAAGCTGAATTCCAAAGAAATAATCAAGCTCTGAAGAATTCAAAGCTTGAAGAGTATCCAAAGGAGGATTTAATGGAACTACATCAATAGAGGGAGCTGAACCAAGTTGTTCGCCGAAGCAGAAGGCTTGGGAACAGAAGCAAAACATTTGTTAAAGGTGGAGATGAAACATAGCCATTCAACAACGGCTAAGAAATAATTCTGTTTTTATCAAAACTATAATCATTAGGATGAGGAGAAACAACGGTTTCAGGGTTCTCTTGAGGAATGGGAAAAGAAATTGGGTCATCTTGAATATCGAATCCTGCCATCCTACTTCATCCACTCGCCAGGAAGAAGAGGAACCAACTTTACTATTCCGAGAACCCCTGAAATATTACTCTCATTAATATTCATCTAAACACGATGGAAACGGCTCAACTCTGCTAATATTTACATAGCTCATATGCATTTACTGAAACTTTTTCATGGCCTCGTCACTTCGAGAAACTAATTTCCTTTCCATACGTGATACCAAGTTCACGATACTTTCCAAAAACGTACAATTGTCTTGCTTGCAATTGTTAAAACTTACTTTAAACAACTCAATCATAAAACAACCTCATTAAAATCTCAAATCCACATCACAATTTCATATTTCTCAAACTTTCTAACTTCATCTTATTAATTAACTCCGTTATGGAGACAGAAGACCATATTACTGAGTTTCTAGCTATGTGGGTTGATCAGGTCCACATAACAGTCCCTCAGTCACATGGAACTTCAAATTTTAAACTTTTTATCATAGGAAACTTTTAAATGCGTACCTGGTTTGCCGGATGAGATGATGTGCTGGACTTTTGTTGTTGTTCAAATTTGACTAGTCTAGAACTCAAACCAGACTAGACTTTTAAAAAAAATATGAACTTAGAGCAATAGACTTTGCTCTCGACTAGTCTAGAGATTCAAACTAGACTAGACTTTTAAAAAAAATAATGACTCAGAGCAAACAAACCTGCTCTGATACCACTCTGTCGCAGCCCGGCCTAGAAATTAGATGACAAAGCCGGTGGGTCCCACGACTTACACAATTTATGATTAACAAAAGGATTAAGATAGCGACCCTGCTATCATTTAAGAGCAAACAAGGCAACTCATGCTCGACAAATCATCAAACTTAGGATAATTATGACATGCGTAACTCGAGATTAATGAAACGAACATTTGATCTCTTTTTAAAATATGCATATCATCAAATACAATCTCAAATCAGCTCGGAAATCAATAATCTCATCAACCAGATTAATGGCAACAACCATGAAGGAAATGAGCTGATTTTCAGGATCAAGAAAGCACGATAAAATCAGTTGTAATAAGACTGAACTTCCAATATAACGAACAACTATTATATAGATAATTAGATTGGCTAGACTTCAAAATAAGATAACAAACATAGTTCGAGACTTCAGACTTCAACACTTCATCAACTTATACTAATCTCAATATCATAATCTTGCAGCGGAAAAACGAGAGAATATATGTGTGAAGACATATATTCTAGGTTCTAAGCTCATCAAAATGACTCTTAACATTAATAAAATAATAACAACAACAACAAGTCCGCCAGCACGCGATCATCTTCATCCCAGCTAACCTGCACATTTTAGAAATAATAGGCGGAAATTTGAGTACTTCGTACTCAGTGGGCACATGCCAAAATATTTTGAAACTTACTTCTTAGAGTTAGAGATTAAACTTGCCATAAAGCATAAGCACAAGTAATTTTTGTCTCTCAAAAATAAACCTGTGCATGCTCAACTTCTTCTTTTCTGTAAATCATGTTTGTCTGGCCAGACATATACTTTAGGATGTATGTACCAGATCTACAATCACATAATGATAGTGTTGAGAAGGAGGCCTCCTTCTCAAACACTTGTAATCGTCCATTCCTTTCGGAAGGCTCCCGATTACAAAATAGTGTACACAAATCCTACCTTGCGTAGGACCGAATTCGTCTTACTATAGTAGATGGTAACATACAAGAACTTAAACATTTGGCAAGTCAATCATTTTTAAAACATCTCATATATAATCATATAACTTCATTCGTCATTTCATTGGTTAGAAAGCCCACCTGATACACTTAAGCTTTTGTCTTAACTTTAACGCTCGCTAAATTTGTGCTTTACGCTTCAGCTTCCACTTCCACTTGCTCCTTTAATCGAAATGGAAATACGAACTTCAAAACGAGCATAATTTCTATCGAATAAATAACTTCGATATTCTTAACTTAATTCGCTTCGGAATTCTACGTCGAAACTCGAGAATTTCTAACTTAACTTCTTAAACGCTCTTAACTAACTTAATTAACAGTTAAAATCATACTAATAACTTCATTAACCACTTAAGCTTGCCATCTATCATACTATCGTATCATTATCACATAAACATTTCCTTAACAAATAAACATCTCATTTAGTCATATAAACATACCGATTAACACTTAAGCTTTTCATTTAATTATTTAAGCATAATATAAATGCTTAAACTTTTTGGATAATATTTAAACTTAATATTATATTATTATCAAAATATGTCTTTGACATATTAACTCATTAATGACGTATCATTAACACTTAATTCATCATTAGTGTGTCATTAATACTTAAAATCATCATTAGCTCTTAATCATTCACTATTCGAAAAGAACTTCTAAAGACATAAGCAAACATATACTTTACTTCTAACCCTTTCATCTTTTCATTAATATTTATTGACTTATAACTTATACTATTGTCAACATTAATCATATCATAAAAAAAAATATTTCATTTCTTCATATAAGCATCTCATTAACCATTAAGCTCTTTCTTTATTTATTTTAGCACATCAAAAATGCTTAAGTTCTTTGATAACATTTAAGCTTAACGTTATAACTTTTGAGTTTACGAAAGAAACAACTGAAAACAAGTTGATCAAAGATTAGCTGGATAAATCAAGCTATCTGGAAAAACTGAGTTATTTGGAAAACTGAGTTGGCTGGAAAACTGAGCTGGCTGGAAAACAGAGCTGGCTGGAAAAACACAGCTGGCTGGAAAACAAGGCCGGAAAAACAGAGCCGGCCGGAAAATCGAGCCGGACCAGTGAGTTAATCCAATTGACGGTGTTCAACAGGTAAATCCAATGGGTCCACTGGTAAATCCAATGATCGAGTTCATTGAGTAAATCCAAATTGACCGGGTCCAATAGGTAATTCAAATGACCGAGTTCAATTGAGTAAATCCAAATTGTAGGGTCAGGTAATTCAAATTGATCGAAGTTCAATTGAGTAAATCCAAATTGACGGGTCCAATTGGTAATTCAATGATCGAGTTCAATTGAGTAAATCCAGTAGTAGGTCAATTGGTAATTCAATGATCGAGTTCAATGAGTTAATCAAGCTGACTTGGTCCAGCTGGGTTAATCAAGGAATTAAACTCTAGAAACTCTCAATTTCAAAACTTTGTATTAAAATTCTGAAAAATTCTACGTCACTTAATTTTTAACGTAGATTCCATTTCTATCATTATTTTCTTCATTAAAATCAAATACATGGCTTTATTGTACATATATATTTCGGTCCTTTTGATAAATTAAGAATTTAAAATCCAAATTTCATTCTAATCACTTCCAATCATGTTAATTTAAATTGAAATTTCTCAAATCTTAATAAATCAAACCATCAAACATGTTTATAATCATCATAGGGGCTCATAGAAATCATCAATTTGATCATAGGATCAAAGGATCAAAAACCCCTGATTTTAATTAATATTTTCGGCTATTTTGAAAATAATAGAAGGACTTTGATTCTTTGATTACTTCCAACATCAAACATGCTTAGAATAATTATCGAAGCTCAAATAATCAATTAATTTGATCATCCATCATCAAAATTTATAAACCCCTAATTCTTCCTTCATTTTCGAAAATTCAAATAATTAGGGTTAGGGTTTAATTAAGCTTGAATCAATGATCTATCATGCATCCCAAGCATGAATTAAACATAAAAAATCAAGATCATAATCATCTACTAATTAAATCCTAATTTTCGAAAAATCTGGAATTTAAAAAATAAGATGATCAAAGCTTATTTTTAAGCTATAAACTTGAATTTAACTTATATCTTACCTTGATTAATAACTTGGAAATTGGTTTGGATGGAAACCTTGATCTTGGAGCTTGGATTATGAAGACTTAAATGAAGGATTTAAGTGTGTGAAAGTGTGTGAGTGTTCTGCCGTTTTGAGAGAGAAATGGCGAGAGAGAGATGAGAGGAATTGAGTAAAATGATGGATATATATATATACATAGCATAGGTTAATTAATTATTTAATTAATTAGACTTTGAAAGTCAATTAGGAATATTCTTAAGAATAAACCTTATCTAAAAAAAATATCTAGATATTTAGGAAATAATTAGATTAGTTAATTAATTAAAATTCTAATCAATTCAATTAATTACTAACAACTAAATTCTCAATTAAACCTCTAATTTCTCAACATAGGAAAATCAATTAGGGTTTCACGAACCCTAGATAAAAATCTCACAGAAAGAATCGGAGATTTGAAACATTTTCAAATCGACCGAAACTAAAAATTTAAGTGATAAATTACGCAATAAATCACTTAAATAAATTAAATTCTTCTTTTAGTCAATTAATGACTAATCATTTATCACTTAATGATAAATGTAAAAACTTCTTCATTTTGGATTAACCGAGACGATAAAAATTAATTAAAACTCATTTTTACGGCAAAATATATCAGCCGGATAAAATTTTCGGGAACGAAAATTTTTCTTTCACTGGAATCTTATCTTTCTTATTAAATTAATTAATTTTAGTACGCAAGAAAGACGGGATATTACATATTAGTATTTTTAATCTTAAAAGTGCTATTATCCCATTTTTTTTCCTTATTTATTTATCTTTTTTTTATATTGTGGTAACCCGCAGATGCTTCTTTTGATGTGTATTGGGTAAACTCTCGACCTGTCGCTCATGTGCAATAGCTTGCAAACCATATTTTTCAAGACCTGTCGCTCATGTGCAATAGCTTGCAAACCATATTTTTCAAGTATATGTATGATGGGCTAAATCTATAGAGATATTAGTGGTGTTTAAACTCGAGACCTTTGGTCTAGTCTCATGGTGAGGCGGTTCAAAATATGAATCAATATTCATATCGTAATATTTTGATTTATAGTATTTTTTTTACGTGAATTGATAAAATAATGTTTTATCATTGGAATGATGTTTAAATTGCTGAAAAAAAAATGATAATACTGAATTTGATATAAATAAAAAGGTGATGATATTACTCAAATAGAAATATTGTGCCGAAATTGTAAAATGAAAGTATAATTTAATTCAAGTCTTATGTGTAAATGATCGCGATTCAATCTTAATTCAATTCTCAAATAACATGGAAATAGTGATGGGATTTATAGTCTGGCTTCGGCTTCATCATCGTGTTGGTGTCTTTGAAATTTGAATATAAATAGTGTCGCGTACAACATACTTGATATATTTATATGAGAAATTGGACGAAAAAATACCAAAACTTAATAAGCATAAGTTTTTTAACCTCATTCATAAAACTATAAGTTTTCTATACCAAAATCATTTAAAAGACTAAAGTGCCCTCCCTTTTACAAAAACTAATAAATAAATAATACACCTATGAATTAAAAAAAAATAATCTGAAAAAACAACCTCAATCTCTCTCAATTCTCTCCCGTCGTCGGCCAGATTTCTTCTGGACACGATGGGAGGACACGATGGGGCAACTGGACACGATGGCTGGGCACGATGGGTGGACACGATGGATGGACACGATGGTGCTATTGGACACGATGGAAAGTAATATTTAATGCAGATTCTGTCGCGTTTCATTTATTGAACCCTACCAAATCCGATTCTCTGAAGATTTTCGGATGAAACTAGGGTTTCATTTATTGAACCCTACCAAATCCGATTCTCTGAAGATTTTCGGATGAAACTAGGATTTAATGAAGGTAGTTCATTAAAGTTTGCGTAAGAGAGGTTGTTGACAAGGTTTAGAACTCCTAGTTAGGTTCGAATTAATCACAACACTACAATTGAAAACACCAAAAACCACAAAACCCTAAAAAGAAAGAAGAAGAAAAAGAAGAGAAAAAAGCTACTCCAATCTATCGAAACGTGAATTCAAAGAAGAAAAAGATATCAAGAAAAGCCGGCATCGCGTTTCTGGCTTCATAAAGAAGGTATACACCCGAAATCTCCGTCCGAAAAGCATATACTAGTGCGTGTTATTTAACTCACGATGGCAAGGCACGATCGTGACCAAGTAAACACGATCGTGCCTTGACCATCGTGTCCCAAAATTGTCTTCGATTTGCATGGAATATGTAGATGTTAAGTGATATTTGTTTAAATTCGAATATAACTTGAAGTTTAGTAATATGTTTAGGAGAAAAAATAGTTGAAATAACTCGCCTTGTGTGATTTGTAAGGGGTTGGAAACTATGAATTTTTTTTCTGTCGGGGGCGAAGGGTTTCTCCCCACGATGGCACGATGTAGAAGGCACGATCGTGCCATGATCGTGCCCATGATCGTGCCCACGATCGTGCCCACGATAGACACGATGGGCACGATGGCCAACTCGATGACCATCGTGCCCTGGCAGTTTGTGATGTAAATTTCTGTTTTTCGTATTGTAACCCTAATCTCTCTTCTTTCTTTGATTTTTAGATGGGGCGGCGGCGTGTTATTGTACGTTTTGGAGGTCAGTGGGAGGGATTGGCTTACTTAGGCGGGAGTACTGTTGTTGTGCACATGGACGATACGAATGATGATCGAGATCATCTCATGAATACCGATTAAAGATGCTTTGTGTGGTCGAAGAGATTCCGAGTATGTGCTATCCTATTTAACTCGTTTTGAGGGATGGGAGCAGATGTAGAGTTTTATTAAATAGTGATACAGATTTACTTCGATTGCTAGTGCAAGAGAAAAGGTCGGATCCGATGGTTTATGTCTTTGAAAGAGACAGTATTTTTGCCCCTGAGGTGTACGTGGAAGGCAGTGGACGACGGGATCTATTTAAGGATGATGATGATAGAATGCCACCGAAGCGAGAGGGTGCTCACATCTCCGACGACGAAGAAGATGAACGCCGTAAGAATATAATTGAATACGTGATCTGCGAGTTTCTTGCTTGGATTAGACGGCGAACAAGTAAACGGGATCTTCGGGCACCAGAATTTCACATCTGAGCATCAGACTGGTCGTGATGATGATGAACTACGCAGCAGCCTAGGCAATTGGAGCATTCCACTGGTCGAGTGTGACAGCGCGCTGCCACTTGGGTGGGTTGAGCAGCCCGGACCGTTCACTAGTCAACTTGTAGTGGGGGCTACGTTTCAGTTCAAGTATGAATTGAAGATGGCTGTGGGAATGTATCACCTGGAGCACATGCTAGAGTATGTCATTGATCGTTCCGCCGTAAATCGTATAGTCTTTCTCTCGCAAGCACGGTAGGAATAATTGCACGTTTAGGTTGTGTGCTCAGGGGCCAAAAGATGAGGGCGACTCGATTTGGTACATTACGAAGTTGACTTTGGATCACAGCTGCCACGTGCCGAGCGGATGGTGACTGCTAAAGTTGCAGCCGTATACTTTGCTCGTAGGTTGGTTTGCGATGGTGTGTATTTGAAGCCGAGAGAGATGATGGAAAAGATGCGCAGAGAGTTTGGTGTTCACATGTTGTACAGCCTCACTCTAGAAACGAGGAATATAGCGATAGAGAAGACATACGGTGACTTTGACAAGTCGTATCAGATGGTCCCGTCGTATCTACATTTTTTGAGGCAGCGTAATCCCGGTACTGAGTACAACATGCAGATCAGTAGTGAGGGAGTATTTTGTCACATGTTTCTCGCCTTAGGACAGTGTATTCGTGCCTTCGAGCGCTATCTGAGGCCAGTGATTGTGTTGGACGGGACCCACCTTAAGGGAAGGAACAAGGGAGTTCTTTTTGTCGCTGTTAGCAAAGATGGGAATGAGCAGCTCTTTCCTATAGCTATTGGAATTGGTCCGATAGAGAACGATGAGTCGTGGACTTGGTTTCTTTCAAATCTGCGCAGGTGTTTCGACCCTCCGGATGAGTTGTTGATCGTCTCTGACCAACATAAGAGCATTGCAAATGCCGTGAAAGCCATCTATCCGACTGCAGCGCACGGATTGTGCTTTCACCACATGCAGAAGAATCTGACGCGATACGGCCGTCGAGCTCTTGCCATCTTCCAAAATGCAGCGTATGCTTATCGTGTTGAAGAGTTCGAGAAGAATTTTTCTGCATGAGCTCACACACGACTTTCCGAAATTGGTGTTCATAGGTGGTCTAGGTCGCATTGCCCAGTTCGACGGTACAGTTTCATGACCTCCAATGTCGCCGAAAGCTTGAACTCTAGGCTACTGTGGGCTAGACGTTTACCTATTTGCTCGTTACTTGAGGTGTATCGTTGCATTGTCGAGAAATGGTTCGACGAGAAGAGGGCATTAGCTAGGGAGAGAGAGCATGAGATTACACTCGAGGCCTTCAACAAGCTTGCTGTGACAGTGGAAGCAAGTCATCAGCTCGTTGCTCAACCTACCACTGACAATGTTTATAAAGTGAAAGACAAGAAGATGGTCTTCGAGGTGGACCTTGGGAATTGGACATGTGAGTGTCGTGAGTTCGATCAGGATAAGATGCCATATCGTCATGCAGCTGCCGCCCTCAGGTATGTACAAGCGTAAATTTGTTTGATTTCGTAAGTCGGTATTACATTTGTATTTTCATGGCTCAATATTTCTAACTTTTGTTCGTTACAGGACCCAAGGAAACACTGTCAATTTGTTTGATTTCGTAAGTCGGTATTACAAGCAACACGACTTGCGCGAGACTTCTGAGAGAATCCATTAGGCCGGTACCACATCCCGAGGAGTGGAATGTCCCGCCTGATATTGCAAGAATCGTTTGCTTGCCACCGGTGGGAGTTCGTCAAGCCGGCCGTCCGAGGACACAGCGTGTTCGTTCAGCAGTTGAAGGTGCGCCCACAACACGCCGTAGCCAAAAATGCTCTAAGTGTAAGGGGACCGGCCACAATAGAAAGAATTGCACCGAACCACTCGCTTTAGATGTCGATATAAATATTCCCCCGGAGGGAGAACCATCGAGTCAGAGACGGCGACGAAAGAAAAAATGCAGCAATTGTGGTAGTGAAGAACACACAATCAGAAAATGTCCGATGCACTTGTGATTTATGATTTTTTGCACGATTGACAATGCCACTCTTATTTATAATATGTGGTTCATTTGTCCTAATTTTATTTATTTGTTGAGCTTCTGTTGTGTTTAGAAATTGGAAAATGTAAAAAACAGGGCCGAAGCGGGTTTCCTTTGTAAAGCGGGTGCACCCGCTTCGGCGGCTCACCCGCCTCGGCGGGGTACACGAGCCTGCCCATCGCCCACGATTGGGAGACCCCATCGCCCCCATCACCCCCATCGTGCCCATCGCCCCCATCGTGCCCATCGCCCCCGTCGCCCCCATCGTGCCCATCGCCCCCATCGTGCCCATCGCCCCCGTCGCCCCATCACCCCCATCGTGCCCATCGCCCCCGTCGCCCCCATCACCCCCATCGTGCCCATCGTCCCCATCGCCCCCATCGTGCCCATCGCCCCCGTCGCCCCCATCGTGCCCATCGCCCCCTCACCCCATCGTTCCCATCGTGGCCATCGCCCTCACGATGCATGTCCCATCGCCCCCTCAAGAAATTTTGATTTTATAGACATTTTTGGACTTTATGTTGATGTGGTGCTGATATATTGATTTGTAATTGCTTATTTAAGAATTTCATAAGTAAAAACGAACATTTGAAATAATTTAAATGTAGTCTTTAATATGATTATGAATCATATCATATCTTAAGAATGAAAAGGATCTCAATGAATATTTACTTCAAATTCTCAAATTATATGTTGTATATGATCGATGTTGCAAAAAACATTCAGATTGATCATAAGTATGTATGTAAGGTATAAAAAAGTATTTATATGATATAAAAAATACTATGGAATAACATTAAGGTATTAAAAATACTTATCGATGCCTGTTCTTCTGGGGACGATGGGGACTTCATCGTGAGGACGATGGGGCGATGGGCACGATGGGGGCGATGGGCGCGATGGGCACGATGGGCACGATGGGGGCGATGGGCGCGATGGGCACGATGGGCACGATGGGGGCGATGGGCACGATGGGGGCGATGGGCACGATGGGCACGATGGGGGCGATGGGCACGATGGGGGTGATGGGGGCGATGGGGGTGATGGGGGCGATGGGGTCTCCCAATCGTGGGCGATGGGCGCGATGGGCAGGCTCGTGTACCCCGCCGAGGCGGGTGAGCCGCCGAAGCGGGTGCACCCGCTTTACAAAGGAAACCCGCTTCGGCCCTGTTTTTTACATTTTCCAATTTCTAAACACAACAGAAGCTCAACAAATAAATAAAATTAGGACAAATGAACCACATATTATAAATAAGAGTGGCATGGTCAATCGTACAAAAAATCACAAATCAAAAGACAAGCTAAATATCCTAGCACCTATCTCTTTACGATAGCTCCTAATGTATCTCACATCAATATTCCTTGTATGCCTTTTTGTTGGATGTTTGGACACCATACGATCTAGATACATGCAACAAAAAGGACCGCAACTGACCCCATCGGTCTGGGCGAACTGCTCACTAGGTGGCATTATGATCAATGGCATGAAGTCTTCTCTTCTTGTCTTGCGGGGGTTATTCATCCAGTAATTCCCCAGAGTTAGTAGCCTAGGAACGAGACAAGTGAGGGGCCTCATCTGCTTTATCCGAGGAGATTTATTGGCGTCATGTTGGTGTGACAATGAGTCATACAATTCGATGCACCAATCATCTATTTTGATCTTCGCAGTGACCCAATGCTCATCAAGACAACAAAAGGCAATAATCTATTCAAATAACAAATATTAGTACAACTGCAAATCAAGAATACTGACAATTTGAAAGAAAAAGCAACTTATAATCAATTTAACATCACTTACTGTGTTGCAGTTTAACCACGGGATCCCGTTCGGTGTGTCCATGCCATGAAAGAGATCCAGTATAGGTTGTGGCAATATCCATTTGTTTCCCTTCACTTGGTTGCCCTTTGGACTTAGCTCGTGGAACTCTTTAAGCATCAGTGCCTAAAAAAAGTAAAACAAGTTAAAAATATTTTTTTGTAAACCAACTAATACAACAAATAAAAGTCAAACAAAAACTTACAAAAAACGTAGACCCTTGAACAATAGTGGTCACTGCACCAACTCCTGCAACCCCCCTTCGCTGCTTACACCTAGTGAAGAGCACGTACAAATCCATGACTCCGTATTCAAAAAATTTACATTACATGACGATATATAAATCAATGTAAATAATTTAAATATGTGAAGACGTTAAATTGCAAGAAATGTTACCTCTGCAGTGAAGCACTCGTCCACATTCTCCACAAGGTCGAAAAATGCCTGCGTCACCGTGTGGTCAATCTCTTTTATCACGCAGACAGTGTTGTCGCCCATATGTCTGAAGGCAGCGTACTGCTGACTGATCTGTGCACGAGAGCTGGGCGTCTCACCAACATATGGCGTACGTAGTGCAGCAGACGGCCTAGGGTGTCTCGGAGGAGGACTACTCTCACCAAACTCACCCTGCTCCTCCTCTTCTCTCTCGAAGCTGGCCAACTCTGAAAGCGCTGCTGCAAACTGCTGGGTGAGGTCTGTGGGAAGCAGAGGCTGCTGGAAGGGCTGGTGGTGTAGCAGATCTCCTGCACAATCACGATCCACCTCGAAGTCGTGGTAGCTAGTAGTAGCAGCAGCGGAGTGGCGTGGCTGGTCACGTTGAGACCTGTGGCTAGCCGCAGAGTGGTGACTAGGGCCTGCAGCAGCGGAGTGGCGTGGCCGGTCACGCCGAGACCCGTGGCTAGCCGCGAGTGGTGACTAGGGCTGCGGCGGCGGAGTGGCGGGGCTGGTCACGGCCGAGACCCGTGGCTAGCCGCAGTGGTGACTAGGGCTGCAGCGGCGGAGTGGCGGGGCCGGGTCACGCCGCGACTGTTGCTAGTCGCAGCAGTGCCGCCGATAACTCCCCGCTCCGTCTAGGACCGAAGTAGTCCACGATCTTAGTGAAGACCCTATCGCCTACTCGAGCAAGGAAACCCGTGCTTGAGTCGTCGTGCAAGATCGCCTTCAACCGGCGATCGACGACGTCGTCGCGTCGACTTCGTGTTCCGGACAAGGCCGTCCGTGCAAACAACACACCCCGTCCTCCGGCCTCTCCGGTACACTCGCTCCGTCGTCCGAGGACGGGTGAGAGGACTACTCTCTCGGCGACGCTTCGACACCTTTCCAAAGGTCGCCTTCATCTACTCCATTGTCGTAACTTTGATCTTGCCCTTGTTCTTGATGGGCCCCGCAAACACAACCTACTCGCCCTACCCCGACCGGCAATTCGGACCGGCTTCGGGTACACCACATCAAACGGATCCCCGTTCTCAAAGCTAAGGAAGTAGTACTCGGCTTCCTCTTCCTCCATCGGGACCAACGGGACATCATTCATTTCGAGCTGTAATGAAATACGTATAAAATAACAATTATATATCGATAAAATTTTGAAATTTTAAAAAATTCATAAAAAATAAAGTGATTTACGTACCGGTTGGTCAAAAAGGTAGTGAAGTCCGCCTTCACAGTGCCCGTCTCCCACATCAAGCATCGGGGCAGCCTGATCACTTCATCTCTCGTTCCGCAGTAGCGTTCCAAACGAGAAAATGCCTCGTACATCCAAAGCTGCAGGACCCAGACTGGACCGTAGAAGTGGTAGTCAATCTCTTCCTGTCTGGGAGTAAGAGCCACGGTGTCGATGTAGTGAGTCAACACCTGGTACGTGTAAGCATCCGTGGAAACCCGTCCCACCGCTCAAAGTCCTCTACCGGCCCATGCCCGCTTCTCGACCGACATCTTGTCCCGGCACAAGAGAAAGTAGTAGTAAACCAACAAGTTCGCGGCCTTCAAATAATCTTCCATTTCATCTCCTAACTTGCGTTCCTTGAACTTGTTGCGCAGCTCGCTCACCTTTGTTTCTTTGGCATGAAAATGCCGGTGAAATAAACTGTCAGGACGGATCAGGTGAGTCTCAGTAGTGTCGAACTCCGTGTTTCCAAAGTGAAGTCCCGTGATTAGGGCATAATCACGGGGTGTAAAACGGACGGTCCGACCCCCGAGCTGAAACCACGACTCATGCGGGGGTATGTGGTCGCCCTGCAGCTGTCGGGCTATAAGGTGGTGAAGGGCACCAGTAGCACTGCCCGTCCGCCTAACTCTAATCAGTCTGCCCACGACCCCGGAGGTAAAGTGCTCTATCGCACGCTCTCCGTGTCTAGGCCCGCCAATGCGACGCAGCGTGGAAAGTATCTCTTTAAACACATCACAACGCATATACAAATTGATTCCACGTGTCACAGCCCGTAACGTGGGCCTTTTCCATACACAACCCTCCTACAATAACAAAACGGGCAACCATAAGCAATAAATTCACGAGCAAATTCAAAAAAACAAGACAAAACACAAAAAAAAATACCGGCCTGTCTGGGCACGATGGCAAAGTCACGATGGACTGCCATCGCCCCCAGCCATCGTGTCCAGCCCCATCGTGTCCAGCCCCATCGCCCCCAGCCATCGCCCCCAGCTATCGACCCCAACCCCCATCGCCCCCAAACCCCCTTCGTGCCACCCATCGCCCCCAGCCATCGACCCCAACCCCATCGTGCCCCCGTCGTGCCCACCCCATCGACCCCAACACCATCGCCCCCAATCCCATCGTGCCCCCATCGTGCCCATATAAATTCAGCCCAAATTCACACCAAAAATCAACATTTAAACGCATAGAACATGTACATTTCTTCGCAACTTAACTTTAGCATGAATACCCATGAATTAAACATCGAAATTTGCCAAAAAATTTCAATTTATTTCGAAAATTAGGGCGCACTAACCGGCGGCTCGTTTAGGAACTCTTCCTCTTCGTGATGCGCCGGCGACGACGACGCCTCTCCATCGTGGTTAGATTGTGTCTCGGACGAACTCATCGTGCCCGCAAGTCTTCCGTCGAGAGCGTGCTTCTTCTTCGTGCTTCTTCTTCTTCGTGGTTTCGGTCGAGAGAGATAAGAGAGAGAATGTGGGTTTGTGGTGGGGGACCGATAGATGGAGAGAGAGACCAAATTTAAAATAGTAAAGGGTATTTTAGTCTTTTAATCAATTTTGGTATAGAAAACTTGTAGTTTTAAGTTTAGGGTTAAAAAACTTATCCTCTTTAAATTTTGGTACCAAATTATTTGGACCTCTATTTATATTTATCCAATATCTAATAGGAAATATATTAGAGTAAGCACAATCATTCTCAAGCTTAGGTGGCAATTCCTCTATTTTTTTTTAAATTATCTAAAACCGCAATTTTTAAGTATAATATCAAATGTGTGTTTGTTTGTTAGTATGTACTCAAATAAATTTTGGTGGCGGTTACAACCTTTAAAATGGTATATTATAATTATAGTTAATATTATCTAATTACTATTCAATAGTCAAAGTTGCAAATGCATAAATCATGCATTTTATTTTAACTACATCAGTTTTTTCATATGTATGATTTGTACTATTTTTAATTGTACTTCTAATATATACACAAAAAATCGGTGCATTATTCAATGTATCTTACTTTTATATATTCTAAACATATTAAAATTATATATCCTAATCATATTAAAATTATTTTTAATTCATGCATTTAACTTTTAATATTTAATATCATATCATATCTTCAATGAATAAGACAGAGATCAGCAGCTGCTTAGCTTTTGCGAAGCTCGATATAATTTAGTATTTTGATTCTTATTTTTCAAGAACAACCAAACTAAGTAATTTCGTAAAAAAATTAAATATGTTGTAAGCACTACTTTCATGCCTTTTTGAGTAATTAACGAACAAAGTTGAAGCAATCAATCAACAACTCATAAATCATTTCCTTATATGGCTGTTTTGAAGCCATAAATCTTTGTAATTTGCATGTATTAAGTATTTATAATTAATACATTTTATTATTCTTTCTCTCTAATCCACTATATAAACATATCAATGCAAGCATTATTTTGTATTCCAATCAAATCTCCAATTTTTATAGCAATTCCCATATATTATATTTGATTATTTTCCAAATACTCTTTCTTTCTTCAATGGCCCCTTTTTACAGTTTGATAAATCGTATTGAAGATGTTGGAAAGAATTAGGGTAGATCTTATTCTCAAACTTCGTATTGTACGAGCATATCACACATATGGCTGCGGAAACAAGAAACAAATTGTCTCCCATGAATTAGTTGGCCATGATCGTTCTGGCGAACGCATACACGGCACAATTAAATTGAGTGATTGTCCGAATCTCAAATTTAAGTTTGTTGTAGGTAACATATATGCATTTATGTATTTTACTGTCCAACATAACAATATGCGGTTCAAAACTACCTCAAATAGGTTTAAACTTATATCAAACTCCGTGTCGCAGCCCGACTCAGAATAAAGATGACCGAGTCGGTGGGTCCCACGACGTACACAATTTATGATTAACCAAGAAATAGATAACGACCCAGTTATCTAACAAAAACCAAATATTTGATAAAACATCTTATCAAACGGATAATTCCAGGATTTGAATGAAAATTCCAACGAGCATGCTTATGCAAAATCAATAACAAAATTATACTCTACAACTTCCAACCAAAACTTGAATATTAACAAGGAATTATGTTCAACAAATATAACCATACGACCAACGATGTCAAGGAATCACTATTAACAAGAAGTTCATTAGATAAAGAAAGCACGATAAAAGGGTCGTATGATTTAAAAGATTTCAACAAAGAATTTACAACTGATTTCAAGTTAAGACAAGTTTTGCAACTGAAACCTTAACAACCATCATCAAAGACTTTAGAATTTACCAACTTCAAAGTCGAGAACATACTTCATAATTCAAACATACATATCAAAGTGTTAAGACATATAATCCAACTCTAGTTTAACAACCTTAAAGATGAACTTAACCAACAAAAGTCCGTCCAAGCACACTCTCATCTTCATCCGAGCTAACCTGTACATTTTAGAAATAACATGCAGGGGTGAGTGCTTCGTACTCAGTGGACACATGCCAAAATAATTTGAAATCTTGTTGTTACAACTATAGATTGAACTTGCCATAAAGCATAAGCACAAGTAAACTTTTTGAAAAACAAACCTGTGCATGCTCAAATATTTTCTTTAAAAACATGCTTGACCGCGCAGTCATATAATTTAAGGTGTATGTACCAGATCTACAATCATAAATTAGTGCTGAGATAGATAACTACTAATCTCCAATTACTTTTCTCAAACAAAAACTTAGTCGATGATTTTGCTCAATTTTCCGTCTCTTACAAAATGAAAAATATTCTTAGAAAATTCTCAAACTTATATATTATGATCATTAAGCTACTAGATTAACTAATATGCAACCAATATGATCATATCATAAACAACCCTTAATATATTCTAAATTTTTCACCTCTTATGAAAAATAAAAAGTGTTTAGAAAATTCTAATTAATTTACTCAATAATCAACATGCTTACTAATGACCAATTATGCAAGCACAATACTCAAACTATTTTTATCCTTTCGAGTACAATCGATTGTTTGTCTCCAACGATTTTTATTTTATTTTTAGAAAAATTTGAATTAAATATATGTTCACCCTCATGCTATGTACTACTCAAATATGTATACACAACAACATCCATATCATCCATATAACTCAATCAAAATCAACATCTTTGTCTCCAACAAAAATATACTCTGTTGGTCCTAAGACAGATACCTTGGTGTAAAGGGGGGTGAATACACCAAGGTTTAAAAACTTTTCCAAGTTAAAACTCTTTTCAGAGAGTTGGCTGTGTTCGATCCAGCTGGATGACAGCTTGATCGACACAGCTGGCCGTATGTGTGTGCGGAATGTGGTGGATTTGGAAAGTCCGTCTGTTGCTTCAAATATATGCAAAGCTCTGTTTCACTTTTCAGTTAGTCAGTTTATGCAGATTGAAATGTATGCTTATGAGGGTTAGTAACATGCATAAAACAAAGCGATAAATGACAGAGCAATTTTAACGTGGTTCGGAGTAACCCCTCCTACGTCCACGACCAGATTCACTGGTAATTCACTACCACTTGGTTTCCAAGTACCAAGCAACTTCACAACTCTAACCCGAGCTGTGTTCCAACAGTTTGCGGGCACTGTCAAGCCTACACCTTCAGTTTCCGGGTACTGAAGAACCTAACCACTCGAATTACACGCTTCGAGCAAGCGTACCTTTACCTAACCTTTCTGGGTTTGGGTTTGGGTATGGTTTTCTAACTATGAACGAGTTCTTACAATGAAGAACAAGGAGTATGATGAACTCGTTCAAACTAGGCTTAAGATATTTATTCTAATATATTCTGCCTATAACTGAATATGTGAACAACTAAGAACACAGCTGACTGGCTGGGTGTTCTTGAAAGATTTGGCTTTGAAGATCGTTGTTCATTTTTCTGTTTTCTTCTATTTCTTCAGTCGTCTTGCCAGCCCCCTCTCAACAATGGTGGAGGAGAGATATATATAGGTTGAGATCCAAACTAGTCGTTGGAAGAGAGCCGTTTGAATCTTACCTACTCTTGTTGACTTCTGGCATTTACCTACGAAGTAGGTCTGCATCTACAGAAGCTAGTTCTTCTCTGATCTGACTGCGTCAAATAAGATCTTCTGACATCGGGATCTTGTCTTTGAGAAGGTCTTCGTCATCGAGCTGCTAAGCGTCTCTGCTGTATCTTTAGCGTTTTGGACTCTTATGTGTCTTGATTCTGAGCTGTCTTTAGACATGTGCTGTATCATCAACCTGAGCTGTGTCTTCAACCTGAGCTGTGTCACTGACCTGAGCTGTGTTTTAGACCTGAGCTGTGTCATCGACACAAAGCTGGGTCTTTTACACTGAGCTGGGTCTTTGACACTAAGCTGGGTTTCCGTCACTGAGCTGGGTCTTGATACTGCAAGATCTTTGACTCTGCTTGGTCTTGCTCTGCTGAGTTCTTTAAGCTGTCTGCTTAGCTGTGTCTTCTGCTGTCTTCAGCTGTCTTTAGCGAATCTACCTGTAAACTAAGAAACTCTATAAGCTCAAACAGATGAGCTAAAAAACGCTTAGGCTTGTGCGATCATCTACTCGGTTGGGGTCAGCTGGATTTTGATATCCAATCAAAACTCTATTAATTTTCCCAACAATTTCCCCCTTTTTGATGATGCCAAAACCTAACTGAGAAAAACAATTTACTTCCCCCTTAACAAGAAAACGGGTTTTCAAAAGTTTAAACATACACAGCAGGTATATTAAATTCAGAGTTCAGTGCCTGGACAAAGAGTTATTGTCATCAGGATGAGGTTGAGAGCAAAAACGAATTTTTTATTAATAAAAGATAATATTACAATTTTACATTTTTCAAAAATTCAAAAGACAAAAATTTCCAGATGACTGGGTCTTCAACTCTGCTTCCTCTGCCCGTCCATTTGATGGTCAGTCTTGAGACCATATCTGTTGAAGATGAATTCTTCCAAGTTTCTCCATTCATCTTGATTTTTAGACTTGGAGATTCCTCTTTCGCCAGCCCAGTGATGAACTTCTTTGATAATTTGGGCTTTGTCAGGAAGATTCGTTCCAGCTATAGTTGGAGGCTTCAATTGCTTGACTTTTGGAGCTTTGAGCTGGATGTCGTTTCTCTTGGCAGCTAGGGCTAATGATCTTGCCATCATTGGATCTTCTTCATGAAGTTCAAGCAAGTATTCTTTGAATGCAGTTTCATGATCCATACCTTTGTATTGATTTAGGTAGTAGAATTCTTTGATGAATTCTGTTTTGCATTGTTCCCAGTTTTCATTGATTTCATCTGGGTTCCTCTTGTCGGATCTTGGAATACTTGAAGCTGCTTGTTTCTTCCTAGCTTGCCTGTAGCTTAGCCTTTTCTTCCTCTGTTTTTTCTCAGCAGGCTGGAGCGATTCGGCTTTCTTCTTGATGATTTTGTCCAGCTCTTGCATTTCTCTTCTTTGCTCATTGTGGAAGTTACACAGCCAGTGATAGTCCTTGTATTCTTCTGGCTTATGTCCACAGGCTTTGGCAAGAGCAACCATCTTCTTTCTCCATATCTCTTTGACTGCTTTGGCTGCTGCAGTGGGCTCTGGCTCTTCCTCATCCAGCTCTTTGGCGAAGTCGTTGATTTCAGATTGAATTGGCTGCACAGGTTCCCCCTGAGCTGCAGTTTCCCTCTCCATTATTTTTCCCGCTTTATTCGTATCTTCCCCCTTTTTGGCATTATCAACAAGGGAGGCGGAGAGGTTAATGACTGTTGCGTTGAGCTTGGTGAGAGTGGCTTCAACATCAGCAAGCTTGGCTGAGTTATCAGCTGTGGCGATGTTCAGCTGAGCATTGCTGCTGCTTCCAGCTTTGAACTGAGCATCCAGATCTTTGTACAAGTTGAAGAGTTGGCGGATGTCAGAGCTGTTGGAGAGAGTGGACTTCTTGAGAGCTTCCAGCTGGCTTGAAATATTTGCTATGTCGTCGACCAGTGGAGCTTGATGTCTTGTTACAATCTCAGGAACTCTCTTTTCTAGAAAGTGTGATTGATCAATCCTTTGAGAGACAAGAGATTGCTTGAGATCTAGACTGGTACTTTCTTGTAAATCTTGAGCAAATTTATGGACTTCATCAATTGTCCGTTGTTGCTCTCTAACTTGACAGTCTAGAGCTGTGAATCGCATAATGACATCCACTTGAGACTTCAGTCTGTCTTGAAAAAGAATTTCTTCAACCTCTTTAGATATTGCTTCTTTCATGGCGGTCGAAAGCTCGACAGCTGAGTCCGTTTGAGTTGCAAAATCAACATGACTGGGTTTGTTTGCCTCGAGCTCAACCAGTACGCGAGTGTCATTGGCAATTGGACTTGGTGGGACTGCTGCCTCTGGTGCAGCTGTTGCATCAGCTGTTTCTTCAATGATCATCACCTCAGCTGTGTCATCTGGTACAGCGTCCTTGGTAATCTCAGTTGTGACTTCTTTGGACATAACATCTTCACAAGATGTCTCCCATCCCGCTGTTGTTAGAAGCTTGTTGGCTGATTCCCAGATGTCTGCTGGGTGTGGCTTGGGGTATTGCTGAGATACTTCGATAATTCCTCTGATGAGATCATTTTGATGTAAGTAAGCATCTTCCAGACTTCCAAAGCCAAACGTGTGCTGGAGGCATGCTTCATCCCTCTTCAATTTCTCATACGAGAAGGTCTCGATCAGCTGCTCATTCTGGTACCAAGTTGCCATCTTGGTGGCCAGATAGAATTTAAGATCTGCAACTTTGACGAGGGCAATTGGCAGGTGCGCCAAGATGGGATACTGAGTTAGAACACTCTTGATCCCTGCGATGCGTAGTTCCTCGTACATAGCTTCCATGAAGGCTGAGTCAGAAGAGTTGAGTAATGTAGAAGCAGTAGAATCACTCTCTTCTGATTCTGTGGAGATTTGAGCTTTGGGTGATGGTTGTTTTGGGGGTGAGCTGGGATTAGAGGGTTTAGCTTGGTCGTCAGCTGGCTGTGAAGGAGCTTCAGCCAGTTGAATATTTCCCTGTACGTTTACAGGAGATGAATCTCTTGCTGATGAGCTGGGTGGAGGAGAAGGCTGTTTGGGCGGAGAGTTGTGAGGCGGTGAGAGCTAGGGTGAGCTGGGAAGAGTTATCTGACTCTTTAAAATGTCCAGCTCGTCCTCTGAACTAGATGATGATTCATCATTCAATCCCATATCAGCCAAGACATTTGATCCGTATTGATTGAAGGCCGACACTGGTTGTGGGGAGAGAATCACCATGGCTTGACTTGGAGTTTCTTCAGAGGAAGGTTTCGCCTTTGATGGTAGAATGACAGCTGTTTTCTTTTTCTTCTCAGCTGGACCTCCAGCTGGTTTTGGGTCAGTTGTCTTCCTTTTTCTCTGAATCTTCTTAGCTTGAACCTCTGCCTTTGTTTCTTCCAGCTGCTTCTTGCCTTTGCTCACAGCAGGCTGTTTCTTCAGAAGATCATTGATTTGACTTATTCTCTGGAAGAGAGTCTTCGTTTCTGGAAAAGGTTCTGAATCAGCCCACTTTACTGTGTGCCCTTTCTCAGCTTGCTCTATCAAGAAAGAGATCTTAGAGCATAGATACAGTGGCTCTGAGGTTGAATACGTCGTCCTGGTGGAGTTGAACTTGATCTTCTCTGACTCATTGACTAATCTGTTGAGTAAGAAATCAAACCAGTTGACGTTTGCGCCTTTGATCATGGCAATCATTGGCTTGAGCTTTGGAATACTTATCTCTCCTTGAGATCCAGCTATCCCTAAGATGCATTTTTGCGTGATATCCAGCAGCAGCCTGTACTTTGGCTTGAGAATGAGCTTTGACATGCTCGCTCTGTAGGGCTCTAGGGTGATAAACATCTCTTGGCTAAGGAATTCATCCACTTCTTCACGGCTGTAATCGTCTGGGATGAATTCTCCTTCTTTCGTAGCATCTTATTGAGCTTGATGTTGACGGTTACTGAATCAAACTTTCCGTCTGTGCCTTTGACGATCATGTCAAATGAAGATGAGTAGAATCCGTCTTCATCAATGATGTTGAGGTAGAAGAGGGCAGGATCTCTCTTCAGCATAAGCTTAGGCATGGAGGTTGCCCATAGCAAGATACCGGAGTCTGAAACTAGATCCACCATCTCTTTTAGTTCTGAAACTGGAAGGTTGGCGGTGGAAAGACAACTTTCAAATGATAATTTTGTCATCAGAACTTCGAACTGGTTCATCCCTGCGGTTGATTTCTTGGGTGCCATCTCTGCAATTTGTTGATTTTGATTGAGCAAGGAATTTGCAGAGGATAGATAGATGACTTGAAGATTTGAATTTCACAGAGATAAAGATGGAAGAATTCTCCGTATCTTTTCCATGTATATCAACTGCCATAATTGATCATCGGTTGAGATTTAGACAGCTGGTATTCTGATCAACGACTGAGAGAGATTCACTCATCACGTTCTGACGTGTTTACGGCGAGTGTATTACAACTGCGCGTGAGGCAGTTCAAACGCTTGACATTCTGCCTCGATCCTGCCGTGCTTCAGTACTCAGCAGTCTTTATAATTAATGCGATGAGAATGGAAACTTATCAAGCAATTTAACTAAGGAACATATGTCCGCTTAACATTGGAATTCAAAATAATTGGACTTAAATAGTATATTCCTTAGAAAAATAAATGCATGATACATTCCTGTCAGCTTGGACCAAAAAGTCAGCTGATGTCGCAGATGTCTTTTCCTCTGCTTGACTGAGTTTCTCCCTTCAGCTGAGTAAATCTTCTGCTTTGGGATCCAGCTGGGTTTGTTCCCCCTCAGCTGGATAAACCACTTGGGTTTTATCAGCTGGGTTTGATTCCCCCTGACTTGATAAATTCATTTTGAAATCCTTGGGGTTCCTGCTGAGTTAGTCCAGCTGTGTCTGATTCCTTCTTGATGACACACGGTGATTCAGCTGAGTATTTCCTGCTTTTTGCATTGCATTCATGGGACCAGTACGCTTGACATATTCTTTGAATAGCTTTGAGGTAAGTCATGAGCTTTGATCACAAGCTGTCTTTCTTTCACAACACGCTTGATGACATCCTCAATTGCGTCTGTCCCTCGACCTTGATGTCTGTGCTGGATGACATTGCTATCTTTAATTGATTCCAGTCAGCTGGATTTGTCTGCCGCCTTTGAGCTTTGTGTCCAGCTGAGATCCGCTGCTTCTCTTGGTCTTTGAGTTGCCGATCAGTTTTCTTTTCTGATCGGACTGAGCTTGGAGAGCTGGCTTGATTGAGTACGACCTCTTTGATACCTCGATGGTTAGGTTCCAGCTGTGTAAGCATTGCCTGGAGCCATTCTTTGATTTGATACAGCTTAGGCCATCTTCAAGCTCCTGACCATTCAGTCTTCTGCTTGACTTTCTGAGTTTATGATGATGGGTCCGTTAAAGATAACATCCCACATCATGTCGTGAAGAGCACTCAGAAAGCTGTTGAGTTGGAACTTCCAGATCTGATAATCATCGACATAGAATGTCGGATGTTTTCTGCACAAGGAAGATTCCACGACAGTATGCAATATAATGATTTAAAAAAAAAAAATTGAAGCGATGAAGGATCTGCTCAGGTGACCACTATCAGCAATGAAATGCTGACTTGACAGATACAGTGATCTTTTGAACCACTGCTCTGATACCAATTGTTGGTCCCAAGACGGATACCTTGGTGTAGAGGGGGGGGTGAATACACCAAGGTTTAAAAACTTTTCCAAGTTAAAACTCTTTTCAGAGAGCTGGCTATGTTCGATCCAGCTGGATGACAGCTTGATCGACACAGCTGGCTGTGTGTGTGTGCGGAATGTGGTGGATTTGGAAAGTCCGTCTGTTGCTTCAAATATATTGCAAAGCTCTGTTTCACTTTTCAGTTAGTCAGTTTATGCAGATTGAAATGTATGCTTATGAGGGTTAGTAACATGCATAAAACAAAGCGATAAATGACAGAACAATTTTAACGTGGTTCGGAGTAACCCCTCCTACGTCCATGACCAGATTCACTGGTAATTCACTACCACTTGGTTTCTAAGTACCAAGCAACTTCACAACTCTAATCCGAACTGTGTTCCAACAGTTTGCGGGCACTGTCAAGCCTACACCTTCAGTTTCCGGGTACTGAAGAACCTAACCACTCGAATTACACGCTTCGAGCAAGCGTACCTTTACCTAACCTTTCTGGGTTTGGGTTTGGGTATAGTTTTCCAACTATGAACGAGTTCTTACAATGAAGAACAAGGAGTATGATGAACTCGTTCAAACTAGGCTTAAGATATTTATTCTGATCTATTCTGCCTATGACTGAATATGTGAACAACTAAGAACACAACTGACTGGCTGGGTGTTCTTGAAAGATTTGGCTTTGAAGATCGTTGTTCATTTTTCTGTTTTCTTCTATTTCTTCAGTCGTCTTGCCAGCCCCCTCTCTTCAATGGTGGAGGAGAGATATATATAGGTTGAGATCCAAACTAGCCGTTGGAAGAGAGCCGTTTGAATCTTACCTACTCTTGTTGACTTCTGGCCTTTACCTACGAAGTAGGTCTGCATCTACAGAAGGTAGTTCTTCTCTGATCTGACTGCGTCAGATAAGATCTTCTGACATCGGGATCTTGTCTTTGAGAAGGTCTTCGTCTTCGAGCTGCTAAGCGTCTCTGCTGTATCTTCAGCGTTTTGGACTCTGCTGTGTCTTGATTCTGAGCTGTCTTTAGACCTGTGCTGTATCATCAACCTGAGCTGTGTCTTCAACCTGAGCTGTGTCACTGACCTGAGCTGTGTCATCGACACAAAGCTGGGTCTTTTACACTGAGCTGGGTCTTTGACACTAAGCTGGGTTTCCGTCACTGAGCTGGGTCTTGATACTGCAAGATCTTTGACTCTGCTTGGTCTTGCTCGCCGAGTCCGCTTCCGCTGAGTTCTTTAAGCTGTCTGCTTAGCTGTGTCTTCTGCTGTCTTCAGCGAATCTACCTGTAAACTAAGAAACTCTATAAGCTCAAACAGGTGAGCTAAAAAATGCTTAGGCTTGTGCGATCATCTACTCGGTTGGGGTCAGCTGGGTTTTGGTATCCAATCAAAACTCTATTAATTTTCCCAACATACTCCCTCCGTCCCATCGAATATGGCCTATTTTCCATTTTGGGTCGTCCCACCGAATATGGCATGTTTTCTTTTTGGGAAAGAATTATATCTTACTTAAAACTAAAAAAATACTTTAGCCGTACATTGTTGACCAAAAAAGTACTTTATTAACTAAAAAGTTACTTTATTAACACTTTATTACACTTAATTCCCCTTTTCTTAATCTCCGTGCCGAAAACAAATATGTCATATTCGGCGGGATGGAGGGAGTAATTATTTTTAGAAAAATTCCAATTAAATATATGTTCACCCTCATGCTTTGTACTACTCAAATATGTATACACAACATCCATATCATCCATATAACTCAATCAAAATCAACATCTTTGTCTCGAACAAAAATATACTCCCTCCGTCCCCCAAAAGTGTGGTCCAATTAATATTTTATACCTCACATATAATCAAATTTGGACCACACTTTTGGGGGACGGAGGGGGTAATTATTTTTAGAAAAATCCCAATTTAATCAAGCAACCATATATGAATTTATAGAGGCATAATTCACAAACCAAACTTGAAAATTCAAGATCAATCAAAAACCCCTAAATTATATATATATTTTGAAAATTGGGAAAATTAACCATAAGCATGCTCTAAACTTGAATTAAATCATGAATTATCAATTACAAACATCAAGGATCAATACAATGAATTTAGAACATCAATCTCCCCCAATTCTATAATTTTTTATTTTTACAAAAGAGGAGAAAGAGAGATTTTGCTTGGCTAGAAATGAAGTCCTTGATCATACCTTGTCAAAAATGAACTCGGATTTGAATTTGGATGGAAGATGAACAAGTAATGGAAGCTTGAAGCTTGAAGAAACTCTTCCTCCTTCTTCAATGGTGGATGCGGTAATGGGGAACAAGAAAGAGAGAGATGTGTGGTTTTTGAGAGTGAAGGAAAGAGAGAGAGTTGCTTCTATTTATTAAAAAGGGAAAGTACAACTTTAATATCTAGATATTTGAATTTTGAACCGTAAATTAAAACGACCAACGAGATTCTTAGACGAAAATATTTTTGACGAGAATGGTCGAGACCGTTGGATCGGAAATATTTTAATTAGTCGGGAAGCCAGTTCATTTTTTGAAAAATGAGAAAAAGTCGGGACGTGACGAGTCGATAAAAATATTCGGAAAATGTCAAAAACTGACTTTTTGGAAAAAGATTTGTATCGAGAAATAAGTGAATGGAAAAGCAGACGCTGCTTTAATCCGAGGTCTTGGACGAAAACTGAAATGGGTATCGAAACCCTAATCCGGTTATCGGTTAGTCGACTTCTGCAATTTATTTTCTGAAACGGACTGCACCATAAATCTTATATTTATTTTTAATAACTTAGGAATGCTAAACTCATACTTAATTAACAAAATTTTAATTATGACTAGATTAGAAATACCGGGGTATTACACCCGGCCCGACGGTATGCTATGTTGTTGTATTGAGAGGCGGTGGCGCGGCGACGGCGGTGAGGCGACGACGGCAAGGAGGCGGTGGTAGAAACTGGGCTGAGAGAGAGAGAGAGAGGAAGTGAGAAAGAGAGAGAAGGATCGAGAGAGAGATATACCGGCGAGGAGAGAGCAGAGACGGGGCGGCGCGCGAGGCAGAGTGGGACGGGTAGGACGGCGGCGGGTGGGATTTGGGGAAGAAATTAGGGCTGAGTGAATGAGGAAAAGAATCGCGCTGCTGAGTATATTGCAGATTTACCGACAGAACGCAATCCGTCGGTAATTAACAACAGATAATCCGTTGTTAATTAAATATGTTTGATTTATTATTATTTTTTTTTCTGGTTAATATTAACGACGGATTTATCCGTCGTTAATTTATACGTTTGATTAAATATTATTTTTTTGTCTGATTAATATTACCGACGGATATATCCGTCGTTAATTACCGACAGATTACTGTCCGTCGGTAGTTTTTTTAATTAGATTTATTAAAATTTACCGACGGATATGTCCCTCGGTAATATTAACGACGGCGTATCTTTTGGTAAGTTATCCAGAGCCAACCCGCTTTTTTTCCGTCGGTAACAGATCCATTGGTAATGTCAGTTGGTAAAAATGCATTTTTTTGTAGTGTTATATCTACTCTATTTGTATTTTTTATTCATTTTTAATATTTAATATCTATTAACATATCACAAATATTGAATATTAATATTCATTTTTGTATCTCTGTTGATTCCTTACTCTGCCCAGTGTGTGGTCTCCATAACGAAAGTCACTCTCACCTCTTCTTTGAATGTCTCTTTCTCAAAGAGTAATTGACTTACTGTTCAGCTGGTTGAGATT
Organism: Agastache rugosa; assembly: GCA_031470985.1. Taxonomy (NCBI): domain Eukaryota; kingdom Viridiplantae; phylum Streptophyta; class Magnoliopsida; order Lamiales; family Lamiaceae; genus Agastache; species Agastache rugosa. The sequence goes on from CM062607.1 coordinate 10,566,652, forward strand.
CTGAGCCTGGCCTTTAGATTACAACAATTGGATTACTTGGATCAGCTGTAGAAGAACAGGGTTGATGGCATCCATTTTTAATGCAACTATTGCTGCTACTGCTTACAGCTTGTGGATAAACAGGAATAGGTGTATTTTTTCTGGTTTTTCTCACTCTGATTTGCACATAGTGGAAGATATTAAAAGAGTCCATAGTCACAGACTTTACAATGTAAAGCATAGAAATCTAAATGTACAGGAGCAAAAGATTGTCAGTAGATTACATTGTAATTACTTCTGGTTGTTTGTTCTGGGATCGTTGATTGTGGCTTTCCTTGGTTCAATTCTGGTATGGTTGTAATTTAGATGTTTGATCAATGAAATTCATTTTCTTCGTGATAAAAAAAAATATTGAATATTAATAAAAAACGTTTCAAATTATTATATATGTACTTTAACTTTTAATTAAAATAATTAGAATTACTAAAAAGATAAGTTGTTTTAAATAATTTTTATTATATTTTTATTGATATAAATTAAATACGTAAACTTAAAAAAATATAAAATAACTATTAAATAAAATAAAATCATATGATCAAACAAAAATCAAATTATAATTTTTTAGAATAATATAATTATAATTATGTTATTGATTAATTGAATATTTTTAATTTAATATTGTTCAAACAGTGAAAATAGAGTATGGAGTATTGAATAGGAAAACTCTATATATATATAGTATTACTGTTCAATACTCCATACTCTAACTACAAAATATAGTGCGGTTGGAATTAGGCTTGTACATGAGCCAAACTGTTCGCGAGCTATTCGGAGCTCAGCTAAAAAAAAATCTCGTTTGAAGTTCGTTCGTTTGCTAAATGAGCCGAGCTCAAGCCTCAAACCGAGCTCGATAATTTTTTCGAGTTGAGCTCGAGTTTACCTATTTTCTGCTCGAGAGGCTCGCGACAATGTTCTAGTTCGATACTAAACGAGCTAGCTCGCGAACATGTTCGTGAATCTTTTAAACGAACATGTTCACGAGTTTTTTTAATACTGTTAATATATATTTTTATTTTAAATACTTTTTAATACCAACATTTAATTTATCTATAAATTAATAAATTGATTTTTTTAATTTTGATATTTTTTTTACTTTTAAGATTCATAATAAATAAAAATAATTACTATATAATTAATAAATTAATATTTTTAAATTATGATATTTATTTATCGAGCCGAGCTCGAGCTTTAAATTTTTTTAACAAGCCGAGCTCAAGTCTACTAGTATTCGGTTCAGTTCGGCTCATATACACCCCTAGTTGGAATGCACTCCGTACTCTAAAATGAAATAAAATTTCATTTTAGAGTACGGTTGGAAATGCTCTTAGATCCATCTAAATCCACAAATTCTACCCTTTTATCAACGAATTCCAGCCTATATTACAGATGTTAGATCTCGTCTCATAATGATGGCATGAAGTACTTTCGTTAATTTTGCGGAGCAAGTACATTAGCAAATTAGATCGTCATCAACGAATATATATCTAAAACATATAGAACCAATTCACAAAGATAAGGAGATTGTAAGCATATTGCAAGACATTTCTGCCATCATGATCGAAGAAAATTACATTTCCGAGTAGAAAAAGAAGTATAACTATCAACAAATTTCCAATCTCTCTGTCAAAATGACCTGGCCCGAAATAAGCCAACGATTGGGCTACGAAATTCTTGACCCAATAACGTATTTATAATACAGGTAAGCCCGATTTACAAACTTTGCACTAAAAATGTATTTTCGAGATCGGGGTCGCCCCGGCCTGAGTTTTATATTGGCCCAGTGGGCTCAGCCCGGACTTTTGACAACTATACTCCTATTTGTGATATCGCATTTCAAAACAATGGAATTAACTGAGCTCTACACAAGAAACTAAACCAAATATATTAAGTTTAACAGCCAGTCATTACATGTTCAAAACTATTATCAATCAATTTCATCATCCAAGCTTTCACTTTCTTGATTTAGACCTCGACTTCTGCTAGCGAAACCCAGGTAACCCTGGCACAGATCAAAAAAGATATTCACTGTAACATACAGCTCCTACAGAACAATATTGGAACATTAAATGGAACGGTAACTATTCCTTTACGATACTTCTCTTCCATTTTTTTTTTCTTGAAAGCTAAGTTCGTGCTAAAACTAGAACTGCTAATCCAAAAGTCTGAAGAACCAGACCAGATCGTTGACATCCTTCTGGTGATACAATGAAACCAAAACTAGCTAATACCCATTCAGAAACAGAAAATACTAGTCCGGAAACAGACAAAAACTTTTATATCATCTTCGAGAAAATATTGCACTTCTAAGACTGGACTTTCCATGTCCTAGTCTTTCAAATACTTTTAGACAATAATTTGCAAGGAACATGATATTGACAAATTTTGATGAAAAAAATAGCATATTAAACTTATGCATCAGAAATACATGACCCAATTCAGTAAAAAGTACTTCCTAAAACGCGGTAACTTGAAAAATACAAGGGAAATGACCTCATATATACAACGAAAATTGCATTGATACCTGAAGAATTCCCGCAGCGGCAAATTTGTCCATAATTGTCTTGAGTTGTACTGGGTGTAATGCCAAAGGCTTCAAGAGAAGCTCAACATTCTGGTTCATTTATTAAATGCATTCATTAACAGCATCACCTTGTGCAAACGAAACATTTACATTCTTAAATCAATGATTAATAAGTCCAGATCAATGACAAACTAGTAGGCCTCAAGAATGTGAATTCCATACATCCAAGAATTGAACATGCTGGATCGTTATTATAATGGCATAATGCCCAGCATTTTGCACAGAAACGGTACAGCTATTATGGTAGTTGAAAGCTTATTACTGTCTTCAGTTGCACTCAGAGCTAGAAAGATAAACTTTGAGATCATACTAAGTCTAAATGATACTAGTTCTCTAAGACGATGCTAAACCAAGCAAACTGAACTTCCACAATTATCTGAATGTAACTGAAGCATCCTCCTAACTAATGGCAAACTGATAACCAAAAATAAAAAAGAAACAAGAATCTTTCACCTTTGATGTAAAGCACTCGTCCCAGAATGTGTATTTTACATCTTCAAGCTTCCCTGTTTTATTGAGATCATCAATAAAAAGCTTTACTTGCATAGCCTGCAAAATATGCACATTAGAAACTCAGAATAGAATGAAATATTGAAGTGCGTGAAAATGGAGGTAAGCATGATGTGAAAGATGACGGTAACACACATTTGGGCTGCTCTTCTGCCTGTCAAAAGGATAGCCAATGACTAAACCTTCCAGGGAAAGTTTAGAGATCTGCATGAGCACACAAATAATATAAACCAGCATATGAGTAATCAGTTGGGCATACAAGGAGATATTAAAACACTGAATATTTCTTGGAAAGAATTTGGGCATACATGGAGATATTAAAACACTGAATATTTCTTGGAAAGAATTTGAGAAATGCAAAAACTACTCAAACAGTGACGTAAAGGGGATAATAGAAATAATAACAGGAAGATACCACAATGTATCAAAGGTTGGAAATTCCACAAAATTTATGAACAAGTTTAAAGTAATTAGTTTCAGTAGGATCATAGTTGCAACAATCCAATTTGTTATAGCAGCAAAATTTGCTCCTAACTGAAGACAAGCACGACCATATTAGTAATTTAAAAAGTTTAGCACATCAGTTAATCTCTCCCGATCAAGTTGTGAAATGATCAGCAACAGTACAAAGTAACCACATCACATTAAGAAGAATATGAAAAAAAATGCTCACCAAAGTCTGGAAATCAGTTGATATGAGGTCAATATTTGTTTTTTTACGAACAAGGACACTGCAAGCAAACAAAAATCCCTGTAAACATTTGCAATCACCTCATAAGTCTATTTTGTGGAAAAAAAATGAAACAGACAAACTAGCCAGCAGTAACCTTAAGGGCAACGCTATTTTGTTATCAGCATCAGAAACGGAGAGGTCCACGTACTTATCACCTACATCTAAGCCAAGCAAACAGCTTCTTTTGACCTCACTTGATTTTAACAAATCTCGGTACAATTTCAATGGCTTCAAGTACTTCATCTGCATCATTTTTTCCACAATCAGCCCCATTAACATTACTATTAGAACTACACACAATGTCAAATGGGAGCATGCAGCTTAAAGAAGTCGACAAAATGTACAGGCGTCAATTTTCTTGTGCAAAGTTCCAATCACTATGCAGCTGCAAAGAGTTTCAAGAAAAAGTCTGATGTATTGCAAGAGTAAGTCTTCTTTGGTAATATTAAAAATTCATATTCATGGTTCTTTTCTTGCACAGCTCTAATATACTATTGTTTGTCACAGAACTCGGTTTTCTATCCACAATCACAAAACAACCAACAACAGTCTTCATCATCGAATCTTTAGGACATCCGGTACCACTTTCCTAATTCAAATATTTGCCCGTTCAAATATTTGATCACATCTACACATTGCTTGGAGCCAAATTCCCAGAATATTTACTATGAAATTAACATTCTGGAAACCAAGAAAACATTCAGTTATCGGGCAGGATCCGTACACAATTCAGTCAAACACAGCAAAACGAAAGCTATTAACAAAAGAAAACAGAAAAATAAGTTGCTAAATCTTGAATCTAAATTTGCGTAACTAGTTTAGTTTCCACTGAGAAATATTGCCGAACACCTATAGTGCATTATGATATGTCAAGTATAATAAGCCAACACAGAAGAAAACAGCACACTAGTAGTAACTCCGTATAAAAAAAGTTTTATGCTTATTATTAACATATTATGCCACTTCCAATTTTCCTCTCTTCTTACATAGATAGGAGCAGTTTATAAATGGAAAAAAAAAATCCTTCCTGCTTCAACAAATTTCAACATTATTTAAAATAAAAAATAACGAATATTTGCATACCTGCTAAGAAGCACGAAAAGAGTGGCAGCAATGAGTACAGCGAAGCCGACGTGGATCCGGAGACAGGCAAGGGCGACGGGGAGGAGCCGGTACCGAGACGGTGAGAGACAGAGAGTGAAAGAGAATGCTACACACCTCTAATCACATTCATCAATCATGTACAACAAAGAGTAAAAGAATCATGTTTTTTCTTCCTAAAATTCATTATACCCTATAAATCTAGTGAATGAATGCATAAGGACAATAAACACAACGAGAGATGGAAGCTAACTTGTAGTTATGAATAGAAGGCAGCAGATTCAACTTTAGCAGACGGCAACAATGCGGCGACGAGGCAAACTGCACAAGAGAGACGAAGTGTAATACCCCATATTTTGCTATATTATATAAGAATCTAGAAATCTTTAAGGCTATATTTTATGACGTCTTATGCTTTAAAATGTTCGTTGTTTTTCCAACAATATTTTTAATGTGATGAACTGAAATAGTTACTCGTTTAAGCTAATTATTTAGCTTTTATAGATAGATATAAATAAAGGTTATTAATCAGAGATCAACTTACGGCTGGCAACTTGTCTAAAAATAGTAATGAGATGAAAAAGATATAAAATAAAATAAAATCATTTAAAAATTTAACCGTAACTCCCAAGTTTATCAATAAAACTTGGCCGCCAAGACTTTGCTACAATAAATTGCCTTTACTGTGTACACACCAAAACCACTGCCTTTCACCTCCCTCTTTCGGAAGTACCACACCAGAAATACAGCAGAAGGATACCCAAAATTTCACTTTCACAGAAGTTTTCAAGGTAATATTCAAATCCGGTTAACCATTTATGTCGTTGTCTTTTTTTTTTTAATCGTTAAATATTATAAAAATCGAACAAGGAGTTTACACATGTGCATAACACATAATATATTAGTAAAATATATTCTATTCACAGAACCCAACTAAATCATAGTAGTCTTTCTCATAATATACAAATCTTAGAATGAGAAACGAAAAGAATAATTGAATAAGAATAAATCTATTTACGAACCAACTAATTCCAAGCATGACTGAATCCAAAGATCAGTAGTATAGAATCCTCCTTAGAGATAAATTAGCTATAATCTAAAGGCCTAATCTTTGACTACTCTAGAAAATGAATATGCTTATATAGAGAAATTAATAAAAAAATTTATCAATAGAATTAGGCCCCTGTCAGCAAACTCAAATCTGACTTGACTCCAAGAAAGGGGCGACAGTGGCAACGGCAGCGGCGACGGCTGTGTTGGCCACCGTCGGGTTGCTACTGAAGAACAGAGGGAACGGGGGGAAACAGAGGAGATGAGATTTGGTTAAAATAATCTCAAAACAAATAAAATAGAAAGAAATAGGAGAGGAAATCGGGACTTACGGAGAGCGGAACAACGAAAACAAACCGGCTGCGGCGCTGGTGGCGCGAGGCAGAAGGTGACGGCGGTGGCCTTCTCTTTGGCCGCTGCTGTAGCCGATCAGAGAGGAGGGGCGAACGGCGGTGGCGGTGGCGGTGGCGGCAGCTTATCTGCCGCAGCCGTCCACTGCTGCTGCAATAATGCGGAGGCGGCGATGATTCAGACCGTGGCAGGGTTGGCTGGAAACGGTGGGTCTCGCCAGATTCAGAGAGACGAGAGAGGGGTTATAGAAATTAGGGATCTAAGGTTCTCGAATTGGGGATTTTATGAAATTGCAGAGGGTTAGAAAGTGTAGAGGGTTGAGACGAGAGGAGAGAGGGTGACGACGACGGCGCCGTGCGATGGCGAGAAGGTGGCGGCGGTGACCGGCGAAGAGAAGAGAGGGAGAAAGAGCAGCTGCTGCTGCTCGATGATTAGAGAGAGAGAGTTGGGAAAGTTACAGAAACTAAATTGTAGGGATTTAAAGATGCAGGCTTATTTAATGAATTAAGGCATGGGCTTAAATTAAAAGGATTTGCTGCTGGGCTTCATTTGTCAATAATGATGATTGTACTGAAATGATCTAAGGGAAATTTTAAACATAGTCCTCATTTTACTTCATATAGCCCCATAAAAAATAATAATAAAATTAATTATAAATATACTATTATGCCCTTATAGCCTCCAATTAAATTTTTAAATAAAATAAATCTTAAAACTCTTATAGCCCCCACTTAAAATTTAAATAACATAAATCCTAAAGATATATTATCGGTTTATAGCCCTTAGCCATCAAACAGAAGAACTCGTACGAAGCCATGAAAGAAGAAAAAACTATCGATATTTCAATTGTTACTTTCTTATTAATCCTTTTGTTCTTCTATAATTTGTTTAAGTTTGTCAGGATATTAAAGAAAAATATTGAATTGCGTGAAAAAATAATTGTTTCTGTGTTTAGCTTTCTCATGCGCCGCCTACTTTGGGAGTTATCTCAAGCATTCATAATTTGATAAATTTCTTGTCTCCTATCTCAATTTCTGACATGATTAATAGTTCTCATGTATTAGCAAAGACTTAATTGCAAACAAAAATAATGGATAAATGTAAAAATATGGGAAGAATTATCAAGCTAGAGTTCCGAACTTTAGGTGCTTATAAATATTATGTATGTGTAGTGCAACTTGTACGGTAAAAATAGTTATTAATTAGGATCGAAGAACAACTGTGAAACAACTATGTTTATAATTAATTTCATTATTATTTTTTATAGGGGGCTATGTGGAGTAAAATGGGGGCTACGTAATTAAATTATTTAAAATTTAATTGGGGGCTATAAGGGCATAATAGTATATTTGTAATTAATTTCATTATTATTTTTTATAGGGAGCTATGTGGAGTAAAATGGGGCTACGTAATTAAATTATTTAAAAATTTAATTGGGGGCTATAAGGGCATAATAGTATATTTGTAATTAATTTTATTATTATTTTTTATAGGGGGCTATGTGGAGTAAAATGGGGGCTATGTTTAAAATTTCCCATGATCTAATTAAGAAATGGGAATGTTTTTAATTAAATGGCTAAGGCTTGGTTTAATCCTAGTAAGTAATAGTTGATCAAGCTTAATTAATTATTAATTAATTAAGTGTGATGTGCTAAAAGTACTTAATAAATTGTTGCTAATGGGCTCGTTAGCTCATTAATTGAATCTATGAACCTTAATTAATTAATTTTGTTAATGAACTAATTAATTATAGAATTATAGTCGGACTCCTAATAATTTAGGATCGAACCGTGAGCTTAATAACTACGGTAAAAATGTTAAGGCTTAACGGATGATTAAAATGAGAAATGAGTCTAGAAGAATTTCCTTAAGTTCGGATTATTCTTTTAGATCCTAAGATACTTAATTATAGTATCGTCAATTATATGTTTAGGCGCGGCGCAAGGAGGGCGTTGACTCTACTACTCGACTTCTCAAGAGGTGTTTGTTTTCCACCGATCAGGTGAGCTATATCTTTTCAAAACTATGTTTGAGTTATTAAACTCTATAAAATGCATGTTATCCATGAAAAATGTTTTAAGGTACGCTCTACATGTTTAATGCTCTGAAGTTAATCGATCGAGATTTTCGACTGACCTAACACGTTAGTCGGAAATTGTGTACACCTTGTTTGTAATGCAATGGGTTGATCTCCATTGTGTGCTAACTTTAAAAATGGGATTCTCTGGGCCTCGGTCCGAAATCCAACTTGAAAACGAGACTCTCTAGGTTTCAACCCGAAGTCTGAATAAATGAAATGGACCCGACAGTGGCTAGATGTCCGGGGTCACAATAAGGGTAACACTGTAGAGTGTGACAAGCGTACGCGAATCAAAGGTAAAATGTTTTGTATGCTTAGAAGTGGTTTTTGGTCTTGAAACCTTCTAAGTCATGCTATTATGGTTGGATAATCATACTTGTGAAAATGTTTATCAAATGCACTGCTCACTAAGTACTCTAGTACTCAACCCAAATATTTTCAAAATGTTTTCAGGTTGATTGACGGGTGCTGACGGGCAGCGTTGAGGCTAGGACCATCTTTTTGTTAAGCTTCCACTGATTATCTTTTCTTCAGTTATAAACTTGAGAATATTGAACTCTGAATTCCTATCATGTATTTGCTTCGAGAAACCGTACTTGTTATTTCAAGTCTCTATTCAAGGTTATCTTTTGCTGATTCATTGAGCCATTGAATCTTAACCTATCCTTATATGATAAATGAATTCCCCTTTTTCTATCCCCGCTTCTTAAATCCAACCTCGAGTCGCGCCCTTGGCACTTGTACCTTCCCTCGGGATTTGGGGGCGTGACACGAAGTGAGAGAGAAAGACTGACTAAGTGAGAGAGAGAGAGAGACTGACAAAGAGCGTTAGTATGCCTTGAATCTGTATTGTTTGTCGCCACACAAAAGGGGTCTCGCTGCCCGGTCAGGGAGTCGGGGGGTCAAGGGGGGCGACGCTCCCTTGCTCGGGGGTCCGGGGGGCGGAGATGCCCTCGGCCCGACGGTATGCTATGTTGCTGTATTGAGAGGCGGTGGCACGGCGAGGAGGCGGCGGCGGTAGCAACTGCTGAGAGAGAGATGAAGTGAGAAAGAGAGAGAGATAGAGAGAGAGACATACCGGCGAGGAGAGAGCAGGGGCGGGGCGGTGGTGAGGCGATGGTGGCAAGGAGGCGGTGGCGGTAGCAACTGGTCTGAGAGAGAGAGAGAGGAAGTGAGAAAGAGAGAGAGAATGATCGAGAGAGAGATAGAGAGAGACATACCGGCGAGGAGAGAGCAAAGGCGGGGCGGCGGCGAGGCGGAGTGGCGGGTAGGACGGTGACGGGTAGGGTTTGGGGAGAGAAATTAGGGCTGAGTGAATGAGGAAAAGAATCGCGCTGCTGAGTATATTGCAGATTTACCGACGGAACGCAATCCGTCGGTAATTAGCAACGGATAATCCGTCATCAATTAAATATGTTTGATTTATTATTATTATTTTTCTGCTTAATATTAACGACGGATAAATCCGTCGTTAATTTATACGTTTGATTAAATATTATTTTTTTTGTCTGATTAATATTACCGACGGATATATCCGTCGTTAATTACCGACGGATATATCCGTCGGTATTTTTTTTAATTATTTTTAATTAGATTAATTAAAATTTACCGACGGACATGTCATCGGTAATATTAACGACGACGTATCCGTCGGTAAGTTATCCAGAGCCAACCCGTTTTTTTTCCGTCGGTAATGTCAGTTTGTAAAAATGCATTTTTTTGTTGTGACTGAAATCAATAATAATAGCTTAAGACAATTGAATTAATAATTAAATTATACAATTGAAACCAACTGTCATACTTGATCTACATATTTTGGATACAATCTACAAATTAATTTGCATTTCTTATCTTATCAATATCTAATAGTTATTATTTTTTTATAGTTAAAGGAATAGTTCTTATCAACTCTATTATATCACTGGGGTATCAAGAAGTCCTCAAGTTTCAATTTTGTATATTATATTAATTATATTTATTGTTATTTTCATAATTCCGTTTACAAAATGTGAAAATATGTCTATCTTAACTAAAAATATGTATTTGATATACTAAATTTGATTAAATTTTCATATTATGCTGTAACAATATGATTTCACCTAATTTAATTATAACATTATTACTGAACAAAGTGATGTGTATATAAAATTTTTCAAAAGTAACGCGTAGAAAATTAATTGCATCAAACTTCATAAAATAAAATAGTTTCCAAAGTTTAAATTATTACTACAACAAAATATTGTGTTTATGATAATTAACACAATTAGAAAAATAAATCTAAAATTGATAAATAAATCTAAAATAAATCTAAAATTGATTTCTCAACTTAGAATAAATATGACATGCATGTCTCAAAATCAACGAATATAACTCAATCAGCTCGGAATTCAATAGACCTGCTCAACCATATTATCAACAAGAAACAAGAATATGACGAGTTGATTTCAGGATCAAGAAAGCACGATAAAGAAAACTGTTTTAAGTTCGACAAAACTTTTTTAAAACAACGAACAACGTATGAACATATGATTCAAGTGGTTGAGTTTCAAAAGTACTTGACAAGAAAAGTTCGACTCTAGCATAATTCGACTCTAAAATCCAACATCTTCAACAACATTATACAATATCAAACTTCAGAAATGAACATCTTATCAATCAGCGGAATACGAGAGATTATATGTATGGAGACATATAATCTAGGTCTGACTTCATCAAAACAACTCTTAAACATTTTAACAACAACACAGTCCATCCAGCACACGTCATCTCCATCTCAGCTAACCTGCACATTTTAAAAATAATACGCGGGGCTGAGTACTTCGTACTCAGTGGGCACACGCCAAAATATTTGAAATCTTGCTTCTTAGAGTTAGAGATTTAACTTGCCATAAAACATAAGCACAAGTAATTTTTCTAAAAAACAAACCTGTGCATGCTCAACATTTTCTTTTCTGTAAATCATATTTGTCTGGCCAGACATATACTTTACGAGGTATGTACCAGATCTATAATCACATAATGATAGTGTTGAGAATGAGGCCTCATTCTCAAACACTTGTAATCGGCCCACCTTTTCAAATGCACATGATTACAACTAACACTACAAAAAAATGCATGTTTACCAACTGTTTTTACCGACGAATATAATTCCATCGGTAATTACAGACGGATTACCGACGGAAAAAAGGCGGGTCGGCTATTAAGAACTTAACGACGGATTACAGACGGACTCGCCGTCGGTAATATTACCGACGGACCTATCCGTCGGTAATATTTAATTTATCTAATTAAAAATAAAAAACAAACTTCCGACGGATATATCCGTCGGTAATTACCGACGGAACGTATGCCGTCGGTAATTACCGACGGAAATATCCGTCGGTATTTGTAAACAGGCGAACAATATTATTTAATGAAAAATAATAATTAACGACGGATTTATCTGTCGTTAATTACCGACGGATTAACTTCATAGTTGCAACAATCCAATTTGTTGTAGCAGCAAAATTTGCTCCTAACAAAAGACAAGCACGACCATATTAGTAATTTAAAAAGTTTAGCACATCAGTTAATCTCTCCCGTTCAAGTTGTGAAATGATCAGCAACAGTACAAAGTAACCACATCACATTAAGAAGAATATGAAAAAAATGCTCACCAAAGTCTGGAAATCAGTTGATATGAGGTCAATATTTGTTTTTTTACGAACAAGGACACTGCAAGCAAACAAAAATCCCGGTAAACATTTGCAAACACCTTTTTTTTTTTTTTTAACTTGAACATTTGCAGCCGCGCCTGCCTCGCCGCCGCGCCACCGCTCCGCCCCTGCCGTCCTGCCCCGTCCACCTCTCTCTCATTCTCCGCCTCTGCCTCGCCCCGCCTCCGCCTCGCCTGTCGTGCCCCTGCCTCGCCGCCGCGCTGCCTCGCCCCGCCCCTGCCTCGCCGCCTCTCTCGCCCCGCCCCTGCCTCGCCGCCTCTCTCGCCCCGCCCCTGCCTCGCCGCCGGCACCGGCGCCTTGCTGTCGCCGCTGCGTCGCCGCCTTGCTGCCGCCGCCCCGCCGCTGCTTCGCCGCCTTACTGCCGCAGCCATCGTCACCGGCTTCTGCAATAGTCAACCCTCCAAGTTAGTTTTCCTATCCCATTGTTTTCAAGTTAGTTTTCATAAATAATTAGAATTTTAATCTAGTTAAATTATTGTAGTTAATGAATTGTGTATTTGTTCTATTATTTACCAATGAAATATGATTTCAATAGCATGAGTTTATTTTATGATGTAAAAATTAGCATGAGTTTGTTTGATGTTGAAGTATAAGTATAAATAGCATGAAATTTATTTATGATGAAGTATAAGTATAACATGCAGTATAATTGATAAGTGTAAATTAATTTATTGTAAATAACATGAGTTTGTTTTATGATGATGATTTAATTGTATATATAGTGTAGTTGTATAAAATGATTTATTTATAATAAAACTTTATAGTAATTGTATAAGTGTAACTTTGATCTATGATGTTAATAGCATGAGATTGTTTTAAGATGTATATATTAAAGTTTGTAGCAATTGTGTAAGTATAAATTTGGGATATATGTAATTAATTTCTTAAGGATCTACTCCTATTGGGATAGAAATTAATTACATCTTAAAGATCGTCTCCCAACAATGTGATATTATTTATTTATGTGAATATATTATGTTGAAGATCACGTTATTTATGATTTATAAGTTGGGGATGAACTTAGAACTTTGTTGGTGAAAGATGTAATTAATTTCTTAAGGATCTACTCCCTTTGGGATAGAAATTAATTACATCTTAATTAAGGACATTCATATTGGAGGTAGATATTGTCGTTTAGAACCATTATGGTTACAATAGCTGCTGGTAGAGTCGAGCACTTGGTAGTTAGGATAATAGGGTTATGCTGCCGAAATTTTGATTGTGTTGTACTCAATGTTGTTATATCTTGTCAAATTTTTTTTGCAAGAATGAGTGCTAATCAAGGTTTCCTTACATCGGATGAATTTGAAGTTGGCCTTCAGATGGTTTACAATCAATGTAATATAATATATATAATAAATATATGTCGTTATTAAGCAATATAATATATGTACATCTCAATGTTCTTTGTGAAACACATATCATGGATCTACGTAGAGGTTTTCGTGCTCCTTCTAGCTCGGGCAGTCAGCCCGAGTCGGAGTCCTCAGCTACACGTTGTAATATCCCGTCTTTCTTGCGTACTAAAATTAATTAATTTAATAAGAAAGATAAGATTCCAGTGAAAGAAAAATTTTCGTTCCCGAAAATTTTATCCGGTAGATATATTTTGCCGTAAAAATGAGTTTTAATTAATTTTAATCGTCTCGATTAATCCGAAATGAAGAAGTTTTTACATTTATCATTAAGTGATAAATGATTAGTCATTAATTGACTAAAAGAAGAATTTAATTTATTTAAGTGATTTATTGCGTAATTTATCACTTAAATTTTTAGTTTCGGTCGATTTGAAAATGTTTCAAATCTCCGATTCTTTCTGTGAGATTTTTATCTAGGGTTCGTGAAACCCTAATTGATTTTCCTATGTTGAGAAATTAGAGGTTTAATTGAGGATTTAGTTGTTAGTAATTAATTGAATTGATTAGAATTTTAATTAATTAACTAATCTAATTATTTCCTAAATATCTAGATATTTTTTTTAAGATAAGGTTTATTCTTAAGAATATTCCTAATTGACATTCAAAGTCTAATTAATTAAATAATTAATTAACCTATGCTATGTATATATATATATGCATCATTTCACTCAATTCCTCTCATCTCTCTCTCGCCATTTCTCTCTCAAAACGGCAGAACACTCACACACTTTCACACACTTAAATCCTTCATTTAAGTCTTCATAATCCAAGCTCCAAGATCAAGGTTTCCATCCAAACCAATTTCCAAGTTATTAATCAAGGTAAGATATAAGTTTAATTCAAGTTTATAGCTTAAAAATAAGCTTTGATCATCTTATTTTTAAATTCCAGATTTTTCGAAAATTAGGATTTAATTAGTAGATGATTATGATCTTGATTTTTGATGTTTAATTCATGCTTGGGATGCATGATAGATCATTGATTCAAGCTTAATTAAACCCTAACCCTAATTATTTGAATTTTCGAAAATGAAGGAAGAATTAGGGGTTTATAAATTTTGATGAAGGATGATCAAATTAATTGATTATTTGAGCTTAGATAATTATTCTAAGCATGTTTGATGTTGGAAGTAATCAAAGAATCAAAGTCCTTCTATTATTTTCAAAATAGCCGAAAATATTAATTAAAATCAGGGGTTTTTGATCCTTTGATCCTATGATCAAATTGATGATTTCTATGAGCTCCTATGATGATTATAAACATGTTTGATGGTTTGATTTATTAAGATTTGAGAAATTTCAATTTAAATTAACATGATTGGAAGTGATTAGAATGAAATTTGGATTTTAAATTCTTAATTTATCAAAAGGACCGAAATATATATGTACAATAAAGCCATGTATTTGATTTTAATGAAGAAAATAATGATAGAAATGGAATCTACGTTAAAAATTAAGTGACGTAGAATTTTTTTAGAATTTTAATACAAAGTTTTGAAATTAAGAGTTTCTAGAGTTTAATTCCTTGAATTACCCAGCTGGACCCAGTCAGCTGGATTTACTCAGCTGAACTCAGTCAGCTGGAATTACCCAGCTGGACCCAGTCAGCTGGAATTACTCAGCTGAACTCAGTCAGCTGGAATTACCCAGCTGGACCCAGTCAGCTGGATTTACCCAGCTGAACTCAGTCAGCTGGAATTACCCAGCTGGACCCAGTCAGCTGGATTTACTCCGCTGGACTCGGTCATTGGATTTACTGTTGGACCCGGTCAATTTGGATTTACTCAGTTGGACCCAGTCAGCTGGATTTACTGTTGGACCCGGTCAATTTGGATTCTAATTTGGACCCGTCAATTTGGATTTACCAGTGAACCCGTCATTTGGATTAACTCATTGAGTCCGGCTCAGTTTTTCCAGCCAGCTCTGTTTTTCCAGCCAGCTCAGTTTTCCAGCCAGCTCTGTTTTTCCAGCCAGCTCAGTTTTCCAGATAACTCAGTTTTTCCAGCTAGCTTGATTTTCCAGACAGCTTGGTTTATCCAGCTGATCTTTGATCAACTTGTTTTCAGTTGTTTCTTTCGTAAACTCAAAAGTTATAATGTTAAGCTTAAATGTTACCAAAGAACTTAAGCATTTATATTATGCTTAAATAATTAAATGAAAAGCTTAAGTGTTAATCAGATGCTTATATGACTAAATGAGATGTTTATTTGTAAAGGAAATGTTTATGTGATAATGATACGATAGTATGATAGATGGCAAGCTTAAGTAGTTAGTGAAGTTATTAGTATGATTTTAACTGTTAATTAAGTTAGTTAAGAGAGTTTAAGAAGTTAAGTTAGAAATTCTCGAGTTTCGACGTAGAATTCCGAAGCGAATTAAGTTAAGATTATCGAAGTTGTTTATTCGATAGAAATTATTCTCGTTTTGAAGTTCGTATTTCCATTTCGATTAAAGGAGCAAGTGGAAGTGGAAGCTGAAGTGTAAAGCACAAATTTAGCAAGCGTTAAAGTTAAGACAAAAGCTTAGTGTATCAGGTGGGCTTTCTAACCAATGAAATGACGAATGAAGTTATATGATTATATATGAGATGTTTTAAAAATGATTGACTTGCCAAATGTTTAAGTTCTTGTATGTTACCATCTACTATAGCAAGACGAATTCGGTCCTACGCAAGGTAGGATTTGTGTACACTATTTTGTAATCGGGAGCCTTCCGAAAGGAGTGGACGATTACAAGTGTTTGAGAAGGAGGCCTCCTTCTCAACACTATCATTATGTGATTGTAGATCTGGTACATACCTCCTAAAGTATATGTCTGGCCAGACAAACATGATTTACAGAAAAGAAGAAGTTGAGCATGCACAGGTTTATTTTTGAGAGACAAAAATTACTTGTGCTTATGCTTTATGGCAAGTTTAATCTCTAACTCTAAGAAGTAAGTTTCAAAATATTTTGGCATGTGCCCACTGAGTACGAAGTACTCAGCCCCGCCTATTATTTCTAAAATGTGCAGGTTAATTTGGGATGAAGATGATCGTGTGCTGGCGGACTTGTTGTTGTTGTTATTATTTTATTAATGTTAAGAGTCATTTTGATGAGCTTAGAACCTAGAATATATGTCTTCACACATATATTCTCTCGTTTTTCCACTGCAAGATTATGATATTGAGATTAGTATAAGTTGATGAAGTGTTGAAGTCTGAAGTCTCGAACTATGTTTGTTATCTTATTTTGAAGTCTAGCCAATCTAATTATCTATAAAATAGTTGTTCGTTATATTGGAAGTTCAGTCTTATTACAACTGATTTTATCGTGCTTTCTTGATCCTGAAAATCAGCTCATTTCCTTCATGGTTGTTGCCATTAATCTGGTTGATGAGATTATTGATTTCCGAGCTGATTTGAGATTGTATTTGATGATATGCATATTTTAAAAAGAGATCAAATGTTCGTTTCATTAATCTCGAGTTACGCATGTCATAATTATCCTAAGTTTGATGATTTGTCGAGCATGAGTTGCCTTGTTTGCTCTTAAATGATAGCAGGGTCGCTATCTTAATCCTTTTGTTAATCATAAATTGTGTAAGTCGTGGGACCCACCGGCTTTGTCATCTAATTTCTAGGCCGGGCTGCGACAGAGTGGTATCAGAGCAGGTCTGTTTGTTCTGAGTCATTATTTCTTAAAAGTCTAGTCTAGTTTGAATCCCTAGACTAGTCGAGAGCAAAGTCTATTGCTCTAAGTTCATATTTTTTTTAAAGTCTAGTCTGGTTTGAGTTCTAGACTAGTCAAGTTTGAACAACAACAAAAGTCCAAGACATCATCTCATCCGGCAAACCAGTACGCATTTAAAAGTTTCCTATGATAAAAAGTTTAAAATTTGAAGTTCCATGTGACTGAGGGACTGTTATGTGGACCTGATCAACCCACATAGCTAGAAACTCAGTAATATGGACTTCTGTCTCCATAACGGAGTTAATTAATAAGATGAAGTTAGAAAGTTTGAGAAATATGAAATTGTGATGTGGATTTGAGATTTTAATGAGGTGTTTTATGATTGAGTTGTTTAAAGTAAGTTTTAACAATTGCAAGCAAGACAATTGTACGTTTTGGAAAGTATCGTGAACTTGGTATCACGTATGGAAAGGAAATTAGTTTCTCGAAGTGACGAGGCCATGAAAAAGTTTCAGTAAATGCATATGAGCTATGTAAATATTAGCAGAGTTGAGCCGTTTCCATCGTGTTTAGATGAATATTAATGAGAGTAATATTTCAGGGGTTCTCGGAATAGTAAAGTTGGTTCCTCTTCTTACTGACGAGTGGATGAAGTAGGATGGCAGGATTCGATATTCAAGATGACCCAATTTCTTTTCTCATTCCTCAAGAGAACTCTGAAACCGTTGTTTCTCCTCATCCTAATGATTATAGTTTTGATAAAAACAGAATTATTTCTTAGCCGTAGTTGAATGGCTATGTTTCATCTCCACCTTTAACAAATGTTTTGCTTCTGTTCCCAAGCCTTCTGCTTCAGCGAACAACTTGGTTCAGCTCCCTCTATTGATGTAGTTCCATTAAATCCTTCTATGGATACTCTTCAAGGTTTGAATTCTTCAGAGCTTGATTATTTCTTTGGAACTCAGCTTGTTTCTTTCATTTCCACGAGAGGAGTACGTCTGGACCGCGTCTTCATGTCGGTGACGAGGAAATTATTGACCCCGAGGTCGGAGCAACTGAAGGATATTTTTATCTTTGTTATATGCCGTTTAGTCATCTAGGATTTCAAACCTAGTTTTAGACCTTTTTCGAGTGTGGTCGACGTGAGTGTTGTCCGTTTTACGTTAGATGAAGTGGAGAAAGCCGAGGAGAGTACCGAGTCTGAAAGTGAGGAAGAAAAAGAAGAAGAAGATCCATTAGAGGATTAGCAGAGAAAGAGAGATCGAGAGTGGCGTTAATTTAATAGATTAATAATCGAACAAATTTTACGCTTGTTTAGTAGGTTTTCGTATAAAGATGTATAAAATGTTAAGTTTCAAAGATTCGGTAGCGATGAAGAATTCCGCTCCGAGAAAGTAGTTTTGCGTGATGTCCTAAAATCACGGTTAACGTGGGGAGTTTTTATATAGAGAAAAATTCCTCGTTTTTGAAAAAGTCCTCGAAGAGGTAATTTTTTTTTTCCGTTATAAGAAGAAGTATGGCCAAAGCGGTCATTTTAGAAAAATTTCCGAGTTTTGTATTTATGTCGGAAATTATTTCTTAAAAATGAATTAATGAAACAAGAATTTTTGAAGTAAAATGAATTTTATTTTAAAACAAGAATTGAAAGATAGAAAGTTCGTTGAGCGCATAAAGAATTGAAGGATAAATTTTTTTTTTAACCATGGAAGTGAGAGATGGCTGCACCTCAGAGATCGTTCAAAAATAATACAGGGCGAGAAGTCAGCCATCTCCTAGACTCAGCGCTTGCTGAAGAAAGCAGGACGCCGGAACTCAGCGTCCGCTGAGGTTGAGCGGTCGCTGACCCCGGGAACCTGAAGTCAGCCACGGCTGAGCTTCAGAGACCGCTGACCCTGGGAGGTCAGCCGCGGCTGAGTCCCAGCGGTCGCTGACCTGGGCGGCGGCTGTTCTGCCACTTTTTACTCCGGAGGCCATAACTTCCTGCTCGTTTAACGGAATTCAGATCCGTAAATTGGGTTAGAAACTAGACATCCGTGGCTTTCTAATGGTACCCTGCACTTCCCCTGATTCCAAGTATTCTGTTTTCAAATCCAGTTAGAATCTGATACAGCTGTGCAGATTTTTCTGCAAGTTGTTTCTTTCAAGTTTAATCAATTTATTTTGATTTTTTGGAACTTTCTAAATCAAATTTTGCTCGTTATTATGAGCTTGAGATCCTTTATGTGACGAACTTTAGTAAGCAAGATGATGAATTAATTGCAAGCATGGAGATTGTTCGTTTTTGGATAGTAAAGTGAATGCGAGATATCGTTGGGAAGCGACAACGAGATGAAATCGACTGAAGAAAAAGAAGAAAAATGGGTATGAAGAATAGATTTAAAATAAGTAATGAAGAATGAAAACATAACTTAAAATATATATATAAAAAAAATAATAATTCCGTTGTTCGTTCATCATTCGTCGTCCGTTTCGTTCTTTGTTTGTTTTTGTCCGTCGTTCGTTATTCTTTTCTGTCGTTAATCACATTCTTGTTATGTTTTAGAACGAGATTGAGATGAATTAATATCTCAAAAGAAGTAAACAATGAAATTAATGTCTCGGGATAATGTTATTCCTTTCTGTTTTGTTAGGAATACCTGAGCTAAAATTTTATTTAACCTCAGATTATCCGATTTAATTAAGGTTTGGGATTCTTTCATTACCCAACCTACTTCTCGGATTATTAATCTTGTCATTCCTTATTCAGTTAAATGCGTCAGTTTTGACCTCAGAAATTTTTATTAAAGAATTGGATTTAATTTTAGTCTTTCGCGCAGAGGTGATTTATTCTCTCTTTCCGAGGATCCTTAATATTCCCAACCCTACGAATATTAAATTTTCTTCCGTTTCCATTTCTCCGTTCTAGTAAGGGAGCATGAAGCGGGATCATTCTCCCTGTGTCATGAGAATAATAATATAATGACCTCGACATCAATCCAACTACTAAAAGGATGGATTGTTTAACTAACATCAACGTGTTCCTCTCCAAAAGTCAAGTTCAAGGCTAGTTTCTCATCGACACCAGTTGCGGACATTGAAGATGAAGTCAAGCTTACCTTGGTCTGAGATGTTATCGTCAAAGAGGAAGTAGCAGAAGAAGATGATGTAGAAATCGATAGAGTAGAATTCAATAATGAGTTTAATAAAGAAGAAAAGTTTTCCAAGGACGACCAATAGAGAGTCGACCTTTTTAATTATTTTGAGAACGTGAAAGAAAGAAGTAGTATAAATACGGGAAATGTGAGTTTTTAAGTAGAATATATGATGCATGGTTTAACCATAGATTTTTCGGTAACAGATTAGTATTCTGTACCGTCACTATTACGCTAGTGTGATGCTAGAACATCACAATTAAGATAAGAATAAGTTATCTTTTGATAGATTCCTTATCTTGAAGAGATCTCAAAAGGGAAAATCTTCCAGTATATGAAAGAATGACTAAAGCAGTCATTAAGTTCAGTTGATGAGTTCTTATATGCTTAAGAAAAATAAG
Source organism: Agastache rugosa (assembly GCA_031470985.1). Classification (NCBI taxonomy): domain Eukaryota; kingdom Viridiplantae; phylum Streptophyta; class Magnoliopsida; order Lamiales; family Lamiaceae; genus Agastache; species Agastache rugosa. Next base: position 10,587,433 of record CM062607.1, read on the forward strand.
AAGATATGATGCTTTGTGAAGCAGAAAGTAAGTTGACAGTAAATTGTCAAGATAAAGTTAGAGTTTAAAGAATAAGAATTTTATGAATATAAGTTAAGTATGAAAGAAGTAAGTTGCATTGCCAAAAGTTAAAAGTGTGTTAGGTTATTTTGCGAATTGTTTGAATGGTTAAGAAAAGTTATGAATCTGAATGTTTTGATGTTGATTGTCAATATGAGAAAAGTTTATGAAGCTAAGTTGTTGTGCTATTGCTTAATTCTTGAGTTAAGTTATGACAGTGATTATGCTATGATAAGATTTGATTTACTTGAATGTTAAGTTCCATGCTTGGAACTATTATTTTGAGAAGTAACTGTTTTTACATTAAAGCTTAATATGTGAAAAGTGCTTAAACTTTCAAGTTAAATTCTTGATAATGTGATCGTATGATGATGAGAATGAATCGTTTGATTCATTAATTATGATGAGGATGTTATGTACTAAAGATGTGAATAAGAATTTTATTAAGTTTTAAAAATCAAGGAAGTTTTATTCCATTTAAAGATAAAAGAACTTTTTCTTCGTCAAAATCCCCAACTTTAGACGGGAGAGAAAATTCGTTAGAAGCTGAAGAGTGGGTTTGATCGTTAGAAAGAATTTTTAGGTTTCTTCGTTGTATCGATCAAGAGCGTCTTACGAGCATGGCCTACCAGCTCAAAGGATCTGCGGATCATTGGTGGAAAATTCGTCAGGAGACGTATACCCGAGCGGCTAAAGATTTAACTAGAGAATAATTCAAGAATACTCTTTTCAAGAATTATACCCCAAGAAGTTATCGCAAATAAAAGAAGAATGAGTATGCCAATCTTAAGCAAGAAGAGAAATCGGCATCCGAGTTTGATCGATAGTTTTATGATCTCACTCGTCTCGCCTAAGATGAAGTAGACACAGATAAGATAAGGTCTGAGCTCTTTCGAGCCGGACTACGTCGAGAAATAAGAGTCGTGCTACTCAGTTAGAGTGTATTGATCTATGCAGAAGTAGTGCATTGAAGATCAAGGAAATTTAACAGGTTTAGGTCAATCAAAAGGCGTACCTGTTATAATCTTATGGGTACATCGCATTCATTTATATAAAATGCATGCGTTAATAATCTTGATCTAAAATGTAGAACGTGCTAGGCGAAATCTAAGAATAATTATTTCAATAGGTAAACCTATCTTAGTTACTAGTGTTTATCCTAATTTAGAGATTGAATTAGGATTTCTCAAGATGTCAGCCAAACTCTTAACTTAAATTAAAATGTGAAATGTTGATATCATTCTGGGAATTGATTAGTTAACCAAGAATTTTGTAACCATTCGGTACAAGTAGAGATAAATCTCTTTTCAGCCATCTAGTTAAGATTAGAAATTATTCTGCCGTCACAATCTGCAGAGCAGATGATAGCAGCCATGGAAGTAATTCCAAATTTAAGAACAAGGATTTCTAATGTTCAGAAAAAAGATGAAAAGTTAGAAAAGTTTTGAATTTTAGTACAGCCTTCATCCTCAAAGGGATGGTTAATCAGAAAAGAACCATTCAAATCTTAGGAGATATATTAAGAATTATTGTTCTTGATCGAAGAGATCATTGGGAGCAAATTTTACCTCTTGTTAAATTTGCTTATGACAACAGTTACGGAATGTCAATAGGCATGGCACCCTATGAAGCCTTCATGGAAGAAAATGTCAATCTCCGCTCCCTTGAAATAATGTGAGCGAGAGAAAAATGTTAGGGCCGAAGTAATTAAATAAATGATAGAGATTGTGCGTCAAGTCAGAAAAAAAAAAAAAAAAAAAAAACACATAAGGTCGTCAGGAATTTTTTTTAAGACACGTGAAGATCAACGTTAGAGTTTGAAGGGGGAAACCTTTACAAAGAAAATTCATCGTTTGGTGTTAAAAGAAAATTTACTCTCGCTACATAAGACCGTATGAAATTCTAAAAAGAATAAGTCAAGTAGCGGATAAGCTAGCTTTATCGCCGAGTTTTAGAAGTACGTATAACGTGTTCCATGTATCTCAGTTGCGATGATACATGTTTGAGTCAAAGCATGTTATCCATCTAGAAGAAGTGATCTTTAATCCAGATCTAAGTTAAGAAGAGAAGTCAAAAGCGATTTTGGATCAAAAGGTCCAGCAGCTTAGAAATAAGTCAATCGTGTCAATTAAGATCACGTAGAATCATAATGGTTTAGAAGAAGCCACTTGGGAGTTAGAAAGTAAGATGAAGGAAAAGTATCCCGAGTTATTCCAAGATGTAAGTAAATTTCGGGACGAAATTTATTTTTAGGGGGAGAGAATGTAATATCCCGTCTTTCTTGCGTACTAAAATTAATTAATTTAATAAGAAAGATAAGATTCCAGTGAAAGAAAAATTTTCGTTCCCGAAAATTTTATCCGGTAGATATATTTTGCCGTAAAAATGAGTTTTAATTAATTTTAATCGTCTCGATTAATCCGAAATGAAGAAGTTTTTACATTTATCATTAAGTGATAAATGATTAGTCATTAATTGACTAAAAGAAGAATTTAATTTATTTAAGTGATTTATTGCGTAATTTATCACTTAAATTTTTAGTTTCGGTCGATTTGAAAATGTTTCAAATCTCCGATTCTTTCTGTGAGATTTTTATCTAGGGTTCGTGAAACCCTAATTGATTTTCCTATGTTGAGAAATTAGAGGTTTAATTGAGGATTTAGTTGTTAGTAATTAATTGAATTGATTAGAATTTTAATTAATTAACTAATCTAATTATTTCCTAAATATCTAGATATTTTTTTTAAGATAAGGTTTATTCTTAAGAATATTCCTAATTGACTTTCAAAGTCTAATTAATTAAATAATTAATTAACCTATGCTATGTATATATATATATGCATCATTTCACTCAATTCCTCTCATCTCTCTCTCGCCATTTCTCTCTCAAAACGGCAGAACACTCACACACTTTCACACACTTAAATCCTTCATTTAAGTCTTCATAATCCAAGCTCCAAGATCAAGGTTTCCATCCAAACCAATTTCCAAGTTATTAATCAAGGTAAGATATAAGTTTAATTCAAGTTTATAGCTTAAAAATAAGCTTTGATCATCTTATTTTTAAATTCCGCATTTTTCGAAAATTAGGATTTAATTAGTAGATGATTATGATCTTGATTTTTGATGTTTAATTCATGCTTGGGATGCATGATAGATCATTGATTCAAGCTTAATTAAACCCTAACCCTAATTATTTGAATTTTCGAAAATGAAGGAAGAATTAGGGGTTTATAAATTTTGATGAAGGATGATCAAATTAATTGATTATTTGAGCTTAGATAATTATTCTAAGCATGTTTGATGTTGGAAGTAATCAAAGAATCAAAGTCCTTCTATTATTTTCAAAATAGCCGAAAATATTAATTAAAATCAGGGGTTTTTGATCCTTTGATCCTATAATCAAATTGATGATTTCTATGAGCCCCTATGATGATTATAAACATGTTTGATGGTTTGATTTATTAAGATTTGAGAAATTTCAATTTAAATTAACATGATTGGAAGTGATTAGAATGAAATTTGGATTTTAAATTCTTAATTTATCAAAAGGACTGAAATATATATGTACAATAAAGCCATGTATTTGATTTTAATGAAGAAAATAATGATAGAAATGGAATCTACGTTAAAAATTAAGTGACGTAGAATTTTTTTAGAATTTTAATACAAAGTTTTGAAATTAAGAGTTTCTAGAGTTTAATTCCTTGAATTACCGGCTAGACCCGTCATTTGGATTTACAATTGAACTCGGTCACTGAATTACATTGGACCTGGCCAGTTGGATTTACATGTTGAACTCGGTCAATTGAATTACCTACTGGACCAAGTCAGTTGGATTTACTCAGTGAACTCGGTCAATTGAATTACCTGTTGGACCCGATCAATTTGGATTTACTCAGCTGGACCCAGTCAGCTGGATTTACCCAGCTGGACCCAGTCAGCTGGATTTACGCAATTGGACCTCATTGGATTTACTCAATGGACCCGATCATTGGATTTACCCAACTGAATTTGGATTAACTCCAATGGTTTTCCGGCTTTTTCCAATGGCCACTCGGTTTTCCAGCTACTGTTTTTCCAGCTCGGTTTTCCGGCCTACTCAGTTTTCCAGATAACTCAGTTTTTTCCAGCTAGCTTGATTTTCCAGACAGCTTGGTTTATCCAGCTGATCTTTGATCAACTTGTTTTCAGTTGTTTCTTTCGTAAACTCAAAAGTTATAATGTTAAGCTTAAATGTTACCAAAGAACTTAAGCATTTATATTATGCTTAAATAATTAAATGAAAAGCTTAAGTGTTAATCAGATGCTTATATGACTAAATGAGATGTTTATTTGTAAAGGAAATGTTTATGTGATAATGATACGATAGTATGATAGATGGCAAGCTTAAGTAGTTAGTGAAGTTATTAGTATGATTTTAACTGTTAATTAAGTTAGTTAAGAGAGTTTAAGAAGTTAAGTTAGAAATTCTCGAGTTTCGACGTAGAATTCCGAAGCGAATTAAGTTAAGATTATCGAAGTTGTTTATTCGATAGAAATTATTCTCGTTTTGAAGTTCGTATTTCCATTTCGATTAAAGGAGCAAGTGGAAGTGGAAGCTGAAGTGTAAAGCACAAATTTAGCAAGCGTTAAAGTTAAGACAAAAGCTTAAGTGTATCAGGTGGGCTTTCTAACCAATGAAATGACGAATGAAGTTATATGATTATATATGAGATGTTTTAAAAATGATTGACTTGCCAAATGTTTAAGTTCTTGTATGTTACCATCTACTATAGCAAGACGAATTCGGTCCTACGCAAGGTAGGATTTGTGTACACTATTTTGTAATCGGGAGCCTTCCGAAAGGAGTGGACGATTACAAGTGTTTGAGAAGGAGGCCTCCTTCTCAACACTATCATTATGTGATTGTAGATCTGGTACATACCTCCTAAAGTATATGTCTGGCCAGACAAACATGATTTACAGAAAAGAAGAAGTTGAGCATGCACAGGTTTATTTTTGAGAGACAAAAATTACTTGTGCTTATGCTTTATGGCAAGTTTAATCTCTAACTCTAAGAAGTAAGTTTCAAAATATTTTGGCATGTGCCCACTGAGTACGAAGTACTCACCGCCTATTATTTCTAAAATGTGCGGGTTAATGGGATGAAGATGATCGTGTGCTGGCGGACTTGTTGTTGTTGTTATTATTTTATTAATGTTAAGAGTCATTTTGATGAGCTTAGAACCTAGAATATATGTCTTCACACATATATTCTCTCGTTTTTCCGCTGCAAGATTATGATATTGAGATTAGTATAAGTTGATGAAGTGTTGAAGTCTGAAGTCTCGAACTATGTTTGTTATCTTATTTTGAAGTCTAGCCAATCTAATTATCTATAAAATAGTTGTTCGTTATATTGGAAGTTCAGTCTTATTACAACTGATTTTATCGTGCTTTCTTGATCCTGAAAATCAGCTCATTTCCTTCATGGTTGTTGCCATTAATCTGGTTGATGAGATTATTGATTTCCGAGCTGATTTGAGATTGTATTTGATGATATGCATATTTTAAAAAGAGATCAAATGTTCGTTTCATTAATCTCGAGTTACGCATGTCATAATTATCCTAAGTTTGATGATTTGTCGAGCATGAGTTGCCTTGTTTGCTCTTAAATGATAGCAGGGTCGCTATCTTAATCCTTTTGTTAATCATAAATTGTGTAAGTCGTGGGACCCACCGGCTTTGTCATCTAATTTCTAGGCCGGGCTGCGACACACGTTTAGGTGCTACTCCGCCCTCTTCACAGCAGGTACCGGATACCCCTCCGGAGACAGCACCTGCTAGCTCCAGTAGGCCACCTGTTGTTTTCCAACGAGATAGTACGGGGAGGGTGGTTTTTCAGAGAGACGACAAGGGGTATGTATTTATTTATCGTAATTCATATTAAAAATTTCAATATTTATTATATATATATATCATATATAATAAATATTGAAAATTTTAATATATATAATAAATATTGAAATTTTTATTATAATATATGATATATTACATATTTATATATGTATCTATATATATATATATTTATGTGTTAATTGTCTAATTTTTTTGTTTTTTTTTACAAATGGAAAGTTATCTACTAGAGGTATCTGTAGGGGTGAGCATTCGGTCCGACTCGGACCGACCCGCCCAACCCGCCGACCCGAAATTTTTAAAAATTTGGACCGACCCGGACCGAATATAAAATGAAAACCGACCCAACCCGGACCGAAACCGAACCTCGGGTTCGGGTCGGGTTCGGTCCAACCCGGGACATTTTGGGCAGAATAAATTTTTTCAGTTTTTGCATCATTTCCAGCATATATACAACATGTAAAGTCAGCAAAAACTCATAATAAAACATCATTTAATCTCTAATTTTCTCGGTCCACAATAAAAACATAAATTCAAATCAATCTATGACATAATAATTCACATTATCCAACTACAGATTCATAAAAATAAATGTAAAGAGTTTAAATTCTAAGACTTCAAATTCAACCCAAAGTTATGGTGTCACACTTGGCTACTCCTTCCTTCACTTTGAGTCACACTTTCTTCACTTTTTTCATTGATGGAAAGGTTCTTCAAACCTACATAATAAGATTAAAATTAATCAAACATTTTATAACATAAGTAATATATATATATATATATATATAGTGAAATAATGAATTAAAAGATGATCTTCTTCATGCTTTTGTATGTCATCTATATCTTCTTCAATGGTAATTATATCTTTTGCCCTCCTTAACCAATCTTGGGTGCATATGAGCGACTCGACAATTTTAGGAGTTAAAGAACTCCTAAAAGGGTCGAGAACTCTTCCCCCGGTGCTAAAAGCAAATTCTGAGGCCACTGTAGAAACCGGGACAGCCAACACATCTCGAGAGAGATGACAAAGAACCGGAAACCTATGTTGGTTAAGCTTCCACCACATCAAAATATCAAAGTGCTCATCATCCGACGAGGCAACAATCTCGTTACAATATACATCCAATTCATCTACTGTAGAGACTAATCCAACTTGAACTTTCTGCCTTTTGAATCTCTCAAGCATGACGCGTTTCTTCAAGCTTTGAGATGATTCGTTTTGCTTTGAAGATTGAGATTGTGTGACTATGGTGGTTGCAGGTTGATGAATTTCTTTGTATGCACCATACAACTCATGCAAGCTTTCCAAAACCCCTTTACCCATCTTTTTTCCAACTTCTTCACCCCACTCTTGAACTAGTACATACTCAAGAAATTCATATTTATACCTAGGATCAACAATAACACTCAAAAAGATTATGTGATTCATCTTATGTGGATCTCCCCAGTACTTGTCAAACTTTGCTCTCATTTTTATCCCCATGGACTTCACATCTTCATCATCACTTACCACCCAATCACTCAACAAAGTACTAACAGAAGTAATCTCATGTAAGAACTCATTACAAGTAACATAAAGTGTGCCAGAGACTCTAAGTGTCAAATCAAAAAAAGCAGCAAGAAGCTCACACATCCTTCTACCATTATCTCAATCTATACCCAATGGAACACCATCCTCAAGATCAATTCCAAAGAAGGGATCTTTCACACTATAAGCCTCAAATGCCTTCTCAAACTTGCAAGCCACACACAACATCAGATAAGTCGAGTTCCACCCAGTAGGTACATCTAGGCATAGAAGACTCTTACACTCAATGTTCTCTTCTTTACAACACTCCCTAAATTTGACCAACCTTGCCGGAGATTGCCTAACATATCTCACCGCTTCTCTAATCTTCTTAACTGAAGAGCCTATCTCCTTCAACCCATCACCAATTATCAAAGCAATTATATGAGCCACACATCGCATGTGAAGGAATTTACCCTTTGCTAGACAACAACCCCTTGAAGTTAACCGTGTTTTCAAAAAAGACAAGCAAGTATCATTAGATGAAGCATTATCAACGGTCACAGCAAATACGCTAGCAAGCCCCCACTCACGCAAACAAGTATCAAGCTGCCTACCCAAATCCTCACCCCGATGTCTTTCAATTGTGCAAAAATGGATAATTCTCTTATTCAACTTCCATTCTTTATCAATAAAATGTGCAGTAACACACATGTAATTCAATCTTTGCAAAGAAGTCCAAGTGTCTGTAGTAATACAGACACTTTGACCACTTCCAATGAAAAAGTTACGGAGTTTAAGTTTTTCATCAAGATATAACTGATAACAATCCCTTGAGATTGTCCACCTAGAGATGAGCCTAAACCTAGGCTGCAACATCCTAACAAATTCCCTAAAGCCCTCACCATCAACAACCCTAAAAGGAAATTCATCCTTAATTATCATCTCAATCAACTTCCTCCTACAAGCCTCCTGATCAAATTTCCAGCTCACAAGTCTCATCCCCCCCTCAGTAATTTGATGCAAAGACAATTGACTTTGTTTAGTTCCGACTCCACCAGGCATTTGTTTACATCTGTCAAGGTGTTTCATCATAGCAGACGTACCGTTTTTTGATGTATTTGCACAATATTCCTGCTTGCTGTAGTTACAATAAGCTCTCGGTGCTCCATTTTCATCCGTAAAATGGGTGAAGTGATCCCAAGCTGGAGAAGTTCTCTTTCTAGTTTTCTTTTGTGTTGTTGAAACATTCTCAGGTAGAAGAGCTTCACCTTCTGCAGCTACGGGTTGATTAGTTGCAGTTGTAGACATATTTTCACCTACAAATAAAAATGAGAAACTGAAATTTACACTCAATAACCAAATTTAATGCAAATCTGAAATTTACACTCAATTAACACGAACAAAATAATTTTTTGTCTTCATTTTTGTCTTCACCGAATATTCGCAGGTTCATGATATTCATTCATGAATTACGCTCTAATGAACTAACAAATTAACAATATCTTATTTTTCAGCTGAAATATAGATTGCCTTAATTTAGATACTAACGAAAATTTGAAATTTTGGGGGGTGATGGAGATGAGATGAAGCTGCATTATTATTCTTAAGGAAAATATGATCTACTATTGCTGGACAAAGGAGGACCTGGAGGTGGAGGTGTGGACTGAAGCGGAGGAGCCTGGAGGCGGAGGCGGAGCCGTGGAGGTGGAGGCGTGGACTGGAGCGAGCGGCGGAGCCTGGAGGCGGAGGCGGGTGCGGCGAACCGTGGACTGGAGCGAGCGGCGGAGCCTTGAGGCGGAGGCGGGTGATGCGAACCGTAGACTGGAGCGAGCGGCGGAGCCTGGAGGCGGGTGCGGCGAACCGTGGACTGGAGCGAGCGGCGGAGCCTGGAGGCGGAGGCGGGTGATGCGAACCGTGGACTGGAGCGAGCGGCGGAGCCTGGAGGCGGAGGCAGGTACGGCGAACCGTGGACGGTGGACGTGGACGACTCCCGACTAAGCGACTGGTCGATGGGCGGTGCCGCGGTGATGACTGGCCGGTTGGTGGCTGTGATTGTGAGAATGAGGGATTGAGGGTGACGGGCTTGACGGTGGGGCGGCGCGGCGCTGGAGTGGAGAGTGGAGGAGAGAAGAGTGAGTGACTCTGTGACTAAGGAAGGCTGCTATCTGCTGCTACTAGGTTTAGAAATAAAATAAAATAAAAATAATTGAATATATATATATACGGGTCGGGCCGGGTTTGGGCGGGTTGAGAAAATTAAACTCGGACCCGACCCGGAAAAAATTCGGTCCTTAAAATTGAACCCGCCCCGGACCGAATACCAAGTGAAACCTGGACCGACCTGCCCGAACCCGTCGGTCCGGGTCGGTTTAGCGGGTTCGGGGCGGGTCTGCTCACCCCTAGGTATCTGGGATCTCTCATACTGCTACAGTGATTTTTAAGAGTATTCAAAATCCAGGAGGATTTAGTTGGAAATTGACTCCGGATAGCATCAAGGCTATATTCTTTGAAAAATTTAAGGTAATAAAATTTCAGGAGTTTGTTACTACTATTATCAATAAAATGTGATTAACTTATTAATTAATATTTTGTTCAACAGAAATATTTTAGTTGGCCAGCTGAGTGGGAAGCAGATGTGTATAAAATGTGGGAGGCCAAGGCACGTGTCAGATACAGTGGGTGGATGAACGATATGAAGAAACTGTGGATCAAAAACCCTGACACAAAACCCCCTTACTTGACTGATGAGTTTTGGGCGGGTTTGCAAGATTATTGGGTGAATCCAGATGTGATTGCTAGATCAGAAAAAGCTCGTGCAAATCGGTTGACTGAGCCCGATGGACCCGGCACAGGGATTAGCAAGCATAGGGGAGGATCAAGATCCACTCGTCTCCTCGTTCAGTCATTGGTACGTAATTTTTAATTAACTTGTTAACCAATATATATATAAATATATATTATATTTTTTAATTTATAATTAAAACTTATATATGATATTTTGTAATAATGCATGAATAGGCAGCAGAGCAGGGAGTCGCACCGGATGCATTGAATTATGCGAGTTTCTGTCGACTGCACATGAACGCCGATGGAACTTATCTGACGCCGAGGGATGAAAAAATTGATGTAAGTATTTAATTAAGTTTTTCAAATTGTTATAATTGATGATAATATATTTTCTAACACATTTATTGTAGCGACCCGACACCCCACCCTATGCGGATTTGCCGGACCGCTACATGTGAATCCATGGGTATAACCGTTATTACATCAATAAATGGGGCAATTTACGACTGCGACTGAAATATTAACAAGTCTGAACAATCGAGGACTTGATAACAATACTATGAAAACAACCTTTATCGTATTGTCATCGTTACCCTAGCTTGGTCGTCTTGGGGGCAAAGTATGAGGACTTTGACCCCGCGCTGCGGAAGCGATTACTTGAAAATAACAGGAATCGGTTAAGTCCGTAGATTAAATGAATGATGATGTTTGCATACGTGCATGCAATGAAGAAGAGGTGACGATCCGAGTGATCGTCATCTATAGGCTTGAATACCAACACACCTCCGTCTCGGCCTTTGCTCAATCTGCATTAGGGAAAACAATGCAGGGGGCTGAGTACTAAAGCACTCAGTGGTTCCATGCACCTCTTGAAAAACATTTATAAAAGCATTAAGATATAGCATGCTCAGTTTTATATAAAGGGTATTATTAGTTAGAAAATACTTTCCCCTTTATATTCTTCAAAACATTTAATATGAGGTTAAGCTCAAAATATAGGTGCACCAATTCATAACTCTCATTCTTGTGTTACCAAACCCGGAATAATTAGTGGGGACCCACTCCCACTCAATTGAACCGTCCTTTACTGAGACAAGGGGGTAACGTCTTTCAGTCCCTCCCATGTCCAGTTTACCGTGTACACTATCTTGGCTTGTACGGAGCTCAAGGCCGATCGTCGTTAAATAATTTGGCACATCAATGCCAAGAGAAAACGGGAATACCGTTTCTCAAGTAACCACAAGTAATTGAGATAAAAACACTTAGCATGCATATCAATTTAAAAAGCTTTTGGACTTAACAACCCGGAATGTTACCTCGTGGGAATCTAACCCACACTTGAAAATAGGATAACCCACCTCTTATCCTTGATGTAAAAGTATCTTCCAGTATCCCTAACTTGATGTCTCCTACAAGACAATCTAGATACTTAGGCTAGAAGTCATAAATGGGGTTAATTATCTTTTAATTAACCTAAAGGTCAACCTATTCCCGGTCTTTATCACTTTAAATTGAAAATCTCATCAAGACATCTCCTTGAGATTTTATCTTTTTAAAACATCGGATCCATGATTCTTCGTTGGAAACATGCATCTTAAAACGTTATTCAAAACATAGTTTGAAATCATGTTTTGACATGAGATGCATGATCATGTTCATCAAGTAACGCATAAAATGTTCATGCAATTATACGTACGTACATACTTCGTACATGCATCTCATACTAGTAATCATATATAATTGGAACCGTTGACTAAATTAATTTGGTCAACTCATCAATTTAAATTAAGTATAGCCAAAGGCCCATATAAGTACACACGCGCAATTCTACTCACATAGTGAAATCATATTTCACAATATTCCTATTTAATTACTTACATAATTAAATAATTACATATCATCCATACTCAATTACTTAAGTAATAACTTTAATTAATTCAATCAATTGAATTATTTCAATTAAGGTCAAAGACCTTGACTAATTTGATTTAGTCACATAACTCACATATGGCATACTTGTGCATATTTTAACATAATAATTAATCATGTAACAATCATGTCATATCATAAATAAATAATTAATTACTTAAGTAATTAATTCCACTTAATTCGATTAATTTAATTAATCGGAAACATAAATCATACTTGATCAAATAGACACATAGATCACATATGGCACTAAGGCCCACATACAAGGGCCCAAACATTTATTCTAGGCCCAATTTAAATGGTTCTAAGGCTCAATCAATCATCCAGGCCCATTTATATTAATTAATTAAATATCTTATTTAATTAATTAAACCACTGCTTAAAAAAAATATACAAGGAAAATCATAATATCATATATTATTATGATTTACTGGAAATTAGAATTTAAAATACTTATTTTTAATTCTAAGAAATTAATTTTAAGCCTTTAAAATTAAATAAACCATTTTTCTCAAAATCAATATTCGAGAAATATTTTCTTAATCTCGATTAAAAAATAGCTAACGACCTTCGGTCGACTTTCCCTCTTAACACAACCTTACTTACTGACCTCATTAACATTTCAAGGTGTTTAATCACATTTTTGTAACTTTTAAACTCATAAAAAACGAGTTACAAGGGCAGATTCAATTCTGCCTAAATTCTGGAAACGTCGAACATTTGCTCAACCTATAAAAATTCACCAAGGGTGACTCGCTCGATGAAAAATTGAGTTCTTTATGGCTATGGAAAGCTTAGGATGTCCACTATAATGTTCCATAAGAAAAGCTTCGTAAATTTGGAATATCCAGAGAGTTATATGTTAAAACTTGAAACTGCCCAGATTAGGGTTCTTAAAAACAGGGTAGAAGACACTTTAATTTACCTAGGACGATTGGCTCAATTGATTTGGCTAATATTTGGATATGATAAAGAATACATATAAGGCTATAACATAATTTGAGAGCAATCCAAGGTCGTTTGCTATGGTTTTGGTTGGCTCAAGCATTTCGAAAATCATAAGAACATGCTGGAAAATTTAGGGCTTCACCTCCCTTTCATAATTTCGAACTAAAGGCTTCATAAATCCTTCATATTTACCATGGATATAAACATATAACACATATATCATGAATAACACGTATGCAAGCAAGATTTATTATGCTTTCATCAATAAACTTCAAGAAAAACTCATAGATTCTCAAGAACACATATTTAGCCATAGATCTTCGTTTTTAGACATAGATCTTCATTCTAAACCATATTAATCATGGAGTCTCATGTATATCATACTTATAACATGTATAGCATCTTGATATAAAAATCTTAGAAGAAAATCTAGAGATTAAAGCATAGAAAAGTAGAAAACATACCAAGCTTCCTCTTGTTCTCTCTCATTCTCACTCACGGCTCCCTCTCTACCTCTCTCGATCTTTCTCTTTCTTTCTCTTTCTGCCCAGCCTTCTTGCCTCTCTAATGAGCTCTCCTTCAAGCTAGAACCATGATAGTGGTGGCGGCAAGATGGTGGTGTTGGGGGTGGAGATGGAGCTTGTGTTTGAGAGCATCAATGGAGGAAGAAGAGATGAATTATTGGTGTGTGTGTTTCTTTGCAGCTGCTGCTGCCGTTTGAGAGGGGAGGGAGTAATAATGAGGGGTTGCTTGAGTGTGTGATGGAGTGTGTAAGAGGTAGATGGCCCTTCATTTTTTAACTTGGCTTGGGAGGAGGAAAAGTAGGGTTTAGGTGCAAATGATGATATTCTTGCACATGGTTTAGAGATGGAAGTAAACTAACTCTCTCTTCCTTCCTCTCTCTCTTTCGGTCATCCCTCTCTCTCTCCCACACATCTCTTTTGTTTTATTCATTTAAGTGGAAGTAAACTCTATCATATATGTATTAATAATAATTGGAGGTATTCACGTGTTTACTTCCATATACATACACACGGCACATACACATACATACTTACACGTATGTTTCATCTTGTTACGTATATTATCTCCGGGTATGAGCCCTCTTAGTCGTTGCGTGATTTAATTAGAAAGATTCTAATTAATCGAGCTTAGATAATTAAATTAGCAAAATTATGCTATGATCGAAGATCATTTAATTATCTAAAGCTTACTCACCTAGATAAATTATGTTAGGTGGTCTCGTTGCTAGTTTTTTTTCATCTCAGACGATCTTTATCGATACTTTTATTTGCTACATTATTCGATTATCGAATAATTCACAACATACAATTACATCACATTTATAATCACGTAATATTAGACACATAATTCACGCATAGATATATAACGTGCCATGCTCGTGTTCGTGAATAAATATGATAATCGAAATAATTAAAAATCAATTGATAGGTTTCGAAATCATTTCTTTTAAATCTTTATCAAATATCTTCATCTTCTCCTTTAAAGTAAATAATTTATTCTTTTAAAACATCCGGGAATAAGGACCTATATAATTAATCCAAAAAGTTTTAATTCATTCGAATTTTTCTAGCCCGGATTTTGCGGGGTGTTACATCCTACCCTTCTTAAAAATAAATTTCGTCCTCGAAATTCCGCTTCTCTTACGGGTAGAATATCTTTTTCCTTTCTAGGCTTTCTTAGTCTAATCTTATTCATGACATAACGAAAGATCGTGTCTATCGTTCTTTGCTTAGAGCCAGTTGTGGGTGTACTATGCTTTCGGTGCGCCACTCTGATCATCTTAGAAATTTCCTTTTCATAGAACACCTTTGAGTTCTTCATCTTATCTTAAGTCCTTACTTGAGGACTATATCATCCTAATTAGGCAATATGCCTCTTATGGCTCATAACATTTTCGCGGCTGCGAAACATGGAGACATCATATACATCGCTAAGACGTGGAGGTAACGTATTTTTAACGAGGAGTATATCCTCTCTTCTAGGATTCTAAAGATCCTATAACTTAAGCACGTGGCTAATCTTCATTCTATAGACGATCTTATCTTTAAATTGAGGGCGAACATTTTTTTAAGAAAAATTATTTCTTACTTAAATACTCATTCTAGTCTAACGTTTTGACATCGCAGAGCGTATGTCCATTTGGACTTTTGTCTGATCGCATCTCTTGTGCCGTTATGGCAATAGCATTTTGAATATCGTCGAGGCGGATCCACTATCATCAAGAATTTCGTATACAACGTTCTTCTTGTTCCTAAGTTATTTCATACATCTTTCATAGGTTTGAAGTCCTTCGCTCCAATATTGAATCGTATTCCCTCGGGAATCGTGTTATCGAGACGTACTCGCTGCTTTATTCGAGTAAAATCATTTTTAAATCGTAACTGCGGTTGGTTCTTGGTTAATGCCGGTTCATCTAGTCCACGTGTGCCATTGGCAAGCTGAACTTATTTCAGCCTTTCAATCTTTTACTAATCGTACCTTTAGACTTCTAGATATCAGTACTAATATCGCATCGTTCCGTAGTTTTCGTGAAATGACCTCACCTCCGAGGTCCGTGATCATAGTTCTCTTATATATTTTCGTATCGTCTTCCCAGCGAAGTTTGATACTTTTCGTGGTTCTATACTAGCATCGTCCGCATCATGGATTGATCTTCTTCGCTTATTAGCTCTCCTCGCTGATCGTCATATCGTCATATTATCATATTGTGGTATCTTGACATTGGTTCTCTATCGGCGGTGGTTGGTCTCGCATAAGCGTATCGCTGGTATGGCTTTTTCGTCTATTTTTATACGTAAAACGTACATTTTCAACGTATATCATGGAATTAATCGGATCTTAAGTTCGGATATTTTTTATCGTCGTGTTTTCGTGGGTGTCGTTCGGTATGGCGTATCCGGTGTCGGCGTCGGGGCCACGATTCGAGTCCTAATTCTATCGGTATCCTAAATATCTATTGACTGGAGTTCCTAGCGGAACTTATCTATAAAATGCGTAAATAATCGCATACTATAAGTACTTATTCTTATCGAGCTTTCATACTCTTTCGTTTCGTTTACTGACCAAAGAAATTTGGACAGTCTCGCTTCTTATGTACATATGCGATATCGATCGCTAAAGATTACTTACATTCTCATGTTAAAGCTTCCTTCAAGCTTTCGTAAACGTCATTGCTTCCTCGCTAAGAGGCCTAACATCATCTTACTTATCCTTATCATAAATCGTTACTATTATTGGCTCTGAGTCTATTCATCCTTAATATGAGATCGTAACATAAATGTGGGTGGCATAAAGATCTGTTTTTAAACTTTTCATATCTTGATCGGGACTTCATCCTATATAATCAATTATCGTTTGGAAACGATATACTCTTATCATCCCGTATACATAGCATTATGAATTAAGAGAATTAAATTCTCAGAGTTGAAAAAGTCATTGCGCGAATAGAGATCATCATATTCGCTTCTAGAATCGTATAGAGTTGGGTGGTCAGATCAAAGAAACAACATGACCGTACATAAAAGCTAAGGGATTGCGTTTAGAGGATCATTTAAGATCGATTGGACTTCTTGGGCTATGCCAAGTTGGTCACTAAATAACATAGGTTCGGTAATAATTCGAACAAATTGGCCCTAGATTAGGGACTTAGACCTACTGACTGAATCCTATAGGGGTTCTTTAAAAAAAAATTGCCTTGCACAGAGGGCTTACTAATAACATGGAAGGGAATAGTTTGCCTCCGAGGAGGGCTTCATACGTTTGAAGGGAGTTAGAATTTTCCCAGGGAACTGTAATGGTACATACGTACTGTCAAGGGAAAGCGTCATTAACTTATCGTAGTCATACGCATAACAAGGTGTGTCTTGAATGAGTTTCACAACGACACACACCAAGCTGGTTATGAATGCTAAAGTATTGCATAATCATAAATCAAGGGATATTGACATTGCCTGGCCGAAGCAAATGGCTAGGAGGTCTGTGCTTTCAAATGAAGTTCTTAAGTGTATTCACACATATCAAGAAATACATTGCTCATTACTGAGCTCATCCGTAGTGCAAGGTGTGTCGTAGAAAAGAATTCAAAGTGACACATAAAAATTTGAACATGAAACGCCAACATTTCATGACTAGTGGTTCAAATAATGTTTGAACGAGTTCAAACATAAAAATGTTCGGATTTCCAGGGGAATCGTTAGACACTCGCAGGTGTCACTGGGGAAAATTTCACTCGTAACTGTGCACTAGGTGTGTTATAGAGGCAAGTTCTTGGATAACACACATCAATTCTTAGGTAGAGGATTAAATACTTTATGACCATTGGTCAAATGCCAGAAGAATTTGGGAATTTGAAATGGATGGGGAGAATTCCATGTTAAAGAGGAATAGAGTTCGTGGTAGCGTAACCAATTTAAGACAAGGTTTACCAATATTGAGAAGATACTTGGACAAACTAAATGCTAACTAGAGCAATTTTAACATTTAAAGAATAATGTGGTGAATCGAGGACTTTGACATCATAAGGGAAATAGAGGAGATCTCTTTAGAAGTCGTTACTTGCTAAGCCAAATTGGCGAAATAAAAGATGTGATCATAACATTTTGCGTGTTAGAACACTTCGAAAGGAAGGTCTGAATACCTTAACATGGTAAGAATACGGAGTTGATGCGTAAAAAGATTCATATCCATACGTCGTTCTAGAGGCATTGGAGTAAGGTAGCAAATGCGTATCTTGGAAGATACTTAGGCGTGACCGATCATATGGTCAACGCTAAAAGAATAAACTGATTGTGCCATTTAGGTACAACATGAACGGGAATCATCTTAGTTAGTTTTCGCATTTATCTTACTTCGTTTTAAATTTTTAACGTCATTTCTTTACGATAGTATCTCGATGCATTATGGTCGATTGTTCGTGAATACAACCTTGTGGTGGTTTTCAGCAGCTTTTTGTGGCAGTTCTCATTGTGCATAGAGTCGTTCTTATCGTTCATGCGCTTTTTCGGGGTTGAGACATCGCATCGAGGTATATATAGTCTTTCCCTGCACCGTTGCGCTAGTGTTTTCTTCACTCAGGTGTCGTCTCCTTCGTATTTATCTTCTTTTCTTAACATAGTCCCCTAATAATTCTAGATTCTCAATCTAGTTCTCGTTCCGGTCTCTATCATAATTTAGACCATCTTACATTTCGTTTCAGTTATCATTTGACATTTATCATTAGGAGGGTTTTTCTACTTCATTAAAAGCACCTAAGTACTTACTTAGTCTTAACTAAGTCATACTGACACTAACAGGGGTGCCTAAAGGGATGCCGTACATTTGGGACTTCTATGTTCATATATCCTTTTGGATAAGCCCCTATTCTTCTCTTTGAGCTCCCCCTATTTGATATAAGTGTGAGTTTGTGTATTAAGAGATCTACATCATACTAAAGCCATTCGTACTTTACTCATTTGACTCTCTTCTAGAGGTCAACGCATGTTATAGCATCATTATAAGGCCATAGTCATTCATCATCGTCATAAACATTACATGCATCTGACTCCCGTAAGGGTCTTTTTCATTGCATGTTTTCATCATAGGGCTTTACACTTTCATATGACATTATGAAATTCATGATCATTTACATAAACAATTCATTCATTGCACTTATCACATAATACACTGATACACATAATTGATTTTAGAAATAAAACCTTTCTTGAGCTGGCACGGACGGGTGTGTTGGACATTTAGCATCCCAGAACAAACTTGGTTCAAGAAGTTTCATTACGAGCATATCATTTTAGATTTTATCTTGTCGAATCTTGATTTGATTAAGAAAGAATTTTGTACCTTTTGTACGAAATAATTCTTGACTCTAGAGAGATCAATCGTTTAGGAGTTCTTGAACTTCGAATTTTGAGTTTTAAAACATTAGGGACTTGTTAGTCTGATGATTCCTCGAAGGAAATCGAGCATTTGAATCCTATAAGGGAGATTAAACTCTGAATTTTAGAACCTTCGACCACTTTGGGGGTCATAGGGTTCGAATGCTTAAGAGTCGAATGACTTGGATCGAATTCTATTTCGAGTTCTTAGAAGAATGTCGCACTTCAAAGCGAAAGTTGAATTTCTGGAATGCAGGGTATTTTTGGAATAGAAAGAATAGTTTCGAAGGGCTCTAGGGTTCAGAGCGAACGAACTGCTCTGATACCATTCTGTAGCGACCCGACACCCCACCCTATGCGGATTTGCCGGACCGCTACTTGTGAATCCATGGGTATAACCGTTATTACATCAATAAATGGGGCAATTTACGACTGCGACTGAAATATTAACAAGTCTGAACAATCGATGACTTGATAATAATACTATGAAAACAACCTTTATCGTATTGTCATCGTTACCCTAGCTTGGTCGTCTTGGGGGCAAAGTATGAGGACTTTGACCCCGCGCTGCGGAAGCGATTACTTGAAAATAACAGGAATCGGTTAAGTCCGTAGATTAAATGAATGATGATGTTTGCATACGTGCATGCAATGAAGAAGAGGTGACGATCCGAGTGATCGTCATCTATAGGCTTGAATACCAACACACCTCCGTCTCGGCCTTTGCTCAATCTGCATTAGGGAAAACAATGCAGGGGGCTGAGTACTAAAGCACTCAGTGGATCCATGCCCCTCTTGAAAAACATTTATAAAAGCATTAAGATATAGCATGCTCAGTTTTATATAAAGGGTATTATTAGTTAGAAAATACTTTCCCCTTTATATTCTTCAAAACATTTAATATGAGCTTAAGCTCAAAATATAGGTGCACCAATTCATAACTCTCATTCTTGTGTTACCAAACCCGGAACAATTAGTGGGGAGCCACTCCCACTCAATGGAACCGTCCTTTACTGAGACAAGGGGGTAACGTCTTTCAGTCCCTCCCATGTCCAGTTTACCGTGTACACTACCTTGGCTTGTACGGAGCTCAAGGCCGATCGTCGTTAAATAATTTGGCACATCAATGCCAAGAGAAAACGGGAATACCGTTTCTCAAGTAACCACAAGTAATTGAGATAAAAACACTTAGCATGCATATCAATTTAAAAAGCTTTTGGACTTAACAACCCGCAATGTTACCTCGTGGGAATCTAACCCACACTTGAAAATAGGATAACCCACCTCTTATCCTTGATGTAAGAGTATCTTCCAGTATCCCTAACTTGATGTCTCCTACAAGACAATCTAGATACTTAGGCTAGAAGTCATAAATGGGGTTAATTATCTTTTAATTAACCTAAAGGTCAACCTATTCCCGGTCTTTATCACTTTAAATTGAAAATCTCATCAAGACATCTCCTTGAGATTTTATCTTTTTAAAACATCGGATCCATGATTCTTCGTTGGAAACATGCATCTTAAAACGTTATTCAAAACATAGTTTGAAATCATGTTTTGACATGATATGCATGATCATGTTCATCAAGTAACGCATAAAATGTTCATGCAATTATACGTACGTACATACTTCGTACATGCATCTCATACTAGTAATCATATATAATTGGAACCGTTGACTAAATTAATTTGGTCAACTCATCAATTTAAATTAAGTATAGCCAAAGGCCCATATAAGTACACACGCGCAATTCTACTCACATAGTGAAATCATATTTCACAATATTCCTATTTAATTACTTACATAATTAAATAATTACATATCATCCATACTCAATTACTTAAGTAATAACTTTAATTAATTCAATCAATTGAATTATTTCAATTAAGGTCAAAGACCTTGACTAATTTGATTTAGTCACATAATTCACATATGGCATACTTGTTCATATTTTAACATAATAAGTAATCATGTAACAATCATGTCATATCATAAATAAATAATTAATTACTTAAGTAATTAATTCCACTTAATACGATTAATTTAATTAATCGGAAACATAAATCATACTTGATCAAATAGACACATAGATCACATATGGCACTAAGGCCCACATACTAGGGCCCAAACATTTATTCTAGGCCCAATTTAAATGGTTCTAAGGCTCAATCAATCATCCAGGCCCATTTATATTAATTAATTAAATATCTTATTTAATTAATTAAACCACTGCTTAAAAAAATATACTTATTTTTAAAATAAAATATACTTATTAGAATTTAAAATACTTATTTTTAATTCTAAGAAATTAATTTTAAGCCTTTAAAATTAATTAAACCATTTTTCTCAAAATCAATATTCGAGAAATATTTTCTTAATCTCGATTAAAAAATAGCTAACGACCTTCGGTCGACTTTCCCTCTTAACACAACCTTACTTACTGACCTCATTAACATTTCAAGGTGTTTAATCACATTTTTGTAACTTTTAAACTCATCAAAAACGAGTTACAAGGGCAGATTCAATTCTGCCTAAATTCTGGAAACGTCGAACATTTGCTCAACCTATAAAAATTCACCAAGGGTGACTCGCTCGATGAAAAATTGAGTTCTTTATGGCTATGGAAAGCTTAGGATGTCCACTATAATGTTCCATAAGAAAAGCTTCGTAAATTTGGAATATCCAGAGAGTTATATGTTAAAACTTGAAACTGCCCAGATTAGGGTTCTTAAAAACAAAGTAAGACACTTTAATTTACCTAGGACGATTGGCTCGATGGATTTGGCTAATATTTGGATATGATAAAGAATACATATAAGGCTATAACATAATTTGAGAGCAATCCAAGGTCGTTTGCTATGGTTTTGGTTGGCTCAAGCATTTCGAAAATCATAAGAACATGCTGGAAAATTTAGGGCTTCACCTCCCTTTCATAATTTCGAACTAAAGGCTTCATAAATCCTTCATATTTACCATGGATATAAACATATAACACATATATCATGAATAACACGTATGCAAGCAAGATTTATTATGCTTTCATCAATAAACTTCAAGAAAAACTCATAGATTCTCAAGAACACATATTTAGCCATAGATCTTCGTTTTTAACCATAGATCTTCATTTTAAACCATATTAATCATGGAGTCTCATGTATATCATACTTATAACATGTATAGCATCTTGATATAAAAATCTTAGAAGAAAATCTAGAGATTAAAGCATAGAAAAGTAGAAAACATACCAAGCTTCCTCTTGTTCTCTCTCATTCTCACTCACGGCTCCCTCTCTACCTCTCTCGATCTTTCTCTTTCTTTCTCTTTCTGCCCAGCCTTCTTGCCTCTCTAATGAGCTCTCCTTCAAGCTAGAACCATGATAGTGGTGGCGGCAAGATGGTGGTGTTGGGGGTGGAGATGGAGCTTGTGTTTGAGAGCATCAATGGAGGAAGAAGAGATGAATTATTGGTGTGTGTGTTTCTTTGCAGCTGCTGCTGCCGTTTGAGAGGGGAGGGAGTAATAATGAGGGGTTGCTTGAGTGTGTGATAGAGTGTGTAAGATGTAGATGGCCCTTCATTGGTCAACTTGGCTTGGGGGGAGGAAAAGTAGGGTTTAGGTGCAAATGATGATATTCTTGCACATGGTTTAGAGATGGAAGTAAACTAACTCTCTCTTCCTTCCTCTCTCTCCTTCGGTCATCTCTCTCTCTCTTCCACACATCTCTTTTGTTTTATTCATTTAAGTGGAAGTAAACTCTATCATATATGTATTAATAATAATTGGAGGTATTCACATGTTTACTTCCATATACATACACACGGCACATACACATACATACTTACACGTATGTTTCATCTTGTTACGTATATTATCTCCGGGTATGAGCCCTCTTAGTCGTTGCGTGATTTAATTAGAAAGATTCTAATTAATCGAGCTTAGATAATTAAATTAGCAAAATTATGCTATGATCGAAGATCATTTAATTATCTAATGCTTACTCACCTAGATAAATTATGTTAGGTGGTCTCGTTGCTAGTTTTTTTTTTCATCTCAGACGATCTTTATCGATACTTTTATTTGCTACATTATTCGATTATCGAATAATTCACAACATACAATTACATCACATTTATAATCACTTAATATTAGACACATAATTCACGCATAGATATATAACGTGCTATGCTCGTGTTCGTGAATAAATATGATAATCGAAATAATTAAAAATCAATTGATAGGTTTCGAAATCATTTCTTTTAAATCTTTATCAAATATCTTCATCTTCTCCTTTAAAGTAAATAATTTATTCTTTTAAAACATCCGGGAATAAGGACCTATCTAATTAATCCAAAAAGTTTTAATTCATTCAAATTTTTCTAGCCCGGATTTTGCGGGGTGTTACATTTATATTTATGAATTAGGCCGAGGTTCATCGCCGGGCTGCTGCGGAGGGACGATCCGATTTGAACGAGATCTATTTGGAGATCACACAACCCACGAAGCAAAGGCGCTACGGCACTGGAAACTTCGGCAGCAGCCAGCTCAGACAGACTGCATCCAGTGGTAGCTCCGGTTCTACGGCTGCTGTGACACAAGAGATGTTTCAGACACGAATCGGAGCTTAGAGGAGCAGCTACAGGAGGAGCGAGAGGCACGTGCCCGCATCGAGCAGGAGCAGCAGGCAGAACGCGAGGCACGTGCACGTCTGGAGCAGCAGTTTGCCGAGTTCCAGCAGATGCTGGCGTCAGGGCAGTTTTTTCGTCCACCTCCACCCCCTGGTCCTGATGTATGATTAACTTGTTTGTTGGATATTTTTTTAATTATTTAGTATTTTTATTATTTTAGAATATTTAAACTACTTTACATTTTACATTTATATCAGTCGAACATGATATTATTTGATATATGACAAATCGCTTTTAATGCAAATTAATTATGTTGTCTGATGTTTGATTTTTTGTTGGAAATTTTAATTCGACAAAAATATTGCAAAAATAAATATATATATGTATATATATAATACAATTTTTTTAAAAATATTGTTAAAACCATTACCGACGGACCTAAATCCGTCGGTAATGTGTGTTTCGATTCTTCGAAACTTACCGACGGATATTCATCCGTCGGTAATTACCGACATATTTTCCGTCGGTAATATGTGATTAGATTCTTCGAAACTTACCGACGGATATCAATCCGTCGGTAATATGTGATTAGATTTTTCTAAACTTACCGACGGATATTTATCTGTCGGTAAATACCGGCGGATTATCCGTCGGTATTTCGTCGCTATTTCCAGCCAACGGAATACAAAAAACAGAACGTCACCGACGGAAGTTCCGTCGGTAATAGGGGTGAGCATTCGGATATTCGGTTCGGTTATTACATAAAAAATAACCAAACTAAAATTTCGATTTTTTCAAATCCATATCCGAACCGAATCTGAAATTATTTCGGTGACCGAACCGAAATATCCGAAATAACCAAATTGGTATTTCGGTTAATTCGGTTTTTCCACTTTTTTTTGAAACAATTTTCCTACATCTTTTATATTCATCCAAACCACCAACAACAAATAAAGTTTTAAATCTTCACAAACCACCAAACCACCAACAACAAAATGAAAATAATCCAACAAATAGTTAAATTAAAAATCCAAATACCAACAAAAACTAATACAAAGTTCAATAATCAATAACTTCCAACAAATACTAGAGCACGAGCATGTTAATAGCTTTCAAAGAGTAGTATTCAATATTTTAATTTTAAAAAATTAAATATAAATTTAAAAAATATAAATAGTATATATATACAATTCGGATTTCGGATATTTCGGTTTTTTAAACAATATAACCGAACCGAAATCCAAAATCCGAAATATTAAAATTTTGAAATCCGAATTGACCGAAATAACCGAACCGAAATTAATTTTCGGTTTCGGTTCGGTTCGGTTTTCGGTTTTCGGAACAATTTGCTCACCCCTAGTCGGTAATCCGTCGTTAAATTTACCGACGGAAATAAATCCGTCGGTAAATCTTTACCGTCGACGTATTTAAGGACGGCATAAATCCGTCTGTAATCTGTTTACCAACGGTTTCCTTTGTTTTACCGACGGAAAAATCCGTTGGTAAAAGAGAGTTTTTTTTGTAGTGTAAGTGTACACAAATCCTATCTTGCGTAGGACTGAATTCATCTTGCTACAGTAGATGGTATCATACAAACATTTGGCAAGTTAATCAACTTAAAACATCATTTATATATATATATATATATATATATATGATTATATATATATATATATCATTCATCATTTCTTTGTTTAGAAAGCCCACCTGATAAACTTAAGTTTTTCTTTTTAATGCTCGTTCAACTTCTACTTCACGCATCCGCTTCCACTTCCACTCGCTCCTTAAATCGAAATGGAATAACGAGCTTTAAAACAAGAAAAATTTCAATCGAATAAACGACTTCGATATTCTTAACTTAATTCGCTTTGGAATCATACGCCGAAACTTGACGAAACTCGAGAATTTCTAACTTAACTTCTTAAACGCTCTAAACCTATCTTAATTCATTATTAATCATCAAATATCAATCAAACATCAAAATCACTTAACACAACATTCATCATTTACTATTCATCATAATCAACTAAGTCGATTTTAATCCGTCTAACAGATTCAGAAAATTTTCAATTTAATTCTATACACTTATTCCAACATTATAAACATATCTGCACATTCGACTCATTTAATATATAGACTTCCAAATTGGAAAATCAATCAAAAATAGAAAATCTTTAATAATTCGAATTAAAATTCCAGAAATTCACACAATACTTAATTTTTAATAAGAAGTTCATAAATGAAATTAGTTTATTAATTAAAAATCAAATAATTATTTATTTTATTTATTTAATTTTCGGTAGTTTTAGTTTTATGACTTCTAGAATTATTTTCTCTTCTTTTTAATTTCTAATTTACTTAATTAAATATTATGAGTTTAATCCTTCCTTTAATTTCATTCAAATAAGCATTAAACTTTAAACTCTAAATGAAGAACCCTAATTTCGAATTCTATGATTTTAAGGGTTAATCATGCTTACCTTTCATTATCTCTTGATTAAACTTACTTCATTAACATCATATAACATTAACTTAATCATCAAATTCATCAAATAACATTACATTATCAAACCATAATTTATATCTCATTTGATCAACATTTTTGACAAAATGAAATTGGTTGAGATCTCATGCATACTTTCAACATGAAATATGCATAAATTAATCACCTAAACTCATTTATAACATTAAAACAATCATACAATTCATGCATCAATTATTCTTCATTTTCTCTCATTTTCGAAAATTATCAAAACTAGGGTTAGGATTTTCTCATGTTTAATCTAATTACATATTAAATCTTCTAAGCATAAAATAAGCATAATTCATGAAGATCAAAACATCATACAATGCATGAATCAAAACTTGACATTTTCTTCATAATTTTCGAAAATGAAGAACTTAGGGTTAGGGTTTTGATTCTCATGCTTTAATCACATAAATCATCATATAAACATGATATAAGCATCATACTAGTAAATGAACATCATCCAATCACTTCTTATTTTTCTCCCAAAATTTCGAAATATATATATATATTGAAGAAGAAGATAATTCAATCATGGAAATTGAGCTACAAGTGTATCAGAACATAGATATACACTTACTTAATTACTTGGGAAAAACTTGCTAGAACTTGATCTTGAACTTGAGCTCAAAAGAACACAAAAATGGAGAAACACTTTGAGTGTGTGTGTTGTGTGTGTGCTGCGGTTTTGAGGGTGAGGGAGATGAAGATGATGATGTTATTTAAAGAGAGAGAAGAAGAAGCTTCCTAAACAAATATCTAGATATTTAGGTTAATTAGTTAGTTAGTTAATTAATTAAAATTCTAATTAATTCAATTAATTAATAACTAACAAATCCTCTATTAAACCTCTAATTTATCAACATAGTAATTAAATTTAGGATTTCACAAACCCTAGATAAAAATTTCACAGAAAGGATCGAAGATTCGAAATATTTTCAAATCGACCGAAACTAAATTTTTAACTGATAAATTACGTAGAATTTCACGTAATTAAATTAAATTCTTCCTTTAATCAATTCATGACCAAACATTTATCATTCATTGATAAATGTAGAAACTTCTTCGTTTCGAATTAACCGAGATGATAAAAATTATTTAAAACTCATTTTTCTGGTAAATATATCTGCCGGATAAAATTTTATGAACGAAAATTTTTCTTTTACTGAAATCTTATCTTTCTTACTAAATTAATAAATCTTAATACTCAAGAAAGATGGAATACTACATTAATTAATTAAACAGTATGCATATAATTATTAATTTAAATTGATTAATTAATTCTTTAATTAATCAAACATCAATCAATCAATTATAACGGCTTTAATTAAAAAGCTCTCGAACTATAAAAATTATTAGGGTTTCTCAAACTCTAATATAAGCTTTCTTTATGAATTTCCGGAAATAAAATCCGAAAACAAAACAAAATAAATTGCCGAATAGATTTTTATGATTTCCGGAGAAATCAAATCTTTCAAAATAGCATACATTTGTCAAATAACTTCGAACATATAAGCACATAGTCATAAACATCTTCATTATCTCATTTCGGATTAACCGGGACGAGAATAAATCTTAAATTATTAAAATTCGGTAAATTAGGGTTGCCGAAAAAAAATTTAATTGCCGGAACTTATTTTCTTTCTAAGCTCTCACAACTTAATTCTTTTAGACGAGCTCTTAATTAATTATTAAGATCGGTTATGAAAAAGTGGGGTACTACAGAAACAATAGAGATGACAATAATTAGTTATAACAATTAACTATAAAGTATCGTCCATAATAGACGAATATCGTAACTAGTGCTTGTAGTCAAAAGATCAAGGTCAAGAAGAATAATTGCTTATTCGAGAGAGAGAACTTACAACAAGTAGAGAAACTAAAATTAGTAATGGTCTACCTGTCGAGGCGGTCAAAGTTCCATTGTAATTATAAGTGCCAATCACGAAAAATGATGATAATTTTTTTTAAGCTCGATAAGGAGATCAATTTTTAGAAAGTATGTGTTTCGCCGCAAGGCTGAATGAACACTAGTTATTAATTGAAACTATAGATAATTCTAGGAGGTTAGCAAAGGTATTGTGGATGCCCACAACAAGAAAATTTTCTTGTAGAAGTAAGAAAGTGAGAACTTGTACACCATAGACCATAGATACGGAATGTTTGCCGATTCCAAAGTGAAAGAAAAAATTATAAGTAGATAATCGTAGTATGTCTTTAGTAATTGGCACGTGGAAGCACCACCATTTGGATCATATGGGATCAAAATTAATAAGATAAGGCATTTTCTTCCAATAAAAAAAGGGGGTTAATTAAATAAACTTGCAAAAGTTTTATGCAAAGAAATCGTACGCCCTTATGGATTTACCAATCTCAAGTCAGTCTAATGTGACTCTAGGTTCACGTCACATGTTAACAAAGTTATGAAAGATTGATTAATCATTTCAAATTTAGAACAATATCTCAGACCGACGAACAGTCGAAAATGATAACTCAAAACTATAAAAATATGTTGCGAGTTTTAGTTGCCGACATCAATAAGAATGTGTTCTTGTAAGGCTAAGGATATAGATCACTCATATTTTTGGATGAGATGGACGTGAGAAAAACTCTTTGGCCCATAGTCAAATACAGTAGATGGTTGAGGAAGTCAACCTAACTTAAGCAGAAAATCAAAGAAATTGAGAGATGGACATATAGCTTATACAAATAAGTGTAGTTATGAGTTAAAGATTTGAAGAAGGTAAAATATGATGCTTGATGCCAACAACCTATATCGATAAGTGTAAATTCGAACAAAAAGACTAAAGTGACTATCTTACTTTCTTTCATAAGAATGTTGTACGTATTGAAAAGAATAAAAGTTAAGAATCATCATTTAAGACCTGTCGAGATCCTAAGTATTGTAGGTCCAACAGCCTATGAGTCGGCTTAGCCACTAAGAAAGAGGAATGTACGTATTTTATGTCTCGTACATTAAGAAATGAGTATTGATCCAAAACCGACGATCATACAATATATATGAAGTAATCCTATGTAAGAACTTGTGTTATAGAAGAATATCAGTACAAACTTTGGACCTTAAGTTAGTTATAATATTCAATTTCAAGTTTTGAGGAGCGAATAGATTCCTCCAGTTAAACTTCGATGCGATTGTCATGGACGAGATGAAGAGTTATAGGAAAAACTGTGACATGGAGAAAGTTCAGTGTCCCTAGTAACGTGCAGAAGGTATGCAAATTTCGAGACAAAATTTCTCATTAAGAAGAATATGAAAAAAATGCTCACCAAAGTCTGGAAATCAGTTGATATGAGGTCAATATTTGATTTTTTACTAACAAGGACACTGCAAGCAAACAAAAATCCCTGTAAACATTTGCAATCACCTCATAAGTCTATTTTGTGGAAAAAAATGAAACAGACAAACTAGCCAGCAGTAACCTTAAGGGCAATGCTATTTTGTTATCAGCATCAGAAACGGAGAGGCCCACGTACTTATCACCTACATCTAACCCAAGCAAACACCTTCTTTTGACCTCACTTGATTTTAACAAATCTTGGTACAATTTCAATGGCTTCAAGTACTTCATCTGCATCATTTTTTCCACAATCAGCCCCATTAACATTACTATTAGAATTACACACAATGTCAAATGGGAGCATGCAGCTTAAAGAAGTCGACAAAATGTACAGGCGTCAATTTTCTTGTGCAAAGTTCCAATCACTGAATCACGAGCAATGCAGCTGCAAAGAGTTTCAAGAAAAAGTCTGATGTATTGCAAGAGTAAGTCTTCTTTGGTAATATTAAAAATTCATATTCATGGTTCTTTTCTTGCACAGCTCTAATATACTATTGTTTGTCACAGAACTCGGTTTTCTATCCACAATCACAAAACAACCAACAACAGTCTTCATCATCGAATCTTTAGGACATCCGGTACCACTTTCCTAATTCAAATATTTGCCCGTTCAAATATTTGATCACATCTACACATTGCTTGGAGCCAAATTCCCAGAATATTTACTATGAAATTAACATTCTGGAAACCAAGAAGACATTCAGTTATCGGGCAGGATCGGTACACAATTCAGTCAAACACAGCAAAACGAAAGCTATTAACAAAAGAAAACAAAAAAATAAGTAGCTAAATCTTGAATCTAAATTTGCGTAACTAATTTAGTTTCTACTGAGAAATATTGCCAAACACCTATAGTGCATTATGATATGTCAAGTATAATAAGCCAACACAGAAAATAGCACACTAGCAGTAACTCCGTATAAAAAAAGTTCTATGCTTATTATTAACATATTATGACACTTCCAATTTTCCTCTCTTCTTACATAGATAGGAGCAGTTTATAAATGGAAAAGAAAAAAAAAAATCCTTCCTGCTTCAACAAATTTCAACATTATTTAACATAAAAAATAACGAATATTTGCATACCTGCTAAGAAGCACGAAAAGAGTGGCAGCAATGTGTACAGCGAAGCCGATGTGGATCCGGAGACAGGCGAGGGCGACGGGGAGGAGCCGGTACCGAGACGGTGAGAGACAGAGAGTGAAAGAGAGTCGCCAGAGGTTCGGTGAAGAGAGAGAGAGAGAGAGGAGTCAGGTACGATTAGGAAAATTTTTAGGAATTAAAATGTTAGGATATTAACTATATATATATATATATATATATATATATATATAGAGCGCGGATCAAATAAGAACACTTTTTTAGGTGAGAAATAAGAACAAATAAGAACAAATCTGGACCCTTGATCCTTGTTGATCTACGGTCCAGATTTAACCGTGCATTTAATTACTCTAATTTATGCATTTAAATGCTAATGCATTAAGTTATTGTAGTTTATGCATTAAAATATTTATGCATTTAGTTTCTGCATTTTATGCATCTCCTATATAATAAAAATGTATTGTTCTTACGTTCTCATATAAGATGTGTTCTTACCAGATCCGCTCCATATATATATATATATAGGGATTGATTTCGTATAAATCAATTTTCCCGTAAAAAATGGGAATAATGCATTTCATGTACTAAATAATGCATTTTATGTATTATTATTATAAGGCATCATAGTGATAATGCATTTTTTGGTTACTATAATGCATTGTTATGATACTGCATTCCATGTTCAATTATAATGCATCGGTCAATGATAACCGTAGATCTACAAAGATCATTAGTACAAGGACATAATGAACTTATAATGTTGGAAGGAAACGAGGGGCAACGATTCAATACAATTCATCATAAGATTCATTCTGCAAACATACAATTCATACAAGACAACAATTCATATAATTCATCATACGATTCATCCAATAAACATACAATTCATATAATTTGTCCTCATCATCGATCAACATAATTATCATTCCAAATTGAATGCTACACACCTCTAATCACATTCATCAATCATGTACAACAATGAGTAAAAGAATCATGTTTTTTCTTCCTAAAATTCATTCTACCCTATAAATCTAGTGAATGAATGCATAAGGACAATAAACACAACGAGAGATGGAAGCTAACTTGTAGTTGTGAATAGAAGGCAACAGGTTCAACTTTAGCAGACGGAAGCAATGCGGCGATGAGGTAGACTACACAAGAGAGAGACGAAGTGAGAGAGAAAGACTCACTAAGAGAGAGAGATGAAGTGAGAGAGAGAGACTGACAAAGAGTGTTAGTATGCCTTGAATCTGTATTGTTTGCCGCCACGCAAACGGGGTCTCGCTGTCCGGTCAGCGAGCCGGGGGATCAAGGAGGGCGACGCCCCCGGCCCGACGGTATGCTATGTTGCTGTATTGAGAGGCGGTGGCGCGGCGACGGTGGCGGTAGCAACTGCTGAGAGAGAGATGAAGTGAGAAGAAGGATCGAGAGATAGAGAGAGAGACATACCGGCGAGGAGAGAACAGATGCAGGGAGGCGGTGAGGCGACGGCGGCAAGGAGACGGTAGCAACTGGGCTGAGAGAGAGAGAGAAAGTGAGAAATAGAGAGAGAAGGATCGGGAGAGAGATAGAGAGAGACATACCGGCGAGGAGAGAGCAGAGGCGGGGCGGCGACGAGGCGGAGTGGGACGGGTAGGACGACGGCGGGTGGGATTTGGGGGGAGAAATTAGGGCTGAGTGAATGAGGAAAAGAATCGCGCTGCTGAGTATATTGCAGATTTACCGACTGTATGCAATCTGTCAGTAATTAACAACGGATAATCCGTCGTTAATTAAATATGTTTGATTTATTATTTATTTTTTTTCGCTTAATATTAACGACGGATTTATCCGTCGTTAATTACCGACGGATGATTAAATATTATTTTTTTGTCTGATTAATATTACCGACGGATATATATGTCATTAATTACCGACGGAATATTACTGTCCGTCGGTAGTTTTTTTAATTATTTTTAATTAGATTAATTAAAATTTACCGACGGATATGTCCGTCGGTAACTTATCCAGAGCCAACCCGTTTTTTTTCTGTCAGTAATTACCGACGGAAACAGATCCGTCGGTAATGTCAGTTGGTAAAAATGCATTTTTTTGTAGTGATATATCTACTCTATTTGTATTTTTTATTCATTTTTAATATTTAATATCTATTAACATAACAAATATTGAATATTAATAAAAAATGTTTCAAATTATTATATAAGTACTTTAACTTTTAATTAAAATAATTAGAATTACTAAAAAGATAACTTGTTTTAAATAATTTTTATTATATTTTTATTGATATAAATTAAATACGTAAACTTAAAAAAATATAAAATAACTATTAAATAAAATAAAATCATATGATCAAACAAAAATCAAATTATAATTTTTTAGAATAATATAATTATAATTATGTTATTGATTAATTGAATATTTTTAATTTAATATTGTTCAAACAGTGAAAATAGAGTATGGAGTATTAAATAGTAAAACTCTATATATATAGTATTAGTGCGGTTGGAACTAGGCTTTTACACGAGCCAAACTGTTCGCGAGCTATTCGGAGCCCAGGTCGAAAAAACCTCGTTTGAAGTTCGTTTGTTTACGAACATGTTCACGAGTTTTTTTTAATACTTTTAATATATATTTTTATTTTTAATACTTTCTAATACCAACATTTAGTTTATCTATAAATTAATAAATTGACTTTTTAAATTTTGATATTTTTTTTACTTTTAATATTCATAATAAATAAAAATAATTACTAAATAATTAATAAATTTATATTTTAAATTATGATATTTATTTATCGAGCCGAGCTCGAGCCTTAAATTTTTTTAACGAGCTGAGCTCAAGCCTACTAGTATTCGGTTCAACTCGGCTCATATACACCCCTAGATGGAATGCACTCCGTACTCTAAAATGAAATTTTATTTCATTTTAGAGTACGGTTGGAAATGCTCTTAGATCCATCTAAATCCACAAATTCTACCCTTTTATCAACGAATTCCAGCCTATATTACAGAGAAAAAAATCAGACTAATGTTTGTTTAGCTAATCTGAAAACATTGATTGCTGATTTGTTTGGGCCATCAGCATCTGGCCCATAAGATAGATTTGATTTTGGGCTTGGACGGCCTTACCCAATTTTTCATATGGCTTGATGGGTTCGGTCATTCTCATTTGAAGCCTATACTTATAATAAAGGAGGAATACATCTAATAAAGGAGTTCCTCTACATTATAAAAGACTATTGATTTGAAAAAATTGCAAATTAAATTGAGCCAGTTTGAAATTTTAATCTCATTTTAAAATCTTGGCAACTCAACACTCAATCTTTTAATTCTTTGTAATTAAAATTGGCCCTAATTGTCCTGAGATCAAAACTTTCGAATTCTCATCCTTTGAACCGTCGATTAGAAAAATTAAAGGTTGGGCTTCGATAGACTCGAGGAGAAAATATTATGGCTTAGGATTTGATGTCGAATACTTATTGAAGAAGATCAACTTTGATTGAGTAGTTTCCAACAACTATTTTTAGACTACAAGCGAATTTGTTGCCGTCACCAAATATTGGACGTCTGCCCATATGATATACTTCCTCCGTCCCAATCGCATGGTCCCACTTATTTTGGGCATGGTTATTAAGAAACAAGAGTAAAAAGATAAAAAGTGGTAGGTTCCACAACTTTTGAAGAGTTAATTATTTCTATTTTTGAAATAGGACCTTGCT
The DNA here is from genome assembly GCA_031470985.1 of Agastache rugosa. Taxonomy (NCBI): domain Eukaryota; kingdom Viridiplantae; phylum Streptophyta; class Magnoliopsida; order Lamiales; family Lamiaceae; genus Agastache; species Agastache rugosa. Next base: position 10,621,784 of record CM062607.1, read on the forward strand.
ATTGGGACAGACGAAAAAGAAAAGCGAGACATTGCTATTGGGACGGAGGGAGTAATATTTTTCTTTTTAAGCCCATCAAAACTCTGCCTTTAATATTTTTCAAATCAATGGATAAAACAATGATAATTTGAAAGTTTTGATCGTCGGTAAAATTGCGTGAGTTTTAATTGTAAAAATTTAAAGATTGAGTAGTTAATTTGATAAGATTTGAAAGTGAGGTTAAAATTGCAAAATGGATCATACTTTGTGATTTTGATTAAAGTTTTCCCTATTAATTATTAAGAAAATAACTTTATATATTATATTGCTCTAGAATATATAATTAAAAGAGTAATAATGTAATTTTCTAACAAATTGTTTCCTAAGGATTATTTCTTAAACTATGATTGACATTGATTATTTCATCTAAAAGGACAAATATCAACCATTTCAGTTATCTTTTAGTACAAATTGGATTATCCTTTAAGCTATAAATTGATATCGATGTTTTTTTTTTTTAAGTTTGTGAGGTTTACATTGGTTATTTTTTCAAGAAAGACGAGTGTGAATTGTTTCAATCTCAGTTTACTTGAGGATATATCCTTTATCTGTAATTGATATTCGCCAGTAATTATTCAATCAATAAAGATAAATTCTAAGTATTTGGTGAACTTCTACAAAATTGTTTCCTTTAGGATTATTCCTTTGAAATATTTTCTTCTTCCTTTTCTAACAGTAATTATCCCATCAGACATAAAAATTTGAACACCTATCATTTTATGTTACAGTTTTATAAATATAATATTAAAGAAAATTATTTATTTTAATTATTGGAAAATAATAATAATATATTTAACATTACCTTAATAATAATATAAAATAGCAAATAATTATGCTTATGGCATTGATCGTGGAAGAAATCAGCAGCTTGGATACTTTATCGATATTTCATTGGAACAATTATAGTTTATATATCCAAGCACGCTAATAAAATAAGTATGCGTATTGTGAACATATACATAGTGACATGGAGTTTAGAAGTGTAACAAGTCATTGTTATTTCAGGTATGAAAAGGCTTAAAATGGTATTAATGTTCCTTTCCACTAAGATTGATAAAAATTTCGAAAATGACAACAAAAAATTGTGGAACAAGTAATTAAATTTCAAATAAAACAACCTCTAGATATATTTGGATGGGATCCTCTGTCCCAAACTTTGTTCATCCCCATGTCCCACTATTAATTTCACTATTATAAAATAATTTATTTAGAAATAAAATTTTAAAACGCATTTATTACAAAAAAATGACTCTTAATAAACATTTATTACAGAAAAATTGGAATTTAACCAATTATATACCCTAATAATAAATTAAAATTTGAAAAATACAAATTAAATATGAAAAATAATATATATATATATATATATATATATATATATATATAAACCCTTTTCGGATGGATGAACCGTAGTTAATTATGGTAAAACATTATAAATTGGAATTGAAGAAAAAATGACTAAAAAACTAATTAAATATAGAATATGGAACACCAATCTTGAGACAGATGATCCTAAGTACTAGATATCTGGTATCACCGTGAGCTTCATAGTAAATAGGATTTCAAATGAATTTATTTAAACTATATATGGAACTTAATCCATCTCTCTAACACATGGCATTACCTTCTCAAAATCATAAATCATAGTGATAAATCATGAAAACTGCTTCCATCTTATCTCTGTCATGCTTCCTTCTTCTCATCTTCTCATGCTCATCTGCAGCTTCTCATAGCCATGATGATTTTCTTCAATGTCTCTCCCAACAATTCAGGAACTACTCCTCCATTTCGAATGATGTTTACACCCCTGCAAACTCATCCTACACTTGTGTTCTTCAATTCTCCATCAAAAACCTCAGATTCGCATCGGATTCAACTCCTAAACCGCAAGTGATCATAACCCCAGAACACGAATCCCATATCCCACATGTCATATACTGTGCCATACAAACCGGTCTGGAAATTAGAACTCGAAGCGGCGGCCATGATACCGAGGGCTTATCCTACGTATCACGAGTCCCGTTCGTGATCGTTGATTTGATCAATCTCAGCGAAATTACAGTGGATGCAGAGGAGAAAACTGCATGGGTTGAAGCAGGTGCAACCATCGGTTCATTATATTACAAAATTGCAGATAAAAGCTCTACTCTGGGATTCCCCGCGGGAATTTGCCCAACCGTTGGTGTCGGTGGGCACTTCAGCGGCGGAGCCTATGGTGCAATGCTGAGAAAATACGGCCTCGCTATAGATAACATCATCGATGCAAGAATAATCGACGTCAATGGCAGGATTCTCGACAGAAAATCAATGGGTGAAGATATGTTCTGGGCTATTAGAGGCGGCGGAGGCGCCAGCTTCGGTGTAATTGTTGCATGGAAGGTACAATTGGTCGATGTTCCAAAAACAGTCACTGTTTTCACAGTGGATAAAACTTTGGAACAGAACGCGACTCAACTCGCACACCACTGGCAGTACGTTGCGTCTGAACTCGACCCCGATTTATACGTTGGAATCTTTTTATATAGGACGAATTCTACGATTCATCTTTCTTTCGTATCACTCTTTCTCGGTGGGATCGACAGATTACTTCCATTAATGCAAGAAAGTTTCCCTGAGTTGGGTCTAGTAAGAGAAGACTGCTCCGAAATGAGTTGGATCCAATCTGTCTTATATTTAGCAGAAGCCCCGGTCGTAAGACCACCTAATCAGCAACTACCATTACAAGTTTTGCTCAACAGGACTATCCCCTTTGTAACAAACACCAAAATCAAATCAGATTATGTGAAGAAACCCATTCCAGTAAGCGGGATTGAAGGCATCGTGAGACTGTTATACGAACCAGAAGCCAATGAGACTTTTGTAGGCATGATCCCGTATGGTGGAAGAATGGCTCAAATTTCAGAATCCGACACTCCGTTTCCTCACAGAGGTGGTAACTTGTATAAAATTTCTACTATTGTGAGATGGCAAGACAATGAGGGTCAAGATTCAGAGAGGTACATAAGTTGGAGCAGAAGGTATTACAGTTATTTGACTCCTTATGTTTCCAGGAATCCGAGGGAAGCATATCTCAACTTCAGAGATCTTGATATCGGAATCAATAATGTTGTTGGAGAGACGAGTTATGCACAAGCAAGCATTTGGGGCAAGAAATATTTCAAGAATAATTTCGACCGCCTTGTTTTTGTGAAAACGGTAGTTGATCCAGACAATTTCTTCAAGAATGAACAGAGCATTCCGCCATTGCATTGTAGGTGTAGCAAGAAAGGGATTGAGATGCATTCTTCAGAGATTGGTTCAGTCTACCAAGAAGCTGGGTTTGGTTCTGAATAAGGTGTAATTACTTGATGTTATATTATAACCTGCATCAATAATTGGTTGTATGCGGGTAAATAAGCCACGATTAAAAATATTGTACGCTCTCTTTTAAAAAAAAAAAAAAATTGTATGTTCTATGTACTTGTTGGGAAAATTCTAAAGTTTTGATTTGATTCCAAAACCCAACTGCTCTCCAACCTAGTAGATGATTGTACAAACCTAAGTTAAGTTTTCCAGCTCACTTGTTTGAGCCTTAGATTTTCTAAGTTCACAGGTTTGGAAGCTGAAGACAGAAGAAGACCCAGCTGAGTAATCAGCTGGACCCAAAGTCAGCTGAAAGGTCTCTTAGCTGAACAGAGCTCCAGAACTGAGCTGAGTCAGACTGACTCAAGAAAAGAAGAATGGATCCAGCCAAGGAGATCCAACGGAGCAGAATAAATTGAGCTGCATCAAAGTCTAAGAAAGACAGCTGAGCGGAACAAAAGGGAACTAACTCTGAAGACGTCACTTCAAGTCAGTTTACCCATACAGCTCTAAATTCAAAAACCAGCTCTGAAGACAGAAATCCCGGTGTCAGAGGAAGTCAATATACCTCGACCAATGAGAAATCAACATCTCAGCATCCTAGAAAGGCGAACCTAGGATCTGACACAATGATGAAGACAAGTGAAAATACGCTCAACGGCAGATCGACAGATCAGAGAGTAGGTAAGATTCAAACGGGTCCTCCAACTGCTAGTTTGAATCTCTACCTATAAATACCAGTCTTCAACCTCAGAATCAGATACGAAAAACTCCCCACAAGCTTTCAACATCTCTGAATCTCTCAAGTATCAAAAAGCTCTCCAGCAGTTATCTATCTCTTTAAAAGAGCACTTAACTTCTTAAGTGTTCAATTTCAGAAACTGCTTTAGTTTTTCGTCTGATCAATAGGCTGTAATCATAGTAAATCCAAAGCCTAGATCTGAACGAGTTCATCTCTCAAAGTTCTTCATTGTAAGAACTCGTTCAAAGTTGGAAACCCAAACCCTCCTTTACCCAGAAAAGGTTAGGTCAAGGTTACGCCATCTCGAAGCGCGAAATTCGAGTGTAAGGTTATTCAGTACCCGAAAACTGAAAAGGTGCAGGCTTCTACAAAGGCTCCGTAACTGTTAGAACACAGCTCGAGGTAGAGCTGCGAAGTTGCTTGGTACTCGTAAACCAAGTGGTCATCCTTAGTGGATTTACCAGCTAAAACCTGGTCGTGGACGTAGGAGTTTTCTCTCCGAACCACGTTAAAATTCTGTGTTCTTTATTGCTTTATTCAGTCTTTGCTTTATATTTATTTAAAGAACTAACCGCATTTGCACAGCACAAGTTTTCAAAGCTTCAACTCTCTGGCTGTGTGACCCAGCCAGCTGCATTGATTTCAAACCTGATTAACTGAAAACTGAAACTAAGTTTTTCTGAGCTTTTGTAAAAGGAACGAGCTAAGTTTTTCTTTCCACCACTTTCCGCACAGCCAGCTAAGTTATCAGTCCAGCTGACCATCTTCTTTAGAAGTCAGTTGAACTCATAACTGAGCTCTCACTCAACTCTGTTTTAACTTGATAAAAGTTTTCAAAAATCCCTCTTCGGTGTATTCACCCCCCTCTACACCGAAGACCTCGTTCCGGGACCATCAATTGGTATCAGAGCAGTGGTTCAAACGACCGCTATTTCTGAATCAAGAGATCTGTCTTGAAACTCTGTGTCAGTGGTCAACTGAACAGATCCGTTTTTCAGAAAAACTCATTCTAGTGCATTCTGTACACCTCTTCATGGATTCCTATCTTAACAGGAATCTTCCCACCTTCTCAGTTGATGACTATGCAATCTGGAAATTCAAATTGAAAAGCTTCCTATGTGCGCATCACGACATGATGTGGGACGTCATTTCAGACGGACCCATCCTTATTTATAAACAAGGGAATGAACTCGTACCTGCTCATGATGGAGGACAACCAGAATACCGGCCAATTCTCAAGCCAAAGAAGGAATACTCTTCAGAAGAACGAAAGCAAGCTGGACTGAACAGCTTCGCAAGGAACACCATCTCATCAACGGTCTCGAACGCCTACCTGAGTAAAATCATCAAGTGCGAGACAGCCAAAGAGATGTGGGAGACACTTGCCAAGCTATGTGAAGGGTCAGAAGAGATCAAAGAAAACAAATTCACAATAGCTTGCCAAAAATTCGACAACTTCAAGCAGCTAGCCAATGAGTCCATTGAAGCGATGGAGCTAAGGTTCTCAAACATAGTCGTCGAAATAGAGACAATCAGAACTGGGAAATATACCCAGCGGGAAAAGAACTTAAAGGTTCTTTCAGCTCTTTCAGCTGAATGGAACACTTACAAGGTAGTTCACCAAAGTCGAAGTGACTTGGGTGATCTATCTACAGAAAGGTTGTTCTCACTCTTAAAAGCCAACGAATACAACTTGAAGATCACCCAAGAAGAATCTTCAAGCAGACAGAATGACGGAGAACTCACCCCAGCTCCAAAAGAAATAGCTTTCAGAGCCAACTCTGAAAAGTCAGCTCATGTCAAGTCAGCTGAGTCCTCCAAGAAGAAGAAGGACAAAAAGGATATGAGCAAAGAGGAGCTACTCGAAGAAATTGCCATGTTGGTGAAAAATTATAACAGACTCAACACCAGCAAAGGCAAGTACAAGAAATTTGCCAAGACGTACAGAGACAAGTACACAGCAGCTGATGAAAAATCAGCTGACACCTCAAAACGGACAGAGGAAGGCTGCTTCAATTGCAAGGAGCCGGGACACTACAAGCAGGACTGTCCCAAACTGTCTAAAAAAGAAAAAGATCTTCTAAAAGCTAAGGCAGCTGACAGAAGAAGAGCATATATAGCTGATGAAGAGTCCGAGTGCAACAAAATAGATGATGATATGCCCTTCTCAGACTCAGAGGAAGATGCACTCATGGCCCGTGATGATCAAGACTGGGATGCTTGCTTCATGGGACAGACAGAAGGACTCGATGATGATGAGGTAACTTCTAAAATTCAGAACATATCTAACCCATCACCATCACACGAACACTCTACGCAGGTCTCTGAATCAGAAGGACAACCTGATTGGAATCTGGTGGAGAAAGTCATGAATGACTTCAAGGATTTACAAGAAATTCTTGATGTCATAATGTGTGAAAATGCTAAGGTAGAACTGAAAAAGAAAGAAGCATCAGAAGCAGCTGATGCTACACAGCTCAAAGAGGAAATAGAGTCGCTCAAGGAAAAGATAGTCAAACAGGATCAGCTGATGAAGGAGTTCCACTATGAGAGAAAGCAGCTGATGGACAATTTGGAAAAATCCACAGCTGAGTCAGACAAAAAGACAGTTGAGATCTTGGAGTTAAAAAGGTCAGAAGAAACACTATCCACAAAGCTGGTAGCACTCATCAAAGCTACATCAACGATGGATGAAATAATCAGTGTACAACGACCCGCAGCATTAAAAACAGGATTGGGTTATGATGGATCTAAGGATCTAACAAATGTTGCAACTACAAGTGGAACGAAGGTAACTTTTGTGAAAGCAAAAGAGAATCCAATTCCAGCCGCACAAAAGACTGAGAAACAGAAAACACAGCAAGGTCCTAGAAGACAAGCTGTAAGGCAACCCCAAGCTCAAATCAGACCACATTGGGTTCAGCAACAACGAAGGAATGACGCTGGACAACATCGACACCAGTATCATCAGCAGCAAGTGACGAGATATCAACCGAGATATCAGACAAGATCTCCAGCTGGATATCAGACATATGACTACCAGCTGGATTATCAAGTCCAGCCGAGATACCAAATTAGACAGCAGAGACAGAAGCAAAGAAATGTCTCAGCTGTACACTCAGCTGGAAATCAACGAAGAACTGAACTATCAAGAAATCAAGCTGGGAGAAGACAGAGATCAAGACCCAGCCAACAGAGTCAAACAAAGAACACAAGGAACGTGTTCATAGACACAGCTGGGAGAATTATCAGATCTAACGATCCAATCAGAGTCATCAAACAAATATGGATCGTAAAGGGATCTCTAACTAACCCATAAGGACCCAATCACAACTGGGGACCTAAATTTTGATTTCTGTGACAGGCTGCAAGAAAAAGATGCATCATAGAGGAATCGATGAGAACACTGTGGTACTTGGACAGCGGATGCTCAAAACACATGACTCATCTAAAGCATCTACTCCAAGAATACGAAGAAATGGCCTGTGTCCTCAAGTAACGTTTGGTGACAACTCCAAAGGTTTAACCAAAGGTTACGGTACATTTGAAACCTACAATGTTAAAATATCTAACGTTTCATATGTACAAGGATTAAAACATAACTTGCTTTCCATTAGTCAATTCTGCGATAATGGTTTTTCTGTCAAGTTCGATGCACAGGGATGTACAGTGAAAAACAGGGAAACCAAGCAGGTATTACTGAGAGGGAAAAGAGAAGCAAACATATACTTTGCTGACTGGAACAGCAGCCCTCCAGACACATGTCTTGTATCAAAAAGCAGCAATGAAGTCAGCTGGCTGTGGCACAGACGGCTGAATCATCTCAACTTCAAGACAATCAACAAGCTGGCTAGAAATCAGCTCGTTAATGGAATTCCAGACCAAGTTTATGACAAAAGTCATATTTGCAGTGCTTGTCAACAAGGAAAACAAACAAGGATTTCATTTTCTCTCAAGCCGACGCCCTCAACTGATCGAGTTCTTCAACTTCTTCACATGGATCTTTTTGGTCCAGTAACACCAGCAAGTTTCAACGGCAGGAAATACACTCTGGTCGTAGTAGATGACTTCTCCAGATTCACTTGGGTTTCATTCCTGTACCAGAAAAGTGAGACAAGATCCAAGCTGCCAGCCCTACTGGAAAGGTTGACGACTCAAAAGGAATGAAAAATTATCTCAATCAGATCAGACCGAGGAACTGAGTTTCTGAATGAAACCATATATGATTATTGTGAGAAGAACGGAGTACAACATCAAACCTCAGCTGCACGCACACCTCAACAGAATGGTGTAGCTGAGAGGAGGAACAGAACACTCAAGGAAGCAGCTACCTCAATGTTAGCAAGCTCAGCCATTCCAAAGAAATTCTGGGCTGAAGCTATCAACACAGCTTGCTTCACTCAGAATAGATCGCTACTCACATCCAGACAAGGAAAGACTCCGTACGAGCTATGGAATAACAGGAAACTCTTCATCGGGTATTTCAAGGTTTTCGGTTCTAAATGCCATATCCTAAATAATGGGAAAACTCAGCTGAAGACGTTCGACGCCAAAACTGACCGAGGAGTATTCCTTGGGTACTCAGCTGTAAGTATAGCTTACAGAGTCTTCAACAGAAGAACACAAACAGTCGAAGTGACTCCTCATGTCACCTTTGATGAAACATCCTTCGAATTCAGAGAGTCGATCAAACAAAGAAACACAGCTGGAACATCAAGCTCCGATCCAGCTCAAACAAGATCTCAAGTAATTCGAATCCGGAATCTAGCTGAACCATTGATTTGGGATGATGAACCAGGAGAACCTCAAATCAATTCAGCAGAGGCAAATCAATCAGCTGATGATCCAGAGGGATCCCCAGTATCAGATCAAGGGGGAATGCCGCCAGCTGGAAATCAAGACCCAGCTGATTCCCCAGCTCCCTCTCCAGCTGGATTCACTCAGTCTACGCCTCAAGATCAATCTAACTCTAATCCAAATCAGAACGAGTCTCAGGATATGACTCCAGAACATCTCCAAGCAAGACGTGACTTAGCAACTTCAAGCATCAATGAGCTAGAAGAAGAAATTAGAAGAAGACGAAGATGGATCGATGATCATCCAGCTTCAGCAATCATTGGAGAACCATCAGACAGAGTTAGAACAAGAAATTCAATTGCTCAAAACCCGCCTTCAAATCCTCAAGAAACAGATAATGAAGCTCAAGTCTCAGTAGAGCTAGATCTGACCGTCTACAATGAAGACACAGCTTTCATGGCATGTTATGTAGCTCAAGTTCCAGAGCCTCAAACAATTGTCGAAGCATTAAAGAGTGTGCCCTGGACAAATGCTATGCAAGAAGAACTGAATGAATTTCTCAGAAATTGCGTCTGGGAACTGGTCGATAGACCAGAAGGAGTCAAAATAATAGGACTTAAATGGATATTCAAAAACAAGCTGGATACTCTTGGAGTAATAATCAGAAATAAGGCTCGCTTAGTCGCCAAAGGATATACACAGCAAGAAGGAATAGACTTTGAAGAGTCATTTGCTCCAGTAGCAAGATTGGAAGCAATCAGATTATTCCTTGCATACGCAGCTCATCACAAATTCAAAGTATACCAAATGGACGTGAAGTGTGCATTCTTGAATGGGGAAATCAAAGAAGATGTCTATGTAGAGCAACCCCCAGGATTTGAAGTAGAAGGAAACAAAGTTTACAAGCTAAAGAAGGCGCTTTATGGGCTGAAGCAAGCACCTCGAGCTTGGTATGACACTCTGTCAGGATTTCTAGTATCCAAAGGTTTCAAGAAAGGTTCAGTTGACAGAACCCTCTTCACCATCAAGCTAGGTGAAGATATTTTAGTTGTTCAAATTTATGTGGACGACATCATCTTCGGCTCAAGATCAACTTTCTTATGTGAAAGATTTGGAGAGATGATGTCAAAACAATTCCAAATGTCAATGATGGGAGAAATGAGTTTCTTCCTAGGACTCCAAGTCAAGCAATCAGCAGAAGGAATATTCATAAATCAATCCAAGTACGTGAAAGACTTGATCACCAAATATGGAATTCAATCCAGCAAAACGGTGAAGATCCCTATGAATACAAACTGGAAGATTGAACCTGGAACCGAAGGAAAATCAGTGGATCCCAGCAAATACAGAGGGATAATTGGTTCCCTGCTGTATCTCACAGCTAGCCGCCCAGATATATCATTTGCAGTCGGAGTGTGTGCCAGATTTCAAGTTGATCCTAAGGAGGCACATATGCAAGCAGTCAAGAATATTCTCAAATATCTAAAGGGTACTCAGAGTGTTGGGCTGTGGTATCCAACAAGATAATTTGTACCGATCGGATACTCAGACTCAGACTATGCTGGAGATCGATTAGACAGAAAATCAACTTCAGGAACATGTCAGTTCCTAGGAAGCAAGTTGATATCATGGTTTTCAAAGAAGCAGACGTGTGTCGCTACCTCTACAACTGAAGCGGAGTATATGGCTCTCGGAAGCCGTCGCTCTCAAATTCTCTGGCTGAAGCATCAGCTGGATGACTATGAAGTGAAAACTGGTCAAGTTCCAATCTTCTGTGATAGCTCAAGTGCTATTGCAATATCTGAAAATCCAGTTCTTCACACAAGGTGTAAACACGTTGACGTTCGACATCACTTCATCAGAGATCACGTGGAAAAGAAAGACGTCATTGTTGAGAAAATTCACACAGATATTCAACGAGCTGACATATTAACAAAGCCGCTGATGGAAGCAAGATTCAAAATGCTGTGTGGATTGCTTGGATTGCTTAATCCTGATGAAGAAACTTCATCCAGCTGAGGGGGAATAAGACTCAGCTGGAAACCTTTTGGGATATCAAGATGGAAGAATCCAGACCCAGTCGTTTCGTGAACTCAGTTCAAGAAGGGAAACCAGCTGAGGGGGAATCAAGCTCAGCTGGATAGTTAAACTGAAGGAGTAACTCAACACAAAGAAACACAGCCGAGGTATCAGCTGACTACAAAGTTCAGCTGACAGGTTTGCAGTCTTTCATTTATTTCCCTGAGGAATATGCTATTTAAGGATAAAATTATTTGAATTTAAATTCAAAATTCACAGACATTCCTTAGAAGGATTCGTCAATAAGCCATCTATCAAATCGAATCCCATCGCATTTAATGAAAGCATGCAGGGTACTGTAGCTCGGGAAAGTCGAGGCAGAAGTCAGAACGTTTTGACTACCTCACGCGCGTGTGACCTACAATCTACATACGCACGTCACTTAACGTGTTGCGCAAATCTTTCCCAGCCGCAGATCTTGAATTCAAATCTAAAGATCTCAACCGTTCATCAAGATAGACGGTTGATATATATATATCAAAGATATGCAAATCGTCGCCATATTTACTTATTTTTTCTGCAAATCAAGTTCTTGCTTATCTCTCTGCAAAACTCTTTTTTCTTGTATTCTTCTAACTTTTCAATACAGAAATATACAATGGCACCAAAGAAGATAACCCCAGGAGCAAACCAATCGGAGAACCTCATGTCAAAGCTGCACTTTGAGAGTTGCTTAACTCTCAAGAACTACAAGAACTCGGAGTTCCAGGAGGTGCTGGATCTCATCGAGAAGGCAGGCCTACTTCAATGGGCGACGGCGCGTCCGAAGAACATCTTCCACCGGGAAGTAGCAGAGTTCTTCATGGAGATGACGAACAGAGAAGAACGTCTCCGCTCCAACATCACCCTCAAACTCAAAGAAAAGACAGGGCATACAACTCCCTGGGACGTCGACATCAACATCAACCGGATGCTGAACAAGCTGTTTGGATTGAAAACTCTTGGGAACCGCTCACCAGACAACTACACCAGAGAAGAGATCCAGGCCGAACTGGACCAGATGCTGTTCAAACCAGAACCCTACAGGGCGAGTATGTCCAAGCTACTGCTCAAGCCCAAATTCAGACTGCTTCTGGATGTCACCCAGAAGTGCATTCTAGGTATAGCTGGATCTCAAGGAGAGATCGGCATACCCAAGCTGAAGCCCATGATAGCCATCCTCAGGAATGATCCTGTGGATTGGTTCTCCTACTTTATGGGAAAGTTGGAAAAGGAGTCGAAGAAAATTTACTTTGAAGATGACAGCTTCACCAAGTTCAGCTGTAGGGAGACCATCTATTTATGCACCAAGGTGGCGTGCATAATAGAACACTACACAACTGGACGACAAATCAAGTGGAAAGACACAGAAGAGTTCCCTGTGTCCAAAGTTCTTTTTGAAAAGCAGAGTCAGCTCTCTGACTTGATGAAGAAAGCAGCCCTGAAGGAAAGAAGAAGATGCAGGAGGCAAAACAGCAGACTGCCTCTCCCTCTCAAGCAGGGAAACGAAAGCAGCCAGAGGAAACTCAGCCAGCTGGATCTCCACCTGCAAAAAAGAAGCTCAAATTTAAGGCGGCCGACAAGAAGTGAGGAGACGACAGAGAAGCCACCGGAATCGAATGGAGATCGCCGGCGAGGAGACAGCTCAGGATTCCTCCTCCAGCACAGATCAAGGAAGGGAGTTCGTGATTGCTTCACGAGAAGCTGAGGAACCACAGATAGTGGTCCCCCACCCTGACCCGGAGGATGCTATTCCACTTCGCCAAATCCTACAAGCATCCTCACAACCCGCTCCAGTTGATCTCACATCATCTGGATCTCCTCCTCAACAACACTCTCTTCTCCTTCCTCCTCAACAACACTCTCTTCTCCTTCCTCCTCATCCTCAGGTACCTCTCCAAGAATCCTCGCCTACTTCTTCAATACCTGAAACCACCCATCTTTCAGCACCCAGCTCACCTAAAGAGCCCCATCTAGCTGACGCTCCTTTGCAGCTGGATGATGAATACCAAACTGAACCATCAAGCCCTACTTCTTCTGAGGAAATCGAAATCCTCAGTCCCAGAGCCGTTGCACGTGCTGCCACAGTCATGAGGGTCGAGGACCTCAGACTTCAAGGAATAAAGAGCGCACTGCAACATTATCCCTCTCTTGCCTCGCTTCCTGCTGCTTTAGTCGCTGTCAGCGACTTCAAATTTTATCTGGCTACCAAGATGTCCACTTGGTATGCAAATGAAGAAATGGTGGAGTTCTACACTTTCGATAAGCTTAAAGCCGAAGAAGCAACTCTGCAGGAGATATTCGGATTTGGAAGTCTTCAGGATGCCTTTGAGCATTAAGACGAGCTGATCCAAATCCTCATCCAGAAGGTCGAACAGGATGAAGTACCACCTTCTGAGGAAGTCATCTCTCGAGCCAACTCCTACCTACACAACCTCAGCTGGATTGTTCCAGTTGAAATCGCTGGAAGCCGTCCTCGCCGACACCGAGGCAATGATGATTGAAGAAGAGCCAACTAATGCAACAGTTGAGCCAACCGAAGCTGCCCCACAGAGTCCAGATACCGATGACACTCGCTCACTGGTCGAGATCGAGACAGTAAAACCCAGCCAAGCCGAATCCGGGACCCAGACGGATCCTACTGTGCTTTCTGATGCAATGAAGGACGAGATCGCCAAACAAGTCGAGGAAATCCTTTATCAGGATAGACTCAAATCAAATGTTGACACCCTTCTGCGCATCACAGCTATTGAATGGCAAGTCCAATGTAATGGACAGTCCATTGATGACGTGCACAGATTCACCCAGAATCTGCAGGAAAGCACCAGCAGAGATCTCAAACAGTCTCTCGTTTCTCAACGTATTGATAATTCAAATCATCTAGAGAAGAGAGTCCCTGAGATCATCTCAAACCTCCAAGCTCCGCTGGAAAGCAGCGTCATCGACTTATCCAGCCAGCTGGACGCTCTCCAACAGCAGACTCTCTCCCACAGAACTGACATCCACCAGCTGTTCAATCTTTACAAAGAGCTGGACAATCAGTTCAAAGCTGGAAGCAGCAGCACAGCACAGCTCAATCTCGTCACAGCAGACAACTCAGCAAAGATTGCTGATATTGACAAAGCTTTGGCCCAGCTGAATGAGACAGTAGTCAATCTCTCCTCCACTCTTATTGATAATGCCAAAAAGGGGGAAGGTAATGACAAGAGAAAAACTTCAAAGATGGGCAAAGGAAAAGCTGTAGCTGAAGTCCAAGTGATGCAGTCAGAGATTGACGAAGTTGTTCTTGATTTGGATGCGAGAGAACAGTTTGGACGGAAAGGGAAATGGAGCAGAATGATCATCCCTCTTGCCAAAGCTAGCGGAGCCACGCCAGAACAGTTCAATGATACTCATTGGCTCTGCAACTTTGTAACTCAGCAAAAGCAAGAGATGAAAAGCCTCCAAGAACAGCAGAAGAAGAAAGAAAGTCTGCTAAATGCCAAAGAAAAGAAGCAGCAGAGGAAAAGAGCAAGCATAAGAGCTGCAAAGAAAAAGTCTCAGATGCCGATGAACTGGAGAAGAGTAGATGAATGGATCCCAGAAGAGCTAAACGATGACTGGGAACATACAAAGTTTGAGTTCATCGAAGATTTCTATTATCTGGGAGCTTACCCAAATACGCCCCCAGATGTTGCTTTCATGATGCATCTAAATGAGCTTTTTCATCAAGACAGGATGACGGCAAAAGCATTCTTCAACGCTGCAAATACCGCGAAGATCCAGCTCACTGCTCTCCAGCTGTATCATATCCAGCCTCCGTTGATACCTGGAACTCATCTTCCTGACAAATCAAAAATTATCGCTGAAGTAAACAGATGGGCGATCAGGAGAAAAATTTCCAAGGCAAACAACGAAGAAGAATACAGGAAGCTGGAGCAGATGATATTTAACCGGTACAGGTTAAGAACAGATGAGCAGCTGGAAGAAGATCGTCTGAAGAATCAGCAGAAGCAGCAAAAATGAAGACCCAGTTAACTGGGATTAATTTGTTTTGTCTTTGTTCAGTTTGTTAATCCTGTATCTCTTGTAATCATCTTTTGTGGATTAATAAAACTGAAATATTTTGTTCTCAAGCTCACCCTGATGACAATAACTCTTTGTCTAGGCACTGAACTCTGAATTTAATCTTCTGCTGAAATCTTTTAAACCCACTTTCTCATTTAGGGGGAAGCAGGTTGTTTTTCTCAGTTAGGTTTTGGCATCATCAAAAAGGGGGAAATTGTTGGGAAAATTCTAAAGTTTTGATTTGATTCCAAAACCCAACTGCTCTCCAACCTAGTAGATGAGTGTACAAACCTAAGTTAAGGGGGAAACGATTGAGTCTTAAACTCATGCTCTCTTAAAAACTGCTAAGCAGATTTCTCTTTTAAAGACTACTAACACGTTTAGCCTAAAAATATGGTGAAGATTTTGGATGCAAACGTTAGAAATTTAATGCAATTAAGAAAACATGATAAATAATATTAATTAATTTGGCGCCAAAAGAAAACTGTTAAAAATTTTGTTTTTATATATTAGTAATAGATTAGAAATTTTAGGGGTAATATAATATATATTGTTAATATTTATATTATTTTCTTAAACAAGAAAGAGGATAAAAGGATGTATAGACCCATAAGTAAAACTATGGATATTAGAAACTAGAAAGATGGTAAAGGGTTCAGGTTAGTTTGGGTCTGGTTTTTAATCACAAAGAGAGACGGATTTAGAGATGGGCTTGGGATTAATCCATACATCATTTTAACCCAAACTTTTTTCTCACAAAATAAATAAATAAATAAACCATTATATTTCCTCCAAACCTTATAATTATTTTATTACATGCATGTCTAAATTGTTTTATGTGTGCATATTTTATTTCATATAAATTATTTCACGCACTAAACTATTTTCTTCATGCATATAGTTGTTAAAAAAATTATATATGATTTTAATTATGGGAAAACTGCAAATTAAATTATAAACTTTACATCATTTTGCAATCACAACTCGAACATTAAAACTTTGCAATTAAATACACAAACTTTAATTTATTTATTATTTTTTTTTTGCAATTTAGAACTGTTAGGAAAATTTTAAGTGCTTTTAAGTGATACCAAAACCTAGCTGACCCCAACCGAGTAGATGATTGCCTAACCAAGCTTATCCAGCTCACCTGTTTTGAGCTTATAGATTTTCTAAGGTTACAGGTACACAACTGAAGTAAAGAGCAAAACACAGCTGAGCGTGAAACACAATTGAACAGAACTAACTCAGCAGAGCTGTACAGAGATTACAACAGACAAGAGAAGAAAGACTCAGCTGACCAAGCTGAGTACACGACAAGGTAAATCAAGTCAAGTAATCAATGCGATGATATCCAAAGCAAAGACGATCAAGTTCGAGATCAAAACACAGCTGTATCAAAGACCCAGCTCAAGTAACAACTCAGCTCAGCGTCAAAGACTCAGCAGAGTTCAAGACACAGCTCAGAGTCAACAACACAGCAGAGTCAAAGACAACTTGAAGATTCGTCTGAGATAAAGTTCCATAAGTCAGAAGTCAGAGCTGACCTGTACCAACAGGAACTCAACACCTCAGCACCTAGAAGTCAAACCTAGGCCTGCGATACGAGGAAAATTCGGATGAAGACCGGAACTCAATGTCAGAAGTTAGGTAGAGATTCAGAACGGCTCTTTCCAACGGCTAGTTCCAATCTCTCCCTATATATATGAGTCTTCTTCATCAAGATCTGTGGGCGAGTGCAGAAAAAGAGAGACGACTGAACATCCAGAAAAACGAACAACTCGCAAGAAAAAGTCAAATCTCAAAAGAACTTACAGACAGCTGAAGTTCTTGAGTTGTTCATACATATTCAGTCATAGGCAGAAAAGAATAGAATAAAAATATCACAAGCCTAGTTTGAACGAGTTCATCATACCCATATGTTCTTCTTTGTAAGAACTCGTTCATAGTTGGAAAATCCCAAAACCCAAACCTTTCTCCCCAGAAAAAAGGTTAGGTTAAGGTTTGCTTGCTCGAAGTGGTTAATTCGAGTGTTAGGTTCTATAGTATCCGTAAACTACAGGCTAGGCTTCAGCAGTGCCCGTAATCTGTTGGTTACGTTTTGATACAGTACGCGTAAACCTGTATCTAGCTCGAGGAACTGAACTGCAACTCTTGCTGACTGCGCGTAAATTTCGTGGTATCCTTAGTGGATTACTAGAAGGTTTCTGGTCGTGGACGTAGGAGTCATTCTCTGAACCACGTTAAATAGCTTTGTCATTTACTGCTTTATTTATGCATCCAGCTGACCCTCATAAGAAAATCTTTCAAGTTGCATAAACTGTCTAATAGAAAAGAGAAACAAAGCTTTGCAATAAATATTTAAAGTAATAGACGGACTTTCCAAAATCCACCATATTCCGCACACAGCCAGCTGTGTTGATCAAACTGTCTTCTAGCTTAGTCGAACTCATCCAGCTCACTCAAAAGAGTTTTAACTGGAAAAGTTTTTAAACTTGGTGTATTTACCCCCCTCCCCTACACCAAGTCATCCGTCTCGGGACCATCAAGAACTCAAGTTTGTTTCCAGCACCGAAAACGCTAACAATACCATGTTAAATTGAGTTGATTTAAATAGTTTGCCTTCATTTAAATGTTTCCCAATTCTTACACATCAAAAACAAAATCTTTTCTCATCTACATCACCAATTTAACATGGCCATATCAGCGAATCCATCCCAGAAACAGAGCGTTGACTCTAATTGCAAAAAAAATCAAAGTTTGTATTAAATGCAAAGGTTCGAAGTTTAATTTATATTTTTCCCTTTAATCAATTTACTGTTGCACAACGAGGCACTCTGGAACTTACTCAAATTAATTCTAATTTTGCACCAAAAGACCAAAGGTAGATGAGGGATTGCTATGAATATTTATCTTTATTTTTTTTAGTTGGGGAATGTGAAGAGTGAGTTTCGTATCCAAAGTCTCTCACTCTTAGAAAGAGAAAGAATACCAATTACACTACATGCCTGTGACATTTCATTTATCTTTGTTAACCATGTGGAAACTAACCTTAATATAAATGCTCCGTGTGTGCTATATTTGCTTCAAGCCTAAACTAGGCTCGAGAGTTGGAAACTAACCATCGAGAAGTAGGAAACAGCTATACGATACACCGATTTATTTTTGCCCTCGGATCTATTTTGATTATCTAACAAACACATATATACAAAATCCATCCTATGCATGCTCCTATGAGATAAATACGATCATAGGATGTTTTAACAGAATACATGCGAACTTAGCGGTCAAAGACTTTAGAGTTGATCTTCTGAATTGTTTCCATAGGAGGACTCGTCGATGGATGGATCGAGCTTCGACTTCCTCTCCTTCTTGCAGTAGGCGTCAGCCCTCTCTCTCTCAGTCTAGGGTTTTTGTTGCTTTGTATTGTATTATCAGACAACTAATGATCTTGACTCTAATATTTATAGATGGTATATAAAATATTTAATTAATATTATAGTCCATCAGTCAAACCCATGTCAAGCCTAGATGGGCTTGCACTAAGAGAAATAAGCGCCACCTACAAGGAGCCAGGCCAATTCAGGAATCTAATAGCTTAAATAAGATTTTGATTTTCTAGTGTCTGATTTCTTTTATTCAGTCTAGAATAATAAATTATTAATTTATTCTACTATAAAATTAATATTGAATTATCATCTTATTTATTTGATGAGTCGGGGCTAGTATTAAACTTAAGTAATCCCCGTATTTAAGATTACAAATATTCATTAGTTAATTAATAGTTTCTGACAGTCTTATAATTAATTAATAATAATTAATATCTTGAGTGCTACCACTTAAACTTATTATCATACCGAAACTAATTCCACGTGCAGGGTTTAATGTGATAAACTTATTAAGTTCCTCAAGGGATTAATGTGATAAACGTAAACTTATTATCATACCGAAACTAATTCCATATTGAGTTTATACACCAAGATATCACCCTTGATAAATCAAAGTAATAATCAATTACTTATTTACCAATAAATTCAATTAAGGCTAAGATTATTTTAAATCACTGAGATCTTAGTTCTTTATTAAGTCAGATTAAAGAACTTATCTCACTGTGATCATTTCAATACGTGAAACATACTAGCATATATAAATAAATAGCTAAGATAAGCTATTTATCTATTTATGCTACAGTCCAAATCAATAGCTAGTCCTAAGATGTCTCAACTGTGAAATCTATTTATATCTCATAAGAAACCAATTATATGATCTTCTGTGATCTACAACACACCATATAATCTACAATACTGAGATAAGTGGATAATTATGCAATGATAATGATTCAGATAGGAAAATCATAATGAACATAAGGAATCAATGTATAGCATAAAGAGTTGCTTTTAGTATACAACCCTTCACGGAATATTTTTGTTAGCTTTTTAATTGTCCGTACATATAATTGTAATTACTAATCCATATATTATTAAAACGAATGTTGATTCGAGGTCTCCCCTTGATTTTAGGTCCTACGTGGCGCGCTCTACATTCAGTATTCTTATTTATCTTAAATCCTCTTTTATGTATTTTTAATCCATTTATTCAATAAATTTAATATGAAGTTTTTTATCCCACATCTATTATCAATAAGACTTCACTCTTGGAGAACCATTATAAATACTCAAAGATCAATATGTATTTTTTCATCCTGCATTTATTTTGCATATAAACAATTTAATTTGGTCAATTAATTGGTTGGCCAAATAAATAATTCTAGTATCCCGTCTTTCTTGCGTATTAAAAATTATTAATTTAGTAAGAAAGATAAGATTTCAGTGAAAGAAAAATTTCTTTTTCCGAAAATTTTATCTGGCAGATATATTTTGCCGTAAAAATGAGTTTTAATTAATTTTTATCGTCTCGGTTAATCCGAAACGAAGAAGTTTTTACATTTGTCAATAAGTGATAAATGTTTGGTCATAATTTGACTGAAAGAAGAATTTAATTCATTTAAGTGAAATTCTGTGAGATTTATCACTTAAAATTTTAGTTTCGGTCGATTTGAAAATGTTTCGAATCTCCGACTCTTTCTGTGAGATTTTTATCTAGGGATCGTGAAACCCTAAATTAAATTTCTATGTTGAGAAGTTTAAGGTTTAATTGAAGATTTGTTAGTTATTAATTAATTGATTAAGCAATTAATTAATTAAACAACTTAACTTAACTATTAAATATTAAATATTTATTCCTATCTCTATATATGAAACCCATCTCCTCCCTCCTTCCCTCACTCCTCTCGACAGCATACACACACACATATGTATATACACTTTCCACCATTGATGAGTTCATCCAAGCTTCCAAGATCAAAGATTCAAGTTCATCAATCACTCTCAAGTGATTAAGTAAGCATAGATCTCTTCTATTCCAAGTTCCTAGCTCAATTTCTATGGTTAAAACATCCTCTTTCATGTATATATATATAAATTTCGAAAATTTGGGAGAAAATTGAGAAGTGATTGGATGATCTTGATTTCTTAGTATGATGTTTATTTCATGTTTATATGATGATTTATGTGATTAAATGAATCATGAGAAACCCTAAACCTAT
Source organism: Agastache rugosa (assembly GCA_031470985.1). NCBI lineage: Eukaryota > Viridiplantae > Streptophyta > Magnoliopsida > Lamiales > Lamiaceae > Agastache > Agastache rugosa. Next base: position 10,642,414 of record CM062607.1, read on the forward strand.
TTCTTGAGATTTTTGAAAAATTCAAGAAATGACCAAGTTTTGATCCATGTCTTGTATGATTAATTTGATGTTATAAATGAGTTTAGTTAATTATTTTAAGCATGTTTCATATTGGAAGTGAGTATAAATTCCCAACCATTTTTATTTTATGGAAAATGTCGAATTTATATGTTTAAAAATTAGGGTTTGAAATGTTGATAAAGTATGATGTAATTGATGGATGATTTGATGTTATATGATGTTAATGATGTTTGATTAATCAAGAATTAATCAAAAGAAAGCTTGATGAACCCTAAATTCTAGTTTAATTCGAAAATTGGGTTCTTAAATTAGGGTTGATAAATTGAGGATTAATTAAATTAAATTAATCGAAGAAATGAGCTTATGTTAATTATATAAGCATGCTAGAAATTAAAATGAAGAGAAAGGAATTTTAGAAACCCTAAATTTAAAAAAACCAAAAATTAAATAAATAAAATAAATAATTATTTGATTTTTAAGTAATAAATTAATTGCATTTATGAACTTCTCATTAAAAATAAAGTATTGTGTGATTTTCTGGGAGTTTAATTCAAAGTAATAAAGAATTTCTATTTTTGATTGAATTTCCCGAGTCGGGAGTCTATATATTTAATCGAGTCGAATGTGTGAAGAGAATGTGTAATTATGTTCATAATGTTGGAAAATGTGAGTGGATTTAATTTAAGAATTTTCTGAATCCGTTAGACGGATTAAAATCGACTTTGTCGATTATGATGAATAGTAATTAATGTATAATTATGTTAAATGTGATTTTGATGGATGTTTAATGATTAATGATGAATTAAGATAGAGTAAGAGCGTTTAAGAAGTTAAGATAGAAATTCTCAAGTTTCGTCGAGTTTCGACGTAGAATTTCGAAGTAAATTAGAAGTTAAGAATATCGAATTCGTTTATTCAATAGTAGTTAATTCTCGTTCTGAATTTGTGAATTCTATTTCGAATAAAGGAGCGAGCGGAAGTGTGAATCCGAGGATTCAGGTTCGTTAAAGTTTAAGTCCAAAGCTTCAGTTATCAGGTGGGCTTTCTAAACCAAGAAATGATAAATGTTATATATATAAATATGATTATATATATGTGTGATGTTTTCAAAGTAATTGGCTTGCCAAATGTTTAAAGTTTTGTATGATACCGTCTACCAAAGAAAGACGAATTCGGTCCTACGCAAGGTAGGATTTGTGTACACTATTTTGTAAGTTTCAAAATTCAATAAAGAAAAGAGAATCCGAGCCTTTTCACCGTTAGTAATTTGGTATCTCTCACAAAATATGGCCAAAGAATATAATATTAATTAATTTGTTAGAAAATTTAAAAAGAGAAATCCAAACCAACTCTCCATTATTAATTTGGCATCTTTCTCATAAATTAAATATGATCCTATAATATTTATTAGTTTGTTAATCTATATATATATATTATTAAAATGATTGTGAATTCGAGCTCTCTCCTTAATTCGATGTCCTACGTGGCGCTCTCTCCTTTCGGTATTCTTATTTATCTTTAATCCTTATTTTTAGCATTTTTATTCATTTATTCTATGTATATGTAATATAAATTTTTCCATCCCACATTGATTCTTAATAAAACTTCTTAGAGAACCTATATAAATACTCACAATCCATGTGTATTTTTCCATTCCACAATTATTTTGCACAACCAATGTAATTTGGCAAATTAATTTGTTGGCCGAATAAATAGTTTTATTTTATTGACAATTTTAATTTGATCAATTATTAAGTTGTCAATATAAATTTTTTTAATTTAACAAATTTTTAAATTGAAATAAAAGAAAATTTCCAATAGTACGTATTCTCAATTATAATTCTCGGATTTGTATATATATATACACGTAGGGATAATTCTTGAAATTTGACTTTGTGACGAGATGATCAGACGTACACAACAATTAACATCGTATATAATAAAATCTTTGACAAATTGCTTGGTAAAAATAAAAAGGGAAAAGTAGCATATACAGCCCTAACGTGTCAACCTCGATCTCATTTACACCCTTAAGGGAAGGGTTGAGGCTGCCAGAATCCCAACGTTTAAAAAGTAGGGAAAAATAACCTCTCCCGTCTAATGGCTCTGTATATGCTACTTTTCCCTATTTTTTTTTAATTTAATCATTCAAAGAACATACTCCCTCCGTCCCACTCATTTTGTTTTGTAACTGTTCTGCACGGTTATTAAGGAGAAAGATAAAAGAGAGGAAATGGGTAGGTCTCATCACTTTTGAAGGGTTAATTATTTCCTTATCACTTTTGAAGGGTTAATTATTTCCTTTTTAGGAAACAAGACAATTTAAATGGGATAGCTGACGAACATGGATTTTCATGATATTTTGGGCGCATTCGATGCCATTTGTTAGTGAAAAACCATGTCGTTTAACATTTTTCTCAAGTTAAACCTTGTTTTGTCGGTTTTTACGCTTGCTTTCTTGTTTCGAAATAATTACAGGTAAATGGGTGTGGAATTAGAGTAAAAGGAGCTTGAAATGAGAAAGAGGAGCTCGATACGAGAACATGACAAAAAACAGAGATCGATTCGTAGTCCGGACGAGGGAGAACGGGCCGAAACAATGAAGGTGCGCAACCGGGAGCGACTTTAGCGCGCGGCCGTGCCCGCCTTCACGAATTTCCTTCTCCGCTGCGCGGGATACGGGCGCGGGATGCTCTGCCGGTGCGCAAACCGCGTGCGCAAGAAGGAAATTCCTTCTTGGCCGCGCGACTTCGAGCGCGGCCGCGCGCGGCGGAGCTGTACCTTCCGAAAACACATTTTTGCTTCATTTTTCATCCCATTTTCGGATTTTTACTCCATAACACTTTTCTCCCACCTAACAAACTATATATAGGGCATTTGGGCTCTCATTTCTAGGTCATCCACTCTCCTCCCACCACCCATACACACTTTCACACTTTTACACACACCCACCATTGTTGGAGCTTGGAACTTGAGGAAGGAGAAGCTAGGAAGGGATATTGAAGATCAAGAGTTGGATTTGTCACTTTATCTCTAATCTCTTGCCCTTTTGATGTTTTTATTCCTAGATTTGGAATTTGTGTTGATTATGAACATGGTTGGCTAAATTCCTCTTATGTTTAAAAGTTTAAAATTTGAAGTTCCATGTGACTGACGGACTATTATGTGGACCTGATCAACCCACATAACTAGAAACTCAGTAATATGGTCTTCCACCTCCATAATGGAGTTAATTAATGAGATGAAGTTAGAAAGTTTGAGATATATGAAATTGTGTTGTGGTTTTGAGAATTTAATGAGATTGTTTATTGTTGGTTTGCTTAAAGCAAATTGATGAATAATTGTGCAAGTAAGTTGGTTGTTTATCTTTGGAAGGTACCGTGAGTTTGGTACCATCAATTGGAAGCGAAATTAGCTTCTCAAAGTGACGAGGTCATAAGAAAAATTCTAGCATATGCATATGAGTATTACGGAAATGTTAGTGGAATTTTTAAACGTTTTCATCATGTTTCGATGGATAGCAATGAAAGTAATATTTCAAAAATTCTCAGAATAAAAAGATTAGTTTCTTTTCTTCTCGACGAGTGGCAGGAAATGGGCAGTTTCCCGTGCACCTCAGTTCATCTTGGAGCAAGATTGGGATCGTATGCTCTTCGGAGATTGCTGTGGAAATATAGTCGAGATTTATATGTGCTACTCTACACCACCACCTGGACCGTATTAGCCGCCGATCCGAGTGGATAGAGCAGGATTGCAGGATCCGATATTTCAAGACGACCTAATTCCTTTTCTCATTTCTCAGGAGAACTCTGAGCTCGTTGTTACTCCTCATCCTAATGATTATGGGTTTGATGTAAACTCATTTCTTTCTTAGCCGTTGTCGAATGGCTATGTTTCATCTCCACCTCTATCAAATGTTTTGTTTATGTTCTCGAGCCTTCTACTTCGGTGAACAATTTGATTCAGCTCCCTCTATTGATGTAGTTCCATTAAATCCTTCTTTGGATACTCTTCAAGCTTTGAATTCTTCAGAGCTTGATTATTTCTTTGGAACTCAGCTTGTTTCTTTCGTTTCTATAAGAGGAGTACGTCTGGACCTCGTCGTCATGTCAGTGACGAGGAGATCGTTGACCCGAGATCAGAGCAACCGAAGGATATTTTTTTCTTCATCGTGTGCCGTTTAGTCATCTAGGGTTTCAACCTAGCTAGTTTTAGAATTTCTTCGGGTGTGATCGACATGAGTGTCGTCCGTTTAACGTTAGATGAAGTGGAGAGAGAGCCAAGAAGAGTACCGAGTCTGAGAGTGAGGAAGAAAAAGAAGAAGAAGATCCATTAAAGGATGAGCAGTGAGAGAGAGGGTTCGAGAGTGGCGTTAATTTAATAGATTAATAATCGAACATATTTTACGCTTCGTCGTTTTTAAGTTTTACGCTTGTTTAGTAAGCTTTCGTAAAAAGATGCATAATATGTTAAGTTTTTAAAGATCCGGTAGCGATGAAGAATTCCGCACTGAGAAAGTATATTTTGCGTGATGTCCTAATATCACGGATAACGTAGGGAGTTTTTGTTGTTGAAAAAAAAAAATCCCTCGTTTTTGTAAAAAGTCCTCGAAGAGGTAAAGTTTTCCGTTAAATGAAGAAGTATGACCAAAGTGAACGTTTTGATAATTTTTCGAATTGTCGTTATGTTCGTCGTTTAAATTTCGGATTAATTGTCTCAAGAAGAAAGAAAGAAAATGAAGTGAAGTAAAGATTAAATATAGTCGATGAGAGTTAAAACGAAGTAAGATGAAACGTATTTGACGAAGAAGAACGGTAAAATCAAGTAAAGAAAGGAAGAAAGCAAAGTAGAACGGAATTTAATTAACGTTGAGGAAGCGTTAGAATAATTAAGATGAAGCGTAGTCGAAGAAGAAGAACGTTGAAAAGCAAGAGATGAAGGAAGAAAGCTAGTCAAAATCGTGAAGATCGAAGGAAGAGCGTTCAGGGGTTGAATCCAGCGCCGGCTGGAAACCAGCACCGGCTGGAAGGAAAATGCCGAAGTTCACTCCAGCGGTCGCCGTAATCCAGCGGTCGCTGGAATAGCGAATCCGGCGGCAGCGGCGGCTGGAAAGCTGGGAGGCGGCAGTTCTGCCACCTTTTACTCCGGAGGCCATAACTTCCTGCTCGTTTAACGGAATTCAGATCCGTAAATTGGGTTGGAAACTAGATACCCGTGGCTTTCTAATGGTACCTGGCACTTTCCCTGGTTTCAAGTATTCTGTTCTGAAATCCAGTTAGAATCTGATGCAGCTGTGCAGATTTTTCTACAAGTTGTTTCTTTCAAGTTTAATCAATTTATTTTGATTTCTTGGAACTTTCTAAATCAAATTTTGCTCGTTGTTATGAGCTTGAGATCCTTTATGTGACGAACTTTAGTAAGCGAGATGATGAATTAATTGCAAGCATGGCGATTGTTTGTTTTTGGATAGTAAAGTGAATGCGAGATATCGTTGGGAAGCGACAACGAGATGAAATCGACTGAAGAAAAAGAAGAAAAATGGGTATGAAGATGAGATTTAAAATAAGTAATGAAGAATGAAAACATAGCTTAAAGTATAAAAAAAAAATTCCGTTGTTCGTTCATCATTCGTCGTCCGTTTCGTTCTTTGTTTGTTTCGTTCGTCGTTCGTTATTCTTCTCTTTTGTTAATCACATTCTTGTTATATTTTAGAACGAGATTGAGATGAATTAATATCTCAAAAGAATTAAACAATGAAATTAATGTCTCGGGATAATGTTATTCCTTTCTGTTTAGTTAGGAATACCTGAGCTAAAATTTTATTTAACCTCAGTTATCCGATTTAATTAAGGTTTGGAATTCTTTCATTACCCAACCTGATGGTCCCTGAGCTGGGTATTTGGTGTAGAGGGGGGGGGGTGAATACACCAAATAGATTTTTCGAAACTTTTTATCAAATTAAATCACAGAGTTGGTGAGCTCAGTTATCGATCCAGCTGGGGATGGTCAGCTGGGTAAATAACTCAGCTGGCGGTGCGGAAAGTGGTGGTTTGAAAACTTAGCTCGGTTACTTAGAAAAACTCAGTTTGAAAAGATTAACTTTATGTTTTCAGCTTAGTCAAGTTGTGCAACTTTTAGAGAGACACAGCTGTCTTAGGAGAGCAGCTGTGTGTGCAGTTTTGAACAAATATGCAATGATATGAAAGAGTTAGTACAAAACTGAATATAAAGAGAGAGAGTAAAAAGCATGCGAGTTTTTACGTGGTTCGGAGTAACACATCCTACGTCCACGACCAGGTTCACTGGTAATCCACTACCACTTGGTTTCCAAGTACCAAGCAACTTCACAACTCTAACCGAGCTGTGTTCCAACAATTTACGGGTACTGTCAACCCTACACCTTCAGTTTCCGGGTACTGAAGAACCTAACCACTCGAATTACACGCTTCGAGCAAGCGTACCTTTACCTAACCTTTCTGGGTTTGGGTTTGGGTATGGGGTTCCAACTGTGAACGAGTTCTTACAATTAAGAACTTTAGAGTATGATGAACTCGTTCGAAATCTAGGCTTAAGATATACAAAGAGTTTGGCCTAGGGAACATACGAAAAACTAAGCAGTTTCTTAACTAGAAACACTTTAAGATAAAGTGTTCTTTGATCTATGTAGAACTGCTTGAGAGCTTTTGAAAGAATGATGATTTCAGATAATGAAAGCTTGTAGAGAGTTTTTCATGTCTGATCCTGAGGTTGAAGACGGGTTTATATAGGTAGAGATTCAAGACTAGCCGTTGGAGGAGCCGTTTGAATCTTACCTACTCTTCTTAAATACAAGATCTGCCGTTGGGCGAATCTGCACCTGTCTTCATTTGTGTCACATCCTAGGTCCTGAAGTCTAGGATGCTGATCTGGCAATCCCTCATTGGTCGAGGTAGGTTGACTTCCTCTGATGCCGGGATCTTCTGCCTTTAGAGCTGGCTTTTGAATTCAGAGCTGGACTATCTTGAAGTGAAGTCTTCAGAGATAGTTTCCTTTGTTCTGTACAGCTGGACCAGCTGTGTTTTGAACTCAGCTCGAATTCTCTTCAGCTTGATCAGGCTCTGCTGGAGGACTCAGCTTAAGGTTGACGCCTGCTGTCTTTTGTTAGCTGACTCATGTATGAACACGGTAGGTCGGCTCTTGTCTTCGCTAGCCGACTCCGGCTATAAACACAGGGTCGGCGTCGTCTTCCGCTTCCTTAACCTGTAAGCCTAGAAAATCTAAAGCTCAAACAGGCGAGCTGGATAACACTATTTAGGTTGACGCGATCATCTATTCGGTTGGAGAATCAGTTGGGTTTTGGTATCAAATCGAAACCTTATAATTTTCCCAACAATTTCCCCCTTTTTGATGATGCCAAAACCTAACTGAGACAACTTATGACGCAGAAAAACTTGTGTTTTATTAATGTAAGAATATACATTATAACACAGGAAAAAGAAAGAAGAAAAAAAAATCTTCAAATCTTCAGTCTTCAATCCCAGTTGGCTGGGTCTTCTCTTCTGCATCCGTTGCTTCTTTCTTTTGACTCGTCTCTTCAGCTGATTCTGATCCAGCTGGTTCCTCTAGCTCAACAGTTTGCCTCTTCTTTGACTTGTCTCTCTTCTTCCTTACTTCCCCCTTTTTGGCATGATCAAAACAGGGTGGGAGAGATACACCATCGGCTGTTGGGATGTTTTAGTTTGGCGAAACTGTGGTTTTCAGCTCTGAGCAGCGAGGTTTGGAGTCTAAGTGGCTCAGCTGTTGTATTAGCTGGCTCTTCTTCAGTTGCATTAGCCTCAGCTGTGATTGCAGACACAGCGTCCTTGGCCTGATTCAGCTGGGGCAGTCCAGCTGAGTGGTTGAAAGGATGAGTTGGCACGGGAGATAGCATCTTCTGAGTCGAGCACAACTTCATTCCTTGCAAATTTTGCTTTTTCAGACTTCTTAGATTGAATGAGAAAGTCTGATTCAGCACTTGAGGGGCTTGTGTTCAGCTCATATCATCATCATCCAGCTGCAGGTGATCATTGGCTGGGTGATGTTTCTCATTTAATCTTGGTGCAGGGACTTGAGCATCTTTTATTGGAAGATCTCGAAGCTGGTGTCCCTGTGGAGCTGAAGGAAACTGAAGAGAAGACGGTTGAAGTATCCCATCTGTCTTGGGGTTTAAGCTTGGTTGATCAGCTGGAATACTCCGTTGCGGTGTTGGTGACGATGATGTTCACGCAGGGGCGTGAACTTCTCCTCCACCATAAGAAACGACCGCTTGTGGGCCTTCTGCTCCTCGGAGAGTGATTACGAATTCTCTCATAATGTCAGCTGGCTTCCGCCGACGGCGAGCACACCTTTGACTTGAGTCTTGTTTGAAGACGGTGCTTGATATATTTTGTCTCCTCGAGTTGTCTCCGATTCCCAGCTGGGACGGAGATAGATGCATCTTGCTTTGTCTCTGCATCTTTTCGTGCCTCCTGTGGTGGAGCAAGAGCTTTGTCATGACTGCTCTTGAATACTCCGGCTTTATCAACATCTGGTCCAGGTCTGTTGACGTTGATTTTTGCATCCCAGGGAGTTGTATGTCCCGTTCTCTCTTTTATGTTGAGAGAATTAGTGGGGCTGAGGAGGTCTTTTTCCTTTGACATTCCCAGAAAGTTTTCTGCACCTTCCTGGTGAATGACGTTCTTGAGCTTTGCAGTCTCTCACTGCACTGGCCTGGATCTGTCGAGGGGCTTCACCTTCTTTTGGACTTCCTTCTTCTTTGAAGTTCCTGAGAGTTAAGCAACTCTTATCTTGAAGCTTTGACAGATTCTTCAAGTTTGATCGGCTCCGGGAAATATCTTTCTGGATTCCACGTTCTTCTTCTGCATCTTTTGTTAGTAGAAACAAATAATACCAATTGATGGAAATAAGAAAGAATGCCGAAAAACTTTTTAGGGAAGATGCGTATATCTTCTAGCATATTTAAAGAGTTTTCTTGATGAATGGACGATCAAGATTTGTCTATTGATAAGAAGATCTACGGCTGGGAGTGATTCTCGCGACATATTAATTTCTTGATTAGAATATGTGAGTTAATGCGCGAGAGAGAACGGTTGAGGCGTTTTGACTTTTGCCTCGAAACTCCCATTATTCAATTCTTTGCAGACTTTTAATTAAGATTGATTAGATATGACAAGATGTGAGTTGACAGAAAAACAGATTGAGTAGGTGTAATTAATGATGTTGCAAACCTCTCCTGATCATTGTAGTCAGCTGATACCTCTGTTGAGTGGGTGTGCTGGGTCATTGTGGTTCCAGATGATTCCCCCTCAGCTGAATAATCCTTCACTTTCAGCATCTGGTTTAGCTGAATTCTTTCTCAGCTGATATCAGTGAAGTTGATTCTGAATTTCAGATGTCTGCTTGCATTCAGCTAGGTCTGCTTCTATTCAGCTGGGTGAAGCATCGTCTGGGTTGAGAAGTCCAAGTAATCCGCACAACATTTTGAATCTTGCTTCTATCAGCGGTTTTGTGAGAATATCAGCCCGCTGTATGTCTGTGTGAATTTTCTCAACAATCACATCCTTCTTTTCTACGTGATCTCTGATGAAATGATGTCGTACGTCTACATGCTTGCATCTTGTGTGAAATCTTGGATTCTACGATATGGCAATCGCACTTGAGCTATCACGGAAAATTGGAACTGTCCGGTTTTACTTCATAGTCATCCGGTGATGTTTCGACGGAGAATTTACGAGCGGCGGCTTCCGGCGGCCATATATTACGCTTCGTCGTGGAAGTTGCGACGCACGTTTGTTTCTTTGAAAACCATGAAATCAACTTACTTCCTAAGAACTGACAAGTTCCTGAAGTTGATTTTACGTCCAACCGATCTCCGGGGAAGTACGAATGCGAGTATCCGGTCAATTTGTAGATTGTCTTCGGTGGGTACCACATTGACATTCGAGTTCCTTTGAGATATTTGAGAATGTTCTTGGCCGCTTGCATGTGTGCTTCCTTTGGATCAATTTGAAATCGCACACACTCGATTGCGAAAGAGATGTCCGGACGACTTCTTTGTTAGATACAGCAGGGATCCTATTATCCCTCTGTATTTGCTGGAATCAACTGACTTCCCTTCAGTTCCAGGTTCAATCTTCCAGTTGGTGTTCATTGGAATCTTTACAGTTCTGCTGGATTGAACTCCATACTTGGCGATCAAGTCTTTCACGTATTTGGATTGATTTATGAAAATCCCTTCTGATGATTGCTTGACTTGAAGTCCTAGGAAGAAACTCATTTCTCCCATCATAGACATTTGGAACTTCTCTGACATCATCTCTCCAAATCTTTGGCATAAGAAGCTTGATCTTGATCCAAAGATGATGTCGTCTACGTAGATTTGAACAACCAGGATGTCTTCTCCTGACTTGATGGTAAAGAGAGTTCTGTCTACTGAGCCCTTCTTGAATCCTTTGGATACGAGAAAATTTGACAGAGTGTCATACCAAGCTCGAGGTGCTTGCTTCAATCCATAAAGAGCCTTCTTTAGCTTGTAGACTTTATTTCCTTCTACTTCGAATCCTGGAGGTTGTTCAACGTAGACATCTTCTTTGATTTCTCCATTTAAGAATGCACACTTCACATCCATTTGATAGACCTTGAATTTGTGATGTGCTGCAAAGGCGAGAAAGAGTCTGATTGCTTCCAATCGTGCTACTGGAGCAAATGATTCTTCGAAGTCAATTCCTTCTTGCTGAGTGTAGCCCTTGGCAACCAGTCGAGCTTTGTTTCTGATGACGACTCCCAGGGTATCCAATTTGTTCTTGAATATCCATTTGAGTCCTATAACTTTGACTTCTTGAGGTCTGTCGACCAATTCTCAGACACAATTTCTGAGGAATTCGTTCAGCTCTTCTTACATGGCGTTGGTCCAAGGCATACTCTTCAAAGCTTCGAGAATTGATTGAGGCTCTGGTACTTGAGCTACGTAACACGCCATTAGAGTTGTGTCTTCATCATAGACCGTCAGTTCAAGCTCTACTGAGAGTTGAGCTGTGTCAGCTGCTTCTTGATGATTCGATAAAGCTTGAGCAGCTGAGCTTCTGGTTTTGACTTGGTCAGATGGTTCTCCGATAATTGCTGATGATGGATGATCTTCAATCCATCTTCTCCTCTTACGAATTTCTTCTTCCAATTGATTGATGCTTGTCGTGGTTAAATTTCGTCTGACTTGGAGTTGCTCAGGAGTTAAATCTTGTGAAATAGGTTCTCTTTGAATTCTATTTTGAGGAGACTTCTGTAGAGGCTCAGCTGGAGATTGAGCTGGGGACTCAGCTGTGTTTGGATTCCCAGCTGATGATGTTCCCCCTTGATTTGGCGTTGAAGATTCTTCTTGATTTCCAGCTGGTGGAGCTTCTTGGTTGATTTGAAGTTCCTCCTCTGGCTCATTGTCCCAAATTATTGGTTCGGCTAGATTCCTGATTCTATTCTCTTGAGCCCTTGTCTGAATCAATCTTGAAGATTCTCATTCGCTTCTTCGTTTGATAGAATCTCTATATTCGAAGGAGGATTCGTCAAAGGTAACATGTGGAGTTACTTTGACTATTTGAGTTCTTCTGTTGAAGACTCTGTATGCTTTACTCACAGCGGAGTAACCAAGGAATACTCCTCGGTCTGTCTTTTCATCGAACGTCTTGAGCCGTGTCTTCCCATTGTTGAGGATGTGACATTTGGATCCGAATACCTTGAAATATCCAATGTATGGTATTCTGTTATTCCATAGCTCATACGGTGTCTTTCCTTGCCTTGATGTGAGTAGGGAGCGATTCTGAGTGAAGCAAGCTGTGTTGATTGCTTCAGCCCAGAACTTCTTTGGAATGGCAGAGCTAGCTAGCATTGAGGTAGCTGCTTCCTTGAGAGTTCTGTTTCTTCTTCGCTACACCATTCGCCGAGGTGTGCGAGCTGCAGATGTTTGGTGTTGAACTCCGTTCTTCTCGCAATAATCATAAATAGTTTCATTTAGAAACTCCGTTCCACGATCTGATCTTATTGACATTATCTTGCACTCCTTCGTGTTGATAATCTTTCCACAGAATAGGCGGCTTAGTCTGGTTTCGCTCTTCTGGTACAAGAATGATACCCATGTGAATCTTGAGAAATCATCCACAACGACCGAGTATATTTTCTCGCCATTGAAGCTTCTTGGAGTAATCGGACCAAAAAGATCCATGTGAAGAAGTTGAAGAACTCGATCGCCTGACCGAACCGGCTTGAGAGAGAATGAAATTCTTGTCTGCTTTCCTTGTTGACACGCGCTGCACATATGACTTTTGTCATATACTTGATCTGGAATTCCATTAGCGAGCTGGTTCCTAGCCAGTTTGTTGATTGTCTTGAAGTTGAGATGATTCAGCCGTCTGTGCCACAACCAGCTGACTTCATTGTTGCTTTTTGATACAAGACAAGTCTCCGGAGGGCTGCTGTTCCAGTCAGCAAAGTACATATTTCCTTCTCTTTTCCCTCTTAGGAGTATCTGCTTGGTTTCCCTGTGCTTCACTGTGCATCCCTGTGCATCAAACTTGACAGAAAAACCGTTGTCGCAGAATTGGCTAATGGAAAGCAAGTTATGTTGCAATCCTTGTACATAAGAAACATTTGGGATTATAACATTTCTGGTTTTAAATGTACCATAACCTTTGGTTAGGCCTTTGGAGTTGTCACCAAATGTTACTTGTGGACCTGTACGCTCGATATACTCCTGGAGTAGATGCTTTAGGTGCGTCATATGCTTGGAACATCCACTGTCCAAGTACCATAGCATTCTCATCGACTCCTCAGAGATGCGTCGATTCCTTGCAACCTAAACAAAAAATTAAAATTCAGGTACCCAGTTTTAATTGGGTCCTTGTGGGTTAGACAGAGATCCTTTGATGACCCAGATCTGCTTGATGACTCGAATTGGGTCATTTGATCTGATAATTCTCCCAGCTGAGTCGATATACACATTCTTTGTGTTCTTCGGTTGTTGCTGGCGGGGTCTTGATCTCCGTGTCTTCCCGTTTTGATGTCTTGATTTCTTTTGGTTTCCAGCTGTGTGCCTAGCTGAGACGTTCTTTTGTCTCTGCTGTCTCATGTGATGCTGTGGCTGGAAATGATTATCCAGCTGATACTCATATGAGTGGTATCCAGCTGGGTATCTCTGATATCTTGGTTGATATCAATCAACGTCTTTAGTCTTTATTCTTTGGTATCTGTAAAATCCAGCCTGTTGTCTTCGTTGAGGTTGAACACGTTGCTGTCTGAGTTGGGCTTGAGGTTGTCGCACAGCTGACCTTCTTGATGCCTGCTGTGTTCTTGACGGAGCTTGAGAATGTTTCACAGCTGGTCTTCCCGACGCCTGCTGTGTCCTCAACTGTTGATGCTGAGCTGCTGGGATTGAAGGTTCATTTGCACGTACAAACATAACCTTTGTTCCACTTGTGGAGGCAATGTTTGAGGCATCCTTTGATTCGTTGTATCCCAGTCCCGCTTTGAGTGCTGCTGGACGCTGAGCACTAATGATCTCGTCCATTGTTGACGTGGCTTTGATGAGAGCTACTATCTTCTTAGACAGTACCTCTTCGGTGCTTTTCAGCTCAATGATCTCAGCTGACTTCTTTTTCGATTCAGCTGTGACCTTTTCCACATCTTCTATCAGCTGTTTCTTCTCATAGTAGAATTCCTTCATCAGCTGATCTTGTTTCACTATTTTGTCTTTTAGTGAAACGACTTCCTGTTGGAGCTGAGTTGTATCAGCTGCGTCTGATACTTTTGTCTTTTCCAGTTCCGCCTTCAGCTCGGCATTCTCACACATAATGACGTCAAGGATCTCTTGAAGTTCCTTGGAATCGTTCATTACTTTCTCTACTAGACTCCAATCAGGTAGTCCAGATTCTGAGACCTGTGTAGAGTGTTCGTGTGATGGTGAGATGTTAGATAAATTTTGAGTTCGAGACATTACCTCATCTTCATCGATGCCGTCTGTTTGTCCCATGAAGCATGTATCCCAATCAGTTTCATCATGGGCCATCAGGGCTTCATCTTCCGAGTCTGAAAATGGCATGTCATCCATTTTGTTGCACTCTGATTCTTCATCGGCGATATAAGCTCTCCTTCTGTCAGCTGTCTTAGCTTTCAGTTGGTCTTTATCTTTCTTGGACAGCTTTGGACAATCTTGCCGGTAGTGTCTTGGTTCCTTGCAGTTGAAGCAACCTTCTTCTGTTCGTTTATCAGCTGACTTCTCATCAGCTGCTGTGTACTTGTCTCTGTAAGTTCTTGCGAACTTCTTGTATTTGCCTTTGCTAGTGTTGAGTCTGTTGTAGTTTTTGACCAGCATGGCTATTTCTTCAAGTAGCTCTTCCTTGCTCATGTCCTTCTTATCATTCTTCGATGACTCAGCTGACTGCATGTATGCGGATTTGTCAGAGTTGGCTCTGAACGCAATCTCTTTTGGAGCTGGGGTGAGTTCTCCGTCATTCTGTCTGCTTGAAGATTCTTCTTTAGTGATCTTCAAGTTGTATTCGTTGGCTTTTAAGAGTGAGAACAACCTTTCTGTAGATAGATCACCCAAGTCACTTCGACTTTGATGAACTACCTTGTAAGTGTTCCATTCAGTTGAAAGAGCTGAAAGAACCTTTAGATTTTTTTCCCGCTGGGTATACTTCCCAGTTCTGATTGTCTCTATCTCGATGACTATGTTTGAGAACCTTAGCTCCATCGCTTCGATGGACTCGTTGGCTAGCTGCTTGAAGTTGTCGAATTTTTGGCAAGCTATTGTGAATTTGTTTTCTTTGATTTCTTCAGATCCTTCACATAGCTTGGCAAGTATTTCCCACATCTCTTTGGCTGTCTCGCACTTGATGATCTTACTCAAGTAGGCGTTTGAGACTGTTGATGAGATGGTGTTTCTTGCGAAGCTGTCCAGTCCAGCTTGCTTTCGTTCTTCTGACGAGTAATCCTTCTTTGGCTTGAGAATTGGCCGGTATTCTGGTTGTCCTCCATCATGAGCAGGTACGAGTTCATTTCCTTGTTTATAAATAAGAATGGGTCCGTCTGAGATGACATCCCACATCATGTCGTGATGCGCACATAGGAAGCTTTTCAATCTGAATTTCCAGATTGCATAGTCGTCTACCGAGAAGGTGGGAAGATTCCTGTTAAGATAAGAATCCATAGAAATATGCAGTATGCAGTTGACCACTGACACAGAGAAAGTGATCTTTTGAACCACTGCTCTGATACCAATTGATGGTCCCTGAGCTGGGTATTTGGTGTAGGAGGGGGGGTGAATACACCAAATAGATTTTTTGAAACTTTTTATCAAATTAAATCACAGAGTTGGTGAGCTCAGTTATCGATCCAGCTGAGGATGGTCAGCTGGGTAAATAACTCAGCTGGCGGTGCGGAAAGTGGTGGTTTGAAAACTTAGCTCGGTTACTTAGAAAAACTTAGTTTGAAAAGATTAACATTATGTTTTCAGCTTAGTCAAGTTGTGCAACTTTTAGAGAGACACAGCTGTCTTTGGAGAGCAGCTGTGTGTGCAGTTTTGAACAAATATGCAATGATATGAAAGAGTTAGTACAAAACTGAATATAAAGAGAGAGAGTAAAAAGCATGCGAGTTTTTACGTGGTTCGGAGTAACACCTCCTACGTCCACGACCAGGTTCACTGGTAATCCACTACCACTTGGTTTCCAAGTACCAAGCAACTTCACAACTCTAACCCGAGCTGTGTTCCAACAGTTTACGGGCACTGTCAAGCCTATGCCTTCAGTTTCCGGGTACTGAAGAACCTAACCACTCGAATTACACGCTTCGAGCAAGCGTACCTTTACCTAACCTTTCTGGGTTTGGGTTTGGGTATGGGGTTCCAACTGTGAACGAGTTCTTACAATTAAGAACTTTAGAGTATGATGAACTCGTTCGAAATCTAGGCTTAAGATATACAAAGAGTTTGGCCTAGGGAACAGATGAAAAACTAAGCAGTTTCTTAACTAGAAACACTTTAAGATAAAGTGTTCTTTGATCTATGTAGAACTGCTTGAGAGCTTTTGAAAGAATGATGATTTCAAGGACGGCTAATACTGAGTCGACCTTTTTAATTATCCCCAATATTGAGAGCGTGAAAGAAAGAAGTAGTATAAATGCGGAAATGTGAGTTTTAAATAGAACATATGATGCATAGTTTAACCTTAGATTTTTCGATAACAGATTAGTATTCTCTACCGTCACTATTATGCTAGTGTGATGCTAGAACATCACAATTAAGATAAGAATAATTTATCTTTTGATAGATTTCTTATCTTAAAAAGATCTCAAAAGGGAAAATCTTCCAGTACATGAAAGAATGACTAAAGCAGTCATTAAGATCAATTGATGGTTCTTATATGCTTAAGAAAAATAAGAAGTTATGATGCTTTGTGAAGCAGAAAGTAAGTTGACAGTTGATTGTCAAGATGAAGTTAGAGTTTAAAGAATAAGAATTTTATGAATATAAGCTAAGTATGAAAGAAGTAAGTTGCTTTGCCAAAAGTTATAAGTACGTAAGGTTATTTTGCGAATTGT
Source organism: Agastache rugosa (assembly GCA_031470985.1). Taxonomy (NCBI): domain Eukaryota; kingdom Viridiplantae; phylum Streptophyta; class Magnoliopsida; order Lamiales; family Lamiaceae; genus Agastache; species Agastache rugosa. Next base: position 10,659,034 of record CM062607.1, read on the forward strand.
TTGAATGATTAAGAAAAGTTATGAATCTGAATACTTTGATGTTGATTGTCAATATGAGAAAAGTTTATGAAGCTAAGCTGCTATTACTTAATTATTGAGTTAAGTTATGAAAGTGATTATGCTATGATAAGATTTGATTTACTTGAATGTTAAGTTCCATGTTTGGAACTAATATTTTGAGAATTAACTGCTTTTATATTAAAGCTCAAATATGTGAAAGTGCTTAAACTTTCAAGTTAAATTCTTGATAATGTGATTGTATGATGATGAGAATGAATCTTTTGATTCATTATTTATGATGAGCATGTTATGTGCTAAAGATGTGAACAAGAATTTTATTAAGTTTTTAAAAAAAAATCAAGGAAGTTTTATTCCGTTTAAAGAAAATAAAATTCTTCGGAAAAACCCTTGCGCGTGTTAATTAGAATACCTTTTAGAAAAAGAAATAAAGTAGAAAAGAAGAGCAGCAAGAACCTTTTTTTTTCCGTCTCTTCGGTCTGAAAAGAGGATAAAAGAACTTTTTCTTCGTCAAAATCCCCAACTCTAGATGGAAGAGAAAATTCGTTAGAAGCTGAAGAGTGGGTTTGATCGTTAGAAAGAATTTATAGGTTTCTTCGTTGTATCGATCAAGAGCATCTTATGTGCATGACCTACCAGCTCAAAGGATCTGCGGATCATTGGTGGGAAGCTCGACAGAGGACGTATACCCCGAACAGCTAGAGAATCTAACATGATAGCAATTGAAGAACGCTCTTTTCGAGAAGTATGTCCCAAGAATTTATCGCAAATAAAAGGAGAGTGAGTTTTCCAATCTTAAGTAAGGAAAGAAATTAGTATCCAAGTATGATCGAGAATTTTTCTTATCTCGCTCGTTTCGCCCAAGATAAAGTAGACACTGATGAGAAGATGTTTAAGCTCTTTCGAGTCAAACTACGTCAAGAAATAAGAGTCGTGCTACTCAGTTAGAGTGCGTTGACCTATTCAAAGGCTTTAAATCGAGCTTTGGATATGGAGTTAGCCATGCAACCAGAAAGATCATTGCAGTTGTCAGCACCATCTTCTCAGCAAATACAAGCTCCATCAGCAGTGAGCCCTCAATCTGCAAACCAAGCTTAGTTCAAATAGGAAAGAGAAAGTGGAATGATGGTTCCCAATCGAATAAAAGGCCATAGTAAGATCAGCAGCAACAAGTAAATCCAAGAAGATTTAAACCGCCTTTCGTTAGTCAAGGCAGTTCATCGCAAGGATATCAAGAAATTTATCCATGCCCTAAGTGCAATAAAATGCACCAAGGAGTTGTAAAGCTGGAAGTAACAGCTGTTATACGTGCGGGCAAGTGGATCGCTACTCCTATCAATATTCAAATAAGCAGCAAGGACCAGGAGGAAGTGGACTTAGTCAGAATCAGCCCAGCGTTTGAAGGCGATAGAAGAAGTTCCTCAAACGCCGCAGCAGTAGAGCAATCATCAAGGATGTTGTCCTCGGCATTATTTTCAGAAGATAGAACCTTAGCAACAGTATCAAAGGATTTTTGCCTAAAGCAGAAGCTGTGCGTTAATGACCAAAGAAATTTGACAGATTTCAGTCAATTAAAAGGCGTACATGTTATAATCTTACAGGTATATCGCATTCATTTATATAAAATGCATGCGTTAATAACCTTGATCTAAAACGTAGAACGTGCTAGGCAAAACCTAAGAATAGTTACTCCAGTAGGTAAACCTACCTCAGTTACTATTGCTTGTCCTAAATTAGAGTTGAATTAGGATTTCTCAAAATGCTAGTCAAAGCCTAACCTAATTTAAAATGTTAAATGTTGATGTCATTCTGGAATGGATTAGTTAACCAAGAATTTTGTAACCATTCGGTACAAGTAGAGACAAATCTCTTTTCAACCATCTAGTCAAGAGTAATCTCTATCCTTCGGAATAGAATGAAGTCATAAGAAATCGCCGATTATCTCGGCAGTTTAAGTAAAGAAATTGATGAAAAGAAAAGATGTAACAGCATATCTCATCTATCGCAACAAAAATGAAGATCGAGAAGAAAGTATTGAAGATGTAGCTATAGTTAAGAAACTCTAGGAAGTATTTCCTGAAGTTTAATCAGGATCAACTCCAGTTCAAAGGCGCCGTATAGAATGGCCCTGAAAGAGTTACAAGAGTTAAAGATCCAATTGCAAGAATCGATTAATCTAGGTTTTATCTGACCTAGTGTTCTTCCCTTAGGTAGCACCAACCTTGTTGTCAAGAAAAAGGACGATAGTTGAGAATATGTATCAACTACCGAAAGCTAAACAAGCTAACTCTGAAGAATAAATATCATTTACCGAGAATAGATGATATTTTTTATCAGCTCAAAGGAGCTAGAGTATTCTCGAAGATTAATCTAAAATCTGGTTATTATCAGTTAAAGATTAAGTACGAGGAAATTCAGAAAACGGATTTTAGAGCGAGATACGGCCACTACGAGTTTGTAGTAATGCCGTTTGGACTGACAAATGTTCCAGTAGTACTTATGGGTCTCATGAATTGAGTATTTCATAAATTTTTGGATAAGTTTGTCGTAGTCTTTATTGATGATATTCTCGTTTAGTCAATGAGTACTTTTAATCACGAGAAACATCTCCAAATTGTTTGGAAAAGTTGAGAACTCAGAAATTTTAGGTCAAGTTCAGCAAATGCGAATTTTGACTAAGAAAAGTACATTTCCTTGGACATTTTGTTTCCTCTAAAGAAATTAAAGTCGAATCGACAAAAGTGCAAGCAGTCCAGAAATGGAAGTTTCCAACTACGCCACATGAGATTAGGAGTTTCATAGGTCTAGCAGGCTACTATCAAATATTCACTACAAGAAACGCGCTCATAGATAACGGATATTATCCGTTATCTATGCACCAAAAAGACCGATATATATAGTGGTGTTATGTATAGTATTCTCATACATAACGGATAAATACCGTTATCTATGTAGTTATACATAACAGTTAAAACACAATACGTAACACTTATATCTCCGTCATGTATACATCTTATATATAACGGTTATTTGCCGTTATAAAATGTATTTCAATCGTGTAGTATTGTTACTATATATAACGGTGTTTTGTATTTTAGATAACGAACTTTTTGCCGTTATCTATGTTATTATACATAACAGTTATATACCGTTATGTATTCCGCTGCAGATTCCAATATATTTTTTATTTTTTTTAATTTGCCATTTTTTATTTTCAAAAAAGAATAAATTATTATATAATAAAATGATACAAATATCACCATTCAAAACATATATTATATATTATCCAAGCATTGTACATACATTGTCATAATATCACATGACTTAAAAAAAAAAAAGAGTGAAATATATATTACATAAGCCATAAGCCACCATTTGCACTAATGTTTATAGTCAATCAACTCTTCAAGGCTGAGATTCGATGGCTTGAAGCCTTGAACTGCAACTTGCCATCAACTGGATAAAAAATATAAAAAATAGAACAAATCAATTTATATCAATGGCCAAAAACACATATCAAGACAAAGTACAAGAATGAGACAATTTGTAAAATCATCTCCTATTCAAAAGAACTGGACTCTTAATCTAGGAAAACCTTTTCAAATCAAATTATAAAATCAAGACAATAGATCAGACAAAGTATGGTCGTTGTTAAGAGGAAACTTAACGTTCAGGTCAGTTGGTCTATGATTCATATACAGGAAACTATTGTTCTTAGTTTTACTGCAATAATACATACTACTCCAAATTGCATGCAATTCTAGATAGAGTAAAATAAAAGAAAGAAAGCAATGTGATAGTTGGGATACATCCAAAGTTTTCCTAATGAAGTGGATTTGAGGAATATATCTCCATCTCTCTTTTAATTTTCTCCACTTGAATTTACTTTAATTAACTCTACATTCTGATTCCGTTAACGGTCAGAAACTTAGCTAAACAAGAGAAATTGGCTCTGTGAAGAAAAACCACATGTTGTACTAACAAATCAAAATTCTGATGTGGGTCTACAAATAATTATAGATCAATCAAAACATCAGTTGTATCATGATCAAAGGGTATCCATTTTTTGTTGCAGATATGAAGGCAACCCTCATCTTAGAGGAGTAACAAAAACACGTAACAAACTAATACTTGGAACTACAATTGGAGTGGTTGCAGTTCTATTTGTTCTCTCCATTGCCAGCATACTGTTACTTCGACATTACAGGGCAAAGAAAATTTTGCAGAAGAATGAGAGAGGTTGGTGCTCTTACTGTTTCATCTTAATATGTTCCTTCCAACTTCATTTCTGCCATTTTAAACATCATTTTTGCGAATCAGGCAATTCATGGCGCGGCAGCACCAAGCCTTTAACAACATATTCGATTGCACGAGGCGGATCTTTAATGGATGAAGGTGTGGCATACTACATTCCGCTCCCAGACCTAGAAGCAGCTACAAATAATTTTTCAAGGAATATTGGGAAAGGAAGCTTCGGACCAGTTTATTATGGAAAATTGAAGGATGGAAAGGAGGTAGCAGTGAAAATCATGGCTGATTCATCTAGTCATGGGACCAAACAATTTGTTACAGAGGTACACATATATTGACCCAACAAAAGTTTCTTTCGTTATCCTTCCCACAAAATGATCGGCCTTCAGAAACTCTTGAACTAAACGAGAAGCCATCAAAACAGTTCACAACGACTCCATAAAATGCATCATTATTCTAATCAAAGGAAATGAGAAAACGAAGCATTACTAACAAGGCCACAACAATACATGTAACTATGTAATCAAAGGATGATCAATCAAAACCTAAACAAGAACACATGCTACAAAACATGTAGGGCAATAAACGCTGAAATCTACAGGATCAATCAAATAAGTAGGATACCTATATACGTAGTGTAAAAGGTTAATACAAGCTAAAAATCTACGAAATCAATTTACCTAAGCATTAGAACTTTATACTAGATCCAAGCATCCGCTCAGTGGAAGACACCAGGTGTAGATTGTCGCACCACCTAGTTAGCATTAAACACGAATGAAGTAATCAAAACTGTGACTAAATAGCATACAACAAAAAATGATGCAAGCAACACGAAACCTCCAATAACAGAGTGAATTGCTCTAGCTTTTAGAACATATATATACCATTCATATGGAAAACAAAACAATTTCCCCCTATGGATGCAATTATCAGAAATCCAACAGACCATAAACTTTCTCCACTGAAATTGAAGATTAGATGCTAAAAAAAAAACCAGATGTTTAAGCATCAGAGCAGCCATGAAAGAGACCTAATTCTGTTAAGTTAGCTTCAAAAGGCAGCATAGATCAATTAATCTGAAATTAGTTTTAACTAAGAAATAAGAAGAAGAATAGCAGAGACTCACAACGGCGGTGGTTTCTCTGGGCTACTGCTCGTTTGGCCAAGGAGAGGACGGCGACGTTCCAGTCTATGGCGCCGGCAACGATGAAGGCGGTCGAGGAACCCGAAGGGTTCCGTCGAGACAGGGATGGCATGGTCGCGCTGCTGATGGCAGCGACAGCGGCGGCTGCTGCTGCTCCTATCCAAACATCGTCGTTAGACGCATGGTAGATTCGCTAGAATATGGTGGTTCCCTCGCCGGAGTCGAGAGCAAAATAGAAAAGAGGGATTAATTCCAGAAATTTGGGGGTTTTCAATTTAGGGATCTAGGATTTTCGATTTGGGGGTTTATGGTTAAAAACAAAGAGAAAGGTGGGAGGGGGATGGAGACGGCGGCGAAGCTCGCCGGAACTGCAAGGAGGCGGCGAAGCTCGCCGGAACTGCAGGGAGGTGGCATCGGTGCTGCTGCCGTCAAGCCCAGAGATAGAGAGACGGATGTAGAGAGAGAGGAAAGGGGGCGGAGCAGTGGGGACGGTGACATCGGATGCGGAGGCGGAGGCGATACACGCCCGAGAAGGAGATGGCCGCCGGCTTCTATGAAAGAAGAAGAAAAAAAAAAGAGGAGAGCAAAAGATCTAGAGAGATGCGAGAGAAAGAGAGAGAGAGGGAGGGTTATATGTATATATATATATATATATTTTAATTAGGAGATAAATTTTTTATTTATTTTTATTAAAAAAAAATCCCTCATATATAACAGAAATCTTAACGATCGGAAAAATCGTTATGTATGTCACTAATACATAACACTCAAACATAACAGAATAATCATTACCGTTATAATTGTAAATAGATAACACTACATACGTAACGGATATTTAAAAATGTGTTATCTTTTCAAAAAATACGCTCATACGTAACGGTTTTTATAAAACTCCGTTATCTATGCAGTGTTATGTATGAAAACTTTTCTTGTAGTGATTTATCGAAGGATGATTTCAAGATAGCAAAGCCAATGACCCAACTCGTAAAGAAAGAATCGAAGTTTGAATAGTCTAGCGAGTGTGAAGAATATTTTTAAGAGCTCAAGAAAAGGCTAACCACTGCTTTAATGCTAGCAGTTCTAGAATCAGATAAGGATTATACCGTTTTCACGGATGCATCAAAGAATGGACTAAGTTGTGTCCTGATACAAGAAGGAAAAGTCATTGCTTATGCTTCTAGATAGCTTAGACCTTATGAGATAAGCTATTCAACTCATGATCGGAATTAACAACAGTAGTATATTCTCTAAAGATTTAGAGACACCATTTTTACGAAGTAAAATGTGAGATCTTCACAGATCATAAGAATCTCCAATACTTCTTTGAGAAGGAAGGAGTTAAAAATAAGACAGCGAAGATGGCTCGAATTAGTCAAGGACTACAGTTGTAAAATTTTCTGTCATCAAGGAAAAACAAACGTAGTAGCTGACGCTTTGAGTAGAAAGAGTGAATCTAAGCTAGAATTTCTTCTGACTCATGCGAAAGAATTCTTTAAGAATTTTTGGAGAGTTAAGATTAGAAATGTTTTACAGCCGCATCTGCAGAAACGATAATTACAACTCTGGAAATAGATCCAGATTTAAGAGCAAAGATTTATAATGATCAGAGAAAAGATGAAAAGTTAGAAAAGTTTTAAAACTTTAGTATAGCCTTTTATCCTCAAAAGGATGGTTAATTAGAAAGAATCATTCGAATCCTATGAGATATGTTAAGAATTGTTGTTCTTGATCAAAGAGATCATTGAGAACAAATTTTACCTCTTGATTTTACTTATAACAACAGTTACCAAATGTCGATAGGCATGGTATCCTATGAAGCCCGTCATAGAGGAAAATGTCGATCTTCGTTCCATAGGGATAATGTGGGCGAGAGTAAAATGTTAGGGCCGAAGTAATTAAAGAAATGATAGAGACTTTACGCCAAGCCCAACAATAAATCAAAGAAGCACAAGATCATCAGCAATCTTATGCAGATACGCGAAAATCAGCGTTAGAGTCTGAAAGAGAAATCTTCAAGAGAAATTCTTCATTTTGGTGTTATAGGAAAGTTTAAGTCTTGCTACACAGGACCATATGAAATTCTGAAAAGAATAGGTCAAGTAGCGTATAAGTTTGCTTTATCGTCAAGTTTTAGAAGTTCGCAAAACGTGTTCCATGTATCTCAGTTGCAATGATACATGTTTGACCCTAAGCACATTATCCATAAAAAAGAAGTGATCTTTAATCCAGATCTTAATTATGAAGAAAAGCCAGAAGCGATACTGGATCGAAAGATCCAGCATATTTGAAATAAGTCAATTGTGTCAGTAAAGATTAAGTAAAATCATAATGGTTTAGAAGAAGCCATTTGAAAGTTAGGAAGTAAGATGAAAGACAAGTATTCCGAGTTATTCCAAGAAGTAAGTAAATTTCGGGACGAAATTTATTTTTAGGGGGAGGGAATATAATATCCCGTCTTTCTTGCGTATTAAAAATTATTAATTTAGTAAGAAAGATAAGATTTCAGTGAAAGAAAAATTTTCGTTTCCGAAAATTTTATCTGGCAGATATATTTTACCGTAAAAATGAGTTTTAATTAATTTTTATCGTCTCGGTTAATCCGAAATGAAGAAGTTTTTACATTTGTCAATAAGTGATAAATGTTTGGTCATAATTTGACTGAAAGAAGAATTTAATTCATTTAAGTGAAATTCTGCAAGATTTATCACTTAAAATTTTAGTTTCGGTCGATTTGAAAATATTTCGAATCTCCGACTCTTTCCGTGAGATTTTTATCTAGGGATCGTGAAACCCTAAATTAAATTCCTATGTTGAGAAGTTTAAGGTTTAATTGAAGATTTGTTAGTTATTAATTAATTGATTAAGTAATTAATTAATTAAACAACTTAACTTAACTATTAAATATTAAATATTTATTTCTATCTCTATATATGAACCCCATCTCCTCCCTCCTTCCCTCACTCCTCTCGACAGCATACACACACACATATGTATATACACTTTCCACCATTGATGAGTTCATCCAAGCTTCCAAGATCAAAGATTCAAGTCCATCAATCACTCTCAAGTGATTAAGTAAGCATAGATCTCTTCTATTCCAAGTTCCTAGCTCAATTTTCATGGTTAAAACATCCTCTTTCATGTATATATATATATATATATATATATAAATTTCGAAAATTTGGGAGAAAATTGAGAAGTGATTGGATGATCTTGATTTCTTAGTATGATGTTTATTTCATGTTTATATGATGATTTATGTGATTAAATGAATCATGAGAAACCCTAAACCTATTTCTTGAGATTTTCGAAAAATTCAAGAAATGACCAAGTTTTGATCCATGTCTTGTATGATTAATTTGATGTTATAAATGAGTTTAGTTAATTATTTTAAGCATGTTTCATGTTGGAAGTGAGTATAAATTCCCAGCCATTTTTATTTGATGAAAAATGTCGAATTTAAATGTTTAAAAATTAGGGTTTGAAATGTTGATGAAGTATGATGTAATTGATGGATGATTTGATGTTATATGATGTTAATGATGTTTGATTAATCAAGAATTAATCAAAAGAAAGCTTGATGAACCCTAAATTCTAGTTTAATTCGAAAATTGGGTTCTTAAATTAGGGTTGATAAATTGATGATTAATTAAATTAAATTAATCGAAGAAATGAGCTTATGTTAATTATATAAGCATGCTAGAAATTAAAATGAAGAGAAAGGAATTTTAGAAACCCTAAATTTAAAATAACCGAAAATTAAATAAATAAAATAAATAATTATTTGATTTTTAAGTAATAAATTAATTGTATTTATGAACTTCTCATTAAAAATAAAGTATTGTGTGATTTTCTGGGAGTTTAATTCAAAGTAATAAAGAATTTCTATTTTTGATTGAATTTCCCGTGTCGGGAGTCTATATGTTTGATCGAGTCGAATGTGTGAAGTAAATGTGTAATTATGTTCATAATGTTGGAAAATGGGAGTGGATTTAATTTAAGAATTTTCTGAATCCGTTATACGGATTAAAATCGACTTTGTCGATTATGATGAATAGTAATTAATGTATAGTTATGTTAAATGTGATTTTGATGGATGTTTAATGATTAATGATGAGTTAAGATAGAGTAAGAGCGTTTAAGAAGTTAAGATAGAAATTCTCAAGTTTTGTCGAGTTTAGACGTAGAATTTCGAAGTGAATTAGAAGTTAAGAATATCGAATTCGTTTATTCAATAGTAGTTAATTCTCGTTCTGAATTCGTGAATTCTATTTCGAATAAAGGAGCGAGCGGAAGTGTGAATCCGAGGATTCAGGTTCGTTAAAGTTTAAGTCAAAAGCTTCAGTTATCAGGTGGGCTTTCTAAACCAAAAAATGATGAATGTTATATATATAAATATGATTATATATATGTGTGATGTTTTCAAAGTAATTGGCTTGCCAAATGTTTAAAGTTTTGTATGATACCGTCTACCAAAGAAAGACGAATTCGGTCCTACGCAAGGTAGGATTTGTATACACTATTTTGTAATCGGAGCCTTCCGAAAGGAGTGGACGATTACAAGTGTTTGAGAAAGAGGCCTACTTCTCAGCACTATTTTATTGTAGACACGGTACATACTCTTATATATATATTTATATATTCTTTTGAACATGCACAAGTTTGAATTGTGCTATGTCTTCCGACAAGTCCAATTTATAGCTGTATTCAGTAAGTTTTCAAATTATCTTGGCATGTGCCCACTGAGTACGATGTACTCAGCCCTGCCTATTATTTCTAAAATGTGCAGGTTAGCTGGGATGAAGATGATCGTGTGCTAGCGGACTTCTTGTCTTGATGTGATTGTTTCGTTTGATAAGAGTCATTTATGATGAGTTTAGAACCTAGAATTTATGTCTTCATACATATATTCTCTCGTTTTTCCGGTGCAAGATTATGATGTTGAGATTTGCATAAGTTTGATGAAGTGTTGAAGTCTGAAGTCTGAAGTCTTGAACTATGTTTGTTATCTTATTTTGAAGTCTAGCTGACCTAATTATCTATATAACAGTTGTTCGTTATATTGGAAGTTTCAGTCTTATTACAACTGATTTTTATCGTGCTTTCTTGATCCTGAAAATCAGCTCATTTCCTTCATGGTTGTTGCCATTAATCTGGTTGATGAGATTATTGATTTCCGAGCTGATTTAAGATTGTAATTGATGATATGCATGTTTTTAAAAAGAGATCAAATGTTCGTTTCATTAATCTCGAGTTATGCATGTCCTAATTATCCCAAGTTTGATGATTTGTCGAGCATGAGTTGCCTTGTTTGTTCTTGAATGATAGCAGGGTCGCTATCTTAATCCTTTTGTTAATCATAAATTGTGTAAGTCGTGGGACCCACCGGCTATGTCATCTAATTTCTTGGCCGAGCTGCGACAATAATTTTATTTTTATGTTGAAAAATTTAATTTGGCCACTAATTAGTTGGCCAAATAAATAATTTTATTTTTATGTTGAAAATTTTAATTTGGCCAATTATTAATTTCTCAATATTAATTTGTTTAATTTGATAATATTAACAAATCAAAAAATACGATTCAACTTGAAAAATAATTTAAATTTAATTATTGTCTAATTAAAGATTGTTAAATTTTAACTATATTACTATTACGTTTTTGAAATATGTTTATAAATTACAATTAAATCATTGAACATTGCTTAATTTATTTTATTTTTAACTTTCGCTTTCTCCCACATATCGGAACAAAATTCTGATATATATATATACATTAATTGTTTAAGGAAAAGAATTTAAACATAGCAACAAAAGATATGACAGTTGAAAATTGTGAGAACATCTATCTATCTATATACATAGATATGATGTATAAGATCCAATTATGATAATAGATATTGATGATTAGTAAGTTTCAAAATTCAATAAAGAAAAGAGAATCCGAGCCTTTTCACCGTTAGTAATTTGGTATCTCTCACAAAATATGGCCAAAGAATATAATATTAATTAATTTGTTAGAAAATTTAAAAAGAGAAATCCAAACCATCTCTCCATTATTAATTTGGCATCTTTCTCATAAATTAAATATGATCCTATAAAATTTATTAGTTTGTTAATCTATATATATATATATATATATATATATATATTATTAAAACGATTGCGAATTCGAGCTCTCTCCTTAATTCGATGTCCTACGTGGCGCTCTCTCCTTTCGGTATTCTTATTTATCTTTAATCCTTATTTTTAGCATTTTTATTCATTTATTCTATGTATATGTAATATAAATTTTTCCATCCCACATTGATTCTTAATAAAACTTCTTAGAGAACCTATATAAATACTCACAATCCATGTGTATTTTTCCATTCCACAATTATTTTGCACAACCAATATAATTTGGCAAATTAATTTGTTGGCCGAATAAATAGTTTTATTTTATTGACAATTTTAATTTGATCAATTATTAAGTTGTCAATATAAATTTTTTTAATTTAACAAATTTTTAAATTGACGTAAATGAAAGAAAATTTCCAATAATACGTATTCTCAATTATAATTCTCGGATTTGTATATATATATATACACGTAGGGATAATTCTTGAAATTTGACTTTGTGACGAGATGATCAGACGTACACAACAATTAACATCGTATATAATAAAATCTTTGACAAATTACTTGGTAAAAATAAAAAGGGCAAAGTAGCATATACAACCCTAACGTGTCAACCTCGATCTCATTTACACCCTTATGGGAAGGGTTGAGGCTGCCAGAATCCCAACGTTTAAAAAGTAGGGGAAAATAACCTCTCCCGTCTAATGGCTCTGTATATGCTACTTTTCCCTATTTTTTTTTAATTTAATCATTCAAAGAACATACTCCCTCCGTCCCACTCATTTTGTTTTGTTACTGTTCTGCACGGTTATTAAGGAGAAAGATAAAAGAGAGGAAATGGGTAGGTCTCATCACTTTTGAAGGGTTAATTATTTCCTTTTTAGGAAACAAGACAATTTAAATGGGATAGCTGACGAACATGGATTTTTCACGATATTTTGGGCGCATTCGATGCCATTTGTTAGTGAAAAACCATGTCGTTTAACCTTTTTCTCAAGTTAAACCTTGTTTTGTCAATTTTTACGCTTGCTTTCTTGTTTTGAAATAATTACAGGTAAATGGGTGTGGAATTAGAGTAAAAGGAGCTTGAAATGAGAAAGATGAGCTCGATACGAGAACGTGACAAAAAATGGAGATCGATTCGGAGTCCGGATGAGGGAGAACTGGCCGAAACAAAAAAGGTGCGCAACCGGGAGCGACTTTAGCGCGCGGTCGCGCCCGCCTTCACGAATTTCCTTCTCCGCTGCGCGGGATACGGGCGCGGGATGCTCCGCCGGTGCGCAAACCGCGTGCGCAAAAAGGAAATTCCTTCTTGGCCGCGCGACTTCGAGCACGGCCGCGCGCGGCGGAGCTGTACCTTCCGAAAACACGTTTTTGCTTCATTTTTCATCCCATTTTTGGATTTTTACTCCATAACACTTTTCTCCCACCTAAAAAACTATATATAGGGCATTTGGGCTCTCATTTCTAGGTCATCCACTCTCCTTCCACCACCCACACACACTTTCACACTTTTACACACACCCACCATTGTTGGAGCTTGGAACTTGAGGAAGGAGAAGCTAGGAAGGGATATTGAAGATCAAGAGTTGGACTTGTCACTTTATCTCTAATCTCTTGCCCTTTTGATGTTTTTATTCCTAGATTTGGAATTTGTGTTGATTATGAACATGGTTGGCTAAATTCCTCTTTCTAGGGATTAAGCTAGACAATTTGTATGGATTAAAATCTTTGATATTCAATTATTGTTAAGTTTTCTCTTACCTCCTTGTGTTTGTGGATTTATTTCAGCATTTGGATGATTTACAACCATTTAAATGTGTTTGTTGTATTGGTTTAAGGCTCGAGAGAGGGGTGAATCGACACTAGAACCGAGCACAAGGTGTGATATCGTAATAGCCCGAGAGGGTGAGTGGTATTGCAAGGGTAGAGTGATCCTAAGGGCTTTTAGGAGTGATATGCTAGTGTTTAATTGGAGACAACGATCCTAGCTTGTAATCAACTACTCTAGTCGTCCGAGAGGAGACTCGAGTGAACGAGAGATCGCCTTAGGTAAAGAGATAACAAAACGAGACTTGAGTGTTGGAATTTTAATCCGTTGCAAGTTGTCGATGCTTAGTCCTTAGAAATTCATCTCTCTTAAGTTTTAAGTCATTGTCTTCATCTTTGTTTAATTTAATTGAGTTCATTAATTTATTTAGTTCATCTTGTTCGTTTAATTTAGTAATTGTTCCTAAAAATCTGATTTGTCTAAATAGATTAGAACAACCAAGTAATAGTAGTCATAGGTGATGAAAATTAGTCTCCGTGAATACGACCTTACTTGCCATTATCTACATATACAACGTACACTTGCGATTAATATTTGCATAATTAAAAGGCGAACAACAGCCCAAAAAGAAAAGGAAGACAATTTCAATAAGACAGAGGGAGTAGTATTTAGCATTTCTTCTCTATTGTTAATATTTCAATATTCAAATATTTTGCTGGTTAATTGTAATTGAAAATCTCAAATTAAGATATTAATCAAACTAAATTATAGAAAAACTTAAATTGAAGGATAACCTTAAGAGTTCTTCCAGAGAACTCAAGATTAATTTCCTATGCAAAAATGGCAAAAATTCATTGTGGAAATGTGTTGATTAGATGTTAACAACAAAGGTTTTATACATAGATTAATGATAGGAATCATAAAGAACCAAGGAGAGATTATATTTTTTAACAGGAGTTTAAGAAAGCAATAATTCTTAGGTCTGAGTATGAGGTTCTTTCTTTGAAATACGAGCGCAAGATGAGTGTAGAAGATTACAAGGTAAATTGAATATTCAAAAGGGAAAAGTAGCATATACAACCCTAACGTGTCAACCTCGATCTCTTTTACACCCTTAAGGGAAGGGTTGGAGCTGCCAGAACCCCAACGTTTAAAAAGTAGTCGTTAGACGGGAGGGGTTATTTGCCCCTACTTTTTAAACGTTGGGGTTCTGGCAGCCCCAACCCTTTCCTGAAGGGTGTAAAAGAGATCGAGGTTGACCCGTTAGGGTTGTATATGCTACTTTTCCCAAATAAAAATAAAAAAATAGTTTGAATTCTATTGATTTCTTACAATTAAAGAAAGTGAAATAAAATCAAAGAAACACTCGTTTTGATCAATTATCGAAATATTATCACTTCGAAATAATATTAAATTATTTTTAATGTTCATGCTTATATATTGCAAAATAATAATAAAAATAAAAATATTTGTTAAAGGAAGTACAATAAAATCGAAGAAACAACCTTATTGATGTAATTTATTATAATTTCATCACTTTTGTAAGATTTCTTATAGTGAATTGTTGAAATAATATTACTCTCTTCTGCATAATATTGTATTAGTTTTATGGTTACATACTTATAAATTACAGCATAACATAGTTTCTCGTCGATTTTCGACGGGATACACACTAATTACTAATAGGAAAATAAGCGTGCCCCCTCTTCGGTGCTCCATTCCGATTTTCCTTTATTCTGATAATTTGTGCAATATTAATTTATATATGTATATTCTATTCTATATATTATAATAATAATACACCAAATTCTACACTACATATTTATCTTTTAGGAAAAAATCAATTCATATATGTATTCTATATATTGATATATATCAATTGTACACCTCATGTATATAAGTTTAAATTAAGTGGAACATTTATGACAATCTTGGTCATTGGATGTTCAATGTGAAATTTTCTTCAATTTCTGTTAAATTTGCATTTTTTTTAGAAGCACTCACGTATAGCGGCTAGGGGTGAGCAAAACCGCCCCGAACCCGTGAAACCGATCCGAACCGACGGGTTCGGAGCGGGTCGGTCCGGTTTTATAGTTTAATCGGTCCGGGGCGGGTCTCAAAATGAAAACCGATAAATATTCAGGTCGGTTTCAGTTTCTATTTCTCAAACCCGCCAGAAACCGAACCGACCCGTATATATATTATATAATTATTTTACTCCTCATTCTCTCCCCTCCTCAGCCGGCCCTAGTTTTTTTCTCTCTGCATTCTCTATCTATGTCGCCTTCTCTCTCGCTCGCCAGTCACCGCCGCTCATCTCCGTTGGACATTGCGGCGCCCAGTCGCTTTACTCCGCGGGACCATCGTCGTCCTCGCTGCACCGCACCACCCCCACCGCCCACCACCACTACCATGGAGGATCTTCTCCCTCTCACGCAGTCTCACTCCGTCGATCGCCTCCTCTCTCTTGCATCTCGCCATCACATATTCATAGGCATAAGGTAAAGTTGATTGATAATTTAGAGCGTGGCTCACGCATAAATCTAAAATCAAATCTGGGTATGAAACTATGAAAGGAAAGCATCTCATTCTCATTCGGTGGCTGAATTAGAATAAAGAATGGGGCAAAACTCTTACAAGTTCAAGGCGGCGTGATTCAGTGAATAGGGAGTTTAATGGGTGGTTTTTATTTTTGTCGGTTTGGACCGAACCGAAACCGAGGTTCGGTTTCGATCCTGGTTCGGCTCGGTTTGGTGCCTCATTTCGGTGCGGGTCGGTTCCAATTTTACAAAAATTTCGGTTTTTAGTTTTGACGGGTCGGTCCGGGTTGGTTCGGTTTGGACCGACTGCACACCCCTAATAGCGGTTGTAGGTACAGCTGAAGTAGAGATCCGACCCGACCCGAAATGCTCCGATCCGCCCGCTCCGTGTATAACATATGTTTAGATAAACAAATGTTGCGTATGTTAAACAAATTTAACTATTAGACTGGCGATCAAGGCTATTGCTTGTCACCCAATAGTTCGTGGGTTCAATTCCCCTTGGCAGCACTAATTTTTTACATATAATTTTATTTCCATATTTTATTTTGTTTTCAAATTTTCTTTCTTGTTTTATAAAAAAATTCTTATTGCGATTAATTAATTCAACTAGGACTTTTTTTATTTTAATTGTTTAAGTAATTCAATTTTTAATTTTAATTGAAAATTTCTGACAAACATAATTAATGTATTTTCTTTTTATTTTTTATTTAATTAAGTAATCTAAATATTAGTCACTTTTTTATTTAATTAATTAATTCAACTAGGACTTTTTTTAATTTAAAAAAAATTAAAATATAATTCATCCAAATATTAAAAGTAACAATTGATGTGCTAAAAAAAATAACAATTATCGTAAACAAAAGCAACATTTTCGAAAGTAACATTTGATGTGATGAAAAGTAACAATTATCGTAAACGAAAGTAACATTTGCCGTAGTAACATTTTTGAAAGTAACATTTGATATGATGAAAAGTAACAATTATCGTAAACAAGAGTAACAATTTCAAAAGTAACAATTATCGTAAATAAAAGTAACATTTTGGAAAGTAACATTTGATATGATGAAAAGTAACAATTTTCCTAAACAAAAGTACTCCCTCCGTCCACGAAAAAGATGTCTGTTTTTCCATTTTGGTCCGTCCACGAAAAAGATGCACATTCCATTTTTGGTAATATGGCCCACACAATTTACTTTAATTTAATCCTCCAATCAACCTAATATTTACTGTTTTGCCATTGTGTTGCAACCCGATCCCGAAATTAGATATCAAAGCCGGTGGGTCCCACGACTTACACAATTTATGATTAACCAAGGAAATGATAGCGACCCGGCTATCATTCAAATCATCAAACTTTGGACAGTTAGGATATGCATGACTCAAGATCAACGAGACGATCAACTGAATTCTATTTCAACATGCATATCAACGAATACAACCCAAATCAACTTTAGAATCAATAGACATGATCAACCATTTTATTGACAATAAACGAGAAAACGACAAGCTGATTTCATGATCAAGAAAACAAGATAAGGAAACTGTTTCAAGATCAACCAAGATTTCTCAAAACAACGAGCATCTAATATACGTATGATCAAGTGGCTGAGTTTCAAAAGAACTTGACAAATAGAATTCAAACGACTTCAATGTTGGTCCCAAGACGGATACCTTGGTGTAGAGAGGGGGTGAATACACCAAGGTTTAAAAACTTTTCCAATTAAAAACTCTTTTGAGAGAGCTGACTGTGTTCGATCTAGCTGGAAGACAGCTTGATCGACAGCTGGCTGTGTGAGTGTGTGTGCGGAAGTTGGTGGGTTTGGAAAGTCCGTCTGTTTCTTCAAATTATATTGCAAAGCTCTGTTTCACTTTTCAGTTAGTCAGTTTATGCAGTTTGAAATAATGCTTAAGAGGGGTTAGCAGAATGCATAGACAAAGCAGTAAAGAACAAAGCAATTTTAACGTGGTTCGGAGTAACACCTCCTACGTCCACGACCAGGTTCACTGGTAATTCACTACCACTTGATTTCCAAGTACCAAGCAACTTCACAACTCTAACCCGAGCTGTGTTCCAACAGTTTGCGGGCACTGTCAAGCCTAACCTTTCAGTTTACGGGTACTGAAAAAACCTAACTACTCGAATTACACGCTTCGATCAAGCGTACCTTTACCTAACCTTTCTGGGTTTGGGTTTGGGTATGGTTTTCCAACTATGAACGATTTCTTACAATTAAGAACTTTAGAGTATGATGAACTCGTTCGAAATCTAGGTTTAAGATGTACAAAGAGTTTGGCCTAGGGAACAGACGAAAAACTAAGCAGTTTCTGAACTAGAAACACTTTAAGATAAAGTGTTCTTTGATCTATGTGGAACTGCTTGAGAGCTTTTGAAAGAATGATGATTTCAGACAATGAAAGCTTGTAGAAGGTTTTTCGTATCTGATCCTGAGGTTGAAGACGGGTTTATATAGGTAGAGATTCAAGACTAGCCGTTGGAGGAGCCGTTTGAATCTTACCTACTCTTCTTAAATTCAAGATCTGCCGTTGGGCGAATCTGCATCTGTCTTCATTTGTGTCACATCCTAGGTCCTGAAGTCTAGGATGCTGATCTGGCAATCCCTCATTGGTCGAGGTAGGTTGACTTCCTCTGATTCCGGGATCTTCTGCCTTTAGAGCTGGCTTTTGAATTCAGAGCTGGACTGTCTTGAAGTGAAGTCTTCAGAGATAGTTCCCTTTGTTCTGTACAGCTGGACCGGCTGTGTTTTGAACTCAGCTCGAATTCTCTTCAGCTTGATCAGGCTCTGCTGGAGGACTCAGCTGAAGGTTGACGCCTGCTGTCTTTTGCTAGCTGACTCCAGCTGTATACACATGGTCGATCTTGTCTTCGCTAGCCGACTCCGGCTATAAACACATGGGTCGACGTCGTTCTTCGTTGACTCACCGTAAACACGGGTCGATCGTCTTCCGCTTCCTTAACCTGTAAGCCTAGAAAATCTAAAGCTCAAACAGGCGAGCTGGACAATACTATTTAGGTTGACGCGATCATCTATTCGGTTGGAGAATCAGTTGGGTTATGGTATCAAATCAAAACCTTATAATTTTCCCAACAATTTCCCCCTTTTTAAAAATTTGAAAATTTACAGGAAAACAAGAAGAAAGAGTTAGAAAAATAAAAATAAAGCATAATAGAAAAAGAAAAATGAAAGAATTAAAAAAAGAATAAAGAAAAGATAATAAAACAAAAGAAAAAAGAAAATGAGAGAAAAATAAAAAATAAAGACGATTCCAACTTTGAGGAATCGAACACAGGACCTTTTGCAGTGAATGAGATACTTCAACCACCAAACCAAACAATAAATTATGTCTGTATCCTCCACTTTCGATATATATACACATATACACGTGCGGGTCAGGATGTAGGTCGGGTTGGACCTGATGTACGGTGCAGCTGTTGCACACAAGTTTTTGTCCTTTTTTTATCGATTATATATGTTGATTACGGATTCATTTAATCTCTCCTACTACTGCTTCTAATCTCTTCATTCATATTTATCTGAAATCCTAAAAAACTTGAAATTGATATATTAAAATTTAATTTTTTCTTAGTCAATTTTTCTTCATTTTTTATTCTTCTTATATTATTATTTACATTATTTATTATTAATGTTTACTATATATGTAGTGTTTGAGTTTTTTATTGAGACAAATAACCAATTATTTAACAACTTATATTTGATTATTTAGATATTTTATTAATTTAAATAAATTTATATAATTAGTGAGTATAACTATACAGGTTAAGGACGAGAATAATGGAATCACTTTTTAATTAGGTTTGCATCGAGTACAAATTTACAAATTCTAAACGAGTTTCTTAGATTGTATAATTTTCAAATTTGGATCAAGCTACCCTAAATATTCAGGCGTGCAATATAAAACTATTTATGTAACCAATTCAACTATATCAATTCTGATCGTCGACAATATTAATGCTACTTAAAAATTATTTCTAATACTAATGAGACGGTTCGTATAGATAGAAAGGAAGGATTTTTACTTTTTTATAATTAGTATTTTCTCTGTAGTGTTCGGATTGTATATGGTATTACTCAATAGGTTTAAGAAGAGTATAACTAATAGAGATATTTTTTTAATCGAAGTTAGGACGAGTACGGCTAGAAAAATTCTGAATAAATTTAGAATTGAAAAATCCTTAATGGATGAGTACGTGATTCTAATTGTCATTCCTAATTATAAATTTAGATATGAGAACTAAAGTTATTTTTCTAAGTTGGATTTATAATCTACATTAATAATTAAAATATTAAGTCTTTCTTATGCAACAAACAATATTTTAAAATCATATTAGCATTTAAGAGGTCAAAATAAATAATTTGTAAATGAAAATCCCTATGAAAATCAAATATATATATATATATAGATAGATATATTGCATCATCAGAGAATCCCATGGCTTTTGAATATGGATATTTGTTGGATCTGAATATTTGTTGGATCGAGGAAGAAGAGGATGAGGTAAAGTCACTTTTTTAATCGGATTTAGGATGTGAACTGATAGAGGTATTCTGAATGAATTTGGGATTTGAAAATGCTTAATGAATGTGTGTCCGACCTATTATCATTCATATTTATAAATTTAGATACGAAACATAAAATTAATTTATATAAGGCCTATAATTTTGTAAGAACAAGAGTTATAATAAGAATGTACTTGTAACATAAATATTTTTGTAATAAGTAACTATTACAAATAGACAATTTTGTAAAAAGAAGGATTTTTTCTAATTTTAGTTAATATTAGCCTTGTAGTGTTCAGATTTTTATCGAGTATTACCCAATGGGTTTGAGACAGGTATGTACAGTAAAGTCACTATTTTAACTGAGATTAGGATGAGAACATGTAGAAAAATTCTAAACAAATTTAGATTTGAAAAATACTTAATGAATGATATCCGATCAATTGTCATTTCTAATTATAAGTTTAGAGTACATGAATTAATGTCTTAAGTTTGATATATAATTTACTTAGAATAACATCTCAACTTTTAAATAAGATATAAAATTATTTTTAAAATGTATACACATAAATTAAAACATAAAGTTATTTCCTACCTACTAGTTATCAATGATTCAAGATATTCAAATTAAACATAAATAGTTCAGGATTTGGTGTGCAATTCACCCAGGATTTTTAATTCATTGTTGACAATAATTAGGCTTTTCTTCCCCAATAATAATGCAAGTGCATCCGAAAGTGGGGCCATTTCCCGCCAAAGATAAAACTAAAGTTGAAATTGAAACTGATAGTGTGATAATGATTGCTGCCATATTCTCTTGTCATCATTTGATTAGTGATTTTAATTAAATCTATCAATTTGCAGCTGCAAGAATTAAAGTTATTAAACATAGATGTATTTATTTATTTGATGTGACAATTCCAATGATTGGGCCCAAAAAAATTAAAAATAAAAATAGGCTGAGCCCTTTCTCTAATGTCGTTATCCATCATGCCATTGATGACGTTGTAATTAAGCTTTGCAGCAAATTAATGTTATTTAATGACGGAGTCCACGCTTAATCTCAATGTTAATTCAAACGCCGGCCAAAGCCGGCTTTCATTTTCTCTCCCATCCATTTACTGCGGATTCATTCACAAAGATTTACTTGATGCATACTGAAAATAACGATTGCAGGTTCCCGCGACATATAAAAAAAGAAAAAAAAAATTGTCAACCTATTTAAGACGTAGTTTATCAAAATTCATGAGATGAATAATCTAATTAATAAATGATAATAGAATTATTTTGGTATTAAAAGATTAGTATTCCCTATTTAGACCAAACTCAAAACCATAGAGCTTTGGCTCGAAAATATGAGTTAAAAGAAGTATTTTTTTCATCCTCAAATAAACGTTTTCAATAAATATTCTTCTTATTCGTAATTATGGAGAATATAAAAGTCTAAAAAATCATAATACTTGAAACGTGAACAAGAATAAAATTAGTAGTTGGACATAATTTTTCTGTTTGAAATACGATATTGATTCGATAACAGTTTTATTTCAAAATAGCACATTTTTGTCCTATTAGTAACGAATCCATTTTGTTGGTTGATCAAAAGCTGTCGTTTGTTTCTGTGAATATGTCGAAATTGAAGATGCTCTTACTTTGTCAACCTTAATTATTTGAGTCTGCAAATTACTTCTATTCTACCACTAGCGTTCGTCTCTATTAGCTCTCGTTCCACACACAACACACAGTTGCTGTTTGATTAGCCAGTGTTGCAACAGAGGTAACAAGCTAATTTCTATATTCTTATTTTCCAAATATTATATTTTTCGCGTTGATTACCTCGTTGAAATGTGTTCTTCTTAGATTATTGTGTTAGTTTTCGGTTGTTCTGCTGCATTTTGTGAATCTTAATTTTCAATAAATTCCTCTATTTCTGTGATTATTTTGTTGTACGGTCACATTCAAAAGCTATCTGTTGTTACTAATTTGAAGCTTCGAGCACTGAATTGTTCTGTTTAAATGGTGTTATTATGGTAAAATCCAAATCTTCATTAATATTTCATTTGTTGTGATTCAATATATCTTATAGAAGTAGGTGGTGACTGGTGTGATTCTTTTTTTTTCCCCTAATTGTGCATTTTATTTGGCTGGTTTGACAGGAAGTCTAGTAATGGATTTTTGAATTGCCCTTCATCTTCTTCCTAAAAAAAGGGGGGAAAAAAGTAGGAATAATGGGTGGTAATTATAGGTTTAAAATGGAACAGAATGATATAGTTGGATCACTGATCTCCACAGTTGGAAGTTTCATTCAAGATAGACTGATAGACAAGGAGCAAAGACTCCGACACAAGGAGCAATGCGCGGAGAGATTAGCAGCTGAGAACGGAAGCCCTCACAACGACACAGAAGTCCGTTACTCAGATCAAGCAGTTTTAGCCAATCTTGATTGGGGGATTGATGCTCTCGAAGAGGCAATCAACACGTCCAACGTGGAAACCAAGATGGCGCGTCTGGATTATGCAGAGAAGATGCTGCAAGTCTGTGCCATGCTGAATTCGACTCAGAAAACAGCAGGAGTGCCTAACTTTTACCTCTCGGCTTGGGCTTATTTGAACCTATCATACTTGTGGAAGTTGAGAAATGACAGTCACAATGCAGTGCTTCACATTCTTGAAATGTTTATAGTTGACCCTTTTTTCTCGCGTATTGATTTTGCTCCCGAGCTTTGGAAATCTATTTTCTTGCCTCATATGAGCTCCGTTCTTGGGTGGTATACGGAGGAAAGGAAAAGAATAGTCATGGATGTGATCCCGGACACCTCTGACCTGTCCTTCACTGTTGATTTTGATCACTACTTCAACGAATCCCTACTTTTATCCGTGAGGCCGGAGCAAGCTGAGAAGATTCAACAATTGGAACAGCTTTATGGTCAATCTTTGGATGAGAATACAAGGCTGTATGCAAAGTACTATAAAGAATGCATGAACTATGATTCTGCCACCAGCAGGAGGGTGATCCCTATGTTTCCGATTGCAGAGCCTCCCATGACCCCTCTGCACGAATTCAGCAGTCGTTCCATTCCAGATTATGTAAAATTTGGTCCGATTTTGCCCAAGAGTGCTGGTTTTGCACCAGTCTTGAAACCAAAAACTAAAGCAAGAGATGCTACCATACATCTTCCTATTAGGTATCCTTATTCTTGGGCTTTTATGTTAGTACTAAAAAAGTATGTCGCATAACTAACTCTTCGTTTTCTTCAATCAGAACGAAGGCGGTCTCTACCTCAGAAAATGTAGAAGACTCTGCAGGCTGGGATGCTGTGGTAAGGCCGTTATGGATTTATGATACGCTGCAACTCTTTAAGTACTATCGCGCTTACTTGTGAACTCGTCTTCATATGGTTATCCCGTGCATTCTCATTGTCAGGAAGGAATCCCGGAGGAGTGTGAAGATTTTGGTGATGATTCGGATGGATATATGGAAGCCATGGAAAGATCCAACGAGATTATACCCATTAGCTTTCATGCAGTAAAGGATGATGACATTGTGTCAGTTTTGAGCAGCAGAAGTAACAGATCAAACAAGGATGCAGAGATAGCATCGAGCAGGCAAAGCGTGAGGGCTATGAGTCAACGACAATCTCCTCATAACAGCTCTCCATCAGATTCTCCTACAACTCCTTGCTCAAGGACTTCATCTCCAAAATCAGTTAAAAGCTCAGGAAAGATTCAAACATCTATGCTCCGCCTCCTCTCGACCCGTGCAATGGACTCAGTTTCCAGCTCTTTGCCTATTTCTTCATTTGCTTGCAATGATAACTCAAGCATTAGCTCAATAGATACTGATGAAGAAACGACAGTATGTTTTAACCCTTATATTACTTCAAAGTTATTTCCTATTTTGGGCCTCACACTGAAAGTGGAATAGACGAGCAGGAACAGATCAATTCTCCGAGGAAAAGCATTCATCATGCGCGATATGGCAGACAAACGCTTCCAAAGAGGTTTCGACTGCTATTGTCTTCTTTGAGTTCTTTCATGTAAAGTCAATATTTCTTGTATTATTTATAAGTCTATAAATACTGATTCATTTTGTTTTTTTTCTTATTGAATTTCTTGAATTCTAGTTCTCTTAATCAAGGTGATGATGGCAGCCTGAGCTATGTATCGTCTCCAACATCTGAGACCTTGACTCCTATGTCAAGGCCACCAAAAGACTTTGTATGCCCTATTACTGGCCAGATTTTCAATGATCCTGTCACACTCGAGACAGGTCAGACGTACGAAAGAAAAGCTATTCAAGAATGGATGAGTAGAGGAAATACAACATGTCCTATCACACGGCAACCTCTATCCGCAGCTTCACTACCCAAAACCAATTATGTTCTCAAGAGATTAATTACCTCTTGGAAAGATCAACATCCTGAACTTGCTCAGGAATTTTCATGCATTGAAACACCGCGAAATTATACAAGCAGCACTTGCCAGAACGACGTTCCTCCAGAATCTGTACTATCTGAGGCATCTACTCTTCCAAGTCAAAGAAACAATGAAGTTGATTATAAGCCTCAAAGATTCACAAGAGCTGCAGTATCAACGTCACCAACTAGCATCATATCTCAAACTTCTAATGAAGCAGTGATCACTGCGTTGAAACCTTATATTCTATGCCTTTGTAACTCTGAGGACTTGCAAGAATGTGAAGCTGCTGTTTTGGAAATAGTCAAGATTTGGTTAGAATCCAATGTGGGTTCAGGAATTCACTCTTATTTATCTTCACCAACGGTAGTAAATGGATTTCTTGAAATACTGTCTGCATCTTTGAACAAAGATGTACTCAGGACTACCATATATATTCTGTCGCAGTTGATATGTGCAGATGATCGTGTCACTGATCTGCTGACGAATATCGACTCTGACTTCTACTGCTTGGCTGATTTACTGAGGAAAGGACTTTCTGAAGCAGCTGTTCTTGTGTACCTGCTCAGACCGTCGTTTTCACAGCTTTCATCACATAACTTGATAACCACTCTTCTCCATATAATTTCCAAGAAAAGTGAAGATCATCTTGGTTATCAATATGCTTTAGCACCTAAAGATGCTGCTATAGCATTGCTTGAACAGATTGTTGGTGGCGGAGATGAGAGTGAGCGATCACATAATGCATCGACTGTTATAAAAGAGAATGGGATTCCTGCTTTATTGAACTGCCTTAATAGGGTAGATGAAAGACAGTCAATTCTATCGATTCTTTTGTGCTGCATCAGAATCGATACAACATGCAAGAGTAGTGTAGCAAGCAAAATTGAGTTGTCTCCTGTTCTTGAATTATTTCACGGTGGAAATGATAGTGTGAGAGGAATATGTATAGAGTTCCTTTGCGAGTTGGTTCAGATGGGCAGGTACATTACAATTTTCACCTCTTTAACTTCAAATTTACTTAAGAAGTTTAATTATTACTATTTGTTTAATACATTGTTGCTGCTGCTGCTGCTATCGAAAGTCTTAATTTGTATAACAAAGATATACTTGCTCCATTTAGCTTTTGATATGCATTCCTTTCCATTTACATTGTCCGTAAAACTAATGTCAGTTCATTATTTTATGGTACAGGAGAGCATTCAGCAACCAGATTTTGCAAATAATAAAGGATGAAGGAACATTCAGCACCATGCACGCTCTTGTGGTTTATCTGCAAATGTCGCCAATGGTGCAGAAACCTGCCATTGCCACCCTTCTTCTTCAGCTTGACCTGTTGGTTTGTTTTTCTTCGTTCATGTGAATCAAGGTTAAGTAATGCAAATAATGTGGTATACTTTGGTTTTCTGATTTAATGTTTGCATCTTAGGCTGCTCCTCGGAAGATGAGCATCTATAGAGAAGAAGCCATGGAAGCACTATTAGAAGCTCTTCAAAGAAAAGATTTCCCGTCTTCTCAAGTTATGGCTCTTGGCACATTGTCATCTCTTTCAGGACATTTTAGTGGTTCCAGGAAGACATATATGGAATGTTGGTTGCTAAAAATCGCGGGATTTGACCAACCTTACAATGCAATGATGAGAGGGGAAGAGTCAAAGACCAATGAAACAGAATTTGCTGAAATGGTAAGAAATAGGGTTTTTTTTTAAACTTGCTGATATTTTGTAAGTTTCATAGTTCTATGATGTTCTGATTTTATTCTGAAAAACTCGTATATACTTAGAAAGAAGAAGAGAAAGCAGCAAGGAACTGGGAGAAGAGGATGGCGTTTGTACTCTCAAACCATGAGAAAGGGTTGATTTTTAAGGCTTTGGAGGAATGCCTAATAAGTAATTCAATAGAGATCGCGAAATCTAGTCTTGTCGTGGCTACATGGCTTGTGTACATGCTCTACAGTTTTCCAGATTGTGGCATAAGAGATGTTGCCCGCAAATCGTTGCTTGAAAAGTTCATCGGTGTGCTACAATCATCAAAGAATCTTGAGGAGAAGATACTGGCTGCCCTTGCTCTGAGAGGATTTGTGAGTGAACCAGGTATGTTATCGTTTATTTATCAGATTGCCACGCACGATAATAGTGAAAGTTTAATGACTAAAAATCACTTTTTCGTGTGTAAGGAGGATTGAATGAGATGGGAGCATATGCTAAAAGTATATGGAAGACGTTGAGGCGGCTTAAAAAGAGTTGCACGGTGGTTCATGATATAATGAAAGCATTAATGAACTTGCCTTATATGGATGCTGTAAGTAGTGTATAAAAATCTATTTAAATTAAATTTTAAATGGAAATCATACTTAAGTAAAACATACCTCTATTTTATGCAGGCAGAGCTGTGGTCCTGTGTTGAAGGTCCTGAGCTGGATATGACCATGAACGGGGAAATCCTATCAATGCTTCATATAAAGAATCGGCTGATAAGCAGCCATTCTGATGGGACGATAAAGGTTATGACGAACGTGTTTAAGCAAGATTGATTTCCTCATTTCTATTGTTACTGCAACTAGGCAGTTCTTGCATGTTGAGATGAATGATTGTATATCCATATGCAGCAACAAATTAATACCCTTTTTTCTTGATTTTTTATTTTAATGTTTTTTTAAGTTTTCCTCTTGCATTCAGGTATGGGACACTGGGAAAAGGGCTCCCCGGTTGATTCAAGAGGCTCGTGAGCACACGAAGGCTGTAACGTGCCTTTATGTTCCTCCTTCATGCGACAAGTTGTATAGCGGATCTTTAGACAAAACCATCCGAGTAAGGCTTCACTCTTTAGGCTCTGATTCTGAAATTGAATGCTTGAATCTTCTAAGTAGCAAGACTTTTATCTGTAAAATATGTCAAGGAAAGTTGAATCTCCATGTCTCTTTTAACAGGTTTGGACAATCAGACAGGAAGAAATCCATTGTATCCAGGTGCATGATGTGAAGGAAGCAGTGCTGGCTCTCGCAGCCAATGCTAGTGTTGCGTGCTTCTCGTCTCAAGCAAATGGAGTTAAGGTTGTGAAATCGAACCAACTATAATGATACCCGTTTATATAAGGGTTAATTACGCTTTTACACCCAAGGTCTACCCCAATTTTCAGAAATAGAACACACTTTCGACTTTAATATATTAGTACTTGATAAATATATTCTCTATTTTCAAATCTAGACCACTTTTCTAGCACGGGATAATCGTGCTGGCACAGGAATCCATGTGGAATTTCTTTGATTGAGTTATTAAAGTTAGTGACAAGTTATTTCTAGATTTGAAAATATAATACATTTATTGGGTACTAATGTGTCAAAGTCGAAAGTGTGTCCTATTTTCAAAAACTGCGACGGGACAAACTTTGGATGTAAAAGTGTAATTAAACCTTTATATATAATTTTAATGCTTAAGCACACCAATTTTGTACAGGTTTATAACTGGTCAGGAGTTCCAAAAAACATTAGCTTCAACAACAAAGTGAAGTGCCTCCAACTAGAAGGCGATAAGCTCTACTGTGGTTGCTCCAGCTACTCGATCCAGGTACAAAAAAGGCCTAGTCGTATTCAATTTCAGCGTCTCCACATATTAATAATCTCGATTAATGAAAACAGGAGGTAGATTTAAGAACACAAACATCATCAGCGTTCTACTCCGGCACCAAGAAGTTATTAGGCAAGCAAACAATCCACTCCTTACAAATCCAAGACGGTCTTCTATACGCCAGTGGATCATCCGTTGATGGTATAGCTGGAAAGGTACGAACACGAGCTTTCCTTTTTTATCGTCTCAACCAATGTATGTTGAAATTATCAAGTGTTTTACGTTGAATTAGGTGTTCAAGCTGTCGAGCAAGGCGGTTGTGGGAACATTGGCAACTGGTTTGGATGTGCAGCAAAGCAGTGTGAACAATGACTTGATATTTACAGGCACAAAATGTGGGATCATTGAAGTGTGGCTTAAAGAAAGAGTGACAAAGATTGCTTACATCAAAATGGCAAGTGCTGGGCATGCAAGAATGACGTCAATCGCATCGGATGCGCAAGGGCAAAAGCTTTTTGCCGGAACCTCCGACGGCAGGCTTCAGGTAATACTCCAACTTCTTTCCAAATAAGTGTTCTATTTCATAATTCTCTACTTTCTAATTTATCCTTCTCCTCAGTTCTTTTAAAACTTTTTTCCGAATAAGTGTTCTATTTCATAATTTTCTACTTTTCAATTTACCCTTCTCCCCAGATCTTTCAAAAGTTAATACAATGGTTGGAGACTAAAGTTAAAAACACCAATTAGGGTGAAAGATTGAATTTACCCACTTTTTTGTTATATAATTTGATTATAGGGAACATTTATTCAAGCAGAGAGAGTATCTCACTTGTTTTGTGTGTTATATTTATTTGGTAGTATTTGGTTTTGATCCATCATTATTTGTTATTTGTTTGCAGGTTTGGAGTTTGGAATAATAGAGTTCTTCCGTAAATTAAAGGTTATATATTTGTCAATCACAACAATCTTTTCTGAATCAAATACAAAACAGATCAAATAACATTAATTCGAGCAATTTGCACCCTTTGCTTCACACAGATGTCATTACTCTTAATTAATTATATTAATAGTATTTATTATCATGTTCTCCAATAGTTTATTAACCTATATATATAATTATAATTCTATTAATTTGTATAATAAAAGAGGAAACAAATAATATTGAAAACAAATAAATTGTGTCCGATCGTTTTGGCATTGTTTTAGAAGTTGTAAAAACATAAACATACAAGAACCTAATTAAAATCACAAAAGCTAATAAATCCAATTTTGATTTTAGATACAACTAATAAAATATTTTTAAAACCACCTCACTCCTTAATTTGTAAACACATCTATTTTTTTTCCAACAATTGAAAAATTACAGTGATTATCTTGCTATAAATAAATAGGGTAGTGCTATTTGCACACACTGTGGCCAGCCACACAAGTTAAAAAGGTAATATAGTTTTTGAAAAAGGAAATATACCCTATTTGAGAATCATAAACCCTAAGGAAAAATGTGATTAGTTCCATTTTTACAGTTAACTTTCATTTTCTTAAACATGTGGCCAGCCACAGTATGGCCGAATAGATTTATTGAAAAAAAAAAGGATTAATTTGCCTAAATACATCACCTTTTTCAGATTTTGAAATTTAACATGACCTTTCAAAAAAAATCTATGTAAATACACCTTTATATTCGTTTGAATTTCGACATGAATTCCAACAATCCCAAATTATTTTAGAGCTTTTCAATTTATGAGAACCAAAAAGTAAGGACCAAATCAATAATGCTTTAACGAAACCAATTACCAGAAGAAAGAAAAGATGAACTAATGCACTTAAAAATAATTCAAAGGCTGAATCAAGCGAATTCCCTATTCCACTACAATCTACAAAAATATATAATTCACAAGACTAATAATCTAATAAATGGAGTATTTATAATTAGAGAATTAGCAAATATTCTAACAAAGTCAACAAAATCCAGAAATTACTAATATCCTACCAAAGTCAACAAAAATCAGAAATTACCAAATATTTTGCCAAAGTCAACAATATCCAACATTAGAAATTCTAATTTCGAGTACATCCATTTCATCATTCATTCACTCTGTTATCTTGAGTTGATGGTACATCAGTGATTGTACTGGTGGAACATTGTCCGCGACTTGACCTTCTTGGTGGCTTCCAACTTTGTGGATTCAAGAATCTCACAACCTTTTGAAGGGTTGAATTCTGCACATAAGATTTACAAAAGGTCAGTATGTAAATTAAGGAAACACTTCTTGTAGTTAACTAGAAAATGAAGCAGCAAATTCTGACCTTCATGTACATATTTCCAGATTCGGTTATTAACACACCAACCAACACATTTTCTTACTTCTGCTCTTTCCTTTGCAATAGTCTTTTTGACTTTTAGTGGCAGTGATTTTGAAGCTTTTTTATTGATACTTGTACTTGCAGTTGGTTCAACATTTTCTTTATGCGGTCTTCTCCTTTTTGCATTCACTTTCTCTGGTTTTTCAACTGGTTGATTGGGGCATTTTCTAATGTTATGCTCCTGCTGGAAGCATTTTCAATATTGTCCTGCAAAAGAACTTCAATTTCCCCAGCCATTCTCCCACCCTCGACATAAACTTTGACATGCCTACATTCATCATCAAGATAACTTAACATGCTCATCACATCAGAGTCATTTTTTATAGTCATGTAGGTATTATTTTCTGAAGTTCTAAACCGTAATTTATCCCATGAACCTAAACCTACCTTCTTAACTTCATCCACCAAATCAAAGTAGCCAAACAGATCAAAATTAGGGCTGACAATTTTAGACACGACACGATAATCCGACACTAACCGATACGAAATTAATGGGTTTGGGTCAAGCCTTATTGGGTTCGGGTCCTTATCGGGACCTGAAAATTTTGGGTCGGGTTCGGGTTATCCGATAAGAAATTATATTTATTTAATTCAAATCAAGCTTTTAAATTGATGACATATTTATTTTCCTTCCAAGTCATCAAAAGATATTAAATTTTTGAATATTTATTTATTTTTCTCTTATTAAATTTTATTTTAAAATATGTTTTCTTTTATTAAATCTTATTTTAAAATATTTTTTCTCTTATTAAATTATTTAAATTTGGGTTCGGATCATTATCGTGTCGGGTCAACCCAAATTTTATCGGGTCAATTTCGGGTTCGTGTCGTGTTCGGGTTGGGTTCGGGTTCGGGTTCGGGTTCGGGTTCGGGTTGAGCATATCCTTAACAGATCGGGTTCGGATTGGGTATTAACAGATCAGGTCGAAATCAGGTCTACCCGAACTCGATCCAACCCGACCCGATTGTCACCCCTAATCAAAATCCAATCCACTACGACATATTATATTGCCCCCACTATATACTTCTTGACCCTTTAAATCTACAAATTAACCACTATATTGCATGATTAATGCAAAAATATTATCACTACACAAAAAAATAAAATTGGAGAAGCATAATTAATGCAATATGGTTGAACAACCACAACCCTATAAAAAGTTTTTAATCTAAAAAATACTCAATGTCGACTATTGTTCATTCTCTAGGGACTTTACATACACTAGATATTATAATATTTTCTATGTTGGAGAGTGGTGTTGGTGGATGATGTGTGTAAAGATAAATTGGAATTCTCATAAAAAAAATATGAGAATAAATGGAAGATTTGTAAACAGTGATGTTTTCTAACATCTCATGTTCCTAAAAAATTGATTGGTTATATTCTAGGAATTGTTTTTTGAGCATAAAGAAAAAAGAGGAGAGCGTAAAGAAGAGGATGGCGTAAACGGATGTAAAGGTGGTATATTTAAGAGTAACTATATGAAATAGCCAATTAAGTTAATAAAAATAAAATACTAGCCACAAACTTAATGTTATATAAGTACTAGCCACTATTTGTTTGAAAATACTTTTTTACCCTTTAACTTATATTTCTACCATTTTAATTTTGAAGTTGCAATGTTGCCGCCACGCAAACGGGGGTCTCGCTGTATTGGGCCCGAGTGAGATCTACTTGCTCCAGTCGCACCTTCGTTTACCCGGTACGCTTTGGGTGTCGAACATGGAATGGTGCGAGTGAGGCGCGAGCAGGGCGAGCGGCCCTCGCTCGCCCCGTTCGCACCTCATCCTGACTCTGGTGGACATGCGAGTGGGTGGTGCGAGTGGCTCGAACAAGTGGTGCGAGTGGTGTTGCGAGTGGTGCGAGTGAGTGTTACGAGTGAATTGAGCGAGGCGCGAGCGGGGCGAATGGCCCTCGCTCGCCCCGTTCGCGCCTTGTCCTGACTCTGGTGGACATGCAAGTGGGTGGTGCGAGTAGCTCGAACAAGTGGTGTGAGTGGTGATAGTGGTGCGAGTGAGGCGCGAGTGGGGCGAGTGGCCCTCGCTCGCCCCGTTCGTACCTCGTCCTGACTCTGGTGGACATGCAAGTGGGTGGTGCGAGTGGCTCGAACAAGTGGTGTGAGCGAGGCGCGAGCAGGGCGAGCGGCTCTCTCTCGCCCCGTTCGCACCTCGTCTGGACTCTAGTGGACATGCAAGTGGGTGGTGCGAGTGGCTCGAACTAGTTGTGCGAGTGGTGATAGTGGTGCAAGTGAGGCGCGAGTGGGGCGAGCGGCCCTCGCTCGCCCGTTCTCGCCTCGTCCTGACTCTGGTGGACAAGCGCGAGCAGCGCGCACGAGCCTCTCGCCCACGTTCAAGCAAGGCGCGAGTAGATCCATTCACATCCTACGTGGTGCGAGTCGATCTACTCGGAGTTATTCGACATTTGGACGGCGAAGATGCGACGGAGGCCGAGGCAGTGTAGCAGGGTAGCCCGAGGAGGTGGAGGATGAGATGTGAGGTTGGAGCGGCGAAGATGAATTCGCGGAGGTGGAGATATGAGGTTGGAGATGGATTCATGATGGGTGGAGACGGTGGACCGGCAAGACGAATGAAACGGTGGAGAGGTGGAGGAGAGGCGACAGAAGTGCGACGGAGGTAGAGGAAAAGTAGCGGAGTTGGTGGAGGATGAGCGGTGGAGACGGGGTGGTGCGAAATTAATTATGAAGGGGTATTTTTGTAAGAGTAGCCAGTATTTATATAATATTAACTTAGTGGCTACTATTTTGTTTTCATTAACTTAAGTGGCTATTATAATATTTTCCTCTATATTTAAAGTAGGGGTGTGCACGGGCCGAACTGAACCGAACAAATCTATCGAACCGAAGGGTTTTGGTCGGTTCAGTTCGGCTTTTTTATCCTTCGGTTTTCGGTTAGGTTCGTAATTTCTTGAAAAGTCGGTTTTCGGTTTCGGTCCCGGTTCCATAAAATTTCATCAGTCGGGCATCGAACCGACCGAAATATTACTATTTAATAATATAATATATTATATAATAATATAATTATATTATAAATATATATAGTAAAAACCCTAATCCCTCTACGGTACATTCTATTCTCCCTCAACTCTCAAGTCAGCCGACACTCACCTCTCTCTCTACTGACTCCACACCGTCCAGGCCGCGTCCACCACTCCACCTTGTCGGCGCCCTTCTCCCACCGCCGGCGGCGAGTCACCTCTCTCTCATCTCCTCTCTACTGACTCCGCGCCGTCCAGGCGTCCACCACTCCACCTCGTCGGTGCCCTTCTCCCACCGGCGCCCTTCTCCAACCGTCGGCGGCGTCCTTCTTTCATCCCACCGACAGCAGCGCCTTTCGCCGGCTCCGGAGGTAATCGATTATGCTCGATCGATGTTAAGGCCTTGATGTTCTTCATAGAGTTTCTCTTTTCTGGTAGGAGAACTAATCCACCTCTGCTTGAACTGTATTAGGCTATTAGCTTCCATTCTGAGAACTGAGAAGAATCCGTCTAGTGTCTGAATATTTTTGCAAATGCTTTTATTAATTGATTCATAATCCTGATTATTTAATTTGATTAAAATCCACACTAATATTCAAATGCTTTTATTAATTGATTCGTAATCCTGATTATTTAATTTGATTAAAATCCACACTACTCCAGATTACTGATTACCTCATTCACAAAAAAAAAGAAAAAAAAACGCAATTTGCTATGGTTTTGATTCCATCATGAACATATTGTTGATTTTTATTGTTAATTTGTTAACTAAAATCCGCACTATGGTTTTTTTTCATATTTATCGGTTTTTAAAATAACCGATCGAATTTTTCGGTTCGGTTTCGATTCGGTCCAAAAGGTGAAGTCGGTCGGTTTCAGTTCTAAATTTGTTGGTCGGTTCGATTTTCGATTTATGAAATTCTGGCCGGTTGGTTGAACTGACCGACCGATGCACACCCCTAATTTAAAGAGAATTTTTAAAAGTCATATTAAATTTCAAAATTCGAAAAAGATGGTATATTTTAGTCAAATTAAAATTAAAATAGTTATATCTAAGACTAAAATCAAATCAAAATTTTAATAACATCCTCACTCACTTGATCTGTATAGTTTTGATCATTAATGGAGTAACACTCATGTACACCATGGTGTACAGTACATTCGGACCCAACCCGACTCAGGTATGATCCAATCAACTTTAACCGGTCAAACATTGGCTTTATCGTTTGTACACCATGGTGTACAGTACATTCGGATCCAACCAGACTCGGGTATGATCCAATCAATTTTAACCGGTAAAACATTGGCTTTATCGTTTTCTTTTGTCTCCGTTAATTTTAATTTATAGATAATGATTGTGGACTTTTATTTATAGATAATGAGTGTATTTTAGCTCGCTCTGAAACTTTCCTCGCTCGACTCTTTAAAAAAAATATGAAATTCAAAAAATCAATAGTCAACGTTGATCATTGATCGGTCAACATTAACCGGATCGGATCGAATCTAACTCGGATGGTACAACAGTTGTACATGAGTTTTTGTCTTATTAATCAACGTTGACAGTTGACTTTTTGAATTTCATTTTGTTTTAAGAGTCAAGCATTCTATCCGATCCAATACATGAAATCCATGATCCGACCTGGTCAACATTGACCGTTGACTTTTTAAATTTTATTTTGTTTTAAGAGTCAAGCGAGGGAGCCAAAGGTCTCAAAGCGAGCTAAAAGAATCAAAATTATTATTTATAAATTAAAATTTTATTATTTATAAATTAAAATCGAAGACTAAAAAAACGAAAAAGTCAACATTTAACCAGTTAAAGTTCACTGGGTCGGTTAACATTGAATCAGGATGTAATGTATACATGAGTGTACCCGAGTGTTACTCTTAATGTTGATGTTTTCCTGATGAACAATCTGACGAGATTTAACAGAAAACCCATCTGATCTGAATTCATATTAGGAAAGAATTGATATAGGGTGCTGCATTCATCCCAGAGGCATTAGATTCTACGCCAAAGAGTCAAACTTCAGCCCCATTTTAATTACAAACAATTTCATCTGAAACAAATCAAATCTAAATATTTTCCGCAATTATAAAAAATTCAAACGATATTTATAGCGGGATTGAATGGATTTAAATTGAAATTTGAACGAAACTCTAAGGCTTAGAAAACTTCGATTTCAAAATCTCAAATTCGAAAATTGATAGATAAAAGTAATACCTAGGAAACGAAAATTTAGGGTTGGGGGAGAAGAAGAGAACAGAGACGATTTGGAAGTCCATCAGAAAATCGGATTGTGATTGCATCAGCGGCGGCAGTGATGCCGGCTTGATCAGACGACCGTCGTGAGATATTCTAATCCAACTTCATCATTTGGATCTCAAAATTGAATAAAGAAAGCAAAAAGATGAGAGAGAGACAGAAGCAAATATGAGTTATCGTCCCTACAATCATAGAGTGGAATCGATGTATGATAGTAGATTTTTCTTACACACGATTATGAGTTAGTCTTATAGACGAAGGGAGGACGCAGGAGAGAGAGAGAGAGAGAGAGAGAGAGGGGCGAGTTGTTGAGCTAGGGTTTTTTCATTTCCAGTGAAAGCCCATTTTTGCCCTTCCTATGGAACCATTTCTTTTCGAAAATGTTCAACGCAATCAAAATTAGGGGAATGTTTGATCTCTTCTCCATTTATTAATTCATTTTTTTTAGGTGAAAAAAAAAATTCATTCATATCTTTTCTCCAAAACACAATCAAAATGATAATAAAAAGAGTTTATGTTAATTTTAACTCAATAAATAGTTACAAACAAAATTTTAGGCTGAAGACGACATACGTAACTAGTAGTTTTGTATCTCGTTTGGTTGGGTAGGACGAAAAACTTTCACATAATGTATAGCTGCTCTGCTCTTCTATAATTTTTGAACCTAATTATGAACCAAGTTTTAGACGAAGTAAAAAAAAAAGGTTCTTCATCGGTTTTACAAAATGTGCTAACACATTCTTCATATCATCTAAAATGGCCAAACTTCAGATTGTACTCTCTAGGCTTCGAGTGGCAACCACACAAAAGTGTAGTCGCACGCCACATCATTATTTTTATTTTGAATAATAGACCGCTCACGGTTCCTTTGAGATTTTGTGGTCTCATCTTTTGTCAATGCCACTAATCAAGAGGTAACTGAATGAGTAAATTATACTATTAGATAACTAAAATAAATCTTAAATTCATATTTTTCATTGTCTACAAATGGAGATCAAATTTGTCATATTTATACACACA
The DNA here is from genome assembly GCA_031470985.1 of Agastache rugosa. Lineage (NCBI taxonomy): Eukaryota > Viridiplantae > Streptophyta > Magnoliopsida > Lamiales > Lamiaceae > Agastache > Agastache rugosa. The sequence continues at coordinate 10,696,039 of CM062607.1, forward strand.
CTACAATTCTATCTTTTTCTCTATGAATCCAAATAATTATTTCTCAAATTCTCAGAATTTCTCGTCATCTCATGATTATTATTCTATTAGTTTACAATTTTTAATTTTATCATATTTTTTATATTTTTATCGCTTTATACTTTTTGGTGTATTTAGAATTTAATTTATTATTATAAATTAAAAATTTTAATTATTTTTACTAAGAATATTTATATTATGATTAAAAGATAACATAAAATAATTATATACTCCCTCAGTCCATGAAATAAATTTCCATTGTTTTCTGGGCATGTAGATTAAGAAAACGAGTGGAGTTGTTGTAAATGGAATAAAAATACAAATTGAAGGGTAGTGTCAATGGCAAAAATAGGTAAATATCAGAAAGTATGGAGGACATCATTGTACATAAAGTATAGTAGGATTTTTTTGTGAGCACAAATGAAAATTGGTAAGTTGGCTTTGTATCATGGACGGAGGGAGTATAATATTGTGGTTGGGTGGTGACAACGTTGCTGATAAACTTATCAAACTTAAGATTGTACTCTTTTAAGTGATTTTTCTCTAGCAAGATATCTATAGTTATGTTATCAATACTATTTCAAGTTATTAGATCAAATATATTCAATGCATCGTTCTCATTCCCAAATAAATCAATTTCTTCTTTCAAAATATCATTTCCATTCTCAACTACATCAACTTCTTCGTTCATAACATCATATTCATTCTCAATAACATCAATTAGTTCATTCAATGCATCAACTTCTTCATTTTCAATTCACTGAAGAACTACTATATATAAGAAACTTATGAAGAGTCTCTCCCTGAGTTTTAATCACATCATTAATTCTTTTTCTTTTGTTTCCTTTTTTTACTTCAGATTCATAGTCAACATATTATACCCGCAAATTGCTTATCAATAATACACAATCAAAGATAACAATTTTTCAGAAATTAACACAAATTCAATCAAATTAAGTGGGCTATTAATGAATTAAAGAGTTATTGAAATAAAAATAAATATTGTACTCCAACAATCACTCGAGAGTATAAGGATACAAAATATACCTCTCAAATTCACAAAATAAATAAATTATAAATGATAAACCATGACTCATTCACCGTTCCTAACTTTCTTTATTCCAATGTTCCTTAAACTCTAGATTCAATTTGAGATTCAGAACTATAGATTCAATTTGAGTTTTAGAGAGATTAAGACAGATGAAGAGCAAGGGAGGAGAGATAGAGAGAGAGTGTGTCACAGCCCGACTTAGAATTAAGAAAACTAAGCCGGTGGGTCCCGCAACGTACACAATTTATGATTAACCAAGGAATAGATAATGATCCAATTATCAAACAAAACCGAACATACTACAAAACACTTCCAACGAACATGCTTATCAAGAAATCAATATCAATAACATGCTCGATAATTTTAACCAACTAATGGTTATCAACAACAGATATAACTTGATATCAATAAGTAGATTTACATGACCGGGATATATCAAGTAAAAATATCATCAAGAAATCAGGTTTAACCTGATATCAATAATTAATACCATACGACCAACGATGCCAAGAGATCAATATCAACAACAAGTTTATCAGATCAAGAAAACACGAGAAAAGAGTCGTATAACTTAGAAGATCTCAATATAGAATCAACAACTAGTTTCAAGTTAAGGCAGATCACTAGCATTAAAACCTTAACAAATAACATCAAAAGACTTTATAAACTTCAGAGTTTTAAAAACGAACTTCATACTTCAGAAACATATTTCAAAGTGTTCCAGCGGAAAACATGGTTACATGTATGAAGACATATAACCAAACTCTTTAGTTTAAACAACTTTCAAGAATTCAACCAACGAAAGTCCGTCCAAGCACACTCCCATCTCCATTCGAAATAACCTGCACATTTTAGAAAACAACATACAGTGCTGAGTACTTTGTACTCAGTGGACACATGCCAAAATACTTGAAAATTTGCTACTTAGAGCTATAGAATTAACTTGCCCAAAGCATAAGCACAAGTAACTTTTATAAAACAAACCTGTGCATGCTCAAATCTTTTCTTTCGATATAAGTGATTCGCGAATCATATACTTTTAACATGTATGTACCAAATCTACAATCATAAATTAGTATTGAGAAGTAGGCCTCCTTCTCAAACACTTGTAACCGGCATACTTTTCGGAAGGCACCCGATTACAAACTAGTGTACACAAATCCTACATTGCGTAGGACCGAATTCGTCTTCCTTCGGTAGATGGTAACATACAAAAACTCAAAACATTTAGCAAGTTAATCAATTTAAAACATCATATATATATATATATATATATATATATATATCATTCATCATTTCTTTGATTAGAAAGCCCACCTGTCGAGCGCTGCTATATCTTACACTTCTCGTTCTTAATTTTCTGGCTTTATGCTCTCGCTCGTTTCTTCATTTGAGATTAGATTTATCAATCATCAGCGCGAGAAATAAACGACAGGCGAAAAGATATGACATCTCGATCAACTTAACTTCTACTTCGCTTCGAATTTCTAAGACTTAACTCGATACTAACCCTTATAAATTCTAAACACTTCTAAATCTCAACTTAATTTCTATTTAACAATCTAACTTATAAACATTAACATTAAACACTTAAACATGTAATAACATCATTAATCATATAAGCACTTTAATGACTTTTACTAATCACATCATCAAACATTTAAGCTTATTATTATCACATAAGCTCATCATCAACATATCATTAACATATAAGCATGTAATTAACATATAACTTATTATTTACTATTCATATCATTAACTTAAAATATTTTCGACTCGATAAACGAACTCCAAAAATTACGAAATTAATTCTACTTACATCATTTAACATAATAAGCATAATTACACAATCAGATTATCAATTCAGATCACGTACACGTATAAACCTTCAACTTGGAAAAATAGTCGAAAAATAGAAAATTCTTAATACTTAGCAATTAATTTCTGAAAAATTCCACAATACTTAATTTTTCGTGTAGAATTCAAATATGCCATTATTTTCTTGATTAAAAATCAAATAATACTTTTATTTTCCTTATTAATTTTCGGCATTATTGAAAATTAGAAAATAAATATCCAATTTCATTCTAATCAATTCTAAACATCTGAATTTAATTTATAAGCTATATTTATAGCTTAATTACGTAGTTAAATTGGATAAAAATCAAAACCCTATTATATATATATATATCGACTTTTTAGCAAAATATGGCACATTTGATTATTTTTATCCATTTCAAATTACAACATGCTTAATTAATATTCTAGAGATTAATTGTAAACTCAATTAATCCATTTAAGCTCTAAAATAATTATTTTTAATTTATTTTAAATGCTGAAAATTTTGAAATTAATAAAATTGAGCTCCAAAAATTCTAACAAAATTCCCACATGCTTAAATAAATATCACAAGCTCAATTCTATCATTAATTTCATCATTCAACATCAAAATAAATAAAAAACCCCTAATCTTAAGAACCCTAATATTCGAAAATTCCAAAAATTGGAATAATTATGATTCAATCAATTAATTCAATGCATAAACATACTTAATAACATCATATAAGCTCAATTTAAACATCAATTTAATTATAGAACATCAAGATAAAAAACCCTTAATTTCTATCATAATTTCGGCCAAAATTAAAAGTCATAGAAGGGATTTGATTCTTTGATTACTTCCAACATCAAACATGCTTAGAATAATTATCTAAGCTCAATTATTCAATCAATTTGATCATATAACATCACAATTGAAAAACCCTCATCTTAGCTAAATTTTCGAAAATATTAAGAACTAGGGTTAGGGTTTTATTTGAGCATGACTTAATGATCTATCATGCATCCTAAGCATGAATTAAACATCATAATTTAAATTCAAGATCATCTAACATCAATTGGCCAAAAATTCGAAATTTATAGAAGATTTAAAATAGGAGAATTAAAGCTTGTTTTTGAGCTACATCTTACACTAAACATAGAACTCACCTTAATAATTAATTTGAAGATGATTAGCACTTGATTTTGAGCTCAAAATTGAAGATTAAAGAGGAAATATGTGAAGTGTGTGTGCGTGTTCTGCTACTGCTGCTGCTTGCGTGAAAATGGAGATGGAATGGTGAAGAATGGCTTAGCATACACACTTTTATGACTAACACATTAGTCAAACTTGATTAGATCATCCCTTAGGTAATAAATAGGGATTAAATAATTAATTAATTGCTTAATTAATTAATTAATTACTAAACTTGCTAATCATAACTTTAATCTCTAATTTCTTGATCTATAAAAATCAATTAGGCGTCTCAAACCCTAATGCAAATTCTCGGAAGAAAATGCTGAGAAACGAATTATTTATGAAATAAATAAGATTATTATTTTTAATAATTAATTACTAATAAATTAAATTAAGAAAATTAAATTCATAATTTTCTCAATAAAAATCAAGCATAAATGCTCAATCTAATAAACATAAATTCTATTTCGTTTTGGTTAAACCAAGACGAAACAAAAATAATTAAATTTCACTTTTTCGACAAAAAAATTAGGATTGCCGAAGAAAAATTATTAAAAAGGGAATTTTTCTTCATCTTCATTCACTTTACTTAATTATACACATATATATATATGCTTTCTCTAAGAATTTTCGGAAATAAAATCCAAAAATACAATAAATTACCGGAGAAATTTTTATAATTTCCGAGGAAATCAAATCTTCAAAAATAATATATATATTTCTCCAATAAATTCAAACATATAAGCACATAATCATAAATACATTCGTCACCTCATTTTGGATTAACCGAGACGAGATAAAATCTTAAAATCCTTAAATTATTAAAATTTGTCAAATTGGAGCTGCCGAAAAAAATTTAATTGCGAAACTTAATCTCATTTTAAAAATCTTGCAGCTTAATTATTTTAAACAAGCTCTTAATTAATTACTAATATTGATTATGAAAAAGCGGGATATTACAGAGAGAGAGGGGAGAGAGGAGCAAAGTTATTTCATTTTCCCATTGTGAGTCTTGTGATTGACTCTCATTGAGAGATCAAATAATTATTTTTCAGATCAATGTAAGTAATGTCATTTTTTTTTAAAATTAGGGGCCTTGGCCACATTGCCCCACGAGCCTACAATCAGGTCGGGCCTGCTATTGTAGTATTCCGTATTTATTTTACTAAAAATTTATTAATCTAGTGAGAAAGATAAGAATTTTAGAAAAATAAAAATTTTCTTTCCGAAAATTTTACCCGGCAGATATATTCTACCGGAAAAATGAGTTTTAAATAATTTTTATCGTCTCGGTTAATCCAAAACGAAGAAGTTTCTACATTTATCAATAGATGATAAATGTTTAGTCATAAATTGACTGAAAGAAGAATTTAATTTAATTACGTGAAATTTTGCGTAATTTATCGCTTAAAAATTTAGTTTCGGTCGATTTGAAAATGCTTCGAATCTCCGATTCTTTCTGTGAGATTTTTATCTAAGGTTCGTGAAGCCTTAAACTAAATTATTGTGTTGAGAAATTAAGAGTTCATCGGAGGGTTCGTCGTTGTAAATTAATTGAGTCGAGAAAGTGATTAAATAAACTAATAAAACTTAGCAATTAAGTTATATTATTATATTACTCTATCCTATATCTATCTATATATATGTTGTGACCATCTTCCTCCCCCTCCCCAAACCTCTCGACAGCAACACACACATACACACACTCTCAAAAATTTCCTCCATTTATATGTTCTTTTGAGCTCAAGTTTAAGATCAAGGTTAATCCAAACTCTTCCAAACAATTAAGTAAGTGTATATCTATGTTCTTATACACTTGTAACTTAATTCCTATGGTTGAAATCTTCTCTTCCATATATATATATATATCGAAAATTTTGGGAGGAATTTGATGAAGTGATTGGATGATGTTCACGTATTAATATGATGCTTATATCATGATTATTTGGTGATTTGTGTGATTAAATTAAGAAAATCAAAACCCCTAACCCTAAGTTGCATTATTTTCGAAATTCTTGAGAATTGTCAAGTTTTGATTCATGCATTGTATGATGTTTTGATCTTAATGAATTATGCTTATGTTATGCTTAGAAGATTGAATATGTAATTAAATTAAACATGAGAAAATCCTAACCCTAGTTTTTAGAATTTTCGAAAATATGAAGAAATGGTAAAATATTGATTTATGAATTGTATGATTGTTTTGATGTTATAAATGAGGTTAGATAATTATTCTAAGTATGTTTCATGTTGGAAGTAAGCATGAATTCCCAACCTATCTCATTTTATTATTTAATATCGAAAATTAGGGTTTTAATTAGGGTTTTGAAGATTTGATGAAGAAAGATATAATTGATGGATAATTTGATGTTATATGATGTAAATGGTAATTGTTGAATCAAGAGTAAGTAAATTAAAAGCATGATTAACCCTAGAAACCCTAGAAATTGAAATTAGGGTTCTTAAATTAGGGTTTATTAGTTTAATAGTTAACTGAATGAAATTGATGGAATAATTAAGTTTATAATGTTTAATTAAATATATTAGAAAATTAAAAAGAAGAGAAAATAATTCTAGAAGTCATAAGGTTGAAAAAAAAATTAAATAAATAAAATAAATAATTATTTGATTTTTAATTAATAAACTAATTGCATTTATGAACTTCTTAATAAAAATTTAGTGTTATATGATTTTCTGGAAATTTAATTCAAAGTAATAAAGATTTTCTATTTTTGGTCGATTTTCCCGATTTTGGAGTTTATATGCTTAATAGAGTCAATGTGTGTAATGAATGTATAAATATGTTTATTATGTTTAAATAAATGTATAGAATTAAATTGAGAATTTTCTGAATCCGTTAGACGGATTAAAATCGACTTAATCGATTATGATGAATAGTAAATGAAGAATGTTTATGAATGAGTGTGATTTGTTGGTGTTTGATTGATGATTGTTGATTAGTGATGAGTTAAGATAGAGTAAGAGCATTTAAGAAGTTAAGATAGAAATTCTCGAATTTCGTCGAGTTTCGGCGTAGAAATTTGAATCGAATTACGTTAAGATTATCGAAGTCGTTATTCGATAGAAGTTCTCAATCTAAAGGTGTTATTCCATTTTGAATTAAAGGAGCAAGTGGAAGCAGGAGCGAGAACGTAAAGTAAGAAGTCGATCAAGCAATAAAGTTAAAGTTAAAGCTTAAATCGATCAGGTGGGCTTTCTTAACTGGAAAACGTGAAAAGCATGATATTATATAATTTTTCAAAGCTTTGATACTTGCCAAATTGTTTTAAAATGTTAAAGTATGTTACCATCTACTTAAGAAGGACGAATTCGGTCCCACGCAAGGTGGAATTTTTGTGTACACATATGTGATCGTGCGCATTTCTTTGATGGGCCGGTTATACGTAACTGTGAGCCTTTCCTTGATATGCCGATTACAAGTGTTGAGAAAGAGGCCTCTTTCTCATCACTATTATTTACTGTAGATATGGTTCATACTGTTAGATATGTCTGCAGACAAATGTTTTAAAGAAAGAAAATGTTTTTAACTTTGCACAAGTTGTTTTTCAGAAAAATCCTTGTGCTATGTTTTCAGGCAAGTTTTCAAAATATAGCTGTATTCAGCAAGTTTCAAATGTTTTCGACATGTGTTCACTGAGTACGAAGTACTCAGCCCTGCATGTTATTTCTAAAATGTGCAGGTTAGCAGGTATGCAGATGACGAGGGCTAGATGGACGTTTGTTGTTGTTGTTGTTATGAATGTTTTTGAAAAGAAAGTCGGGTTTAAGAGTTATTATGATGAACTCAGACCTAGGATATATGTCTTCATACATATTGATGGTCCCTGAGCTGGGTATTTGGTGTAGAGGGGGGGGGGGTGAATACACCAAATAGATTTTTCGAAACTTTTTCAAGTTAAATCACAGAGTTGGTGAGCTCAGTTATCGATCCAGCTGGGGAGGGTCAGCTGGGTAAATAACTCAGCTGGTGGTGCGGAAAGTGGTGGTTTGAAAACTTAGCTCGGTTACTTAGAAAAACTCAGTTTGAAAATATTAACTTAACGTTTTCAGCTTAGTCAGGTTGTGCAACTTTTAGAGAGACACAGCTGTCTTTGGAGAGCAGCTGTGTGTGCAGTTTTGAACAAATATGCGATGATATGAAGGAGTTAGTACACAGCTGAATATAAAGCGAAAGTAAAGAGAGAGAGTAAGAAACGCGCGAGTTTTTACGTGGTTCGGAGTAACACCTCCTACGTCCACGACCAGGTTCACTGGTAATCCACTACCACTTGGTTTCCAAGTACCAAGCAACTTCACAACTCTAACCCGAGCTGTGTTCCAACGCCATGCGGGCACTGTCAAGCCTACACCTTCAGTTTCCGGGTACTGAAGAACCTATCCACTCGAATTACGCGCTTCGAGCAAGCGTACCTTTACCTAACCTTTCTGGGTTTGGGTTTGGGTATGGGGTTCCAACTATGAACGAGTTCTTTCAATTAAGAACTTTAGAGTATGATGAACTCGTTCGAAATCTAGGCTAAAGATATACAATGAGTTTGGCCTAGGGAACAGACGAAAAACTAAGCGCTTAACTAGAAACACTTTAAGATAAAGTGTTCTTTGATCTATCTAGAACTGCTTGAGAGCTTTGGAAAGAATGAAGATTTCAGATAATGAAAGCTTGTAGAGAGTTTTTCGTATCTGATCCTGAGGTTGAAGACGGGTTTATATAGATAGAGATTCAAGACTAGCCGTTGGAGGAGCCGTTTGAATCTTACCTACTCTTCTTAAATACAAGATCTGCCGTTGGGCGTATCTGCACCTGTCTTCATTTGTGTCACATTCTAGGTTCTGAAGTCTAGGATGCTGACTTGGCAATCCCTTATTGGTCGAGGTAGGTTGACTTCCTTTGATTCCGGGATCTTCTGCCTTTAGTGCTGGCTTTTGAATTCAGAGCTGGACTGTCTTGAAGTGGAGTCTTCAGAGATAGTTCCTTTGTTCTCGTCATACTGGACCAGCTCGTGTTTTGAACTCGCCTCGAATTCTCTTCGCCTTGATCGAGCTCTTTGGATTACTCGGTGAAGGTTGACGCCTTTCTGTCTTTTGCTAGCCGACTCCGAAATTTGTGAATACACCGGGTCGATCGTCGTCTTTTGCTAGCCGACTCACTCGTGAACACACCGAGTCGACCGTCGTCTTCCGCTTCCTTAACCTGTAAGCCTAGAAAATCTAAAGCTCAAACAGGCGAGCTGGAAAATACTATTTAGGTTGACGCAATCATCTATTCAGTTGGAGAATCAGTTGGGTTTTGGTATCAAATCGAAACCTTATAATTTTCCCAACAATTTCCCCCTTTTTGATGATGCCAAACCTAACTGAGACAACTTATGACGCAGAAAAAAAAAACTTGTGTTTTATTAATGTAAGAAAATACATTATAACACAGGAAAAAGAAAGAAGGAGAAAAAAAATCTTCAGTCTTCAATCCTTCAGTCTTCAATCCCAGTTGGCTGGGTCTTCTCTTCTGCATCCGTTGCTTCTTTCTTTTGACTCGTCTCTTCTTCAGCTGATTCTGATTCAGCTGGTTCCTCTAGCTCAACAGTTTGCCTCTTCATTGACTTGTCTCTCTTCTCCCTTACTTCCCCCTATTTGGCATGATCAAAACAGGATGGGAGAGATACACCATCGGCTGTTGCGATGTTTTAGTTTGGCGAAACTGTGGTTTTCAGCTCTGAGCAGCGAGGTTTGGAGTCTTACTGGCTCAGCTGTTGTATTAGCTGGCTCTTCTTCAGTTGCATTGGCCTTAGCTGTGATTGCAGACACAGCGTCCTTGGCCTGATTCAGCTGGGGTAGTCCAGCTGAGTGCTTGGAGGGATGAGTTGGCACTGGAGATAGCATCTTCTGAGTCGGGCACAACTTCATTCCTTGCAACTTTTGCTTCTTCAGACTTCTTAGATTGAATGAGAAAGTCTGATTCATCACTTGAGGGACTTGTATTCAACTCATATCATCATCATCCAGCTGCAGGTGATCGTTGGCTGGGTGATGTTTCTCATTAGAGCTTGGTGCAGGGACTTGAGCATCTTTCATCGGAAGATCTCGAAGAGGGTGTCCCTGTGGAGCTGAAGGAAACTGAGGAGAAGACGGTTGAAGTATCCCATCTGTCTTGGGGTTTAAGCTTGGTTGATCAGCTGGAATACTCCGTTGCGGTGTTGGTGATGATTATGTTCACGCAGGGACGTGAACTTCTCTTCCACCATAAGAAACGACCGCTTATGGGCCTTCTGCTCCTCGGAGAGTGATTACGAATTCTCTCATAATGTCAGCTGGCTTCTCTGCTGACTGACTGAGCACCTTTGACTTGAGTCTTCGGTTTGAAGACAGTGCTTCAGTATATTTTGTCTCCTCAAGTTGTCTCCGATTCCCAGCTGGGATGGAGTTAGATGCATGCTGCTTTGTCTCCTGCATCTTTTTCTGTGCCTCCTGTGGTGGAGCAAGAGCTTTGTCATGACTGCTCTTGAATACTCCGGCTTTATCAACATCTGGTCCAGGTCTGTTGACGTTGATTTTTGCATCCCAGGGAGTTGTATGTCCCGTTCTCTCTTTTATGTTGAGAGAAACAGTGGGGTTGAGGGGGTCTTTTTCCTTTGACATTCCCAGAAAATTTTCTGCACCTTCCTGGTGAATGACGTTCTTGAGCTTTGCAGTCTACTGCGCTGGCCTGGTTCTGTCGATGGGCTTCACCTTCTTCTGGACTTCCGTCTTCTTTGAGAGTTAAGCAACTCTTATCTTGAAGCTTTGACAGATTCTTCAAGTTTGATCGGCTTCGGGAGATATCTTTCTGGTTTCCATGTTCTTCTTCTGCATCTTTTGTTAGTAGAAACGAATAATACCAATTGATGGAAATAAGAAAGAATGCCGAAAAACTTTCTAGGGTTGATGCGTATGTCTTCTAGCATATTTAAAGAGTTTTCTTGATGAATGGACGATCAAGATTTGTCTATTGATAAGAAGATCTACGGCTGGGAGTGATTCTCTCTACATATTAATTTCTTGATTAGAATATGTGAGTTAATGCTCGAGAGAGAACGGTTGAGGCGTTTTGACTTTTGCCTCGAAACTCCCATTATTCAATTCTTTGCAGACTTTTAATTAAGATTGATTAGAAATGACAAGATGTGAGTTGACATAAAACAGATTGAGTAGGTGTAATTAATGTTGTAATTAATGTTGTTGCAAACCTCTCAGCTGATCATTGTAGTCAGCTGATACCTCGGTTGAGTGGGTGTGCTGGGTCATCGAGGTTCCAGCTGGTTCCCCCTCAGCTGAATAATCCTTTCCTTTCAGCATCTGGTATAGCTGAATTCTTTCTCAGCTGATATCAGTGACGTTGATTCTGAATTTCAGTTGTCTGCTTGCATTCTGGGTTCGTCTAATCAGGTCTCGTCTAATCGGGTCTGCTTCCGATCAGCTGGGTCTGCTTCGTCTGGGTTGAGAAGTCCAAGTAATCCGCACAGTATTTTGAACCTTGCTTCTATCAGCGGTTTTGTGAGAATATCAGCCCGTTGTATGTCTGTATGAATTTTCTCAACAATCACATCCTTCTTTTCTACGTGATCTCTGATGAAATGATGTCGTACGTCTACATGCTTGCATCTTGTTTGAAGTACTGGATTCTCTGAAATGGCAATCGCACTTGAGCTATCACAGAAAATTGGAACCTGTCCAGTTTTTACTTCATAGTCATCCAGCTGATGTTTCAGCCAGAGAATTTGCGAAGAAGAGCTTCCAAATGGCCATATATTCTGCTTCTGTCGTGAAAGTTGCGACGCACGTTTGTTTCTTTGAAAACCACGAAATCAACTTACTTCCTAAGAACTGACAAGTTCCTGAAGTTGATTTTCTGTCCAACCGATCTCCAGCGAAGTCTGAGTCTGAATATCCAGTCAGCTGTAGATTGTCTTCAGCTGGGTACCACAGCCCAACATTCTGAGTTCCTTTGAGATATTTGAGAATGTTCTTGGCTGCTTACATGTGTGCTTCCTTTGGATCAACTTGAAATCTGGCACACACTCCGACTGCGAAAGAGATGTCTGGACGACTTGCTATTAGATACAGCAGGGATCCTATTATCCCTCTGTATTTGCTGGAATCAACTGATTTCCCTTCAGTTCCTGGTTCAATCTTCCAGTTGGTGTTCATTGGAATTTTTACAGTTCTGCTGGATTGAACTCCATACTTGGCGATCAAGTCTTTCATGTATTTGGATTGATTTATGAAAATCCCTTCTGATGATTGCTTGACTTGAAGTCCTAGGAAGAAACTCATTTCTCCCATCATGGACATTTGGAACCTCTCTGACATCATCTCTCCAAATCTTTGGCATAAGAAGCTTGATCTTGATCCAAAGATGATGTCGTCTACGTAGATTTGAACAACCAGGATATCTTCTCCTGACTTGATGGTAAAGAGAGTTCTGTCTACTGAGTTCTTCTTGAATCCTTTGGATACGAGAAAATTTGACAAAGTGTCATACCAAGCTCGAGGTGCTTGCTTCAATCCATAAAGAGCCTTCTTTAGCTTGTAGACTTTATTTCCTTCTACTTCGAATCCTGGAGGTTGTTCAACGTAGACATCTTCTTTGATTTCTCCATTTAAGAATGCACACTTCACAAACATTTGATAGACCTTGAATTTGTGATGTGCTGCAAAGGTGAGAAATAGTCTGATTGCTTCCAATCGTGCTACTGGAGCAAAAGATTCTTTGAAGTCAATTCCTTCCTGCTGAGTGTAGCCCTTGGAAACGAGTCGAGCTTTGTTTCTGATGACGACTCCCAGGGTATCCATTTTGTTCTTGAATATCCATTTGAGTCCTATGACTTTGACTCCTTCAGGTCTGTCGACCAGTTCCCAGACACAATTTCTGAGGAATTCGTTCAGTTCTTCTTGCATGGCGTTTGTCCAAGGCACGCTCTTCAAAGCTTCGAGAATTTATTGAGGCTCTGGCACTTGAGCTACGTAACACGCCATTAGAGCTGTGTCTTCATCATAGACCGTCAGTTCTAGCTCTACTGAGAGTTGAGCTGTGTCAGCTGCTTCTTGATGATCCGATGAAGCTTGAGCAGCTGAGCTTCTGGTTTTGACTTGGTCAGATGGTTCTCCGATAATAGCTGATGATGGATGATCTTCAATCCATCTTCTCCTCTTGCGAATTTCTTCTTCCAATTGATTGATGCTTGACGTGGCTAAATTTCGTCTGACTTGGAGTTGCTCAGGAGTTAAATCTTGAGAGTTTGGCTCTCTTTGATTTATATTTTGAGGAGACTTCTGTAGAGGCTCAGCTGGAGATGGAGCTGGGGACTCAGCTGTGTTTGGATTCCCAGCTGATGATGTTCCCCCTTGATTTGGTGTTGAAGCTTCTTCTCGATTTCCAGCTGGTGGAGCTTCTTGATTGATTTGAATTTCCTCCTCTGGCTCATTGTCCCAAATTAATGGTTCGGCCAGATTCCTGATTCTATTCTCTTGAGCCCTTGTCTGAATCAATCTTGAAGATTCTCATTCGCTTCTTCGTTTGATAGAATCTCTATATTCGAAGGAAGATTCGTCAAAGATAACATGTGGAGTTACTTCGACTATTTGAGTTCTTCTGTTGAAGACTCTGTATGCTTTACTCACAGCGGAGTAACCAAGGAATACTCCTCGGTCTGTCTTTTCGTCGAACGTCTTGAGATGTGTCTTCCCATTGTTGAGGATGTGACATTTGGCTCCGAATACCTTGAAATATCCAATGTATGGTATTCTGTTGTTCCATAGCTCATACGGTGTCTTGCCTTGCCTTGATGTGAGTAGGGAGCGATTTTGAGTGAAGCAAGCAGTGTTGATTGCTTCCTTAACTTCTTTGGAATAGCAGAGCTAGCTAGCATTGAGGTAGCTGCTTCCTTGAGAGTTCTGTTTCTTCTTTCTGCTACACCATTCTGCTGAGGTGTGCGAGCTGCAGATGTTTGGTGTTGAACTCCGTTCTTCTCGCAAAAATCATAAATAGTTTCATTTAGAAACTCCGTTCCACGATCTGATCTTATTGCCATTATCTTGAATTCCTTCTGTGTTGATAATCTTTCCAGCAGGATAGGCAGCTTAGTTCTGGTTTCGCTCTTCTGGTATAAGAATGATACCCATGTGAATCTTGAGAAATCATCCACAACGACTCGTAGTATATTTTCCGCCATTGAAGCTTGCTTTGGAGTAACCGGACCAAAAAGATCCATGTGAAGAAGTTGAAGAACTCGATCGCCTGACCGAGCCGGCTTGAGAGATAATGAAATGCTTGTCTGCTTTCCTTGTTGACACGCGCCGCACATATGACTTTTGTCATATACTTGATCCGGAATTCCATTAGCGAGCCGGTTCCTAGCCGCTTGTTGATTGTCTTGAAGTTGAGATGATTCAGCCGTCTGTGCCACAGCCAGCTGACTTCATTGCTACTTTTCGATACAAGACAAGTCTCCGGAGGGCTGCTGTTCCAGTCAGCAAAGTACATATTTCCTTCTCTTTTCCCTCTTAGGAGTATCTGCTTGGTTTCTCTGTGCTTCACTGTGCATCCCTGTGCATCAAACTTGACAGAAAAACCGTTGTCGCAGAATTGACTAATGGAAAGCAAGTTATGTTGCAATCCTTGTACATAAGAAACATTTGGGATTATAACATTTCTAGTTTTAAATGTACCATAACCTTTGGTTAGGCCTTTGGAGTTGTCACCAAATGTTACTTGTGGACCTGTACGCTCGATATACTCCTGGAGTAGATGCTTTAGGTGCGTCATGTGCTTGGAACATCCACTGTCCAAGTACCATAGCGTTCTCATCGACTCCTCAGAGATGCGTCGATTCCTTGCAACCTAAACAAAAAATTAAAATTCAGGTACCCAGTTTTAATTGGGTCCTTGTGGGTTAGACAGAGATCCTTTGACGACCCAGATCTGCTTGATGACTCGAATTGGGTCATTTGATCTGATAATTCTCCCAGCTGAGTCGATATACACATTCTTTGTGTTCTTCTGTTGTTGCTGGCGGGGTCTTGATCTCCGTGTCTTCTTGTTTTGTTGTCTGGATTTCTTTTGGTTTCCAGCTGTGTGCCTAGCTGAGACGTTCCTTTGTCTCTGCTGTCTCATGTGATGCTGTGGCTGGAAATGATTATCCAGCTAATACTCGTTTGAGTGGTATCCAGCTGGGTATCTCTGATATCTTGGTTGATATCGATCAACGTGCTGGTGCTGTGGCTGGTATCTGTAAAATCCAGCCTGTGGTTTTCGTTGAAGTTGAGCACGTTGCTGTCTGAGTTGGGCTTGAGGTTGTCGCACAGCTGACCTTCTTGATGTCTGCTGTGTTCTCGACGGAGTTTGAGACTGTTTCACAGCTGTTCTTCTCGACGTCTGCTGTGTTCTCGATGGAGTTTGAGACTGTTTCACAGCTGTTCTTCTCGACGTCTGCTGTGTTCTCGACGGAGCTTGAGAATGTTTCACTGCTGGTCTTCCCAACGCCTGCTGTGTCCTCAACTGTTGATGCTGAGCTGCTGGGATTGGAGGTTCGTTTGCACGTACAAACATTACTTTTGTTCCACTTGTGGAAGCAATGTTTGAGGCATCCTTTGATTCGTTGTATCCCAGTCCCGCTTTGAGTGCTACTGGACGCTGAGCACTAATGATCTCGTCCATTGTTGACGTGGCTTTGATGAGAGCTACTATCTTCTTAGATAGTACCTCTTCGGTGCTTTTCAGCTCAATGATCTCAGCTGACTTCCTTTCCGATTCAGCTGTGACCTTTTCCACATCTTCTATCAGCTGTTTCTTCTCATTGTTGAATTCCTTCATCAGCTGATCTTGTTTCACTATTTTGTCTTTTAGTGAAACGACTTCCTGTTGGAAGCCGAGTTGAGTTGTATCACCAAGGCGTCTGATACTTTTGTCTTTTCCAGTTCCGCCTTCAGCTCGGCATTCTCACACATAATGACGTCAAGGATCTCTTGAAGCTCCTTGGAATCGTTCATTACTTTCTCTACTAGACTCCAATCAGGTAGACCAGATTCTGAGTCCCGTGTAGAGTGTTCGTGTGATGGTGAGATGTTAGATAGATTTAGAGTTCGAGACGTTACCTCATCTTCATCGATGCCGTCTGTTTGTCCCATGAAGCATGTATCCCAATTAGGTTCATCATGGACCATTAGGGCTTCTTCTTCCGAGTCTGAAAATGGCATGTCATCCATTTTATTGCACTCTGATTCTTCATCAGCGATATAAGCTCTCCTTCTGTCAGCTGCCTTAGCTTTTAATTGGTCTTTGTCTTTCTTGGACAGCTTTGGACAATCTTGTCGGTAGTGTCCTGGTTCCTTGCGCTGAAGCAACCTTCTTCTCGTTCGTTTGTCGACCGATTTCTCATCACCGTCGCGTACTTATCTCTGTAAGTCCTTGCGAACTTCTTGTATTTGCCCTTGCTGGTGTTGAGTCTGTTATAATTTTTCACCATCATGGCAATTTCTTCGAGTAGCTCCTCTTTGCTCATTTCCTTTTTGTCCTTCTTCATCTTGGAGGACTCAGCTGACTTGACATGAGCTGACTTTTCGAGTCGTTGGCTCGAAAGCAATTTTTGGAGCTGGGGTGAGTTCTCCGTCATTCTGTCTGTTTGAAGATTCTTCTTGAGTGATCTTCAAGTTGTATTCATTGGCTTTTAAGAGTGAGAACAACCTTTCTGTAGATAGATCACCCAAGTCACTTCGACTTTGGTGAACTACCTTGTAAGTGTTCCATTCAGCTGAAAGGGCTGAAAGAACCTTTAGATTCTTTTCCCGCTGGGTATACTTCCCAGTTCTGATTGTCTCTATCTCGATGACTATGTTTGAGAACCTTAGCTCCATCGCTTCGATGGACTCGTTGGCTAGCTGCTTGAAGTTGTCGAATTTTTGGCAAGCTATTGTGAATTTGTTTTCTTTGATTTCTTCAGATCCTTCACATAGCTTGGCAAGTATTTCCCACATCTCTTTGGCTGTCTCGCACTTGATGATCTTACTCAGGTAGGCGTTTGAGACTGTTGATGAGATGGTGTTTCTTGCGAAGCTGTCCAGTCCAGCTTGCTTTCGTTCTTCTGACGAGTAATCCTTCTTTGGCTTGAGAATTGGCCGGTATTCTGGTTGTCCTCCATCATGGACGGGTACGAGTTCATTTCCTTGTTTATAAATAAGAATGGGTCCGTCTGTGATGACGTCCCACATCATGTCGTGATGTGCACAAATGAAGCTTTTCAATCTGAATTTCCAGATTGCATAGTCGTCTACCGAGAAGGTGGGGAGATTCCTGTTAAGATAAGAATCCATAGACATGTGCAGTATGTAATAATATGAGTTTTTCTGAAAAAAAATGGATCTGTTCAGTTGACCACTGACACAGAGTGTCAAGAGAGATCTCTTGATACAGAAACGGTGGTCTTTTGAACCACTGCTCTGATACCAATTGATAGTCCCTGAGCTGGGTATTTGGTGTAGAGGGGGGGGGGGGTGAATACACCAAATAGATTTTTCGAAACTTTTTCAAGTTAAATCACAGAGTTGGTGAGCTCAGTTATCGATCCAGCTGGGGAGGGTCAGCTGGGTAAATAACTCAGCTGGTGGTGCGGAAAGTGGTAGTTTGAAAACTTAGCTCGGTTACTTAGAAAAACTCAGTTTGAAAATATTAACTTAACGTTTTCAGCTTAGTCAGGTTGTGCAACTTTTAGAGAGATACATCTGTCTTTGGAGAGCAGCTGTGTGTGCAGTTTTGAACAAATATGCGATGATATGAAGGAGTTAGTACACAGCTGAATATAAAGCGAAAGTAAAGAGAGAGAGTAAGAAACACGCGAGTTTTTACGTGGTTCGGAGTAACACCTCCTACGGCCACGACCAGGTTCACTGGTAATCCACTACCACTTGGTTTCCAAGTACCAAGCAACTTCACAACTCTAACCCGAGCTGTGTTCCAACAATTTGCGGACACTGTCAAGCCTATACCTTCAGTTTCCGGGTACTGAAGAACCTATCCACTCGAATTACGCGCTTCGAGCAAGCGTACCTTTACCTAACCTTTCTGGGTTTGGGTTTGGGTATGGGGTTCCAACTATGAACGAGTTCTTACAATTAAGAACTTCAGAGAATGATAAACTCGTTCGAAATCTAGGCTTAAGATATACAATGAGTTTGGCCTAGGGAACAGACGAAAAACTAAGCAGTTTCTTAACTAGAAACACTTTAAGATAAAGTGTTCTTTGATCTATGTAGAACTGCTTGAGAGCTTTTGAAAGAATAATGATTTCAGATAATGAAAGCTTGTAGAGAGTTTTTCGTATCTGATCCTGAGGTTGAAGACGGGTTTATATAGGTAGAGATTCAAGACTAGCCGTTGGAGGAGCCGTTTGAATCTTACCTACTCTTCTTAAATATAAGATCTGCCGTTGGGCGTATCTGCAACTGTCTTCATTTGTGTCACATCCTAGGTTCTGAAGTCTAGGATGCTGACTTGGCAATCCCTTATTGGTCGAGGTAGGTTGACTTCCTTTGATTCCGGGATCTTCTGCTTTTAGTGCTGGCTTTTGAATTCAGAGCTGGACTTTCTTGAAGTGGAGTCTTCAGAGATAGTTCCTTTGTTCTCGTATACTGGACCATTGTGTTTTGAACTCGCTCGAATTCTCTTCACTTGATCAGCTCTGTCGGATTACTCACCAAGGTTGACGCCGTCTTGTCTTTTGCTAGCCGACTCACTGTGAACACACCGGTCGATCGTCGTCTTTTGCTAGGCCGACTCACTCGTGAATACAAACTGGGTCGACTGGTGTCTTCCGCTTCCTTAACCTGTAAGCCTAGAAAATCTAAAGCTCAAACAGGCGAGCTGGAAAATACTATTTAGGTTGACGCAATCATCTATTCAGTTGGAGAATCAGTTGGGTTTTGGTATCAAATCGAAACCTTATAATTTTCCCAACACATATATTCTCATGTTTTCCGCTGCAAGAAAATGAAGTTTGATGTTGTATATTGTTGTTATAACGTTTGAATTCTAAAGTCAAACTCTTTTGTGAAGTTCTTTTGAAACTCAACTAGTGAATCATATGTATATAAGTTGTTAGTTGTGTTGAGACGCTTTGTCGAACTTGAAATAATTTTCTTTATCTTGTTTTCTTGATCCTTAAGTCAACCTGTTACATTATTGGTCATTGTCAATTATTTGGTTGATCAGGTCTTTTGTTATTGAATTCAGTCGATTGTCTCGTTGATTTTGAGCCATGCATATCCTAATTATTCAAAGTTGATGTATTGTTGAGTATATGTTGTTCTTGATCAATAGCCGGGTCGCTATTAAACTCCCTTTGTTAATCATAAATTGTGTACGTCGTGGGACCTACCAACCTTGACATCTGATATCGGGATCGGGCTGCGACAGCTATGGACCAGGGTTTTTGGAAAAGTATAATAATTTTCATATACTAAAATATATACTTCATCCGTCCCAATTGCAATATTCTCCTTGTTTTGGACATAGTTATTAAGAAACAAGAGCAAAAAGATAAAAACTGGTGGATTTCAAGCCTTTTGAAGAGTTAATTGTTTCTATTTTTGGAATGAGATCTTGCTATTGAGACAGACGAAAAAGAAAAGAGGGATCTTGCTATTGGAACAGAGGGAGTATGAAAATAAACATGTTATAATTATTACAACACAATTGAAGAAAAATTACTTTCTCTGTCTCACAATAAGTGTCTCATTTCTTTTCGGCACAGAAATTAAGGAGAAGTGTGATTTAAAGGATAGAGAGATAGAAAGTGATTGAGCCCACACATTTTTATAAGAGAATGTGGTTTTCAAATAAAGAAATGAGACACTTGAGTGGGACACTTATTGTGGGACGGTGGAAGTAATATTTACTCCCTCCGTCCCAATAGCAAGGTCCCACTTCTATTAATTAATACTCTCATCAATTAAAGAAGTGAGACCTTGTTAATGGGACAAAAGGAGTATTTCATAACTACTGGTCATTATGAAAATTCTCATATTTAATTTTCATTTACTATTGTGCATCATCTCTTCTCTCCCTTTATTTCAAAATCGACACCAAATAGGTTCAAGTGAAAACCATGTATGGTGCGACTTAAATAACGATATTGAATTGAAGTTCACCTTATTGAACAAACTTCCCATAAGGTTGCGTTATCGCATCAAATTCATTTATCTTAGAATCAAACATACAAAGTTAATTACCATTACTTTTCTCATACATCTTTTCTTTTTAACCATAACATGTAATATTATTTTTTAAACATATATCTCACTAATAAGTTTGGAGACTACTTACTGGTGGGATGAGTATTATTGTACGTTGTCAAAAGTATCAAGTTCGAATCTCATCAACACTTTATAGATCGAATCTATCACACTTAATGTGACATTTATCTCTTATATATGGTTTGCAGACAAGCTTACAAACAAAATTTTTACCCAGTATGCAATTCAGTTGCAAGTTACCCTTGTCATAAAAAGAAATATATCTCACTATTGACAAAACAACAATATTTTCAAAAGAGAAATGCAGCAAATACTGTCTATCATTCAACCCCATAGCATAATTACCGCTCTAAGGAAAAGTTTGGCGCTGCCGACACCCCACCATAGTATAAGTAGTGCAAACAAACTCTTGCCCAAACAGACGTCTAAAGCCTTTAATGTTCACAAAACACACAACAACAACAAAATCATCATACATCTGTTTTTTGTACTACTTATGAGACGTTGAGGTGGTGGCAACGTCAAACTTTTCCTTAGAGCTAGGGGTGAGCATTGGATTACGGTTTGGATTTTTGCTAAATCCGATCCGACCCGAAAATCCGAATCTATACTAATACTAAATAAGAGAGTTATGACTATATTTACTAAAGTTGTCATTTTCCCTCCATATCCAACTTAATTGGTTATTTGTTATTGACTTTTGGATATTCATTGGTAAATGTCTAATATATCTTGATTAATTACCATTGACTTCAATATTTTGGATTTTAATACAAAGTCTCCCAATGTATTTTGATTATTTATTGAAGATCGTCTATTCTCGGGTCAATATTAAAAAATGATCATTTCATACTTTTTGTGTCAATAGTTTTTACTACTGCAAAAAGATCAATCATTTAATTAATTATATGAAATAAGATCTCTACAAAAAATTATAAGAAATATGAGAAACAAATTTCAAAATAAAAGTTGATATAAACAAAAAATAAACAAAATATTAAATTTATGAGTTTCGATTTATTTTATAGATATTTGGCTTTATGGAATATCTTTTATATTTATAAGAAAATATAAATTCAATTGATTTATTTTGAATATTCATTTTTTAAATATTAAAAAAAATTATGTTATATGTGACATATAAGTATAATAATACTAAGAGTAAATTACCATTTAAACTCTAAACTATTCTCATACTATCATAAATAATCCGAACTGCTAACAATACCCATTTTAATTACGAACGATCGATTTAGTATAAAAAATAAATAGTATGAGAATAGTTCAAGATTTACCATGATTAAAATGACTATTAATAAAAATCAAGGACAATCTTTCTCATGTTGGATTATTCCTAGAAAAATCTGTGTTTAGTCATGTACAATTTTATGTGGTTGTCTCAAAAGTTACAGATCGGAAAGGCTTGACGTTATTGGAGTGTGGTAATGAGGAGTGTTGCGTTAGTTTTTGGTTGTATTTTTGGATGTTCTGCATGCGCGTTTGTGATGCCATTTGCTTGATTCTATATTGTTTTGGAAATTAAAAATGTGCTAATGATATTTTGTCGAGCTTTCAGTGGAATATGTAGATTTTGCTCGAAAACAACGAAGGCGACAAGGCTCGATCAACCTTCATCACAGCATTGAGTTTTTGGTGTAGTGAAACTCAGCGGTCTCTCACCTTAGGAGACCGCTGAGTTCCAGGCGTTGCTTTCACGTGTGAGATGTCAGCGGTCTCTGCTCCTAGGAGACTGCTGAGTCCAGTGCTTCATCCATTACAGGGCGAGAAGTCAGCGGTCTCTCAACCTAGGAGACCGCTGAGTTCAGCGCTCGCTCATTCCAGGAGACAGCTGAGCGTGATTTAATTGTGATACCTATAAATAGCGCAAGAGGGTTTTTGAGACGCCAGTTCCTCCAGACACGATTCCAGATGAATTTTACCTGTTATTTCCAGATTTTATTCTTAGGATTGTCTTCTAATTTTTTCCGAATATTCTAGTTAGTAATTTTAATTATCGTATTTCATTCCGGATTCGAGGCTACAGACATTGCAATCTCTAATTTCAATTCCAGCTCATCGTGTTCGTCAATTTCAATTACACAATTTCAATTACAGTTGTGAGTTATTTCGATTTCCGTTCTTCATTCATTCTTATAATCGCTCCATTAATTTACTTAATTGAATTAAAGTTCAGATTAGAATAATTTAATACTTCCGCTTGTTAGATTTTAATTCATGCCTAGGGTTTAATTCATGATTAAATTTCCCTTATTGCCTAGTTAATAAATCGATAATTAGAATAGTGAACAACCAAACCCTATTGATTTACTGCTTTATTTTTTTTTCTTTTCGCAATATAATAATTTCCCTGCTAAGTTTTCCTTGTGAGACGATACTTGGGTTGGCTTGTTTAATCTACGGTGATCTCGTTTAATTGCGAGCGACTTTAGGATTAATTTAGTCGAAACAAATTTCCCCGGCAACGGCACCAAATTTGTTTCGACTAAATTAATCCTAATGTCGCTCGCAATTAAACGAGATCACCGTAGATTAAACAAGCTAACCCAAGTATCGTCTCACAAGGAAAACTTAGCAGGGAAATTATTATATTGCGAAAAGAAAAGAAAAATAAAGCAGTAAATCAATAGGGTTTGGTCGTTCACTATTCTAATTATCGATTTATTAACTAGGCAATAAGGGAAATTTAATCATGAATTAAACCCTAGGCATGAATTAAAATCTAACAAGCGGAAGCATTAAACTATTCTAATTTGAACTTTAATTCAATTAAGTAAATTAACGGAGCGATTATAAGCATGAATGAAGAACGGAAATCGAAATAACTCACAACTGTAATTGAAATTTTGTTATTAAAATTGACGAACACGATGAACTGGAATTGAAATTGGAGATTGCAATGTCTGTAGCCTCGAATCCGAAATGAAATACGATAATTAAAATTATTAACTAGAATATTCGGAGAAAACTAGAAGACAATCCTAAGAATAAAATCTGGAAATAACAGGTAAAAGTCATCTGGAACCGTGTCTGGAGGAACTGGCGTCTCAAAAACCCTCGTGCGCTATTTATAGGTATCACAATTAAATCACGCTCAGCGGTCTCCTGGAATGAGCGAGCGCTGAACTTAGCGGTCTCCTAGGTTGAGAGACCGCTGACTTCTCGCCCCGTAATGGATGAAGCGCTGGACTCAGCGGTCTCCTAGGAGCAGAGACCGCTGACATCTCACACTTGAAAGCAACGCCTGGAACTCAGCGGTCTTCTAAGGTGAGAGACCGCTGAGTTTCACTACACCAAAAACTCAATGTTGTGATGAAGGTTGATCGAGCCTTGTCACCTTCGTCGTTTTCGAGCAAAATCTACATATTCCACTGAAAGCTCGACAAAACATCATTAGCACATTTTTAATTTCCAAAACAATATAGAATCAAGTAAATGGCATCACAAACGCGCATGCAGAACATCCAAAAATACAACAAAAAACTAACGCAACAAACCCTCCACACACAAAACCTTGCTTGTCCTCAAGCAAATCTCATTTCAAACTGGGACGAAAATGACTGATCAAACTCAACAAAACATGCTTCGACATTCCATCAATCACAACACGTTCCATCAATCGTCAATCGCACGTGATTATCACATAGCAACAAGTGGCCCGCTACACAAGACCTCAATCCACCCAACACTTAAAAACAAGGTTACAGGCAAGAAGAAATCACAACTTTCGACAAATCCCAAATTCCACTCCACTGAGTAACTTAATGACATAAGGTGAATTCTAGGCAAAATTCACTAGGTTTACTCTCGGAAAAATTCCGGCATCCTAGCACGGTTTCCCATACCCATTTCTTGCATAAAAGATTCAATTTTTAACAGACGAGAAAGAGGGGTAGAGCCCTTTCAAATCACCCACCAATTTATACCAACGAACAAAATTAAACAGCTCTAAGTCAAGTCGAGTTATGCGGCCATATTTCATGAGGTGTACACATTAAAGGTTATCTAAAGTATCCCCACGTGGTTTCCCATGCTCATGGTTCCCAGAAGAGCAGAAGCCTCACAACTTGACTCAGATTTTTTTTTAATTGGGACACAATACATAAAGCACAATCTTCTCACCCATAACCTCAAATTCAACTATCGAGCATCAATCAATTAAGTGTGACAAGGCCCCACAGTTAACCATATAATACTCACGAACAATCAACTCATAACAGAACATCCCTATCAATCAAGTCCATCAAAACATAATTCATTGAATCCAAACATCACATTTAAACTCAGATCAAAATAAGACACATGAGAACAAGTAGACAACACCAACAAAAACCTGCCCCCCCACAAAAGAAGAAGACAATGCCCTCATTGTAATGAAAAGAACAACCAAAGATAAGAAAACAACACGAAACAAAAGAAGGGCAGAAAATGAAATCAACAGGAACCCTGAACCAGAAACCGAAGAAAAACGAACACAAAAATGAATACAAAAACAAACGAAACAAAACAAATCAAAAAGAAGAAATAGAAAACATACGAAACAACAGTGAAGAATCACTGTTGATCAGGAGGTGGTGGAGGTGGATGTCCATGATGCAGTGTCCAATTCGCCCACTGTTGCTTCAAAACGGCCAAGTGCGCATTCTGATCAGCAAGTTGCTGCTGCTGGAGAGCCCACTGCTGATTCTGCTCGCTCCAAAGGTGATTCTGAGCGAGGAATTATTGATTCTGAACATCCAAACGCTGACTATGCTCCTCTAACTGCTGCTGATACGAATATAGCTGCCGATTTTGTGCATCAAAACGGCCATAAACATCATGCTGAAATTGCCCCCACTGGGTGCTCTAATCAGCACGGAAAGCTTGAAGATCCTCACGAAGCTGGGCAAATTCAGAAGAAGAGGTCCCTGCCCCTCGAGTTGGCCACATAGAAGGCATTCCCTCAGATCATGCAGGAGAAACGTCATCATCAGCCTGATCGTTCTCCGGCTCAACACGTGGTGTTGGTTTCGAAAGGGGATGGGAAACCAAACTATTGAGATAAGCCTTCACACACCGGCGTCGCTTATGGGGAATAAGCGTAGTTTTGTTGACAGCAAAGGGTACACCACGCAACTCATTCAGATCAATATGATGCGGTGGTAAGCATGTCTGAACCTCAGGAGGAAATCCATTCGGCGGTATCAGCTTAAAATGATGGGCTAAAGCGGTAACAATATGAGGAAGCGCAGGATGGCAATGGAATCGGCGCTGAATATTCTGAAAGGCCTAAAAAACAAATGCCGTAGGGCATATTTGGATATTCTGGAGAGCAGCTGTGAGCAGAAACACTTCCCCAGTGTTAACTTTGTTTGCCTCCTGATTACCACTAACATTGTACACTTGTGCAAAATTCCCAACGCAGGGTCTTTAATAAATCCACTAGGCATACCCCCAGAGCGCCAATTATTGAACCCGGACAAGAATTCCCATGCCTCAGCAGCATCAAACTCCGGTGGGGGTTTACGGAACCCCTCTAGTGGAAAGCCAAAAACCCGCTTCATAATGCGGTCAGTCACAGTGAACTCACGACCAAACATCCGACAAGAGAAATGAGTGAAATCATCCGCAAGATCAAAAGTAGTCAACACTTCTAAACACAAAGGGAAATAATCGGGAAGCTCCATCATAGCAAATTTATCCATACCCAAGTTTTTTAGATATTGCTTAAGCAAAACCATAACCCCAAGGGATTCCATCAAACCCCAATCAAAATAACGAGGGACAGTAACATCAAAACGACTTAAACGCTGAAAAATAGCACCTGATATAGGATTGAATATAGGAAACGGACAATCATACTCTTGAGAACAATCAACAGGTTCCTCTTCTTCCATGGGGTCTTGAGGTTGAGAAGTAGTACCCGGAGCATTTTTGGTGCGTGCCATTAGACCAAACGAAACCAACAATAGCAGTAGAAGCAATACAGGCTGGAACAGAAGTGAGCGAGCGCTGATGGTGAGCGACTGCTGAAACTGAAACTGAGGGTGAGGGAGCGCTTAGAGAGGCGAGCGACAGCGGGTGCTGAGAGTTAGCGATTGGAAAATGAGAACTCATCGGTCGCTGAGAGCGGGGGATCGCTGAGTCGGAAGACGTGCTGCAGAGCTGCTGAGCGGGTGCTGACGGCGAGGGTTGGCGGCGACTGCGGCTGAAGTATGATAAAACTATGGGTGGTGGTGGAAAAATATGAAAACTGATCTCGTTTAATTGCGAGTGACTTTAGGATTTATTTAGTCGAAACAAATTTGGCGCCGTTGCCGGGGAAAACTTTAGCCGATTATTTGTGTTGCTTTGTATTTGAGTTTATTTTATATTTATTTCTTTTATTCTTTTGGTACTCGGTTATTTTTCTTCCTCCGGTGCATGTAATCCGTTTGTTAAGTGTTGTGTATGCGAGGTCGCAGAAGCTTGAAAAGGAATTTGACACCTTATTTTGGCAACATCAATCAACCACGCAAGATTTTGATAAGTTTGCAGGAAGAAGCCGAGTCCAGTTTTAACGAGTTTGACGAACCTTGTTTTGATGAAGAAGTTATTGTTCAGTCAGAAGAATCCGGGTGTGATCCGCCAGACGAACCTATTTTTCCGGGAGAAATGGCTAACAATACCCGATATATGGGAGATTTTTCCAGGCTTACATTTGGAACCACTGTTTCTGCTATTGTTTTGCCGACTGAAGTAAGAAACTATGATCTGAAGCAGAACCATCTGAACTTGTTGCCATCTTATCATGGGATGGCAAATGAAGATGCTTTACAGTTTGTTCGTGAATTTTGCACAGTGGTCTAGTCTTTTCCTTTGTTGGCTCTAACTGATGATCAATTGAAGCTGAAATGCTTTCTATACACGTTGAAGGACAGGGCCAAAACGTGGTATTTATCTCTTCCACCTAACTCGCTCACCACATGGACGGCAGTGTGCGAGAAATTCATGTTGAAGTACTACCCCAATCATAAGACTCAGGAAGTTCGCACAAAAATCATGAACTTCACTCAAGCTGGCGATGAACCCTTCCATGAGGCTTGGGAGAGGTTTAGGGAATTACTTCAGCAGTGCCCGCATCATCAGATGGCACCAGAAATGTTGTGGCAGTTCTTTTATGATGGATTGGTGCAAACAGCGTGGATAGTACCACCGGCGGAAACATTGCAGTGAAAACAGCCGATGAACTGCAAGAGATTTTCAAAACACTTGCAGCTAGTTCACAGCAGAAATCCACCCGCACACGTCGTGTTGAGGTGAGTGTAGTTGCTGAAAGCCCGGACATGAAGAAGCAACTGGCAGCATGATAAGAGAGTTGCAGGAATTGAAGATGAGCAAGTCAGTTGCTCCCCCACCTCAATAGGAACCGGCCAGACAAGAGATTTTCGTTGAACCATGTGGCATCTGTGGGGAGCAAGGGCACAATCCTGAAGAGTGCCAGAGAATGGGAGAGCTGACATATGAAGGGGGAACAGAGATTTATGCTGCACAGGGGTATCCTCCACGTCAGCAGTTTGATCAAGGCCAGAGATTCAATCAGAATCAACGACAGCAGAACTCGGAATGGTAGAATCAGTCAAGCACTGGATGGAGGAATCAGAATCAAGGACAGGGATCTGGAGGAAGTTTTCAAAATCGCCATCCTCCACAGCAGTTTAACCAGTACTCTCCTCAGCAGCAGTGGTATCCCCCTCAGCAGCTGAATTACAACTCTCAGTGGCAGTACCCACCACAGTAGAATCAGTTTCAGCAAGCACCACCGCAATTTCAACAGGGACAACAACAATTTCAACGTCAACCGCCACCGCCTGCTCAAAGGAATTCTCTTGATGATAATCTTACTGCTTTTATGCAAGAAAGCAAACAGGCGATGGAAGCTCAAGATGCTAACATAAAGCGTCTCGAGACAGCTGTGGGACAGATTTCTGGAACACTTAATCAGATGCAGCAACAACAACAGACTGGGAAAATTCTGAGTCAAGGTCAACAATCTCATGAAGCTCATGCTGTAACTGTTCTGAGAAATGGAAAGAAGGTTGATAACAAGGTGGGAAACACACCTTCAGAGGAAACACAGTCTGCAGTTGAGAATGAGAAGGAAGAATCGGAGGTCCTATCACCAGTGCCTTTTCCTAGCAGATTGAGGAATGAAAAGCAAGATCAACAGTTTTCCGATTTCTACAAGATGCTTTCCAAGGTAAATGTGAATTTACCATTGCTGGAGGTTATCAGGAATGTACCAGCATATGTGAAGTTCTTCAAGGAGTTGGCATCGAAGAAGAGGAGGTTTGAGAAGAATGAGCAAATTTTGGTATCTGAGAGTGTCAATTTAATTATGCAGCAGTCTTTACCTCCAAAACAGCGGGACCCGGGGAGTTTTGTGATCAAGATTGCCATGGGGAATGGAAAAGAAGCATCTGGAATGCTAGATTTGGAGGCCGACATTAATCTAATGTCGTACTCTATTTTCAAACAATTGGAGTTGGGAGAGTTGAAGCCGACCAGGATATGCCTGCAGCTGGCCGATCGATCCATTCGACACCCTAGAATGGTAGTAGAAGATATTCTAGTCCGGGTTGGGAAATTGATAGTCCCCGTCGATTTTGTGATTCTAGAAATTGGAGATGTGCAAGAGGATGGATGTGAGCATACTTTGTTATTAGGAAGACCTTTCATGGCGACTACCAACACGTTGATCGATGTCAAGAACGGGATCATCAAGATGTCAGTGTTGGGAGAGACGTTCTCCTACAATATGCACGCCAGTCAAGCCATGCCATCAGTCAACAGTATTGAAAACTGTTCTTACATATACGTCATTGATGTTCTTACTGAGGGATGTTTCGTGGAAGAGAATCAGTTAGAAGAAGTGTTTGAAGGATCTGCTGATTTAGAGAAATGACTCAATGAGGAAGCAAGTTTAGAGGAGTTTGGGAGTGTGCCAGTTGACCGAGCTTTGACACCTAAGAGTTACAAGAATGAAAAAGAGGTAGAACTCGAGCTCAAAGAACTACCCTCGAATCTGAAATATGTGTTTCTTGAACAGGGAAGGAAAAAGCCAGTCATCATCTCTTCTGACCTCAACAAAGAAGAAGAACAAGCCTTGGTGGCGATTCTTAAAAAGTTCAAAGCGGCTTTTGGATGGAGTCTATCCGATATTAAGGGTATTAGTCCCGCCACTTGCATGCACCGGATTAACTTGGAAGAAGGATCCATCCCGAAGAGAGATGGTCAGAGGAGGTTGAACCCTGTGTTGATGGAGGTTGTGAGAAAGGAGATCTACAAATTGCTAGCAGAAGGAATCATCTTTCCCATTGCTGATAGTGAATGGCTTAGCCCCATGTATGTGGTATCGAAAAAGGGGAGATCACAGTGGTTTTGAATGACAAGGATGAGTTCGTGCCCACTAGACCTATTACTGGCTGGAGAATGTGTGTCGACTATAGGAAGCTTAATGCCGCTACCAAGAAGGATCACTTTCCTCTTCTTTTCATTGATCAGATGCTCGACAGATTAGCTGGTCACGAGTTCTACTGCTTTCTTGATGGATTGTCTGGATATTATCAGATTGCTATTGCACCAGAAGATCAAGCAAAAACGGCTTTCACATGTCCTTTTGGTACATATGCATGCAAGAGAATGCCATTCGGACTTTGCAACGCACCAGGTACTTTTCAACGATGTATGATGTCTATTTTTTCTGAGATGATTGGTGACTTTGTTGAGATTTTTATGGACAATTTTTCTGTGTTCGGGTCATCTTTTCATGATTGTCTTAAAAAAATTGAACGTGTGTTCGAAAGATGTGTTGAGAGTGGGTTGACTCTTAGTTGGGAGAAGAGTCATTTTATGGTTCGTAGTGGAAATGTTTTGGGGCATATTGTTTCTATGAGAGGTGTAGAGGTCGACAAAGTAAAAGTGGATGTGATCGAAAGATTACCCCCACCTCGTGATGTCAAAGGAGTGAGGAGTTTCCTTGGTCATGCCGGATTTTATCGGCGTTTTATCAAGGACTTTTCAAAAATTAGTCAACCTTTATGCCGCCTCCTTGCGCAAGATATGCCTTTTATATTTGGTGATGATTGTGTGTCCGCTTTTAATTTGCTTAAGGAGAAGTTGAGCACTGCTCCAGTGGTCATTGGTCCTATCTGGACCGAACCTTTTGAAATTATGTGTGATGCTTCTAATTTGGCAGTTGGGGCTATCTTGAGTCAACGTATTGACAAAATGCTTCGTGTGATTTACTATACTAGTTTGACCATAACTCCTGCTCAAGTGAATTATACCACTACCGAGAAGGAGATGTTTGCTGTTGTGTTTGCATTAGACAAATTTCATGCATACATCATAGGGTCAAAAGTCATTATTCATAGTGATCATGCTGTATTGCGTTATTTGTTGACCAAATCTCAGGCTAAGCCTAGACTTATTCGCTGGGTGCTTTTACTGCAAGAGTTTGATGTGGAAATTCGTGATAGGAGGAGTAGTGACAATGCCGTGGCTGACCATTTATCTCGTCTTGACAATTTACCTTCTCCTGTAGTCTGTGATAACTTGCTTGAGTCATTTCCTTTTGAACAGGCATTGAGTGCAGGGATAGTGCCTTGGTACGCCTATATTGTCAATTATTTAGCTTGTAATGAATTGAGACCTGATCTCACTTCCCAAGAAAGAAAGCGCTTTATCTGTGTGCAGGCAATACTTTTGGGAGGATCCCTACTTGTTCAAGCTTGGTAAGGATGACATGATCCGACGGTGTGTACCTGATGATGAGCAAGCCAAGGTGCTGCAATTATGCCATGAGACTCATTATGGTGGCCATTTTGAAGGGCAGAAAACAGCACACAAGGTGCTCCAATCAGGTTTATTCTGGCCCACATTATTTAAGGATGCTCATGCATTTTATCTGTCTTGTGATCGTTGCCAAAGGGTTGGGTCAATCGGTCGAAGGAATGAGATGCCCCTCAATAATATTCTTGTTGTTGAGATTTTTGATGTGTGGGGTATCGATTTCATGGGACCGTTTCCCAACTCCTCTGGTTACGAATACATTCTTTTGGCTGTTGATTATGTTTCCAAGTGGGTTGAGGCAATCCCCACTAGGACTTGTGACTCTCACATCGTGTTAAGATTTGTACAGGAGAATATACTCTGTAGGTTCGGATTTCCCAAGGCGATCATTAGTGATGGTGGGAAGCGTTTTTGCAATAAGCTTTTTGAGAAGCTTATGAAGAAGAATGGAATAACGCACAAGGTTGCTACTCCATACCACCCACAGACTTCGGGACAAGCCGAGACTAGTAATCGGCAAATCAAGGGAATACTCGAGAAGACAGTGCAACCGTCTCGAAAAGATTGGTCCAACAAGTTGAATGATGTACTTTGGGCTTACCGCACGGCCTACAAAAGTGTTTTAGGAATGAGACCTTACCGACTGATTTTTGGTAAAAATTGTCATCTACCTGTGGAAATTGAGCATAAGGCCTATTGGGCTATCAAGGCGGCAAATTTTGACCTTTCCACTGCCGCCAAGCATAGAATGTTGCAGATGGCGGAGTTAGATGAATTGCGGAATGAGGCATATGAGAATTCTAAGATTTACAAGGACAGAGTCAAACGTCTTCATGACAGGCGTATTTTGCATAAAGAGTTAAAGGTCGGGATGAAAGGGTTTATTGTTTAATTCGAGACTAAAATTGTTTCCTAGGAAACTTAAGTCTCGTTGGACTGGACCATTCACTATCACTAAGGTTTTACCATTCGGATCAGTTCAGTTGATGAACGATGACACTAAGGCGGTCTTTCCAGTTAATGGACAACGAGTTAAGCCATATATTGAAGGAGAGTCAGAGGCTCAGATTGTGGAATCCGAGCAGATCGTGGATCCTATTCTTTGAAAGCTCGTCTCGCATCAAGCTAATGACGTAAAAAGAGCGTTGTGTGGGAGGCAACCCATAAGTAGGTAATTCGTTTCTCTCTTTTATTTTTCTTTTTCTTCTACTTTTGTTTTTAAGTTTTGTTATCTTTGTTGGAGACTATGAAGGGGTGTGTGCTTGTGATGTGCAGGATTTATAGTTTTATAGTAGCCGGATTACAGGGCGAGAAGTCAGCGGTCGCTATACCTAAGCGACCGCTGAGTGTAGCGAATGTTTGAAGTCCAGGGCGAAGAGTGAGCGATCGCTGTGCCTAAGCGACCGCTGAGTTGGGTGAAATTCTGAATACAGAGAATATAGTCAGTGATCGCTGTACCTGAGAGACCGCTGAGTTTGGAGAAGCTTGCGAGTTCAGGGAAAAGAGTCAACGGTCGCTCACTCTAGGCGACCGCTGAATGTCATTAGGGCTCAATACTCAGCGGCCGCTCACCCTCCGCGACCGCTTAATCTCTCATATTTTAAATATAGGTCAGCCCTAATTTCAGCCGTCACTCTCATTCTTCAAAATTCGTCTTTCATCTTCCACCTTACCTCACCACCATATTTTCCCACCACCACCCATAGTTTTATCATATAGCCACCGCAGTCGCCGCCATCCCTCGCCGTCAACGCCCGCTCAGCAGCTCTGCAACACGTCTTCCGACTCAGTGGTCCCCCGCTCTCAGCGACCACTGAGTTCTCCTTCTCCAACCGCTAACTCTCAGCACCCGCTGTCGCTCGCCTCTCTAAGCGCTCCCTCACCCTCGTTAAAACTGGACTCGGCTTCTTTCTGCAAACTTATCAAAATCTTGCGTGGTTGATTGATGTTCTTAAAATAAAGTGCCAAATTCCTTTTCAAGCTTCTGCGACCTCGCATACACAACACTTAACAAACCGATTACATGCACCGGAGGAAGAAAAATAACCGAGTACCAAAAGAATAAAAGAAATAAATATAAAATAAACTCAAATACAAAGCAACACAAATAATCGCCTAAAGTTTTCCCGGCAACGGCGCCAAATTTGTTTCGACTAAATAAATCCTAAAGTCGCTCGCAATTAAACGAGATCAGTTGTCATATTTTTCCACCACCACCCATAGTTTTATCATACAGCCACCGCAGTCGCCGCCATCCCTCGCCGTCAGCACCCGCTCAGCAGCTCTGCAGCACATCTTCCGACTCAGCGGTCCCCCGCTCTCAGCGACCGCTGAATTCTCCTTCTTCAACCGCTGACTCTCAGCACCCGCTGTCGCTCGCCTCTCTAAGCGCTCCCCTCACCCTCAGTTACAGTTTCAGCGGTCGCTCACCATCAGCGCTCACTCACTTCTGTTCCAGCCTGTATTGCTTCTACTGCTATTATTGGTTTCGTTTGGTCTAATGGCACGCACAAAAAATGCTCCGGGTACTACTTTTCAACCTCAAGACCCCATGGAAGAAGAGGAACCTGTTGATTGTTCTCAAGAGTATGATTGTCCGTTTCCTATATTCAATCCTATATCAGGTGCTCTTTTTCAGCGTTTCAGTCGTTTTGATGTTACTGTCCCTCGTTATTTTGATTGGGGTTTGATGGAATCTCTTGGGGTTATGGTTTCGCTTAAGCAATATCTAAAAAACTTGGGTATGGACAAATTTGCTATGATGGAGCTTCCCGGTTATTCCCCGTTGTGTTTAGAAGTGTTGACTACTTTTGATCTTGCGGATGATTTCACTCATTTCACTAGTCGGATGTTTGGTAGTGAGTTCACTGTGACTGACCGCATTATGAAGCGGGTTTTTGGCTTTCCACTGGAGGGGTTCCGTAAACCCCCACCGGAGTTTGATGCTGCTGAGGCATGGGAATTCTTGTCCGGGTTCAATAATTGGCGCTCTGGGGGTATGCCTAGTGGATTTATTAAAGACCCTGCGTTGGGAATTTTGCACAAATTCCTTGTGTACAATGTTAGTGGTAATCAGGAGGCAAACAAAGTTAACACTGGGGAAGTGTTTCTGCTCACAGCTGCTCTCCAGAATGTCCAAATATGCCCTACGGCATTTTTTTTTAGGCCTTTCAGAATATTCAGCGCCGATTCCGTTGCCATCCTGCGCTTCCTCATATTGTTACCGCTTTAGCCCATCATTTTAAGCTGATACCGCCGAATGGATTTCCTCCTGAGGTTCAGACACGCTTAGCACCGCGTCATATTGATCTGAATGAGTTGCATGGTGTACCCTTTGCTGTCAACAAAACTACGCTTATTCCCCATAAGCGACGCCGGTGTGTGAAGGCTTATCTCAATAGTTTGGTTGCCCATCCCCTTTCGGAAGCAACACCACGTACTGAGCCGGAGAACGATCAGGCTGATGATGACGTTTCTCCTGCAGGATCTGAGGGAATGCCTTCTATATGGCCAACTCGAGGGGCAGGGACCTCTTCTTCTGAATTTGCCCAGCTTCGTGAGGATCTTCAAGCTTTCCGTGCTGATTAGAGCACCCAGTGTGGGCAATTTCAGCATGATGTTTATGGTCGTTTTGATGCACAAAATCGGCAGCTATATTCGTATCAGCAGTAGTTAGAGGAGCATAGTCAGCGTTTGGATGCTCAGAATCAATAATTGCTTGCTCAGAATCGCCTTTTGTAATACCCCGCTCTTTCATAATCGGACCTAAGATTAATTAGAAAGTCGCTGAGATAGTTAAGCCACGAGAATTTAGAAAGAAATTAAGTTCCGGCAATAAAAAAAATATTTCGGCAGCCCTAATTTGCCGAAAGTAAAGAAATTAAGTAAATTAAGTAATTTAAGATGTTAATCTCGTCTCGGATGATCCGAGAAAGATTACGAATGTGTTTAGGATTATGTGCTTATATGTTTGAATTTTATTTGAAAAGTGTGTGTTTAATTTGAAGATTTGATTTCTCCGGAGATCGTAGAATTTCTTCGGCAGTGATATTTTTAGTCCGGATTTTTATTTCTGGAATTTTTCTCGAGAAAGCTTAAATTAGGGTTAAAGAAACCCTAAAAAAATTTATAGAGTTCGAGAATTTATTATTTAAAGCCGGGATGATTTTGATTAACGATTTAATGATATTTAAGTGATTAATTAGAGAATTTATTAATTAATTACTTAGATAAGATACTATTGCTAGATATTTGAAATTAAGCTTATCTAATAAACTTTGATTTAATTTTTATTTAAATCTAATAATATCTACATACAAAGGAATCCCATGTTAGATGCTATGTATTAATTAAATTAAATCCTAAAATCTAATATATGGATATGGTAGTACATCTAAATTTCATGTTGGATATTAAAAACCAATTAAATTAAATGATAAAATCTAATAAAATCTAATGATAAGATCCTTAATTTGATCTTATCCCAACATGTAATTATTGCAAATAGTAATTTTTGTCTAATGCATGAATGAAGATAGTAATTTTCTAACATCATTCATTCATCTCTCATCACTCACTCTCTCGGCACTCTCACTCTCTCTCAAAACACACACGCATATCACACACACACACAACCTCCATTGAAGATCAAGGATTCAAGCTCAAGAATTTAAAAGATCAAGCATCTATTTCATTCAAGAAGGTTAGATCTATACTTGATCAAGAGCTTAACCAAAGATTAGCAAGAAAAATCCATCTTTCTTCCTTCCAAAACTTTCGAATTTTTCATGAAGTAGGATGAATGTTTTGATCTTTGAATATTATGTTAGATCTATGATCAAAATCTCATTTTTAGCATCAATTTAAGAAGAATCCAACCTAAACCTAATTTTCTATTTTTTTTCGAAATGTAGCTTAAATTTAGGAGTTTTTTATCCTTTGATCCTATGATGAAATTGATGATGGATTAATGTTTATGAAGTTGAAATAAGCCTAGAATGAATTTTTGAGAATTTTTAGAGCTTAATTTAAGAATTTCTAAAAATAAAGTTTAGTAAAATTTAGGGCTTTTTAATATAAAGCATAAATTAGTTAACTAATGATACAATTAGCCTCTATAATTATTTCTAAGCATGTTAGAAGTGGAATTGGAGAAAAATAAATTTTCTAAACCCTAGAAGTGAAAAAGTCGAAACTTTTAAGTGTAGGGTTTTGATTTTTCTCCAAATTATTTAAGTAATTATGTTATAATTGAGGTTTATAATTTAAATTAACATGATTGGAAGTGATTAGAATGAAATTTGGATTTTAATTCTTAATTTATCAAAAGGACCGAAATATATATGTACAATAAAGCCATGTATTTGATTTTTAATGAAGAAAATAATGATAGAAATGGAATCTACGTTAAAAATTAATTGACGTAGAATTTTTCGAAATTTTAATACAAAGTTTTGAAATTGAGAGTTTCTAGAGTTTAATTTCTGGATTAAGTCAGCTGGATCCAGCCAGCTTGATTAACTCAAATTTGGATCCAAATTTGATTAACCCATGAACTCACAATTTGAAATTCCAATGTTGGACCCGGCCAATTTGGATTTACTCATTGAACTCGATCAGTGGAATTACTTTGGACCCGGTCAATTGGATTTACTCATTGAACTCGGTCATTGGATTTACTCTGTTGAATCCGGTCAATTGGATTAACTGTTGGGTCCGGCCGGCTCGGTTTTCCGGCTTCGGTTTTCCGGCCCGGCTCGGTTTTCAGATAACTTAGTTTTTTTTTCCAGCTAGCTTGATTTTCCAGATAGCTTGATTTATCCAGCTGATCTTTGATCAACTTGTTTTCAGTTGTTTCTTTCGTAAACTCAAAAGTTATAATGTTAAGCTTAAATGTTATCAAAGAGCTTAAGCATTGTTGATGTGCTAAAATAAATAAAGAAAGAGCTTAATGGTTAATGAGATGCTTATATGAAGAAATGAAATATTTTTTTATGATATGATTAATGTTGACAATAGTATAAGTTATAAGTCAATAAATATTAATGAAAAGATGGAAGGGTTAGAAGTAAAGTATATGTTTGCTTATGTCTTTAGAAGTTCTTTTCGTATAGTGAATGATTAAGAGCTAAGATTTAAGATAGAAAAGCTTAAGTGTTAGTGGTAGAGTGAAAACCCTAGAAAGCCGAGAAAGATCATAGTATCGAAGCAGCATCTCTCATTCCTCGATTTTTACTTTTCTCGCTCTTATGTTTAAACCTAATTTTAAATTGAAGGACCGAGCGGGACCATTAAGTGAAGGGGAATCGAGAAGTAAAGTTTAGTTCAGCAACTTCGAAACAGGTGGGCTTTCTAAACAAAAGAAATGTCGAATGTGACTATATGATTATTGATTATGTGATGTTTTTAAATTGATTGACTTGCCAATGTTTAAAGTGTTTTTGTATGTTACCATCTAACAAGGAAAGACGAATTCGGTCCTACGCAAGGTAGGATTTGTGTGCACAGTTTGTAATCGTGCGCCTTCCTTTTGGTAGGCCGATTACAGGTGTTTGAGAATGAGGCCTACTTCTCAACACTATTAAGTGATAGTAGATTTGGTACATACATGAATAGTATTTTGACTGCAGTCTCTTATAATGAAAGTAAATGTTTTGGCATGCACAGGTTCGTTTTTTTTAAGTTTGCTTGTGTTATGCTTTATGGCAAGTATTCAATCTATAGCTCTAAGCAGCAACTTTTAAATTATTTTGGCACGTGTTCACTGAGTACGAAAGTACTCAGCCCTGCATGTTATTTCTAAAATGTGCAGGTTAGCTCGGATGGAGATGGTGTGTGCTGGGCAGGCTTTTGTTGTTGACATCTCAAGTTATCAGTCTAAGTTAGAGCACGGTTATATGTCTTCATACATGTAACCAAAACCTATGTTTTTCCGCTGCAATATTCTGAACTTGTTTCACTTCTGTTATTTTGTTATGTTGCTTTTGTTATGGATTCTCTAAAAGCCTTGGTTCAGTTTGTTAAACCTTAGACTTCAGTTTGTTAAACCCTAAATTTTAGTATGCTTAACTCTGATACGAGATGGTGTAGCTTCTTGACCATAATCGTTGATCTTTGATCGAACTTGATATATGAATTGTCGTTCTTGAGCAATGACATCCTTGTTTAATATGTGATTTGATTCCGTTTGTCTTGATAGCATGTTTTGTTGTTTTGAAAGTATGATTTGGTGTAATTTGATTCCTGTTTGATAACTTGGGTCGTTATCTTATCCTTTGGTTAATCATAAATTGTGTAAGTCGCGGGACCCACCGGCTTAGTCATCTTCACTCTAAGTCGGGCTGCGACACCTTTGGAGCGAGCAGAATCAGCAGTGGGCTCTCCAGCAGCAGCAACTTGCTGATCAGAATGCGCACTTGGCCATTTTGGAGCAGTAGTGGACGAATTGGACACTGCATCATGGACATCCACCTCCACCACCTCCTGATCAACAGTGATTCTTCACTGTTGTTTCGTATGTTTTCTACTTCTTCTTTTTGATTTGTTTTGTTTCGTTTGTTTTCGTATTCATTTTTGTGTTTCGTTTTTCTTCGGTTTCTGGTTCAGGGTTCCTGTTGATTTCATTTTCTGCCCTACTTTTGTTTCGTGTTGTTTTCTTATCTTTGGCTGTTCTTTTCATTACAATGAGGGCATTGTCTTCTTCTTTTGTGGGAGGCAGGTTTTTGTTGGTGTTGTCTGCTTGTTCTACTGTGTCTTATTTTGATCTGAGTTTAAATGTGATGTTTGGATTCAATGAATTATGTTTTGAAGGACTTGATTGATCGGGATGTTCTGTTATGAGTTGATTGTTCGTGAGTATTATATGGTTAACTGTGGGGCCTTGTCACATTTAATTAATTGATGCTCGATAGTTGAATTTGAGGTTATGGGTGAGAAGATTGTGCTTTATTTGTTGTGTCCCAATTAAAAAAAATATCTGAGTCAAGTTAAGAGGCTTCTGCTCTTCTGGGAACCATGAGCATGGGAAACTACGTAGGAATACTTTAGACAACCTCTAATGTGTACACCTCATGAAATATGGCCGCATAACTCGACTTGACTTAGAGCTGTTTAATTTCGTTCGTTGGTATAAATTGGTGGGTGATTTGAAAGGGCTCTACCCCTCTTTCTCGTCTGTTCAAAATTGAATCTTTTATGCGAGAAATGGGTATGGGAAACGCGTTAGGATGCCGGAATTTTTCTGAGAGTAAACCTAGTGAATTTTGCCTGGAATTCACCTTATGTCTTTAAGGTACTTAGTGGAGTGGAATTTGGGATTTGTCGAAAGTTATGATATCTTCTTGCTTGTAACCTTGTTTTTAAGTGTTGGGTGGATTGAGGTCTTGCGTGGCGGGCCACTTATTGCTGTGTGATAATCACGTGCGATTGATGATTGATGGAACGTGTTGTGATTGATGGAATGTCGAAGCATATTTTGTTGAGTTTGATCAGTCATTTTCATCCCAGTTTGAAATTGTTGGTCCCATGACGGATACCTTGGTGTAGAGGGAGGGGGTGAATACACCAAGGTTTAAAAACTTTTCCAATTAAAAACTCTTTTGAGTGAGCTGGCTGTGTTCGATCCAGCTAGAAGGCAGCTTGATCGACACAGCTGGCTGTGTGCGGAAAGTGGTGGATTTGGAAAGTCCGTCTGCTGTTTCAAATATATTACAAAGCTTTGTTTCTCTTTTCAGTTAGTCAGTTTATGCAGCTTGAAGTGTATACGTGAGAGAAGTTAGCAGAATGCATAAAACAAAGCAGTAAAGGACAAATCAATTTTAACGTGGTTCGGAGTAACACCTCCTACGTCCACGACCAGGTTCACTGGTAATTCACTACCACTTGGTTTCCAAGTACGAAGCAACTTCACAACTCTAACCTGAGCTGTGTTCCAACAGTTTGCGGGCACTGTCAAGCCTACACCTTCAGTTTCAGGGTACTGAAGAACCTACCTTACAGTTTACGGGTACTGTAAAAATCTAGCCACTCGAATTCCACGCTTCGAGCAGGCGTACCTTGACCTAACCTTTTCTGGTTTGGATTTGGGTATGGGTTTTCCAACTATGAATGAGTTCTTACAATGAAGAACAAGGAGTATGATAAACTCGATCAAACTAGGCTTAAGATAATTCTATTCTGATCTATTCTACCTATGACTGAATATGTGAACAACTAAGAACACAGCTGACTGGCTGGGTGTTCTTGAAAGATTTGGCTATGAATATCGTTGTTCATTTTTCTGTTTGCTCTTTTATTTCTTCAGTCGTCTTGGCAGCTTCTTGTCGGCCTCTCTTCTTCTCTTTAATGGAGAGGAGATATATATAGGTGGAGATTCAAAGTAGCCGTTGGAAGAGAGCCGTTTGAATCTTACCTACTCTCATTGATTTCTGGACTTTAACCTACGAAGTAGGTCTGCATCTGCAGAAGCTATTTCTTCTCTGATTTGACTGCGTCAGACAAGATCTTCTGACATCGGAATCTTGTCTTGGAGAAGGTCTTTGTCTTCGATCTGCTAAGCATTTCTGCTGTGTCTTCAGCGTCTTGGACTCTGCTGCATCTCGACTCTGAGCTGTGTCTTAGACCTGTGCTGTATCATTAACCTGAGCTGTGTCTTCAACCAGAGCTGTGTCATTAACCTGAGCTGTCTTAGACCTTAGCTGTGTCATTGACACTAAGCTGGGTCTTTTATACTAAGCTAGGTCTTTGACACTGAGCTGGGTTTCCGTCACTGAGCTAGGTCTTTGTGCAATCATCTACTATGTTGGGGTCAGCTGGGTTTTGGTATCCAATCAAAACTCTACTAATTTTCCTAACAATTTTCCCCTTTTTGATGATGCCAAAACCTAACTGAGAAAAACAATTTACTTCCCCCTTAACAGGAAACGGGGTTTCAAAAAGAAATAAACATTCATAGCAGATAATTATTTTCAGAGCCTGGACAAAGAGAGATTATCTGCAGGTTGATTTTGATAAAACGAACTTTTCATTTATAAGAAATTTTACAACTTTTTTAAAATTACAAAAGTTCAAAAGAAAAGATTCCCAGATGGCTGGGTCTTCATTTCTGCTTCTGCTGCTGATTCTTCTGTCTATCTTCTTCTAGCTGCTCATCCGTTCTCAACCTGTACCGATTGAAGATCACCCGTTCCAGCTTCCTGTACTCTTCTTCATTGTTTACCTTGGAAATTTTTCTCCTGATTGCCCATTTATTTACTTCTGAGATAATTTGCGATTTGTCAGGAAGATTAGTTCCAGGTATCAGTGGAGGTTGGAGATGATACAGCTGGGGAACAGAGAACTGGATCTTCGCGGTCTCTGCAGCATTGAAGAATGCTTTAGCAGTCATCCTATCTTGATGAAAAAGCTCATTGAGATGCATCTTGAAAGCAACATCTGGTGGCGTATTTGGGTAAGCTCCCAAATAGTAGTAATCTTCAATGAACTCAAATTTTGTATGTTCCCAGTCGTCGTTTAACTCTTCTGGGATCCATTTATCTATTCTTCTCCAGTTCATTGGCATCTGAGACTTTTTCTTCGATGCTCTGATGTATGCTCTTTTCTTCTTCTGCTTCTTTTCTTCAGCATTTAGCAAGCTTTCCTTCTTCTTCTGCTGCTCTTGAAAGCTTTTCATCTCTTGCTTTTGTTGATTTACAAAGTTGCAGAGCCATTGAGTATCATTGATTTGTTTTGGCGTGGCTCCGCTTGCTTTGGCAAGAGAAATGATCATTTTGCTCCATTTTCCTCTCCGTTCAGCTGGTTCTTCTGCTTCCAGCTCAGCAACAACTTCATCAATCTCAGACTGTAGCACTTGGATTTCGTCTTCAGCTACAGCTTTCCCTTTGCCTGCCCTTGATGTTTTTCTCTTGTCCCTTGATATTTTTCTCTTGTCATTACCTTCCCCATTTTTGGCATTATCAACAAGGGTGGAGGAGAGGTTGATGACTGTCTCATTTAGCTGGGCCAGGGCTCTGTCAACAACAACAATCTTGGTTGTGTTGTTTGCTGTGACGAGGTTGAGCTGTGCTATGCTGTTACTTCCAGCTTTGAACTGAGTGTCCAGCTCTTTGTAGAGGTTGAACAGCTGATGAATGTCAGTTCTGTGGGAGAGTTTTTGCTGTTGGAGAGCTTGGAGCTGATTGGATAAGTTGCTGACGCTGTTTTCCAGTGGAGCTTGGAGTTTTGAAATGATCTCAGGGACTCTCTTCTCTAGATGAGTTGTCTGATCAATTCGTTGAGAAACGAGAGATTGCTTGAGATCTTGACTGTTGCTTTCTTGTACGTTCTGGGCAAATCTGTGAACTACATCAATGGACTGTCCATGACAATGGACTTGCCATTCTACAGTTGTGATGCGCAGAAGGGTGTCAATATTTGATTTGAGTCTATCCTGGAATAGGATTTCCTCAACTTCTTTGGTGATTTCGTCCTTCATTGCATCAGAAAGCACATCAGGATCCGTTTGGGTCCCGGATTCGACTTGGCTGGGTTTGTCTACCTCAATCTCGACCAGTGCGCGAGTGTCATTGACAATTGGACTTGGTGGGGCAGTTTCTGTGAGCTCAACAGTTGCAGTAGTTGGCTCGTCTTCAATCACCATTGCCTCAGCTGTATTGGAAGGTGCATCTTCCTTGGCCGTCT
This sequence comes from Agastache rugosa, assembly GCA_031470985.1. Classification (NCBI taxonomy): domain Eukaryota; kingdom Viridiplantae; phylum Streptophyta; class Magnoliopsida; order Lamiales; family Lamiaceae; genus Agastache; species Agastache rugosa. Next base: position 10,738,929 of record CM062607.1, read on the forward strand.
CAACTGGAACAATCCAGCTGAGAGTGTGGAGGTAGGAGTTAGCTCTTGTGATTACCTCCTCATATGGCGGTACTTCATCTTGCTTGGCCTTCTGGATGAGAGTTTGGATCAGCTCGTCTTGATGCATGAAGGCATCCTGAAGACTTCCGAATCCAAAGATCTCTTGCAGAGCAGCTTCTTCGGCTTTGAGCTTATTGAAGGAGTAGAACTCCACAAGTTCCTCATTTGCATACCAAGTAGTCATCTTGGTAGCAAGGTAAAATTTGAAGTCGCTGACGGCGACTAGTGCGGCGGGGAGTGAAGTAAGAGAAGGGTACTGTTGCAGTGTGCTCTTTACCCCTTGAAGCCTGAGGTCATCGAATCTCATGATAGTGGCAGCACGTGCAACGGCTCTGGGACTGAGGATTTCAAATTTCTCAAAAAGGCTTGTAGGTTCAGCTTGGTTTTCATCATCCAGCTGCAACGGAGCGTCAGCTGGATGAGGTTCTTTGGGTGAGCTGGGTGCTGAAAATTGAATGTGAGGGAGTTGGGCGGTTTCAAGTACTGAAGAAGTATGAGAGGAATCTGGGTGTGGTACCCGAGGATGAGGAGGAAGGAGAAGAGAGTGTTGTTGATGAATTCCAGCTGATGTGAGATCAGCTGGAGCGGGTTGTGAGGATGCTTGAAGAATTTGGCGAAGAGGAATAAAATCTTCTGGGTCAGGGTGGGGGACCACTACATGTGGTTCTTCAGCTTCTCGTGATGTAATCACGAACTCCCTTCCATTGTCTGAGCTGGAGGAGGATCCCTGAGCTGTCTTCTCAGTAACTGGTCTCCACTCAGTTTTCTTCTTTTGGATTGGAGATGCTGTGAGAGTGGACTCAGATCCAACTGGCCTATCAGCTGGCTTCTCTGCTGCCTCCTCAGCTGGCTTGCTGGCTGCCTTGAATTTTAGCTTCTTTTTGGCAGGTGGAGATCCAGCTGGCTGTGTCTCCTCCGGTTGCTTCCTTTTTCCTGCTTGAGGGGGAGAGGCAGTCTGCTACTTTGCCTCTTGCACCTTCTTCTTCCCTTCAGGGGCTGCTTTCTTCAACAAGTCAGTGAGCTGATTTGGTTTTTCAAAAAGTATTCTGGACATAGGAAATTCTTCTGTGTCATGCCACTTGATTTGCCTTCCGGTAGAATAATTTTCTATTATGCACGCCACTTTGGTGCATAAGTAGATTGTTTCTCTACAGCTGTACCGAGTGAAGCTCTCATCCTCAAAATGAATCTTCTTCGATTCTTTCTCCAACTTTCCCATGAAGAAGGAGACCAATCCACAGGGTCATTCCTGAGGATGGCTATCATTGGCTTTAGTTTGGGAATGCTGATCTCTCCTTGAGATCCAGCAATACCAAGGATGCACTTCTGGGTGACATCGAGAAGTAATCTGAACTTGGGCTTGAGCAGGAGCTTGGACATGCTTGCCCTATAAGGTTCCGGCTTGAACAACATCTTATCCAGTTCGGCCTGGATTTCTTCTCTAGTGTAGTTATATGGGGAGCGGTCCCCAAGAGTCTTTAAGTTGAACAGCTTGTTCAACATCCGGTTGATGTTGATGTCGACATCCCATGGAGTTATATGTCCAGTCTTCTCCTTGAGTTGCAGAGAGACATTGGAGCGGAGTCGATCATCTCGGTTAGTCATCTCTAGGAAGAACTCTGCGACTTCCCGGTAGAAGATGTTTTTCGGTCTTGCAGTCGCCCACTACAAAAGTCTGGCTTTCTCGATGAGATCCAGCACCTCTTGGAACTCTAGTTCTGGTAGTTCTTGAGAGTTAAGCAACTCTCAAAATGAAGCTTTGACATAAAATTCTCAGTCTGGCTTGTTCCTGGTGTCTTCTTCTTTGGGGCCATGATCTTCTTCTGCAACAAGAGGTTAGAAAGACGAAGATACTAGGGGAGCGAGTTTGCAATGAGATAGTCAAGAGTCTGAGATATAAATTTCAGAGATAAGTATGAGCGATAGAAAATATGGCAAAGATTTGCATATTTTAGATGTATATATCATCTATCCATTTTGATGAATGGTTGAGATCTTGGCAAAAGAATTGAAGATCTGCGGATGAGAGAGATTTGCGCAACACATCACATGACGTGTGTATATAGAGTGTAGGTCACGCGCACGTGAGGTAGTCGAACCGTTCTGACTTCTGCCTCAGTTCTCCCTAGCTACAGTATTCTGCATGCTTTTCATTAAATGCGATGGGATTCGATGGGATGGATGGCTTACTATCTAATCCATTTAACGAATGTCTGGGTATTTGAGTTCAATTCAAATATTTTTATCCTTAAATAGCATATTTTTCAAGGAAAATAGATAAAAAGAATCTGCAAACCTATCAGCTGATCATTGTAGTCAGCTGATACCACGGCTGTGTTTTCTTTATCTTGAATGAGCTCTTCTTCAGTTTTATTATCCAGCTAAGCTTGATTCCCCCTCAGCTGGTTTTCCTTGTTAAACTGAGTTGAAAAGATCCAGCTGGGTTTGAATTCTTCTACCCTGATGTCCCATTATCTTTTCATTATCCAGCTGAGTCTTGTTCCCCCTCAGCTGGATGAGGTTTCTTCATATGCATCCTACTTCGCTTTATCGAGCGGATTTTCTCAACATCGGCTCATTTCTTTGATGAGGTCTCAGTTTGTATAGCAGGTAGACAGCTGTCCCAAATCCAGCTGATTCATATGTTGCTTCTCTATTCTTCTCTTGAGACCAAAGTTCTCAGCTGTATGACTGGCTGAATCTTCAGTTGTGTATCCAGCTGTCTTTATTTCACAGCTGGTCCCAGTCAGCTAGCTGGGTTTATTCATTTTCTTCATCGGTTGATTCAATAAGATGTTTTAGACATCTCAATCAGAGCAATCATCCTCATCTGAGTCGGAGAAGGAGATTTGATCATCATCCATTTCGCTTGATTCGAACCTTTTATCCTTTCTCAGGGAGGATGACTCAGCTGTGTTTCTTTTTGGGTAGAGTTGCTTGTCGTGATGAACCTTCACGATATTCTTGTACCTTTCCTTGCTATGTTCCAGCTGATTAATGCTCCGTACAAGAATGGCAACTTCTTCGTTCAATTTTTCTTTGCTCATATTTATGTGCTCCTTGTTGGTCCTTCCAAGCTGACCTGATTGAGTTGATCTTCTTGATTGAGCTCTAAAGGCTGTCTCTATTGCCTTGGGAGTCAGTTTTGTTTCATTCATCTGGCTAGATGATTCTTCTTCTTGTGACCACCAGATCAATTTTGTTGGTTGCATCTCTTGGACATTCTTCAGAAAATCCATCAGATATTGTGATGACTCTGATGATTGTCTCTCATGGTGTCATATACTCTGAGTATGAGACATTCCAAGTCGTCAATCAGCCTTTCTGTTCTTCTCATCTCCTGGTGGCTTGAGACGATTGCATCACAGTCCATCCGGTTTGCTGCTGAGTGAAATTCCTCTCTCCAGTGCTCCAAAATACTTTGGTATCTTGTTCTTCGTACCCCCAAGTCATGGAGATAGTTCCTGTAACATTCGCATCTCAGACACATGCCCGGATTCATGATTTCTCAAGACAGTATGCAATATAATGATTTTAAAAAGATTTTGAAACTTTGAAGGATCTATTCAGGTGACCACTATCAGCAAAGAAAAGCTGACTTGACACAGATACAGTGATCTTTTGAACCACTGCTCTGATACCAATTGTTGGTTCCAAGACGGATACCTTGGTGTAGAGGGGGGTGAATACACCAAGGTTTAAAAACATTTCCAATTAAAAACTCTTTTGAGTGAGCTGGCTGTGTTCGATCCAGCTGGAAGGCAGCTTGATCGACACAGCTGGCTGTGTGCGGAAAGTGGTGGATTTGGAAAGTCCGTCTGCTGTTTCAAATATATTGCAAAGCTTTATTTCTCTTTTCAGTTAGTCAGTTTATGCAGCTTGAAGTCTATGCGTGAGAGGAGTTAGCAGAATGCATAAAACAAAGCAGTAAAGGATAAAACAATTTTAACGTGGTTCGGAGTAACACCTCCTACGTCCACGACCAGGTTCACTGGTAATTCACTACCACTTGGTTTCCAAGTACCAAGCAACTTCACAACTCTAACCTGAGCTGTGGTCCAACAGTTTGCGGGTACTGAAGAACCTACCTTACAGTTTACGGGTACTGTAAAAACCTAGCCACTCGAATTACACGCTTCGAGCAGGCGTACCTTGACCTAACCTTTTCTGGTTTGGGTTTGGGTATGGGTTTTCCAACTATGAACGAGTTCTTATAATGAAGAACAAGGAGTATGATGAACTCGTTCAAACTAGGCTTAAGATAATTCTATTCTGATCTATTCTACCTATGACTGAATATGTGAACAACTAAGAACACAACTGACTGGCTGGGTGTTCTTGAAAGATTTGGCTATGAAGATCGTTGTTCATTTTTCTGTTTGCTCTTTTATTTCTTCAGTCGTCTTGCCAGCTTCTTGCCGGCCTCTCTTCTTCTCTTCAATGGAGAGGAGATATATATAGGTGGAGATTCAAACTAGCCGTTGAAAGAGAGCCGTTTGAATCTTACCCACTTTCATTGACTTCTGGCCTTTAACCTACGAAGTAGGTCTGCATCTGCAGAAGCTATTTTTTCTCTGATTTGACTGCGTCAGACAAGATCTTCTGATATCGGGATCTTGTCTTGGAGAAGGTCTTTGTCTTCGATCTGCTAAGTATTTCTGTTGTGTCTTCAGCGTCTTGGACTCTGCTGCGTCTCGACTCTGAGCTGTGTCTTAGACCTGTGCTGTATCATTAACCTGAGCTGTATCTTCAACCAGAGCTGTGTCATTAACCTGAGTTGTCTTAGACCCGAGCTGTGTCATTGACACTAAGCTGGGTCTTTTACACTAAGCTGAGTCTTTGACACTGAGCTGGGTTTCCGTCACTGAGCTGGGTCTTGATACTGCTGGGTCTTTGACTCTGCTTCGTCTCGATTCTGCTTCGTCTCGATTCTGCTGAGTCTGCTCTGCTGAATTCCTTAGCTGTGTCCGCTTAGCTTTGTCTTCTGCTATGTCTTCTGCTGTCTTCAGCGACTCTACCTGTAAACTTAGAAACTCTATAAGCTCAAACAGGTGAGCTAAAAAACGCTTAGGCTTTGTGCAATCATCTACTCGGTTGGGGTCAGCTGGGTTTTGGTATCCAATCAAAACTCTACTAATTTTCTCAACAGAAATGAGATTTACTTGAGGACAAGCAAGGTTTTGTGTGTGGAGGGTTTGTTGCGTTAGTTTTTGGTTGTATTTTTGGATGTTCTGCATGCGCGTTTGTGATGCCATTTGCTTGATTCTATATTGTTTTGGAAATTAAAAATGTGCTAATGATGTTTTGTCGAGCTTTCAGTGGAATAAGTAGATTTTGCTCGAAAACGATGAAGGCGACAAGGCTCGATCAACCTTTATCACAACATTGAGTTTTTGGTGTAGTGAAACTCAGCGGTCTCTTACCTTAGGAGACCGCTGAGTTCCAGGCGTTGCTTTCACGTGTGAGATGTCAGCGGTCTTTGCTCCTAGGAGACCGCTGAGTTCAGCGCTTCATCCATTACAGGGCGAGAAGTCAGCGGTCTCTCAACCTAGGAGACCGCTAAGTTCAGCGCTCGCTCATTCCAGGAGACCGCTGAGCGTGATTTAATTGTGATACCTATAAATAGCGCACGAGGGTTTTTGAGACGCCAGTTCCTCCAGACACGGTTCCAGACGAATTTTACCTGTTATTTCCAGATTTTATTCATAGGATTGTCTTCTAGTTTTCTCCGAATATTCTAGTTAGTAATTTTAATTATCATATTTCATTCCGGATTCGAGGCTACAGACATTGCAATCTCCAATTTCAATTCCAGTTCATCGTGTTCGTCAATTTCAATTACACAATTTCAATTACAGTTGTGAGTTATTTTGATTTCCATTCTTCATTCATGCTTATAATCGCTCCGTTAATTTGCTTAATTGAATTAAAGTTCAGATTAGAATAGTTTAATGCTTCCGCTTGTTAGATTTTAATTCATGCCTAGGGTTTAATTCATGATTAAATTTTCCTTATTGCCTAGTAAATAAATCGATAATAAGAATAGTGAACGACCAAACCCTATTGATTTACTGCTTTATTTTTCTTTTCTTTTCGCAATATAATAATTTCCCTGCTAAGTTTTCCTTGTGAGACGATACTTGGTGTTGGGAAAATTATAAGGTTTCGATTTGATACCAAAACCCAACTGATTCTCCAACCGAATAGATGATCGCGTTAACCTAAATAGTGTTTTCCAGCTCGCCTGTTTGAGCTTTAGATTTTCTAAGTTTACAGGTTAAGGAAGCGGAAGACAGCAGTCGAATGTGTGTCTGAGCAGAGTCAGCTAGCGGCGGCGTAAACTTTCAGCTGAGTCCTCCAGCAGAGCATGATCAAGCTGAAGAGAATTCGAGCTGAGTTCAAAACACAGCCGGTCCAGCTGTACAGAACAAAGGGAACTAACTCTGAAGGCTTCACTTCAAGTCAGTCCAGCTCTGAATTCAAAAGCCAGCTCCAAAGGCAGAAGATCCCGGCGTCAGAGAAAGTCAACATGCCTCGACCAATGAGGGATTGCCAAATCAGCATCCTAGACTTCAGGACCTAGGATGTGACACAAATGAAGACAGGTGCAGATTCGCCCAACGGCAGATCTTTAATTTAAGAAGGGTAGGTAAGATTCAAACGGCTCCTCCAACGGCTAGTCTTGAATCTCTACCTATATAAACCCGTCTTCAATCTCAGGATCAGATACGAAAAACTCTCTACAAGCTTTCATTCTCTGAAATCATCAATCTTTCAAAAGCTCCCAAGCAGTTCTACATAGTTCAAAGAACACTTTATCTAAAAGTGTTTCTAGTTCAGAAACTGCTTAGTTTTTCATCTGTTCCCTAGGCCAAACTTTCTTAAAGCCTAGATTTCGAATGAGTTCATCATACTCTAAAGTTCTTAATTGTAAGAACTCGTTCACAGTTGGAACCCCAAACCTGCATTTTTAACTTTATAGGACTTAAACCTCTAAGTAGGTATGCAGTTGAAGGAAAAGCGCAGCAGCGGAAGCGTCAAGGAGAGACGAAGTCTCAAATACCAGAGCGAGTGAATAGCGGGCAAAGGGAAGAGAAGCACCCCTCTTACCCAGAAAGGTTAGGTCAAGGTTACGCTTGCTTGAAGCGGGAAATTCAAGTGTGTAAGGTTTTTTTCAGTAACCGTAAACTGAAAGGTTAGGCTTGACAGTGCCCGCAAACTGTTGGAACACAGCTCGGGTTAGAGTTGTGATGTTGCTTGGTACTTGGAAACCAAGTGGTAGTGGATTACCAGTGAACCTGGTCGTGGACGTAGGAGGTGTTACTCCGAACCACGTAAAAACTCGCGTGCTCTTTACTTTCTCTTTATATTTAGTTTTGTACTAACTCTTTCATTTCATTGCATATTTGTTCAAAACTGCATACGTAGCTGCTCTCCAAAGACAGCTGTGTCTCTCTGAAAGTTGCACAACTTGACTAAGCTGAAAACATAAAGTTAATCTTTTCAAACTGAGTTTTTCTAAGTAACCGAGCTAAGTTTTCAAACCACCACTTTCCGCACCGCCAGCTGAGCTATTTACCCAGCTGACCCTCCCCAGCTGGATCGATAACTGAGCTCACCAACTCTGTGATTTAACTTGAAAAAGTTTCTAAAAATCTATTTGGTGTATTCACCCCCCCTCTACACCAAATACCTAGCTCAGGGACCATCAATTGGTATCAGAGCAGTGGTTCAACAGACCACCGTTTCTGTATCAAGAGATCTCTCTTGACAATCTGTCAGTGGTCATCTGAACAGATCCTCTTTGTGAAAATCTCATATTATTACATACTGCATATTTCTATGGATTCTTATCTTAACAGGAATCTTCCCACCTTTTCGGTAGACGATTATGCAATATGGAAGTTCAGACTGAAGAGCTTTCTCTGTGCGCATCACGATATGATGTGGGACGTCATCACAGACGGACCCATCATCATCTACAAATCAGGAAACGAGCTTATCCCAACACAAGATGGCGAATAACCAAGATATCAGCTCATTCCCAAGCCCAAGAATGAGCACACCTCAGAAGAAAGGAAGCAAGCTGGACTAGACAGCTTCGCGAGGAACACCATATCTTCAACGGTCTCCAATGCCTACCTCAGCAAAATCATCAATTGCGAAACCGCAAAGGAGATGTGGGAAACCCTAGCAAAGCTATGCGAAGGGTCGGAGGAGATAAAGGAGATTAAATTCACGATTGCATGCCAGAAGTTTGATAACTTCAAGCAGCTGGTCAACGAGTCCATTGAAGGGATGGAACTCAGATTTTCCAATATTGTGGTAGAAATAGAAACCATCAGAACTGGGAAATACACCCAGCGAGAAAAGAATCTAAAAGTTCTTTCAGCGTTCACAGCTGAATGGAACACCTATAAGGTGGTACACCAAAGTCGAAGTGACTTAGGTGATCTTTCAACTGAAAGATTATACTCCCTGCTCAAAGCCAACGAGTACAACTTGAAGATTACAATGAAAGAATCTTCAAACAATCAGAATGATGAAGAGCTGACACCTGTAACAAAGGAGATTGCGTTCAGAGCGAACTCTGACAAATCCGCATACATGCAGTCAGCTGAGTCATAGAAGAAGGATAAGAAGGACATGAGCAAGGAAGAGCTACTTGAAGAAATAGCCATGCTGGTCAAAAACTACAACAGACTCAACACCAGCAAGGGCAAATACAAAAAGTTCGCACGAACTTACAGAGACAAGTACGCAGCAGCTGATGAGAAGTCAGCTGACAAACGAACAGAAGAAGATTGCTTCAACTGCAAGGAACCAGGACACTACCGGCTAGAATGTCCAAAGCTGTCCAAGAAAGACAAAGACCAACTGAAAGCTAAGGCAGCTGACAGAAGGATAGCTTATATCACCGATGAAGAATCAGAGTGCAACAAAATGGATGACATGCCATTTTCAGACTCGGAAGAAGAAGCCCTGATGGCCCATTATGAACCTGATTGGGATACATGCTTCATGGGACAAACAGACGGCATCAATGAAGATGAGGTAATGTCTCGAACTCAAAATCTATCTAACATCTTACCATCACACGAACACTCTTCACAGGTCTCAGAATCTGGACTACCAGATTGGAGTCTAGTAGAGAAAGTAATGAACGATTCCAAGGAGCTTCAAGAGATCCTTGACGTCATTATGTGTGAGAATGCCGAGCTGAAGGCGGAACTGGAAAAGACAAAGGTATCAGACGCAGCTGATACAACACAGCTCCAACAGGAAGTTGTTTCACTAAAAGACAAAAATAGTGAAACAGGATCGGCTGATGAAGGAATTCTACTATGAGAAGAAACAGCTGATGGAAGATGTGAAAAAGGTCACAGCTGAATCGGAAAAGAAGTCAGCTGAGATCATTGAGCTGAAAAGCACCGAAGAGGTACTATCTAAGAAGATAGTAGCTCTCATCAAAGCCACGTCAACAATGGACGAGATCATAAGTGCTCCGGCGTCCAAAGAAAGACTCAAAGCGGACCGGGATACAACGAATCAAAGGATGCCTCAAACATTGCCTCCACAAGTGGAACAAAGGTAATGTTTGTACGTGCAAACGAACCTCCAATCCCAAAGGCTCAAAGCATCAACGGTTGAGGACACAAAGAAAGGTCAGGAAAACCAGCTGTGAAACATCCTCAAACTCCGTCGAAGACACAGCAGGCATCAAGAAGGTCAGTTGTGCGACAACCTCAAGCCCAACTCAGACAGCAACGTGCTCAACCTCAACGAAGACAACAGGCTGGATTTCACAGATACCAAAGAATGAATAAAGAATAAAGAATAAAGACGTGGAACGATATCAACCGAGATATCGAGATACCCACTGATACCACTCATATGAGTACCGATTTGGATAATCATTTCCAGCCACAGCAGCACATAAGACAGCAGAGACAAAGGAACGTCTCAGCTAGGCACACAGCTGGAAACCAAAAGAAATCAAGACATCAAAACGGAAAGACACTGAGATCAAGACCCTGCCAGCAACAACTGAAGAACACAAAGAATGTGTATATCGACTCAGCTGGGAGAATTATCAGATCAAATGACCCAATTCGAGTCATCAAGCAGATCTGGGTCATCAAAGGATCTCTGTCTAACCCACAAGGACCCAATTAAAACTGGGTACCTGAATTTTAATTTTTTGTTTAGGTTACAAGGAATCGACGCATCTCTGAGGAGTCAATGAGAACGCTATGGTACTTGGACAGTGGATGTTCCAAGCACATGACGCACCTAAAGCATCTACTCCAGGAGTATATCGAGCGTACAGGTCCACAAGTAATATTTGGTGACAACTCCAAAGGCCTAACCAAAGGTTATGGTACATTTAAAACTAGAAATGTTATAATCCCAAATGTTTCTTATGTACAAGGATTGCAACATAACTTGCTTTCCATTAGTCAATTCTGCGACAATGGTTTTTCTATCAAGTTTGATGCACAGGGATGCACAGTGAAGCACAGAGAAACCAATCAGATACTCCTAAGAGGGAAAAGAGAAGGAAATATGTACTTTGCTGACTGGAACAGCAGCCCTCCGGAGACTTGTCTTGTATCGAAAAGCAGCAATGAAGTCAGCTGGCTGTGGCACAGACGGCTGAATCATCTCAACTTCAAGACAATAAACAAACTGGCTAGGAACCAGCTCGCTAATGGAATTCTAGATCAAGTATATGACAAAAGTCATATGTGCAGCGCGTGTCAACAAGGAAAGCAGACAAGAATTTCATTCTCTCTCAAGCCGCCCGCCAATCGATCGAGTACTTCAACTCCTTCACATGGATCTTTTTGGTCCAGCTTACTCCAAAGAAGCTTCAATGGCAGAAAATATACTCTGGTCGTAGTGGATGATTTCTCAAGATTCACATGGGTATCATTCTTGTACCAGAAGAGCGAAACCAAGACTAAGCTGCCTATTCTGCTGGAAAGATTATCAACACAGAAGGAGTGCAAGATAATGTCAATAAGATCAGATCGTGGAACGGAGTTTCTGAATGAAACTATTTATGATTACTGCGAGAAGAACGGAGTTTAACACCAAACATCTGTAGCACGCACACCTCAGCAGAATGGTGTAGCAGAGAGAAGAAACAGAACTCTCAAGGAAGCAGCTACCTCAATGCTAGCTAGCTCTGCCATTCCAAAGAAGTTCTGGGCTGAAGCAATCAACACAGCTTGCTTCACTCAGAATCGCTCCCTACTCACATCAAGGCAAGGAAAGACACCGTATGAGCTATGGAACAACAGAATGTAGAATTATAGGAGGAATATTGTAATTAGTTATTTCCTTTCTTAAGTAGTCAGTTTTTGGTAGGATCCTCTAATTACGGATCTTGTGCTTTCTTTCTTTATTTAGGTGTGATTCCTTGTATTATAAAAGGATCTCTTGTACTTTGTATTGAAATAATCAAGAATACAGAAAATCAATACAGAAAATGAATCCCAATCTTCTTGTTTCTTTTAACATGGTATCAGAGCAGAGTTTCGATCCTCTTGTTTGAGTCGAACTTTTGCTCTCATCATTTACCATGGCCGACCCAACAGAAACAGCCCTCTCACAGACCTCAGAATCGGATCTTTCAACCTTAATTCAGTACCTTCAAAGAAATACAATGAATCAGAATCAAGCGATCGAGACATCACCATTGATGGTAAACGTAAAATTGAATGACCGAAACTATGCAATTTGGTCAAAATTGATGGGAATGTTTATCAAATGAAGGGGACGGGGCAACCATATCACAGGCCAGCCTCCGGCTCCCTCCAGTAGTGATCCCAAATTCCAAACATGGGATGCCATCGACAACGCTATAAAAGGATGGATCATCAATTCAATCGAACCAACATTGGTTCCAAATTTTCTGCAATACCCGACAGCCCAATCGCTCTGGGAGGGCTTGGAAGCGACATATAACAGTGGCACAAATTACCTGCAAATATTCGAGTTGATGACTCGAGCAAGTCAAACCAAACAAGGGAATCAGACGCTGGAACAATACTACAGCAATCTTCAAGCCATATGGGCTGAGATTGATCAGAGGCAACCAAACAAGTTCACAGGGGATGAGAACATTCAACTGTACAACCGACTTACGCAAGAAGGAAGACTTTACCAGTTCTTAGCCGGGGTAAATGACCGATTCGATCCCGTAAAAAGGGACATCTTGAACCAAGATCCTCTTCCCTCCCTAGCCGCTGCCTATGCAACGATTCGACGAGAAGCACTCCGAATCGGAGTTATGATGTCCAAAGAGGAACAACCAACTGCCGGAGAAGTATTCGCAGCAAGAGGGGTCTCCGGGGGAGGGGGACGGTCAGCTTCTCAAGGGAAGTCATCATTCCGTCAATCCAACAAGGAGAAGCTCAGATGCACCTACTGTGGTGGAAACAAACACACAAAGGATACTTGTTTCCAACTAGTCGGTTACCCGGAGTGGTGGAATGAAAATCGCCACCGACAGAGGAACAGTAACGGAGTCGGCACACCCACAGCAACACCGACCAGCGGAGTCACCGCTTTTATCCATGGCGGAACCTCCGGAGAAGGACAGAACAGTGGTGAGGGAGCGAGAGAAGAAGCGAGGGAAGTGAATTCAGCGAGAGGTATGGAGGGTGAGGGAAAGGGTTTTAACTCTAATAGGAGTATAACTCCTATGCTACCCTCACCCCATCATCAAATTTCTTTCTTGTCCTCAAGTGGTAATTCTAGTGCCTTACACGTTAATCATGATAAAAATAAACAGTGGATATTTGATTGTGGAGCTACAGATACAATGACGTTTGATCAGAATGATATTATTGACCCATCTGAACCAAATAGAACTTTCATTAAAAATGCTAATGGAGGTTCCTTTCCGGTTTTTGGAGCAGGATCAGTTGAAATTTCTCCCAAAATTAAACTGTCCAATTGTCTCTATGTTCCCTCCTTATCCTGCAAATTGTTATCCATCAGTCAAGTGACGAAGGAGCTTAATTGTGTGATGCTCATTTATCCAACCTTCTGTCTATCAAGTGTGATATTCGTTCGAGGGAGATAATTGGGCGTGGTTCGAAAGGGATGGACCGTACTACGTTGATGAACGAAGGAGGAGACCGCCCGTTTGGCTCATGGATCTCAAAACCGAGCGTATCTGGTTGTGGCATCGTCGGTTGGGTCACCCATCAGATGATTATCTTAAGCATCTATTTCCTTCTTTATTTTCAAAGCACTATCGTACTTCATGTGATACTTGTCACTTTGCTAAGAGTCATAGAACATCTTTTCCTTCTGTTGAAAATAAAAACTCTGTGCCATTTTCTCTTATTCACTCTGATGTTTGGGGTCCAGCTCCAGAATCGATGGACACTGATTTTCGATGGTTCGTGTTATTTATTGATGATTGTACCCGTATGACTTGGGTATATTTTTTAAAACAAAAATCGGATGTGTGCAGTAGATTTATTGATTTTTTCAATCTTGTCAAAAATCAGTTTCAGAGCACTATTCAGATTTTACGCTCTGATAATGGGGGGGAATATGTTAAACATGAGCTTCAAACTTTTCTTCAGAAAAATGGGGTTATCCACCAAACCACCTGTCCTTATACACCTCAACAGAATGGGGTAGCTGAACGGAAGAATCGTCATATTTTGGAAACCTCCCGTGCCCTTTTGATTGAATCACGAGTACCATCAGTTTTCTGGTTTGAAGCTGTTGCTTCGGCTGTCTATCTTCTTAACAGATTACCCACACGAGCATTAAAATTCATAACACCTCTACAGGCTCTCTCCTCTAAATTTACCATACCCTCCATTCTCATGCTACAACCTCGGATATTTGGTTGTTCTGTGTTTGTTCACATTCCGAAGGCCCGTCGAACCAAACTTGATCCCTGTGCTGTGAAGTGTGTTTTTCTTGGATATGGAATCCATCAGAAAGGTTATCGATGCTTCGATCCTATTACCAAGAAACTTTATGTCACGATGGATTGTAACTTTCTTGAGACAGAATACTATTATGCCTCTCCGCAATCAAGTGTTGAGGGGGAGAAGAATAATCAACACTCTGATTGGCTGTTCAAAGATAACTGGGAACCGAGTTCTACTGAAGAAGTACAGTCCATCCCAACGAATCCCAGTCCATTAACTCCCTCATCGAATGTCTCAGAGGTACAAATTTCTGATGCCGAAATTTCTGATGCCGAAACTCTCTCTCCGGTTTCTGTGTCATTTCCTAACACTGCAGGTCAAAGCGAGAATCCTTACTATCTTCCACCAAGGCAGAACAGAGGAATTCCCCCTCAAAGGTACAGCCCTGAATACAAGCCGAAGAAATCCAGATATCCTATTGCCAACTTCATCACGTGTGGAAACGGCCAAATTCAACATTTCAGAGATAAGTTGTCCACCTCATGGATCCCCAGAAATGCAGAGGAGGCACAGAAATATCCAGAATGGAGGGAGGCTATGAATATAGAAATGGCGGCTCTCCGTAGAAATGGAACATGGGACAAAAGCATACTGCCCCCAGGAAAGAAACCAGTTGGTTGCAGGTGGATCTTCACAATCAAGTACAATCCAGATGGAGAAGTAGAGAGGTATAAAGCACGACTTGTGGCCAAAGGATACACTCAAGTGTATGGAATTGATTATGCAGAAACATTCTCTCCCGTTGCAAAGCTGGACACTGTAAGAGTATTGCTTTCAGTAGCAGCAAATTGTGATTGGCCTCTACACCAGTTTGATGTGAAGAATGCGTTTCTTCATGGGGATTTAACTAAAGCAATATATATGGAGATTCCACCAGGCTTTGAAAGAGAGTTTAAAGAGGGAGAAGTATGTCGGTTAAAGAGGTCTCTATATGGGCTAAAACAGTCACCTCGAGCCTGGTTCGGAAGATTTACATCGGCTATGAGGAAATATGGATATACTCAAAGCAACTCAGATCATACATTGTTTTTGAAGAGAAGGGATTCTAAAATCACATGTTTGATCATTTATGTTGATGATATGATCATTACAGGAGATGATGGTGAAGAGATTAAACTCCTTCAAAAGAACTTGTTTTCTGAATTCGAAATGAAGAACCTCGGTGGTTTAAAGTATTTCCTCGGGATAGAAGTCATGAGATCAAAAGAAGGTATATTCTTATCTCAGATGAAGTATGTTCTGGATCTCCTTGCTGAAACAGGACTTCTTGATTGTAAGCCAACAGAAACACCGATAGCTGTAAATCATGGACTAAGAGGAGATTCGAGTAATAGGCCGGCAGATAAAGAACAGTACCAAAGGATTATTGGTAAACTAATCTACCTCTCACATACGAGACCAGATATAGCTTATGCAGTTGGGGTCATAAGTCAATTCATGCATAAACCCTTGGTAGAACACATGGAGGCTGCCATAAGAGTTATCCGGTACCTAAAATCCTCTCCTGGAAAAGGTATTTTCTTTCGGAAAAATAAGCATTTGGGAGTCTTCGGGTATACTGATGCTGATTGGGCAGGAAACATCACAGACAGATGATCTACAGCAGGGTACTTCACCTTTGTAGGAGGGAATCTTGTGACTTGGAGGAGTAAAAAACAAAAGGTTGTAGCACTTTCAAGTGCAGAAGCAGAATTTAGGGGAATT
Organism: Agastache rugosa; assembly: GCA_031470985.1. Lineage (NCBI taxonomy): Eukaryota > Viridiplantae > Streptophyta > Magnoliopsida > Lamiales > Lamiaceae > Agastache > Agastache rugosa. The sequence goes on from CM062607.1 coordinate 10,754,660, forward strand.
GTGAAAGGGATAACAGAATTGTTGTGGATAAAGAAATTGATGACTGAGATGGGTCTATTAGAGACGGGAGCTTTCAAACTCTACTGTGACAATAAAGCCGCCGTGAGCATTTCTCATAATCCTGTCCAACATGATAGAACCAAGCATATAGAGATAGACAGACATTTCATCAAGGAGAAGTTAGATAATGAACTTATCACTCTGCCGTTTGTCAGATCGGAAGATCAGCTTGCAGATATCCTAACAAAAGCTGTCTCTGGGATAGCCTTTCACAGAGTTCTTGGCAAGTTAGGTATGTGTGATCCTCCACCTACCAACTTGAGGGGGAGTGTAGAATTATAGGAGGAATATTGTAATTAGTTATTTCCTTTCTTAAGTAGTCAGTTTTTGGTAGGATCCTCTAATTACGGATCTTGTGCTTTCTTTCTTTATTTAGGTGTGATTCCTTGTATTATAAAAGGATCTCTTGTACTTTGTATTGAAATAATCAAGAATACAGAAAATCAATACAGAAAATGAATCCCAATCTTCTTGTTTCTTTTAACACAGAATACTATACATAGGGTATTTCAAGGTATTCGGATCCAAATGTCACATCCTCAACAATAGGAAGACACAGCTCAAGACGTTCGACATGAAGACAGACCGAGGAGTATTCCTTGGTTACTCCGCTATGAGTAAAACATACAGAGTCTTCAACAGAAGAACACAAATAGTCGAAGTAACTCCACATGTTACCTTTGACGAATCCTCCTTCAAATATAGAGAGTCTATCAAACGAAGAAATGAAGGAGAATCTTCAAGACTGATTCAGACAAGAGCTCAAGAAAATAGAATCAGGAATCTGGCCGAACCATTAATTTGGGACGATGAGCCGGAGGAGGAACTTCAATTCAACCAAGAAGCTCCACCAGCTAGAAATCGAGAAGAACCCTCAACGTCAAATCAAGGGGGAACATCATCAGCTGTAAATCCAGACACAGCTGAATCCCCAGCTCCATCTTCAGCTGAGCCTCTACAGAAGTCTCCTCAAAATCTAAATCAAAGAGAACCAATCTCTCAAAACCTAACTCCTGAGCAAATCCAAGTCAGACGAAATTTAGCCATGTCAAGAATCAATCAATTGGAAGAAGAAATTCGTAAGAGGAGAAGATGGATTGAAGATCATCCATCATCAGCAATCATTGAAGAACCATCTGACCAAGTCAAAACCAGAAGCTCAGCTGCTCAAGCTTCATCGGATCATCAAGAAGCAACTGACACAGCTCAACTCTCAGTAGAGCTAGAACTGACGGTCTATGATGAAGACACAGCTCTAATGGTGTGTTACGTAACTCAAGTACCAGAGCCTCCATCAATTCTCGAAGCTTTGAAGAGCGTGCCTTGGACTAACGCCATACAAGAAGAGCTGAATGAATTCCTCAGAAATTGTGTCTGGGAATTGGTCGACAGACCTCAAGAAGTCAAAGTCATAGGACTCAAATGGATATTCAAGAACAAATTGGATACCCTGGGAGTCGTCATCAGAAACAAAGCTCGACTGGTTACCAAGGGCTACACTCAGCAGGAAGGAATTGACTTCAAAGAATCATTTGCTCTAGTAGCACGATTGGAAGCAATCAGACTCTTTCTCGCCTATGCAGCACATCACAAATTCAAGGTCTATCAAATGGATGTGAAGTGTGCATTCTTAAATGGAGAAATCAAAGAAGATGTCTACGTTGAACAACCTCCAGGATTTGAAGTAGAAGGAAATAAAGTCTACAAGCTAAAGAAGGCTCTTTATGGATTGAAGCAACACCTCGAGCTTGGTATGACACTCTGTCAAATTTTCTTGTATCCAAAGGATTCAAGAAGGGCTCAGTAGACAGAACTCTATTCACCATCAAGTCAGGAGAAGATATCCTGGTTGTTCAAATCTATGTAGACAACATCATCTTTGGATCAAGATCAAGCTTCTTATGCCAAAGATTTGGAGAGATGATGTCAGAGAAGTTCCAAATGTCCATGATGGGAGAAATGAGTTTCTTCCTAGGACTTCAAGTCAAGCAATCATCAGAAGGGATTTTCATAAATCAATCCAAATACGTGAAAGACTTGATCGCCAAGTATGGAGTTCAATCCAGCAGAACTGTAAAGATTCCAATGAACACCAACTGGAAGATTGAACCAGGAACTGAAGGGATGTCAGCTGATTCCAAAGAAATACAGAGGGATAATAGGATCCCCGCCGTATCTAACAAAGAAGTCGTCCGGACATCTCTTTCGCAATCGGAGTGTGTGCGATTTCAAGTTGATCCAAAGGAAGCACACATGCAAAGCGATCAAGAACATTCTCAAATATCTCAAAGGAACTCGAATGTTGGGTTGTGGTACCCAGTGAAGACACCCATCTACCGACTGCGGATACTCGTACTCGTACTTCGCCGGAGATCGATTGGACGTAAAATCAACTTCAGAACTTGTCGCTTCTTAGGAAGTAAGTTGATTTCATGGTTTTCAAAGAAGCAAACGTGCGTCGCAACTTCCACGACGTGCGTAATATATGGCCGCTGGAAGCTGCTGCTCACAAATTCTCTGGCTGAAACATCAGCTGGATGACTATGAAGTGAAAACTGGACAGGTTCCAATTTTCTGTGATAGCTCAAGTGCGATTTCCATTTCAGATAATCCAGTACTACACACAAGATGCAAGCATGTAGACGTACGACATCATTTCATCAGAGATACGTAGAAAAGAGGGATGTGATTGTTGAGAAAATTCACACAGACATACAGCGGGCTGATATTCTTACAAAACCGCTGATAGAAGCAAGATTCAAAATGCTGTGCGGATTACTTGGACTACTCAACCTAGACGATGCTTCACCCAGCTGAATGGAAGCAGACCCAGCTGAATGCAAGCAGACAACTGTAATTCAGAATCAACGTCACTGATATCAGCTGAGAAAGAATCCAGCTAAACCAGATACTGAAAATGAGGAGGAACCAGCTGGAACCACGATCACCCAGCACACCCACTCAACCGAGGTATCAGCTGACTACAATGATCAGCTGAGAGGTTTGCAACAACATTAACTACACCTACTCAATCTATTTTCAGTCAACTCATATCTTGTCAAATCTAATCAAATTTAATTAAAAGTCTGCATGGAATTGAATCATGGGAGTTTCGAGGCAAAAGTCAAAACGCCTCAACCGTCCTGTCTCGCGCATTAACTCGCATCTTCTAATCAAGAAACTGACAAATCGCGAGAATCACTCCTAGTCGTAGATCTTCTTATCAATAGATAAATCTTGATCGTCCATTCATGAAGAAAGCTCTTTAAATATGCTAGAAGATATACGTAAAGCATTGCATCAACCCCAAAAAGTTTTTTCGGCATTCTTTCTTATTTCCATCAATTAGTATTATTTGTTTCTACTAACAAAAGTTGCAGAAGAAGAACATAGAATCCAGAAAGATATCTCCCGAAGCCGATCAAACTTGAAGAATCTGTCAAAGATTCAAGATAAGAGTTGCTTAACTCTCAGGAACCTCAAAGAAGACGGACATCCAGAAGAAGGTGAAGCCCATCGACAGATCCAGGCCAACGCAGTGAGAGACTGCAAAGCTCAAGAACGTCATTCACCAGGAAGGTGCAGAAAACTTCTTGGGAATGTCAAAGAAAAAAGACCTCCTCAGCCCCACTGTTTCTCTCAACATAAAAGAGAAAACGGGACATACAACTCCCTGGGATGCAAAAATCAACGTCAACAGACCTGGACCAGATGTTGATAAAACCGGAGTCTTCAAGAGCAGTCATGTCAAAGCTCTTGCTCCACCACAGGAGGCACAGAAAAAGATGCAGGAGACAAAGCAGCATGTATCTATCTCCGTCCCAACTGGGAATCTCAAAACATGCTGAAGCACCGTCCTCAAACAGAAGACTCAAGTCAAAGGTGCTCAGTCAGTCAGCCGAGAAGCCAGCTGACATTATGAGAGAATTCGTAATTACTCTCCGAGGAGCAGAAGGTCCACAAGCGGTCGTTTCTTACGGTGGAGGAGAAGTTCATGCGCCTGCGTGAACATCATCGTCATCAACACCGCAACAGAGTATTCCAGCTGATCAACCAAGCTTAAACCCCAAGACAGATGGAATACTTCAACCGCCTTCTCCTCAGTTTCTTTCAGCTCCACAGGGACACCAGCTTCAAGATCTTCCGATGAAAGATGCTCAAGTCCCTGCACCAAGCTCAAATGAGAAACATCACCCAGCCAATGATCACCTGCAGCTGGATGATGATGATATGAGCTGAACCTAGGTCCCTCAAGTGCTAAATCAGACTTTCTCATTCAATCTAAGAAGTCTGAAGAAGCAAAATTTGCAAGGAATGAAGTTGTGCCCGACTCAGAAGATGCTATCTCCCGTGCCAACTCATCCCTCCAAGCACTCAGCTGGATCGCCCCAGCTGAATCAGGCCAAGGACGCTGTGTCTGAAATCACAGCTGAGGCTAATGCTACTGAAGAAGAGCCAGCTAATACAACAGCTGAGCCACCTAGACTCAAAACCTCGCTGCTCAGAGCTGAAAAACACAGTTTCACCAAACTAAAACATCGCAACAGCCGATGGTGTATCTCTCCCACCCTGTTTGATCATGCCAAAAAGGGGGAAGTAAGGGAGAAGAGACAAGTCAAAGAAGAGGCAAACTGTTGAGCTAGAGGAACCAGCTGAATCAGAATCAGCTGAAGAAGAGACGAGTCAAAAGAAAGAAGCAACAGATGCAGAAGAGAAGACCCAGCCAACTGGAATTGAAGACTGAAGGATTGAAGACAGAAGATTTGAAGATTTTTTTTCCTTCTTTCTTTTTCATGTGTTATAATGTGTATTCTTACATTAATAAAACACAAGTTTTTCTGCGTCATAAGTTGTCTCAGTTAGGTTTTGGCATCATCAAAAGGGGGAAATTGTTGGGAAAATTATAAGGTTTCGATTTGATACCAAAACCCAACTGATTCACCAACCGAATAGATGATCGCGTCAACCTAAATAGTGTTTTCCAGCTCGCCTGTTTGAGCTTTAGATTTTCTAAGTTTACAGGTTAAGGAAGCGGAAGACGCTAGCCGATACCGTGTCTACAGCAGAGTCGGCCTAGCGAAAGACAAGAATCGACCCAAATTGTGTCTACAGCAGGAGTCAGCTAGCAAAAGACAGCAGGCGTCAATCTTCAGCTGAGTCCTCCAGCAGAGCATGATCAAGCTGAAGAGAATTCGAGCTGAGTTCAAAACACAGCCGGTCCAGCTGTACAGAACAAAGGGAACTAACTCTGAAGGCTTCACTTCAAGTCAGTCCAGCTCTGAATTCAAAAGCCAGCTCCAAAGGCAGAAGATCCCGGCATCAGAGGAAGTCAACATGCCTCGACCAATGAGGGATTGCCAAATCAGCATCCTAGACTTCAGGACCTAGGATGTGACACAAATGAAGACAGGTGCAGATTCGCCCAACGGCAGATCTTGAATTTAAGAAGAGTAGGTAAGATTCAAACGGCTCCTCCAACGGCTAGTCTTGAATCTCTACCTATATAAACCCTTCTTCAATCTCAGGATCAGATACGAAAAACTCTCTACAAGCTTTCATTCTCTGAAATCATCAATCTTTCAAAAGCTCCCAAGCAGTTCTACATAGTTCAAAGAACACTTTATCTAAAAGTGTTTCTAGTTCAGAAACTGCTTAATTTTTCGTCTGTTCCCTAGGCCAAACTCTTTATATATCTTAAAGCCTAGATTTCGAACGAGTTCATCATACTCTAAAGTTCTTAATTGTAAGAACTCGTTCACAGTTGGAACCCCAAACCAAACCCCTCTTACCCAGAAAGGTTAGGTCAAGGTTACGCTTGCTTGAAGCGGGAAATTCAAGTGTGTAAGGTTTTTTTGCACCGTAAACTGAAAGGTTAGGCTTGACAGTGCCCGCAAACTGTTGGAACACAGCTCGGGTTAGAGTTGTGAAGTTGCTTGGTACTTGGAAACCAAGTGGTAGTGAATTACCAGTGAACCTGGTCGTGGACGTAGGAGGTGTTACTCCGAACCACGTAAAAACTCGCGTGCTCTTTACTTTCTCTTTATATTCAGTTTTGTACTAACTCTTTCATTTCATTGCATATTTGTTCAAAACTGCATACGCAGCTGCTCTCCAAAGACAGCTGTATCTCTCTGAAAGTTGCACAACTTGACTAAGCTGAAAACATAAAGTTAATCTTTTCAAACTGAGTTTTTCTAAGTAACCGAGCTAAGTTTTCAAACCACCACTTTCCGCACCGCCAGCTGAGTTATTTACCCAGCTGGCCCTCCCCAGCTGGATCGATAACTGAGCTCACCAACTCTGTGATTTAACTTGAAAAAGTTTCTAAAAATCTATTTGGTGTATTCACCCCCCTCTACACCAAATACCTAGCTCAGGGACCAACACTTGGGTTGGCTTGTTTAATCTACGGTGATCTCGTTTAATTGCGAGCGACTTTAAGATTAATTTAGTCGAAACAATGAGCAGAATGTGTTCAACATTTACTGAAAATGTTATGTACAAAGAAGATTTTCGTAATGTTTGAAATGTAATAATACTCCCACTATCCCCTATGAGTGTAACACGTTTGACTTGGCACGGATTTTGAAAATGGTAGGTAGATATTTTCTGAGTGGAGTAAGAGACCATCATTTGATGTTTTGTGAGTGATATGGGTTGGGTCTTATTGTAAATATTGAAATGTAATGAGATAAATATTAAAGAAAAAGTGTGTGGTCATGTACTAAAATAAAAAATATACAATCTTTGGGGACGTACTGACATAGAATTATTACTACATTCATGGGGAACGGATGGAGTATGTTGTATTACCGTTATTCCTGAAAATGTCCTTATTTTTGTATTAAAAATATATAGTATATAAATATTACTCCCTCCGTCCCTGATAAGTGTGGTCCGGAGGGAGGGGCACGGGTTTTAAAAAGAATGTTAGGTTAGAGGTGTTCATCCGACCCGGAACCGCCGGTTCCGGCCCGGAACCGGAACCGTGGTCAACGGTTTCCGGCCCGGAACCGCGGTCAACGGGCCGGTTCCGACCAGGAACCGTGTTCGGGACGGACCGGTTCCGGTTCCAAGGGCTAGGAACCGTGAACCGGCGGTTCCACTATTTTATTTTATTTTAATTTTTTAAAATATGTTTTGTGTTATCCATGTTAATTATATCCTAAAACAAGCAATAATGACAATTAGAATGCTAAATGGAACGAAAAAATGTCAAAAAAAAAAGGTTCGAGGTTGAAACGGCGGTTCCGGTTCGGAACCGCCGAACCGTGTGAACCGCCGGTTCAACCACCTAGGATTTTACACCCATTTGAAATTCAAAATGGATGGCTAGGATTTCATCTTGTGATCCAATGGCTATGATTCAAAGTTTTCCCCCCCATTTCCTCCGACTTTCAACTATAAATACCTCCTTACCCACAATCATTTCTTCACACTTTGTGAATTCCAAGGGTTTTAGGATTTCGAGTTTTAAATAATAATATATTTTCATTTGTAATTGATTACACATTGTTATAAATGAAGACATATATTATTCTATTTCGATCTTATACATTACATTGATGATTTATGTGTTTCATTTCAATTAAAAAAAAAAAATGGTTCGGGCCCTAAACCGGCGGTTCCGACCCAGAACTGGAACCGTCCAATACGGGCCGGTTCCGACCCGGAACCGTGGTATGTGGCGGGCCGGTTCCGGTTCCAATTTCTCCGAACCGGAACCGGCGGTTTTGGGCCCGGTTCCGAACCGAAACCGGCCCGTGAACACCACTATGTTAGGTAGATGTGTAGTGAGTGGAGAATGAGACCCACTTTGTTGTAGTGTTAGTTATTTTTAAAGGGTAAAAGGGTAAAATTTTAAGTGGGTTCATATCCATTTAAGGAAGGACCACACTTATAGGGGACGGACGAAAAAGAAAAGTGGACTACACTTATCAGAGGGAGTATCATTCTACTTAGTTACCAAAAATTTTTAAATCAATACATTTTACATATTTTTATAGTGTATTCTATCGTGCAATGCACGGGTGCAATATAGTTTCTTAAAAAATGAACCCGATCCGATTCGGATGATCCGAAAATCCGAACCGAAAAAATCTGAAATTTAGCCCTAAATTCGATCCGATCTGAAAAATCCGAAATTTTCCAAAAAATTTCAAAAAATCCAAAAATTCGAAATAAATATAATTATTCATTTATTTTCATCCCGTTTGTCAAAGTTTCATTCTTGCAAACATAGAGGAGTTTGTTTTCAAATAAGCACAAAAACTGGCACCGGATCTTCAACTCAGCTTCTCAAACATAAAATGTGAATTCCTCACTTCAGATATTACTACTCCAAAAAAAAATGCAAATCACAATTTCTAATCCAAAAATTCAAAGGCACTATCAAAATATTACTCCCTCCGTCCCACCGAATATGGCCTGTTTTCCATTTTGGGTCGTCCCACCGAATATGGTCTGTTTTCTTTTTGGGAAAGAATTAGAGCTTACTTTAAGCTAAAAAAGCACTTTAGTAGTACATTGTTGACCAAAAAATATTTTATTAACTAAAAAGTTAATTTATTAACACTTTATTACACCTAATTCCCTTTTTCTTAATCTCCGTGCCGAAAATAAATAGGCCATATTCGGTGGGACGGAGGGAGTATTCTTTATCTGTATACAGAACAGTCATTGTAAACTCACAAAAGAAAAAAAATATTAAAATAGACACAAACACACACACAGATTATCAATCACTATATGTTTAATTCATAGTTATTAATTTTATATGTTTAATTATTTAAATAATATAAATTATATATATATATATATTTTTCGGATTTCAGGTTTGTTCGGATTAAAAAAAATCCGATCCGATCTGAAAATCCGAATTTTTGGTAAAAAGTAATCCTATCCAAATCGAAAATCCGAAAAATCCGATCAATATTTCAGTTTGGTTTGGTTTGGATATTCGGATTTGGGATATTTTGCTCAAACGATATGGGTTTAGAGGTGTAAACGAATCGAATCAAATCGAATTTCACTCTAATCGAATCGAATTTGTTATTACTATTCACGAATCCGAATTGAATTCGAATCTTGGTCGCATATTAAATTTAATTTGAATGCGAATACTTTAATAATTTCACGAATTCGAATCGAATACTCGAATCAATAATGGAAGGAGATGAAGAATGACTCGTTAGAAATTTGTGAAGGAATGTGATGAATAACGATAGTATGAACGATAGAATAGAGCGACAATGTAAACTAGGGTGAGATAGAGAAAAAAAGAAAGAGATTGTGGCTTACATCTGTACCACTCAAGATATTAGATTTAATGCAATAAATATTCATTAAGAAAAATGTTGACCTTATTTTGGAATGAGCTTAGAGATGGGTCAAATTAATCTCACATTTGACATATATTTAAAGATTTAAGTATATAATCCATAATATATATATATAAAATATAATGTAAACTTAAGAAAGTATATTATATAAATATATATTAAAATTATATTATTATTTAAATATCTAATCGAATCTTTACGAATATCGTAATTACTAATAAGTATTTGAAAACTAATCGAATAAAAAAAATATTTGAATTCGAATTCGAATTATAAAATTTCGAATATGAATATCAAAATTCGAATACAAATTACGAATCGAATCAAAACATTTGATTTAATTTACACCCCTATATGGGTTATTTGCTAGTTTACCCAAAGATTTATTTCAATTATTATTTTGGGCCTCACTTATAATTCACAAATTCAACTCAAACCTGTGACGGCCCATTTTAAATGTTTCTTCATCAACCTTCACTGCTTTGAAGTTTGAAGCTCAGCTTTCCGCTTAACGCCGGAGCCATGGCGATCGACACCGTGCCGCCGCTCATCGCCGCCCAAATCAATTATCTCGTTAGCCACTGCCCTTTCTCCGTCAAGGTACGCAACTGGTTGGTTTTAAAAACGCAAATGCAGACGCACTTTAATCCATACGTAGACGGTGTGCGCCTACTTCTTTCCCGTTTTCACCTATGCAAATTGTACTCATATTTGATTTAAGAAAAGTCATAATTCAGCCGGAAGATGAAATGACGTTGCAGGTTGAGCAAATGTGGTCGGGATGCAAAAACCCTAACTTTCTTGATCGTTTCACTCTAGTTATCCCGTATTGCCTTGACCATATAAGATGTGAGTGTTCATCTTTTGATTGTATGCATTTATTGTGGCTTAATTCTGTTTACATATCTGTGTGTTTATGTATATCTATATGTAGATTGATAGATATATTTGAATCATAAAGTTCTGATTGTTGATATTAGGGGATGTTGCATTCAATGCTATGTATCCGTTGGCGGCGCCCGACGTGATATTTGGACCTGAAGATGAAAGTTTCCAGCCATATGCTGGTGGCACTGGAAAAACTAGTAAAAATAGTTTGGCTAACTGGAACAGTAGGGATCCGTCTCAGCTGCATTCTCTTATTGTTGAGCTGAGGTGAATATTTTTTTCTTTTTCTACATCTGTCTGCAATGCGAGGGAAGAAGGCTAATTTCTTGTGTTTTACTTATGAGATGTTCACATCCTTTCTGAATTAATGTTGTAGGGCTGCATATATGGCGTACCAAAGGAGACGGATTGAGGAGGTTGATGACGAGAGGGTGAAATTTGAAATCAGTACTATGCTTTCAAGAGAGGTTGGTGTTGATGAATCTCGATGTTCAAAGTATATTCTTACCATATTTAAGCTTGCCATTTCCTTTCAGATTGACAGTTAGTGTCTGGTCTCTCTGACCTTTTGATGCATTCAGCTGTCTCTTGTTTCATTTGCATGTAAATTTATGTTCTTCTAATGTAATTCAAAGTTATATTCTGTTCTGTCTTTTTGTCAATATATGAGACGATTTCGTAGTTACTATCCTAATATGTCAAACGCATGCAAACCCATATAACTAAGGACTATAATATTGCTTTGGTCTTTTTTGCCATCTGTATACACTTCATGTTGGTTTACTGCTGCATGTCTTAACCTGGAAAATAGGCTTCATCCATATCCGTATGCTCAGAATTTAGGCATTTCCAATGCCTTGTCAAGTGTCAACTATATCAATTTGCAGCCTGTATTCATCCATTTGATTTGTGATGGATGGAAATGATAGATTTATAGTTGTGTTCACAAAAATTGTCTGGTTTGAGATCAATAAAGACATCAAGTGTGTCTTTTTTTTTTTTTTTTTTTTTTATTATTTGCTTACATAGTTTATCTTAAACAGCATTTACAATAAAGCAGTTGGCCTTTATTTTTCAAGATGCGGCATTGTTTTACCTCAAAAATAACTTTTATTCATTCTACGCTGTTGTGTACTTTAAAATTCCTGTAACTTTGGCGTTGGAGGGGATTAGGGGTTGGATTGGAGGTTATAAAATTTGCTAGGCGAACAATTTGAGTTAGTAACTAATTTCTACCAACAGATGGATCATATCCTTTTAATTTCCTTTGAAATTTGAATGTCTTTGAAGGATATAATTTCTAATGGCTTCATGCTCTTTTTCAATAAATGTACTGATACTTCTATTGGTGGAGTCTATTTGTGCATATAGGATTTTATGGAGCCCTTCTTGAATTGCTGATAATTTGCTCTAGAAACTGGTTTGGTGGTTCCTAATTGGTTTTTCTTTTGAACACATGTCCTCTTGCTTGTCGTTTCTTGAAGCAGTTCCATGTCTCAACAAGTTCTAATTGTCTCCATTATTTTACAGGGTATTGAGATGTATATGAGTTTAGGGACTGAGAAGGTAACTCAAGATGATAGATGTGTTATTGTCCTAGCATAACCTTTTCTTTTTCTTGTATTATTTGAAAATCTTAAATTGATATAGACCCTCTAACTTGGCTGGTGGTATTTTTGCCATTTGATTGTAGTGTAGCCAGAAGAGGTTAAGTTTGCAGTGCCCTTACTGGATATGGAATTGAGTAAATTGGTTGCTGGATCCACCTGGAAACATCCACAGAAAATATACTTACAGGTGTGTATGGCAAAAATGATTGGCCTTAAGCCTTTAGTCAGGAAAAGAAATGATACAGTGCTTAGAAGTAATTTCAGTTTCAGGATTACCTAAAGCCCATTTAATTGTTTGATAACTTCTTATTACAATGATGTTTGTGAACATTGTTTCAGGGTAGACAGTAGACTATGCAACTTACACATTTATATTTTTGATTCCCTTATACTAACTATATTCAGTCAACTTACATCTATTGACCAAAGCCCATTTTATAATGTTCATAGGTTATATTTCCTGTTGGCAAAAAGTATTCAACTGCCCCACCTCCTCGTCTAAAGCTGATTTCTTCTCCAGAATTGAAAGCTTTATTTTCTACTGAAGATTTTAAACTTCCTACTTGGATTGACGGGATGTAAGTTTATGTCCTAGTTGAGTATTATGTTCTTTTTAGTTAGATTTGTGTAAATGTTGCTTATGAAACACTGACCTTTCGCTTAGGTATCTAACCTTTGTGGTATCTTTTGTCAATTTGGTCTGTGTATATTTTTGCAGGTGCACGGCTGAATATATTCCAAATATGGAACAGATGCTGAACTCTCAGGTTTCGCTGCAATTTTTCCATCTGTAATGTTTCACAACATAATATTAGTGCAAGCAAGTATAGCTGGTTGTTATACCACTTGACTGTGAAATACTCACCTTCTCTCCGACAGATTAAAGATGCAGTCTCATCCATTGAAATAAGAAGGAAGTTTATCCAGTCATTGGTACCTAATCTTGGAAGGCCCATAGAAGCCGATCCGGTTTGCCTTTTTTACCTTGAGAAATGGAACTGCTTGTTGTTGGATTTTTATAAATATTATAATGATCATACCTGCTTTCATCCCAGGTCTTTTGCAGGAAGGCAACGTTCCTATGTTCATCTGGAGTGTTTACTTTTCTGGTAGGATATTCTTGCAGACTCTATACTGTGTTAATGTTTCTTCGTCTACAAACCCAGGCCTATTCTCTCCTAGACTAAATTTCTGCTACTGATCATTTTTTTCCACGTCCATTTTTAGTGATTATTTATATGTATTGAAGTCATTGTTCACATTTCTTCTGTATGCGCTGAACATATTTAGAGGCTTGTTGGTTTTTTCTCACATCCTCAAAGGAATAGTCCAGGAAATGACAAGTCTTGTTTGATTAAGGACTTTACGTAAAAATTTGCAATTTATCTTTCTTCCTTAAATGACTTTACCATCTACATAACATCTGATGTGGAGAGTTCTTCTTTTTCCTATTTTTTTCTATTTTTGGGTGTTTCTCCCATTTCCTGTGCCTCTTTTTCATTCAATGTTTGATTGTAACTGTTATATGGATACAGATTCTATCTTGATTCTTGTACTGATACTAAATCTCTAGATAGATACAAAGAGAATAGTTATCGTGCTGAGTCTGGAGGAACGAGGGTAATGTGATCATTTCTAAGTGTTTTTTTGTAAAGATTTATACTTTACCTTTTCAACTCTTCGTGTGGATCCAGCTTCTCTGCCCTATCCCCCAGTTCAAACCTTGTTCGTTTTAATGAACATGAATAACTAATCGCCTAACTATTCACTTTATATGATTGTGGATATGATAACCACAAGTCATGTTGGTTTGCTAGCCAGTTACGATTTAGCTTGAATTTTGCCACACTAGCGTACTGCCAACCAGATGTGCTTACTACTAGGGAGAAAATTACTCTATAGTGATGGTGCTGTGCTGCAGTGATGGAATTTTTTGTTTTTTCGATCTTTTCCTGTCAGGTTCATTTCACTCTCTCTCTTCAGTTCCCAAAGCAGCAACCAGCTTTAGCACTGCAGAGTTCTCAGGCAAGAATTTTTCTAATCACAGTAGTTCCCAATTTATCTTTCTTTAGTTTTAGTTTAGATGGCTTATATTAGGTAAAATCCAGTGTTTACCTATGCCATCTCTCGCTCGAACTATAAACTGATGAGGTTAGCTTGTGCATCTGCAGCATTTCAATCCACACGGCGCGCCTGTCAAGTCACCTATTCTAACAGAGTATCCATGGAGTCCCAGATGGAGTCCATCAGAAAAGGCTGATCGGATCTTGTAAGTAGTATTTTTGAAAAGGTGAAGGAAAAAACTTTTAAGAGATCCGAGAGTGTTCTTGATTTCGTTCGTGTAAATTTATTGTGGTAGTGACTTTCTGGCGGAAGAGGCCTTGAATTTCAAGAAGTACTGCAATCAGTTGAATCAACAATGAGGGAATACTTCCAACGGCTCCAGTTTTGCGTCCGCCTATGGATTGACGAGTCTGCCTATGGATTGACGAGTCTTGTAACGTACACTCTTCCCTTGTCTCCGTTGCTTCAACTGGAAATCCGGTTGTAATATTCGTAATTATGTATCTTTTACAAATATGTACCTAACTAGATATCGGATCAGCCTGAGTAGGCATCACTTTTGAAGAAAGAAACTACTTGAGCTGGGTTCTATTGTGAAGAAATGTTGTGTTTTTAATTTTATTTCTGAAGGGTTATATTGGTAATTTAGTCGGCTTGGACGTAGGTTCAACTTTCAAGAGCTGTTTATTGCAGATTTTTGCTAATGAAATGTCAAATGTTGTATGAAAATGTTATATAAGGGTCAATTTGCTTAGGATATACCAAGTTTTGTCCGTTTCTGATTTTTTTTTTCACGAATTTCCAATTATTTCTCTAAATACACATTTATATATATTACAATTTTCCCACAATTTACAAATTTGGCAAAATTCATTCTGATGTGACAGTTGGCAAAATTTGTTCGATTAACATGGAACAAAACATGTTTTAAGTTGGGATTTCTGATTAGAGCACAAACACGTGCCTTGAGCAATAGAAATATAAGCTTGTCAATGTAAGATTTATGAAACCTTCCCATTCGATTTGTGAAAGAGCTAAGAAATAGTCTAATTTTAGTTTGCATTTTAGGGAAGCTCTTGTTAAGAGCACCCACATTGGTGGGTACAAAAAGTTTGTGCTCACTAATATTTAATTAATTTTTGTGGGGTACATAGGCCACTACAAAATTCCCCACATTGGTACCCACCAAACATGTGGGCACTCTCATCTTTTTAATGATTTTATTTTTCAATTTTGTTTTTATTTTCATAATTTAAATAATTATTATTTTTAAAATGCAAATTTTATTGAATTGAAATAAAAAAAAATATTATATAAAAAAAACATTATATGAATTTAAAAAAAAATACATTAATTCGGGTCGAATGGCTTGATCCCCAATTGGACCTTGAGATATTCACAATACTCAAGGTGATTTTTGAGGACGTTGAGTGACATGTCTCTTGTGTCTTGAGTTAGGATCTTGTAGTTCGTCTGCTTCTGTAATTGAGCTTGAATTTCACTAAACTTCTTTTCTATCTCGAATGAAGAGGACCCAACTTTCTTTTTCCCTCTTGCTGCTCCTTCGCCTTTTTCATTCCCAGTGGATGTTCGGCTTGACTGTTTCCCGAGGTGAATTTGCCACCGTTCGGAGCGATCATGCCTGCAGTGCTTGGAGTGCTCACAGAGGGTCGTACTGGTGTAGCTCCCGTCTTTCCGGATCTTGGCTCGCTTGACGGCATTCTCTTTGACTTTGCTCGAAGAGGCGACGATATAGAACTTCGGCGTATCCCTCACCGCTTTCCAAGCATCCAAATGGCCAAAAAGAGAGCCCCAAATATTCCGCCATAACCTTAGTACCCTCGCCAGAATGTCTTCGCCGATATCCCCGCTATGATATTCCTCTGAGCATTCGTTTTAGTATTGTTGAAAGAGAATCAACAAATCTTTTATTCTCTTTCAATGGTGGCGCAATTGCCCATCACTTCACTCCGACGTTCCCTCAGGACGGAGCCTATTGTAGCACTTCATGATTCGATCCCAATATTTTCCAAAATTTTTAGCATTGCCGACAATATAGGTCGTGGCTAATGTCGACTCAACAACGAGCTAAGCACTTCGTCTCGGGCTCTCGGCCTCGCTATAGCCTACTGGGCCGCGGCCCTGACCACCGCTCTCTTTTTCTGCCTCGAGTGGTGGCTTTTCCTCGGTCTTTTTTGTTGGGCGTAGAAGTAATCGGGGCCTCCTCGTCCTCCAAGTTGACTTGGTCGTCGGGAGAAGGTGCCTGATGTGTAGGATAGGTGGAGAAAGCCCCCAGCGAAAATTGAGGGACATATGCGGAACCCGGTGAAAATTGCGGCATCGAGCCGTAACCCGCTGGAAATTGAGGACGGTAGGGGTGGGGATCGAGACGTTTTGGAGGGATGAAGGTAAAAAATTACCATAGAAATTTGGATTATTGGGATCGAAACTTGCATCACTAGAACCGAACCAAAACCAATTTTGATTGGGATAAATTTGTAGCACAAAAATAAATGATGTAGAAGAGAGAATTTAGATAAATTGAGAGAAAAATATAGATAGTAGGGTGAAAATGAATGGAATAAGGTGTAGTATTTATAGATAAAAATTAGAATTAAAGTTAATAAAAAAAATTACTATTTGAAAGGGCAACGGCTAAGCCGTTGCCCAATCAAATAGCGCCACGTGTCACGCCACCCTCCTGCGCCACAGCCCGGAAATGGGCGCATGTCCGCCCACTCCTTCCGCCCGCATGTGGGCGCCAACGCCTGGCGCCCTCCCTCTGCCCACCGCCCACCCCTTGCGCCCACTGCTGCTCATGCTGTAAAAATCTAATCTAACCCTTGTGTATGTCAACCATCAATATAAGAAAGATAAAGAAGTTGGCAAGTAATTTGGTTAAACTACTATCATGAAAGCAATTTTAAAACAGTCTGCATGCAACGAATGCAAAGTTCTGAAGCAGTGCTAGCGCTAATTGTTGCCATCGTAAAAGAGGTATTCATATTTTAATTCACAATCTGTTATTGCAGAGTTTGCACAAGAAGCTTAATTTCCACAATTATTTGATGCATGTTTTATGTTTATCAAAATTTATGTATTGTCTAAACCTTTTAGCGTTTATATTGGCCTAAATCTGGATGGTTCGAGAGTTAGTTAATATCATAGATACTTATTTCTCTTAAAAAAATTATGTTGTAGTATGTTTTAACTTGGATATGTGACAACCAAAAGAAATTATCGAAGTCATTAGTACAAATTTATGCACCAAGATTTCAGTGTCATGAGATAAATAATCATATGCTTTGTATGTTACTAGTAATCTTACAATGTACATAGGTGAATGCCCAAGGTTTGGCCTTGAACTCCTCCCCTCCCCATTTATACTTTTCAAATTTTATCATATGTTTTACTATTATTTAATCAAGTTTATAATTTGTTTTATTTATACAAAATTCAAATTTATAACACACGGATCGTAAATTATATTTAAATATATATATATATATATATATATAAATGAATATATAATGATATTTATTTACAATTCTTATTAATTTTGAAAATTTTACCTGTAAAATTGCGCGGGTGCAATACTAGTTATTCTCTTTTTAAAATCCGGAACTATAACAAGAAAAAAGAAATTATGTATAAACCAAGATTAACTTTCCCCAACTTCATAAAAAAAACTTTCCCCACTTCATAAAAGACGATGGTAGGAATTAATAGAATTTTGTTATTATTCTTTTACTTTTTTTAAATTAAATTTTTTATTTTTATGTAAAGACGTTGATTTATTTATAGTGTTGAAGAAATATTGAAGAACAATTCTATTTACTCTTGGTTTATATAATGTATAGATATTTTAAAATTTAATTATAACTTTTATCATGTAAATAGCTTATTCAAATAGTTATGTGAATGGCTAGTTGAGATACTATAAGTCTCTCCTTAGTGAGAGGTTTTTAATTCAATCTTGTCTGAGTACTGTGTAGTACATTCCCACTTTATTTTGTGGTATAATGGTCTCTGTGTGGTGGTGTAGCGATCTCACCTTTGTGTTGTGTAAAGGTCCTACCTATGTTGCATGGGTGCGGGTGCGGGAGCGATACGATACGGGTACAGGGATACGAATTTTCAAAAATTATAGGGTGCGATTCGTGAAGCATACGTCTGCTATATTTATATTTTATTATATACGACCTAACAAATTTATAAAAAAATATATTCATAAATTAAATTTTTCATTGCAAATATAAGTTAAAATAAAAGTTTCAATTCAAAATAGTCAAATAACATATGTTAATGCTTAATAACATGATCACATCTAAGAATTACTTGGTACTTCTCCTTCATCACGAAACAAAACAGGCCAAAAAAATTAAAGTTTATAAAAAATAACCCCAAATGCACCAGATTCTTGAGATTCGCGAATCCGATTCGCGTATCCAATTTTTTTTAATAGGATACGTCAGGTGGCGAATCGGGTGCGAATCCGACGCGAATCGCACCCGCACCCGCACCCTACACGTATCAGATTCTGCATTGTAGTATTTTTCGGAGAATCCGTGCATCATAGGGTCCTACCTATATGGTGGCATAGTAATTTATTTGTTAATACATACATACATACATACATACATACATACATATATATATATATATATACCTCGTGTAATTCCCTAAAATAGTCATGTGTTTCAATATCTCAAATTATTGTGTTGTGTAGAGATCTCATCTATATGCTGATATAATGATTTATTTGATAATATATATATATATATATATATCTTGTAATTTCCAAAAAGTAGTTACTCCTTCCGTCCACAAAAAAGATGTACGTATTTCCATTTTGGTCCATCTACGAAAATATGCACATTCAATTTTTAGCAATATGCCCACACATTACACTTAATTTTAGCCCTCACCAACAACAAACTCATTTATTAAAACCTGTGACGTGCGTCTTTTTCTTGGACGGAGAGAGTATGTGTTTCAGTATCTCAAATTAAAAACATTGATTATAAAAATATAAAAAAAAAATCAAACGTGCGTCTTTTTCGTGGATGGAGGGATTATGTGTTTCAATATTTCAAATTAAAAACATTGATTATAAAAATATTGAGAAAAAAACAAACTTGCGTCTTTTTCGTGGACGGAGGGAGTATGTGTTTCAATATCTCAAATTAAAAACATTGATTATAAAAATCTATACCTATTATAAAAGAGCTTTGTTTACAAAATTTGATTTGTCATTATACCTTTATTATAGTATTTTATTATTAGTATTTATAATCATATGATTATTTTATGTTTGACATATATATATATATTATTAAAATCTATTAATTTTACGTGCATCACACGTACCATTCTATTAGTATAAAAAAAAAAAACCAAACATGCGTCGCGGACGGAGGGAGTATGTGTTTCAATATCTCAAATTAAAAACATTGATATAAAAATATAAAAAAAAATGGGGGTGCTTGAAGTGGCGAGGAAACCAGTGACCACAAAGCACGTGTTCACACGTGCCAAGCAGCACCACCTGCAAGCCATTCAGGGGTAAAATTTGTCAACTCCGGAAACTACACGTGCAGGGCATCGGCGTTTATTTTTTGGAGGGAAAACCACCGGAGAAACAACCCATTATACTATTCCCTGATTAAGTAGAGATGGTTTAGGGTTGAATACAGCACGGTAGAACTGGACCCCACACCCCCAAGTGACATCAGCACCACATTTCTCCATATTTGAAGCAGCAAAAATCATGATGAAAAAGCGATGTGGGAGAATTTCACAAAATTGAGGGACTGAAAAATCTCATTTAGCTAATCGTTTCTCCATGTTCAAATTTAAATTTCCAGCAATAATTTCAAAACAAAAGCACAAAAGATTCAATATTAAAATATGCTGACACATATATATGTGTATATGTATATTTTATTTTCAGTTCGAATACCAGTCTATTGTTTATATATTTTTCTTATTTCCAGTCCTAAATTTAATCGTTTTAATTTTGTTTTCTAATGAGTAGGTATATTTTATGCATATGCAAAACTGATTGATATGGTATGAAAAAGTAATCATTAATTAAAGGGTTATTTATAATTTGTGTGCTGAATTAAAGTTCGACGTCACTTTTTTCTTTGTGGCCTATATTTTAAAATTTTTCAAAAAAATTATGTACTTTACGATTTTATCTAAATAAAGTCTGCCTTTATTTTCCGCCATTTTAATATCCACATTAGAATCATTAGATAGTCAGCCAAATAATTCATCATTCTAAAGTCGGAAACTAAAGGCGGGCCTTATTTAAATAAAATCGTAAAATACATAGTTTTTCTGAAAAATTTTAAAGTACAGGTCACAAACAGAAAAGTGATAAAAGTTCGGACTACAAACTATAAATACTCCATCCGTCCCACTTCGTATGTGACAAAAATGGATTTTTCACGTTGATTAGGGTGCATTTGATGCCATTTCTTCAAAGAAAAACATGTTTGATTTGAGCTTTATTACAAAAAGTGTTGTTTTATAAAGATTTTACACTTGTTTGGTAGTTTTGATTAAATCTCAAGAAAATGAAGATCAAATTAAAGTAAAAAGAGCTAATTAGAATGTTGAAGAGGAGTTCGATACAAGAACGTAGGAAAAACCGAAGGTCAATTTTGAAGTCCGGACGATGGAGAACGAGCCGAAACAAAAAAGTTGTGCAGCCACGAGCGACCCAGTGTGCGGGTGCGCGTGATATGCTTAAAAATTTCAGAATTGAGCGCAGTTTCCAGAGCGACTTGGGGAGCGGGATGATCCGAGAGGGTGCAACCCGTGTGCCGGAGAAGAAAATTTGTGCTTTCGGGAGTGGGTTGCCGAGCGGCCACGCTCGACGCATGTGTTCTCCCTAAAACACGTTTCTGACCCATTTTTCTCCGATTTTTGGATTTTTAACTCCCAAATCACTTCTTTCACTTGTAAAACATATAAATACCCCTCCAATACTCAAACCCTATCATCTAGTAACAACCCCCAACTCTTAGCCTCCATTTTCTCTCATACACACACCTCCACCATTTTTATCTTCCACCCAACAACCTAGAGAGAGAAAATGTGCTTGGGGGAGAATTACAAAAAAGGCATCAAGGATTTCAAGATTGCATTTCAAAACCAAGGATTTGTCTATGAATCTCTTGTTTTCTTGTTTTTCTTTCTTGTTTATCTTTGTTAGTGGATATTTACTTTTCATTATGATTAGCTAAATTTCCCTATTCTAGGAATTGGACTAGATGGATTGATCTTTATTTTAATTAATTGTTAATGAGTTCCATTATTTCCTTGTATTTGTTGATTTGGTTGAAATTTCAATGCTTAGCTACCATTTGAATGTTTTTGTTGTGTTGATTTGAGGCTTGAGAAAGAAGGAATCGATACTAGAACCAAATACAAGGCATTCGATTCCAACAATCCGAGAGGGTGAGGGGTTGAATGAGGGATATTTGATCCAAAGAGTCGTTAGGAGTTATAGGCTAGCTTAGTGACCGGAGACGACATAACTAACTTGTAATCTATAACTCTAGTCGTCCGAGAGGGGGCTAGAGTGAAAAAAAGATCGTCCTAGATAATTAGGATTCTATCAATAACTGATTAGTAGAGTGATTTTTAATTGCTTGTCCATCGAAATCTAGTCATATGATAGCTTCGTGTCCATATTCTCCTCCCGTTTATTAGTTTAATTATTGTTCATTATAGTTTATTTTACTTTCTTTAATTTAATTAAATCTCCTCTTTTATTCTTGAGTCTAAATAGATTAAAATAGCTTATTAGCAGTACTCATAAGACATTCGAACTAGTCACGTGCAATACGACCTTGCTTGCCATTATCTACATATACACTATACATTTGCGGTTATTAATTGCTAAAGGGGAAAGTAGCAAACACATCCCTAACATATACCCCCTATCATATACCCCCTATCATATTTACCTCCCTAATTTTTGATTTGGAGTTGCCAGCATCCCAACATGCCATAAATAGTGCAAAAAACCCCTTGCCTCTAAATGATGACTAACATCGTTAACAATTTTTAATTTTTTAATTTTCTATTTTTTTTGTTTTCTATAATTTGACTGACAACACCGTTAATTTTCTATTTTTTATTTTTTCTATTTTGTTTATTCTATTCTTGTTTTTTAATTTTGTATTTTCTTAATTTTCCATCTTTTAAATTTTCTATTTTCTTATTGGGTCCCTCACCTGTAACGGATTATTATTTACAATTTTTTATTTTCTTAGTGGGTCCCACTCAACTTATAAAAAAAATAAAAAATTATAAACAGTAATCCATTAAAGGTGATTGACCTAGTAAGAAAATAAAAAAATTTAAAAATAAGAATACAATAAGAAAATAGAAAATTAACAGTTTTGCTAGTCAAATTATAGAAAATAAAAAACATACAAATATTAAAAAAAATTAAAAATTGTTAACAGTGTTAGTCATCCGTTAGAGGCGATGGGTTTTTT
The DNA here is from genome assembly GCA_031470985.1 of Agastache rugosa. Taxonomy (NCBI): domain Eukaryota; kingdom Viridiplantae; phylum Streptophyta; class Magnoliopsida; order Lamiales; family Lamiaceae; genus Agastache; species Agastache rugosa. Next base: position 10,777,142 of record CM062607.1, read on the forward strand.
GCACTATTTATGGCACGTTGGGGTGCTAGCAGCTCCAAATAAAAAAATAAGGAGGTAAATATGATAGAGATGTAAATGTTAGGGATGTATTTGCTACTTCTCCCATTGCTAAAACAAATTGGTGAACAAGATTTTGGCAGACAGTATGTCTCATTTATTTTTGGCACGGATATATTAGCAACCTTTCTCTTTAGTTTTCAATCATATACTCCCTTCTGTCCATGAAAAAGATTCCCATTGAATGTTGGGCTCGTGTTTTGATAAATGAGTTGAAATTGTGTGAGTGAAATAAATATCTCACTTATCATGTGAGTGAAAAAGTAAAATAAAGTTTTTTTTGTGAACGGATGAAAATGGTCAAATGAGAGTTTTTATCATGGACAGAGGGAGTAACATTTTTGTTGATGATCATTAAAATTTGTTTGAACTCATTTGGATAGACTCTATTAACACATACAAGTTCGAAATTAATTTTAGATCAATTTATAATTTTTTTTCTGGTCCGAACTTTCAATCCTTTTCATTTCGTGCCCTCAATTTCATTTTTTCCAGAAAAAAATCTTAACATTGAGATGTTTTTTTCCAGCAACAAAATATTGATTCAGCATGCCGGATATGTGAGTTGGATTTTAAATAATAAAAAAAAATCCACCAAACCCTCCCCTCTCTTCCATTTCACCATTTTCCATCCCTCTCTCCTTAGCCACTGCTCCTTCTATTGTGGGCCGATATTATATCTTTTATTGGGCCAAGTTTATATTGGGACTATTAGTGTTGGGACTTGGTGAGTTTTTTTTGTTTTTTTTAATGTGTATCCATTTTAAATAATGTCATCTTAGCTGCTAAGATTAAAATAGCATAAGCTGTAGAATGTTTAGTCTTAGATTCTTGAAATCCAAGTTTTCTACACTGATAATAATAATAAATAAATAAATACTCAATATCATATAAAATCGAAAATAGTACTCCCTCCGTCCACGATAAAAAGTCTTATTGTGTGCTAGACACGGAGATTAAGAAAATTATTGAAGTTATTGTGAATGGAATAAAAATACAATTTGAAGGATAATATTAAAAGTACAATTTGTGGAATAAAGGTATAATTTGTAAGAATAAAGGTACAATTTGTAAGTCCATCAATGACAAAAATAGGCAAATATAGAAGAGAATAGAGGATGTGATAGTACAAAAAGTGGAATATAACTTTTTTTGGACAAATATAAATGGGTAATCAGGACTTTATATCGTGGACAGAGAGTGCATAATGTTTAGTCTTAGATTCTTGAAACCCAAGTTTTCTACAGTGATAATAAATAAATAAATACTTTTACATGATTCCATACAACAAAGAAATCTACAGTCACTCTCCCAAATATCCTTCATTTAACTCTGGTTTCTTCACCTTTCATCAAACCGAACGAAAATCTGACTGAGTTGCACCGAGTTAGGACTGGGGCTGTCATTGTTGAGTCATGGCCGAGTTGGGGGCGAGTTTTGATGAGTCTGACTTGGTTATAGTCTGACATGTTTTTTTAAAAGCTCTTTTTAAAAAGTGATAAATATGGTGAGCATGAACAAGACTCATTGTCTTTTGGATATTTCATGTTAATTTGGATTTATTCCAAATGAATTTAATAAGACTTCACTCTTCAAGTTCAATTAAAAATATGAGATTTTTTTTTAAATAGTGATTACTATTATTAGATATAAAGATAGAAGTTTAAGAAATCTAAAATATATGCAAGTGTTTTGTTGAAATTTTTGAATAAATTAAATCTATAATCCTCTAATTATATTTATTAATATATATTTTCAGAATAACTAGTGATATTTTAAAAACTAAAAAGAAAATCAGGGGTCCATCTATATACGTGGATAATATTGTTTGAAATTGTGGGACCATGGAAAAAAAATAAACTATAGATTTATGGGGGTGTAAATTTGAGAGAATATTTAGGGAGGTGTAAATATTTTTGTGGGCGCTAGCCAATTTGATAGATCTGCTGGATGATATTTTTATCTCATTTTTTTATTATTGTAGCCTAAATTTAGAGTTAATGATGATTTTGAGAGAAGTGCTGAGAGTGTTCTAAATCTATCGTATCTCACAAATTGAGTCGAGCCCATAATTTTTATAGAATAATAGAAAATAAGAGAACTGTTGTATGCATTTGTAAAATATGAGATATAAATAGTATATGAGAAACTTTATAAGCAAATTTAACAACAAAATTTTGAGAATTCTGCTGGATTGCTCTATCTCCTTTTGAAACTGGTCAAAGCAAACTTTTCTCTCCAGAGATCTTTTGCGGCGAGTTACCATCTTCCCAATTTTCTGCCGCTAATAATACTCCCAAATTGTTAGTTGGAAATTATGTCCGTTAAAGGTTGTCATAAGCAAAGATGAATGGTTATTTGTTTTAAAACTGACTGCAATAATCTTCTGGAGTAAGTTTGAGTTTCCTCCTTATCTATTTTTTAGAAAGGTCGATGCTTCTATTTTAGTGGTTTTTCATATCTAACTTCCAGTTTTTTGTTGCAGGTTTTAAAGATGGGATCTTTTATTATCTAAAAAAAAAAGATTGGATTTTTTATTATCTAAAAAAAATAAAAACTTGGATCTTTTATATCTGCGCAAAAAATAATGTCCTGCAAAATGGTTATGCCTCTGTGAAAAAATATAATATTTACTTGATTTTTTTAGAGCAAAAGAGCATGCACAACGGCGGTCACAAGTCGATGTGCATGGTCGCAAGGCCATCGACCGCCTTGTGACCGGAGGTACCAGTCTCTCCACCGTTGGGGACCGGGGGTAGGGCGCAAGTCCGATCCCTGTTGCGACATGGGTCGCGACCTATGCTTGTGTGTGTGTGTTTATTCGATGTGTAATTTTAAAAAAAAATGCAACGACTACTTCCTTTTTTTATTTTTTTATTTCACATTTCCTACATATAAATACCACATCTTATTTACACTTCAAACCACACATTTTCTACTCAATCTCACTTACTTCCTCTTCCATTTTCTATCACCAAGATTGTTTTCTTATTCGAAAAATGGGGTGACAAGGATGCTCAATTCAATAATTGGTTTGGGTATCAACAACCCCCGGTTCCCGTATATACAAAATTCTCCGCAATCCAATGCTCCATCCACCAATTCTATCCCACAACGTCAACTATTCTCGCCCTCGCCCTCGCCCTAGCTCTCGCTCTCGCCCTCGCCCTCGCCCGGATTTCTACCTTACTCCTCTCCCGGATATCATTTATCTTCGTCACCAGGCGGTGCATTCTACCAGTTCTTCTCCTCGCCGACAGGTGCATTCCAACAATTCTCCACGCCGCTCGGTGGTGGCTTACAAGTTTACTCCATGCTGCCCGGTGCATATCACCAGTTTCGAGATTTCAACCTCAACGACGACGATGAAGAAGATGAGCAAGAAGAAGAGTAAGATGTGCAAGAGGAGCAAGATTCTTCTACACCGTCACCGCCTCCAACAAAGGGGAAGGGAAAAAAGAAGGCGACAACCTCCGATAGACCGACTGAGAAATACGTCAATTACTCACCCGATGAATTGGAGTGCCTCGTCCAGTGCTACGTGGGTATCGGTCTTGACGCCGTCGTCGCCAATAATCAGAAGCTGGGTAAAATTTGAAGAAAAATTTTCAGGCGCTTCAACGACATTCGGCCTGAGGACACACCATCGAGGGAAGTCGAACATCTTCGGCAGGCGTGGAAACGCACAAAGAAGGAAATTGGCAAATTCAATGCTCATTATGTGAAATTCCAAAGGGAGAATGGAAGCGGGCGAAACGACCTCGATCTAGTCCGCGTGGCTGAGGATGCCTACTACAACGCAGAGGGCAAAAATTTCAATAAACATAAGGCGTGGACGGTAGTCAAAGATCTACCCAACTTCCTCAATCTTGACGTCGCGCCACAACCGGAAAAAGGATAAAGACTGGAGTGGACGGGAGCTACACAAGTCATTCTAGCAATCCGAACAACCCTGAATCCGCGCCCGAGGTGTTCTCGAGGATTTTCCGACCGCTGGGACAGAAGTTGGTCAAAAAAGGAAAGGGCAAGAAGAAGGCCAACGACGACGAGAACCTCCATGTCATCACTCAAGAAATTAGAGAGATGAGACATGATGCTGGATTTAAGCTTGCCTACGATATCTACACGAGGCCAACGAAAGATATGGAGCCGGAGGTATTGAAAAATCACCTCAAAGTTTGCAAGATGCTCGAGAAGAAATGAGGTTTTAGTTCTTAATTATTTCGTAGTATTTAATTTTTCGTTTTTAAATAATAAATTGTATTGTAATTTTCCAATGTTTCAATACAATATGGTATTTTAACTATAATTGTTTTTATTATTCAAAAAAAATATAAAACATAAAATTAAAAATAAAATACAATTAAATAATGAGAGACCGGGGGTGAGAGACCGGTACCATTGGAGACGATTTAGAGACCGATCTCTCAATTATTAGGACCCCACAAAAACACCAAAAATATTAATAAAAATCAGAAAACCTACCTAGGTCTCCTACTGTGGATGCTCTAAATCTTTATTTGAATTCCCCTTCCAATTCAAATTTATTTATTCAGGAAACTACCCAAATCATAACAATGAAGAATTAATGCCAGAGAAAGAAGCCACTGTACAACACAATTAGGCGAACCATAATGCGGTTTTGATATACCATTACCTTTCTATCTGAAATTACTCTAGTAATGCTCTACCACTGTAGTGGGCAAAATTCGTATTTATATTTTAGGCCTAATTGACTAGCTTTGTCAACCTGATGAGTCGAATCAGACGGATGAACCGGCCCAATAAATAAATAATAGGCCCAAAATCACTAGGCCATAGACAGTCAAGCTTCAACCCTAAGGGGTCCATCAAGTCAAGCTGGCTGACACAGTCAAGGTATATCCTGACGGTTCCACGAAAATAGGAAGAGACGAGAAAGGCATGACGGATGGATAAGGCTGACGTACTAAACCCTAAGGGGTTGGTGGCTCTATATATACGGCCTGACTAGGTCATAGCAGGACACGTTCACAGACGCTCTCACTATCACACGACTACTTATCATCAACTCTCTACTTTCCGCCGCCTTACTTTCTTGCTTTCACTGGCCGGACATAGCCGACTCGTGATATCTCCGCTGTCAGCCTTCCACCATCGTCTACTCATTGTCACCATTTCCACCCTCCAGGCGCTCCTGCCATCCAGACGGAATGAACCATCTGGAGGGATCCGGCCATCCAAAACATCCATTACTCTTAGCTATCTCCCTTGCGATCTTTTACAATTATTTCATAATTCCGTTACTAACTTGAGCGTCGGAGGTTCTACGGTCGACACCTCCCATCGGTGCTCAATCCAGGGCTCTTACGTATTCTTGTGTTGACAGGTTGCTAGTGCCCGATCAATTCGGACGTGTCTGACATCATCATCAATTGTAGATTTAGCCTCTACAATTTAGTGCCCACCGTGGGGCCCTAGCAATCAAGCGAATCAACGCAGTTTCCGTAGAGTTCTTCAAGTACCAATCATGTCTGACGGACGTGACGGATCCGAACAGGCCATCCAGCCTAACATGAATGCTCAGCCAGACTTGGCAGCACTGATAGCCGCTCTCACTGAACAGAAGAATAGAGAGAGAGAAAGATGCAAGAAATTAGAAAATGAGAATGATAACTTGTATGTTCGTCTCGAGGTTTTGGAGCCGGTCGAGACTATTGACTCTCCCCGCTTCCGGGTTCGAGTGAATCCGATGCAACAACTGGATGACATCCCAATCACTCATATGATGGATCTAACCCTTCTGTTATTGATCCATCGTCTTCGATAAAAAATCGAGGTATCATCAATAACCCAACTGACCCGGTTTATTCTCTTTTGAATGCAGGTAACATCATCCCGTCTGTCACTCTAGAGCAGGTGCAAGCGCTAGAACAAATCACTTCGGAAGCCAGAGCCGGATGGACCACCCGACCGGATGGAACAAACACTTCCAGAGGACAACATGGCCGAACCATTTTGACCACTCCCGTTATAGCAAGGAGTAACGTCGTCATCGGAGGCACACAACAACTTTACCGGTACCTAATCAGACGGTCTTACCAGCTAATGTAAACCAACAGACGATCGGAACCGGTCAGAGGGATGTTACCCAGGATCAACTGTTTGCCAATGAATTTTCCTAACCAGTCATGACCGGCCACTGTGTAATAAGAGATGAAGACTTGGTGCGAAAGCTTGCTGAAATGGAGGCCCTGATCCAGTAAATTCCTAGTGTGCCGGCACCAATCCAAGAGAGTTCGGAGAACTGCTATGCCAATTCACCATTCATAGATGAAATTGTCCAGGTTGAGATGCCCGTTAAGTTCAACTTTCCTAGCATGTAGATGTTCGATGGCACGACGGATCCAATCGATCATATTGCTCAATACAAGCAGAGGATGTTCACTGCCGCAATTCCCCGTGAATAGAGACAGGCTTGCATGTGTAAGGGGTTCGGTTCTAGTCTGATAGGACCGGCCCTTCAGTGGTACACAAACCTTCCAAACTATTCTATTTCAAGTTTTGCTCAACTAATCGATATTTTCGTACCGCAATATGCTAGAAGCAGAAACTTGAAAAGATATCGGAGGACTTGTATGCCGTGGTACAATGGCGTGGAGAACTTCGAGACTATATCGGACGTTTCAACAAGGAGAAGGTGTCCATAACCAATTGCAACATCCAGACAGCGGTCACAGCCTTCCGAAAGGGTTCTACCTGACTCGGATCTTTACAAAGACCTCACCAAGTATCCTTGCATAACGATGGAAGATGTCCTCGCCAAAGCGTGGGCACAAATCAAGTGGGAGGAGGATCAATATAATCACCACCGATCTTCACCCTATATAAACACTAAAAGAGACTCCAGGGTCGATAGGAGAACAACAGAGAGACGATCAGAGCCTTATCCACCCCCACACAAGGAATATCGGAGGAGATAATATGACCATTCCTCAGATACACGACCTCGTGAGAGGGCAGAGATACCTGACTATGATCTATCAATCTCGTCAGCTGAGGCGGTTCTAGCTCTCAAGGAACTTGGAAACAGGGTCAAGTGGCCAGAAAAGATGAGGACACCGACAGATCAAAGAGATAAGTCAAAGTGGTGTGAGTTCCATGCTGATCATGGACACCAAACTCACGATTGCATAGCTTTGAGACTAGAAGTGTCTCACATGTTGAAGCAAGGCCACTTGACTGACTTCCTGACGGACAAAGGAAAGAAAACTCTCCGGCAAGGAAAAGATAGAGAAAAAGGTCATGGAAACGTTACACCACCAAGACCACCAGTCCATGAGCGGACTGTCAATGTTATAACCGGCAGATCCGAAGTTAGTGGAGTCACTCACTCAGCAGCTAAGAGACACACCAGACAGGCTGGTCATGTCCGAGCAGAGCACGGTGAAGCAGAAAGAAGCGCGACTGTCTTACCTGCCCAAGCTATCAGCTTCACTACATCTGAATCAACGAGGCTGCTTAACCTTCATCACGATGCTTTAGTAATTTCAATTTATATTACAAACTTCTTAACCAAACGTGTACTGATAGACAACGGCAACTTTGCCAATGTTGTCTTTTGGTCTGCTCTCAGGAAAATGGGGATCGACGAAATCAAGATCATTAGGAAGGTCACGATCATCATTGGCTTTAGCGGTGAACAAAAGAGCACGATCGGAGATATCGAGCTGCCTGTCTATGCCGAAGAGGTCAACTTGTGCACATGATTCCTAGTGGTGGACTCTCTTTCTGCCTACAATTAGGGGTGTCTAAACGGGTCGGGTAGGGTACCCTACCCGAAAATATTGGGTACCCGACCTTAATTTTTCCAAATTTATTATACCATATCCCGACCCTATATTAAAAATCAGGTATTCAAATATCCGAAGAGGGTATCCTAATCGGGTATTAGGGTACCCGAATTACCCGATATTATTTAATTTATGTTCTATGTTTTGCCTAAAATAAATTATTCAACATTATTCAATTTATGTCTTACACTATATATATGCAATGTCTAATATATATAGAAGAACAATACGATATATTCATACATCATGAGGTATTATTGATTTATAAAGTCGGATCACATTATATCAAATTTAAATTATAAACTACTAAACTCCTAGCAATGACCATAACAATCTGTAACCAAAAGAAACAAGATATGTATAGCAATTTAAAATTAAAAAATATCACCAACACTATTAATCATAAACTAAAACCATAAATATATCTCATAGGTTTGTATCCTAAAAGTTAATTAACTTAATTCAAAGTAATATAATATAGTATAAATTAAAAACTCGGGTATACTCGGGTACCCGAATTGGGTGTCGGGTATACCCGATACGCAAAATTTCTAAAAAACTTAACCCGTATCCCGATCCATTTACCTGAATATGCCGGTATCGGGTACTCAATACCCATTGGGTGTCGGGTCGGTACAACACTACCCGATTACCCGCCACTCGTTTAGACAGCCCTACCTACAATGTCATCCTAGGCCGACCATGGATACATAAGATGGAGGCGGTTCCATCCACCTACCACCAGGTCTTAAGGTTTCTGACCAAATGGAGAGTGAAGGAGATACGATGATATCAAAAGGATTCTCGTTCCTGCTACCAGACAACAATGAAAGCAAAACAAGCCGCCTTATAGCAATTACAGCAAGGAGAATCATGTGACCCCCAGCCGAATCATCCTGACCAACCTGACGCGGTTGAGTTATATGAAGTCTCCATTCACCCAGACTTTCCGAACAACAAAGTCCAAATTGGAGCACAATTGGAGCCCCATCTCAGAGACAGACTCATTCAATTTCTTTGTGAGCATTATGATTGTTTTGTTTGGTCCCATGCGGACATGACCGGTATTGATCATGATATTATTGTTCACAGGTTAAATGTCAACCCAGACTATTCTCCAAGGAAGCAAAAGCGAAGGAAATTTGCCCAGAAAGAAATAAAGTCATTAATGATGAGATCAAACAACTTTTGGACACCGGACTGGTCAGAGAGGTCCAGTACCCCGACTGGCTAGCAAATGTGGTGGTAGTAAAGAAAAAGAACTGCAAGTAGCAAGTTTATATAGACTTCACAGACCTGAACAAGGCGTGTCCCAAGGACTCTTTCCCACTGCCGCACATAGACATGCTGGTGGACATTACTGCCGAACATGAGCTATTCAGCTTCTTGGATACCTATTCTGGATACCACCAGATATTGATGCACCTGGATGACCAAGAGAAGACAGCTTTCATGTCCAACATAGGCATCTACTGTTACAAGTACATGCCCTTCGGGTTGAAGAATGCAGGGGCAACCCACCAACATTTAGTCAACAAGATGTTTCAAGAATTACTAGGAAACACAATGGAGGTCTACATAGATGACATGCTTGTCAAATCTCTACAAGCAGAAGACCATATCAACCACCTCAGACAGTCTTTCAGCATCCTCCGTGAGTATAATATGAAACTCAATCCGACTAAATGTTCATTTGGTGTAACTGCAGGTAAATTTCTGGGCTACATGGTGACCCAAAGAAGAATAGAAGCCAACCCGGCTCAGATTGATTCTGTGCAAAGTATCATATCCCCAACATATGTTAAGGATGTACATAAGCTTACAAGAAGGGTGGCAGCCCTTAGCTGATTCATCTCGAGATCATCAGAACGATGCCACCCCTTCTCAACACATTGATAAAGTCAAAAATATTTAAGTGGACATCGGAATATGAGGAAGCACACTCAACCAGCTGAAGCAATACCTGACAAGCCTGCCACTCATATCCAAGCCTAAAGACGGTGAAACACTATACATCTACCTGGCCGTGTCAGAAACAGCGGTCAGTGCAGTCCTAGTTCGGGAAGATGAGGGCAAACAATCACCAATCTACTACGTCAGCAAATCATTGTTGGATGCGGAGACAAGATACAGCCTGCTTGAGAAGCTAGCCCTTGCTCTTGTACACGCTGCAAGAAAGCTTCGGCCTTACTTCCAATGTCATCCAATAGTGGTCCTTACCACATATCCTCTAAAGACCATTCTTCACAAGCCAGAGCTATCTGGCAGACTTGTCAAGTGGGCGGTCGAACTAAGCGAACACGACATATCCTACAAACCCTGGACTTCGCTAAAATCGCAGGTACTAGCTGATTTCTTAAATGATTTTACCCCTAACCTTTCAATGCAGACAGACGAATAGCTATATTGTCTCACCGAGGATGAATCAGCTGGAATGTGGAAACTTTTCGTGGATGGTTCAAGTAATAAGCACAGAATCGGACTTGGACTTGTTCTTTCATCACCCCAAAGCAACGAAATAGAACGAGCAGTAAGATGCGGGTTCAAAGCAACCAATAATGAAGCCGAGTATGAAGCAATGTTAGCCGGGCTCGAATTAGCTAAAGAAATTAGAGCTAAAAAGATCAATGTTTTTAGTGACTCCCAACTAGTTGTGAATCAGATGCAAGGAACTTACCAACAGGACGACAAGATGACAACTTACCTAAACAAAGTGAAAGAGTTGCAGTCAAGCTTTGAAGAATTCACAATTGGATAGATACCCAGTGAAGAGAATAATCAGGCGAACGTCTTAGCCAACCTCGGCTCCTCCATCCAAACCATTGGTCTGAAAAATATTCCAATCGTCTATCTTTAGTGGCCGGCGGTCTGGAAGAAGGAAGAAGAGCAAGTATCTGACATATCAGACAGTCAGACTTGGATGACTCCCATACTAGAGTACCTAGAACAAGACATACTCCCGGAGGATAAGAATGAAGCACGACCAATAAGAGCGCAGTCAGCCCGATTTTCCATCATCCGAGGTAAATTATACAAACGATCATATTCTAGTCCATACTTGAAATGTATTAACCTTGCAGAGGCAAAATACATCTTGGCTGAGGTGCATGATAGAGAATGCGGGAACCATTCCGGTGGTAGGAGCTTAGCCCACAGAGCCCAAACAAGCGGATACTACTGACCTATCATGAAGTTAGATTCAGCCGATTATGTTAGACGATGCAACAAATGCCAAAGATTTGCCCAAGTGTCCAACCTTCCACCTGAACCATTGATTTCCATCACGTCACCTTGGCCGTTCATGAAGTGGAGGATGGACATCGTGGGGAAACTACCTACCGTACCTGGACGAAAGGTATATATGCTAGCTGTAACAGACTACTTTAGCAAATGGATAGAAGCAGATGCATTCCAAAAAGTTCGAGACATAGAGGTAAAATGATTCATATGGAAGAATGTGATATACCGATATAGAGTACCAAAGGAAATAGTGACCGACAATGGCTCTCAATTTATCAGCAATGACTTCCAATACTTTTGCAAGTTTTGGATCATTAAACTCAGCTTCTCACTCCAAGATATCCGCAGGCAAACAACCAAGCCGAATTATCCAACAAAAACAATAATCAACACCTTGAAGAAGAGACTTGAAAAGGCCAAAGGAAGATCCGAAGTACTCTGGTCGTACCAGACAACCACTAGGACCTCGACTGGAAAAAGTCCATTCTCCTTAGCTTACGGGATGTAGGCAGTCATTCCACCCGAAAGTGAAGTACCCACCGCCAGATACGAGCTTACCACAGATAGCCAGAACAGTCAAGGAATATGTCATGAGCTTGACACCCTTGACAAAAAGAGAGATAAAGCAAGGATAAGGCTCGGCTCCTACCAACAAAGTGCCGCCAGACACTATAACAAACACGTTCGCACCCTGACATTCAAGCAAGATGACTAGGTACTCCGATGTGTCTTTCAGAATACCAAGGAGATTGGAGCCGGCAAGCTGGATCCGACATGGATAGGTCCCTACTTGATCACCAAGGTAGTCGGACACGGAGCATACAAGCTCCAATCTAAAGATGGATGCGACATAGCTAACAACTGGAACGTCATCCATCTCAAACAGTATCACGCCTAAACTCAACTTCTCATTTCTTTCAATTGATTAGGTCCTGTAGGACCCACCTCTCAAGCCATACTGGTCTAATACTTTTGATGGTCCCGAGACGGATACCTTGGTGTAGGGGGGTGAATACACCAAGGTTTGAAAACTTTTCTAAGTTAAAACTCTTTTAAGTGAGCTGGTTGTGTGCGGAATGTGGTGGGTTTTGAAAAGTCCGTCTGTTACTTCAAATAGATTGCAAAGCTCTGTTTCTCTTTTCTGTTTATGCAACTTGAAAATATGCTTATGAGGGGTCAGCTGGATGCATAAAAAAAGCAGTAAAGAACAAAGCTATTTAACGTGATTCAAAGAATGACCCCTACGTCCATGACCAGAAACCTCTGGTAATCTACTAAGGATACCACTGACTTTACGCGCAGTCAGTAAGCGTTGCAGCTTAGTTCCTCAAGCTGGATACAGTTTTATGCGTACTGTATCGAAACGTAACCAGTCTGTTTACGGGCACAGCTGAAGCCTACATTCAGTTTACGGGTACTGAAGAACCTAACCTGTAGTTTACTGGTACCACAGAACCTGAACCTTAACCTAACCTTTTTCTGGGTTTGAGGGTTTAGTTTTGGGGTTCCCAACTATGAACGAGTTCTTACAATGAAGAACTTTGAGTATGATGAACTCGTTCAAACTAGGCTTAAGATAGGAGGATTTGATGCCTAGATACTAATGGGAGAGAGCTTCAGCAGCCTGAGAATGAATAAGAACTCAGAAGGATGTAGGTTGCTGGATCTTGAAGCTTTTCTGAGAGATATCTTGATCTTTGGTTAGACATCTTTCAATGTAGTCTGATGAACTCTCGTCTTGTATTTTCTCTCTCTCATATATTCTATCTCTCGTGATGAAGAAGACTCATATTTATAAGGTGAGATTAGAACTAGCCGTTGGAAAGAGCCGTTCTGAATCTCTACCTATCTTCTAACAAGTTGGTCTTGTCTTCTTCCTTGATTTCCTCGTAAAGCAATCCTAGGCCTGACTTCTAGGTACTGAGGTGTGGAGTTCCTGATGGTCCACGTCAGCTCTGACTTTATCAAGTTGACTTCGACTCTGCTGTGCTGGTGACTCTGAGCTGTCTTGAACTCTGCTGGATCTTTGACGCTGAACTGAGTCTTGGACTATGCTGGGACTTTGATGCTGAGCTGAGTTGCCACATAAGCTGGGTCTTTCTCACAGCGGTGTCTAAATGAATTTGATTGTCTTGAATCTGGATAACGTTGCTGACAACTCGACTTGACTTGCCCTGTTGTGTACTCAGCTTGTTCAGCTGTCTTTCTTCTTTTGTCTGCTATAGTCTTGTACAATTTTGCTGGGCTTCACTGCTATGGTAGCTCTGATGAGTTACTCAACTAGGTCTTCTGCTGTCTTCAGCGACTCCACCTGTAAACTTAGAAACTCTATAAGCTCTGAGAGGTGAGCTGGAAAAATACTTGGGCTTGTGCAATCATCTATTCGGTTGGGGTCAGTTGGGTTTTGGTATCAAATCATGTAACGACCCGGCTTTTGGACTGACGGCTGGCCCCACAAACCATCACAAGTTCTTTTTAGCGTGCTTTGTCCTTACTCCCACACTTCCTAGGAAAACTTTCCAGGAGGTCACCCATCATAGAATTGCTCCACCCATTCCGACATATTCTTTGAATCCCTCTCATTCGGGTGTGTTTCGGTTCATTCCTGTCCCCTCCGTTTTGAAGTCTTATCGGAGCCGCTCCTTGTCCGTGCCTTTGCACCGGCGATCACTCCGTACTTCTGCCCCGGGCGTCACAGGCCCACCAGCTTCCGCTTGGTTCATCCCCGAACCACACCGTACTGGGAGAGGTTCGACTCTGATACCATATGTAATGACCCGGCTTCCGGACTGACGGTTGGCCCCACAAACCATCACAAGTCCTTTCTAGCGTGCTATGTCCTTACTCGCACACTTCCTAGGAAAACTTCTAGGAGGTCACCCATCATAGAATTGCTCCAGGCCAAGCACGCTTAACCTTGGAGTTCTTCCACAATGAGCCCCAGAAAAAAAGATGCATCTTGATGGTATGAGTAGCACCTATCAATTTCTTTAAGCTCTCCTCGAATATGCCGTTCCATTCCGACATATTCTTGGAATCCCTCTCATTCGGGTGTGTTTCGGTTCATTCCTGTCCCCTCCGCTTTGAAGTCTTATCGGAGCCGCTCCTTGTCCATGCCTTTGTACCGGCGATCACTCCGTACTTCTGCCCCGGGAGTCACAGGTGTCTGTGGCGCCCCGCCGCCCGAACTTGTGTGGATCGGGCGGGTCGCCACACGGGTGGGTGGAACCATAAAGACTTAACTTGGATATGAACTTGAACTAAATATAAATGGCAGCAGAAAAATAAGTTCGGAGTAACTTGAATGGAAAATAAGTTGAGGTGGGTAAAATAATCAAATGACAATTGCCCTAGCTTGACATAACTGGGGTCGATGTATGAGGACCGGCCCCGCACTGCGGAAGCGTTCAAAAATACAACTAACCAACGTGGGGTAGTTGAGGCTTAGTGAGATAACTGAGTTTAAGGGTTATAAGTTCAAAAGATTACAACAAAGTCATTTAGACCACCAAAAGACATAGAGAAGGCCAACGATGACGGTCCACAAGATCGTCACCCAACATACGCTTGATAGCACCGACATCCCCTCCTTCGTCTCCACGTCGTTTATCCTGCATTAGGGAAAACAATGTAGGGGGCTGAGACCAAAAGCACTCAGTAGTTCCGTGCCCCTCTTTGAAAACATTTTTATAAAGATATTGCATGCTTCAATTCTTATGGAAGGACCACTTTAGTAAAAGCACCCTCCACATAAGCAAAATAATTTTAATTAGAGGAGAGCTACTCCGTCCAATCAAACTGTCATAATTTCCTGTGTACACACCTTGGCTTGATCAAAGCTCAAGGCCGATCGTATTATTGAGATGTTCCAACTTGGTAAACCACAAGCAATTGAGCATAAAAACATTTAAGCATGCATATCAATTTAAAAAGCGTTTTGGGCTTAATAACCCGAAATGTTACCTCATATCAATTTCTTGTGTACACACCTTGGGCACAATGATCGTATAAGTACGTAATTTATTATTATGGAAACCTTATACTACACACTTTAATATGTAATTGGTTTCACATAAAAATATGCAATGGTTGGGAAGTTATACTCAAATCAAAACAGATCAATACACATGTTCATTTTTATAGAATTTAGAACAAAGTCAGAAACTTCTCTGGTGCATTTTGTCAAACAGTTGGCATACACAAAAATCATTCAAGTAGCCATCTTTGGAGGGTTGTAATATACTGTACAGAGAACATATGAACATGTAGTTATCATTCTAGGATCCTTATACTACGTATTTTGACATCGAATTGGACGTATGTTAAAATCATCAACGGTTTGTGAGTTAAGCTCGAGAGAATATAGGTCACTACATAACATTTGTTTCTAAGGGCCTGAATCTGGACGATTTAAAAACATAACAAAACAATTCAATTAAGGCCGTAACTTTATAGAAGTATAGAAGGCATATCATATTAACTACTGACCAAATTTGGGCTTAATTTGATTTCACTAAGATGACTAACAAGCCTCCGTAAGCTGACCGGCAGTAAGGTTTTTCCTACTCTATTTTTCAGAAACTTTTCTGAACAAAGGCTGCGCTTAGGCTTGGATTTGGGTTCGCTCGGAAGTCATAAAATTTCGTGGTCTATATGTTTAGAATATTACGGATGTCTAGTTTATTCTAGGAAAAAGCGGTTTGTAAATACATGTCCCGACGAGCCAGATATGTTTGTCCGAACATAATTGCGCAGATCTGAAATTTTGCTGTTCACGCATCCATATTGTGGGAGTTACTAAGTTTATTTTACGTGATATGAAAAGCCCTAATTTTGCAGGTATACAGAAGGCATGGCATAGCACAACATATTAAAATTTCAAAGCATTTAGAGTACTCTAACCCACAAATAAAATCATCGAATTATCACGGCAACATGCTGTCAAAAACGAATTTTCTTAACACTTAGATTCTCAAGTTTAGCTTTCTTCAAGCCGTAAATTTCATCAAATGTTCTTGAAATCACGTATATCATGTACATTACACATCAAGATAAATAAGGGGGTTGAATCCCAGCATAAATGACGTCTCATAAATTCATATAAATCATCCAAGTTCAACCATAATTCCACTACCATAAACGAACGAACTCACTCACACCCATTCTCCTCATGCTTCCTAAACATGCTTCTAACATCACAACCAACATTAACACAAGATTAACAAGAAGGTCAGCCGAGATACCTACCCCCAAATCTTTCTACTCTTGGTTTTCTCTTCGGGTTCTCTCACGTCTGCCCACTCTACTTCCTTTGGTTCAGCTGCTGCTGCTCCTCCTCTGTGAGTTCCGATGACGGCGACGGCAGCAAGGTTGTGAAGGTGATGGGATGGTGACGGCGAGAAGATGCTGGCGGTAAGTAAAAGAGTAAATGGGGAGATGGTGAATGTGAGTTGGGGTTGCTGCTGCTGAGATCTTATGGGGAAAATTAGAGGCTTGGTTTTCTTTCTAGATGGAGTGATGTTGTTGTTGTGTTTTGAGAGGTTGAGAGACTAATCATTTGGGAGCAGCAAATATGAATGGATGAGGAGGGTGGCCGATAGGTTTAGGAGTGGTAGGGGTGGACTTGGTTCAACATCATCATTAGGCTAAACCTTCTCTTAATGGTGTAATTGAAGGTTGGCCTTGGGAATGAAAGAAAGAAGGTAAGCATGGTTGACAGAAAGAATCTCCAATTTATTTCTTCTCTTTCTCTCTCCCGACAACTTTCTTCCTCTCTCTCCTTATCTCATTAATAATTTATCTTATACAATTGCCAACTACTAAGTTAACTAACTTGCATGACAACATTTATTTACTGTTTCTCCAACCGAATAGATGATCGCGTCAACCTAAATAGTGTTTTCCAGCTCGCCTGTTTGAGCCTTAGATGTTCTAGGATTACAGGTTAAGGAAGCGGAAGACAGCAGTCGACCCAGCTGTGTTCACAGCTGGAGTCAGCTAGCAAAAGAAAGCAGGCGTCAACCTTCAGCTGAGTGATCCAGCAGAGCCTGATCAAGCTGAAGAGAATTCGAGCTGAGTTCAAAACACAGCTGGTCCAGCTGTACAGAACAAAGGAACTATCTCTGAAGACTCCACTTCAAGACAGTCCGGCTACGAATTCAAAAGCCGGCTCTAAAGGCGAAGATCCGGAATCGAGGAAGTCAACCTACCTCGACCAATGAGGGATTGCCAGATCAGCATCCTAGACTTCAGAACCTAGGATGTGACACAAATGAAGACAGGTGCAGATACGCCCAACGGCAGATCTTGTATTTAAGAAGAGTAGGTAAGATTCAAACGGCTCCTCCAACGGCTAGTCTTGAATCTCTACCTATATAAACCCGTCTTCAACCTCAGGATCAGATACGAAAAACTCTCTACAAGCTTTCATTATCTGAAATCATTATTCTTTCAAAAGCTCTCAAGCAGTTCTACATAGATCAAAGAACACTTTATCTTAAAGTGTTTCTAGTTAAGAAACTGCTTAGTTTTTCGTCTGTTCCCTAGGCCAAACTCATTGTATATCTTAAGCCTAGATTTCGAACGAGTTTATCATTCTCTGAAGTTCTTAATTGTAAGAACTCGTTCATAGTTGGAACCCCATACCTAAACCCAAACCCAGAAAGGTTAGGTAAAGGTACGCTTGCTCGAAGCGCGTAATTCGAGTGGTTAGGTTCTTCAGTACCCGGAAACTGAAGGTGTATAGGCTTGACAGTGCCCGCAAACTGTTGGAACACAGCTCGGGTTAGAGTTGTGAAGTTGCTTGGTACTTGGAAACCAAGTGGTAGTGGATTACCAGTGAACCTGGTCGTGGACGTAGGAGGTGTTACTCCGAACCACGTAAAAACTCGCGTGCTTCTTACTCTTTCTCTTTACTTTTGCTTTATATTCAGCTGTGTACTAACTCCTTCATATCATTGCATATTTGTTCAAGCGCACACACAGTGCTCTCCAAAGATGTACCGTGTCTCTCGAAAAGTTGCACAACCCGACTAAGTGAAAACGTTAAGTTAATATTTTCAACCGAGTTTTTCTAAGTAATCGAGCTAAGTTTTCAAACCACCACTTTCCGCACCGCCTTGAGTTATTTCCTAGTGACCCTCCATTGGATCAATAACTGAGCTCACCAACTCTGTGTTTTAACTTGAAAAAGTTTCGAAAAATCTACTTGGTGTATTCACCCCCCCTCTACACCAAGTACCCAGCTCAGGGACCATCATTTACATATATTAAGTATATATATGTATACTATAGCACACACGTACACATCAAATAAATATGTATATATATTTTTACATCTGCGTACACACATATATATTATATAATATAATATACTTTCATGCCTTAGTTTACCTTTCGGGCCGTATCTCGTCGTCTCTTAGTCGAATAGTATTTTTGATCGAGCAAATGACTAGGATTAATTATTTCGGTCCCAACGAGCCCAATATTGAAAATTAAATTATAAAATATTATTCCTAAAATTTAATAAGCAATCAAATAATTCACATTATTAAAGCTATAAATTATTTTCATTTTGATTAATTATTTCTAATTAATCATAACATCACATAATCATATATACAACAATGTCATAGAACAAATATTTCACGTTAGACATATAATATGAAATTCTCGCGTGCTTATGCAAGTGCATCATTGATAAAAACTTTAGCTTTGAAACCTTTAGAAGAAATAAAATTTATTTTTAAAACGTATCGGGAATAAGTGACCGTTCTATTATTCTAACTATTTCTATTTTTATTCGGTTCTATTTTATTTAATTAGAACAAATTTTTTTTAAGCCTGAATTTTTGGGGTTCTACAAATCAAAACTCTAATAATTTTCCCAACAATTTTCCCCTTTTTAATGGTGCGAAAACCCCAAGTTGGAAAAATAATTTACTTCTCCCTTAACAGGAAACGGGGTTTCAAAAGAAATAAACATTCACAGCAGATAATCATATTCAGAGCCTGGACAAAGAGAGATTGTCTTCAAGTTGATTTTAATAAAACGAACTTTTCATTAATAAGAAGAAATTTTACAACTTTCTAATTACAAAAGTTCAAAAGATGATTCCCAGTTGGTTGGGTCTTCAGCTTTGCTACTTCCTCTGTTCTTCAATCTGATGGTCAGTCTTGAGACCATATCTGTTGAAGATGAATTCTTCCAAGTTCCTCCATTCATCTTGGTTTTTCGACTTGGAGATTCCTCTCTCGCCAGCCCAGTAATGAACTTCTTTGATAATTTAGGCCTTGTCAGGAAGGTTCGTTCCAACTAAAGTGGGATGCTTTAATTGCTTGACTTTTGGAGCTTTTATGTGGATGTTATTTCTCTTGGCATATAGAGCAATTGATCTTGCCATCATTGGATCCGTCTCAGGGAGTTCGAGAAAATAATCCTGGAAAGCAGTTTCTGGATCCATGTCTTTGTCTTGATTCAAGTAGTAGAAATCTTTGATGAATTCTATTTTGCATTGTTCCCAGTTTTCATTGAAATCATCTGGGTTCTTCTTGTCGGCTCTTGGAATGCTTGAGTCTGCTTGGACTTTTTTCTTCCTAGCTTGCCTGTAGCTTTGTCTTTTCTTCTTCAGCTTTTTCTCAGCAGGCTTGAGCGATTCAGCTTTCTTCTTAATGATCTTGTCTAACTTCTCCATTTCTCTTCTCTGCTCATTGTGAAAGTTAACCAGCCAGTGGTGGTCGTCATTGTATTCTTCTGGCTTGTATCCACAAACTTTGGCTAGAGCGACTGTTTTCTCTCTCCATGTCTCTTTGACTGCTGCAGTTGGCTATTCCTCATCCAGCTCTTTAGCAAAGTCGTCAATTTTCGACTGATTTGACTGCACCGGTTCCCCCTGAGCTGCAGCTTCCCTCTCAATTGTTTTTCCAGCTTCATTATTTTCTTCCCCCTTTTTGGCATTATCAATAAGGGAGGCAGAGAGGTCAGCAACGGTTGTGTTGAGCTTGACGAGAGAAACTTCAACATCAGCGATCTTGGCTGTGTTGTCAACTGTGGCGATGTTCCGCTGAGCAGTGCTGCTGCTTCCAGCTCAGAACTGAGCATCCAGATCTTTGAACAGGTTGAAAAGTTGGCGGATGTCAGAGCTGTTGGAGAGAGTAGACTTTTTGATGGCTTCCAGCTGGCTTGAAAGATTTGCTATGTCGTCGACCAGTAGAGCTTGAAGACGAGAAACGATTTCAGGGACCCTCTTTTTGAGATGATTTTTGAGCTCGAGATCTTGAGAAATGAGGGACTGCTTGAGATTCCGGTCGGTGTCCTCATCAAGGGTGTAGATGGACTTCTGCATTTCATCGATAGTCATCCCTTGAGTATCTGCCTGCATTTCAATGGTTGTACATCGAAGGAGAAGGTCAGTTTGATTTTTCATACTTTTCATGAGAAATACCCTTTCGACGTATTCCTGGATTTGCTTTTGAAGAGCAGGAGAGAATTCAGTGTCGGACTCCGTTTGGGTTCCGGATTCGACATGACTGGGTTTGTCTGCCTCGAACTCGACCAGTGCACGAGTATCATCGGCAATTGGACTTAGTGGGGCTGCCGCCTCTGGTTCAGCTGCTGCATCAGCTGGTTCTTCAATGATCATTACCTTAGCTGTGTTATCTGGTACAGCTTCCTTGGTAATCTCAGCTGAGACTTCTTTGGAATTGTCAGCTCCAGATGGTGTCTCTTATTCTGCTGCTAAAAGTAGTTTGTTGGCTGACTCCCAGACGGCTGCTGGGTGCGGCTTTGGGTACTGCTGAGATACTTCGATGATACCTCTAATGAGCTCTTCCTGATGCAAGTATGCATCCTCCAGGCTTCCAAAGCCAAATGTGTGCTGGAGGCATGCTTCATCTGTCTTCAACTTCTCATATGAGAAGGTTTCTATCAGCTGCTCATTTTGGTACCAAGTCGCAATTTTGGTGGCAATATAGAACTTGAGATCTCCGATTTTGGTGAGGGCAATAGGTAGGTGCGCCAAAATTGGATACTGAGTTAGAACACTCTTGATCCCTGCAATGCGCAAATCCTCGTACATAGCTTCCATGAAGGCTGAGCCAGTAGAGTTGAGTGATGTGGAGGCAGTAGAATCACTCTCCTATGATTCTGCGGAGATTTGAGGAACTGGTTCAATTGGGTTCACAGTAGGCTGTGATAAAGCATCAACCAACTGCGTGGGAGTTTGAGCTTTGGGTGATGGCTGTTTTCAGGGTGAGTTGGGATTAGTGATAGTGGTTCAGCTTGGGTGTCAGCTGGCTGTGGAGGAGCTTCAGCCAGTTGAATATCTGTCTGCTCTCTTACAGGAGATGGCTCTTTGGTTGGAGAGCTGGGTGGAAGATAAGGCAATTTGGGTGGAGAGCTATGAAGCGGTGAGGGCTGGGGTGAGCTGCATTCAACAGGAATATCACCTATTAGAGGTGGAAGAGATGTCCTACTTTTTGGAATATCCAGCTCGTCCTCTGAGTTGGATGACGATCCATCATTCAATCCCATCTCAGCCAGGATTTTTTATCCGAACTGATTGAAGGCCGACACTGGCTGCGGGGATAGAATCACCATTGCTTGACTTGTCTGGAGTGCAAGCTTGCTTGGTGAGATTGTTGGAGTAGCCTCTGAAGATGAGCTCGCCTTAGTCGGTGGAGCGACAACTGTTTTCTTCTTCTTCTGAGTTGGTTCAACTTGTTTAGTGTCAGCTGGCTTCCTTTTTCTCTGTTTCTTCACGGCTGGAACTTCTGGCTCTGTTCCTTCCAGCTGCTTCTTGCCTTTGCTCACAGCAGGCTGTTTCCTCAGGAGATCATTAATTTGGCTAATTCTCTGGAAGAGAATCTTCATTTCAGAAAACGGTTCTGAGTCAGTCCACTTCACTCTGTGCCCATTCACAGCTTGCTCTATCAGGAAAGAGATCTTAAAGCATAGATAAAGGGGCTCTGAACTTGAATAAGTCGTCCTGGTGGAGTAGTGCTTGATCTTTTCTGACTCCTTGACCAGTCGGTTGAGTAGAAAATCAAACCAGTTAACATTTGCGTATTTGATCATGACAATCATTGGCTTGAGCTTTGGAATACTAATCTCTCATTGCGATCCAGCTATCCCAAAGAATACATTTTTGTGTGATATCCAGCAGCAGCCTGTACTTTGGCTTGAGTAGGAGCTTTGACATGCTCGCTCTGTACGGCTCTGGAAAAATAAGCATCTCTTGTCTGAGGAATTCATCCACTTTCTCACGGCTGTAATCGTCTGGAATAAATTTTCCTTTGCTGGGCAGATTGAACACCTTTCGCAGCATTCTGTTGAGCTTGATGTTGAAGGTTACTGAATCAAATTTTCCGTCTGTGCCTTTGACGATCATATCAAAAGAAGATGAATAGAAGCCGTCTTCGTCAATGATGTTGAGGTAGAAGAGGGCAACATCTTTCTTCAGCATAAGTTTGGGCATGGAGGTTGCCCACAGCAAGAGACCGGAGTTTGCAACTAGATCCACCATCTCTTTGAGTTCTGAAACATGGAGATTGGAGGTGGACATAACACTCTCAAATGATAGTTTTGACATTAGAGCTTCAAACTAGTTCATCCCTGTGGTTGATTTCTTGGGTACCATCTCTGTAATCTTTTAGTTTGATCGAGCGAATAAATTGCAGAGAATAGATAGAGCTTTGAATGTTTGAAATTCGCAGAGATAAAGATAAGAGATGAAAGAATTTGCGTATCTTTTCCATATATATCAACTGCCATATTGGATTAACGGTTGAGATTGAAACAACTGATATTCTGATCAACGAATGGGAGAGATTCACTCATCACGTTTTGCTGACGTGCTTCCAGTGAGTATATTACAACCGCGCGTGAGGCACTTCAAACGTTTGACATTCTGCCTCGATCCTACCGTGCTACAGTACTCTGCAGACTTTATAATTAATGCGATGGGAAATGAAACTTATCAAACAATTTATCTAAGGAATATATGTCCACTGAAATTAAGAATTCAAAATAACTGGACATAAATAGCATATTCCTTAAGAGTCATAAATGCATGAGACGCAAACCGGTCAGCTTGGACATAGTATCCAGCTGATACCACAGTGGTCTTCTCCTTGCTTGACTGAGACTTCTCCTCAGCTGAGTATCTGGTGGTTATCTTGATTTTCCTTCAGCTGAGTTCCCTTGAGCTCTGCGACTGATGTCTAGATGAGCTTGATTCCCCTTCAGCTGGGTAATCCTTCTGAACTGAGCTTTGGAATCCAGCTGAGTTTGTTCTCCCTCAGCTGGAAGAATTTTCTTTATCCGGATTGAGCAGTCCAAGTAATCCACATCATCTTGATTTGGATTTCAGCATGTTGTGCTTTTGTGTGAATTTTCCCAACAATGGTGTCCTTCAGATGTTAAGAAATCTCTTGGGTGCTTTTCATGTCGTCAGTTGGGTTAGAGAATCAGCTTGATTGCTCTGCTGGATCTGGTTTCCCTTCAGCTGGTGATTTCAGCTGAGTCTATCTTGGTGAGTGCATCCTGCTGGGTATTCTACTTGATTTGGCTTACTCTTTCCAGCTATGTAAAGTTCCTCCTTGATTTGATAATAGGTGGCTTTTTCTTCAGCTGCATCATACTTCCTTTGAGCGGATTTTCTCAATATTGGCTCATTTCTTTGATGAGGTCTCCGTTTGTATAGCAGGTAGACAGCTGTCCCAAATCCAGCTGATTCATCTGCTACTTCTCGATTCTTTTCTTGAGACCAATGTACTCAGCAGTGTGACTGGCTGAGTTTTTAGTTTTGTATCCAGCTGTCTTTATTTCACAGCTGGTCCCAGTCAGCTAGCTGGGTTTCTTCATTTTCATCGTCGGTTGATTCAGTAAGATGTCCCAGATATTTTAATCAAAGCGATCATCTTCATCTGAGTCGCAGAAGGAGATTTGATCATCATCCATTTTGCTCGTTTCGAACCCTTTATCCTTTCTCCGGGAGGATGACTCAGCTGGGTTTCTCTTTTGGTAGAGTTGCTTGTCGTGATGAACCTTCAAGATCTTTTTGTATTTTTCCTTGCTGTGATCCAGCCTATTGATGCTCCGTACAAGCATGACAACTTCTTCGCGCAATTCTTCTTTGTTCATATTTCTGTGCTCCTGGTTGGTTCTTCCAAGCTGAGATGATTGAGCTTCTTTTCTTGGCTTGATTCTCAGCTCTGCTTCATTCATCCGGCTGGATGAATCTCTGTTTGTGATCCTCAGATCAATTTCATTAGCTTTCAAGATGGAGAACAATTTTTCCATCTCCATGCTACCAAGATCAGTTCTGCTTTGATGGACCACCTTGTGTGTACACCATTGTGAGGAGAGAGCTGCAAGAACTTTCAAGTTCTTATCTCGAACTGTATATTTCCCAATTCGGATTGTCTCGATCTCGATGATGAGGTTGGAGAATCTGAGCCCCATTTGATCAATAGACTCGTAGGGGAGTTGCTAGAATTTCCTCTGAGCCTTCACACAGCTTGACTAGAGTGTCCCACATCCCCTTAGTTGTCTCGCAGTTGATGATCTTGCTGATATAAGCATCCGTCACCATTGAGGAGATGACGTTGCGAGCGTAGCTGTCCAATCCAGCTTGTCTTCTTTCTTCTGGAGAGTATGATTATACGATGTTAAAATATGCATTGGTATGTCATATGTGAATTAGGTGACTAATTAAATTACTCAAGGTCTTTGACCTAAATTGAATTAATTCGATTGATCGAATTAATTAAAGTTATTACTTAAGTAATTGAGTATGGATGATATGTAATTATTTAATTATGTAAGTAATTAAATAGAAATATTATGGAATATGATTTCACTATGTGAGTAGAATTGCATGTGTGTACTTATATGGGCATTTGGCAATATTTAATTTAAATTGATGAGTTGACCAAATTAATTTAGTCAACGGTTCCAATTAATTAATTAATTGATGAATGGTATCTGTCGTGCCCCGACACCCGGGCCTATGCAAAATGCCAGACCGCGACCCTGACACCATACTTCGAGGATTTGTAGCAGAAAAAATATTTAAAAATAAGGTTTATTTTGCTAAGTCAATGATTAATGATTAGTAAGAATGTTCGTTAGGAATTATCAAGTCAAAACGTTGGTTAGGTTCGAAGTATGAGGACTTCGACCTCGCAATACGGAAGCAAAGAAAAGTTTTCATCGATCACCCACAACGATCGAGTGATCGGTATGAAGAAATGAAATAAGTTCATGTTTGTCAAAGTAATAAATTACAAACAAACTATGGGTTCACCATAGGCACACCAAATTAAAGATGACGAACCAAAGAACTGTTACCCAAATAAACTTTGAAAACCATCACGCCCGCCTTCGTCCCGTCGCTCATCCTGCATTAGGCAAAACAATGCAGGGGGCTGAGTACGAAGCACTCAGTGGTTCCATGCCCCTCTTTAAAAACATTTATGAAAGCAATAAGATATAGCATGCTCATTTTTATATAAAGGATATTATTAGATAGAAAATACTTCCCCCTTTATATAATTTAAAACATTTAACTTGAGCCTAAGCTCAAAATATAGGTGCATCAATTCATAATTCTCATTCTTGTGTTACCAAACCCAATTAGTGGGGAGCCACTCCCACTCAATTGAATCGTCCTTTACTGAGACAAGGGGGCAACGTCTTTCAGTCCCTCCCATGTCTAGTTTACCGTGTACACTACCTTGGCTTGTACGGAGCTGAAGGCCGATCGTCGTTAAATAATTTGGCACATCAATGCCAAGAGAAAACGGGGATACCGTTTCTCAAGTAACCACAAGTAATTGAGATAAAAAAAATACTTAGTATGCATATCAATTTAAAAAGCTTTTGGGCTTAATAACCTGAAATGTTACCTCGTGGGAATCTCTCTTTTGGGCTTCACAACTTGCCGGAGTACTGATTCGGCTTCAGGTAAGGTTTCTGTTTCTCTTTCTGACTTCATGATGATGATGGATCTGTTAGTGATAACATCCCATATTATGTCGTGATGCGCGCTCAGAAAGCTTTTGAGTCGGAACTTCCAGATCTGATAATCATCAACTGAGAATATCAGAAGATTCCTGCACAAGGAAGATTCCATGATAGTATGCAATATAATGATTTTAAAATTTGTTGAAGGATTTAAGGATCTGTTCAGGTGACCACTATCAGCAAAGAGGCTGACTTGACACAGTTACAGTGGTCTTTTGAACCACTGCTCTGATACCAATTGATAGTCCCGAGACGGATACCTTGGTGTAGAAGGGGGGGTGTGAATACACCAAGGTTTGAAAACTTTTCCAAGTTAAAACTCGCTTGAGTGAGCTGGCTATGTGCGGAATGTGGTGGGTTTTGGAAAGTCCGTCTGTTACTTCAAATAGATTGCAAAGCTCTGTTTTCCTTTTCTGTTTATGCAACTTGAAAATATGCTAATGAGGGGCCAGCTGGATGCATAAATAAAGAAGTAAAGAACAAAGCTATTTAACGTGGTTTGGAGAATGACCCCTACGTCCACGACCAGAAACCTCTGGTAATCTACTAAGGATACCACTGACTTTACGCGCAGTCAGCAAGCGTTGCTGCTTAGTTCCTCAAGCTGAATACAAGTTTACGCGTACTGTATCGAAACGTAACCAGTCTGTTTACGGGCACAGCTGAAGCCTACATTCAATTTACGGGTACTGAAGAACCTAACCTGTAGTTTACGGGTACCATAGAACCTGAACCTTAACCTAACCTTTTTCTAGGTTTGAGGGTTTGGTTTTGGGGTTTCCAACTATGAACGAGTTCTTACAATGAAGAACTTTGAGTATGATGAACTCGTTCAAACTAGGCTTAAGATAGGAAGGATTTTATGCCTAGATACTAATGGGAGAGAGCTTCAGCAGCCTGAGAATGAATAAGAACTCAGAAGGATGTAGGCTGCTGGATCTTGAAGCATTTCTGAGAGATATCTTGATCTTTAGTTAGACTTCTTTCAATGTAGCCTGATGATCTCTCTTCTTGTATTTTCTCTCTCTCTCGTATATTCTATCTCTCGTGATGAATAAGACTCATATTTATAGAAAGAGATTAGAACTAGCCGTTGGAAAGAGCCGTTCTGAATCTCTACCTAACTTCTGACAAGTTGGTCTTGTCTTCTTCTGCTGGGAAAATTATAAAGTTTTGATTTAATACCAAAACCCAACTGACTCCAACCGAGTAGATGATCACATCAACCTAAGTAGTGTTTTCCAGCTCGCATGTTTGAGCTCTTAATTTTCTAAGTTTACAGGTTCAGGAAGCTGAAGTAGCAGAAGCTCAAGACAGCAGAAGATCTAGCTGTGTTAACAGCAGGAGTCAACTATCAGCTGAGCTGAGTTTAAAACAGAGCAGGATCAAGCTGAAGATTAATCGAGTTGAGTTCGAGACACAACTGATCCAGCTGTACAGAACAAAAGAAATGTTAACTCAGAAAGCATCAGTTCAAGTCAGAGTATCAGATCCAGCTCCAAGATTCGTAAGACAGCTTGAAGACAAAAATTCTGGTGTCAGAAGAGATCAATCTATCTCGACCAATGATGGATTGCCAAATCAGCATCCTAGACTTCAGAACCTAAGATGTGACACTGATGAAGACAGGTGCAGAAACGCCCAATGACAGATTGTGAATTTAAGAAGAGTAGGTAAGATTCATACGGCCCCTCCAACGGCTAGTTTTGAATCTCTACCTATATATATCCGTCTTCAACCTCAAGATCAAATACGAAAAACACTCTATAAGCCTTCAAAAGCTCTTTAGCAGTTATAAATAGTTCAAAGAACACTTTATCTTAAAGTGTTTCTAATTCAGAAACTGTCCAGTTTTTCGTCTGATTCCTAGGTAGAAATCATTGTATATCCTAAGCCTAGATTTTGAACGAGTTTATCTAACTCTAAGTTTTTCATTGTAAGAACTCGTTCACAGTTGGAACCCCAAACCAAAACCCCTCTTTACCCAGAAAAGTTAGGTCAAGGTTACGCTTGCTTGAAGCGTGAAATTCAAGTAGTTGTAAGGTTTTTACGGTACCCGCAAACTGAAAGGTTTAGGCTTGACAGTGCCTATAAACTGTTGGAACACAACTCAGGTTCGAGTTGTGAAGTTGCTTGGTACTTGGAAACCAAGTGGTAGTGAATTACCAATGAATCTGATCGTGGATGTAGGAGGTGTTACTCCGAACCACCTTAAATCTCGTGTTCTTTTCTTTCTCGTTATTTTCTGTCTTTATATTAACTCCATTGGCACATTGCATTTTTATCAAAACTGCATACTCAGCTGCTCTTGATTCGGCCAATCAATATGCGGAAGCAAGGATGCGAACACACGTCAACAGAAAGGAGGATTCAACCCAAAATACGAACTGAACCAAAAAAAAATTATATACCTAATCGACTGATCTCAAACGAGAATTGAACAAGAAACAGACCAAAATACGAAACAATGCCAAAACAATGATTAAAACCCTAACAGAAGACTCGACTGGAAACTATAGCAAATCAACTCCGATTGAGCTGAAATTGTAACACAAATTATAAATTGAACACAGAAAGAACATATCCAAAATTCAGCAAAAACGCATGAGTAGAACTCAAAAATGCTTGGTGCTCAATTTCGGTCCGATTTAGGATTTTAGCAATGCAATGGATTCGAATTTGATGGAATCTGGACTTGAGCGAAGGAAGGGATGATTATGGTCGAATTATGAGGGTGATAAGAAGGCGTGGATGGCTGGGTGAAAAACACAGAACAAAGAAACGAACAGATTGGAGATTTACCTCAATACGGACCCCGAATCGACGAACGATTGAAACACGTATCACGGAAGCAATTCTCCGGCGTAGTAGTTAACCCGAGACCCACACGAGATCACGAACGAACTATAGATTTCAGATTCAAAGGTGTCAATTTGAATCCTACCAAGAACTAGGGTTTGTGTACTTGAAGAACACTTGAGACAAAGTCAAAAATAACTTTTTTGATTCAAAACTCGTCTGTCCAACAGTAATGTCGAAAATAACATAAATACTAGACTAGGGTTCGAAAATTACAAGGCCTTGGGCTTGATAATTTTCGAACTAGGCTAAACTAGAATAAAAATAAATAAATCCATTGGCCCAATACGACTAACACAAATTGTAGTAATTGGGCTCTAATTAAATTTAAATAAAACAAACTATACTAATGGATAAATAATTAAATAGCACACGTCCCAAACATGGTCGTGGCTAGGTATCCTCCTCGATGCTCATGAAATTCACCAACTTGTACTGTTGGGTTTCAACTCCATCGTCTTCCAACTTCTTCTGAATATAGCACTGAAAATATCCTTGCAGCTTCTTGGCTCTTAATCTCGTCACTGGACCTCTAAGCTGCAATTCCGGGTTTAAGTCTTCAGTGCTAGGCCCGGTCTCATCATTCCCCCCTGCTGAAAGGAATTCGTCCTCGAATTCGGTTCCTTTTCGGCATCGAAATCATCTACATGAAAAGGAGATAAGTCAGAAATGTTAAAAGTCGGAGAACACTTATATTCACCTGGAAGATCAATGCGGTATGCATTGTCGTTAACACGGGCGATCACGGTGAACGGTCCATCTCCACGAGGCATCAACTTTGATTGCCTCAAGTTCGGGAAGCGTCCCGGGCTGAAGTGGATCCAAACCTTATCTCCAGGTTTGAACAACACTTGCTTGCGATGCGTATTCGCCTTAGCAGCATTACGCATCCCTTGTAGCTCTATCCTTGCCTTCACCTTGGCGTGCATCTCTCAAACCTGTTCAGCCCTACGAGAACCTTGCAAACTCGAGAGATTGTCAGTAGGCAAAGGAATAAGATCCGTTGGAGTCAACGAATTAAAACCATAGACTACCTCAAAAGGCAACATATGCGTGGAAGAATGCACAACACGATTATACGCAAATTCAGCAAGAGGTAAACAATCTTCCCACGACTTAAGATTATTCCAAACTAACGCACGAAGCAAAGTACCTAACGTCCTATTCACTACTTCAGTCTGCCCATCAGTCTGTGGATGACATGCAGTAGAAAATAAAAGCTTGGTACCTAACTTACCCCATAAGACTCGCCAGAAATGTCCCAAAAATTTGGAATCCCTATCAGAAACAATCGTCCTAGGAATACCATGCAAACGGACGACTTCACGAAAGAACAAGTTAGCAATATACACATCATCATCAGTCTTCCTACATGCAATGAAATGAGACATTTTGGAAAATCTATCAACTACCACAAAAATAGAATCCTTCTCGGTTTTAGATCTAGGCAAACCAAGAATGAAGTCCATGGATATATCGACCCAAGGGGTCGTTGGCGCCGGCAAAGGCGTATATAATCTAAAAGGACTCAAAAAAGACTTGGCTTTCCTACAAGTAATACAACGGGAACAGACCCTCTCAACATCCCTTTTCATACGTGGCCAGAAAAAATGCTCATGCAACAGACTCAACGTTTGGCAACACCAAAATGACCCATCAAACCTCCTGCATGCAACTCAACAACGAACAACTCACGCATAGAACAATCAGGGACACACAACTTCGACTCCTTGAACAAAAAACCATCAGCTATGTGATATGAATCAACAGCCCTAGACTTAGCCATGCAAGACGTAAAAATAGGACCAAAGAACGTATCTGCAGCATAGAATGACTTAATGTTCTCGAAACCTAAACATCGGGCATGTATAACCGACAATAAAGTGTACCTGCGGGATTGTCGCAGCCCGACTTAGAATGAAGATAACCAAGCCGGTGGGTCCCACGACGTACACAATTTTTGATTAACCAAGGAACAAGATAACGACCCAGTTATCCAACAAAAACCATCATACAATAAATCATACTTTCAAGTCAAACCAAAATAGCCGAGAATGGTCAAAAGACAATACCATCTCGTATCAGAGTTTAGCAACGGAAACAAGGTTTATCAAGTCATAGCTTCAACATCACAATAAGACAACAATTACTGAATAAATTCAGAGTGTTGCAGCGGAAACAACATGACATATCTTTGATTATATGTATGAAGACATATAATCCTGCTCAACATCAACAATGTCTCAAGAGATCAACAACAAAAGTCCGCCCAGCACACTCCATCTTCATCCACTCTAGCCTGCACATTTTAGAAATAACATGCAGGGCTGAGTACTTTTGTACTCAGTGGACACATGCCAAAATAATTGAAAATTTGCTGCTTAGAGCTATAGATTGATTCTTGCCATAAAACATAGCACAAGTAAATTTTTATAAACAAACTTGTGCATGCTCAAACCTTTTCTTTTCATTAAAAGTGACTGCGCAGTCAAAATACTTATCATGTATGTACCACATCTACTATAACTTTTGAGTGTTGAGAAGTAGGCCTCCTTCTCAAACACTTGTAATCGTCCCACCATAAAGGAAGGCTCCCGATTACCACATAGTGTACACCAATCCTACATTACGTAGGACCGAATTCGTCTTTCTTTGGTAGATGGTATCATACAAAAACTTCAAAAATTGGCAAGTCAATCACTTTGAAAATCATCACACACATATATATAATCATAATATCACATTCTTTATTTCTTTAGTTCAGAAAGCCCACCTGGACTGAAGCTACTTTATCTATACTTGAACTTCTCGGCTTTTTCCTCACTTTTCAGTCCCGCTCGTTCCTTCATTTAATAATTAAATTTAAACATAAGAGCGAGAAAAATTAAATATTCAAATGAGGACTGCCGCTGCTATTCTTAAAATTTCTCTAATTTGTCTCGGCTTTTTCAAGGGTTTTACTCTCGGCAATTAGGAACTAAACTTTTCTAATTACTTCCTCTTTCTTACTTAACTTCTTAATCGATAATTAATCGATTATAACTTCAGGATATATTTTAAAACATAAATCCATATACCTCTCATTTAACTTTATAGATAAACATATAATCACATAATTTCTCATTTAACTCCATTAATAAACATAGAATCATATAATTCATCATTAAACTTCATGAATATATATATAAACATGCAATTCAGCATTTAACTTCATAAATGCATATAAGCATATAATTAATAATTAAACTCATATTAATCACTTCATCCATCATTTAAACTTATTCTTAAACATATTATCATTTAATCATATAAGTGTTAATTAAACACTTAAACTCTTCATCTAATTTAATAAGCATATTAAAATGCTTAACTTCTTTATTAACATATAATCATAACATTATATTAATAAAATATGTCCTTGACATATTTATTTATTAATGACGTATCATTAATACTTAATTCGTCATTAACACGTTATAAGCAATTAATGACCATTAACATATATAAATAATGGCAAAATCATCATTAACATTTAATTAATGATTACTATCTTCATTCCTTTATTTAACATATATTTAATCTCTATTATTTATATCTTTAACTTAAAAATATTTTCGACTCGTCAAACGAGCTCCAAAAAATTTCAAATTAATTCCTTATACTTTTTATGCTAAATTTAGCATATTTACATAGTTACATCATTAAACTGGATCTTCTATACGTATAAACCTCCGACTTCGAAAAATAGCCGGAAAATAGAAAAATCTCAAAACTTCGTATTAAAATTCCAAAAAATTCTACGATACTTAATTTTTATCGTAGAATTCATTTCCATCATTACTTTCTTAATTAAAAATGAAATACATGGCCTTATTATATATATAATTTTCGGCCCTTTCTCTATAATTAGGGCTAAATGCCTAATTTCATTCTAACCACTTTTAAACATCTTAAAATAATTTATAAACCTCAAATATAACATTTTTACTGAATTAAATTGGAGAAAATGGAAACCCTAGTTCTTTAAACCTTTCGAAAATTACACATTAGGGTTTAGGCTATTTATTTTTCTCCAATTTCACTTGTAATATTTTTAAATATAATCATAGAGATTATTTGAATCATTACTTAATCAATTCATGCTTCAATTGAAAAACCCCTAAATTATTATCAAACTTTAATTTTTGAAATTAAATCAAATGACCTTCAAAAATTCTCATAAATTCATCATAAGCTTATTTCACCATTCTAAGCTCATATCCATCATCAATTTCATCATAAAAATTCATCATAAAAAATTCTCTCTTATAAACCCTAATAATTCGAAATTAATTCAAATTAGGGCAAGGAGAATTCTAACTCATTAAAATCATATATCATCATGCTCAATAACATCAATTGAGCCTACATTGATCATCAAATCAAACATAGAACATCAAAATCAATTATTCCTATTTTAGCCACATTTTTCGGCTATTTCAAGAATAAATAGGAAATTGATTAATTCTTCCCAATTCAATTATCCATCATGCTTATAAACATCATATGAGTTCATATAAATCATCAATTTGATCATAGAAGATCAAATTCTAGCTAAAATTCTTAATTTTTGCCAAAGTTTCGGCCATTTCAAAATTAAAAATAAAATGATTATTTCTGGCTCAATTAAATCATTTATCATGCTTATATTCTGTAATACCCCGGGTTTTATTATCTCGTTATAATTAAAATTTTATTAATTATTAAAGTTTTGCATTTCTTAATTGCTAATTTTCAATTATAAGATTTATGGCGCGATCCGTTTCTAAAAATTTATTTCAGAAATCGAGTAACCGGATACAGGATTATGGTTTCGGCGCCTGATTAATTTTTCGTTCGAGACCTCGGAATTGAGCAGCGTCTGCATTTCCATTCACTTATTTCTCGATACGAATCTTTTTCCAAAAAGTCAGTTTTTGTCATTTTCGGATATTTTTATCGACCCGTCGCGTCTCGACTGTTTCTTATTTTCGAAAAACGAACCGACATTTCCGACAAATTAAAATATTTCGGATTCAATGGTCTCGACCATTTTCGTCAAAAATATTGTCGTCTAAGAATTTCATTGCTCGTTTTAATTTACGGTTTAAAAATTTAACATCTAGATAAAGTCTATCCTAATATTACCTTTAAATATCTCTTTCTCTCTCTCATTCACCCCCCCATCTGCCGTCCCATTTCCCCATAGCAGCAAACACCATAAGCTTTCATTTCTTCATTTCTTCAAGCTTCAAGTTTCGATCACTCTTTCATCTACCGTCCGATTTTCGATCCGAGTTCGATTTTGACAAGGTAGGAGCTTCTTCTTCATTCCCAACCAAACAAAATTTCATTCTTTCCATCTTTAAATTTTCGAAATTTTTGAAGGATGGTTGGATTGTTGTTCTAGCTTTTGATTAATGTTTATATGATGCTTAGTAATGTTTTTAATAAAGGAATCAAG
This sequence comes from Agastache rugosa, assembly GCA_031470985.1. NCBI lineage: Eukaryota > Viridiplantae > Streptophyta > Magnoliopsida > Lamiales > Lamiaceae > Agastache > Agastache rugosa. Next base: position 10,811,637 of record CM062607.1, read on the forward strand.
TTTGAAACCAAGTTTTTCTCAAAAAAAAAAAATATAAAATAAAAAGGACCGAAAATCCTAGAAATGTTAGGCTTTTGATTTTAGCTTTGATTCTTGATAAATTGTTTATAGATTATGCTTCTATGTGATGATATAAGCATGTGATAATTATTTGGGATTTTTCTAAAAATATTTTATTTATTGAATGAATTTGGATTTTTAATTCTTAATTTATCAAAAGGACCGAAATATATATATGTACAATAAAGCCATGTATTTGATTTTTAATGAAGAAGATAATGATAGAATTGGAATCTACGTTAAAAATTAAGTGACGTAGAATTTTTCAGAATTTTAATACCAAGTTTTGAAATTGAGAGTTTAATTCCTGGATTAAGTCAGCTGGATCCAGCCAGCTTGATTAACTCAGCTGAACCCAGTCAGCTGGATTAACCCAGCTGGACCCAGTCAGCTGGAATTACTGTTGGACCTGGTCATTGGATTAACTCAATGGACCCGATCAATTTGGATTAACTCAGTGGACCCGGTCAATCCCGGATTTTGGACTCTGTTTTCCGGCCGGCTCTGTTTTTCCGGCCGGCTCTGTTTTCCACTGTTTTCCGGCTCTGTTTTCTAGCCAGCTCAGTTTTCCAAATAACTCGGTTTTCCGGCTAGCTTGATTTTCCAGACAGCTTGTTTTATCCAGCTGATTTATGATCAACTTGTTTTCAGTTGTTTCTTTCGTAAACTCAAAAGTATATATTAAAGATTAATCAAGTTATCAAGTCTGTTATCGTATGGTTTCCCTCTCGATCTTTTTCTAAGATTTGATTATTTACGATTAAAGGAGGACATCATACATAGAAGAAAGGACGGAAGATTGAAGCTGGGTTTCCGTTCTGTAAACCATTAAGGTGGGCTTTTCTATATATCAAATAACTCGAGCTTTGCTCTGTTTTTCTTATCACTTTAAAAAGCATGTTTTAAAGTGATTGTCTTGGCATAAAAGAATTTGTTTTGTGAGTTCTATTATGCCTATCTGAGTTGATTCGCCAACTAGTAATCGATCGGATTCTGAGTTAGCCAAGAGGGTGCTTTCCAGAATTAGTGTACACGGTAGCCGGAGTGTGTGGTACTCTGTTGAGGGGTAGCCAGCCACGGTGAGAAGCGACCGCGGAAGAGTGCATTCTTCCCCGGCGTTATTCAGATTTGGTCATATTGAATTAAAAGTAAGAAAATGCTTGCAAGCAATTATGAAAAGAAATTTTAGTAAGCACGGGCCTTTAATGAAAAACCCCGTTGTGTTACTGTTGAAATGCCTGATAAATCCATTAAATCTATTATATGTTTTTGGCATGTGTTCACTAAGTACTTTGTACTTAGCCACCGTATATGTTTTTAAATATGCGGAGTTGAGTGACGGGTGACGGCGGGAGTTGAGTACGTGGTTGTAAATCCTTAATAAAGCTAGTCGAGCCTCGATTTCACATCTTCATATGTGGAGTCAATCTACGTTCTTTTTCCGCTGCAAACACTCTAATATGTTATCACACTTTTTGTTTAAGTATTTTGTACTTGAAACTTGAAACGACTTGTTAGTTCTATTTGAGAAATCCTTCGAGATTGTCTCGCGTTATATAATCAAAGTTTACTTCTATGTATTTCCTTGATGATTCAAGATTTATCCCTCAGTTATTCATTAATCCCCTTTCTTCCCCGCTTCTTAATTCCAACCCCTAGTCACACCCCGGCTTAGCCGTCCTTCGGGATTTGGGGCGTGACGAGTGGTATCAGAGCGTTTCGTTTGCTCTGAGCCTGAGTCTTCTTTTGAGTAAAAGTTTAGTTCGAACCACTAAACTTGAGAAACTAGTCACGAACTCAACACCCCGTTACGCCGGCTCAACCAATAATAAGGTAAGAAATTTTAAAAGTTCTCGTTCTTTGCAAAAGTTTAAAAACATCTTGAAAATATGTTTTAAATATTATTCTAAGCTTGAATTTAATGCTAGAATTTATCTCCTTGGAATTATATGATTTATAATTTCCGTTTTCAAGAGCATGTCGGATTGAGAACTTAGAAGAATTTTTCTAAGGCATTTTCCCGATTTTTGAGAACTTAGACTTTTAAGAAGCGTTGGTTTCAAAGCAATAAAGAAGAACTCAATCAACGAAGAAATGAAGAAGTAAAGAGAAACGAAAGCAAAAGAGAACGAATGTCACTTGCGTATAAGTGATATGAGCACAGTCATCTCCATTGAAGTTCATTATTCGACGGAACTTCAAGTTGACTTTGCTTTCCATTATAGAGAACCGTTTAGATTTTGCTGGTCGAATCTAGCTAAGTAAAGTTTAGTTGAGTTCTTCCTTTATTAGAGTTAAGAAACCTCTAAGTATAGAGTTATAAAATTTGAGAATTTTTTTTTTATTTTTGGATTTATATACAATTTTGAGATAATTGCTAAGTGCTTAAGTTAAGTGGTGCTATTTATTGTTTAAGTTGTTTTTGTTTAATACACAGTTTATTCTTTAAGTGCTTTAAGAATCCCTTAAGTTGTGTTAGTTTTTATCCTACCAGTTACTGATTTGTGTTTTGCAAATTCTTCTCTTAGGATGAGTACGGAGTGCTTCTCGAGCTTCTTCAGCAACCGGTTCAAGCCTCCCGTTAGGCCTGAGGTACTATTAAGGCTGTACCATGACTTCATCCCACGCTCGAGTTGTGACTTTGGACAGTATGTTATAGACTTTCTACACTACTGGAAACCTGTTAAGCAACTTGGAGTGGACGATAGACAAGCTATGGTGGACTGTATCGCCATGATGCCCCAGAAATGGAAGGGATGGGCGCAAAAACAGTCATGGTTTTTCCTTGTCTTGGTGGGGGCTAACACGGAACCTACAGGTGACTTTTGTCTGTTTGCATCCGCTTTGTTGAGACAGTTTGTCACAGTGGGTAGTTGTCCAAGAGTTGAATTTGAGGAGCACGCTTCGTACCGTCGACTGAATGACCTAGTACCGGTGGTCGACTTTCTTCTGGAGTTCTACCGAGGAGGAGCGGGGTCGACTACGGACCTACCCTTTCTTGGGGTTAGACAGGCCGACGAGTTTGCGCTGGACCTAGCGGTCCCACTTGACTATGGATTTCTTGAAGATATCACCTCCTCGTACCTCCGCACACCTAACCCGGCCCTTAGCTGCGGTGGACCTTGCGAGCTCCCATACCCTGTCTTTTTAGACAAGCCGATGGTTCTTGTCGGCCGGGCTAGCCTTGCGAGGAGATGGCAGCACCGAGTTGTACTTGGGGCCCGAGCGACTAGCACCGGCCGAGCCACACCGGGAGTAGCGGGCGACGGTACCGGATCAGCACCTACCCGACGCCGAGGTCGAAGGGACCTTGGGAGCGATTTTCGGCGTAGAGCTAGAGGAGGAAGAGGACCACGAGGAGTTTCCTTGGTGGTTGGAGCCCGGCGAGGGCGATGAGGAGAATGTTGCGGCGTCTCGAGAGTCGGACATGGACCCGTCTAGGGCCGGTTAGGCGTGGGAATTAGTTTTTGCTTTTGTAAATAGATCTGGAATGTGTTAGACTTCTTTTGGTGTAAATAGTCGGGAGTTAATGTAAATATAATCCCGAGTCTAGCATCTTTCCCTGTTGTTGACGGCAATGCATCTTGTTAAAGCATCCCGTCTTTTAAATTTCTAGAAGCATATTATAGATAGACAGATAGCCTAGTCTGGACGAGATAAAGTCTAGATCTTTTGGATGTAAGACCTCGTGGAGGCAAATTTTGGTTATACCAATATATATATATGACCCCATGTGAGGGCTTTTACTCTTATGTTGCAATCTTCTTATATTCTGTTTTTATGTTTGTCAACTTGAGAAGTTGTACAATCGAAATCCATTTATCTTTGTTCAAGTAATGATTGCCAATCTGTTTAAAGTTGTCATCGAGTATGCCAGTTTGATAAGTTATGTTCTAATAAGTTTCTTTCTAAATCTCAGAATATCTTCAAAATGGAAGCTGAAAATGAAGGAGGAAGAAGAGGACGTGGGAGAGGTAGAGGAAGAGGTAGGGGTAGGGGTAGACCTCGAAGAGAAGATCAGGAGCGTCAGGAAGCCCCACCTCCACCTCCACCACCACATCGCCGTGATATCGAGGATCTATTCCTCAAAAGAAATCCACCTACTTTCAATGGATCTGGAAACCCGAGCGATGCGGAGCTTTGGGTAAGAGCTATTGAAAGAATTTTCCAGCTTCTCAGATGTACTGATGAGGAGCGTCTTTCTTGCATAGCCTTTCAACTCATTGGACCTGCTGACTTCTGGTGGGAGGCTCGCAAGAAAATCATTCCAGAGGAGCATCTGGCTCAGTATACCTGGAATGAATTCAAAGAGGCACTGTTTGACAAATATGTGCCAAAGACTTATAGAGCAAAGAAGGAATCTGAATTCTATAATTTGAAGCAAGGAAAGATGTCTGTGACGGAATATGATGGAATATTCTGTGAATTGGCAAGATATGCACCGGATCAAGTTGATACGGATGAGAAAATGGCAAAGAAGTTCCGTTCTGGACTAAGACACGAGATTGGAGTGTCGTTAGCCAGTCATGGAGGGCTGAGCTACACTGAGTCACTAGAGAGAGCTCTAGAGATGGAGGCAGTAATGCCGGAAGAAAGACGAGCTCCAGTATCCGTGCCGGTACAAGCTCAAGCTCAGACTCAGAACCATTTCAACAATAACTACAAGGGCAAGAGAAAATGGGAAGGCGGAAATAACAGTGGTTACTATCAACACAACAACCGTCAGGGTAATCAGGGTGGTAATCAACGTGGCTTTCAACAGCCTAATCAGAATAGCAATCAGAACAATAACAACCTTGGCAAGAGGCCATGGCAAGGAAATAACCAGTCAGGGCAATGGCAAGGGCGGCAGAATGCTCCGAATCAAGGAGGCAACGGTCAGGGAAAGGTTGTAATCCCTACTTGCCGTAAGTGTAATAGGGTACATTTCGGCGTCTGTCAGGTGGGCACCGAAAACTGTTTTAATTGCGGCCAAAAGGGTCACATGAAGAGAGAGTGCCCGAGACCACCCCAAGCACTTAGGCCGAACCAATATGGTCAACCCCAACCTCTGAGGGCTATACAGGCGCAGCAGCAACCTCAACAACAGCCACAACAGTGGAATGCTAGGGCCTTTGCCATCGAACAAAAGCCGCCAATTAAGAACAAAGGAAATTTGGCAGGTATGGGCAAACTTCTTAACTTTCCTGTAATTATTTTGTTCGATACCGGAGCATCACACTCTTTTATTTCTAGTTCTTGTGTCGATAATTTAGATATCATACCAGAACGAGCTAGTCATAAAATGAGAGTAACTACACCATCCGGAGAGATCACAACCACTTCACTTGTTTGCTCTAACCTAGAATTGGAACTAGGAACTTTTAAGGTTATAGCTAACAATTTGAATGTCATGGTAATGCGGGACGTAGATATAATCCTAGGAATGGATTGGTTAGCTGAGAACTATGCTACGATTCTCTGTAATGAGAGAAAAATTTCTTTTCAATTACCCAGAGAAGAGCCCACAGAATTTCACGGAATTACAATGGGTAGGAGAGTGCCAGTTATCTCTGCCCTTCAAGCTAAGAAGATGATGAAAAAGAAAGACTGTCAGGCTTTCCTTGTTTACCTGAACGGGGAAGCCGGAGTCGAAAAGACCATAGGAGATGTGGCGATCGTCAGAGAATTCGAGGACGTATTTCCAGAAATACTACCAGGACTGCCACAAAATCGACAAGTGGACTTCAACATTGACCTGGAGCCCGGGTCAGCCCCAGTGTCGAAAGCACCATACAGAATGGCACCGAAGGAATTACAAGAACTCAAGATACAACTACAAGAATTGTTGGATCTTGGTTTTATTAGACCAAGTGTTTCACCATGGGGAGCACCTGTTCTATTTGTAAAGAAAAAGGACGGCACAATGAGAATGTGCATAGATTATCGAGAGTTGAACAAGATAACCCTCAAGAATAAATATCCTTTGCCAAGGATAGATGACCTGTTTGATCAACTCAAGGGAGCATGTGTGTTTTCAAAAGTAGACCTTAGGTCCGGGTATCATCAATTGAAAATCAAACCAGAAGATATACCCAAGACGGCTTTCCGAACACGATATGGCCACTACGAGTTCTTAGTTATGCCATTCGGATTGACTAATGCTCCTGCAGTATTCATGGATCTCATGAATAGAGTTTTTCACCCATACTTAGACAAGTTCGTCTTAGTATTTATTGACGACATTCTCATTTATTCCAAAAATGAGAAAGAGCACGAAGAACACTTGAGAATAGTGTTGGAAACTTTGAGAACTGAGAAACTATATGCCAAGTTCAGTAAGTGCGAGTTTTGGCTGAGTGAAGTGATGTTTCTTGGGCACATTGTGTCAGCAGGAGGTATCAAGGTGGACCCTGCTAAAGTGGAAGCGGTACGTGACTGGAAGTCACCAACCAACCCTAATGAGATTAGGAGCTTTTTAGGTCTAGCCGGATACTATAGAAGATTCATTGAAGGATTTTCTAAGATAGCTAGACCTATGACACAATTACTCAAGAAAGGAATCAAATATAAGTGGACGGATGAGTGTGAGGCAAATTTCCAAGAACTAAAAGACAAGTTGTCTACGGCACCAGTTTTGGCTCTCCCAGGAACAAATAAAGAATATGTGGTGTATACAGATGCTTCTAAAAATGGACTAGGTTGTGTGCTGATGCAAGATGGAAAGGTGATAGCCTATGCATCACGACAACTTAGGCCACATGAAGTCAATTACCCCACACATGATCGGAATTAGTACCGTTGTGCATTCGTTAAAAATCTGGAGACATCACCTATATGGAGTTAGGGTTGAGATTTTTACGGATCATAAGAGTCTAAAATACTTTTTCGAGCAAAAAGAATTGAATATGAGACAAAGAAGATGGCTCGAATTAGTAAAGGATTATGACTGTGGTATCAATTACCATCCAGGCAAAGCTAATGTTGTAGCAGATGCTTTGAGTCGCAAGACTCCAACACACTTAGCTTGTTTCCTTACCGAAGAAGGAGAACTCATTCAAGACTTTGAGAGAATGAGTTTGGAGGTGATCAATTCACCAGAAACAATAACTAGTCGTGTTGCAACCCTAGTGGCTATACCAGACTTGCGAGAAAGAATAATAAGTGCTCAGAGGAAAGATGAGGTGTTTGAGAAACTACGTACGAAGGTGAGATCGAGTAACCCTAGCGGTTACTGCAAGCAACAGATAATGCAATCGAGTTCGATGGAAGACTTTGTATTCCTCATGATGACGAACTGATAAATGACATCATGAGTGAATCTCATGATACACCTTACACTGCTCATCCGGGAAGTACGAAGATGTATCAGGACTTAAAGAGAAAGTTCTGGTGGGACGGCTTAAAGCGAGATGTAGCCTCCTTCGTTGAACGATGTCTGGCTTGTCAGCAAGTAAAAGCCTTACACCAACGACCTTATGGAAAGTTACAACCGTTGGATATTCCAACATGGAAGTGGGAAGGTATAACAATGGATTTTGTGACCGGTCTGCCGAAGTCAAAAAGAGGAAACACTGCAATATGGGTTGTAGTAGACCGTCTCACAAAGTCAGCTCATTTTATACCAATTCCGATTACCTATGGATCGGAGAAATTAGCCCAATTATATGTCCGTGAGATCGTACGTCTGCACGGAGTACCAACGTCGATAACATCAGATAGAGATTCAAAATTCACCTCAAGATTTTGGATCAGCTTGCAAAAAGAATTGGGTACCAAACTCAATTTCAGCACAGCTTTTCACCCTCAAACAGACGGTCAGTCTGAAAGAACAATCCAAACACTAGAAGACATGTTGAGAACTGTGGTGTTGGATCAAGGTGGGAGCTGGGAAAATGTTTTGCCACTAATCGAATTTGCTTATAATAACAGTTATCAAGCAACAATAGGCATGGCTCCATATGAAGCATTGTATGGAAAGAAATGTAGATCACCGCTTTATTGGGATGAAGTAGGTGAAAGGAAAAATCTAGGGCCAGATTCAGTCGGTGAAATGATAGAGATCATTCGACAGATCCGACTGAGAATAAAGGAAGCCCAAAGTCGACAGAAATCTTATGCCGACGTACGTCGATCTGAGTTATCATTCGAAATTGGGGATAAGGTTTTCCTCAAGGTTTCTCCGTCTAAGGGAATTATTAGGTTTGGCGTGAAGGGTAAGCTTAGACCCAGATTTATTGGACCTTTTGAGATTTTGGAAAAGATAGGACTCGTTGCTTATAGATTGGCTTTACCGCCAAGTCTAGGGAGTGTTCATAATGTTTTCCATGTCTCTCAATTAAGAAAATACGTGTTCGATCCTAAACACGTGGTTCACCAGCAAGACATTGTTCTTAGTCCGGATTTGAGCTATGAAGAAAGACCGCAAGCTATCTTGGACCGAAAGGTACAAGAACTCCGAACCAAGACGATACCGCTTGTAAAAGTTTTATGGAATCACCACGGGCAAGAAGAAGCTACGTGGGAACTCGAAGAAAAGATGCTGGAAAAATACCCTGAGCTTTTTGAAGAAGGTATGCAAATTTCGGGACGAAATTTCTTGTTAGAGGGGTAGAATGTAATACCCCGGGTTTTATTATCTCGTTATAATTAAAATTTTATTAATTATTAAAGTTTTGCATTTCTTAATTGCTAATTTTCAATTATAAGATTTATGGCGCGATCCGTTTCTAAAAATTTATTTCAGAAATCGAGTAACCGGATACAGGATTATGGTTTCGGCGCCTGATTAATTTTTTTTTCGTTCGAGACCTCGGAATTGAGCAGCGTCTGTATTTCCATTCACTTATTTCTCGATACGAATCTTTTTCCAAAAAGTCAGTTTTTGTCATTTTCGGATATTTTTATCGACCCGTCGCGTCTCGACTGTTTCTTATTTTCGAAAAACGAACCGACATTTCCGACAAATTAAAATATTTCGGATTCAATGGTCTCGACCATTTTCGTCAAAAATATTGTCGTCTAAGAATTTCATTGCTCGTTTTAATTTACGGTTTAAAAATTTAACATCTAGATAAAGTCTATCCTAATATTACCTTTAAATATCTCTTTCTCTCTCTCATTCACCCCCCCATCTGCCGTCCCATTTCCCCATAGCAGCAAACACCATAAGCTTTCATTTCTTCATTTCTTCAAGCTTCAAGTTTCGATCACTCTTTCATCTACCGTCCGATTTTCGATCCGAGTTCGATTTTGACAAGGTAGGAGCTTCTTCTTCATTCCCAACCAAACAAAATTTCATTCTTTCCATCTTTAAATTTTCGAAATTTTTGAAGGATGGTTGGATTGTTGTTCTAGCTTTTGATTAATGTTTATATGATGCTTAGTAATGTTTTTAATAAAGGAATCAAGTTTGAAACCAAGTTTTTCTCAAAAAAAAAAATATAAAATAAAAAGGACCGAAAATCCTAGAAATGTTAGGCTTTTGATTTTAGCTTTGATTCTTGATAAATTGTTTATAGATTATGCTTCTATGTGATGATATAAGCATGTGATAATTATTTGGGATTTTTCTAAAAATATTTTATTTATTGAATGAATTTGGATTTTTAATTCTTAATTTATCAAAAGGACCGAAATATATATATGTACAATAAAGCCATGTATTTGATTTTTAATGAAGAAGATAATGATAGAATTGGAATCTACGTTAAAAATTAAGTGACGTAGAACTTTTCAGAATTTTAATACCAAGTTTTGAAATTGAGAGTTTAATTCCTGGATTAAGTCAGCTGGATCCAGCCAGCTTGATTAACTCAGCTGGATCCAAATTGATTAACTCAATTTGAACTCGGTCATTGAATCACCCAATTGGACCCGGCCATTGGATTAACTCTTGGACCCGGTCATTGGAATTACCCAATTTGGACCCGTTTGAATTACACTGGACCTGGTCAGTGGATTAACTCGGTGGTCCAGGCTCTGTTTTCCGGCCGGCTCTGTTTTCCGGCCCAGCTCTGTTTTCCGGCCCGGCTCTGTTTTTCCAGCCAGCTCTGTTTTTCTAGCCAGCTCAGTTTTCCAAATAACTCAGTTTTTCCAGCTAGCTTGATTTTCCAGACAGCTTGTTTTATCCAGCTGATTTATGATCAACTTGTTTTCAGTTGTTTCTTCCGTAAACTCAAAAGTATATATTAAAGATTAATCAAGTTATCAAGTCTGTTATCGTATGGTTTCCCTCTCGATCTTTTTCTAAGATTTGATTATTTACGATTAAAGGAGGACATCATACATAGAAGAAAGGACGGAAGATTGAAGCTGGGTTTCCGTTCTGTAAACCATTAAGGTGGGCTTTTCTATATATCAAATAACTCGAGCTTTGCTCTGTTTTTCTTATCACTTTAAAAAGCATGTTTTAAAGTGATTGTCTTGGCATAAAAGAATTTGTTTTGTGAGTTCTATTATGCCTATCTGAGTTGGTTCGCCAACTAGTAATCGATCGGATTCTGAGTTAGCCAAGAGGGTGCTTTCCAGAATTAGTGTACACGGTAGCCGGAGTGTGTGGTACTCTGTTGAGGGGTAGCCAGCCACGGTGAGAAGCGACCGCGGAAGAGTGCATTCTTCCCCGGCGTTATTCAGATTTGGTCATATTGAATTAAAAGTAAGAAAATGCTTGCAAGCAATTATGAAAAGAAATTTTAGTAAGCACGGGCCTTTAATGAAAAACCCCGTTGTGTTACTGTTGAAATGCCTGATAAATCCATTAAATCTATTATATGTTTTTGGCATGTGTTCACTAAGTACTTTGTACTTAGCCCTGTATATGTTTTTAAATATGCAGGTTGAGTGACGGGTGACGGCGGGAGTTGAGTACGTGGTTGTAAATCCTTAATAAAGCTAGTCGAGCCTCGATTTCACATCTTCATATGTGGAGTCAATCTACGTTCTTTTTCCGCTGCAAACACTCTAATATGTTATCACACTTTTTGTTTAAGTATTTTGTACTTGAAACTTGAAACGACTTGTTAGTTCTATTTGAGAAATCCTTCGAGATTGTCTCGCGTTATATAATCAAAGTTTACTTCTATGTATTTCCTTGATGATTCAAGATTTATCCCTCAGTTATTCATTAATCCCCTTTCTTCCCCGCTTCTTAATTCCAACCCCTAGTCACACCCCGGCTTAGCCGTCCTTCGGGATTTGGGGCTGTGACATATTCATCATAGAAGCTTACTTAATTCATCAAATTGATCATAGGATCAAAGAATAAATTTTCTAATTTATTTCCATATTTTTCGAAAAAATGGAAATTAGGGCTAGGATTCATTTCTCAATAATTTAATGATAGAAATGTAATCTAAATCACTTATTTAACATCATAATTAAAGATAAAATCCATCCTCTAACATATGCATGATTTGCGATATTTTTGGAGAAGAAGGGGATGGCTTGTTCTTGCTTAATATTAAGCTAAAAGCTTAACTAATAATAGATCTCACCTTTTTTGATGATTTTATGATTATTTCCTTTGATCACCCAAGCTTAATTCTTCCTTCTTCAATGGAGTTTTTGTGTGTGTGTAAGTGTGTGTGTTCTGCAATGTGTGTCTGTGAGTGTGTGTTATGCGTGAGTTGAGAGAGATGAGAGAGTAATGAGAGATGCATGAACTTATATTACATGCATCAACTTAATTCATTGAATTTAATTAAATTTGTATGCCACATGTCCAACATAAGCAATCATTTGGTTGGGAGACATGGTGAGGTGGCTTAATTAAATAATAAAATAATAGATGTTAGTGTTAGTAATCTAACACATGCTTTAATTAATTTATTAACCTTAGATTAGTAATTAAACTAATCATTAAATATTGATAATCAAGGTTTAATTAGGAAATAATAATTAAGCTTATAATACAAGCTTTATTTCCTAGGAAAAATTATGCTTAATAACTTAGCTTAATTAATTAATTAAACATTAAGCATATAAATCTCATCTTAATTGATCAATTAATTCTCTAATTAATTGATCATTCATCAAATAAATAATCATTGAGGCTTTAATTAAAAAGCTCTCGTTCTATAATTATTTATTAGGGTTTCTCAAACCCTAATATAAACTTCCTCTGAAAATTTCCGGAAATAAAATCCGAAAATTTATTAAATTGCCGGAGAAAAATTCATAAATCCCTAGAAATTTAAATACTTAAAAAATGACACATATTTATTAAATCATGCACATATAATGGCACATAATCATAAACATTCTTAATATTTCATCTCGGATTAACCAAAATGAAAATAAAATGTAAATCATCAAAATTCGGCAAATTAAACCTGCCGAATTTTTTTTTTAAATGTCGGAACTTAATTTCCTTCAAATCCTCGCATTTTAAAATTATTCTAATTACTTATCTTAATTATTTACTAAGATTAGTTATGAAAAAACGGGGTATTACATTCTCTCCCCCTAAAAATAAATTTCGTCCCGAAATTTACTTACCTCAAAGGAAAAGCTCGGGATACTTCCCTTTCATTTTATTTTCGAGCTCTCATGTAGCTTTCTCTAGCCCGTGGTGTCTCCATTTACCTTTTACTGAGGCGATCAATTTATTTCTTAACTGTTGGACCTTTCGATCCAAGATCGCTTCTGGTTTCTCCTCATAACTGAGGTCTGGTTATGAAACCACTTCTTCTTGTCAAATAACATGCTCAGGATCGAACATGTATTGACACAACTAGGACACATGGAATACGTTATGCGAATTTCTAAAGCTTGGCGATAATGCCAGCTTATACGCTACTTGACCAATCCTTTCCAACATTTCATACGGTCCTATGTAACACGGCTTAAGCTTTCCTTTTTCGCCAAAACTATAAATTACTCTCGAAGGCGAAACATTTATAAACACTTTATCTCCTACTTCAAATTTTAATTTGGATCTTCGAGAATCTGCATAAGATTTTTGACAATCTTGCGCTTCTTTAATTCGCTGCTTAATTTGGCAAACAATCTTGATTATTTCTTCTACAGCATCGGGCCCTAAAACTTTTCTTTCACTTATTTCATCCCAATAAAGCGGGGACCTACATTTTCTTCTTTAAAGAGCTTCATAGGGTGTCATGTCAATCGTCATCTGATAACTGTTGTTGTATGCAAACTCAACGAGAGGTAAAACTAGCTCTCAATAGTTACTTCGATATAATACAACAGTTCTGAGCATATCATCTAAGATTTTAATTGTCCTCCCGGACTGACCATCCGTATGAGGATGAAAAGCAGTGCTGAAATTTAAATTGGTACCCATCTCACTTTGTAAACTTCTCCAAAAACAGGAGGTAAACTTTGAATTTTGAACTGAAGTGATCAATCTGGGCATGCCGTGCAATCGCACTATTTATTTGACATACAACTGAGCTAACTTATCCGATCCATATGTTTCTGGAATTGGTATGAAATGAGCAGATTTCGCCAATCTGTCCACTATTACCCATATTTCTGTATTTCCTTTCTTAGACTTAGGTAACCTAGTTACAAAGTCTATAGTGGTACCATCCCATTTCCATTCCGAAATTTCTAACGGCTAGAATTTTCCATAAGGCCGTTAATGTAAAGCTTTAACTTGCTGACAGGCTAAACATCGCTCTACAAACGAAGCTATAACTCGCTTCATTCATTCCCACCAAAATTTCTGTTTCAAGTCTTGATACATTTTGGTGTTTCTAGGATGAGCTGTATAAGACGTTTCATGAGCTTCTCTCATGATCTCAGCTTTTAATTCTTCTTTATCTGGAACACAAATCCTTTCTTTAAATAGGAGAGTATTATCTCCAGCTTCATGAAAATCTTCTGCTTTTTCTTTGCGAATCTTAAGTCGCAAATTCTCTAACTTTTCATCTTTCATTTCAGCATCTGAAATTCTCATTTTCAAATCTAGATTTATTTCCAAAGCTGCAATTAATTGCTCTGTAAATTGTGGTTATCAAACCACTTCTATTTTCAGCTTTCCAAAACTTTTAATAAGCTCTTTTTCTTGATTAGGTAAAAATCCTAACTCGGTTATGCTTTTCTTGTTCAAAACATCATCTACTACATTTGCTTTTTTTGAATGATAGGAAATTTTGCAATCGTAGTCCTTTACTAACTCGAGTCATCTTCTTTGCCTCATATTCAACTCTTTTTACTCGAAAAAGTATTTGAGGCTCTTATGATCCGAAAAGATCTCACACTTGGCTCCATAAAGATAATGTCTCCAATTTTTTTTTTTTAAGCATGCACAACTGTTGTTAGCTCTAAATCATGGGTTGGATAATTCTCTTCATGAGGTCTGAGCTGTCATGATGCATACGCAATAACTTTGCCATCTTGCATCAGGACACAACCCAATCCATTCTTTGATGCATCCGTATAAACGGTAAAAATCCTTGTCTACTTCTGGCACTGCTAGAACTGGAGCAGTGGTTAGCTTTCTTTTAAGCTCTTGGAAACTTTCTTTGCATTCAGGAGACCACTTAAACTTCGATTCTATCTTAAAAAGTTGGGTCATTGGCCTTTCTATCTTAGAGAATCCTTCAATGAATCTCCGATAGTAACCTGCTAGACCCAAGAAACTACGAATCTCATGGGGTGACTTTGGAGATTTCCATTCTTGAACTGCTTGCACTTTAGAATTGTCTACTTTAATTCCTTCGGAAGAAACAACATGTCCGAGGAAATTTACTTCTTTTAGCCAAAATTCACACTTGCTGAATTTGGCATATAACTTCTCAGATCTTAATTTTTTTTTTCTAAGACAATTCGAAGATGCTTTTCATGCTTTGTTTCATTTCTTGAATATATGAGAATGTCATCAATAAAGACTATGACAAATTTATTCAAGAATTCGTGAAAAACTCGATTTATGAGATCCATGAATACTGCCGGAGCATTTATCAATCCAAACGGCATTACTACAAACTTGTAGTAGCCATATCTCGTTCGAAATGCATTTTTTTTTTGGAATGTCTTCTTGACGAATCTTCAACTGATGATAGCCAGATTTATTTTTTATTTATTTATTTATTTTTACTCTTTGAGAAAACACTGGCTTCTCTGAGCTGATCAAATAGATCATCTATCCTTGGCAAAGAATACTTGTTCTTCAATGTCAACTTGTTTAATTCTCGGCAATCTATACACATTCTTAGACTACCGTCTTTCTTTTTGACAAATAAAATTGGTGCTCCCCACGAGAAAACACTAGGCCTGATAAAACCAAGATCAAGCAATTCTTGTGGCTGGATCTTTAGTTCCTGCAATTCTTTTGGGCCATTCTATACGGCGCCTTTGATATTGGAGCAGAACCAGGTTCAAGGTCAATGGTAAATTCCAATTGCCTGTCTATGGGTAATCCTGGCAAACTTCAGGAAATACATCTTTAAACTTACGAACTACAGGTATATCATCGATATTCTTTTCTTGGTTTTCATCTTTGTTGAGTTAACCAAGATATACTTGTACATCTTTTCTTCTCAACAACCTTCTTCCTTGAATTGCCGAAATAATCGGCATTCCTCTCTTGTTTCTCTCTATTCCAAAAAATAGAGTTGGTTCTTTTCCAGGGGCCTGGAAAAAAATCTGTCTTTGCTTACACCGAATGGTGGCAAAATTCTCAGTTAACCAATCCATTGCCAAAATAATGTCTACGTCCCACATTTGAATTAGATTTAGGGTTTTAACTGACATCTTAAGGAATCCAAATTTAAATTCTAGATTAGGGCAAACATGCATGACTGGGGTAGTTTTACCTACCGGGATTGATACTCTTAAGTTCTGGCTATATCTCTCTATTTTAAAGCCCAGAGTATCTACGCGTGCATTTGATATAAAAGAATGTGATGCACCGGTATCGAAAAGATTTATAACAGGTACATCATTTATCTAACCCATACCCGCCAGATTGCCCTGATCTTTGACACTCGCTTTCTGCTCAAGAGCAAAAACCCTCTGGTGATGATGCTGCTCTTGCTGCGGTGTTCGCTGCTTCAGCTTCTGCTGCTGAGGCCGAGGAATTTGACGTTGACACTGCTGCGTCTATGGGACTCCTTCAATGGCTTTTAAGTGTGGAGGCTGATACTGATTAAGTTTTCTCCTCCAGTTCCTTGCTGCCTACATGGGCACTGTTAAGAATAATGCCCTAGTTGCCCATATGCATAGCAGCTGTTACTTCATGCTGCGCAAATTCCCTAATGCATTTTACCATACTTAGGGCATGCAGAAATTCCTTGCTGTATCTGAGACAAGCTATCTTTACCAAGCACAGGAGGTCTACATATATATATATATATATATATATTTTTTTTTTCTTGAGTCGATTGCTGCTGACTCTGCCTATGCCATGACTTCTTGTTAGGTTGACACCCAACATTTCATTTCATTTTTTTTTCTTTTTTAAACTGCCTTTGGTACGAAGATTACGGTTTAACGGCTACTGGGATTTATTTAGGGGAGGTGCTGGAGTCTGAACTGGCTTTTCTAGCTGCACAGCCAACTCCATATCCAAGGCTCGATTCAACGCTTTAGCGTAGGTCATAGCACTCTGACTTGCTTAGACCAATCTTATATCTTGCCTAAGTCCGGCACGAAAAAGCTCGGACATATTCTCATCTGAATCAACTTTATCGGGGGCGTAACTAGCTAAATCACAAAATTCACTGTCGTACTCTGCCTCTATCTTCTTTACTTGCTTTAAATTTTGCGAACTCACTTTAGTTCTGCTTGCAAAAGCTTTTCGAAACATCTTTCGAAAAGGGCTTCATTGGACACCCAAGTGAGATTTTCAAGCTGCTCGGGAGTAAAAATCTTCTGACGAGCTTCTCACTAATGGTAGCTGATCTTTTCAACTGATACGACATACATGCGAGATGATCGCTGTCATCACATCAAAGAAACATAAAGATTCGCTCTAAAGTACGATTCCATTCATCTGCTTTTGACAGATTTCCTCTTCCGTCGAAGGTCGGGGGTTTTTGTCGAAGAAATAATTCTTCGATTCTCCTCTCAAGCTCGGGAGATAGGGTAGGATCTTGCTGCTCTTCTTCTACTTCTTCCTCTACCCTATTTCTTTCTTGGCATTCTAGTTTTTAAGAAACTATAAAACTATCACGAAATAACTTTATTCTTATCGAGCTTTGCATTTAAGCACCTTTTCATCTTATTCTTTATTGCATAAGCAAATACTTCACAAGCAAATTCTTAAATTGTAGATCTTAACATTCAAGAATTCACATCACATCATAATATAATCACTTACATAACTTCACTTAGTAGTCATGGAATAGCAACATAACTTAACTTCATAACTTTTCTTAATCATTATTAAAGTACTCAGCTTTATATCTTTTCTTAATTAGGAAATCATTAATAAAGCACTCAGCTTTATAAACTTGTCTTAAATAGCAGCAGAATAACTTGACTTATAAATTGACAGAATAAATTATCTGTCTTTTATAACTTGACTTTAACTTCTATCATTTTTAATTTATTTTCACAACATTCTTTATACTTTCATCTCATTATTTAACTTTCCTTAATAACTCAACTTTTAACTCTTAAAGAAATATTTTCTTCTTTCATTTTCATGAAAGCCTTTACTTCATTCCTTCATCATCTTACTTATCTTTCCTCATACTTTCTTTTCTCATAGAGCATCATTACTTCACATCTTACACTTTAAGGAAGCATCAACTTAATTTAAATAACATCTTTAATCAGTTTTCTTCATATAACTTCTTTTCTTACTTATGCTTTCCTTTTCTTCATACTTCATCATATCTCTTCGTATTACTTAAATACTTTAGGAAAACATCAAATTATCTTAAATAACTGCTTTGGTCATTTTTCTCAATATACTTAAAAATTTGCCTTTTTGAGGTCTTTTCAAGGATTTATATACAGCAAAAGCTATCCCTAGGTCATCTGTGATGTTAGGACATCACACAAAAATATCATTAGTGGTACGGACTACTACTCCGTTACAGATCTAACTACGTCATATTATGCATCAAATATTCACACCCACACACATATTTACATCATCATTACTTTCATAACTTTAACTTAATAATCACGCAATAGCGAAGCAACTTAATTTCATACACTTTTATCAGCATGGCAATCAATATTAAAGCACTTAGCTTCATAGACATTTCTTAATTATTTAAATAGCAACAAGCTAACTTAGCTTATAACCTTAACAATTAAACAATTGTCAGAATAATTTAACTTTCTTTACTTAACTTTAAACATTTAACACATCAATCATAACTTATTTTCATAAAATTCTCCTTCTTTACTTTCTCACTTCATTTCATTAATTAACTTCATTATGGAGGCAGAAGACCCATATTACTGAGTTTCTAGCTATGTGGGTTGATCAGGTCCACATAACAGTCCGTCAGTCACATGGAACTTCTGTCTCGTTTACCAATCCTATCATACGGAATCACAACCTCTTCAAGAAAATTTCAAGGTTCTTTTAGAGGTTTTGCGTAAAATTGCTACTCCCGTCTTATTTCTTAATTCCAAAGACTTCCGCAAATCGAGTCTTAACTTAAAATAACGCCTTTCTCAACAAAAAGGGTAAATGAAATGTCTATGCTTTTCTCTTCATAAGGCATCAAAACTTTACAATATATCTTCAAACTTTAAACTTTTAATCTTTAGAAAACTTTTAATACATACCTGACTTTGCCGGATGAGATGAGGTGCTGGACTTTTGTCGTTTAAGACTTAACTAGTCTAGGGGTTCAAGTCTAGACTAGACTCAAGAGAAAAATTTTAGACTTAGAGCAGACAAGCTGCTCTGATACCACTCTGTCGCAGCCCGACTTAGAATGAAGATAACCAAGCCGGTGGGTCCCACGACGTACATAATTTATGATTAACCAAGGAACAAGATAACGACCCAGTTATCCAACAAAAACCATCATACAATAAATCATACTTTCAAGTCAAACCAAAATAGCCGAGAATGGTCAAAAGACAATACCATCTCGTATCAGAGTTTAGCAACGGAAACAAGGTTTATCAAGTCATAGCTTCAACATCACAATAAGACAACAATTACTGAATAAATTCAGAGTGTTGCAGCGGAAACAACATGACATATCTTTGATTATATGTATGAAGACATATAATCCTGCTCAACATCAACAATGTCTCAAGAGGTCAACAACAAAAGTCCGCCCAGTACACTCCATCTTCATCCAAGCTAGCCTGCACATTTTAGAAATAACATGCAGGACTGAGTACTTTTGTACTCAGTGGACACATACCAAAATAATTGAAAATTTGCTGCTTAGAGCTATAGATTGATTCTTGCCATAAAGCATAGCACAAGTAAATTTTTATAAACAAACCTGTGCATGCTCAAACCTTTTCCTTTCATTAAAAGTGACTGCGCAGTCAAAATACTTATCATGTATGTACCACATCTACTATAATTTTTGAGTGTTGAGAAGTAGGCCTCCTTCTCAAACACTTGTAATCGTCCCACCATAAAGGAAGGCTCCCGATTACTACATAGTGTACACAAATCCTACATTACGTAGGACCGAATTCGTCTTTCTTTGGTAGATGGTATCATACAAAAACTTCAAAAATTGGCAAGTCAATCACTTTGAAAATCATCACACACATATATATAATCATAATATCACATTCTTTATTTCTTTAGTTCAGAAAGCCCACCTGGACTGAAGCTACTTTATCTATACTTGAACTTCTCGGTTTTTTCCTCACTTTTCAGTCCCGCTCGTTCCTTCATTTAATAATTAAATTTAAACATAAGAGCGAGAAAAATTAAATATTCAAATGAGGACTGCCGCTGCAATTCTTAAAATTTCTCTAATTTATCTCGGCTTTTTCAAGGGTTTTTCTCTCGGCAATTAGGAACTAAACTTTTCTAATTACTTCCTCTTTCTTACTTAACTTCTTAATCGATAATTAATCGATTATAACTTCAGGATATATTTTAAAACATAAATCCATATACCTCTAATTTAACTTTATAGATAAACATATAATCACATAATTCCTCATTTAACTCCATAAATAAACATATAATCATATAATTCATCATTAAACTTCATGAATATATATATAAACATGCAATTCAGCATTTAACTTCATAAATGCATATAAGCATATAATTAATAATTAAACTCATATTAATCACTTCATCCATCATTTAAACTTATTCTTAAACATATTATCATTTAATCATATAAGTGTTTATTAAACACTTAAACTCTTCATCTAATTTAATAAGCATATTAAAATGCTTCACTTCTTTATTAACATATAATCATAACATTATATTAATAAAATATGTCCTTGACATATTTATTTATTAATGACGTATCATTAATACTTAATTCGTCATTAACACGTTATAAGCAACTAATGACCATTCACATATATAATTAATGGAAAAATCATCATTAACATTTAATTAATGATTACTATCTTCATTATCCTTTATTTAACATATATTTAATCTCTATTATTTATATCTTTAACTTAAAAATATTTTGGACTCGTCAAACGAGCTCCGAAAAATTTCAAATTGATTCCTTATACTTTTTATGCTAAATTTAGCATATTTACATAGTTACATCATTAAACTGGATCTTCTATACGTATAAACCTCCGACTTCGAAAAATAGCCGAAAAATAGAAAAATCTCAAAACTTCGTATTAAAATTCCAAAAAATTCTACGATACTTAATTTTTATCGTAGAATTCATTTCCATCATTATTTTCTTAATTAAAAATGAAATACATGGCCTTATTATATATATAACTTTCGGCCCTTTCTCTATAATTAGGGCTAAATGCCCAATTTCATTCTAATCACTTTCAAACATCTTAAAATAATTTATAAACCTCAAATAGAACATTTTTACTGAATTAAATTGAAGAAAATGGAAACCCTAGTTCTTTAAACCTTTCGAAAATTACACATTAGGGTTTAGGCTATTTATTTTTCTCCAATTTCACTTGTAATATTTTTAAATATAATCATAGAGATTATTTGAATCATTACTTAATCAATTCATGCTTCAATTGAAAAACCCCTAAATTTTTATCAAACTTTAATTTTTGAAATTAAATCAAATGACCTTCAAAAATTCTCATAAATTCATCATAAGCTTATTTCACCATTCTAAGCTCATATCCATCATCAATTTCATCATAAAAATTCATCATAAAAAATTCTCACTTATAAACCCGAATAATTCGAAATTAATTCAAATTAGGGCAAGGAGAATTCTAACTCATTAAAATGCATGATTTTCGATATTTTGGGAGAAGAAGGGGATGGCTTGTTCTTGCTTAATATTAAGCTAAAAGCTTAACTAATAATAGATCTTACCTTTTTGGATGATTTTATGATTATTTTCTTTGATCACCTAAGCTTAATTCTTCCTTGTTCAATAGAGTTTTTGTGTGTGTGTAGATGTGTGTGTTCTGCAATGTGTGTGTGTGAGTGTGTGTGATGCGTGAGTTGAGAGAGATGAGAGAGTAATGAGAGATGCATGAACTTATATTACATGCATCAACTTAATTCATTGAATTTAATTAAATTTGTATGCCACATGTCCAACATAAACAATCATTTGGTTGGGAGATATGGTGAGGTGGCTTAATTAAATAATAAAATAATAGATGTTAGTGTTAGTAATCTAACACATGCTTTAATTAATTTATTAACCTTAGATTAGTAATTAAATTAATCATTAAATATTGATAATCAAGGTTTAATTAGGAAATAATAATTAAGCTTATAATACAAGCTTTATTTCCTAGGAAAAATTATGCTTAATAACTTAGCTTAATTAATTAATTAAACATTAAGCATATAAATCTCATCTTTATTGATCAATTAATTCTCTAATACTTCAAAAATGACACATATTTCTCAAATCATGCACATATAATGGCACATAGTCATAAACATTCTTAATATTTCATTTCGGATTAACCGATATGAAAATAAAATTTAAATCATCAAAATTCGGCAAATTAAACCTGCCGAAAAAAAATTTTAAATGTCGGAACTTAATTTCCTTCAAATCCTCACATTTTAAAATTATTCTAATTACTTATCTTAATTATTTACTAAGATTAGTTATGAAAAAGCGAGGTATTACATTCTCTCCCCCTAAAAATAAATTTCGTCCCGAAATTTGCTTACCTCAAAGGAAAAGCTCGGGATACTTCTCTTTCATTTTATTTTCGAGCTCTCATGTAGCTTTCTCTAGCCCGTGGTGTCTCCATTTAACTTTTACTGAGGCGATCAATTTATTTCTTAACTGTTGGACCTTTCAATCCAAGATTGCTTCTGGTTTCTCCTCATTACTGAGGCCTGGTTCTGAAACCACTTCTTCTTGTCAAATAACATGCTCAGGATCGAACATGTATTGACACAACTGGGACACATGGAATACGTTATGTGAATTTCTAAAGCTTGGCGATAATGCCAGCTTATACGCTACTTGACCAATCCTTTCCAAGATTTCATACGGTCCTATGTAACACGGCTTAAGCTTTCCTTTTTTGCCAAAACTATAAATTCCTCTCGAAGGCGAAACTTTTATAAACACTTTATCTCCTACTTCAAATTTTAATTTGGATCTTCGAGAATCTGCATATGATTTTTGACAATCTTGCGCTTCTTTAATTCGTTGCTTAATTTGGCAAACAATCTTGATTATTTCTTCTACAGCATCGGGCCCTAAAACTTTTCTCTCACTTATTTCATCTCAATAAAGCGGGGATCTACATTTTCTTCTTTAAAGAGCTTCATAGGGTGTCATGTCAATCGTCATCTGATAACTGTTGTTGTATGCAAACTCAACGAGAGGTAAAACTTGCTCTCATTAGTTACCTCGATATAATACAACAGTTCTGAGCATATCATCTAAGATTTTAATTGTCCTCCCGGACTGACCATCCGTATGAGGATGATAAACAGTGCTGAAATTTAAATTGGTACCCATCTCACTTTGTAAACTTCTCCAAAAACAGGAGGTAAACTTTGAATTTTGATCTGAAGTGATCAATCTTGGCATGCCGTGCAATCGCACTATTTATTTGACATACAGCTGAGCTAACTTATCCGATCCATATGTTTCTGGAATTGGTATGAAATGAGCAGATTTCGCCAATCTGTCCACTATTACCCATATTTCTGTATTTCCTTTCTTAGACTTAGGTAACCTAGTTACAAAGTCTATAGTGGTACCATCCCATTTCCATTCAGAAATTTCTAACGGCTGGAATTTTCCATAAGGCAGTTAATGTAAAGCTTTAACTTGCTGACAGGCTAAACATCGCTCTACAAACGAAGCTATATCTCGCTTCATTCCTTCCCACCAAAATTTCTGTTTCAAGTCTTGATACATTTTGGTGTTTCTAGGATGAGCTGTATAAGACGTTTCATGAGCATCTCTCGTGATCTCAGCTCTTAATTCTTCTTTATCTGGAACACAAATCCTTTCTTTAAATAGGAGAGTATTATCTTCAGCTTCATGAAAATCTTCTGCTTTTTCTTTGCGAATCTTAAGTCGCAAATTCTCTAACTTTTCATCTTTCATTTCAGCATCTGAAATTCTCATTTTCAAATCTAGATTTATTTCCAAAGCTGCAATTAATTGCTCTGTAAATTATGGTTATCAAACCACTTCTATTTTCAGCTTTCCAAAACTTTTAATAAGCTCTTTTTCTTGATTAGGCAAAAATCCTAACTCGGTTCTGCTCTTCCTACATCATCTACTACATTTGCTTTTCTTGAATGATAGGAAATTTTGCAATCGTAGTCCTTTACTAACTCGAGTCATCTTCTTTGCCTCTTATTCAACTCTTTTTACTCGAAAAAGTATTTGAGGCTCTTATGATCAGAAAAGATCTCGCACTTGGCTCCATAAAGATAATGTCTCCAATTTTTTTTTTTAAGCATGCACAACTGTTGTTAGCTCTAAATCATGGGTTGGATAATTCTCTTCATGAGGTCTGAGCTGTCGTGATGCATACGCAATAACTTTGCCATCTTGCATTAGGACACAACCCAATCCATTCTTTGATGCATCCGTATAAACGGTAAAAATCGTTGTCTGCTTCTGGCACTGCTAGAACTGGAGCAGTGGTTAGCTTTCTTTTAAGCTCTTGGAAACTTTCTTTGAATTCAGGAGACCACTTAAACTTCGATTCTTTCTTAAAAAGTTGGGTCATTGGCCTTGCTATCTTAGAGAATCCTTCAATGAATCTCCGATAGTAACCTGCTAGACCCAAGAAACTACGAATCTCATGGGGTGACTTTGGAGATTTCCATTCTTGAACTGCTTGCACTTTAGAATTGTCTACTTTAATTCCTTCGGAAGAAACAACATGTCCGAGGAAATTTACTTCTTTTAGCCAAAATTCACACTTGCTGAATTTGGCATATAACTTCTCAGATCTTAATTTTTTTTTCTAAGACAATTCGAAGATGCTTTTCATGCTCTGTTTCATTTCTTGAATATATGAGAATGTCATCAATAAAGACTATGACAAATTTATTCAAGAATTCGTGAAAAACTCGATTTATGAGATCCATGAATACTGCCGGAGCATTTATCAATCCAAACGGCATTACTACAAACTTGTAGTAGCCATATCTCGTTCGAAAGGCAGTTTTTTTTTTTGGAATGTCTTCTTGACGAATGTTCAACTGATGATAGCCAGATTTATTTTTTATTTATTTATTTATTTTTACTCTTTGAGAAAACACTGGCTTCTCTGAGCTGATCGAATAGATCATCTATCCTTGGCAAATGATACTTGTTCTTCAATGTCAACTTGTTTAATTCTCAGTAATCTATACACATTCTTAGACTACCGTCTTTCTTTTTGACAAATAAAATTGGTGCTGCCCACGAAAAAATACTAGACCTGATAAAACCAAGATCAAGCAATTCTTGTGGCTGGATCTTTAGTTCCTGCAATTCTTTTGGGCCATTCTATACGGCGCCTTTGATATTGAAATAAATTGTTAACATAACCACCCTTCTCTAATACATAAAAGGTAATTAAATATTTTAATAGTACTTGTTAGGAGATCGGGTGGCACAAACTCAAAAATTTGCAAAATTTTATTTTTGGTTTACCCGTCCATCACCAAAAAAAATCCGTCAAAATTTTAAAAGGGGCGCGCCACTGGGATAGGTTTATTTTCCCCTTTCATCTCACGTCTCTCACACAAAAACCACTTTCAGAATTTAAAATTTCATATTATTTGGTAGAAATCTTTCGACTATGAAAGAACACAAGCCAAACCCCATATTGATTGGAAACGAAGAGGACGTGAATGTGGGAATTTCTATCTTTTTTCGCTTTTAGATCTATTTTATGTTTTTCTTCTTCAGATATGGATTATAATTTCTCTCGTCTCTTATAGGTGGAGTGATGCTGATTATCGGGTGTCTATTTTTTGGAGCAGGCGTGAATTTGCTCATCCTCGCTGCCTCTAACCTCGCCAGTTTCTGGGTCGCGGCCTCTGGTTTCAAACTCATGGTATAATTATATATTATATATAGTATTATTTCTCCTTTAATTTCTCAAATACCAACGTTGATTATATATTTAATTCCCGGCGTACTCGCTAAAGGATTCTTGCAGCATGTGTTGAGATTTCTTCAGACGTAGTCCGTTGTTTTGTCGTCAGTTATGTGCGCCGCCGTTTCTCTGGTCGTGCACATATTCATCTCCTACATGAACTGACGATGTTAGAGATTCAGAGGAGCGTCGATGGCTGCTTCGATTTTGCGCTTGAGATGTCCTTGGACAAATGAAGCAGCCTCTCTATGCCATGGGGTGTCTTCAGAGGAGGTTATTACTTGTCTCTTCATCCTCTCTATATAGCTTTGCTTGCTTAAGCTTATAGTCATGAGATTGTAACTTCTTGTTTTATAGACGAAGACTCTAGTCGAGGGGCAAGGAAACAAATTTGGCTTGTGGACTCTAAGGTATATCAAGATTGTCAATTGCTCTGTTGTTGTGTGACAGGGGTAGATTGTTAGATCTATTTTTGCAAGCCCAACCTCGCAATCAGAATGTATAATTGAGAAAGCCTACACATGCTTTATCATCCCCTCGACTTAACAATACAATCGTGTTCATTTTCATATTTTTGAGGCATATCATTTGTTGTTGTAGATTGTGGAAGTTATGTTGCTACTAATTATTTTGAATGTTATTGATAGGTGGAAATGATGCACTTGGCAATATGAGGTGAACAAGAGATCATATATACGAGGGGATTACTTCAGGCGTCCGAGCTCTCTTATTGAATTGCTTATTCAATGAGCATTCTCCTCAATATTATGCCTTGAAGAGGACTCGAACCTCCACGCTCTTTAGCACGAGATTTTGAGTCTCGCGTGTCTACCATTTCACCACCAAGGCATCTTGAAAGTGCATCCTAATGGGGATAATGCTTCTTTTCTGAGAAAGGAGAATCGGAAGAAAAAAATTCTTGTTATGTAATGCCTAAATTATTTTGCGTAATCGAAAATGAGAAGTTGAAATATCAAATATCTATGCGATATTCCTCTAAAAAGTATTTTTTTTTTTCATTCAAGGCTAAAGTTTTTAATACAAATTAACACGAAGTGTTGGATTGATTTTGTAATTGTACATAATTAAAGTTGTATGTTATTCGTATACACAGTGTAAAATTTTATTTAGTGACAATCTAAATTATGTTATTCTCATCTTAATTTTATTTTAATGTCTTTTATGTGTTATCTTTAATTTATGATTTTGTTCGATTTATATCATATTTGATTAATAACAGATGTTATATACCAACATATAAATATTTTATTAGCCACATTTCAAATAATAATAATAATATAAAAAAATTATTATTCTTGACACATGATATTTATTATATTACCCCAAATAAATTAATAATTTTAATATCTAATTACTTGAAAAAAAATTAGTACCTACACATAATTTATATCAATTGCCTACACATATAAATTATCATTTGCAGCATGCCAGGTCATTATCCACGTCATTTCCACCTCATCATTACAATTTGACAAAAATATATTTATCTACACATAAGAGTTATTTTTAGTGACATATAAATGTGTAGGTAAATACTTAATGATTTATCCGCACATACATATATGTGTGGAAAAAATTCTTTCTCTACAGAAAAATAAACACACATGTTGACACATGCCTTATGTGTGGATAAACACCTATACTTACACATAAGCATACTTTTAGCCACATATATAAGTGTGGGTAAAAACCTTGAATTCTGTAGTGCTAAAATTCTTAATTTTAGCCAAAGTTTCGGCCATTTCAAAATTAAAAATAAAATGATTATTTCTGGCTCAATTAAATCATTTATCATGCTTATATTCATCATAGAAGCTTACTTAATTCATCAAATTGATCATAGGATCAAAGAATAAATTTTATAATTTATTTCCATATTTTTCGAAAAAATGGAAATTAGGGCTAGGATTCATTTCTCAATAATTTAATGATAGAAATATAATCTAAATCACTTATTTAACATCATACTTAAAGATCAAATCTATCCTCTAACATATGCATGATTTTCGATATTTTTGGAGAAGAAGGGGATGGCTTGTTCTTGCTTAATATTAAGCTAAAAGCTTAACTAATAATAGATCTCACCCTTTTGGATGATTTTATGATTATTTTCTTTGATCACCCAAGCTTAATTCTTCCCTCTTCAATGGAGTTTTTGTGTGTGTGTAGGTGTGTGTGTTCTGCAATGTGTGTGTGTGACTGTGTGTTATGCGTGAGTTGAGAGAGATGAGAGAGTAATGAGAGATGCATGAACTTATATTACATGCATCAACTTAATTCATTGAATTTAATTAAATTTGTATGCCACATGTCCAACATAAGCAATCATTTGGTTGGGAGACATGGTGAGGTGGCTTAATTAAATAATAAAATAATAGATGTTAGTGTTAGTAATCTAACACATGCTTTAATTAATTTATTAACCTTAGATTAGTAATTAAACTAATCATTAAATATTGATAATCAAGGTTTAATTAGGAAATAATAATTAAGCTTATAATACAAGCTTTATTTCCTAGGAAAAATTATGCTTAATAACTTAGCTTAATTAATTAATTAAACATTAAGCATATAAATCTCATCTTAATTGATCAATTAATTCTCTAATACTTCAAAAATGACACATATTTCTCAAATCATGCACATATAATGGCACATAATCATAAACATTCTTAATATTTCATTTCGGATTAACCGATATGAAAATAAAATTTAAATCATCAAAATTTGGTAAATTAAACCTGCTGAAAAAAAATTTAAATGTCGGAACTTAATTTCCTTCAAATCCTCACATTTTAAAATTATTCTAATTACTTATCTTAATTATTTACTAAGATTAGTTATGAAAAAGCGAGGTATTACATTCTCTCCCCCTAAAAATAAATTTCGTCCCGAAATTTGCTTACCTCAAAGGAAAAGCTCGGGATACTTCTCTTTCATTTTATTTTCGAGCTCTCATGTAGCTTTCTCTAGCCCGTGGTGTCTCCATTTAACTTTTACTGAGGCGATTAATTTATTTCTTAACTGTTGGACCTTTCAATCCAAGATCGCTTCTGGTTTCTCCTCATTACTGAGGCCTGGTTCTGAAACCACTTCTTCTTGTCAAATAACATGCTCAGGATCGAACATGTATTGACACAACTGGGACACATGGAATACGTTATGTGAATTGCTAAAGCTTGGCGATAATGCCAGCTTATACGCTACTTGACCAATCCTTTCCAAGATTTCATACGGTCCTATGTAACACGGCTTAAGCTTTCCTTTTTTGCCAAAACTATAAATTCCTCTCGAAAGCGAAACTTTTATAAACACTTTATCTCCTACTTCAAATTTTAATTTGGATCTTCGAGAATCTGCATAAGATTTTTGACAATCTTGCGCTTCTTTAATTCGCTGCTTAATTTGGCAAACAATCTTGATTATTTCTTCTACAGCATCGGGCCCTAAAACTTTTCTTTCACTTATTTCATCCCAATAAAGCGGGGACCTACATTTTCTTCTTTAAAGAGCTTCATAGGGTGTCATGTCAATCGTCATCTGATAACTGTTGTTGTATGCGAACTCAACGAGAGGTAAAACTTGCTCTCATTAGTTACCTCGATATAATACAACAGTTCTGAGCATATCATCTAAGATTTTAATTGTCCTCCCGGACTGACCATCCGTATGAGGATGAAAAGCAGTGCTGAAATTTAAATTGGTACCCATCTCACTTTGTAAACTTCTCCAAAAACAGGAGGTAAACTTTGAATTTTGATCTGAAGTGATCAATCTGGGCATGCCTTGTAATCGCACTATTTATTTGACATACAGCTGAGCTAACTTATCCGATCCATATATTTCGGGAATTGGTATGAAATGAGCAGATTTCGCCAATCTGTCCACTATTACCCATATTTCTGTATTTCCTTTCTTAGACTTAGGTAACCTAGTTACAAAGTCTATAGTGGTACCATCCCATTTCCATTCAGAAATTTCTAACGGCTGGAATTTTCTATAAGGCCGTTAATGTAAAGCTTTAACTTGCTGACAGGCTAAACATCGCTCTACAAACGAAGCTATATGTCGCTTCATTCCTTCCCACCAAAATTTCTGTTTCAAGTCTTGATACATTTTGGTGTTTCTAGGATGAGCTGTATAAGACGTTTCATGAGCTTCTCTCGTGATCTCAGCTCTTAATTCTTCTTTATCTGGAACACAAATCCTTTCTTTAAATAGGAGAGTATTATCTCCAGCTTCATAAAAATCTTCTGCTTTTTCTTTGCGAATTTTAAGTCGCAAATTCTCTAACTTTTCATCTTTCATTTCAGCATCTGAAATTCTCATTTTCAAATCTAGATTTATTTCCAAAGCTCCAATTAATTGCTCTGTAAATTATGGTTATCAAACCACTTCTATTTTCAGCTTTCCAAAACTTTTAATAAGCTCTTTTTCTTGATTAGGCAAAAATCCTAACTCGGTTCTGCTCTTCCTACATCATCTACTACATTTGCTTTTCTTGAATGATAGGAAATTTTGCAATCGTAGTCCTTTACTAACTCGAGTCATCTTCTTTGCCTCTTATTCAACTCTTTTTACTCGAAAAAGTATTTGAGGCTCTTATGATCCGAAAAGATCTCACACTTGGCTCCATAAAGATAATGTCTCCAATTTTTTTTTTAAGCATGCACAACTGTTGTTAGCTCTAAATCATGGGTTGGATAATTCTCTTCATGAGGTTTGAGCTGTCGTGATGCAAACGCAATAACTTTGCCATCTTGCATCAGGACACAACCCAATCCATTCTTTGATGCATCCGTATAAACGGTAAAAATCCTTGTCTGCTTCTGGCACTGCTAGAACTGGAGCAGTGGTTAGCTTTCTTTTAAGCTCTTGGAAACTTTCTTTGAATTCAGGAGACCACTTAAACTTCGATTCTTTCTTAAAAAGTTGGGTCATTGGCCTTGTTATCTTAGAGAATCCTTCAATGAATCTCCGATAGTAACCTGCTAGACCCAAGAAACTACGAATCTCATGGGGTGACTTTGGAGATTTCCATTCTTGAACTGCTTGCACTTTAGAATTGTCTACTTTAATTCCTTCGGAAGAAACAACATGTCCGAGGAAATTTACTTCTTTTAGCCAAAATTCACACTTGCTGAATTTGGCATATAACTTCTCAGATCTTAATTTTTTTTTCTTAGACAATTCGAAGATGCTTTTCATGCTCTGTTTCATTTCTTGAATATATGAGAATGTCATCAATAAAGACTATGACAAATTTATTCAAGAATTCGTGAAAAACTCGATTTATGAGATCCATGAATACTGCCGGAGCATTTATCAATCCAAACGGCATTACTACAAACTTGTAGTAGTCATATCTCGTTCGAAGGGCAGATTTTTTTTTGAATGTCTTCTTGACGAATCTTCAACTGATGATAGCCAGATTTATTTTTTATTTATTTATTTATTTTTACTCTTTGAGAAAACACTGGCTTCTCTGAGCTGATCGAATAGATCATCTATCCTTGGCAAATGATACTTGTTCTTCAATGTCAACTTGTTTAATTCTCAGTAATCTATACACATTCTTAGACTACCGTTTTTCTTTTTGACAAATAAAATTGGTGCTCCCCACGAAAAAATACTAGGCCTGATAAAACCAAGATCAAGCAATTCTTGTGGCTGGATCTTTAGTTCCTGCAATTCTTTTGGGCCATTCTATACGGCGCCTTTGATATTGAAATAAATTGTTAACATAACCACCCTTCTCTAATACATAAAAGGTAATTAAATATTTTAATAGTACTTGTTAGGAGATCGGGTGGCACAAACTCAAAAATTTGCAAAATTTTATTTTTGGTTTACCCGTCCATCACCAAAAAAAATCCGTCAAAATTTTAAAAGGGGCGCGCCACTGGGATAGGTTTATTTTCCCCTTTCATCTCACGTCTCTCACACAAAAACCACTTTCAGAATTTAAAATTTCATATTATTTGGTAGAAATCTTTCGACTATGAAAGAACACAAGCCAAACCCCATATTGATTGGAAACGAAGAGGACGTGAATGTGGGAATTTCTATCTTTTTTCGCTTTTAGATCTATTTTATGTTTTTCTTCTTCAGATATGGATTATAATTTCTCTCGTCTCTTATAGGTGGAGTGATGCTGATTATCGGGTGTCTATTTTTTGGAGCAGGCGTGAATTTGCTCATCCTCGCTGCCTCTAACCTCGCCAGTTTCTGGGTCGCGGCCTCTGGTTTCAAACTAATGGTATAATTATATATTATATATAGTATTATTTCTCCTTTAATTTCTCAAATACCAACGTTGATTATATATTTAATTCCCGGCGTACTCGCTAAAGGATTCTTGCAGCATGTGTTGAGATTTCTTCAGACGTAGTCCGTTGTTTTGTCGTCAGTTATGTGCGCTGCCGTTTCTCTGGTCGTGCACATATTCATCTCCTACATGAACTGACGATGTTAGAGATTCAGAGGAGCGTCGATGGCTGCTTCGATTTTGCGCTTGAGATGTCCTTGGACAAATGAAGCAGCCTCTCTATGCCATGGGGTGTCTTCAGAGGAGGTTATTACTTGTCTCTTCATCCTCTCTATATAGCTTTGCTTGCTTAAGCTTATAGTCATGAGATTGTAACTTCTTGTTTTATAGACGAAGACTCTAGTCGAGGGGCAAGGAAACAAATTTGGCTTGTGGACTCTAAGGTATATCAAGATTGTCAATTGCTCTGTTGTTGTGTGACAGGGGTTGATTGTTAGATCTGTTTTTGCAAGCCCAACCTCGCAATCAGAATGTATAATTGAGAAAGCCTACACATGCTTTATCATCCCCTCGACTTAACAATACAATCGTGTTCATTTTCATATTTTTGTGGCATATCATTTGTTGTTGTAGATTGTGGAAGTTATGTTGCTACTAATTATTTTGAATGTTATTGATAGGTGGAAATGATGCACTTGGCAATATGAGGTGAACAAGAGATCATATATACGAGGGGATTACTTCAGGCGTCCGAGCTCTCTTATTGAATTGCTTATTCAATGAGCATTCTCCTCAATATTATGCCTTGAAGAGGACTCGAACCTCCACGCTCTTTAGCACGAGATTTTGAGTCTCGCGTGTCTACCATTTCACCACCAAGGCATCTTGAAAGTGCATCCTAATGGGGATAATGCTTCTTTTCTGAGAAAGGAGAATCGGAAGAAAAAAAATTCTTGTTATGTAATGCCTAAATTATTTTGCGTAACCGAAAATGAGAAGTTGAAATATCAAATATCTATGCGATATTCCTCTAAAAAGTATTTTTTTTTTTCATTCAAGGCTAAAGTTTTTAATACAAATTAACACGAAGTGTTGGATTGATTTTGTAATTGTACATAATTAAAGTTGTATGTTATTCGTATACACAGTGTAAAATTTTATTTAGTGACAATCTAAATTATGTTATTCTCATCTTAATTTTATTTTAATGTCTTTTATGTGTTATCTTTAATTTATGATTTTGTTCGATTTATATCATATTTGATTAATAACAGATGTTATATACCAACATATAAATATTTTATTAGCCACATTTCAAATAATAATAATAATATAAAAAAATTATTATTCTTGACACATGATATTTATTATATTACCCCAAATAAATTAATAATTTTAATATCTAATTACTTGAAAAAAAATTAGTACCTACACATAATTTATATCAATTGCCTACACATATAAATTATCATTTGCAGCATGCCAGGTCATTATCCACGTCATTTCCACCTCATCATTACAATTTGACAAAAATATATTTATCTACACATAAGAGTTATTTTTAGTGACATATAAATGTGTAGGTAAATACTTAATGATTTATCCGCACATACATATATGTGTGGGAAAAATTCTTTCTCTACAGAAAAATAAACACACATGTTGACACATGCCTTATGTGTGGATAAACACCTATACTTACACATAAGCATACTTTTAGCCACATATATAAGTGTGGGTAAAAACCTTGAATTCTTGTAGTGCTAAAATTCTTAATTTTAGCCAAAGTTTCGGCCATTTCAAAATTAAAAATAAAATGATTATTTCTGGCTCAATTAAATCATTTATCATGCTTATATTCATCATAGAAGCTTACTTAATTCATCAAATTGATCATAGGATCAAAGAATAAATTTTATAATTTATTTCCATATTTTTCGAAAAAATGGAAATTAGGGCTAGGATTCATTTCTCAATAATTTAATGATAGAAATATAATCTAAATCACTTATTTAACATCATACTTAAAGATCAAATCCATCCTCTAACATATGCATGATTTTCGATATTTTTGGAGAAGAAGGGGATGGCTTGTTCTTGCTTAATATTAAGCTAAAAGCTTAACTAATAATAGATCTCACCTTTTTGGATGATTTTATGATTATTTTCTTTGATCACCCAAGCTTAATTCTTCCCTCTTCAATGGAGTTTTTGTGTGTGTGTAGGTGTGTGTGTTCTGCAATGTGTGTGTGTGAGTGTGTGTTATGCGTGAGTTGAGAGAGATGAGAGAGTAATGAGAGATGCATGAACTTATATTACATGCATCAACTTAATTCATTGAATTTAATTAAATTTGTATGCCACATGTCCAACATAAGCAATCATTTGGTTGGGAGACATGGTGAGGTGGCTTAATTAAATAATAAAATAATAGATGTTAGTGTTAGTAATCTAACACATGCTTTAATTAATTTATTAACCTTAGATTAGTAATTAAACTAATCATTAAATATTGATAATCAAGGTTTAATTAGGAAATAATAATTAAGCTTATAATACAAGCTTTATTTCCTAGGAAAAATTATGCTTAATAACTTATCTTAATTAATTAATTAATTAAACATCTAATTAATTAATTAAACATTAAGCATATAAATCTCATCTTAATTGATCAATTAATTCTCTAATTAATTGATCATTCATCAAATAAATAATCATTGAGGCTTTAATTAAAAAGCTCTCGTTCTATAAATATTTATTAGGGTTTCTCAAACTCTAATATAAACTTCCTCTGAAAATTTCCGGAAATAAAATCCAAAAATTTATTAAATTGCCGGAGAAAAATTCATAAATCCCTAGAAATTTAAATATTTCAAAAATGACACATATTTCTCAAATCATGCACATATTATGGCACATAATCATAAACATTCTTAATATTTCATTTCGGATTAACCGAAATGAAAATAAAATCTAAATCATCAAAATTCGGCAAATTAAACCTGCTGAAAAAAAATTTTAAATGTCGGAACTTAATTTCCTTTAAATCCTTGCATTTTAAAATTATTCTAATTACTTATCTTAATTTTTTACTAAGATTAGTTATGAAAAAGCGGGGTATTACAGGGATAGGGCATCAGCGACAACATTCTCTTCTCCTTTCTTGTACTTAATCACATAAGGAAAAGATTCAATAAATTCTACCCACCTGGCATGACGGGAATTCAGATTCTGCTGCCCTTTCAAGTGCTTCAATGACTCGTGATCAGTGTGTATCACGAACTAATTTGGACGTAGGTAGTGCTGCCAAGTCTCCAAAGACCTCTTCAACGCGTACAGCTCCTTATCGTACGTGGAGTACCTAAGAGCTGCGCCATTCAGTTTCTCACTGAAGTAGGCGACCAGCTTCCTGTCCTGCATCAAAACAGCACCAATGCCTATACCAGAGGCATCACACTCGATCTCTAATGTCTTAGCAAAGTCAGGTAAAACCAAAATAGGAGCATTACATAATTTTAACTTCAACAAATTAAACGCATGCTCTTGGGCTTTACCCCATTCAAACTTTCGGTCATTTTTACTCAATTCAGTCAATGGTGCAGCTATACTAGAAAACTCACGCACAAAACGACGATAAAAATCCTAACAGAAGACTCGACTGGAAACTATAGCAAATCAACTCCGATTGAGCTGACATTTTAACACAAATTATAAATTGAACACAGAAAGAACATATCCAAAATTCAGCAAAAACGCACGAGTAGAACTCAAAAACGCTCGGTGCTCAATTTCAGTCCGATTTAGGATTGTAGCAATGCAATGGATTCGAATTTGATGGAATCTGGACTTGGGCGAAGGAAGGGATGATTATGGTCGAATTATGAGGGTGATAAAAAGGCGTGGATGGCTGGGCGAAAAACACAGAACAAAGAAACGAACAGATTGGAGATTTACCTCAATACGGACCCCGAATCGACGAATGATTGAAACACGTATCACGGAAGCAATTCTCCGGCGGCGTAGTTAACCCGAGACCCACATGAGATCACGAACAAACTATAGATTTCAGATTCAAATGTGCCAATTCGAATCCTACCAAGAACTAGGGTTTGTGTACCTGAAGAACACATGAGACAAAGTCGAAAATAACTTTTTTGATTCAAAACTCGTCTGTCCAACAGTAATGTCGAAAATAACATAAATACTAGACTAGGGTTCGAAAATCACAAGGCCTTGGGCTTGATAATTTTCGAACTAGGCTAAACTAGAATAAAAATAAATAAATCCATTGGCCCAATACGACTAACACAAATTGTAGTAATTGGGCTCTAATTAAATTTAAATAAAACAAACTATACTAATGGATAAATAATTAAATAGCACACGTCCCAAACATGGTCGTGGCTAGGTATCCTCCTCGATGCTCATGAAATTCACCAACTTGTACTGTCGGGTTTCAGCTCCATCGTCTTCCAACTTCTTCTGAATATAGCACTGAAAATATCCTTGCAGCTTCTTGGCTCTTAATCTCGTCACTGGACCTCTAAGCTACAATTCCGGGTTTAGGTCTTCAGTGCTAGGCCCGGTCTCATCAGCTCTCGAAAGACAGCTGTGTGTTTTCTGAAAATTGCATAACTTGATTAAGCTGAAAACGTAAAGATAATATTTTCAAGCTGAGTTTTTCTAAGCAAACGAGCTAAGTTTTAAAACCACCACTTTCCGCACCGCCAGCTGATTTATTAGCCCAGCTGACCTTCCTCAGCTGGATTCATAACTGAGCTCACGCACTCTGTTTTTAAACTTGTGAAAAAGGTTTTAAATCTATCTTTGGTATATTCACCCCCCTCTATACCAAAAACCCAGCTCAGGGACCATCATCTTTCTTGATTTCCTTGTAAAGCAATCCTAGGTCTGACTTCTAGGTGCTGAGGTGTCGAGTTCCTGATGGTCCAGATCAGCTCTGACTTTATCTCAAGTTGACTTCGACTCTGCTGTGCTGGTGACTCTGAGCTATCTTGAACTCTGCTGGGTCTTTGACGCTGAACTGAGTCTTGGACTCTACTGGGTCTTTGACGCTGAGCTGAGTTGCCACATAAGCTGGGTCTTTCTCACAAAGGCGTCTAAATGAATTTGATCGTCTTGAATCTGGATAACGTTGCTGACAACTCGACTTGACTTGCCCTGCTGTGTACTCAGTTTGTTCAGCTGTCTTTCTTTTTTTGTCTGTTGAAGTCTTGTACAGTTTTGCTGTGCTTCACTGTTGTGGTAGCTCTGATGAGTTACTCAGCTGGGTCTTCTGCTATCTTCAGCGACTCCACCTGTAAACTTAGAAACTCTATAAGCTCTGACAGGTGAGCTGGAAAAACACTTGGGCTTGTGCAATCATCTACTCGGTTGGGGTCAGTTGGGTTTTGGTATCAAATCAAAACTTTAATAATTTTTCCAACTTTTATGCAGGACATAAAAGAACTACAGCGTGGCTTGATCCCTCTTGAGGGTATGTAGGCAACTCCAATGAGCGCAGCCACCCCTACATTCTTTGTCGATTCTGACTGTTCCATGCAACAGCTCAGAACTACATTCGGGCTTGATCCCCCAAAAGGTATGTGGGCAGTTCTAAGAAGCACAACCCAATCTGTCTGGAGAGAAAAAGATGGGTAGTGTTCCACCAACATTACCAATTCTATCAACATAGGGCGGTAATTTAAGATGCTTTCCATTAAATTATTTTAAGTCCTACGGGGCTCACATTTTCAGCCATACTAGTTCTGACAATTCTATGCAGAAAATTCTCAGAACTACATATAGACTTGATCTCCAAAAGGAGTATGTAGGCATCTCTCTGGAGCCCAGCCACCGTCTTTGCAGGATAAACCCACACGACACGAAGTGACGAACATTTAATCACCAACATCTTATACGTCGGGCTTATCAGACGGTACCACTTCTGATTTAGTCAATTTCTTAAATTATTTAGTCCTACGGGACCAACCATTTTTCCACACTAGTTCTGACAACTTTATGCAGAAAATTCTCAGAACTACATATGGGCTTGATCTCCGAATGGTGTATGTAGGCAGCTCTTCGGAGCACAGCCCGTCATTTGACTTAACCATCCTGTCTCTTCAACCTAATTAATCTAAGTTGCACGCAATTAAACGTGGTCGTAATAGATTAAATAAGCTAACCCGAATATCGTCTCACAAGGAAAACTTAGTAGGGAAATTATGGTATTACGAAAAGAAAAGAAACAGAAAGCAGTAAATCAATTGGTTTGTTGTTTATAACTAGACGGAAAGAATAATTAAACATAAATTAATCCCTAGGCAAGAACTAAAATGCATAAATTAAACCCTAGGAGAGAATCAAATTCTACTCTACAAAAGCATTAAACGACTTTAACCCTAACGTTCACGTAATCAAGTAAACTGCAGGAAAAATTATAAGTATAAATAAGAACGAGAATTAAGAACAGAAATTGAAAGAACTCACAAACGTGAATGAAAATGACGATAAACGATGAACTGGAATTGAATCTGAAGGTTGCAGAATCTGAAAGTTGCAATGATCATAGAATGTAATCCGGAATGAAATTATAA
Organism: Agastache rugosa; assembly: GCA_031470985.1. NCBI lineage: Eukaryota > Viridiplantae > Streptophyta > Magnoliopsida > Lamiales > Lamiaceae > Agastache > Agastache rugosa. Next base: position 10,850,196 of record CM062607.1, read on the forward strand.
TAGTGTAGTTACTAACTAGAAAAATTCGGAAGAAACTAGAATAGAAACCTTGAAAGAACACTGACAAAACAAAGAAAAATCGTCTGGAAAAGTGATTCTGATCTGAAAACCCTTGCTCGAAATTTATACATGCGTTGAATTAATTACGCTTAGCGGTCCCCTAGAGTGAGCGACCGCTGACTTCTTGCCCTGTATTGGCATTAAGCGTTGGACTCAGCGGTCGCTGGGGTTGAGGGACCACTGACGTCTCGCCCTGTACTGGACGTGGGCAAAAAATCTTGGACTCAGCGGTCTCCTAAAGTGAGGGACCGCTGAGTTTCATTTCTCCACAAATCACATCCGTTCCCTAAGGTGAGGGACGGCTGAGTTTCATCTCTCAACAAATCACAGTCACCCCCTAAGGTGAGGGACGACTGAGTTTCACTTCTCCACAGCCGCAAAAGTTGAACGAACTGTGGTTGCCTTCTTTATTCTCGAGCAAAATCTATATTTTCAACTCGTATGGCTCGACACAATATTATTAGTGCATTTTAACTTTAAAACAATGTGAAACAAAACAAATATCATAAAAACGCGCATGTAAAACATCCAAAAATGCAACAAAAAACTAACGCAACAAACCCTCCACACACAAAACCTTGCTTGTCGTCAAGCAAATCTTAATTCAAAATATAACAAGAAAGACGCAGATGGGAAATGACAAATTATGCTTCAACTTCATATCCAGCGCAAGAACATTCTCAACATTCTTTAACCAAATGCAATTCACCCCATAACTAACGAGTTGCCCCTCTGCATATAAACTCAATCGGCTCAAAACCAAAATGTGAAGATAAGAGGCAAGAAATGAAACGTGTTAACACACTTAATACTTCAAATTTTGTTTTCATTATTCAACCATTTTTACACAATCTCCGGGACACAATTCACTAGGTAAATCCTCCGGAGTATTCCGGGTCTCCTAGAGTGGTTTTCCATACCCATCTCTCCTAAGCATTTTAACAAAGAAGTGGAGAGAGCGGGGTAGAGCCCCTCGGATCATACATTAAGCTAAACAATAATTTTCTTTACACAGTGGCAAGAGAGTCGAGTTATATGGTCAATAGTCATGAGGTGGAAACATTTAGAGTTCATCTAAAGTAATCTCATGTTGTTTCCCATGCTCATGGTTCCCAGAAGAGCCGAGACCTCCCGACTCAACTTACATTTTTACAACACAAAGCACCAATCACAGATATCCACGCATAAAGAAAAACATCCCACCTCCTTCTCTCATTCAAGAATTTCACCTCAATTATTCACATACAGAAAAATGCGCCACAGTCAACTATGAAGTAAACATAATGCTTAAAGAAAATGATGAAAAATATCCTCAAACTATCAATTAAATCAAAGCATAATACATCATGTTCAATCCACATACTTCCACAGTTTGAATCAAATCAATACTGACGAGGACAAGACAAGGCAAAAAAACCAAAAGTCCCTCCCACACAAGAGAAGAAAATAATGCCCTCATTGTGATAATAAAATAAGAGAGAAAATGAGGCTTCACTGAGGGTACGGCAGCTCTAAGCGAGAAATCAGTCAAGCAGCATTATCCAGCAACCTGAAACAAAAACACAAAGACAAAACAAAACTAAACTAAACAAAACAAAACAAAAGAAAGCAAAACAAATACAACAAAGGGAAAGAATGAGAAACCACCCATTAACCAAAATCTGACTGAAGCTTCAGCTGCCTTTTCATCTGTATTATCACATCATTTATGGTTGCAGCTGATGATTTCAATCTCGGGTACTTAACACCCATTGCATGTGTTGCCCTTTCCTTCACTCGGACTTGAATGTCCGGTTTGACTTCCTCCTCATTTTGCAGGTCAGAAAGAAAGTCATGCACTATGTCATCCTCATCTTGCAGATTATCCAAGAATTCCTGTATAATACCATCCTCATTGTGCAGACTAGTCAGGAATTCCTGCACAATATCATCCTCATCTACCGAGTCAAACATCTTGACGTAGGAGCAATTTTACGCCAAAGGTTTAGGAACTACTGCATTCTTACTAAACACAGAGAAACTCACAGATCGCCCTGATCCCGCCATGCTCAATGTTCCTGATCTAACGTCAATGCGAGTATTAGTTGTAGCCATAAAAGGCCTGCCTAGTAAAATAAGGTGACCATTCTCACTCCTTATCCCCTTACCAGTATCCAGCATAACAAAATCCACCGGAACTCTAATACCACTCACAGTTACCTCAACATCTTCCACTAACCCACGAGGGTAACTAATAGAACCATCAGCTAATTCTATTTTCATGTCTGTATGCTTCAATTCACAATTACCCAATTTCTCGAATATACTATAAGGCATCAGGTTAATTGCTGCACCTAAATCTAGCATGCCTGAGACCTTGTCGCTAATACCCATCCATGCTTATGATAAAACTACCTGGATCATGCTGCTTAGGTAGTAGCTAATGTAATTCAACTTCATCTAGTAGTATATGTTCCTTTGGCAGCTGGGAAGCCTTGATTGAACTCACGGTTTTGCTCCTCCACTTCTCTGTAGTGTCCCTCTTGTTAAGTGTGTGTTTCGGTCCTTCTCTCAGTCTGCTTGGTAAGGCAACAAATCGGTCAAATTGTTGCTCGCCCTTGTGAGGCTTGATTTCCTCCTCCTTGAATTTTGGAGCAACTTCTCTAATGATAGACACAACATAAGCCTGATGAGGTTGTTGTCCTTGACTCGGTATCTTTCCAGTCTGCTGTTGCTGCTGCATCTGATTCATAGTCCCAAATATCTATCCCACAACTGTTTCAAGACGCTTGATAGTGGCATCTTGAGCTTCCCTTGCTTTCTTGATTTCATGCATGAAAGTGCTCAAACTGTCCTCCATGGAAGTCTTTTGAGGTGGCTGAAATTGTTGGGAGAACTGCTGTTGCTGAGGATACCACTGCTGCTGAAGAGGATACTGCTGAATAGGCTGTTGTTGTTGGGAAGGGTGAAATTGATAATTCTATCCTAATCCTTGTCCTTGATTCTGATTTCTCCACCCAAAACTACACCGGTTTCGCCATCCCGAGTTCTGCTGCTGCTGATTTTGATTGAATCTTTGGCCTTGATCAAACTGCTGACGTGGAGGATACCCCTATGCAACATAGACTTCTGCTCCTCCTTCATAAGTCAGCTCTCTCATTCTTTGACACTCTGCAGGATTGTGCCCTTGCTCCCCACAAATGCCACATGGCTCAGCAAAAATCTCTTGTCTAGTAGGTGCCTGTCGAGATCGAGAAATAACCGACTTGCTCATCTTCAATTCCTGCAGCTCTCTCATCATGTTGGCTAGCTGCTTTTTCATGTCTGGACTTTCAGCAACTACACTCACCTCAACACGTCGAGCGCGGGTAGATTTCTGTTGTGAACTAGCTAGGGGTGAGCATTCGGATATTCGGTTCGGTTATTACATAAAAAATAACCAAACTAAAATTTCAGTTTTTTCAAATCCATATCCGAACCGAATCCGAAATTATTTCGGTGACTAGCTGAAATATCCGAAATAACCAAATTGATATTTCGGTTATTTCGGTTTTTCCACTTTTTTTTTAAACAACTTTTCTACATTTTTTATATTCATCCAAACCATTGAAAACTAGAGAAATCGAGCATGTCAATAAATAACAACAATAAACATGAAAAACAGTCACCACTAACAACAAATAAAGTTTTAAATCTTCACAAAACACCAAACCACCAACAACAAAATGAAAATAATCTAACAAATAGTTAAATTAAAAATCCAAGTACCAACAAAAACTAATACAAAGTTCAATAATCAATATCTTCCAACAAATACTAGAGCACGAGGATGTTAATAGCTTTCAATTTAGAGTAGTATTCAATATTTTAATTTTAATTAAATATAAATTTAAAAAAATATAAATAGTAATGTATAATTCGGATTTCGGATATTTCAATTTTTTAAACAATATAACCGAACCGAAATCCGAAATCCGAAATATTAAAATTTTGAAATCCGAATTGACCGAAATATTCGAAATAACCGAACCGAATTTAATTTTCGGCTTCGGTTCGGTTCGGTTTTCGGAACAATTTGCTCACCCCTAGAACTAGCTGCGAGTGTTTCAAATATCTCCGCAATTCATCGGCCGTTTTCACCGCGATGTTTCCGTCGGCGGTACTATCCACCATAAACTGAGCTGTCTACACCAACCCATCATAGAAAAACTGCCACAACATTTCTGGTGCCATCTGGTGATGTGGACACTGCTGAAGTAACTCCCTGAACCTCTCCCAAGCCTTATGGAAGGGTTCATCTCCGGCTTGAGTGAAATTCATGATTTTTGTACGCACCTCTTGAGTTTTATGATTGGGGTAGTATTTCAACATGAACTTATCACACACAGCTGTCCACGTGGTGAGCGAGTTAGGTGGGAGTGCTAAGTACCACGTTTTGGCCCTGTTCTTCAACATGTATGGAAAGCATTTCAATTTTAGCTAGTCCTCAGTCAGAGCTAGCAAAGGGAAAGATTGGACCACCGTGCAAAACTCTCGAACGAACTGCAAAGCATCTTCATTAGCCATCCCGTGATAAGAGGGTAGCAAATTCAGATGATTATGCTTCAAATCATAATTCTTGACTTCAATTGGTAACACTATAGCAGAAGCAGTGGTTCCAAATGTTGGCCTGGCGAAATCTCCCATGTATCTAGTATTGTTAGTCATTTCTCCCAAAAAAGTAGGCTTTGGTAGATCTCCCCCGGATGCTTCTGACTGCACAATAATTTCTTCTTCAAAACAAGGTTCATCAACCTCGTTAAATCTGGACTCGGCTTCTTCCTGCAAACTTTGTAAAATCTTGTACGGTTGATCGATGTTGTCAAAATAAGGTGCTAAGTTCTTTTTCAAACTTCTGCGACCTTGCATACACAACACTCAACAAACAGATTAAGCGCACCGGAGGAAAGGGAATGACCGAGTAACAAAAACAAAATAACAATAAACATAAAACAAACTTAAATTACAAAGCAACACAATTAATCGCCTAAAGTTTTCCCCGGCAACGGCGCCAAATTTGTTCAACCTAGTTAATCTAAGTTGCACGCAATTAAACGTAGTCGTAATAGATTAAATAAGCTAACCCAAATATCGTCTCACAAGGAAAACTTAGCAGGGAAATTATTGTATTGCGAAAAGAAAAGAAACAGAAAACAGTAAATCAATTGGTTTGTTGTTTATAACTAGACGGAAAGAATAATTAAACATAAATTAATCCCTAGGCAAGAACTAAAATGCATAAATTAAACCCTAGGCGAGAATCAAATTCTACTCTACAAAAGCATTAAATGACTTTAACCCTAACGTTCACGTAATCAAGTAAACTGTAGAAGAAATTATAAGCATAAATAAGAACGAGAATTAAGAACAGAAATTGAAAGAACTCACAAACGTGAATGAAAATGACGATAAACGATGAACTGGAATTGAATCTGAAGGTTGCAAAATCTGAAAGTTGCAATGATCGTAGAATGTAATCCGGAATGAAATTACAATAGTGAAGTTACTAACTAGAAAAATTCGGAAGAAACTTGAATAGAAACCCTAAAACAACTCTGACAAAACAAAGAAAAATCGTCTGGAAAAGTGATTCTGATCTGAAAACCCTCGCTCGTTATTTATACATGCGTTGAATTAATTACGCTCAGCGGTCCTCTAGAGTGAGCGACCGCTGAGTTCTTGCCTGTATTGGCTTTAGGCGTTGGACTCAGCGGTCACTGGGGTTGAGGGACCGCTGACTTTTTGCCATGTACTGGACGTGGGCAAAAAATCTTGGACTCAGCGGTCTCCTAAAGTGAGGGACCACTGAGTTTCATTTCTTCACAAATCACAGCCGTACCCTAAGGTGAGGGACGGCTGAGTTTCACCTCTCAACAAATCACAGCCGTCCCTCAAGGTGAGGGACGGCTGAGTTTCACTTCTCCACATATCACAGCCGTCCGGGACGGCTGAGTTTCACTTCTCCACAGCGGCAGAAGTTGAACGAACTGTGGTTGTCTTCTTTATTCTCGAGCAAAATCTACATTTTTAACTCTATGGCTCGATACAACATTATTAGTGCATTTTAACTTTAAAACAATGTGAAACAAAACAAATATCATCAAACACGCGCATGTAAAACATCCAAAAATGCAACAAAAAACTAACGCAACACTGTTCTACCAGGAGACGGGGACAAATAAGACATAAACAAATAACTAAGTGTCATACAATCTAAAGGTTGCGTCAGACGTTACAGACAAGCTAAAACTTTGCTCAATATATTTACTACGTGGAGCACAATCTTATGAAAACGCCAAATCAGACATGTCAGATGCGTCGCCTCTAAAACAACTTCTCTAGAACGACACTCTTTAACCCCAAATGGCATAGAACCTGCCGTCAACATACTTTGATATTTAGAACATGGTTTTATATACTTTGATTCTGCGCATGTCCGAAGCTTAGTCTTTGTAATAGATGGTTGGAAACTCAACATTAATTGATGTTGTCTTATATGGATCTCTTGGCAAGAGAGAAATTGTAGAAACGAGACCCCAAGAAAGTCTCTCACAAATGTACAGCAATCACAAGAACGAAAATAAAAAATAGATGAAGTCTATTCGTAATACTTGCTAGTTCTCATTGGTCTCAAGATCATTCACTTAACAGCACAGATCTCTCTCTTCGCCAAACGGAGTCGCCGGCTCACAAAAAAAAAACTTTAATATGCTCTCTCAATTCATATCCTGTGCCATCCGCATCTGCATCTACAGCTATCATTTCAGAAATAACAACATATGTATAAAGAAAGAAGGTCGACCTATTCGACCTCATCAACAAAGACTTGAAGTCGAACAAGAAGCATTCATTTGCTCACTCTATGTAATCTGACGCCATGATCCATGTATAGTGAATTTGTTCACGAAACTTCATCTCTACTGCCATGCACCACTTTCATATGGCCTAGGCCACTTATTTATCTTTCAATTATAATGAGATTCGAAATATACATATACATATCTCCATCGCCATTTTTCTCAAGGCCCACGTCCGCCGGATTACATGGCCATATCATGAGCACTATCATAAAGGAGGCTGACTTACCTGACAAAGATTCGAATTTATGCAAGGAGCACCCATTGTCAAGCCACCTTAACTGCATCATCAATCATAATCCATTAGTTTATTTCATATAATATACATGTACGTATATATAAGCAAAATGCCAATATGCCATCACTTTATTCATCACAAACATATATATATATATATATATATATATATATATATATATATACAACGTTTTATTTGAACCACTTGCAGGCATAATCAATTGAAAAATAAAGTTGCCAATTCTTATTATTGCTAACATGACAAAACTCTATTTCCATTTCTCTTAAATTCAAAGCCCCTCGCTCCCCCAAAACTCACCTGACATGCTAAAATAGTCGGCCAAACTACTCAATATCTCATTTCTCTCGCCTATCTACAGCCATGGGCTTCAAGGCACTATCGCCGGACTCGTCGGCATCATCAAATATGATAAATGTCGTCCATATTTTCAATCATCGACGTCGTTTGCCGCACCAGACCTTGCTGTCACAGTTGGCAAAATTTGAGTTATATTTATCAAACAGAAGCTGAACCAACACGGCATGCCAGAAAATAAATAGAAAGGGTACGCCCCAGACGGATAGGCCGCCATAGATTTAACAAAATAAATCTAAACTCATACATCAAGTAAGGATTTAGATTGGGGGAAACTGGGGTGAGCAATCCCTATAAGTAGTAAAGTCAATAATGCAGGCTAAAAGACGTAGGCACATACGCCTAAGCAAACGTAGCAAAGTCATAAGTCATGCAAAAACATACAAAATTAAAGTGGAATCAGTTTTTCTCTGCTCCGCCAACGTGTTGCTCATCTTGCGCCCGATCTTCAGATATCATGTTGCCAAGAATATCGCCCAACTTTTCAGTCAGAATAGCATCTAAAGCAGTGATTCGTTCTAGTTCATCGCGAGCAGCAAAAATCTTTTCAGCATTCCAGGTTTCAGCATACCCGTTCTGATAATCTTCCATCATCTTGGCCTTGAGCTTAATCTCGGCTTCCATAGCTGCCATGTAAAGTCTCTCTTCCTTTTCAGCAACAAGGGCATTGAGGAACTCTACCTAAGTCTGCAAACGACTAACATCAAAATCCCGCGCGCTCAGGTGCACCCGTCGCTTGGCAAGAAGCTTATCCGCTTCTAGCTTGTTGGACGTGAACCTTGTCTTCTCAGCTTGGAGTGTATTTTTCTCAGCCCTCAACGTCTTCACTTGACCACACAGCTCATCCATGTTGTTAGATAAAAATAATAACGTCTGCATACTCTGCCAAAAGGAAAAATCGAAACTCAAGCATTATAAATATGATTATACTAACTTGCCAGCTTGAACAATCAGTAGAAATTCCTCATATATACCTGGAAAGCATGGGCGACACCATACTAGATGGCATTTGCCAGACCAAGATCCTCAAGCCTATCTTTATCTTCAGGCCATAGTAATTTACCAACCTCAGCAGCTTGAGGACCAAAGTCCGAGTAGGCGGAAGCAGAATGCGGAAAGTTGAGATTAATATCATTAGTAAACCAATCAGAATTGTCGACTATGGCCACTCTTTTCTTCTTCTTCTGGATCGGAGAAGGAGGTGGAATTACAACAGCAAACTTCCCCTTAGCAACAACAGCTTTAGCTGCCCTTTTTTCCTTGAAAATCTCAATAGCATCATCACCACCCAAAGGAATATCTCTAGTATGAGACATGACGTAATCTGCAAAAGCTCTCTCAACCGGAGTTGAATCAGAAAAAAAAAGAGAAGAATTTGAATATAAACGCTTATCGGCTCGATTAAGAATCAAGAACCAAGGGTTTGTACAAGGCGGCGGAATAACTATACCTTCCTGACGAAGTGGAACTAACCACCACAAATTACTCCCCCTTAAATTAGCTTCGATAAGAATATTCTCCCACCGACGACTATCCTCCGAATGACTGATGAACTTCCTTATCCTTCTAGATGTCACCTCCCTCCTTTGCAGCTCAAACTTAATGCCAATACGACCTACACAAAAATAAAATAAAAACTTGAAAACTACCTCACAATGGCACTCACTCGCAACAGTCCATGAGTGAGATGCATGGCAATTAGACGGCAATTCTAATGAATCAAATGGGAAAAAGAAATTTCGACCCTTCCAATGCTTGTCACAATCCTTCAATTTTGGGATCAAAGGCATCCAGATAGATCTAGAATTCAATTGGTACCTCCCAATGTCCTTGTTACACTGTTTCAACTTATAAGCAGTAAGAACTTCGTCACCGGAAAACTCTATCGAATTTATCTCACAAAATAACTCAATAGCAAGTAGGACTCGCCAAGCATTCGGCATTAATTGAGCTGGCGATATGCAATAATAATCACAAACCTCTGTCACAAGTCTTGGAAGCGGAAGCCTGAAACCTTCCTTTAATGGCAGCTCATACAGACATACCTGACCAGGCAAATCCCAATCTGCCCTCACTTCCGATGATGGGGCGTGAAGACTTACGTGACGAGGAACATGAAACTGGAGACAAATTTTTCTCAAATCTGGAATAGTTAGCTTATGATGCAGGGGTATCACCCGAAAGCATATCAGTGGTCTTGCAACCTTCTATCGATCCATCGGTGTCTATACCAATCCCAAGCATCTCGCCAGAGGCATCTTGATACGGTCAATAATTACGCGGAAGCAAATACTCGAACAACGTCAGCGACAAGGTTGTTTCCATCCAACTTTAAACTGAACTAATAGAGATAAAAACACCTAAATACTGATCTGATTCAATAATTGAACAAGAAATAGAACAAAACACGAAACAAAGCCAATCAGCGATTAAAACCCTAGACTGAAACTCGATTAGAAACTATAGCAAAACAACTCCGATTAAGCTCCAATTTTAACAAGAATTATAAATTGAAGTCAGTAACAACATATCCAAAATTCAGCCAATTCGCATGAGGGGTTTGAGATTTGGCTCGGGACTGACTTTTTGGTCGATTAGGTTAAAACTTGGGACGACGGAACTGCTGGGGCGGAGATCTGATCTGGGCGTGGGATTGGGGTGGATAAAGAAGTGGAATGGACAGTATATGATGGGTAGAAGGGGGTCGAGATGGCTGGAAACGAAGAGGACAAAGAAATAGGATGAAGAACTTACCTGAAACGAACCCCGGATCGACTTGAATCCGAAACGCGCCTGTGGATCGATCTTCGTGGCTTGTCTAACCCGGATACGACTGGATATCATGAATGAGACAATTGATTTCAAGTTCTAAAGATGCCAACACAAGAACTCTACCAAGAACACAAGAGAAAACGTGAACCTAAGCACGATGTGAGATAAAACGATCAACTCGATTTTTGATTCAATAATGTCTGCTGAAAATAGTGTTCTCCAAAGACCTAAATACTACTAGGGTTAGAAATTATCAAGGGCCAGGCCTTGTTAATTTTTGAACTAGGCCTAATCACAGACGGGCTACTAATTAAATTAAATAAGTACTAACTATTGGGCTTACTATTAAATTAAGTAATACAAAGTCTGAGCCCAAATAAAACATAAAAACAACTAAATAACTAGAAGTCCAATTTTCGAACCAAAAGGACTTGTTCTAAACTGGACGCGTCATAATCATCAATCCTGGGCACTGGTCAAGTTCACGAACTTGGACTGCTGAATCCCAACATCTTCATCTTCCAGTTTCTTCAAGACAATGCACTGAAAATAGTCTTGCAGCTTCTTGGCTCTCAATCTTATAACTGGACCTCTCAGCTGCAACTCCGGGTTTGAATCATCAGTGCTAGACCCGGCTCATCATTCCCCCCTGCTGAAAAAAATTCGTCCTCGAATTCGGCTCCTCCTCAGCATCGAAATCATCTACAGGAAAAGGAGATAAGTAAGAAACATTAAAAGTATTAGAACACTTATACTCACCTGGAAGATCAATGCGGTATGCATCCAAACCCTATCGCCTGGTTTGAATAACACTTGCTTGCGATGTGCATTAGCCTTGGTTGCATTTTTCTGTCCCTGAAGTTCGATCATATCCTTGATCTTCTTATGCATCTCTTGAACCTGTGCAGCTCTACGAGAACCTTGCAAACTTGAAAGATGATCAATAGGCAAAGGAATAAGGTCTGTAGGAGTAATGGGATTAAAACCATACACAACCTCAAATGGAGACATGTTAGTGGAAGAATGCACAACACGGTTATAAGCAAACTCAGCAAAAGGTAAACACTCTTCCCAGGACTTCAAATTATTCTTCACTAATGCACGAAGTAAAGTACCTAAAGTCCTTTTAACTACTTCAGTCTGACCATCGGTCTGAGGATGACATGCAGTAGAAAATAAAAGTTTAGTACCTAACTTTCCCCAAAGAACACGCCAAAAATGTCCCAAGAACTTAGTATCTCTATCAGAGACAATAGTCCTAGGCATGCCATGCAGTCTAACGACTTCACGAAAGAACAGATTAGCAACATGAACAGCATCATCAGTTTTTTTGCATGCAATGAAATGAGACATTTTGGAAAACCGATCTACAACCACAAACACAGAATCTTTGCCAGACTTAGACCTAGGCAAACCAAGAATAAAATCCATAGAAATGTCAATCCAAGATGCAGATGGTGCAGGTAGTGGAGTGTACAAACCAAATGGACTAGAACTAGATTTAGCCTTTCTACATGTAATACATCTAGCACAGATTCTCTCTACATCTCTCTTCATGCGAGGCCAATAAAAATGCTCATGCAATAAACTTAAAGTCTTAGCAACACCAAAATGACCCATCAGACCTCCGGCATGAGACTCTAAAACAAGTAAATCTCGCATGGAACAAGTAGGAACACACAACTTCGCATCTTTATACAGAAAACCATCAGTCACATAAAATGAATCAACAGATCTAGACCTAGACTGACAATTCTCGAAAATATCACCAAAGTAAGGATCAGATGCATAAAAACTCTTCCAATTCTCTAACCCTAAGCACTGGGCATGCATCACAGAAAATAAGGTATACATGCGAGAAAGTGCGTCAGCAACCACGTTCTCTTCACCTTTCTTGTACTTAATCACATATGGGAAAGATTCAATGAATTCAACCCATCTGGCATGTCTCGAATTCAAATTCTGCTGCCCTTTCAAGTGCTTCAGTGATTCGTGATCAGTGTGAATCACGAACTCCTTCGGTCTCAGATAATGCTGCCAAGTCTTCAAAGACCTCTTCAATGCATACAGCTCCTTGTCGTACGTAGAGTACCTAAGGGCTGCTCCATTCAGCTTCTCACTGAAATAGGCGACTGGCTTCCTATCCTGCATCAAAACAGCACCAATGCCTATACCAGAGGCATCACACTCGATCTCGAATGTCTTAGCAAAGTCAGGTAAAACCAAAACAGAAGCATTACATAATTTTAACTTCAACAAATTAAATGCATGCTCTTGGACTTTACCCCACTCAAACTTCTTGTCTTTCCTACTCAACTCAGTCAATGGTGCAGCAATGGATGAAAAATCACGCACAAAACGACGGTAAAATCCAGCTAAACCATGGAAAGACCTAACTTCAGAACTAGACTTAGGTGTTGGCCATTCCTCAATGGCTCGCACCTTAGCTCTATCAACTTCTACACCACGGCTACTAACAACAAAACCAAGAAAAATAGCCTCATCCATACAAAAGGAACACTTAGACAGGTTGGCATATAACTTAGCATCACGCAACAACTCAAAAACATGCCTAAGATGTCTAACATGCTCAGAAACACAAGTACTATAGATAAGGATATCATCAAAATAAACAACAACATATTTCCCAATAACATCACGCAGCACATGATTCATCAAACGCATAAAAGTACTAGGAGCATTAGTAAGTCCAAAAGGCATCACAAGCCATTCATATAAACCATGCTTAGTCTTAAATGTGGTTTTCCACTCATTCCTTTCAGACATTCTAACTTGAAAATATCCAGAACGTAAATTAATTTTAGAAAAGACAGACGCTCCAGACAACTCATCTAGCATATCTTCTAACCTGGGAATGGGAAAACGATACTTTACCGTGATCTTATTGATAGCTCTGCAGTCCATACACATACGCCAAACATTCGTCTTCTTCGGCACAAGGATCACAGGAACTGCACATGGCGACATGCTCTCTCTGATTTGCTTCTTTTCCAGCAACTTCCGAACTTGTCGGTCTATTTCTTTGGTCTCTTCAGGGCTGGTCCTGTAAGCTTGCCTGTTGGGAAGAACGGCGCCAAGCTGGAAGTCTATCTGGTGCTCAATCCCCCGAATAGGCGGTAGACCACTTGGTATCTCTTCTGGAAATACATCCTTGAACTCCTCCATCAATGGCTGCAAAACAGAAGGAATAACAATATCAAGAGTATCATTAGCCTTAAATGTAACTAGAACGATAGGCTTACCAGCTCGGATTGCTTCTGTACTCCCTTTGTACTAATAAACAAGTTCTTGTGCACTGGACCTGAATTGACTGCACTGGAACTCGATGGAGTGGCATCATGAACGGACTTAGCAGATCCTTTAGGCATGGAAGAGGCTGCCTTGGAAGACTTGGGATCAGCCGAACTCATTGTAGGGCTAGGAGACGACGGCGTGGCCGTGTTATCTGACTTTTTCTTCTCCCGTTCTTCCTTGAACTTCTCTTGCATCCTCTTCTGGTCTTCTGCAACATCCTTAGGCACCAATGGCCATAATCTGGTGGTCCGCCCATCTTTAGTCACAGAATAAGTGTTGGCGAATCCATCATGTATCGCCTTCCTGTCAAACTGCCAAGGACGACCAAGCAAAATATGTGCCGCATCCATAGGGATAACGTCACATAAAACAGTGTCAGTATATCTATCAATTGAAAATGTAACATGTACCTGATATCCAACTCGGATTTTGCCTAGGTCAGACAACCACTGTAGACGGTAAGGCTTGGGATGCTTCTGTGTAATCAGGTTCAGTTTTCCTACTGCATACTGGCTGATAGCGTTCACAACGCTACCACTGTCTATGATCATCAAGCATGTCTTGTCTAGAACCGAACAGCGAGTGTAGAAGATGTTTTCACGCTGATCGTTCTGTTCTTCTTGAAAAAGGCTCAAAGCTCGAATGGAAACAAGACTAGGGTAAGTCTGCTTCGGTTTTGCATCTTCAACTTCGATGCCGGTGGACTCTTCAAGGGGTTGTTCGGCGTCTACTGCTTCAACTGGATCATCGAGTTCATCTTCACTAGCTGATTCTAACTTATTCTGCTCGGTAATGATGAGAACTCGGCGATTGGGACACTGGGCTTGAAAGTGTCCCCATCCTTTGCACTTGTGACACTGAACGTCACGTGCTCTTCCGGGAGTACCATTCTGAGGCTGACTAGGCTGCATAGGTCGATTCTGGGCATGTCTGTTTGGTGCAGGTGAAATGTAGTCAGGTCTGTGAGAGGGTTGCGGTGCAGACGGCGAACGGGCTGTGTGGTCTGGCTAGGAGGACTAGTAGGGGTTGTCCTAGACGTGGAAGAGTCACCTTGAACCCAAGGGGTCCTAGCAGGCATTGACTGGAAGAATTGACGACGTCCATCTCTGAGCTACCGTTCTACAATAGATGCATAATGAACCATTGCTTCAACAGAATTGAAGTCCCTCAATTCGACTTCACAAGCAATATCAGGGTTCATTCCTTCAATGTACCGGTTGAGTGTAGCAATCAATGTCTCTTCTTTCCCAACCCGGTTCAATGTTGTCTTTAATTCCTTGTGATATTCCTCAATTGATCTGGACCCTTGACGAATCTGACTGAGCTTCTTCTCCAATTCTCTCTCATAGTGTACTGGGATGAATCTGCCTCTCATCACATCTTTCATTTCTTGCCAAGTGTCAATCAGAGGATATCTATCTCTTCTGCGCCTATTCTGCTGAAACTCCCACCAAGTTGCTGCATATCCAGTGAACTCAAGGGAAGCTAGCTGCACTTTCTTAGGCTCTGGGAAGTCATAACACTCGAAAGTCTTGTCAACTTTGCGCTCCCAGTCTAAATAGGCATCTGGATCATGTCTGCCGTCAAATTCTGGAATGGTGGTCTTGATGTTGTTGAGAAGACCATCTGCAGTACCATATCTAGGCTGCTCTGGGTAGACATTCCTGCGAGCTCCCTGGAAATGTGGCTGGAATTGATCACCACGACCCCGGCCTCTATCTCGAGCTGCAAAGCCGTTTCTCTCTCTCTCTCTGAAGTGGAAAGAACTGAGCTGTATTATCCTCAACTCGTTCATCCTCAAAGTGTTCTGACTCAGATGCTTCTTCGTGTAGTTCGAACTCATCTGTGTGATTAGCAGGTGCTTGTTGCTGCTGTGGATTTCTAGTTTGTGGTGGTGTCTGAATGGTCGTTGTACTGAACTGCTCAAATCTATCCAACAATTGAGCCATGGTGTTCTGAACTTCTTTGATCTGACCATGTACACGACCACTCAAAGCATCAAAGTGGTACTTGGCGTCCCAATCTGACTAGGTGCCTGAAAACTGCGGTGACTTTCCTGGATCCATAAAACCTACACAGTGAACAAACGTAAAGAAATAAAGGGACCTCACAGGTCCTCACAATCACTCGTTTGTTCTCTCTGATTTTTACCACTCGTGTATGTCACTCAAAGTATAAGATTGAAGAAAAATGGAAACTGTATTAACTGCACAAAATGTCCTGATAGAATCTGTCGTCAACTCTTTAGCTTTAGTCAAGAGCTCGGACTTGACTTCCAGAGAACCACGGGATAGCAATGAGACCACGAAAAGGGCTGTAATGGTAAGTGTAGGCAAGGTGGGGGTGTAGGAGAAAGGGTTTGAACAAAAAAAATGAAAAAAAATTCAAAAATCAGAAAAAACGAAAAAGTTCGGAGGGCGATTTCACCTAGAAGATGATGGAATTTGGCCAAAAAAAGCCTATAGATCACACCAAAGCAGTGAGTCTTGCTCAGAGCATCGTTCCGCTTCCGGAATGGTATTATGGACAGAAATTGGACTTCTGGAGCAAAAGTTGTAGTGAAAAGATGAAAATTCGAAAATTGGAAAGGAAATTGGTTTGGGATGGGATTTTCGGTACCAAGGGTTGGAAGATGTTCGGTTAGGCAAGGAAAAAGGTAGGGAAGGCCGAAAATTAAAAGAATCTGGATGAATTTCGAATGGACAGTTGTTACTAATTTTAATTCAAATTAGGAAACAGATTTGAGCCAAACTAGGAAAGCAATAAATCCAAATCCTAATAGAACTAGGACAACACAAATTAATCCTATTAAACCAAGATGACCGAATATCTAAGCCACCAAAAATTAGACAACCCAGACTCCAAAAACAGGCGAAATAAAATGCAATACGACGTCCCCAATCGTTAGTCGACGAAGGACAATAACTCTACCCAAGATGACAAACTGCAATCAAGAAGGAAATAGACAAACTGCAATCAAGATGCAAACCAACAAAATTTCAGAACTCAACAATTCTAGGGCTTTGACTTCTACTAAATTTTTTTTTTAAGCTAGTCGATCACTTTTTCCCCTAGAATGTCACACCAATTTTGATTGAACCACGACCAGCAAGAGCTGACGTGGCTCTGATATCAAAATTTATGATACGGCCAATAATTACGCGGAAGCAAAGACTCAAACAACGTCAGCGATAAGGTTGTTTCAATCCAACTTTAAACTGAACTAATAGAGATAAAAACACCTAATATACTGATCTGATTCGATAATTGAACAAGAAATAGAACAAAACACGAAACAAAGCCAATCAGCGATTAAAACCCTAGACTGAAACTCGATTAAAAACTATAGCAAAACAACTCCGATTAAGCTCAAATTTTAACAAGAATTATAAATTGAAGTCAGTAACAACGTATCAAAAATTCAGCCAATTCGCACGAGGGGTTTGAGATTTGGCTCGGGACTGACTTTTTGGTCGATTAGGTTAAAACTTGGGACGACGGAACTGCTGGGGCGGAGATCTGATCTGGGCGTGGGATTGGGGTAGATAAAAAAGTGGAATGGATAGTATATGATGGGTGAAAGGAGGTCGAGATGGCTGGAAACAAAGAGGACGAAGAAATAGGATGAAGAACTTACCTGAAACGAACCCCGGATCGACTTGAATCCGAAACGCGCCTATGGATCGATCTTCGTGGCTTGTCTAACCCAGATACGACTGGATATCACGAACGAGACAATTAATTTCAAGTTCTAAAGATGCCAACATAAGAACTCTACCAAGAACACAAGAGAAAATGTGAACCTAAGCACGATGTGCGACAAAACGATCAACTCGATTTTTGATTCAATAATGTCTGCTGAAAATAGTGTTCTCCAAAGACCTAAATACTACTAGGGTTCGAAATTATCAAGGGCCAGGCCTTGTTAATTTTTGAACTAGGCCTAATCACAGACGGGCTACTAATTAAATTAAATAAGTACTAACTATTGGGCTTACTATTAAATTAAGTAATACAAAGTCTGAGCCCAAATAAAAAACATAAAAACAACTAAATAACTAGAAGTCCAATTTTCGAACCAAAAGGACTTGTTCTAAATTGGATGCGTCATAATCATCAATCCTGGGCACTGGTCAAGTTCACGAACTTGGACTGCTGAATCCCAACATCTTCATCTTCTAGTTTCTTCCGGACAATGCACTGAAAATAGTCTTGCAGCTTCTTGGCTTTCAATCTTGTAACTGGACCTCTCAGCTGCAACTCCGAGTTTGAATCATCAGTGCTGGACCCTGGCTCATCACATCTTCTTGCCCTTGCCCAACCTCCATACCGTAATCATTATGTACATGATTATTACCATTACCGCCACCCTTACTAAATTGTTTGTTGTCATATTGGACTACTCGACTGAGCCGCCATTGCTATGAGGAAGCATGCTGAAAGAACGACACTATCTAAGCTCGGAAAAATGGAATTGGCAGAGAACAAGCACAATTGGCTAATCAGACAAGCTTGACAAAACCAAACGGATCTCGGCAAGGCAATAAAGTACAACATCATGGCAAGTTCAATACAAAGTGAACGGGGTGAAGAAGCTCACGTCGCTTACCAGAAATTAAAGAAAACTAACTACATGTCATGACATATATATACATATATGCAGCCTTAAATTCAATCAATCAGAGAGGAGCAAGCATCATGGAAGCAATTCTAAATACAAATATTTATATTATCAAGAGCAGAAACCAAGGAAGATTGAAATCGTACATGAAAAACAATAAAAGCTCAAAATACTTGCTTCATCTCAGATCCATCAGAAACATATGGTACGGTGAACAGGATTTTTTACAACATTCACTACGCACATTTTGTACGAAGAACATCGGAAAACATGAGAAAAGAAAGAGACCAACCTCGAGCTCTCCAGAGCCTTTTCTCTGCTGCTCCACTTCTCACTTCCTTCTCCAAAAGCTTTCTAAAATTTCGAAAATGAAAATGGAGCAGAAGTAACCAACTATACTTGTATTAGTAATTGAAATAACTTACTTACGGAAAGACTCAACTGTCAAAACAACACTTGTTGAGACTAACCATTGCTATAAAAGTATGAATCAAACTCCGGACATGGCAGTCATATAAGCTAGTAACTTCGAACTTCTAATTTCAACACATGTTTGAAACTCCCGGAGAGTCGGATTTCATGTGTATTATAAAAGTTCGGTTTTATCTTCTAGTCATCTCTCTTATATCAGCATCAGCGGACATCCTGGACAAATCAAAAGCCTCGAATAAATTATTTGAATAAAGAAGCAGCGGTATGTCTTCTATACTTTTATCGAGCACACGCCTCAATTATCTTACTTGTGGGTCTCAATAACCTGACGGATAATTCGCTGCAACTCCTTTTTATTTTCAAAATTGAAGAATATTCATACACAAAAGACATGTGCATGTACCTCAATTTATCCGATTACTTGTTATCACTAACAATTGGAAATTGCGGATGACATGTCCGATTACTCAATTCTCCCTGACATAGCCGCCATCTTGGTTGGCGATCGGACAAGGCAGCTGTAATATCATTTGCAGCAGTCTCCAAACAGACGCAGCACCAGTTCCATTTTATGGAGCAATCACGACAGCCACGACGGCTCCCTCCATAAACTATCAGACAAGGTGGACTAATCCGACTGCGTGCTCTCACAAAAGTGACAAACGAAAGATAAATTGTTGAAGTGCCGCGTTAATTTCTTTCTTGGAGTTATCAGACAGGCAGCCATTGATAAATTCTTGGGTTATTCTCTCTATTTCACATAATGGCCGGGTAGTTTGATTAATTTTGAGTAATACAAAGATGGCCCATTATCTACACTTTTCCTCATACAAAGAATCATCATCACTCAAATCTGCCCAACATTGGGTTGTTATCTATTTCTATGCGGCATAAGCACTAATATGTGTATACGATAGTCTACAATATGTGTATAAATTATTAATCAAGTACTTCCAATTCAATAGTGTATGGTATTTATTGATTAAAAATTTATATATATATATATATATGAATTTTCTGCACTGACATGCCGATCATTTATATTAGAGAAATTAGAGAAACTGTTCTCGATTTACTTAACATTACTATTCTCCAATTAGAGAAATTCTAATTAAAGAGTGGAGGACAAACTATAGTGGGCAAAATTCGTATTTATATTGTAGGTCCAATTGACTAGCTTTGTCAACCTGATGAGTCGAACCAGGCGGATGAACCGGCCCAATAAATAAATAATAGGCCCAAAATCACTAGGCCGCAGACAGTCAAGCTTCAACCCTAAGGGGTCCATCAAGTCAAGTGGCTGACACAGTTAAGGTGTATCCTGACGGTTCCACGAAAATAGGAACAGATGAGAAAGGCATGACGGATGGATAAGGCTGACGTACTAAACCCTAAGGGCTCGTTTGGTAGGTATGTTAGGATAAGGCAAGATAGATAAGGTCAAGATAAATATAGTGAATAAGGGGTGATTGTTAGTGTATCTTTTGTGTTTGGTAGATAAGATAGCGTCAAGATAAATATAGTGAATAACAGGTTGGTTGTTTGGTACCCTAGTTTAAATTCAAGATTAAACGGGAAATGACTATTATACCCCTAATATAAATTAATTATTTATCTCTCCTATGAGTCATCTCTCTACAATTATACCCTTCATCTCTCTCTCATCTCTATCTCTCCTCTCTCCATCATTCATCCGTCACCCCCACCTACAACAACCACCACTGCAATTATATCCCACAATCATCTCTCTCCCCCCCTCTCTCTTTTTCCTCACCCTCTCCCTCTCTCTCTCTCGTCTGTACCCAATTATTTTTCCACCCAATTCTCTCTCCTCTCTCCTCTCTCACTCTAGTGTTCTCTTTATTTTTCTATCTCTCTTCTCCGACAACACCGCCACCGCAACCGCCTACACCACCACCACCCTCGTCTCCAACCGCAGCCACCACCACCACCATCACGTTCGATCCCCTCGTCTCACTCTCTCTCTATCACCCCCTCTCTCTCTCTTCCGATCTCGTCTGAATCATTTCCCATATCAACAAAAATTCCCAAATTCAAATGATGACCTCGGCCTACTAAGTCTGCTGGAGAAGGCCGCCGACTCGTTGCCTTGGCCTCTGCCGCTCTGCCCATTCTGTTGGTGACCGTCGTGGTTGTCGTCGTGGTCCTTGATGACTAGGCAGCGCAGGCCCTCATCGGGGGCCTGCTGGAGGTTGGGGTTTTTGAAGATCGAAGGTGGTGTTTTTCCAGAGGGGTGGTGGTGGTGACGGCGGCAGCGGAATTTTTCCGAGAGTAAACCTAGAGAATTTTGCCTGGAATTCGCCTTATTTCTTTAAGTTACACAGTGGCTTGGAATTTTGGGATAAGTCTAAAAGTTGTGTTATCTTCTTGCCTATAATCTTGTTTTTAAATGTTGGGGTAGATTGAGTTCTTATGTGGCGGGCCACTTGTTGCTGTGTGATAATCACGTTCGATTGACGATTAATGGAATGTTTTGTGATTGATAGGATGTCGAAGCATGTATTGTTGAGTTTGATTGATCATTTTCGTTTTAGTTTTAAATGAAATTTGCTTGAGGACAAGCAAGGTTTTGTGTGTGGAGGGTTGTTTCACCCATTTTTGGTCTTATTTTGTATAGGTTTTTAGGTGTGTTTTGGATGCCAGTTCGTTTGGTTTGTATTGTCTTAAGATAAAAAAAATGCACTAATGTTTCGTCCAAGTGTTTTGAGTGGAACTGTAGGTTTTGAGCCGGATTGGCAAGTTTAAATGACAAAGTAGGCTCAATCCGATCTTGGAATGAAGAGGTATGGTGGAGAAGTAGAGTCATTCCACCTTCATCATCTCGTCGGACAGGAAAGAGAAAGAGAAAGAGAAGGAGGAAAGATAAGAGAGAGGAAAAGTTTGGAAGGGTAATAATGTCATTTCACTTTGTAATCTTGATTACTGTTGAATCCTAGTATAGGAATCCGACCAAATTGGAGGGATATAGTTTCTAAAGAGGAACAGTATTTTAAGCACGGGCTGTAAATAAACTCGGGCCATGCTTAATACAGATCAAGGATACCAAACACCCTGATAAGGCCAGATATGTATCCTATCTAGGCCTTATCAGGGCTACCAAACATAGCCTAAGGGGTTAGCGGCTTTATATATGCGGCCTAACTAGGTCATAGCAGGACAAGTTCACAGACGCTCTCACTATCACACGACTACTTATCATCATCTCTCTACTTTCTGTCGCCTTACTTTCTTGCTCTCACCGGCCGGACATAGCCGACTCGTGTTATCTCCGCTGTCAGCCATCCACCATCGTCTACTCATTGTCATCGTTTTCACCCTCCGGACGCTCCTGACCATCCAGACGGACTCAACCATCTGGACTGATCCGGCCATCCAAAACATTCATTACTCTCAACTATCTCCCTTTACTTGCAATCTTTTACAATTATTTCATTATTCCATTACTAACTTGAGCATCAAAGGTTCTACGGTCGACACCCCCACCGGTGCTCAACCTATGATTCTTATGTGTTCTTGTGTTGACAGGTTGATAGTGCCTGATCAATCCGGACGTGTCTGACGTCATCATCAATTGTAGATTTAGCCTCTACAACCACCATCTTTTAAGTTTTAATTCTCATTTTTATTAGTGTTGATTTTTAAAATTAGAGTATTAGTAATATTTTTCATTTTCAGAACTTTACTTTTATGGCTAATTGTTTATTTAAGAAATAATTATATCTCTTTCAAAAAAATATATAATTATATCATAATTAATTCTAGAGATTTTATTTATAAATAGAGTTACTTTTTTTTATAATAGAATGCAAGAATAAAGAAAAACTTAAATAAAAAGAAAAGAAAATAATTAACTAAAAAGATAAAAAAAAATGAAAGATAATAAGGAAAAATAAACTCCAATAAAAATGATTATAAACTAAAAACTAAATTAAAATAGTTTTAGTTAAGAAATAATTAAATTTATTAAAAATAATTACATAAAAAGAAAAAAACAAAAAGGAAAAGAAAGAAAAAGAAAAAAACTACCAAACGCCGACGTTTTATTGCACTGCATTATATATGCTGTGCCTGATCGCCGCCGGCACACAACGAAGGACGCAAGCAAAGCAAGAGGAAGAGCGGTGCTACAGGTTCTAGAGTTTTCTCTCTATCTATAATTATTTATCAAATTTTTAAATCATATCTATTGTTTATCTGCGGATTTCCTTCGGATTCGTGCAGTTTGGTGTAAAATGGATTTTCCTTTTGAACTTTCTATGTATAAATATCATATAGGATTGGATGGAGAAATATATGTTTGGAGGTGCTAAGGTTGAAATTGTTAGACGATGAGGGGTGCTAAAAAAATCGACGAAAAATACATAATTTTAAGATTAAGGAAAGGGGGATTTCTCTGTTGGGACCTCAGCAGACCCTAGCCACACCTAAAATCGACGAAAAATACATAATCGCTAGATAGGTAGGTATATGCTTTAAAAAGTTGTTTTCGGAGAAGTGGAAGTTCTGGTTTTTGGGGGTATTGGTTAGAATTTAATATTGGAATAGAACATCTGCTGTAGATCTCATGTTGTCGATTTTGTTTATTGTTTTTTGTTTTTTGTTTTTTTTTTAATTTTTAATAATTGAAGTTGATTGGTTGGTTTTGAATTGTGGTTGATTAGCCAATTATCGTCATGGGTCCGAGGAGATGAGTTGGTTCTGGTACAAAGTTTAAACTGTGTTAGTGAGAATATCCCACTATCTGATAACTCTAATATACATCCGGATGCACATGAGTGTCTCTTTTTTGAAAGGATCTAGTTATCTTGTTTGTTTGGTATGTTACAATTTTTAGATCTTTTGTTGCTAATTGTTTCTTATGTGCTTACTAATTATAGTGCAACTAGTGTCTAATATGCTGTCTTGAAATATGTTGGGACTGTTTTTCAGTTCACATCGTTTGTGGAATGCATAAGGTAGAATTATTCCTTATCAACTCCATTTTGATGGATGCAGGTGATTTTGAATCAATTATTGCTAACTCTTGTTCAGAGGTAAAGAGAAAGAAAATGGTTGGTCATCTTGATACAGCTGGTGTAAAGATTATGGAGGGGACACAAATCCCTGAAAAAGTGGAAACCAGTGTGGTCTCTCGAGGAGGTGAATCTGTTGCTCAAGTCAGGGAAGAGGTTGGCAAGCTTGTTGATCAGGTTGATGCCTTTATAATAGAGAAATTATAACTCCTTTTATGTAGGTATCTTGTTCGGGTACCCTCCCATTATTAAGCATCTCTCAAACCCAAACCCGTTTAAAATTTATCACCCGATAAAAACCCGAATGCTACAAAGTAAAGTAATTTAGCTACCTCTTGGTTCTCTCTGTAGTAAAGTTGTTTTTGCTCCTCAATGATAGGTAGCTGCTTTGCTAGTTGTTGACGATGGAACGAAGGTTGATGACATAAATTTTCTTGATTTGAGCGAGATGATTCTAATGCAGTTGCTGAAAGTTGATCGCATCAAAGCTAAAAGGGGGTTCCCAAGAGAGAGAAAGATGCAGGTTAGTAAATCAGTTCATTCTTCCTCCTTATGCACGTGTGTAATTCCGAATTATCTGGCACCAGATATCTCTGATTATTGTAGTTTTCCATTAAGGGACATAAAGAAACACTAATCGACCCAGAGGATTATGACGTCAATTTTTGCCGCATTTTGTTTATCAATTTTCCTATGATTTTAATGTTATATTGTGCTTTATTGGTTTTGGTAGATTGGTCAAAGTATAAAACATTGGCAAATTTGTGCTGAAAATGGACAATTTGGACATGCACACACCACGTGGAAGCCCAAGCTTGAAGAATGCCAGGATTATGATTTCAAGAAGGAAAGGGAAGAGAAGAAATTAAATTAATGTATTACATATATATAGATTGAGTTACGGGAGCAGCTGTCCCTTCCCTTGGCAAATCAATTAACTTTGGCGGCTGCAAGAAGCTTGAAGACGAGTACAATGGTTTTCTTTCTTTCTTTTATCGTTAGCTTTATTAATTTAGCGATTAAGAGGACAAGCCGGGTAATGGACGGGGGACAAGTGGTGAATTTTGTTATTCTAATTTATTATAGTGTTGAGAGTTATAATAGAGCAATAGTTGGAGACGTTCAATGTAACATATAATGGAAACCACAAAGATGCAGTTAGTGTGGAGTGTGTGGTTCATGACATAAATGTAAAGTAAATAAAATCAATTTGGTCTTTTATATTTTGTTACAACCTTTTTCTTTATTCATGTTGGGTGTCAAAATACATGCGTCATTTTTCTAGAAAGTTAGTTCAGAAATTGGGTCTAAGATCAAGGAAGGTCTTCTCCGTATGATACATAATTTTTTAGTGAGGCCGAACCATATGAGATTTAAAGCTAGGGTAATTCATAGTTTGTGGTCTCAATTTTGAACGTTTTATGATTTATGATATCAACTTAAATTTATTTAGAAAAATAACTCAACTTTGAAAGATTTTCGATTTATGGTCTAAACTTAAATTTGTTTAGAAAAATACTTCAACTTTAAGCGGTTTTTGATTTATGGCCTCAACTTAAATTTATGTAAAAAATACCTCAATTTTGGTTTTAGTATTTTGGAGATTTCGATTTCGGTTAACCATGACTTTAACCGAAATCCCAGCCCTATCTACAATAAGTACGTTTCAAGCAAAAAAAAGCTATTGTTGTGATCCAATTATGCAGACCGGCGCTTTTCAAAGGTATTTTATTTTATTTTTTCTGTTTACTATACAATGATTATACATTTTTTTCTTATTATTAGTTTTAGGTGAAATTCGGACCAACACTTCATACAAATCTTCCAGGATATATTTAAAAAAAGATATCCGAACAATCAATGAATTCACGAAGAGGCTTTTTGTTTTTAGATAAATTAGCAATTAAATTTAAATACCGTGT
Source organism: Agastache rugosa (assembly GCA_031470985.1). Classification (NCBI taxonomy): domain Eukaryota; kingdom Viridiplantae; phylum Streptophyta; class Magnoliopsida; order Lamiales; family Lamiaceae; genus Agastache; species Agastache rugosa. The sequence goes on from CM062607.1 coordinate 10,875,839, forward strand.
CACAGTGAACTTGAACCCGAAACTTTTGTTCTCGACATTAACTACTCTACTGATAGGCCAACACATGCATACAAAAGATATCCCAAATCTAAACAGTCCTCCTAAGCTCACTAAAAGTGTGTGTAACGTGTGCGTGTGTTAGCCTAGTGATAGAGTGGTTAATGCCAGGACTAAAGGTCACGAGTTTAAGTCTAGCGTCACGCGGCCTTTAAAATTTCTTGTAATGTTTGTTCAAAGAAAAAAACAAGATATCCCAACAATTAATGAATTCAGAAATAGGCATATTATTTATTTATTTTTGGCCTACGTTTTTGGCCAATGACTGACACCTCTAAGACTAATACTAACAAAATTGAAGTTTCTTCTGTATGACAGATTTATCAAGCTAACTGGGAGAAGCTCAAAACAAGAGTAGGTATCAACCCAGAAAAAATAAGGGTTGATGCTCGGGAAAGTATCCTCGCGTGTGGATGATGCCAAACTCCGATCCACATGAAGTTAAGAGATAGTATGAATTTGGGGCACTAGCCTCAGTTTATACAACGTCACCATCGTTCGCCGAAATTAAGGGTCTACCTAAGTGGATCCAAGAAGCGGTTTATGATACCTGGGCTAACAATCCACAGCTTAGCTGAGGAGACATTTTGGAGTTGTATTTCATCAGCGCGGCTCCAGAACCAGCTGGAAAGGGTAACCATGAAGTCTTTCATTACATTATGCTTCGAAGGCTTGATGGACGCGCCCTTGAAAAAATTAAGGCACCCACAGAGAAGGGGACTACACTAGTCTCTACAATGCCAGAAGATCTTGTCTCCACCAGAAGAGCATAGAGTTTATGGGTCTGTCTCACAGAAATAGACAAAGTTAAGTTTCCATTCAAATTCTTTCAGAACTCGGTGAATGGATCATTCATGTTAAACACTATGACAGGAAAATCATCCAGATTTGCAGAAGAAGCTTTTGAAAGGAAGATGACTCTGCTATGGGAAAACAAGATTGTGACGAGCAAAGAAACTCATCGCAAATATTGCAACATGGCTCACTTCGGGAATTGGTCTGAACGCATCTGTCCAAGCTGTCCAAACTAGAAAGAGCCAGAGTTTGGAAAAGACTTTCTTCCCAGAAAGGGAAAAGATAAGGCTCGATCCAACGAACACACAGAGCATAGGGCGCTGCCAGAAATAAGGACGCTCAGGGCCCCGAAAAAAAAGTAGATTTCCGACACAAGTTTGAGGAGACATGTGAGTCTGAGCTGGAGAGCCGCCCACTAAAAAGAAAACGACAACAGTGGGTGGATGAACAAAAATTACCCACTAAGTGATAGATGGGTAAACTACAAGAGGACCACTACCAACGGAGAAAAGTGATTCACAAGTCACGGGGAAAAGAAATTCACATCGAAAGTCGATTGTCTTCCAGCGATAATGGACGACAAGGTGGACCTGCTTCACGTGAAGATAATGTTGGCCAAGGATAGAGTATTAAAGGCAATTATTGAAGGAGGAGAGGTCACTCCAGACCTCTATATAAACAAGAAGTAAAGAGAACATTGATCATCTGAATCCAACATCTTCTTTGCTATCTCCAAAATAATATTATCATAGTTTTAGTTTTAAGCTTCCAAGGTTTAAGTTTTATGTATTTCAATCCTGCTACCATAGGTAGCTAAACAAGTTTGTCTCCTCCCTAAAGGAGATATACTTATGTTGTAATAAGTTTTATATAATTCCTAATTAAAGTTTGGGCTTTTGTTCATTCCTTCCAATGTCTGAATTTCTTTGTGTACTGACTAAATACTCTACGCCTCGGGTAGGAAACGATTGAAGGTTGTGTTGAGTGTTGCTGAAGGAGTCTGTGTCAGGAAACCATCGGTTGCGGTCGTGTGGTTGGACGTGGTTCCTATACAACTTTCGGCGGATATTTACCTCGCAGCATTACGGTAAAAAATGTATGAATTTGGTACACGTAGAATTTATTTATACGGAAGTGTGATGGGCCTGATAGTATTACATGATTTATCTCCAAGTTGAGAAAATGGATTTGATAAAGCAGAGTATGTAATGAAGTACTCCCTCTGTCCCAATAGCAGGGTCCCTCTTTTCTTTTTAGTTTGTCACAATAGCAAGGTTACATTCCAAAAATGGAAATAGTTAACTCTTCAAAAGGCTTGGGACCTACCACTTTTTATCTTTTTACTCTTGTTTCTTAATAACCGTGCACAAAAGAAATGAGACATTTCTATTGGGACGGAGATTCAGTAGAAGGATAAAATATTCAAATTAATTATATATTTAATTGTGGGGGTAATTTGGTCTTTTCATTAGAAAAAGTGTATGAATCATATACTTTTATATTCTAGTCTATATATCATATGTTGTTATTTGATGAGTGGTAGTTTTAAATCTCACTCAGTTTGTATTATTTCTTCGATTTGGGGAATGTTCTTATTTATTTGTTCATTATTATTCAATCTTTCTTATGTGTTTTTCCTTATGGTTCTTCAATTCTTCTCCTGATTATTTAATTTTACCTCTTTATAAAACATATACAAAATTAAAGCACTCCTTGATTATGAGAGTATAAGTTAATTTTAATATAGATAAAAAAATATTTTATATTAGTATTTTTTTAGGGAGATTTGGATTCTCTTATTAGGTCTATTAATCTCAAACAAATTAACATAAAAATAGAAACTATAAATTCTAATATATCTTCTACATAAATGAATGTAATTTTTTTAAATATATTAACATGCATGATATTTTTATTAATTTTATATTCTTTTATGTAGTTCTGCTATCTTATCACATATACAAAAGATTGATAAACATACTACAGAGATCATTATCTTTGCAACAACTCAATAACTGTCTAATCATATGAAATATATTGAAGTGCGTCAAGTCTTATCCGATTTTCAGATTAGAGCACTCATACATCAAAACTAATTACTCAAATCTCCCTAATACGTTCTCAAAAATATGAACAAACGCCTGCGCTTAGCACTCAAACATCAAAACTATTTACTCAAGTGTCCCTAATACGTTCTCAACAATATGAACAAAGCTTGCGCTTAGCAATCAAACATCAAAACTAATTACTCTAATACGATTCGCCGGAATATTAAGAAAAGCCTGAACTTGGGGCTGAATCAGGCATGTCTTCGCCACTCAAAAAGATATTTATGTCACTCTTCAATGCTTCATTCATGTGATGAATGGCAGACCGCACTACACTCGTCAACCTCTTGGTTCTACAGAAAAAGAAAGAACAGATCACATTAGACATCAGAGATTAAGAAGCTAGTTTCAGAAATATATAGATAAATCAGACTAATAATACCTCTGCTCGTCTATTGCAGCCAGATTTACGGACTCGAGAATTAAAGGCAGATGCACCAAAATCAACTCAGCATCAGAATTCGTGAATCCTTGCAGAATACCAGAATAAGCCTAAAAAATACTGCACTTGAGCTGGTTGCCATAGTCCACCATATCCTCGTCATTGCTGTCCATCCGCTCCCAAATCTGATTGGCGTCTTTTAACATTACCATAGCACAACTGTGGTATCTTTCAAAGTCCTTACCAATTGCACGAGCAATGTCTCCAAAGCAAGAGAGTATGCAAAGTTTATGAAGGTGTATACTGTAAAGCAAACCTTTTGTGCTTGTATACACGGTTTCTATTTCCGCTATTTTTCCCATATCTGATTTGATTGTTTGTCGCATAATATATCATGTCCCATTATCTCGTGTTATAGATTAAATGGTGTGTTGTAGATCACAGAAGATCATTTAATCAGTTTCTCATGAGATATTAATCAGTATTCACGGCCGAGATAACTTTGGACAAGTTATTGGTTTAGGCTGTAGTATAAAACAGAAAGTAGTTTGTCTTAACTACATGTTTATACTAATACGTACGTCTACGTATTGAAAGGATCGCAGTGAGACGTGTTCTTCTATTCTGACCGTTTGAGAAGGACCAAGGTCTCGGTGACTCGATAGATCTAAATTCTAATAAGTTATTATGTGTGTTCAAGTGTTTTTCTGTCACTTTGACTTACCATGGGTGAGAGTTATGAGTTAGCTCAATATGCCCCGTACCTTGGGTGACAGTAGCATTTGTTCGATACTTAATTAACTGTATTAGAGAACCATGTCCTGGAGACCCCAGGTTGATGACATTCCCTTAAGGAGCTCATTAAGTTTATCGTACTAAACCCTGCAGGTGAATTTAGTTATCTGGTACGATAATAATGTTGAGTGGTACTACTTAAGGAATTAAAGATATTAATTAATTTAAGATGTCAGTAGCTTTAATTAATTAATGAATGTTCGACATCTTAAACATGGAGATTATCGAAGTTAAAATTAGAAGCCCTGATTCATCAGTGGGCTAGAGCGGCAGTGCATCACTAATTCTTTAGTGGAATGAATTAGTGATTATATGCTTATATTTATTCTGGGCTTGAATAATAGGAAACAAACATATATGAGGCCCAACTCTAGCTTTCTAGTAGATCCCTAGAATGGCCCAAATGTCTCACACTCTCAAGCCCAACCCACCACTTTGTCTTAATGGGCCTTGGCCCATAGGTTGACATATATTACTTCAAGCTCTCTCTTGTAACCCTAATTGAAGGCCTCCATTTTTGTTAGCAAAAAACAAGGGTTGGAGAGAGAAAAAGAAGAGTGGGTTGAGGAGCATCTTGAGGATCTTGGAGGATTGCTAACCACATGGCATCCGAGATTGAGACGGGACATCCTAGAAGATCAACTAGTGGAATCCTTCTACAAGCTCTAAATCCAAGAGAACGGTATCTCGAACACCTTGCATGGTTGTTTTAAATTTTATAGGAGCATGTTTAAGGATGATTCTTGTATGTCAAGTTTGATATCCGAAATAGATCCGTGGGCAAATGGGATCGGCTTTCACTAGCTGACCCTACAGTTTAACCATAAGGATATCACTAGTGAGTCCTTTGAGAAGACGTGTCATAATCAAATCACAGTAGGAAAGTATACTGTCACCCACTGCTCGGGAGAGTTCACGTACAACCTCAACTGCAATGACAAAAACTTGATGTTCCTCTATGCTCCGTAAGCCCAAGTGTATATGCCGGTATGCTCTTCCAATATACTTGTCGAATGCTGCTCCGTGGTCAAGAACTAGTCCTCCGATAATGGAAAGATTTTCTTCGATACTGGAAAGATTTTTCTCATCAACGGCTCTTACTTTGTCCTCTTCAAATCGTGTCCAAATTCTAATAAGAGAGAAAAATAATCAGCCCACAAAATTGTTTATAATAAATAGGGGTTATTGGCTGTAAATACATAACCTTTTTTCAAATTCTGATATTGCACATGACCTTTTTATTCTGCCTCAGAATACATCAACTTTAGTTTTTTTCTAATTTTGTGCCGGTCACCGGTTTTCCCCAAATCGAATCCTACGTTGACGCCGAATTTGACACGCTGGACGCCGGAAACTGTAAAACGACATCGTTTTGTATAAAAATAAAATATAAAAAAATAAAAATAGCCACATCATTTGCCAACTCATTTTTTTAATTAAAAAAATAAAAAACAAAATTATCTCTATCCTCCCCACCCCTCTCGTTTGTTCTCCCACCCCGTTTCTCTCTCCCACCCCTCATCTCCGACCGTCATCATCACCACCACCAACCTTCTGGTTCGGCGGCGGCGGCGTCTTCTCTCTCTCTTGGTCTATCACCTCCCCCACCCCTCTCGTCTGTTCTCCCTCCCCTCTTCTCTCTCCCACCCCTCATCTCACCGTCACCACCATCCCCACCAACCTTCTGGTTCAGCGGCAACGACGCGATGGCGGCGTCTCTCGATTATTCTCTCCCTCTCACGGCGGCGACGGCGACGATAGCCTTCTGAATGTTCAACTCTACAACCTCTATACTATATAATTAAGCAGTGGACAAACTAAAAACATCGATTAGACATAATAACTTTACACGCACTCGACTCGATATATTAATGGCAAATTGAGGGGCAATGTTGCCATAGAGTTGGAGAGAGAAGTTGAAGGGCTCGCCATTAACCCCGACGGCGGAGAAAGTGAAGACGCCGTCGGCTTCGCATTTGACGGAAATGTCCCTGGCGTCCGGCAGAGATACGGTCAGGTACACCTTGTCCGACCGCTGCGCCCATAGAACCTCCGGCTGCCGACTGCCCCCAATCCCAAATAGTAAAACAACCGCGTCAAAACTTGAGAGAGAGAGAGAGAGAGAGAGAGAGAGAGGGGAAAATCAAACAATAAATTTGGTATTTACAGAAGTAATGATTGATTGGAATTACCTCATGATCTGAGAAGTAGAGATTGAATTCTTGTTTAAAACAATGAAGTGAGGGAGTCCAACTGCAGTGAGAAATAGAAGAGGGAGTCCAACCGCCGCCGCGTCGTTGCCGCCGAACCAGAAGGTTGGTGGTGGTGGTGGTGACGGTCGGAGATGAGGGGTGGGAGAACAAACGAGAGGGGTGGGGAGGATAGAGAGATATTTTTGTTTTTTGTTTTATTTTTTAATTAAAAAAATGAGTTGGCAAATGATGTGGCTATTTTTATTTTTTTATATTTTATTTTTATACAAAACGACGTCGTTTTACAGTTTCCGGCGTCCACGTAGGATTCGATTTGGGAAAAACCGGTGACCGGCACAAAATTAGAAAAAAATTAAAGTTGATGTATTTTGAGGCAGAATAAAAAGGTCATGTGCAATATCAGAATTTGAAAAAAGATTATGTATTTACAGGCAATAACCCCTAATAAATATATAAAAAAAGGATAGTGATAAGAGTAATACTCTGGATTTTTAGACAATATTTCAATTTCATAATCAAAGTCTTTAAATCCTTCATGTAATAACTCCAGAGCTCGGCCAGCCAAATAGTAAACCCCACTACTCTCGGTATCTCTTATCGTCCTACGCAATGTGTTCAAGATTCTAAGTATGTTATCGGGAGTAACTATTGAGACATTGGCAGGGTTTAGTGAATTGACATACTTTAAGCTGAGCAAGAGAGTAAATAGAGCCCTTTCTACTAAGGAATCATATTCCACAAGACAAAGTAACAGATTAACGTAGGGAGCCACCAAAGAAAACGATTGTTTCTTACTTGGACCGTATAAAACTGATCCAAGTACTACAACTGCAGCCTCACAAGAATCAACGTCATCCTCCTTCCACATATTTTCTTCTATAAACGGCCTCACCAATGGGACAATATAGTCCCTAATACAAACAGCAATCTCGTAAAAGCAAGGAATGAGTTCATGATCAGCAATATGAATGACCTTATTCAACACGGAATTAAGGACGATATTAACTATCACATCCATATTCTTCAATATATGCATATTGTGTGGAGGCAAAACAAATCCAGTAAGGACCTTCCTGTTCTGTTTCCTTATTTCCACCGCACATACGGACGTCCAAAAATGGAGTCCTAATGGAGCAAGACGCTCGTCACCTTCCTTGATTGTATAACAAGTGATGTCTAATATGCTTCTCATAGAGGGCTCCAATACCTCATAGTGTGTGTCTACAAGGCTGATTAGGCATTCCATTGCAATGCTTCTTCTCAATCTGTCATTCCCAATCCGAGCAGCAGCACACAATGATTGCACTGTACGAGTACCCCACTTCCTACTATCTTCTGTCAATTTAATCAAAGCCATTGCACAGCAGACCAAGATACTCTTCTAAATCTGAGCAAAGATGCAAACAGTTGAATAATCAAATTTATTTTATAAGAGAAGCAAATCAGACAACAGCACACAGTGTGACCCACTTAGTTCTCTTGACTCGTTTCCAACTGAACAAAGAAGCATAGCCGCACTACAATGTCTTCCAATGCAATTCACATTACAAAATCCACAAAAGCGACAAATTGTCTCATAAGAAATATCAGCCATGGTAGAGAGAGAGTCCAACTATTGTCACCTATTTCATTCAGCAACAGATTATTACTTATCTAAGATCCCTACGAATCAGCCTGTAAAATAGCCCTAAGCAACAGTTCATAAGTAGAAGTCTAGAAGTAACAACAAATCACTGTTATATTAGTATTTTTTATATATTTCTTTTTTTTAATCAATTTTTCTAGGATAAACTATTTAGATTTTTTTTTTCGATTTTATAAAAGACTACGAACGAGAACAAGAAAGAAATAAAAACTACTTAGAATATTTAACACCCTTTATTATTTATGGCATATAATGCCCCCAAAAACATGGTTTAAAAAAAATATTAACGAGATAAGATTACATATTTCTTTCGAGAAGAGATATAAAATCGCATATAAAAAGCTAATACAAAATACACACATGATTCCCCTGCCCTGCCCTGCCCCATGATTTCAAAGAGGCACTGTCCCTAAAGCATATCAATGTCATTATTCAGGTATGCAATCAGGCACATTTCCTATCCTAAAAAAATATCGAAATTGAGAATGCCAAATAATCTAAATCCAAATCGAATGGGGAAGTAATCGAAGGAATCTTGAAGGGATGGATTGATGAATGGAAAATAATCAAGACCTCACCTAAATAGAAAAGACTCACACAACTCATCAGCAACAAATTTCGACCACAACGAAGAGAATAATCAGTAACAAATGGCAATACATCACTAGAAAAAAGTTCAATCACAAGTAACCAAAAGTATATAACTCCATGAATTCACGGCAAGAGCCGCAAGATGCGCAACAATTCAGTAAAATCTTTGCGAAATTCAGCCCATATAAATCACTGGAAGAAGTTTACCGAACGGAAATCGCCGAAAATGTCGGTTGGTGGAATCGCCGACGGTGAGGAGAGCGCGGGAGCGGGACTTCTGTTTTGTTTCAATTTGATTTTTTATTCTTTTCTTACATATCCTAATTCCTATATATGTCAAAATATATATATATATATATATATATATATATATATATATTTTTTTTTAAAAGATATAAGAAAACTTAGTGGGCTGGGCCTTATAATTTTGAAGGGAAGTCTAATGGCCCAATTCTTCTGTCAAAACTCGCTCAAAAATGTGCCTGATTGCAGACCTGAATATTTTCAAAAAATAAAAAAACTTTTCCTTGACTCATCAATTCGATCATCTCCCATTCGTCATCACAAAATTACTAACCAGGGGTGAGCAAAAAAAAAAATCGAAAAATCGAATCGACCGACAAACCGTACCGAAACCGTCCCGAAATATGGTTAATCGAACCGATGGTTTTGGTTTATTTTTTTAATTTTAAAAAATCGAGAGTAACTGTTATGTTTTTATTTTTATGTACAAAACTGATGGTTAACCGAACCGAACCGATATTCATTAAAAATTTGTACTCCCTCCGTCTCGGGATAAGTAGAGGTGTTCAACCGACCCGGAACCGCCGGTTCCGGCCCGAAACCGGAACCGTGATCAACGGTTTTCGGCCCGGAACCGCGGTCAACGGGCCGGTTCCGACCCGGAACCGTGCTTGGGACGGGCCGGTTCCGGTTCCAAAGGTTAGGAACCGTGAACCGGCGGTTCGGACAATTTTTTATTTTTTTTAGTTTTAAATTATATTGTGTTAATCCATATTAATTATATCACATAGAAAGCAAAAATGACAATTACAATGGTAAATTGAATGAAAAAAAGCCAAAAATGGTGATAATAATAATAAGGTTCGAACATGAACCGGGGGTTTCGGTTCGGAACCGTGGAACAGTTTTTGAATAATTATATATTTTTCATTTGTAATTGATCATATATTATTATGAATGAAGATATATTTTGTTTTATATCGATTTTATATATTACATTAATGATTTATGAGTTTGAATGAAAATATATTTGGTATGCTTTCTTGTGTTTTTATTGCAGCCAGCGGTTGTTGTCTGTCGTAGCCCACTGTGTTTTTTTTTTGTTCTCTCTCTCGGTCTGTAATTTAATCCCACTACAAGCTATGCGTGGTTAGTATAGGCTTTCCATTTTTTTTGTTGTACTTTTCCTTGTATTTGTTATTGGAGAACGACAAAAAAAAATGGAAGTCCAGAGAGAGAGAGAAACGGGCTGAAGTGGGCGGCAGCGACTAGGCGGAGGTGGCGCGCTGACGGCGGCGGTGGGTGTGGTGAATGACGGCGCGGCTGCAGCTGTTTTGGTCTCCGCCGTCAGAGAGTTTCAGCACCGGAACCCGACTTGCTGGGGTGTTAAACCTTGGGATTTATGGTGGTGTTGAATTTCTCAGACGCGGCGGAACCGGTGGCGGAATGCAGGACGCGGCGGCGCACGGTGCAGCATCAGATCTGCTGCGGTGGCGCACGGGTGACAGGCGGCGGCGGCGGCGCTGGTTCAGTGTTGAAGTGCGGCTGCTGCAGATTGGAGGAGATGGAGGAGAGGTAGGTGGGTTGTGGCTGTTTTGCACTGCGGCAGCAGCTGCTCCTTCTTCCTCCATTTCCGGCGTCGGCGGTGGCGTGAGCAGCAGCAGAGGCTGCTCTTTCTTCCTCGTTTTCGGCGACGGAAACTAAGCCGAGAAGGCGCGCAGTTCAGCACCAGATCTGATGCAGTGGCCGTGCGTGTTTCCGGCGACGCTAGCCGGTGAAGACGGGGGTTTTTATCCCAATTCCGTTTCCGGCAGCAGCAGTTCGCCGGGGAACCGGCAACAGCAGATTCCGGCTGCGGCGTTTCTGGAATTAAAAATAAATAAAAAAATCTGGCGAAACGTGCTGGAAACCGCTAGGGTTCCGACGATGACGGCGCCGGCGGCGAGTGGTCCGGCGATGGCTGCGCGGGCCGTAACCCTAAGGTTTTGGACCCGCGGCCCGCTGATTCCGGGCCTGATCCTGATCCAGCCCGCAAGGCCTTTTGATTTTGGGCCTTGAGCTGTTGACTTTTTGGAGTAGAGTTGACTGGCCCATTTAAAGGTGGCCCATGTTGCTGTTTTGGTTTGGGCCATTATACATGCTGTTTTGGACTGCGTTTTTTTGGCCCAGATTCAGTTTTGAAGATCAAGGCTTGTAATAGTTAGCTCGTTTGGTTTTTAATTAATTAATTAATTTAAATATGTAATTAAAACAGGTACGGGCGGCGATCCACAGGGGCTACGATAGACAACATATTTAATTATGTTATTTATCGTTTTGTGGATGACAATGCAATTTAATTCTCGTTATGACAATATAATTATGTGAAAGCATGATTTATTTGTCAATGTGTTTTATTGCGTTCTTAGAGCATGCTAGAAAATTCATATTAGTATGTTTTAGAATTTTGAGAAGCATGATTTAATTATGTTTTAAATTCTTGTTAAGCATGCTATGTGATTTACATGTTTTGCATGTCCAAAGTAAAACCTTTAATTAAAAATGTCTAAACAAGATAAAATGAATTTTATTAATTAAAATTCACAAAGGTCTGCACAATTGATCTCTAGATGAAATGTGTGATTTATGCGTGTAAACGTCCACATGAACGTGGCTTGCATGTATTCATCACATGTGAGTTCGTCAGATGAGATTTATTAATAAAACGTTAAATTTTATGTGAAGTGTGCAATGTCATGTGTAAACGTCCACACGATCATGGCTTGCGTGTGACATTGTTCACAGATTTTCACAAGATAAAATTTTAACGAGATAATTGTAGGATATTGCTTTGCGTGCGACATGGTTCTAGTAAGTATGTCAAACGTAGAATAATGGACCTTGGTGTTAAATTGTGGTCATTGCTAGGTACAAGTTTCAATATAACCCCCAAACGGGGTCCTTGTTTTAACTTGTGCGGCCTGTTAAAAAGGTTTAACTATTAATTTCATTCATCATAAGGTTAAGTTGATGTGATAGTGAAATTAAAGACTGGGTGTCTGGTCAATGAATATAAATGTAAACGTCCACACGAACGTGGCTTGCATTGGATATTTATTGGGCTGTTGAAGGATACATTAATGTTGTTTTCTAAAGGTTTCAATATTAATTGTATCAAAACTTTATGTGACAACATCCTTATGTGTATACATGTTTATCTTTTCAGATATGGCTTTCAATCCTCTTATGACTATTCTTACTTCGAATAAGCTTACCGGTGCCAATTATTTGGACTGGAAGCGAAACTTGGACCTTGTCTTGATTACTGAAGAGTACATGTTTGTACTCACAACCCTTGCTCCTGCCACTCTGACTCTTGAGTCCACTGAAGAGGAAAGAGAGGTTCACAAAAAGTGGCATAAGGCTAATGATATGACCAAGTGCTATATCATGGCGTCTATGTCCACATCTCTGCAGCTGCAACACCAAAATATGGTTACGGCAGCTGACATCATGCTGAATCTCAAGGAGCTCTTTGGGGAAAAAGACAGATCAGCAAGATTTGAGGCCATGAGAAAACTCATGACGACTCGAATGGCTGAGGGCACTTCTGTCCGCGAGCACTGTCTCATGATGTTCCAATATCAGAATGAGATAGAGACGCTCGGCGGACTGCTTGATAATGAAACTAAGATCGACATGATCTTGCACACTCTTTCCAAAACTTTTGAGAACTTTCGCATGAACCATGTCATGAGCAAAAGGGAGTACACCCAAAGTGAGCTTCTTAATGACTTGGTTGCGGTAGAGGGTGTAATGGGAAAGAAGCCACAAGCATTGGCCTCTACTAAGGGTTCTTCTTCTAGCTTTAAAGGCGGGAAGAAGAAGAAGCCTAGAAGTAAGAAGGCTAGTGGGAGCAAAGGGGCGGGTGGAGCAGGTCCCTCTGGTGGCATTAAAAAGCCTAAGGGAAAATGTTTCAAGTGCAATCAAACAGGACATTGGAAAACTGATTGTCCCCTTCTAAAGAAGGGTAACAAGGGTACACATCTCACTCTAGTAACTGAGACATGTTTAGCAACATGTTCTACCTAGTCATGGATAGTGGATACAGGAGCAACTGATCATGTTTGTTACACCCTGCAGGGATTCCTGCGGACAAGGGAGCTGAGTGAGGGAGAGATTACCATCTCCATGGGCAACGCTGCGGAAGTAGCAGCTGTTGCAGTGGGAGATGTGCACCTCAGATTTTCTAATTCTGATTCTGTTTTAGTGCTTAAAGACATTTTATATGTGCCTGAATTTCGTAGAAACTTGATTTCGGTTTCGAGATTGTTTAAGAATGGATATTCTGTTGTTTTTTATAGCTCTGTGACTATCATGAGAAATAACTCTTTTATCTGTTCTGGCATGTTAAATAATGGTCTTTATACTATTACTTGTGCACATGATACTCCTGTTGAAACTCTTGCTTCATCGTCTTCTAGCCTCAACAAGAGAAAAACTTCTTCTAAGATGAATCAAACATATCTTTGGCACCTAAGGTTGGGTCATATCAATCTCAGAAGGATCCAAAGACTGGTTAGTAACGGCCCCTTGGAGTCTCTTCAAGTTGAGCCAATATCAGTCTGCGAATCCTGCTTAGAGGGTAAGATGACCACTAGGCCATTTAAGGCCAAGGGGAATAGGGCCAATGATGTGTTGGAATTGATTCACTCTGATTTGTATGGGCCTATGTCCACTCAGGCTCGAGGTGGCTATGAGTACTTCGTCACTTTCATTGACGATCACTCTAGGTACGGCTACGTTTACCTGATGCGCCACAAGTCTGAATGCTTTGACAAGTTCAAAGAATTTAAGGCGGAAGTGGAGAAACGTCTAGGTAAAAGTATTAAGACATTGCGGTCTGATCGCGGTGGTGAATACTTGAGCACTGAGTTAAGGCAGTACTTATCAGAAAATGGGATTATATTCCAGTTGACTGCACCTGGTACTCCCCAACAGAATGGTGTGGCAGAAAGAAGAAACAAAACTCTGTTAGAAATGGTTAGATCAATGATAAGTTTTGCCACTCTACCTGTATCATTCTGGGGATATGCCTTAGAAACAGCGGCGTATATTCTCAACCTAGTACCATCCAAATCGGTCCCCAAGACTCCTTCTGAGTTGTGGTCGGGGCGCAAGCCCAGTTTGAACCATATTCGGATTTGGGGTAGTCCAGCACATGTGCTGAATAAGGGAGCTGATAAGTTGGAGTCTAGGACCGATGTAATGCTGTTTGTAGGATATCCTAGAGGAACGAAAGGTGGTTACTTCTATAGTCCTAAGGATCAGAAGGTCGTTGTAAGCACCAACGCGCAATTCTTGGAAGAGGACTATGTGAATGATCACAAGACCAGGAGTGACATTATCCTTCAGGAGATGAGAGGAGACATTCAGATTCCTATACCGAGTGTACAAGATAATATACCATCTGACACTGCACAACGTGTCGATACTGATACACCTGTATTGCCTCGACGTAGTGGGAGGGCAATTGTATTGCCTCATCGTTACACGCTCGTGGGAGAATCTTCGGATTTATACCTAGAAGACGAGCCTGTGGAAAACGATCCCTGTACCTACAAAGAGGCAATCCAAGACATAGATGCAAATTCTTGGCGTAAGGCCATGGATTCTGAAATTGAATCAATGGAAAATATGGATGTGAAAGACCTACGGGTGCCTCCTAAAGGCAAGAAAGCCATTGGTTGCAAGTGGATCTTCAAGCGAAGGAGAGGAGCTGACAGGAAGGTTATTGCCTTCAAAGCACGCTTGGTGGCAAAGGGGTTCGCTCATTGGGAATCGATTTTGAGGAAACCTTCTCGCCTGTAGCGATGCTTAAGTCGATCCGAATGCTCTTATCCATAGCTGCCTACATGGACTTTGAGGTTTGGCAAATGGATGTCAAGACAGCTTTCCTTAATGGATATCTGGATGAAGACATCTATATGGAGCAACCTGAAGGCTATGTTAAAAAGGGCCAAGAGCATCTCGTCTGTAAGCTTAAGAAGTCCATTTATGGGCTTAAGCAGGCCTCAAGGTCTTGGAACCAACGTTTTGACGAGGTTGTCAAATCCTATGGTTTTGAGCAATGCCTTGACGAGAGCTATGTGTACAAACTCAGTGGCGACGGAAACGTGATGGTATTCTTGGTACTGTAAGTAGATGACATCCTTCTCATTGGCAACAATAAGAAGGTGTTGTCAGATGTAAAGGTATGGTTGTCCGAGCAGTTTCAAATGAAGGACTTGGAAGAAGCTGCGTACATCCTTGGGATCAAAGTGAAACGTGATCGCAAGAATAGGTTGTTGAGCTTATCTCAGGCGTCCTACATTGATACTATTATAGCCCGTTTTAGCATGCAGAATGCCAAGAAAGGTTTTCTTCCTTTCAGACATGGCATCCCTCTGTCTAAGGATATGTGTCCTAAAACACAGAAGGAGACAGAGGACATGAAGAGAGTTCCTTATGCTTCTGCTGTAGGAAGTCTCATGTATGCCATGCTATGTACTAGACCTGATATATGCTATGCAGTTGGCATGGTGGCAAGATATCAGTCTAACCCAGGACAGGGACACTGGATTGCGGCAAAGCACATTCTTAAGTACCTGAAAAGGACTAGAAATTATGCGCTAGTTTACCAATCCGACAGTTTAGTCCCTCTAGGGTATACGGACTCAGACTTCCAAGCAGACCGGGATAAAAGCAGGTCTACCTCAGGTTATGTGTTTACCTTGGGAGGCGGAGCAGTTTCATGGAGGAGTGTAAAGCAGAAATGCACTGCAGACTCCACCATGGAAGCCGAGTATGTGGCTTTTTCGGAAGCTGCAAAGGAGGCAGTTTGGCTCAAGAGCTTCTTGTTGGACCTAGATGCGGTTCCGAGTATGCCTAAGTGTATCACAATTTATTGTGACAACTCTGGTGCAGTAGCAAACTCGAAGGAACCAAGGGCCCATAAGGCAAGTAAGCACATACAGAGAAAGTACCATCTTATACGAGACATCGTAAAGAGAGGAGACGCAACTGTGACCAAAATAGCATCATTGAATAACCTGGCCGATCCATTCACAAAGAGCCTTCCGGCTAAGATCTTTGACAAACATGTTGAAGGACTAGGTTTACGATGCTTGTCAGCAGAACTTTGAGTAGAAGTGGGAGATATGTTGTAATAATTGTAGTAGCCACGAGTATACTAAAAGTTTGCTTTAGTATAAGTGGAAGAATTGAAAGTGTATATTGTAAAGCAAACCTTTTGTGCTTGTATACATCGTTTCTATTTCCGCTATTTCTCCCATATCTGATTTGATTGTTTGTCGCATAATATATCATGTCCCATTATCTCGTGTTATAGATTAAATGGTGTGTTGTAGATCACAGAAGATCATTTAATCAGTTTTTCATGAGATATTAATCAGTATTCACGGCCGAGATAACTTTGGACAAGTTATTGGTTTAGGCTGTAGTATAAAACAGAAAGTAGTTTGTCTTAACTACTTGTTTATACTAATACGTACGTCTACGTATTGAAAGGATCGCAGTGAGACGTGTTCTTCTATTCTGACCGTTTGAGAAGGACCAAGGTCTCGGTGACTCGATAGATCTAAATTCTAATAAGTTATTATGTGTGTTCAAGTGTTTTTCTGTCACTTTGACTTACCATGGATGAGAGTTATGAGTTAGCTCAATATGCCCCGTACCTTGGGTGACAGTAGCATTTGTTCGATACTTAATTAACTGTATTAGAGAACCATGTCCTGGAGACCCCAGGTTGATGACATTCCCTTAAGGAGCTCATTAAGTTTATCGTACTAAACCCTGCAGGTGGATTTAGTTATCTGGTACGATAATAATGTTGAGTGGTACTACTTAAGGAATTAAATATATTAATTAATTTAAGATGTCAGTAGCTTTAATTAATTAATGAATGTTCGACATCTTAAACATGGAGATTATCGAAGTTAAAATTAGAAGCCCTGATTCATCAGTGGGCTAGAGCGGCAGTGCATCACTAATTCTTTAGTGGAATGAATTAGTGATTATATGCTTATATTTATTCTGGGCTTGAATAATAGGAAACAAACATATATGAGGCCCAACTCTAGCTTTCTAGTAGATCCCTAGAATGGCCCAAATGTCTCACACTCTCAAGCCCAACCCACCACTTTGTCTTAATGGGCCTTGGCCCATTGGTTGACATATATTACTTCAAGCTCTCTCTTTTAACCCTAATTGAAGGCCTCCATTTTTGTTAGCAAAAAACAAGGGTTAGAGAGAGAAAAAAAAGAGTGGGTTGAGGAACATCTTGAGGATCTTGGAGGATTGCTAACCACGTGGCATCCGAGATTGAGACGGGACACATCCTAGAAGATCAACTAGTGGAATCGTTCCACAAGCTCCAAATCCAAGAGAATGGTATCTCGAACACCTTGCATGGTTGTTTTAAATTTTATAGGAGCATGTTTAAGGATGATTCTTGTATGTCGAGTTAGATATCCGAAATAGATCCGTGGGCAAATGGGATCGGCTTTCACTAGCTGACCCTACAGTTTAACCATAAGGATATCACTAGTGAGTCCTTTGAGAAGACGTGTCATAATCAAATCACAGTAGGGAAGTATACTGTCACCCACTGCTCGGGAGAGTTCACGTACAACCTCAACTGCAATGACAAAAACTTGATGTTCCTCTATACTACGTAAGCCCAAGTGTATATGCCGGTATGCTCTTCCAATATACTTGTCGAATGCTGCTCCGTGGTCAAGAACTAGTCCTCCGATAATGGAAAGATTTTCTTCGATACTGGAAAGATTTTTCTCATCAACGGCTCTTACTTTGTCCTCTTCAAATCGTGTCCAAATTCTAATAAGAGAGAAAAATAATCAGCCCACAAAATTGTTTATAATAAATAGGGGTTATTGCCTGTAAATACATAACCTTTTTTCAAATTCTGATATTGCACATGACCTTTTTATTCTGCCTCAGAATACATCAACTTTAGTTTTTTTCTAATTTTGTGCCGGTCACCGGTTTTCCCCAAATCTAATCCTACGTTGACGCCGGATTTGACACGCTGGACGCCGGAAACTGTAAAACGACGTCGTTTTGTATAAAAATAAAATATAAAAAAATAAAAATAGCCACATCATTTGCCAACTCATTTTTTAATTAAAAAAATAAAAATAAAAAATAAAATTATCTCTCTATCCTCCCCACCCCTCTCGTTTGTTCTCCCACCCCTTTTCTCTCTCCACCCCTCATCTCCGACCGTCACCACCACCACCACCAACCTTCTGGTTCGGCGGCGTCTTCTCTCTCTCTTGGTCTATCACCTCCCCCACCCCTCTCGTCTGTTCTCCCTCCCCTCTTCTCTCTCCCACCCCTCATCTCACCGTCACCACCATCCCCACCAACCTTCTGGTTCGGCGGCAACGACGCGACGGCGGCGGCGATGTCTCTCGATTATTCTCTCCCTCTCACGGCGGCGACGACGACGATAGCCTTCTGAATGTTCAACTCTACAACCTCTATACTATATAATTAAGCAGTGGACAAACTAAAAACATCGATTAGACATAATAACTTTACACGCACTCGACTCGATATATTAATGGCAAATTGAGGGGCAATGTTGCCATAGAGTTGGAGAGATAAGTTGAAGGGCTCGCCATTAACCCCGACGGCGGAGAAAGTGAAGACGCCGTCGGCTTCGTATTTGAAGGAAATGTCCCTGGCGTCCGGCAGAGATACGGTCAGGTACACCTTGTCCGACCGCTGCACCCATAGAACCTCCGGCTGCCGACTGCCCCCAATCTCAAATAGTAAAACAACCGCGTCAAAACTTGAGAGAGAGAGAGAGAGAGGAAAATCAAACAATAAATTTGGTATTTACAGAAGTAATGATTGATTGGAATTACCTCATGATCTGAGAAGTAGAGATTGAACTCTTGTTTGAAACAATGAAGTGAGGGAGTCCAACTGCAGTGAGAAATAGAAGAGGGATTCCAACCGCCGCCGCGTCGTTGCCGCCGAACCAGAAGGTTGGTGGTGGTGGTGGTGACGGTCGGAGATGAGGGGTGGGAGAGAGAAGAGGGGTGGGAGAACAAACGAGAGGGGTGGGGAGGATAGAGAGATATTTTTGTTTTTTGTTTTATTTTTTAATTAAAAAAATGAGTTGGCAAATGATGTGGCTATTTTTATTTATTTATTTTTTTTATACAAAACGACGTCGTTTTACAGTTTCCGGCGTCCAGCGTGTCAAATCCGGCGTCCACGTAGGATTCGATTTGGGGAAAACCGGTGACCGGCACAAAATTAGAAAAAAACTAAAGTTGATGTATTTTGAGGCAGAATAAAAAGGTCATGTGCAATATCAGAATTTGAAAAAAGATTATGTATTTACAGGCAATAACCCCTAATAAATATATATAAAAAGGATAGTGATAAGAGTAATACTCTGGATTTTTAGACAATATTTCAATTTCATAATCAAAGTCTTTAAATCCTTCATGTAATAACTCCATAGCTCGGCCAGCCAAATAGTAAACCCCACTACTCTCGGTATCTCTTATCGTCCTACGCAATGTGTTCAAGATTCTAAGTATGTTATCGGGAGTAACTATTGAGACATTGGCAGGGTTTAGTGAATGGACATACTTTAAGCTGCAAGAGAGTAAATAGAGCCCTTTCTACTAAGGAATCATATTCCACAAGACAAAGTAACAGATTAACGTAGGGAGCCACCAAAGAAAACGATTGTTTCTTACTTGGACCGTATAAAACTGATCCAAGTACTACAACTGCAGCCTCACAAGAATCAACGTCATCCTCCTTCCACATATTTTCTTCTATAAACGGCCTCACCAATGGGACAATATAGTCCCCAATACAAACAGCAATCTCGTAAAGGCAAGGAATGAGTTCATGATCAGCAATATGAATGACCTTATTCAACACGGAATTAAGGACGATATTAACTATCACATCCATATTCTTCAATATATGCATAATGTGTGGAGGCAAAACAAATCCAGTAAGGACCTTCCTGTTCTGTTTCCTTATTTCCACCGCACATACGGACGTCCAAAAATGGAGTCCTAATGGAGCAAGACACTCGTCACCTTCCTTGATTGTATAACAAGTGATGTCTAATATGCTTCTCATAGAGGGCTCCAAGACCTCATAGTGTGTGTCTACAAGGCTGATTAGGCATTCCATTGCAATGCTTCTTCTCAATCTGTCATTCCCAATCCGAGCAGCAGCACACAATGATTGCACTGTACGAGTACCCCACTTCCTACTATCTTCTGTCAATTTAATCAAAGCCATTGCACAGCAGACCAAGATACTCTTCTAAATCTGAGCAGCATGCAAACAGTTGAATAATCAAATTTATTTTATAAGAGAAGCAAATCAGACAACAGCACACAGTGTGACCCACTTAGTTCTCTTGACTCGTTTCCAACTGAACAAAGAAGCATAGCCGCACTACAATGTCTTCCAATGCAATTCACATTACAAAATCCACAAAAGCGACAAATTGTCTCATAAGAAATATCAGCCATGGTAGAGAGAGAGTCCAACTATTGTCACCTATTTCATTCAGCAACAGATTATTACTTATCTAAGATCCCTACGAATCAGCCTGTAAAATAGCCCTAAGCAACAGTTCATAAGTAGAAGTCTAGAAGTAACAGCAAATCACTGTTATATTAGTATTTTTTATATATTTCTTTTTTTTAATCAATTTTTCTAGGATAAACTATTTAGATTTTTTTTTTCGATTTTATAAAAGACTACGAACGAGAACAAGAAAGAAATAAAAACTACTTAGAATATTTAACACCCTTTATTATTTATGGCATATAATGCCCCCAAAAACATGGTTTAAAAAAAATATTAACGAGATAAGATTACATATTTCTTTCGAGAAGAGATATAAAATCGCATATAAAAAGCTAATACAAAATACACACATGATTCCCCTGCCCTGCCCTGCCCCATGATTTCAAAGAGGCACTGTCCCTAAAGCATATCAATGTCATTATTCAGGTATACAATCAGGCACATTTCCTACCCTAAAAACAATCGAAATTGAGAATGCCAAATAATCTAAATCCAAATCGAATGGGGAAGTAATCGAAGGAATCTTGAAGGGATGGATTGATGAATGGAAAATGATCAAGACCTCACCTAAATAGAAAAGACTCACACAACTCATAAGCAACAAATTTCGACCACAACGAAGAGAATAATCAGTAACAAATGGCAATACATCACTAGAAAAAAGTTCGATCACAAGTAACCAAAAGTATATAACTCCATGAATTCACGGCAAGAGCCGCAAGATGCGCAACAATTCAGTAAAATCTTTGCGAAATTCAGCCCATATAAATCACTGGAAGAAGTTTACCGAACGGAAATCGCCGGAAATGTCGGTCGGTGGAATCGCCGGCGGTGAGGAGAGCGCGGGAGCGGGACTTCTGTTTTGTTTCAATTTGATTTTTTATTCTTTTCTTACATGTCCTAATTCCTATATATGTCAAAATATATATATATATATATATATATATATATATATAAAAGATATAAGAAAACTTAGTGGGCTGGGCCTTATAATTTCGAAGGGAAGTCTAATGGCCCAATTCTTCTGTCAAAACTCGCTCAAAAATGTGTCTGATTGCAGACCTGAATATTTTCAAAAAATAAAAAAACCTCTTCCTTGACTCATCAATTCGAGCATCTCCCATTCGTCATCACAAAATTACTAACCAGGGGTGAGCAAAAAAAAATCGAAAAATCGAACCTACCGACAAACCGTACCGAAACCGTCCCGAAATATGGTTAATCGAACCGATGGTTTTGGTTTATTTTTTTAATTTTAAAAAACCGAGAGTAACTGTTAGGTTATTATTTTTATGTACAAAACCGATGGTTAACCGAACCGAACCGATATTCATTAAAAATTTGTACTCACTCCGTCTCGGGATAAGTAGAGGTGTTCAACCGACCCGGAACCGCCGGTTCCGGCCCGGAACCGGAACCGTGATCAACGGTTTTGGGCCCGGAACCGCGGTCAACGGGCCGGTTCCGACCCGGAACCGTGCTTGGGACGGGCCGGTTCCGGTTCCAAAGATTAGGAACCGTAAACCGGCGGTTCGGACAATTTTTTATTTTTTTAGTTTTAAATTATATTTTGTGTTAATCCATATTAATTATATCACATAGAAAGCAAAAATGACAATTACAATGGTAAATTGAATGAAAAAAAAGCCAAAAATGGTGATAGTAATAATAAGGTTCGAAAATGAACCGGGGGTTCCGGTTCGGAACCGTGGAACCGTTTTTGAATAATTATATATTTTTCATTTGTAATTGATCATATATTATTATGAATGAATATATATTTTGTTCTATAACGATTTTATACATTACATTAATGATTTATGAGTTTGAATGACAATATAATTTATATTTTCAAAAATAAAAAAAATAAAAAAATAAAAAAATTTAGACGGTTCGGGCCCTAAACCGACGGTTCCGACCCGGAACCGGAACCGTTCAATACGGGCTGGTTCCGACCCGGAACCGTGGGCTGTGGCGGGCCGGTTCCGGTTCCAACTTTTCCGAACCGGACCGGCGGTTTCGGGCCGGTTCCGAACCGGAATCGGCCCGTGAACACCTCTAGGGATAAGTGGTCATATTTCTTTATTGGGTTTTTCCGGGATAAGTGGCCACTTTCCTTTTAAGGAAACTAAATTGCACCCGTGCGTTGCACGGCAGAATGCATTTTCAAAATATATAACATTTAAATTATCAAATCACATAAATAATAAGGAGTAAAATGGATTAATTACTCACATCCATCCAAGATATTTAGGAGACAATTTCATTTTTTGAGTGTCCACCATATTTATGCCACTTTCCTTTTTGTGATAATATCCCACACACATTCATTATTTTATACCTCACAACAACTCATTATAATGGATCTCTTTCTCCACTCAAACACTACCTACCTAACATTTATTAAAACTCTTGTCACACCCTACGTGATCTATATTTCGTGGACGGATGGAGTATAAAATTTCAGGCAACAAAAGAGAGTAATAATACATTACTTTTTTAGTATAGAAATTAATAAAAGGACATTTTTAAATATAACATTAACAAATACAACATACTTCCTCCGTCCATGAAATAGTCCACGAAATGTATATCATGTCAATTTTTTGACATAATTCCACTCACTTTCTTATATTTTATATCTCACAACAATTCAAACGTGGTAAGTTCCTTTTCTCCACTTAACAAATAATCTAACAAACTTTTATAAAAACTCGTGTCACTAAAGTTGTGCTATATATTTCGTGGACGGAGGGAATATTACATTTCAAACATTATGAAAATTTTCTTTTTACACAATATTTTTTGAAGAGTGTTCTTCATTACCACACACCAATATCTTCAAACATTTCCAATTTGCAACTCTTGAAATATTCACATAAAGTTATTGAAAAACTGTATGTCACAAATAAAATGCATTAATCATCTAATATGTTAATTATGGAATAATACAATAAAATATAAAATTCATGCATTACATTAATATTTTTTAAAAAGAAACATTCAATCCAAATAACATTAATAAATATGACATATTAAATTTTTTATTTTTATTATGATATACTTCTTTGTACATAATATTTCCAGTAACCAATATTTCGTATATGTCCTCATTTAGAATATAAGCATTTAAAATTTATACATTTATTTTTCACTTTACAATGCACAAAAATAGAGAAAATTTTAAATCAATATAAAAATATCCTATACTAATATGTAAACATACTCATCAAGAAATCTAAAAAATAATCCGAACTATCCCAACCAAGAGGTTGGGGGTTCGAGTCATGTGTGGGTGTGTAAACTAACAAAAAAAACTATTTAATTGGTAATTTATCCTAAAATATTACCAAAAAAATAAAGTATAAAATTTAATTCTCAAAATATACGTAAATAAATTTAAATACACTATTAAATAACATATAAACATCTAAATAATATTTATAAATTATAAATAATCCAAATATAAAACACAAAACAATCAATTACGTTAATAATTTAAGAAACATTTAAAAAAAATAGCATAACGCTTACCTTCTAAGCATCTCTAAACAACCATTTTTTTATATATTTGAAAATACAATTTTGATTAAAACTCATTTCAAAATGCTATTAGAATTAAAGATGAACAATCATTATAAAAATTTCAACCAATTTTGACATTTTTAATAATTCTTCATTTTTGATAACTTACAAACATCTCGAAATATATATTTTTAATTTTTAATATTTTTTTACTATTATATTTTTAAAATATTTACGAATCTAAATAATGAAAATAATAAAATTATTTTGGCACCATTCATTATGCTAATTTTTTTTTTCAAAATTACATATCTTAGTCAAAATAGTGTTGTGTTAAATTAGAACATTTATTATATAAATAATTAATATAAAAAGTAGAAAATTCAATTACATAATCCCAAATAAGCCAAAATTCATAATCATTCAATTTATTAAATAATTTAATTTTTTTAAAGCTCTGTTGGATTCGAGCTAGTAGCTCAATTGGTGTTGGCAAGTTTATGTAGAAGCAAAATTGACTGAAGTGTTTTGAGCTATGCGAGAACAGAAACTGGTTAATGGCTTCAGTCTGAGCTAGTTTGATGTGGAACAGAATGGAACAAATCTGAAAGATTCTTTCCATATTTATGCGGATTTTGCGGAGATATTTTCCTTATCCATATGTGACGCGGAAAAGATGTTATATTGGTGATATAATTAATTGTTCCACAAGGCATATCTTCAAAGAAAGTTTCCATGCATAAGGAAAATAGGGCAAAGGAGGTGGAGAGCATATCTAGGATTTCTCGAGACCTATATATATCTACACCAAGATATATTGAAGAGAGTCGCTACTGCTATTGTTATTGTTCATAGCTTATACTATTTCGTGAGAGTATATTTCATTGTATGTTGAGAGCGTTTATTTTGATATATAAACACTTTTGTAAGGGGGTTGGGTGTCGAGTTGCGACTCGAGCTTAGGTTGTAAGTGGTGCATTTGCTATCATCAATTCACGTAGATCGGGAAGAGTGTGAGTGAACGGGTAGCAAAAGATAGGAGATCTGTTTGTGTAAAACCTCTGTAACTACAACTTCGGATAGTGGATTGATTCTCTCTTGGGCGTGGCCCCCCAGACGTAGGTTGATTAACCGAACTGGGTTACCATTCTGTGTGTCATTTACTTAGCTCAGTTATTATATTCTGTGCTACTAACTGTGCTAGTTCTTGCAGTGACAAATTTATACTTTATATGCATAAAGTGCTTGGTTTAAAACTTTCAATTGGTACCAGAGCGGTACACCGACTATATAGGTGTTGATCCAGGGACAGATTTCTAAACCTGTTGCAGCGTTTGAGCTACAATGGCTTCGAATGAAGATTATTTTGTGAAACTTCCAATTTTGGATGGATCTAATTATTGTTATTGGAAGGTTCTTGTCAGGTCATACATTAGGTCTATCAATGAGAATGCATGGACCGCTGTGGAGTTTGGGTGGAGTTCTCCCGTAAAAGCTGATGGGAGTGAGAAACTTAAGAGATAAATGGCTTGTAAGAGAATTGACTGCTTCATGTATGAATCAAAAAGCCATTAATATTATTCAATCAGCTGTTAATATGGAAATATTCTCTCTCATATCTACATGTGAGACTGCAAAAGAAGCTTGGGATACTCTTCAAAATATTTTTAAATGTAACGATCGTGTGAAGAGTCATAGACTTCAACAACTCACATCCAGATTTGAGATGTTGAAAATGCAAGAGTATGAAACTATCGGCGAATTTCATTCCAAACTTCTCAAAATCTTCTCAAAATCTCAGATTTGAGATCTCAAAAATCGCTGAAAGAGCCATTGATCGATTTAAGAAGAAAGAGATCTCTGGAAAATCTTCAAATAGTCCTTCATCTACTTTTTTAGAAGAAAGAAGTAAAAGGAAGAAGAAAGATTTAGTGGCTCATATTGCCACGGTGGAAGGACAGAAGTTGGATCAGTATTCAACAGATGACACTGATGATGAAGATGTGGATAAATATCTCTTGATCGAACACTTTGAAACACTTAAGAGTAAGTGTGAAGAAGTGGGTAGTATCAATGGCAAATTGAACTTGAAGATCAAGGAGATGAGTAAAGAAAGAGATATCTTGAAGGGTCAAATTTGTGAAGTGTGTCAAGAACGAGATAGTTTGAAAGCTCAAAATAATGCTCTTCTATTTGAAGTAAATCAAATGAAAGAAGACAATGTGAAGAAAATCAAAGAGCTAGAACACTTCAACAAAGTTGTGAAGATGATGAACAACGGGACTGAAAAGTTGGATCAAATTTTAGAGATAGGTCAGAGTTCTACAAGCAAGACTGGTCTTGGCTATCAGGATCATCAATGGAAACCTCAGGATCATCAATGGAAACATGTGGATCCCCACAAACAGAGTACATTTGTTCATGCCAAAGAGAAAGAAAAGCAAGATGGAGCGAAACCTCAGGGTCAGAAACATAAATCTGTTCAACATTCTGACACCTCGACGCAGACTCAAACTCGGACTCAGAATCCACGAATTGAGTCAAATCTGCAGGCTCAGTACTCTTCTTATCGAAGGAATAGCTCATTTGTTCCCATTTGTCATTATTGTGATCGTCCTGGACACATCAGACCTCATTACAGATTTTATCTTGATGATAGAAGGAAGATGATGAATACAAGAACTTTTCAGACAAATAAAGTTCTTATTAATGGAGGACGTGACAAGGAGGACATTGGTTATTCTAGAGACAAAGCACAATATGTGCCTCAGAAGACACAGCCTGTTCCTAGACGTGTAGGTTTTAAAGCCAGAGTCTCAATCTCAGAAAATATCTGCAAGTACATGGCGTCCAATATGTCACTATTTGTGACAAACCAGGTCATATTAGACCAAATTGTAGATCCTATCATAAGAATAAACGAGAGAAGAGAAGAAGAAAAGTTCAGAAGACGTGGGTACGGAAGCCGGTACCTGTTCCTATACATGTTCCTGATAATGTTGGAACAGTAGGAAAAATCCCATCTAAACATGATCCTGTTGCTGCTGATGTTTCGATTTCTGCGAAGCAAATTGTTTCTTTTGCAGGTATTTCAGAATCCAATCATGCTGATGAAGCTTGTTCCTCTGGTGCGAAGTTTATTGAGCCATAATCTGAGTCTGCAAGAACCAGATTAGATTCCGAAGAAAAAGAGGAAGATATTGATGAAGTCACTAATTCTGAAGGTGATTCGAGCGATGGGGAAAGTTTGGATGCAGCTGCAAAGACTGGAAAGACGAGTTGTGCTTTGTCGTTTTGTCCCCTCGGTTTTGTCATTTCTGTGAGACAAAAAGGGGAGTAAAAAGTTGAAGTTGTTGTGAAGTTGTTGTGATTCCACTGCTAAGGAGTGTTATCTCTTATTAAATAAATTATTTGAAGTTCTCCTAATGCTTGATTAAGGGGGAGTTGTGATCCAAGAAGCTGTTTCTCCTATTGATTGTTCGAAGAGGAGTTGTGATCATAGAAAGCTGATGCTCCCTATTGCTTGATTGAGGGGGAGTTACATCATCATTCATACAGGCTGCCATCGTTGAAGATAAGTATGAACATATTCAATATTCTGATTATTTGTTAATTGCTTGGATTATGGTTTTGTCTACATAAATGCCAAAGGGGAAGATTATTGGATTCGAGCTAGTAGCTCAATTGGTGTTGGCAAGTTTATGTAGAAGCAAAATTGACTGAAGTGTTTTGAGCTGTGCGAGAACAGAAACTGGTTAATGAGCTTCAGTCTGAGCTAGTTTGATGTGGAACAGAATGGAACAGATCTGAAAGATTCTTTCCATATTTATGCGGATTTTGCGGAGATATTTTTTTTATCCATATGTGACGCGGAAAAGATGTTATATTGGTGATATAATTAATTGTTCCACAAGGCATGTCTTCAAATAAAGTTTCCATGCATAAGGAAATTAGGGCAAAGGAGGTGGAGAGCATATCTAGGGTTTCTCGAGACCTATATATATCTACACCAAGATATATTGAAGAGAGCCGCTACTGCTATTGTTATTGTTCATAGCTTATACTATTTCGTGAGAGTATATTTCATTGTATCTTGAGAGCGTTTATTTTCATATATAAACACTTTTGTAAGGGGGTTGGGTGTCGAGTTGCGACTCGAGCTTAGGTTGTAAGTGGTGCATTTGCAATCATCAATTCACGTAGATCGGGAAGAGTGTGAGAAGAGTGTGAGTGAACGGGTAACAAAAGATAGGAGATCTGTTTGTGTAAAACCTTTGTAACTACAACTTCGGATAGTGGATTGATTCTCTCTTGGGCGTGGCCCCCAGACGTAGGTTGATTAACCGAACTGGGTTACCATTCTATGTGTCATTTACTTAGCTCAGTTATTATATTCTGTGCTACTAACTGTGCTAGTTCTTGCAGTGACAAATTTATACTTTATATGCATAAAGTACTTGATTTAAAACTTTCAAGCTCAAATATGATAACCAAGAAGGGAGATGTATAGTAATTAACCAACATATATTATTCATCATTCATGAAATAACTTAAAGGTCAAGACTTATAATCCACTAAATTGGTTTTGGAGGGAAAATGACAAACTTGTTAATATGCTACAACTCTCTTATTTAGTATTAGTATAGATATGATTCTCTCATGAAAAATTGTGGCTCTACCACTCTCTATCTTTTTTATCCTTTAAACATCTTTCTCCTTAATATCCGTGCCGAAAAGAATGTGGCCATTTATTGCGGGATGGATAGAGTATAAGCTATTATGGAAATTGAAAAATAAAAATAAGTGCTGCCAACATTAAATCCAATGAATAATCTTTTGGAAATGATACGAGTAAACTTCTTTTCCATGTCCCCCCACTGCATGTCTTCTTTTTATTCTTGTTATAAAATCTCAATTATATTGCTACTTACTTTATTTGTAAATTCGCTACAAATGTGAGCAATTTTTGTTGTGAATATTATTATTTTGCTATACGCATAAATTTAAAATAAAAACTCTTGCATAAAGGAGGAAGAATCAAAACATAAATCTACAGTTAAAATCTCATAAATAAAAAGAGGAAAAAATCGATCAAATGTCATCTTTTCATTCTAGAATTATAAAAAAAAAAATGGAAACTTTATTTTTTTATGGTTAACCATTGAATAATTGGTTAACCGACCCTGATTTTTAGGTTAACCGTCATAGCGGTTTTTTATTTTTATTTTATACTACTTTTTAAGGGTTAACCGAACCGATAAAAAACCGAATGGTCGGTTTCTTTATATGTCAAATGGTCGATTAACCGAACCATGCTCACCCCTATTACTAACAGTTTCAGAAGAAAAATATCGCTCAAAGTAGTAATTCATCTTCCGCATACTACTCTATTTTGCACTTAATATAAGGAATATTCAATAATATTCTATTTTATTTGTCTGAACTTAAAAATATGAATGACTTATCTTAATTAATGAAGAATAATGACCTAAATTCATTACACTAATATATGAAAGAAGATTGTATTATAAATAAATAAAATTACAAACTCATGAATCCTCATAAAATTAGATGGGATGAAAGATTGAGCCTCATTAAAACTTCTCAAATGAGTAGGAAATAAAATACTTGTTTTTATTATTACAAAAAAATAAGCTACATAACAAGATATACTAATTATTTGAATTATAATATTCATCCCACAATTAGGAAAATATTTGATTATTACAAAAAAAAGCTATTTAGCACAATATACTAATTATATGAATCAGAATATTCATCCCACAATTAGGAAAATAATTATATGGACTCTGTTTTTTATGGTTTTTTATGTAATTGTGTTCAATTTTAATTTCTTTTAATTTTTCTTGTATTTTATGTCATTGCTTCTTTTAGTGAAGTCCTTTTTTTCTTGTCACATATTATTAATTATTATATATAATAGTATTATTTTGTAATAAGAATCACAAGATAATAAATTAAAAAAAATGGCACATGAAGAGTGATGCATTAATTATAACGCAAAAATACAGCTTCAAATAGCGCAGGATTGGAGATGATATTATGCTCTACTTTTGAGAAAAAGTACAAAATAACGATGGGTTGTAATGACGGAGCCAGACTTTTCAATTTGGGGAGCTCAATTAAGAGCATCCGCATCGGGCGGGCGCATGGGGGTGGGCGGCGGGCGTTGGGTAGGCACGGGGCATTGGCACCCACATGCGGGCGGGCGTGGTGGGCGGGGAAGCGCCCGTTTGCGGGGTGGGCGAAGGGCGAGGGCGGGGTGGGTTGGAGGACACGTGGTGCTCCATGATTGGAGCTTTTTTTTTAATTTAATTTAATTCTAATTTTTACCTATAAATACTACACCTTATTCCATTCTTTTTTACCCCGGTCTCTATAATTCTCTCTTAATTTCTTCTAAATTCTCTCTTCCACTTTTTTTATTTTTGTGCTACAAATGGATCCCGAACAAAATTGGTCTTGGTTCGGTTCTACCCGAGCAAAACATTACAAAAAAGGGCCGATCAAAACATTAATTAATGTAATGTTTTATTTTATTTCAATTCAATAAAATTTTCATTTTATAAAATAATTCTTGTTTAAATTTGTAAATAAAATTAATTATAAAATAAAAACATAAAATATGGGCAGCGCCCACCATTGTGGCAAAAAAAAAAAATAGCGCTCACTTGAACCCACAGAAACTAATTAAATATTGAGTGCCCACCTCTTTTTAGCACCCACCATTGCTCATGTTTTAATAGTAATTTTTATAGAGTAAAATATTATTTAAATTTCAAAGTAACATAAAAGTGACTATATTTTGATGATTGCAATCAAAATCATCAACTATCTAGAACTAACAAAAAATGTCTCGGAGCTCATTTTAACCCTCCCATTAACTTTCTAGTTCACAATCCTTTTGGAAAGAGGAGACCAAATGTTAGGTTGGATTTTACAAATAAAGAAAAGTACTTACATCAAATTTGCAAAAGCGTCACTCTTTTAACGCTATTACTATAACTGGAGAGTACTTATACTAGGAAATAACTAATTTTAGTGTTAGGGCATTGGTATGCTTCGTAATTATGAAATTAGTCAAATTTACAAAATATACAAGTGCAGAATAGAACATCAGCAACTAAATAATTCTGGTATCTTCTCTTGCTTGAGCTAACAACATTTTCTTCCCCAAATTACCAGAAAATTACCTCAAAGCAAATTTTGAAATTCCTTATATACAACGTTTTTAATATTAATATTATGATTATGATTTTAATCCATCAATATATGATGGTCTCGAAACGAGTTCTCGGTGTAGGGGTGAATACACCGAGATGAAAACTTTTTGCAAGTTAAAACTTTGAGCAAGAGCTTAGTTATAAATCCTGCTGACTTATTTGGAAGATGGTCAGCTGGACTGATAACTCAGCATGCTGTGCGGAAGGTGGTGGTTTTAAAACTTAACTCGTTTGCTTAGAAAAATTCAGTTGGAAAATTTATCTTTCAGTTTACAATTTAGTCAGTTTATGCAGTCTTATAAAACACAGCTGGCTGGGTCACTCAGCCAGAGTAAGAAAACTTGAACAAAGTCGTGCTGAATGATTGGTTAGTTCTTCAGAAAAATGCAAAAATAAATAAAGCAAATAAAGAACACAAGGCTTTTTAACGTGGTTCGGAGAAACACCTCTACGTCCACGACCAGAATTAATCTGGTAATCCACTAATGGATAACCACTTGCTTTACGAGTAGCAAGCAAACTTCTCAGCTCAAACCAGAGCCTTCACCTTCAGTTTACGGGTACTGAAAAACATGACTTGTAGTTTCCGGGTACTACAAAACCTGACTCACAGTTTGCAGGTACTGTAAAACCTAACCACTCGAATTACGCGCTTCGAGCAAGCGAACCTTAACCTAACCTTTTCTAGGTAGAAGGGTTTGGGTTTGGGATTTTTCAACTATGAACGAGTTCTTACAATGAAGAACAAAAGAGTCTGATGAACTCGTTCAAACTAGGCTTTTGATATAACTATGAAAACTGCCTAGATTACAGAAGAAAAACTCAATAGTCAATTGAGGAACACTTGTGAAAATTCTGGAGATTTTCGTATTCTTGAGAGAATAATGCAGACTGTTGTAAATAAAATGGCTTGAGGATTTCAGAGCGTTTTCTTAGAGTTTTTCTTCTCTGGATCTGTTGAAGAAGACTGGTATTTATAGGTGGAGATTCAAAAACTAGCCGTTTGAATCTCACCTACTTCCTGACATTGCGTCTTGCCGTCTGGCAATCTTCACTTGTCTTCTTTTGCGTGTCAGATCCTAGGTCTACTTTCTAGGATGCTGAGATGTCGATCCCTCATTGGTCGAGGTTTGATTTAGTCCTTTGACACTGAAATCTCGTCTTGGAGTTGTCTTCAACTCTGAGCTGTGTCTAATTCTTGATCAGCTGGAGGCTTTGTTGGATCAGCTCCGCTTGATCTGCTCAGCTGCATCTGCTCCACTGGATCCTTTATGCTTGAGTCAACTCTGCTTGATCTACTGGCTGGATCGACTCAGCTCGTTCCACTTGGCTGGAAATCCTGCTGATCCCTTCAGCTCAGCTGACCTTTACGCTTGAGTCAATTCTGCTGGATTTCCTCAGTTGGGTCTGTCTCTCAGCTGTATCCACTTTGCTGGATCGCTCCACTCTGCTAGATCGCTTCAGCTGGGTCTGCTCAGCTGTCTTCTTCTCTGCTGACTTTTACTCACCTGACCTCTCAGCTGGATCTTCTGCTGTTTTCAGTGTCTTCACCTGTGAACCTATAAAATCTATGAGCTCAAGTAGGCGAGCTGAAAACAACTTGGTTTGTGCATTGATCTACTCGTTTGAGGTCAATTGTGTTTTGGTATCAAATCAAAACACTTAGAATTTTCCCAACAATATATTAATGATATTATTGAATTATTGATTATAATTGAAGTAATTTTCCTTATGTAAATCGGCTACTGTACATGAATTGTTGAACTGTTTTTATGTTCGAATTATAATATTATATGTTTCTCATTATCATGGCAATCCTTAGCCATAATAGTAAATTATTCTTATATGATTTATGTTTATTTAAAGTTGATCTTAATCATCAAAGTGGTCTGATCAGGAAGTCTGATAAATCTCAAAATCGTATAATTATATTTTAATTACCCATATTAATGTGATGCTTATTTTAAGAAGATTAATAATTTATGAGTAGTTAAATTTCATAATAATAAGACATTTAATAATCACCCAAAGGTGGATTCTCTACTCTTATAAATTATGAAAATAAACGTAATAATTGAATGTTATATTAAACTATTTAGTATATCCAAAGATAACTTAATGGTCTTAAAGTAGTGTACAATTATCAATTATGATAAATTTGTAAGTATCATTATGATTATAATTGTATATTGTTGCCTTATGTTTATGTGGATGAGTGGATGAGTGTAACAGACAACATAAAATTTATTATTCCCAACATTGAAAGTGCTAAGGAATTCATGAATTATGTGAAAGAACGTTCTCAGACTGCGGACAAGTCTGTTGCTGGGACCTTAATGGCTATGCTGACCACCATAAAATTCGATGGTACTCGTAGCATGCATGAACATGTCATTGAAATGACAAAGATTGCAGCAAGACTTAAGTCATTGGGGATGAATGTGAATGAGAGTTTCCTTGTGCAATTTGTCATAAACTCACTTCCCTCTGAATATAGCCCATTCCAAATGAATTATAACACTCTAAAAGACAAATGGAGTGTGAATGAACTTCATGGAATGTTGGTTCAGGAGGAAACATGTGACGTTCGGGACAGAAGTACGAAGTGATCACCGGTGCAGAGGCACGGATAAAAAGCGGCTCCGATAAGACTTCAAAGTGGAGGGGGCATGAACGAATCGAAACACACCCGAATGAGAGGGATTCCGAGAATATATCGGAATGGGACGACATATTTCTAGAAGAGCTTACAGGAATTGATATGCTACTTATACCATCAAGATGCATCTTCTTTTATGGGACTCATTGTGGAAGAACTCCAAGGTTAAGCGTGCTTGGCCTGGAGCAATTCTATGATGGTTGACCTTCTGGGAAGTTTTTCCAAGACAGGAGGTGTGCGAGTAAGGACAAAGCATGCTAGAATAGACTTGTGATGGTTTGTGGGGCCAGCCGTCAGTCCGAAAGCCGGATCGTTACAGATGGTATCAGAGCCGAACCTCTCCCAGTACGGTGTGGTTCGGGGATGAACCGAGTGGAAGCTGGTGGGCATGTGACATTCGGGGTAGAAGTACGGAGTGATCATCGGTGCAGAGACACTGACAAGGAGCGGCTCCGATAAGTCTTCAAACCGGAGGGGGCAGGAACAAACCGAAACACACCCGAATGAGAGGGATTCCGAGAATATGTCGAAATAGGACGACATATTTGGTGGGAAAATTCTAAGTTTTGATTTGATACCAAAACCCAACTGACCCCGACCTAGTAGATGATTGCGCAAGCCAAAGTTGTTTTTCCAGCTCGCCTGTTTGAGCTTGTAGACTTTCTAGGTTTACAGGTGAAGCCGCTGAAGACAGCAGGAGATCCAGCTAAAAGATCAGCTGAGTTAGGATCAAGATGAGTGATCATCAGCTGAGTGTGAAGCACAGTTGAACAAGTGCTAACACAGGAGAGCTGATACAGCAGAGAAGCCCAGCAGAGCTGTACAGAGATTAAAGCAGACGAGAAGAAAGACTCAGCTGACCAAGCTTAGTACACAGCAGGGCAAGTCAAGTCGAGTGGTCAATGTAATGATATCTAGATCTGGGACAATTAAGTTCATCAAGACTCAGCTGTATGAAAGTTCCAGCTCGTGTGAAGACTCAGCTCAACGTCAAAGACCCAGCAGAGTTCAAGACACATCTCAGAGTCAACAGCACAGCAGAGTCGAAGACAACTTGAGATAAAGTCAAAGCTGACCTGAATCAACAGGAACTCGA
This sequence comes from Agastache rugosa, assembly GCA_031470985.1. Lineage (NCBI taxonomy): Eukaryota > Viridiplantae > Streptophyta > Magnoliopsida > Lamiales > Lamiaceae > Agastache > Agastache rugosa. The sequence goes on from CM062607.1 coordinate 10,910,832, forward strand.
CACCTCAACACCTAGAAGTCAGACCTAGGCCTTCTATACGAGGAAAACTCGGAAGAAGACAAGACCTAATTATTAGAAGTTAGGTAGAGATTCAGAACGACTCTTTCCAACAGCTAATTCTAATCTCTCCCTATAAATATGAGTATTCTCCATCAACAGAAGAGAGAGAGAACACAAGACGAGAGATCAAAAGTCACACAAGACGAGAGATCAAAAGTCTACACAGAAAGAAGACTTCTCAAGTCAAGATCAAGCGATCTCTCAAAAGAGCTTTAAATCCAGCATCCTGCATTCTCCTGAGTTTTTATTCGTTCTCAGGCTGCTCATACTCTCTCCCACTAGAATCTAGGCACATAATTCTTCCTATATTAAGCCTAGTTTGAACGAGTTCATCACACTCATATGTTCTTCATTGTACGAACTCGTTCATAGATGGAAATCCAACCCTCAAACCCATAAAAAGGTTAGGTTAAGGTTCAGGTTCTATAGTACCCGTAAACTATAGGTTAGGCTTCAGCTATGCCCGTAACAGACTGGTTACGTTTCGATACAGTACGCGTAAACGTGTATCCAGCTCAAGGAACTGAGCTGCAACGCTTGCTGACTGTGCTGAAAGTGGTATCCTTATTGGATTTACCAGAGGTTTCTGGTCGTGGACGTAGGAGTAGTTTCTCCAAATCACGTTATACTGCTTTGTTCTTTACAGTTTTTTTTTATGTATCCAGCTGACCATTCATAAGCATGTTTTCAAGTTACATAAACTGACTAATTGAAAAGAGAAACAAAGCTTTGCAATATATTTGAAGTAACAGACGGTCTTTCCAAAAACCCACCAACTTCCGCACACACAGCCAGCTGTGTCTACCCAGCTGACTTCCAGCTTGGTCGGACACAGCCAGCTCACTCAAGAGTTTTAATTGGAAAAGTTTTTAAACCTTGGTGTATTCACCCCACTCTACACCAAGGTATCCATCTCGGGACCATCAATTGTGTTGGGAAAATTAATAGAGTTTTGATTGGATACCAAAACCCAGCTGACCCCAACTGAGTAGATGATCGCACAAGCCTAAGCGTTTTTTAGCTCACCTGTTTGAGCATATAGAGTTTCTTAGTTTACAGGTAGGACAGCTGAAGTCAGCAGAAGACACAGCTAAGCAGACAGCTTAAGAACTCAGCAGAGCAGACTCAGCAGAGCAAGACCAAGCAGAGTCAAAGATCCTGCAGTATCAAGACCCAGCTCAGTGACGGAAGCCCAGCTCAGTGTCAAAGACCCAGCTCAGTGTAAAAGACCCAGCTTAGTGTCGATTACACAGCTCAGGTCTAAAACACAGCTCAGGTCAGTGACACAGCTCAGGATGAAGACACAGCTCAGGTTGATGATACAGCACAGGTCTAAGACACAGCTCAGAAGTCAAGACACAGCAGAGTCCAAAACGCTGAAGACACAGCAGAGACGCTTAGCAGCTCGAAGACGAAGACCTTCTCCAAGACAAGATCCCGATGTCAAAAGATCTTGTCTGACGCAGTCAAATCAGAGAAGGAATAGCTTCTGCAGATACAGACCTACTTCGTAGGTAATGGCCAGAAGTCAACAAGAGTAGGTAAGATTCAAACGGCTCTCTTCCAACGGCTAATTTGAATCTTCACCTATATATATCTCTCCTCCACCATTGCTGGTAAAGGGGGGGCTGACGAGACGGCGAAGAAATAGAAGAAAACGAGAAAAATGAACAACGATCTTCAAAGCCAAATCTTTCAAGAACACCTACCAAATACCGTGTTCTTAGTTGTTCACATATTCAGTCATAGGCAGATTAGATCAGAATAAATATCTTAAGCCTAGTTTGAACGAGTTCATCATACTCCTTGTTCTTCATTGTAAGAACTCGTTCATAGTTGGAAAACCATACCCAAACCCAAACCCAGAAAGGTTAGGTAAAGGTACGCTTGCTCGAAGCGCGTAATTCGAGTGGATAGGTTCTTCAGTACCGCATGGCGAAGGTGTAGGCTTGACGGTGCCCGCAAGGCTGTTGGAACACGGCTCGGGTTAGAGTTGTGAAGTTGCTTGGTACTTGGAAACCAAGTGGTAGTGGATTACCGATGAATGCGGTCGTGGATGTAGGAGGGGTTACTCCGAACCACGTTAAAGATGCTCTTGTTATTTATCGCTTTGTTTTATGCATGTTACTAACTCTCATAAGCATACATTTCAATCTGCATAAACTGACTAACTGAAAAGTGAAACAGAGCTTTGCAATATAATTTGAAGCAACAGACGGACTTTCCAAATCCACCACATTCCGCACACAGCCAGCTGTGTCGATCAAGCTGCCATCCAGCTGGATCGAACACAGCCAGCTCACTCAAAAGAGTTTTAACTTGGAAAAGTTTTTAAAACCTTGGTGTATTCACCCCCCCCCCTCTACACCAAGGTATCCGTCTTGGGACCAACAATTGGTATCAGAGCAGTGGTTCAAAAGATCACTGTATCTGTCAAGTCAGCTTCATTGCTGATAGTGGTCACCTGAACAGATCCTTCAAAGTTTCAAAATTTTTTTTTTAATCATTATATTGCATACTGTCATGGAATCTTCTCTGTGCAGGAATCTTCCAACATTCTCAGTCGATGATTATCAGATATGGAAGTTCAGACTCAAAAGCTTTCTGTGCGCGCAAAACGACATGATGTGGGATGTTATCACAGACGGACCCATCATCATCATAAACTCAGAAAGTCAAGCAGAAGACTGAATGGTCAGGAGCTTGAAGATGGCCAAAGGCGAATCGAACAAAGATCGGCTCCGGCCGGTGCAAACACTGTTGGAACCTTGTCATCAATGTACCAAAGAGGTCGTACTCAATCAAGCCGACTCTCAAGCTCTTCCGATCGAAAAGAAAACTGATCGGCAACTCAAAGAACCAAGAAAAGCGGCAAGAACTCCTAGCCGATCACGAGCTCAAAGGCCAGAGATAAATCCTGGCCGGCGGAATCAAAATCAAAGACAGAATGTCATCCAGCACAGACATCAAGGTCAATTTATAAGACAGCTGGGAAGGATCTCAGCTGGTTAGAAAGCTGGAAAGCAACCGAGCTTCAAATCAAGATTCCAGCAGACGGGATATCAAACTAGATATCAAGCTTAACAGACTCCAGCCATGAAATGGACATCATCAAAGAAAATGGAGTCAACAAGGTCCAAAGAAGAAGCGGACTCATTCAAGGACCAACCAGAAGTATCACTCACAAAAGATAAGGACAAATCTGGGTTATCAATGGAACCCTCAACAACAAAGCCGGACCCAATCACTGGCCCAGGTGCCGAAAGAGTGATAACAGGTCGAGGGACAGACGCAATTGTGGATGTCATCAAGCTTGCTGTGAAAGAAAGACAGCTGATGATCCAAGCTCATAACTTACCTCAAAGCTCATCAAAGAATACGTCAAACGTACTGGCCCCAGCTAATTGTTGTGATAACGTTTTTCCTGGTGAGTTCGATGCAAAGAACAGGAAATCGAAGATTCAACCCCACAAAGCAACAATGAACTCAGCTAATCATGGAGCAACTGACCTCATCAAAGAATTGAGCCAGTGATGAGAAAATTCACTCAAGTGAAGTAGGAAGTAGCTGAGAAAAGAAAGCCACCTACTATCAAATTCAGGGGGAACTCCACCAAGCTGGAAATCGACACAGCTGTGATATCAGCTGAGGGCAAAGTCAATCCAGCAGAAGACTCAAGTGGAGAATCAAGAGAGAAATCTAGCTGAACTATCAAAAGTCATCCTCTGGATATCAAACAAAGCTAGATCAAACATGGATCGCAGAATCCAGAAGAGGAATCAAGCTGAAAGGGAACTCAGTTCAGCAGATTCACCATGAATTGGTATCAACAATTGATCTCATCCCAGTCCAGCAAGATCTTCAAGAAGAGCATCCAGTAGGAAATACTCAGCTGGATCACCGTGTGTCATCAAGAAGGAATCGGACACAGCTGGACTAACTCAGCAGGAACCCCAAGGAGTTCAAAATGAATTTATCAAGTCAGGGGGAATCAAGCTCAGCTGGATAGCTAAACTGAAGGAGACTCAACATAAAGAAACACAGCAGAGGTATCAGCTGACTACAAAGTTCAGCTGACAGGTTTGCAGTCTTTCATTTACTTCCCTGAGGAATATGCTATTTAAGGATAAAATTATTTGAATTTAAATTCAAAATTCACAATCATTCCTTAGAAGGATTCGTCAATAAGCCATCCAGCAAATCGAATCCCATCGCATTTAATGAAAAGCATGCAGGGTACTGTAGCTCGGGAAAGTCGAGGGAGAAGTCAGAACGTTTTGACTACCTCACGCGCGCGTGACCTACACTCGAAATACGCACGTCACTTAACGTGTTGCGCAAATCTCTCCCAGCCGCAGATCTTGAACTCAAGTCTAAAGATCTCAACCGTTCATCAAGATAAACGGTTGATTTATACATATCAAAGATACGCAAATCATCGCCTTCTTTTACTTATTATCTCTGAAAATCTTCTGCAATTCAAGTTCTTGCTTATCTCTCTGCAAAACTCTTCTCTCTTGTAGTCTCTAACCCTTCTTTACAGAAATACAATGGCACCAAAGAAGATAACCCCGGGAGTGAACCAATCAGAGAACCTTATGTCAAAATTGCACTTTGAGAGTTGCTTAACTCTCAAGAACTACAAGAACTCAGAGTTCCAGGAGGTGCTGGATCTCATCGACAAGGCAGGCCTACTTCAATGGGCGACGGCGCGTCCGAAGAACATCTTCCGCCGGGAAGTAGCAGAGTTCTTCATGGAGATGACGAACAGAGATGAACGCCTGCGCTCCAACATCACCCTCCAACTCAAAGAAAAGACAGGGCATACAACTCCCTGGGACGTCGACATCAACATCAACCGGATTTTGAACAAGCTATTCGGATTGAAAACTCTTGGGGACCGCTCCCCAGACAACTACACCAGAGAAGAGATCCAGGCCGAACTGGACAAGATGCTGTTCAAGCCGGAACCCTACAGGGCAAGTATGTCCAAGCTCTCGCGAAGCCCATCGGGCTCACGGATATCACCCGAAGTGTATTCTAGGTATCATTGGATCTCAAGGAGAAATCAGCATACCCAAGCTGAAGCCCATGATAGCCATCCTCAGGAATGATCCTGTAGATTGGTTCTCCTACTTCATGGGAAAGCTGGAGAAAGAGTCGAAGAAGATTCACTTCGAAGATGACAGCTTCACCAAATTCAGCTGTAGGGAGACCATCTATTTATGCACCAAGGCGGCGTGCATAATAGAACACTACACCACTGGACGGCAAATCAAGTGGAAAGACACAGAAGAGTTCCCTGTATCCAAAGTTCTGTTTGAAAAACAAAGTCAGCTCTCTGACTTGATGAAGAAAACGCCCCGAAGGGAAGAAGAAGATGCGGGAGGCAAAACGACGGTATCTCTCCCTCTCAACCGGGAAAAGGAAACAGCCGGAGGAAACTCAGCCAGCTGGATCTCCACCTGCCAAAAAGAAGCTCAAATTTAAGGCGACGGGAAGCCGGTGAGGAGACGAGAGAAGCCGGTGATAAGCCGGTGGGCGAATGGAGATCGATTCTTTGAGGAGACAGCTCAGGATTCCTCCTCCAGCACAGATCAAGGAAGGGAGTTCGTGGTTGCTTCACGAGAAGCCGAGGAACCACAGATAGTGGTCCCCCACCCTGACCCAGAGGATGCTATTCCACTTCGCCAAATCCTACAAGCATCCTCACAACCCGCTCCAGTTGATCTCACATCATCTGGATCTCCTCCTCAACAACACTCTCTTCTCCTTCTTCCTCCTCAGGTACCTCTCCAAGAATCCTCCCCTACCTCTTCAGTACCTGAAACCACCCATCTTTCAGCACCCAGCTCACCCAAAGAGCCCCATCCAGCTGACGCTCCTTTGCAGCTGGATGATGAAAACCAAGCTGAACCATCAAGCCCTACTTCTTCTTCTGAGGAAATCGAAATCCTCAGTCCCAGAGCCGTTGCACGTCTTTGCCGCGATCATGAGGGTCGAGGACCTCGGACTTCAAGGAATAAAGAGCGCCTTTGCAACACTATCCCTCTCTTGCCTCCTCCTCGTCGCTCTAGTCGCCGTAAGCGACTTCAAATTTTATTTGGATACCAAGATGGCCACTTGGTACGCAAATGAAGAAATGGTGGAGTTCTTCACTTTCGATAAGCTGAAAGCTGAAGAAGCAGCTTTGCAGGAGACATTTGGCTTTGGAAGTCTTCAGGATGCTTTTGAGCATCAAGACGAGCTGATCCAGATCTTCATTCAGAAGGTTAAACAAGATGAAGTACCACCTTCTGAGGAAGTCATTTCTCAAGCCAACTCCTACCTTCGCAACCTCAGCTGGATCGTTCCAGTTGAAACTGCCAATGAAGCTGTACCTGCCGACACAGCTGAGGAAATGATGATTGAAGACGAGCCAACTGCGGCAACAGTTGAGCCAACCGAAGCTGCCCCACAGAGTCCAATTGCCGATGACACTCGCTCACTGGTCGAGATCGAGGCAAGAAACCCAGCCAAGCCGAATCCGGGACCCAGACGGATCCTGTTGTGCTCTCTGATGCAATGAAGGACGAGATTGCCAAACAAGTCGAGGAAATCCTTTTTCAGGATAGACTCAAATCAAATGTGGATACCCTTCTGCGCATCACAGCTATAGAATCGCAAGTCCAGAGCAATGGACTTTCCATTGACGACGTTCACAGATTCGCTATGAATCTGCAAGAAAGCACCAGCAGAGATCTCGAACAGTCTCTCGTTTCTCAACGTATTGATAATTCAAATCATCTAGAGAAGAGAGTCCCTGAGATCATCTCAAACCTCCAAGCCCCGCTGGAAAGCCGCGTCATCGATTTATCCAGCCAGCTGGACGCTCTCCAACAGCAGACTCTCTCCTTCAGAACTGACATCCACCAGCTGTTCAATCTTTACAAGGAGCTGGACAATCAGTTCAAAGCTGGAAGCAGCAGCACAGCACAGCTCAACCTAGTCACAGCAGACAACTCAGCAAAGATTGCTGACATTGACAAAGCCTTGGCCCAGCTGAATGAGACAGTAGTCAACCTCTCCTCCACTCTTTTTGATAATGCCAAAAAGGGGGAAGGTAATGACAAGAGAAAAACTTCAAAGACGGGCAAAGGAAAAGCTGTAGCTGAAGTCCAAGTGATGCAGTCAGAGATTGACGAAGTTGTTCTTGAAATGGATGCAGATGAACCAGCTGGACGGAAAGGGAAATGGAGCAGGATGATCATCCCTCTTGCCAAAGCTAGCGGAGCCACGCCAGAACAGCTCAATGATACTCATTGGCTCTGCAACTTTGTTACTCAGCAAAAGCAAGAGATGAAAAGCCTCCAAGATGAGCAGAAGAAGAAAGAAAGTCTGCTAAATGCCGAAGAGAAGAAGCAGCAGAAGAAAAGAGCAAACATAAGAGCTGCAAAGAAAAAGTGTCAGATGCCGATGAACTGGAGAAGAGTTGATGAATGGATCCCAGAAGAGCTAAACGACGACTGGGAACATACAAAGTTTGAGTTCATCGAAGATTACTATTATCTGGGAGCATACCCAAATACGCCCCCAGATATTGCTTTCATGATGCATCTAAATGAGCTTTTTCATCAAGACAGGATGACGGCAAAAGCATTCTTCAACGCTGCAAATACCGCGAAGATCCAGCTCACTGCTCCCCAGCTGTATCATATCCAGCCTCCGTTGATACCTGGAACTCAACTTCCTGACAAATCAAAGATTATTGCTGAAGTAAACAGATGGGCAATCAGGAGGAAAATTTCCAAGGCAAACAACGAAGAAGAATACAGGAAGCTGGAGCAGATGATATTTAACCGATATAGATTGAGAACAGATGAGCAGCTGGAAGAAGATCGTCTGAAGAATCAGCAGAAGCAGCAGAGATGAAGACCCAGCTTACTGGGATTTAATTTTGTTTGTTTTCAGTTCATTAATCCTGTAACTCTTGTAATCATCTTTAGTGGATTAATAAAACTGAAATATTTTGCTCTCAAGCTCACCCTGATGACAATAACTCTTTGTCCAGGCACTGAACTTTGAATTTTATCTTCTGCTGAAATCTTTTAAAAACCCACTTTCTCATTTAGGGGGAAGCAGGTTGTTTTTCTCAGTTAGGTTTTGGCATCATCAAAAAGGGGGAAATTGTTGGGAAAATTAATAGAGTTTTGATTGGATACCAAAACCCAGCTGACCCCAACTGAGTAGATGATCGCACAAGCCTAAGCGTCTTTTAGCTCACCTGTTTGAGCATATAGAGTTTCTTAGTTTACAGGTAGGACAGCTGAAGTCAGCAGAAGACACAGCTAAGCAGACAGCTTAAGAACTCAGCAGAGCAGACTCAGCAGAGCAAGACCAAGCAGAGTCAAAGATCCTGCAGTATCAAGACCCAGCTCAGTGACGGAAGCCCAGCTCAGTGTCAAAGACCCAGCTCAGTGTAAAAGACCCAGCTTAGTGTCGATTACACAGCTCAGGTCTAAAACACAGCTCAGGTCAGTGACACAGCTCAGGATGAAGACACAGCTCAGGTTGATGATACAGCACAGGTCTAAGACACAGCTCAGAAGTCAAGACACAGCAGAGTCCAAAACGCTGAAGACACAGCAGAGACGCTTAGCAGCTCGAAGACGAAGACCTTCTCCAAGACAAGATCCCGATGTCAGAAGATCTTGTCTGACGCAGTCAAATCAGAGAAGGAATAGCTTCTGCAGATACAGACCTACTTCGTAGGTAATGGCCAGAAGTCAACAAGAGTAGGTAAGATTCAAACGGCTCTCTTCCAACGGCTAATTTGAATCTTCACCTATATATATCTCTCCTCCACCATTGCTGGTAAAGGGGGGGCTGACGAGACGACTGAAGAAATAGAAGAAAACAGAAAAATGAACAACGATCTTCAAAGCCAAATCTTTCAAGAACACCCGACCACTACCGTGTTCTTAGTTGTTCACATATTCAGTCATAGGCAGATTAGATCAGAATAAATATCTTAAGCCTAGTTTGAACGAGTTCATCATACTCCTTGTTCTTCATTGTAAGAACTCGTTCATAGTTGGAAAACCATACCCAAACCCAAACCCAGAAAGGTTAGGTAAAGGTACGCTTGCTCGAAGCGCGTAATTCGAGTGGATAGGTTCTTCAGTACCCGCAAACTGAAGGTGTATAGGCTTGACAGTGCCCGCAAACTGTTGGAACACAGCTCGGGTTAGAGTTGTGAAGTTGCTTGGTACTTGGAAACCAAGTGGTAGTGGATTACCAGTGAATCTGGTCGTGGATGTAGGAGGGGTTACTCCGAACCACGTTAAAGATGCTCTTGTTATTTATCGCTTTGTTTTATGCATGTTACTAACTCTCATAAGCATACATTTCAATCTGCATAAACTGACTAACTGAAAAGTGAAACAGAGCTTTGCAATATAATTTGAAGCAACAGACGGACTTTCCAAATCCACCACATTCCGCACACAGCCAGCTGTGTCGATCAAGCTGCCATCCAAATTTGGATCGAACACAAACAAATTTCACTCAAAAGAGTTTTAACTTGGAAAAGTTTTTAAAACCTTGGTGTATTCACCCCCCCCCTCTACACCAAGGTATCCGTCTTGGGACCAACAAATTGGTATCAGAGCAGTGATTCAAAACATCACTGTATCTGAGACATGTCAGCCTTTCTGCTGACCGTGTCAGTGGTCACCTGAATATATCCTTAAAATTTCAATTTTTTTTAATAAATCATTATATTGCATACTGTCATGGAATCTCCCCTGTGCAGGTGTCTTCCGACATTCTCTGTCAATGATTATCAGATCTGGAAGTTCCGACTCAAAAGCTATCTGAGCGCGTAACACGACATGATGTGGGATATTATCACAGACGGACCCATTATCATCACGAAATCAGAAAGTCAAGCAGAAACCATACCTTGTAGTATCCCGCCTTTTTCATAACTAATCTTAGTAAATAATTAAGATAATTAACTAGAATATTTAACATGCAAGAATTTAGTATGAAAATAAGTTCCGGCAGTTAAATTAATTCGGCAGCCTAAATTGCTGAATTTTGATAATTTAAGTTTTATTTTCGTTTCGGTTAATCCGAAATGAAATATTAAAGGTGTTTATGATTATGTGCTATTATATTTGCATTATATGTGAAATATGTGTCATTTTTGAAGTATTTGATTTTCTAGGGATTTATGAATTTTCTCCGGCAATTTATTTAATTTTCGGATTTTAATTCCGAAATTTTTTAAAGGAAGTTTATATTAGGGTTTGAGAAACCCTAATAAATTTATATGTATCGAGAGTTTTTAATTAAAGCCTCTATGATTATTTATTTGATGAATGATCAATTAATTAGAGAATTAATTGATCGATTAAAATGGGATTTTTATGCTTAATGTTTAATTAATTAATTAGATGTTTAATTAATTCATTAAGCTAAGTTATTAAGCATAATTTTTTTTCTAGGAAATAAAGCTTGATTATTATTTCCTAATTAAACTCTATCTAACAATAATTAGTAGGTTAATTACTAATATATTGTTAGTTGTAAATTTAAAACATGCTATAAATGCTATTACTAAGATAAATGTATATATTTTTTTAAAGGTGCCAACTCACCTTATCCCAACATCATAATTTATTATGTTGGAGGATTAGTCAAAGTAGAATCCAACAAGTTATTAGATGCAATGTATTAGTGTGTTAGCATATATTTATAAATTTATCACTCATCTCTCTCCCTCAACTCTCAACACACGCAGAACACACACAACACACACGCAGAACACACACAACACACACTAAAACACACAAGACACACACACACTAAATAGAGCACACACACACACAATTGAAGAGAAGAAATCAAGCTTAGTTAATCAAAGAAAGTAGTGCTATAATCTTCTAAAAAGGTAAGATCTCTCATTAGTTAAGGGAAAAACTCAAGACTAAGCATGAAATTCTATTTATTTATTTATTTTACATTTCGAAATTTATATATATGATGGAGTATGGATTTGATCTTCAAGTATGATGATTAGGGAGTAATTTAGATTACATTTCTATGATTTAATCATTGAGAAATCAATTCTAGCATCATTTTTATTTTTTTCGAAATATATATGAAATAAATTAGAAATTTATTTCTTTGATCCTATGGTTGAATTGATGAATTATATGAGGTTCTATGATGATTATAAGCATGTTAGATAGTTGGATTGATCAAGATTTGGTTGATTGTGTTATTTTTAAAAATGGCCGAAGGTTTAGGCCAAAATTAAGGTTTTTAGAATTTGATCTACTATGATCAAATTGATGATTGATATGAGCTTATATGATGTCTATGAGCATGATGAATAATTGAATTGAGAAAAATTTAATCAATTTCATATTTAATTTAATATTAGCCGAAAATTTGGCTAAAAATATGAATATTTGATTTTGATGCTTTATACTTGATTTGATGATCAATGTAGGTTTAAATGATGTTATTAAGCATGTTTATGAATTGAGTTAAGTGTTTGAAGCATAATTATTCTAATTGTGGAAATTTCGAAATATCTAGGGTTTAAAAGTAGAGCTATTTGATTTAGATGTTAAATGATGAAATTGATGATATAATTGAGCTCATAATATTTAATTAAGTATGTGGGAATTTTGTTAGAATTTTTAGAGCTCAATTTCATAATTTTAAGAATTTTCAGCATTTAAAAATAAATTAAAAGTAATTATTTAGAGCTTAAATTGATTAATTGAGATTATAATTAATCTCTAGAATATTAATTATACATGTTGAAATTTGAAGTGGATAAAAATAAATAAATGTACCCTATTTTGTCATAAGGGCCGAATATATATATATTAGGGTTTTTATTTTTATTCAATCAAATTAAGTGATTAAGCTATAAATATAGCTTATTAATTAAATTAAGATGTTTGGAATTGATTAGAATGAAATTGGATATTTATTTTTCCAATTTCTAAAAAGGCCGAAAATAATCAAAGAAAATAAAAGTATTATTTGATTTTTAATCAAGAAAATAATGGTAGAAATGAATTCTACGATAAAAATTAAGCATCGTAGAATTTTTCGGAATTTTAATACGAAGTTTTCAGAATTTTCTATTTTCCGGCTATTTTTCGAAGTCGGAGGTTTATATGTATAGAAGAGCTGTATTAATAATGTGATTATGTAATTATGTCACATTTAGTATAAAAAGTATAAGGAATTAAATTGAAATTTTTCGGAACTCGTTTGTCGAGTCGAAAATATTCCTAAGTTGAAAATATGAATAGTAAGAATTTATTTATATATTAAATAAAAGATAAAGATGATATTCATCATTAATTTAATGCTAATGATGATGTTAGCTATTAATTATAAATGATGATGGTCATTAGTTGCTAATGAAATATTAATGAGGAGTTAAGTATTAATGGTATATCATTAATAAGTAAATATGTCAAGGACATATTTTATTAATGCAATGTTATGATTAAATGTTAATAAATAAGTTAAGCATTTTATATGCTTAATAAATTAAATGAAGAGTTTTAGTATTAAATAAATGTTTATAGGATTAAAGGATATGTTTATTATCCTAGAATGATAATAAGATAAAGAATAAGTTTAATTAATTGATGAAGTAATTAATATGAGATTAATTATTAATTATATGTTAATAAAGTGATTAAGCATTTTAATATGCTTAATTAATTAAATAAAGAGCTTAAGTGTCAATTAAATGCTTATGTGATTAAGTAATATATTATTATGAAGTTAAATGATGAATTATATGATTATAAGTTTTTAAATGTTTCCTGAAGTTATAATCGATTAATTATCGATTAAGAAATTAAGTAAGAAAGAAAAAGAAATTAGAAAAGTTTAAGTTCTAATTGTCGAGAGAAAAATCCTAGAAAAGTCGGATTAAAGAAGAAAATATTAAATATAGCAGCGGCATTCCTTATTTTAATATTTAAACTTTTCTCGCTCTGATATTTAAATTAATTCTTAAATTGAAGGATCGAGCGGAATCATAAATTAAGGAAAAGCCGAGAAGTAAGCTTGTAGATAAAGTCACCAGTTCAGGTGGGCTTTCTGAACTAAAGAAATAAAGAATGTGATGTTATGATTATATATATGTGTGTGATGATTTTTAATGTGATTGACTTGCCAATTTTTGAAGTTTTTGTATGATACCCTCTATCAAGGAAAGACGAATTCGGTCCTACTTAAGGTGGGATTTGTGTACACTATGTTGTAATCGGGAGCCTTCCTTTTTGGTGGGACGATTACAAGTGTTTGAGAAGGAGGCCTACTTCTCAACACTCAAAAGTTATAGTAGATGTGGTACATACATAAAAAGTATTTTGACTGCAGTCACTTATATGAAAGAAAAAGGTTTTGGCAAACACATGTTTGTTTTTAAGTATTTATAAATACTTGTGCTATGCTTTATGGCAAGTTATCAATCTATAGCTCTAAGCAGCAGTTTTCAATTATTTTTGGCATGTGTCCACTGAGTGCGAAAGTACTCAGCCCTGCATGTTATTTTTAAAATGTGCAGGTTAGCTCGGATGGGAAAGGAGTGTGCTGGGCGGACTTTTGTTGTTGACCTTTTGAGATTTTTGTTGATGTTGTGCAGGGTTATATGTCTTCATACATATAACCAAAGATGTGTTAAGTTTTTCCGCTGCAATACTCTGAACTTATTCAATAATTGGTGTCCTATTATGATGATTGAAACTATGACTTGATAAACTTTGTTTCCGTTGCTAAAACTCTGATACGAGATGGTGTTGTATTTTGACCATTCTCGTTATTTTAATTTTGAACTTGAAAAATAAATTATTATTGATGCCGCTGTTTGATATTTGATTCAGCTTGAGTTTGCCTTGAAAGTATGATTCATTGTATGATTGATTTTGTTGGATAACTGGGTCGTTATCTTGTTCTTTGGTTAATCATAAATTGTGTACGTCGTGGAACCCACCGGCTTAGTCATCTTCATTCTAAGTCGGGTTGCGACAGAGTGGTATCAGAGCAGCTTGTCTGCTCTAAATCTAAGAAATTTTTTCTCTTGAGTCTAGTCTAGACTTGAATCCCTAGACTAGTTAAGTCCTAAACAACAAAAGTCCAGCACCTCATCTCATCCGGCAAAGTCAGGTACGCATTTAAAAGTTTTCTAACGTTTAAAAGTTTAAAGTTTGAATTAAGTTGAATTTATTTGAGATATATTTTATGTCTATGTTATATGTGAATTTGATGTTATTGTTGTGAGATTGTGTTTTGATGAGGTTGTTTTGTGACGACGTTAGTAAGCGAGATGATGGAACAATTGTGCAAGCAAGTTGGTTGTTTATCTTTGGAAAGTAATGTGAGCTTGGTACCACCTTTGGGAAGCGATATTGAGTAGGTGGAGATTGTGGATTCGTGGAAACGTTTTTTTTTAGTCTCAGTGTGATTAATTTTTAAAATTTTTCTTATATAGGATGGCAGCGCCGCCTAGCAGCGATGCGATGGAGGAATTTCGACATATCAGAATGAGTTATCGGGAGACCCTAGCTGAGTTCCTAGCTCGATAGCATCGTGTCTGGATGGAGATATGTGAGACAGGTATATCGGATGTGCATGGTATCATACGACCGGTTCCTCTTCTTCCAGAGGAATGGCAGGAGTGGGCAGCTTCGCTGGTGTCACGATTTGTGACAAAGCAGTACTGGGACGACAACCTTTATGGTGATTGCCGAGGTTTCATTGCAGAGATCAGCTCTCGTTTTATGTGTTATGCAGCGCCACCTCCAGGACCCTACTATCTACCTCCCAGTTTCACCGAGGAGGGTCTCTTAGCTGAGTTTTTGCCACAGGATGATCCTGTCCCGTTCATGGTTCCTCCTGTTAATCCTGAGCCGGTTTATGACCCTTTGACTTCCTACTTTGGTGTTGACCAAAGTGCTTTTATTTCACAGCCTACCTCCCCGTCAGTTGGTATTGCTTCACCCACACCACTGACAGATGCTTTAGCATTAGTTCCTGTTCCTCCTACTTCGGCAGCACCTCCGTTAGAGGTAGCTCCTTTTTATCAGTTTATGGATATTCCTCATACTTTTGAGCCCTCTGATCTTCAGCCTTTCTACTACCCTGAGCCTCAGCGCTTAGACGAGGCCAGCTCGTCGAAGCCACGCCGTGACGACTCTGACGAGGATGACGAAGACGACCCAGCTGCAGAGGTTACTCTTGGATGGTCTGACCTTCGTCGTATCCCATTTAGCGAGTTAGGCTTCGAGGCTAGTTTCCAGCCGTCGGCGGGTGCCGATGTTACCAGGGAGATTCCACTCACGTTGGAGAGAGACGTGAGAGCTGAGAGCGAGGGTGAGAGTTCGAGTTTCGAGAGTGTGACCTCAGAGGAGGATCCAGAAGAGGATCCAGAGGAGGACCCATCCGAGTAGAGTTGTGATCTTTTGATAATGTTTACTATGTTTATATATGTATGAAGTATGACGATGAAGATGATGTAAATATGTGTGTGTGTAAATATCTGATGCATAATATGGTTAGCTAGATCGGTAACAGAGTAGTAGTCCGTACCGCTAATGATGTATTTTTGTGTGATGTTAGGACATCACAGATGACATATGGATAATTTTTGCTGTAAATAAATCCCTTATTTTGAAAAGACCTTTAATAGGCAATTTTCCATATATGAAGAAAAGTGACCAAAGCGGTCATTTAAATTAAGTTGTTGTATCTCTAAAATGTTTAAGAAAGATGTGAAGTTATGATGTTCTATGAGAAAAGAAAAGTATGAATGAAAATAAGTAAGAAGATGAAGGAAAGAATGAAAGAATTTCATGAAAGTAAGTTAAAAATGAAAGAAGAAAAGATCTCTTTAGAAATTAAAGTTGAGCTATTAAAGACAGATAAATTATTTGATCAATTCAAGTTATGATGAAGGAAAGTTAAGAGATGGGATGAAAGTATAAAGTAAAGAATGTTATGGAAATAAGATTTCTTTAGATATTAAAGAAAGAAGAAAAATGGTTTTAGTAATTATTTATATAAGTGTTTAATTTATAAGTTAAATATCCTGCTGCTCTTTAAGAAAATTTGTGAAAAACCTAGTGCTCTAATAATGATTGTCAAGTCAAGAAAAGTTATGAAATTAAGTCATATTGCTATTGTGTGACTATTAAGTAAAGTTATGCAAGTGATTATATTATGATATGAATTTCTTGAATGATGAGTTTCAAGATTTAATTATTTGCTTTGTGAAGAAATTGCTTATGCAATAAAGAATAAGATGAAAATGTTAAAATAAAAAGTTTGAAATGAATAAAGTTATTTCTTGATGATTTTATATTTTCTTAAAATTAGAATGCCTCGTAGAAGAAGAAATAGGGTAAAAGAAGAAGAACAACAACAAAAACAACGAGATCCTACCCCACCTCCTCAGCCTGAGAGGAGAATTGAAGAACTTTTTCTTCGACAAAATCCCCCAACTTTTGACGGAAGAGGAAATCCGTCAGAGGCAGAAGAATGGATTCGTTCTCTAGAGCGAATCTTTAAGTTTCTTCGATGTGACGACCGTGAACGTCTCACGTGTATGTCTTATCAGCTTAAAGGATCTGCAGACTACTGGTGGGAAGCTCGCCAGAAGACTTATACTCCAGAGCAACTTGAAAATCTTACTTGGGAGCAATTCAAAGAAGCTCTTTTTGAAAAGTATATTCCGAGAAGTTATCGTAAACAAAAAGAAAATGAGTTTGCAAATCTCAAGCAAGGAAAGAAGACGGTGTCAGAGTATGACCGTGAATTTTGTGATTTAGCTCGTTTTGCCCCTGATAAGGTTGATTCAGATGAGAAGATGTCCGAGCTTTTTCGTGCCGCACTTAGGCAAAATATAAGAGTGGTCTTAGCAAGTCAAAGTGCTATGACCTATGCGGAAGCTTTAAACCGAGCTTTAGATATGGAGCTGGCTATGCAACCAGAGAAATCAGTTCAGATTCCAGCACCTCTCCCAATTCAATCCCCAGCGGCTGTTAAACCGCAATTTTCACACCAAAGCCAAATTCAAAAAGGAAAGAGAAAATGGAATGCTGGAAATCAACCTAACAAGAAGCCATGGTATGGGCAGAATCAGCAGCAATCGACCCAAGGAAAGTTTAAAGTTCCTTTTGTTGGTCAAGGAAGTTCGTCTCAGAGACAACAAGGAATTTCTGCATGTCCCAAGTGTGGAAAGATGCACCAGGGAATTTGCAGAGCAGGAAGTAATAATTGTTATGCATGTGGGCAACCAGGGCATTATTCTTATCAGTGCCCAAATAGGCAGCAAGGGACTGGTGGAGGAAAGCCTAATCAGTATCAGCCTCCGCATTTAAAAGCCATTGAAGGAGTTCCATAGATGCAGCAACGTCCGCGTCAAGTGCATCGCCCTCAGCAGCAGCAGCAGCCAAAGAAGTAGCAAACCATGCAGCAAGATCGGCAGCATCACCAGAGAATTTTTGCTCTTGAGCAGAAAGCAAGTGTCAAGGATCAGGGCAATCTGGCAGGTATGGGTCAGATAAATGATGTACCTGTTATAATTCTTTTTGATACTGGTGCATCACATTCTTTTATATCAAATGCATGCGTAGATACTCTTGGCCTTAAAATAGAGAAAGCTAATCAGAACTTAAGAGTATCAACCCCGATAGGTAAATCTACCTCAGTTACGCATGTTTGCCCTAATCTAGAATTTGAGATTGGTTCCCTTAAGATGTCAGCCAAGACCCTCAATCTAATTCAAATGTGGGACGTAGACATCATTTTGGGAATGGATTGGTTAACCGAGAATTTTGCTACCATTCGGTGTAAGCAAAGACAGATTTCTTTTCATGCCTCTGGAAAAGAGCCAACACTATTCTTCGGAATAGAGAGAAGCAAGAGAGGAATACCGATTATTTCGGCAATTCAAGCAAGAAGACTGTTGAGAAGAAAAGATGTGCAAATATATCTTGTTTATCTCAACAAAGATGAAAACCAAGAGAAGAAAATTGATGATGTAGCAGTAGTCCGAGAATTTAAGGATGTTTTTCCTAAAGTTTTGCCAGGATTACCACCAGATAGACAATTGGAGTTTACCATTGATCTTGAACCTGGTTCAGCTCCAATATCAAAGGTGCCGTATAGAATGGCCCCGAAAGAATTGCAAGAATTGAAGATCCAGTTGCAAGAGTTGCTTGATCTTGGATTTATTAGACCTAGTATTTCCCCGTGGGGAGCACCAATTTTATTTGTCAAGAATAAAGACGGTAGTCTAAGAATGTGTATAGATTACCGAGAATTAAACAAGTTGACATTAAAGAACAAGTATCCTTTGCCAAGGATAGATGATCTGTTTGATCAGCTCAAAGGAGCCAGTGTATTCTCAAATATTGATTTAAAATCTGGCTATCATCAGTTAAAAATTCGTCAAGAAGATATTCCAAAAACTGCTTTTCGAACGAGATACGGCCACTACGAATTTGTAGTAATGCCGTTTGGATTGACAAATGCTCCGGCGGTATTCATGGATCTTATGAATCGAGTTTTTCATGAATTCTTGGATAGATTTGTCATAGTCTTTATTGACGACATTCTTGTGTATTCAAGAAGTGAGCAGGAGCATGGAGAACATCTCAGAATTGTCTTAGAAAAATTAAGATTGGAGAAGGTATATGCTAAATTCAGCAAGTGTGAATTTTGGCTAAGAGAAGTAAATTTCCTCGGACATGTTGTTTCTTCCGAAGGAATTAAAGTAGACAATTCTAAAGTGCAAGCAGTTCAAGAATGGAAATCTCCAAAGTCACCCCATGAGATTCGTAGTTTCTTGGGTCTAGCAGGTTACTATCGGAGATTCATTGAAGGATTCTCAAAGATAGCAAGGCCAATGACCCAACTTCTGAAGAAAAAATCGAAGTTTAAATGGTCTCCTGAATGCGAGGAAAGTTTTCAAGAGCTTAAGAAGAAACTAACCACCGCTCCAGTTCTAGCAGTGCCAGAAGCAGGCAAAGATTTTACCGTTTATACGGATGCATCAAAGAATGGATTGGGTTGTGTCTTGTTGCAAGATGGCAAAGTTATTGCTTATGCGTCACGACAACTCAGACCTCATGAGGAGAATTACCCAACTCATGATTTAGAGTTAGCAGCAGTTGTACATGCTTTAAAAATTTGGAGACATCATCTTTATGGAGCCAAGTGTGAGATCTTTTCAGATCATAAGAGCCTCAAATATTTTTTCGAGCAAAAAGAGTTGAATATGAGGCAAAGAAGATGGCTTGAGTTGGTAAAGGACTACGATTGCAAAATTTCCTATCACCCAGGAAAAGCGAACGTAGTAGCCGATGCCTTGAGTAGAAAGAGCAGAACTGAGTTAGGATTTCTGCTCACTCAAGAAAAAGAGCTTATTAAAAGTTTTGAAAAGTTGAGAATAGAAGTGGTTCTACCACCTCAAATTACAGAGCAAATAATTGCAGCTTTGGAAATAACTCCAGATTTGAAGATGAGAATTTCAGATGCTCAAAGAAAAGATGAAAAGTTGGAAAATTTGAGACTCAAGATTCGCCAAGGAGAAGCGGAAAATTTTCATGAAGCTGGAGATAACACTCTCCTGTTTAAAGAAAGGATTTGTGTTCCAGATAAAGAAGATTTAAGAGCTGAGATCATGAGAGAAGCTCATGAAACGCCTTATACAGCTCATCCTGGAAGCACCAAAATATATCAAGACTTAAAGCAGAAATTTTGGTGGGAAGGAATGAAGCGAGATATAGCTTCATTTGTAGAGCGATGTTTAGCGTGTCAGCAAGTTAAGGCTTTACATCAACGGCCTTATGGAAAGCTCCAGCCGTTGGAAACTCCGGAATGGAAATGGGATGGTATTACAATGGATTTTGTAACCCAGTTACCAAAGTCTAAGAAAGGAAATACAGCCATATGGGTAATAGTGGATAGATTGACAAAATCTGCTCACTTTATATCAATTCCAGAAATATACGGAGCAGATAAATTAGCCCAGCTGTAAGTTCGAGAGATCGTGCGTCTGCACGGTGTGCCCAAGTCGATCACTTCAGACCGAGATTCAAAGTTTACTTCTCATTTTTGGAGAAGTTTACAAAGTGAGATGGGTACCAAATTAAATTTCAGCACTGCATTTCATCCTCAGACGGATGGTCAGTCCGAAAGGACAATTCAAATTCTGGAAGATATGCTTAGAACTGTTGTGTTAGATCAAGGTAACCAATGGGAGCAAGTTTTGCCTCTCGTTGAGTTTGCATACAACAACAGTTATCAAATGACAATTGGCATGGCGCCTTATGAAGCTCTTTATGGAAGAAAATGTAGGTCACCGCTTTATTGGGATGAAGTGGGTGAAAGAAAAGTTTTAGGGCCCGATGCTGTAGAAGAGATGATCAAAATTGTCCGTCAAATCAAGCAACGGATTAAAGAAGCGCAAGATCGTCAAAAATCCTATGCAGATTCTCGAAGATCTGAATTAGAGTTTGAAGTGGGAGATAAAGTATTCCTAAAAGTTTCGCCTTCGAGGGGAATTTATAGATTTGGTGTAAAAGGAAAGCTTAAGCCACGTTACATAGGACCGTATGAAATCCTGGAAAGGATTGGTCAAGTAGCGTATAAGCTGGCTTTACCGCCAAGTTTTGGAAATTCACATAATGTGTTTCATGTATCCCAGTTGCACCGATACATGTTCGACCCCAAGCACGTTATTCAGCAGGAAGAAGTAGTCCTCGAACCAGACCTCAGTTATGAGGAGAAACCAGAAGCGATCTTGGATCGAAAGGTCCAGCAGTTAAGAAATAAATCAATCGCCTCAGTAAAGGTTAAGTGGAGACACCACGGGTTAGAGAAAGCTACATGGGAACTTGAAGATAAGATGAAAGAGAAGTATCGCGAGCTTTTCCTTTGAGGTAAGCAAATTTCGGGACGAAATTTATTTTTAGGGGGAGAGAATGTAGTATCCCGCCTTTTTCATAACTAATCTTAGTAAATAATTAAGATAATTAACTAGAATATTTAAAATGCAAGAATTTAGTATGAAAATAAGTTCCGGCAGTTAAATTAATTTGGCAGCCTAAATTGCTGAATTTTGATAATTTAAGTTTTATTTTCGTTTCGGTTAATCCGAAATGAAATATTAAAGGTGTTTATGATTATGTGCTATTATATTTGCATTATATGTGAAATATGTGTCATTTTTGAAGTATTTGATTTTCTAGGGATTTATGAATTTTCTCCGGCAATTTATTTAATTTTCGGATTTTAATTCCGAAATTTTTTAAAGGAAGTTTATATTAGGGTTTGAGAAACCCTAATAAATTTATATGTATCGAGAGTTTTTAATTAAAGCCTCTATGATTATTTATTTGATGAATGATCAATTAATTAGAGAATTAATTGATCGATTAAAATGGGATTTTTATGCTTAATGTTTAATTAATTAATTAGATGTTTAATTAATTCATTAAGCTAAGTTATTAAGCATAATTTTTTTTCTAGGAAATAAAGCTTGATTATTATTTCCTAATTAAACTCTATCTAACAATAATTAGTAGATTAATTACTAATATATTGTTAGTTGTAAATTTAAAACATGCTATAAATGCTATTACTAAGATAAATGTATATATTTTTTTAAAGGTGCCAACTCACCTTATCCCAACATCATAATTTATTATGTTGGAGGATTAGTCAAAGCAGAATCCAACAAGTTATTAGATGCAATGTATTAGTGTGTTAGCATATATTTATAAATTTATCACTCATCTCTCTCCCTCAACTCTCAACACACGCAGAACACACACAACACACACTAAAACACACAAGACACACACACACTAAATAGAGCACACACACACACAATTGAAGAGAAGAAATCAAGCTTAGTTAATCAAAGAAAGTAGTGCTATAATCTTCTAAAAAGGTAAGATCTCTCATTAGTTAAGGGAAAAACTCAAGACTAAGCATGAAATTCTATTTATTTATTTTTTTAAAATTTCGAAATTTATATATATGATGGAGTATGGATTTGATCTTCAAGTATGATGATTAGGGAGTAATTTAGATTACATTTCTATGATTTAATCATTGAGAAATCAATTCTAGCATCATTTTTATTTTTTTCGAAATATATATGAAATAAATTAGAAATTTATTTCTTTGATCCTATGGTTGAATTGATGAATTATATGAGGTTCTATGATGATTATAAGCATGTTAGATAGTTCGATTGATCAAGATTTGGTTGATTGTGTTATTTTTAAAAATGGCCGAAGGTTTAGGCCAAAATTAAGGTTTTTAGAATTTGATCTACTATGATCAAATTGATGATTGATATGAGCTTATATGATGTCTATGAGCATGATGAATAATTGAATTGAGAAAAATTTA
This sequence comes from Agastache rugosa, assembly GCA_031470985.1. Lineage (NCBI taxonomy): Eukaryota > Viridiplantae > Streptophyta > Magnoliopsida > Lamiales > Lamiaceae > Agastache > Agastache rugosa. Next base: position 10,933,344 of record CM062607.1, read on the forward strand.
ATCAATTTCATATTTAATTTAATATTAGCCGAAAATTTGGCTAAAAATATGAATATTTGATTTTGATGCTTTATACTTGATTTGATGATCAATGTAGGTTTAAATGATGTTATTAAGCATGTTTATGAATTGAGTTAAGTGTTTGAAGCATAATTATTCTAATTGTGGAAATTTCGAAATATCTAGGGTTTAAAAGTAGAGCTTTTTGATTTAGATGTTAAATGATGAAATTGATGATATAATTGAGCTCATAATATTTAATTAAGTATGTGGGAATTTTGTTAGAATTTTTAGAGCTCAATTTCATAATTTTAAGAATTTTCAGCATTTAAAAATAAATTAAAAATAATTATTTAGAGCTTAAATTGATTAATTGAGATTATAATTAATCTCTAGAATATTAATTATACATGTTGAAATTTGAAGTGGATAAAAATAAATAAATGTACCCTATTTTGTCATAAGGGCCGAATATATATATATATTAGGATTTTTATTTTTATTCAATCAAATTAAGTGATTAAGCTATAAATATAGCTTATAAATTAAATTAAGATGTTTGGAATTGATTAGAATGAAATTGGATATTTATTTTTCCAATTTCTAAAAAGGCCGAAAATAATCAAAGAAAATAAAAGTATTATTTGATTTTTAATCAAGAAAATAATGGTAGAAATGAATTCTACGATAAAAATTAAACATCGTAGAATTTTTCGGAATTTTAATACGAAGTATTGAGAATTTTCTATTTTCTGGCTATTTTTCGAAGTCGGAGGTTTATATGTATAGAAGAGCTATATTAATAATGTGATTATGTAATTATGTCATATTTAGTATAAAAAGTATAAGGAATTAAATTGAAATTTTTCGGAACTCGTTTGTCGAGTCAAAAATATTCCTAAGTTGATAATATGAATAGTAAGAATTTATTTATATATTAAATAAAAGATAAAGATGATATTCATCATTAATTTAATGCTAATGATGATGTTAGCTATTAATTATAAATGATGATGGTCATTAGTTGCTAATGAAGTATTAATGACGAGTTAAGTATTAATGGTATGTCATTAATAAGTAAATATGTCAAGGACATATTTTATTAATGCAATGTTATGATTAAATGTTAATAAATAAGTTAAGCATTTTATATGCTTAATAAATTAAATGAAGAGTTTTAGTATTAAATAAATGTTTATAGGATTAAAGGATATGTTTATTATCCTAGAATGATAATAAGATAAAGAATAAGTTTAATTAATTGATGAAGTAATTAATATGAGATTAATTATTAATTATATGTTAATAAAGTGATTAAGCATTTTAATATGCTTAATTAATTAAATAAAGAGCTTAAGTGTCAATTAAATGCTTATGTGATTAAGTAATATATTATTATGAAGTTAAATGATGAATTATATGATTATAAGTTTTTAAATGTTTCCTGAAGTTATAATCGATTAATTATCGATTAAGAAATTAAGTAAGAAAGAAAAAGAAATTAGAAAAGTTTAGTTTCTAATTGCCGAGAGAAAAATCCTAGAAAAGTCGGATTAAAGAAGAAAATATTAAATATAGCAGCGGCATTCCTTATTTTAATATTTAAACTTTTCTCGCTCTGATATTTAAATTAATTCTTAAATTGAAGGATCAAGCGGAATCATAAATTAAGGAAAAGCCGAGAAGTAAGCTTGTAGATAAAGTCGCCAGTTCAGGTGGGCTTTCTGAACTAAAGAAATAAAGAATGTGATATTATGATTATATATATGTGTGTGATGATTTTTAAAGTGATTGACTTGCCAATTTTTGAAGTTTTTGTATGATACCCTCTATCAAGGAAAGACGAATTCGGTCCTACTTAAGGTGGGATTTGTGTACACTATGTTGTAATCGGGAGCCTTCCTTTTTGGTGGGACGATTACAAATGTTTGAGAAGGAGGCCTACTTCTCAACACTCAAAAGTTATAGTAGATGTGGTACATACATAAAAAGTATTTTGATTGCAGTCACTTATATGAAAGAAAAAGGTTTTGGCAAGCACAGGTTTGTTTTTAAGTATTTATAAATACTTGTGCTATGCTTTATGGCAAGTTATCAATCTATAGCTCTAAGCAGCAGTTTTCAATTATTTTTGGCATGTGTCCACTGAGTGCGAAAGTACTCAGCCCTGCATGTTATTTTTAAAATGTGCAGGTTAGCTCGGATGGGAAAGGAGTGTGCTGGGCGGACTTTTGTTGTTGACCTTTTGAGATTTTTGTTGATGTTGTGCAGGGTTATATGTCTTCATACATATAACCAAAGATGTGTTATGTTTTTCCGCTGCAATACTCTGAACTTATTCAATAATTGGTGTCCTATTATGATGATTGAAACTATGACTTGATAAACTTTGTTTCCGTTGCTAAAACTCTGATACGAGATGGTGTTGTATTTTGACCATTCTCGTTATTTTGATTTTGAACTTGAAAAATAAATTATTATTGATGCCGCTGTTTGATATTTGATTCAGCTTGAGTTTGCCTTGAAAGTATGATTCATTGTATGATTGATTTTGTTGGATAACTGGGTCGTTATCTTGTTCTTTGGTTAATCATAAATTGTGTACGTCGTGGGACCCACCGGCTTGGTCATCTTCATTCTAAGTCGGGCTGCGACATACCTGCAGTTGAACCAGTATTCCGTCAAGTTGTGAAGCCTTAATCTTGTAATCATTGTAAATCATTTTGAAGATTAATAAAACTGATATTTTTGCCCTCAAAGCTCACCCTGAAGACAATAACTCTTTGTCCGGGCTCTAAACTATGAATGATTAATTAACTTAACTGAATTCATTCTGTTTTTCTCAGTTAGGTTTTGGCATCATCAAAAAGGGAGAAATTATTGGAAAAATTCTAAGTTTTGATTTGATACCAAAACGCAACTGACCCTAACCTAGTAGATGATTGTGCAAGCCTAAGTTATTTTTCCAGTTCGTCTGTTTGAGCTTATAGACTTTTTAGGTTTACAGGTAAAGCCGCTGAAGACAACAGGAGATCCAGCTGAAGGATCGGCTGAGTTAGGATTAAGCTAAGTGATCATCAGCTGAGTGTGAAGCACAGCTGAACAAGTGCAAACACAGGAGAGCTGATACAGCAGAGAAGCCCAGCAGAGCTGTACAGAGATTACAGCAGATGAGAAGAAAGACTCAGGCGACCAAGCTGAGTACACAGTAGAGCAAGTCAAGTCGTGTGGTCAATGTAATGATATCTAGATCTGAGACAATCAAGTTCATCAAGACTCAGCTGTGTGAAAGACCCAGCTCGTGTGAAGACTCAGCTCAGCGTCAAAGACTCAGCAGAGTTCAAGACACAGCTCAGAGTCAAAAGAACAACAGAATCGAAGACAACTTGAGATAAAGTCAGAGCTGACATGGATCAATATGAACTCGACACCTCAGCACCTAGAAGTCAGACCTACGCCTGCTATACGAGGAAAACTCGGAAGAAGACAAGACCTAATTGTCAGAAGATAGGTAGAGATTTAGAACGGCTCTTTCCAACAACTAGTTCTAATCTCTCCCTATAAATATGAGTCTTCTCCATCAACAGAAGAGAGAGAGAACACAAGACGAGAGATCAAAAGTCTACACAGAAAGAAGACTTCTCAAGTTAAGATCAAGTGATCTCTCAGAAGAGCTTTAAATCCAGCAACCTTCATTCTCCTGAGTTTTTATTCGTTTTCAGGCTGCTGATACTCTCTTCCACTAAAATCTAGGCATATAATCATTCCTATATTAAGCCTAGTTTGAACAAGTTCATCATACTCATATGTTCTTCATTGTAAGAACTCGTTCATAGTTGAACACCTCAAAACCAAACCCTCAAACCCAGAAAAAGGTTAGGTTAAGGTTCAAGTTCTGTAGTACCCGTAAACTACAGGTTAGGCCTTAGCTATGCCCGTAAACATACTGGTTACGTTTCGATACAGTGTGCGTAAACTTGTATCCAGCTCAAAGAACTGAGGTGCAACGCTTGCTGACTGTGCGGAAAGTCAGTGGTATCCTTAGTGGATTTACCAGAGGTTTCTCTTCGTGGACGTAGGAGTAGGTTCTCCGAACCACGTTAAACTGCTTTGTTCTTTACAGCTTTGTTTATGCATCCAACTGACCATTCATAAGCATGTTTTCAAGCTGCATAAACTGACTAATTGAAAAGAGAAACAAAGCTTTGCAATATATTTGAAGTAACGACGGTCTTTCCAAAAACCCAACAACTTCCGCACACACAGCCAGTTGTGTCTACCCAGCTGACTTCCAGCTTGGTCGGACATAGCCAGCTCACTCAAGAGTTTTAATTGGTGTATTCACTTCTCCCCCTCTACACCAAGGTATCCATCTCGGGACCATCAATACTTCGAGGAGAGCTTAAAGGAATTGATATGGCTACTTATACCATCAAGATGCATCTTCTTTTCTGGGGCTCATTGTGGTAGAACTCTAAGGTGAAGCGTGCTTGGTCTGGAACAATTCTATGATGGGTGACCTTCAAGTGGAAGCTGGTGGGCCTGTGACGCCCGGGGTAAAAGTACGTAGTGATCGTGGGTGCAGAGGTACGGACAAGGAGCGGCTCCGATAAGACTTCAAAGCGGAGGGGGCAGGAACGAACCGAAACACATCCAAATAAGAGAAATTCCGAGAACATGTGATGAGACCGGACCTAAACCCGGAATTGCAGCTTAGAGGTCCAGTGACGAGATTAAGAGCCAAGAAGCTGCAAGGATATTTTCAGTGCTATATTCAGAAGAAGTTGGAAGACGATGGAGCTGAAACCCGACATTACAAGTTGGTAACTTTCATGAGCATCGAGGAGGACACCTAGCCACGACCATGTGTGCTATTGAGTTATTTATCCATTAGTATAGTTTGTTTTTATTTCAATTTAATTAGTAGCCCAATTATCACAACATGTTTAGGTGATTAATTGGCCCAGTTATATTTAATTAAGGGATTCGAAATTACCAAGCCCAAGCCTTGTAACTTTCGAACCCTAGCTTAGAATTAGCCTAGTATTTAATTAATTTTTGTAGGTACTGTTCGACAGACGAGTTTTGAATCAAAAAGTTATTTTTCGACTTTGTCTCACGTGTTCTTCAAGTACACAAACCCTAGTTCTTGGTAGGATTCGATTTTGGCACCTTTGAATCTGAAATCTCTAGTTTGTTCGTGATCTCGTGTGGGTCTCGGGTTAACTACGCCGCCGGAGAATTGCTTCCGTGATACGTGTTTCAATCGTTCGTCGATTCGGGGTCCGTATTGAGGTAAATCTCCAACCTGTTCGTTTCTTGGTTCTGTGTTTTTCGCCCAGCCATTCTCGCCTTCTTATCACCCTCATAAATCGATCGTAATCATCCCTTCCTTCGCCCAAGTCCAGTTTTCCATTAATTTTCGAATCCATTGCATTGCTAAAATCCTAAATCTGACCGAAATTGAGCACCGAGCGTTTTTGAGTTCTACCCGTGCGTTTTTGCTGAATTTTGGATATGTTCTTTCTGTGTTCAATTTATAACTTGTGTTAAAATTTCAGCTCAATCGGAGTTGATTTGCTACAGTTTCCAATCGAGTCTTCTGTTAGGGTTTTAATCGTTGTTTTTGGCATTGTTTCGTGTTTGGTCTGTTTCTTGTTCCATTCTCGTTTGAGACCAGTCGAATAGGTATTATAATCTGTATTGGTTCAGTTCGTATTTTTGGGTTGAATCGTCCTTTCTGTTGACGTGTGTTCGCATCCTTGCTTCCGCATATTGATTGGCCGTATCATAAATTTGGTATCAGAGCCACGTCAGCTTGCTGGTCGTGGTTCAATCCAAATTGTGGTGTGATATACTAGGGGCAAAAAGGATCGATAAGATTATATAAAAACAAAAAAAAGAAAAAAAAAAAAAAGAGATCGAGCCCTAGTTTTGAATCACCGATTATTTTTTTAAAAGTAATCTTGAATTTTTCGTGGTTTTATTCTTGTTGATTTATCTTGATTAGTTTTTGGTCGAAAATTGTGTGAGCAATTGTGTTGGGTAGACTAGTGTCGTCGTTTGCTTACCGTGTGTGTGTAGCATTTGTCGTCCTTCGTCGATTAGCGATTGAGGTCGTCGAATTGCAGCTTGTTTTCTCATTCTTGGAGTCATTACTTTCGGTTATTGTGTCTAGTTGGGGGTATTAGAATTGGTTTGATATAATCCTAGTTTGATTTGGTTTTGGAAGTCCTTTTCCGAGTCGAACTCAAAATTGTTTCCTTGCTCGATTTGGTTTTGGTTTTGGATTTTGGTTCTGTAATTTTTCTCTACCTATTTCCCTTACCAACCCTCCAGCCCTGTTACCAACCGAAATCCACCCTTTTCTGCTTTAAATCTCTCGTTTACGGCAGAATTTCGATTTGACGTAGAATTTGCTCTAGAACTCCGATTTTTCTCCATAATACCATTCCGGAAGCGGAACGACGCTCTGAGCAAGACTCACTGCTTTGCTGTGACCTATAGGCATTTTTGGCCAAATTCAGTCGTCTTCTAGGCGAAATCGCCCTCCGAACTTTTTTTGATTTTTCTGTTTTTCGAATTTTTTTCAATTTTTTTGTTTGAGCAGCCCGTATTTTGTGTTTCTTGAGTCGATTTATTGTGAAATATTGTTCTTGGAAGTAATTTGAGATATTGGTTGTTTTGACCCGTGATTCACCGAGAATCGAGTTCGAGCTACTGACTACGATCGAAGGGGTTCAATTTTGGATCCTTTCAAGTTCGACAAATTTGGTGAGATTGTTCTAAGTTGCATTTTTTTCAATTCCTGAGTGATAAACACGAGTGGAAAAATACTGAGGGAACAAACGAGAGAATTGTGAGGATTGTGAGGATTACTTTTCCTTCTTTACGTTTGTTCATTGTGCAGGTTTGATGGATCCGGGAAAGACACCACAGACTTCAGGCACCCCGCCAGATTGGGACGCCAAATACCACTTTGATGCTTTGAGTGGTCGCGTACAGGGTCAGTTCAGAGAAGTACAGAACACAATGGCCCAATTGATGGCCAAATTTGAGGAGTTCAGTACAGTTACAGTTCAGACACCACCACAGGCTAATAGGGCAGAGCCAGCACCTACTAATCAAGAAGATGAGTTCGAACTGCATGAAGAAGTATCTGAGTCAGAACATTTTGAGGATGAACGAGTTGAGGATAATACAGCTCAGTTCTTTCCGCTTCATAGAGACAGAAACGGCTTTGCAGCTCGAGGTAGAGGCCGGGGTCGTGGTGATCAATTCCAACCACGTTTCCAGGCAGCTCGCAGGAACGTCTATACGGAACAAAACAGATATGGTAATGCAGATGGTCTACTCAGCAACATCAAGACCACCATTCCAGAGTTTGAAGGCAAGCATGATCCAGATGCCTATTTAGGCCAGGAGCGCAAAGTAGATAAGATATTTGAGTGCTATGACTTCCCAGAGGTGAAGAAGGTCCAGTTAGCTTCTTTGGAGTTTACTGGTTACGCAGCTACATGGTGGGAGTTTCAGCAAAACCGGCGACGCAATCAGAGACATCCTCCTATTGACACTTGGCAGGAGATGAAGGATGTTATGAGAGGGCGTTTCATTCCTGTGCACTATGAACGGGAATTAGAACGCAAGCTCAGTCAGATTCGTCAGGGTTCAAGATCGATAGAAGAGTACCACAAGGATCTGGAGACAGCGTTGAACCGAGTTGGCAAAGAAGAAACACTGTATGCCACCATCAACAGGTACATCGAGGGCATGAACCCGGATATTGCTTGTGAGGTCGAGCTAAGAGACTTTAACAGTATTGAGGCGATGGTTCATTACGCATCCATTGTAGAGCGGCAGCTTAGAGATGGACGCCGACGTCCCGCTCAATCCACTCCTGTGAAGTCTCCGTGGGTTAGGGGCGAGACATCTACGCCTAAGATACTTCCCACACGCCCTCCAACACAGTCCACGCCGTCAGCACGCCGTTTTGAGCAGCCCAGCCGCAGGAATGATTTCAGTGCGTCTGCACCGAACAGAAGCTCACAGAATAGGCCAGCGCAGTCTAGTCAGCCTCAGAATGCTACATCAGGCAGAGCGCGTGACGTTCAGTGTCACAAGTGCCATGGTTGGGGACATTTTCAGGCCCAGTGCCCTAATCGTCGTGTTATGTTCGTCACCGCGGATAATGAAGTTGAATCAGCCAGTGAAGAAGAGAAAGAAGATACTGCCGACACAGAGACCGAAGATCAGCCGAGGGTTAGCATACCAATGGCGGAACTTGAGGAGGAGATAGCCCCTCCTGCCCATGGTTGTCTAGTGTCCATCCGGACTTTGAGCATGCTAAGAGAGGAAGATCTGACAGATCAACGGGAAAACATCTTTTACACCCGTTGCGTTATTCAAGACAAGACATGCTCCGTTATAATTGACAGTGGCAGCGTGGTGAATGCCATCAGCCAGTATGCAGTCGACAAGCTCGCACTCGTGCCGCAGAAGCACCCAAAGCCATACAAACTACAGTGGCTTACAGATAGAGGCGAGATCAGAGTCGTGTGTCAGGTAAACGTTCAATTTACTATTGGAAGATTTACTGACACCGTTCTTTGTGATGTTATTCCTATGGAGCGGCGCACATCTTGTTAGGTCGTCCATGGCGAGTTTGATAGAAAGACAATTCATGATGGGTACGCGAACACTTATGCGCTTCCAAGAGAAGGAAAGACGACCATTTTGAAGCCGTTGTCGCCTAAGGAAGTGTTAGAAGATCGATTGAGAATGCGGGAGAAGTTTAAGGAGGAACGGGAGAGAAAGGCCAAAGTTGAGGCCGCCGCCCCTAAGCCTGACACGGCCGAACACTCCAAGGCCAAGTCCACACCTCCAGTGCCCAAGAATTCAAAGAGAGCAGCTCCTGCATTGAATCCACCGAGTTCCAGTGCCAACAGTGGGGATCCAGTGCACCGAAATCTGTTCATTAGTGCAAAGGGAGTACGAAACGCCATCAAAGCTGGTAAGCCTATCGTTATAGTTACTTTTAAGGCTTATGATACTTCTGACCCTATTATTCCTACTGTTTTGCAGTCTTTGATGGAAGAGTTCAAGGATGTGTTCCCAGACGAGATTCCTAGTGGTCTGCCGCCAATTCGAGGAATTGAGCACCAGATCGACTTCATCCCGGGTGCAGTCCTTCCTAACCGGCCAGCTTACCGGACCAGCCCTGATGAGACAAAGGAGATAGACCGTCAAGTCATGGAGTTGCTGGAAAAGAAGCAAATTCGAGAGAGTATGTCACCGTGCGCCGTTCCAGTCATCCTAGTTCCGAAGAAGTCGAACGAGTGGCGCATGTGCATGGACTGCCGAGCCATCAATAAAATCACGGTAAAGTATCGCTTTCCCATTCCTAGGCTTGATGATATGTTGGATGAGTTGTCTGGAGCGTACCGTCTTTTCTAAAATTGATTTGCGTTCTGGCTATTTTCAAGTTCGAATGAGTGAAGGTGATGAGTGGAAAACTGCATTTAAGACTAAGCATGGATTATATGAGTGGCTTGTGATGCCCTTTGGTTTAACTAATGCGCCTAGAACTTTTATGCGTTTGATGAATCATGTTTTACGTGATGTGATTGGCAAATTTGTCGTGGTTTACTTTGATGATATCCTCATTTATAGTACTTTCGTTGATGAGCATGTTAGACATCTTAGGCATGTTTTTGAATTGCTGCGTGATGCTAAACTGTATGCTAATTTGTCTAAGTGCACCTTTTGTATGGATGAGGTTGTTTTTCTTGGCTTTGTTGTGAGCAGTCGTGGTGTTGAGGTAGATAAGACTAAGGTGAAAGCCATTGAGGAATGGCCTACGCCTAAGTCATGTTCTGATGTGAGGTCCTTTCATGGTTTAGCTGGATTTTATCGACGTTTTGTGCGTGATTTTTCTAGTATAGCTGCACCATTGAAGAATTGAGTAAAAAGGACCGCAAGTTTGAATGGGGTAAAGCTCAAGAGCATGCGTTCAATTTGTTGAAATCAAAATTATGTAATGCTCCCGTTTTGGTTTTACGACTTTGCTAAGACATTCGAGATCGAGTGTGATGCCTCCGGTATAGGCATTGGTGCCGTTTTGATGCGGGACAGAAACCGGTCGCCTACTTCGGAGAAACCGAACGGCGCAGCTCTTAGGTACTCCACATACGATAAGGAGCTGTACGCGTTGAAGCGGTCTTTGGAGACTTGGCGGCACTACTGCGTCCAAAGGAGTTCGTGATACACAACCGATCACGAGTCCTTGAAGCACTTGAAAGGGCGACGAACACCGAATTCCCGTCATGCCGGGTGGGTAGAGTTTATTGAGTCTTTTCCTTATGTGATTAAGTACAAGAAAGGAGAAGAGAATGTGGTCGCCGATGCCTTATCCCGCGGTACACTCTACTATCGGTTATGCATGCCCGATGTTTAGGTTTCGAGAACATTAAGTCATTCTATCTTTGATCTGTTCTTTGGTCCTATTTTTACGTCTTGCATGACTAAGTCTAGGGCCGTTGATTCATATTACATAGGCTGATGGGTTTTTGTTCAAGGAGTCGAAGTTGTGTGTCCCTGATTGTTCTATGCGTGAGTTGTTGGTTGTTGAGTCGCATGCAGGAGGTTTGATGGGTCATTTTGGTGTTGCTAAAACGTTGAGTCTGTTGCATGAGCATTTTTTCTGGCCACGCATGAAAAAGGATGTTGAGAGGATCTGTTTCCGTTGTATTACTTGTAGGAAAGCCAAGTCTTCTTCGAGTCCTTTTGGATTATATACGCCTTTGCCGGCGCCGTCGTCCCCTTGGGTCGATATATCCATGGACTTCATTCTTGGCTTGCCTAGATCTAAAACCGGGAAGGATTCCATTTTTGTGGTAGTTGATAGATTTTCCAAAATGTCTCATTTCATTGCATGTAGGAAGACTGATGATGCTGTGCATATTGCTAACTTGTTCTTTCGTGAAGTCGTCCGTTTGCATGGTATTCCTAGGACGATTGTTTCTGATATGGATTCCAAATTTTTGGGACATTTCTGGCGAGTCTTATGGGGTAAGTTAGGTACCAAGCTTTTATTTTCTACTGCATGTCATCCTCAGACTGATGGGCAGACTGAAGTAGTGAATAGGACGTTAGGTACTTTGCTTCGTGCGTTAGTTCGGAATAATCTTAAGTCGTGGGAAGATTGTTTACCTTTTGCTGAATTTGCTTATAATCGTGTTGTGCATTCTTCCACGCATATGTCGCCTTTTGAGGTAGTGTATGGTTTTAATCCGTTGACTCCAACGGATCTTATTCCTTTGCCTACTGACAATCTCTCGAGTTTGCCAGAGGTTTCTCTTCGTGGACGTAGGAGTAGGTTCTCCGAACCACGTTAAACTGCTTTGTTCTTTACAGCTTTGTTTATGCATCCAACTGACCATTCATAAGCATGTTTTCAAGCTGCATAAACTGACTAATTGAAAAGAGAAACAAAGCTTTGCAATATATTTGAAGTAACGACGGTCTTTCCAAAAACCCAACAACTTCCGCACACACAGCCAGTTGTGTCTACCCAGCTGACTTCCAGCTTGGTCGGACATAGCCAGCTCACTCAAGAGTTTTAATTGGTGTATTCACTTCTCCCTCTCTACACCAAGGTATCCATCTCGGGACCATCAATACTTCGAGGAGAGCTTAAAGGAATTGATATGGCTACTTATACCATCAAGATGCATCTTCTTTTCTGGGGCTCATTGTGGTAGAACTCTAAGGTGAAGCGTGCTTGGTCTGGAACAATTCTATGATGGGTGACCTTCAAGTGGAAGCTGGTGGGCCTGTGACGCCCGGGGTAAAAGTACGTAGTGATCGTGGGTGCAGAGGTACGGACAAGGAGCGGCTCCGATAAGACTTCAAAGCGGAGGGGGCAGGAACGAACCGAAACACATCCAAATAAGAGAAATTCCGAGAACATGTGATGAGACCGGACCTAAACCCGGAATTGCAGCTTAGAGGTCCAGTGACGAGATTAAGAGCCAAGAAGCTGCAAGGATATTTTCAGTGCTATATTCAGAAGAAGTTGGAAGACGATGGAGCTGAAACCCGACATTACAAGTTGGTAACTTTCATGAGCATCGAGGAGGACACCTAGCCACGACCATGTGTGCTATTGAGTTATTTATCCATTAGTATAGTTTGTTTTTATTTCAATTTAATTAGTAGCCCAATTATCACAACATGTTTAGGTGATTAATTGGCCCAGTTATATTTAATTAAGGGATTCGAAATTACCAAGCCCAAGCCTTGTAACTTTCGAACCCTAGCTTAGAATTAGCCTAGTATTTAATTAATTTTTGTAGGTACTGTTCGACAGACGAGTTTTGAATCAAAAAGTTATTTTTCGACTTTGTCTCACGTGTTCTTCAAGTACACAAACCCTAGTTCTTGGTAGGATTCGATTTTGGCACCTTTGAATCTGAAATCTCTAGTTTGTTCGTGATCTCGTGTGGGTCTCGGGTTAACTACGCCGCCGGAGAATTGCTTCCGTGATACGTGTTTCAATCGTTCGTCGATTCGGGGTCCGTATTGAGGTAAATCTCCAACCTGTTCGTTTCTTGGTTCTGTGTTTTTCGCCCAGCCATTCTCGCCTTCTTATCACCCTCATAAATCGATCGTAATCATCCCTTCCTTCGCCCAAGTCCAGTTTTCCATTAATTTTCGAATCCATTGCATTGCTAAAATCCTAAATCTGACCGAAATTGAGCACCGAGCGTTTTTTATTTCTACCCGTGAGTTTTTGCTGAATTTTGGATATGTTCTTTCTGTGTTCAATTTATAACTTGTGTTAAAATTTCAGCTCAATCGGAGTTGATTTGCTACAGTTTCCAATCGAGTCTTCTGTTAGGGTTTTAATCGTTGTTTTTGGCATTGTTTCGTGTTTGGTCTGTTTCTTGTTCCATTCTCGTTTGAGACCAATCGAATAGGTATTATAATCTGTATTGGTTCAGTTCGTATTTTTGGGTTGAATCGTCCTTTCTGTTGACGTGTGTTCGCATCCTTGCTTCCGCATATTGATTGGCCGTATCAACATGTCAGAATGAGACGACATATTTCGATGAGAGCTTAAAGGAATTGATATGGCTACTTATACCATCAAGAGGCATCTTCTTTTCTGGGGCTCATTGTGGAAGAACTCCAAGGTTAAGCGTGCTTGGCCTGGAGCAATTCTATGATGGGTGATCTTCTGGGAAGTTTTCCCATGACAGGAGGTGTGCGAGTGAGGACAAAACATGCTAGAAAGGACTTGTGATGGTTTGTAGGGCCAACCGTCAGTCCGGAAGTCGGATCGTTACAAAATGAGGATTATGAATCAAGGATCTCATTATGTTCATCCTGCAATGAATCAATCAGCTGGTAAGAAAGCCTTCAAGAAGAAATGAAAGGGCAAGCAAGGACTACACAAAGTGAATGAGTCATCTGCCCAAATCCAAAAAAATGAACTTGACAATTTGAAGTGCCGGTTTTGTAGGAAGCCTGGACACTTTTTAAAAGATTGTCTGAAACGTAAAGCATGGTTCGAAAAGAAAGGTATACGTAATGTTTTAGTATGTTTCGAATCTAAATTAGTTGAAGTTCCTTATAATACTTGGTGGATTGATTCTGGAGGTACCACTCATATTTCAAATACGATGCAATGATTCATTACGATCCGAATCACAAATCCAAATGAAAATTTTGTTTATATGGGGAATCGAGTCAAAGCTCCAGTTGAAGCTATTGGAACCTATCATTTGATTTTAGATATCGGACATCACTTAGATTTGTTTGAAACTCTCTATGTTCCTTCTGTTTCTCGTAACTTAGTTTCTATATCAAAACTTGATAAAGTTGATTTTTCTTCTAAATTTGAGAATGTATGTTACAGTTTGTTTAAACAAAATCTTCTTATTGGTCCCAAGACGGATACCTTGGTGTAGAGGGGGGGTGAATACACCAAGGTTTAAAAACTTTTCCAAGTTAAAACTCTTTTCAGAGAGCTGGCTGTGTTCGATCCAGCTGGATGACAGCTTGATCGACACAGCTGGCTGTGTGTGTGTGCGGAATGTGGTGGATTTGGAAAGTCCGTCTGTTGCTTCAAATTATATTGCAAAGCTCTGTTTCACTTTTCAGTTAGTCAGTTTATGCAGATTGAAAAGTATGCTTATGAGGGTTAGTAACATGCATAAAACAAAGCGATAAAATAACAGAGCATTTTAACGTGGTTCGGAGTAACCCCTCCTACGTCCACGACCAGATTCACTGGTAATTCACTACCACTTGGTTTCCAAGTACCAAGCAACTTCACAACTCTAACCCGAGCTGTGTTCCAACAGTTTGCGGGCACTGTCAAGCCTACACCTTTAGTTTCCGGGTACTGAAGAACCTAACCACTCGAATTACACGCTTCGAGCAAGCGTACCTTTACCTAACCTTTCTGGGTTTGGGTTTGGGTATGGTTTTCCAACTATGAACGAGTTCTTACAATGAAGAACAATGAGTATGATGAACTCGTTCAAACTAGGCTTAAGATATTTATTTTGATCTATTCTGCCTATGACTGAATATGTGAACAACTAAGAACACAGCTGACTGGCTGGGTGTTCTAGAAAGATTTGGCTTTGCAGATCGCTGTTCATTTTTCTGTTTTCTTCTATTTCTTCAGTCGTCTTGCCAGCCTCACCAGCCTCTTCTATTCAATGGTGAGGAGGTATATATATAGGTGGAGATTCAAACTAGCCATTGGAAGAGAGCCGTTTGAATCTTACCTATTCTTGTTGACTTCTGGCCTTTACCTACGAAGTAGGTCTGCATCTGCAGAGGCTATTCCTTCTCTGATTTGACTGCGTCAGACAAGATCTTCTGACATCGGGATCTTGTCTTGGAGAAGGTCTTCGTCTTCGAGCTGCTAAGCATCTCTGCTGTGTCTTCAGCGTCTTGGACTCTGCTGCGTCTCGACTCTGAGCTGTGTCTTAGACCTGTGCTGTATCATCAACCTAAGCTGTGTCTTCAACCTGAGCTGTGTCATTAACCTGAGCTATGTCTCAGACCTGAGCTGTGTCATCGATACTAAGCTGGGTCTTTTACACTGAGCTGGGTCTTCGACACTGAGCTGGGTTTCCGTCACTGAGCTGGGTCTTGATACTGCTGGGTCTTTGACTCTGCTTGGTCTGCTCTGCTGAATTCCTCAGCTGTGTCCGCTCAGCTGTGTCTTCTGCTGACTTCTGCGACTCTACCTGTAAACTAAGAAACTCTATAAGCTCAAACAGGTGAGCTGGAAACAATACAAGGTTTGTACATTCATCTACTCGGTTGGGGTCAGCTGGGTTTTGGTATCACTTCAAAACATGTTTATTATTTTCCCAACACTTCTTATTAGTTCTAGTATTCTAAGTGATGGGTTATATTGATTGAAAGTTGATCATGTTTTTGCTGAGACTCTTTTAACCGTGCATTATAATGTTGGAACTAAACGTGGTTCAGCTAATGAAAATTCTGCTGACTTGTGAAATAAACGTTTAGGGCATATCTCCAAAGAAAGATTATAAAGATTGGTAAAGAATGGAATCCTTTCCAATTTGGATTTTACCGATCTTGGTATTTGTGTGGATTGCATTAAAGTAAAGCAAACAAAACACACAAAGAAATAAGCCACAAGAAGCACACAACTTCTTGAAATTGTGCATACCGATATATGTAGGCCTTTTGATGTCAATTCTTTTGGAAAGGAAAAAATACTTCATCACCTTCATTGATGACTATTCACGTTATGGCTATGTCTATCTGTTGCATGAGAAATCTCAAGCAGTGGATCCCTTGGAAATCTACTTGAATGAAGTAGAAAGGCAATTGGACAAAAAGGTGAAAGTTGTTAGGTCTGACGGATGTGGTGAGTATTATGGAATATATGAAGAAACTAGACAACACCCAGGTTCATTCGCTAAACTTCTCCAGAAACTTGGTATTTGTGCACAATAGACAATGCCAGGTACACCACAACAAAATGATGTATCAGAAAGGCGTAATAAAACATTAATGGATATGGTCAAGAATATGTAATTGTTCTTTACCCATTTATTTATGGACGTATGCATTGGAAATTGATGTATACTTGTTAAATAGGGTTCCTAGCAAAGTAGTTCCAAAGACTGCTTTTGAACTGTGGACGGACGGAAAACCTAGTTTGAGGCACCTGTATGTTTGGAGTTTCCCGATAGAGATAAGGATTTACAATCCGCAAGAAAAGAAACTGGATGCAAGAACCATAAGTGGTTCATTTATTGATTATCTAGAAAAATCAAAGGGGTATAGATTTTATTGTCCTCACCATAGTATGAGAATTGTTGAGACTAGAAATGTAAGGTTCATTAAGAATGGTGAAATCAGTGGGAGTTCAATTCCACGACAAATGAAAATTAAAGAAGTTAGGATACAAGTTCCTTTGACTTGTGTTTGTGACAGTGTTCCTCCCAATGTTGTGCCAAACAATAATGAAAATGAGGAACACAATTATGAACCCATGATTCAAGATGAACCTGTTGTAGAAAAACCACAAGAAATAGTGTTAAGAAAGTTTGAAAGAGAAATAAGACCGGCTATTTCGGTTGACTATATGGTTTATCTACATGAAGCAGAAACTGAATCAAGTGTTAATAAGAATATAATTCAATCTCATTTTCACAAGCCATGAGCTGTAATAATTCTGAAGAATGGTTAGATGCCTTGAAAGAAGAGATGAAATCTACAGAAAAGAATGATGTCAAAGACCTTGCAGTGTTGCCAGAAGGGTACAAGAGTGTCGGTTGTAAGTGGGTCTTCACGACTAAACATGATGCTCGTGGCGAAATTGAACGCTACAGAGCTAGACTTGTTGCCAATGGTTTCACTCAGAAAAGTGGTGTCGATTATAATGAGACATTTTCACCAGTCTCACGAAAGGGTTCTTTCAGAATTATCATGGTTTTAGTAGCTCATTTTGACTTTGAGCTGCATCAAATGGATGTGAAAACCACCTTTCTCAATGAAGATTTAGAGGAGGATGTTTACATGGATCAACCAGAAGGTTTCTTGGTTAAGGAAAAGGAACACATGGTATGAAAACTAAAGAAATCATTATATTTATATGGTCTTAAACAAGCATCCCGACAATGGTACTTGCAATTTAATGATACCGTTGTATCCTTTGGATTTAAAGAGAACACCGTTGATCGGTGTATATATGCAAAGGTCAGTGGGAGTAAGATCATATTTTTTATTTTGTATGTAGATGATATCTTGCTTGCATCTAATGATCTTGGTCTTCTTCATGAGACTAAGGAGTTTTTCTCCAGTAAGTTTGAAATGACAGATATGGGTAAGGCAAGCTATGTGATAGGAATAGAAATATTTCGAAATAGATCACAAGGAGTGTTAGGCTTGTCTTATAAAGCATACATCAATAAAGTACTGGAGAGATTCAAAATAGAAAAGTGCTCAACATCACATGTTCCAATTCAGAAAGGAGACAAATTTAGTCTCGCTCAATGTCTAAAAATGATTTGGAACGGAAATATATGAAAGCAATTCCTTATGCATTTGTTATTGGGAGCATTATGTATGCTCAGACTTGTACTCGACCAAATATTAGCTTTACAGATGGAATACTGGGAAGATACCAAAGTAATCCAGGAATGGAACACTGGAAAGCTGCAAAGAAAGTACTGAGCTATTTGCAAGGGGACAAAAGATCATATGGTCACTTATCAAAGGTCCGATCAGCTTCATGTGATTGGATACTCAGATTCAGATTTTATTGGATGTGTTGATACAAGAAAATCAACATTTGGCTACTTGTTCCTTTTAGCTGGATGAGCAATCTCATGGAAGAGTACGAAACAGCTTGTAATTACTGCATCCATTTTGGAAGCTGAATTTGTGGCATGTTTTGAGGCTACAATTCATGGAAATTGGCTACGGTACTTTATTTCAGTACTTGGAATAGTCGACAGTATTGTCAAGCCGTTGAAAATTTATTGTGATAATTACGCTGTAGTATTCTTCTCTAAGAACGACAAGTACTCGAAAGGTGCAAAATACATGGAATTAAATTATCTTGCCGTTAAAGAAGAAGTCAAGAACAAAAAGATGTCAATTGAACATATTAACACTAAGCTCATGATTGCACACCCATTGACGAAAGGATTACTGATGCGTTTGCGACTTTTGTTATTTTTCTTCGTCTTTTTCTCTTTCTTTTGGTGTATTTTGAGTCGAATAGGGAAAAAGAATGAATAAATTGGAGACAGTGATAACGTGAAGGGCATATACTCCAGATCAGTTAAATATGGGCATTTATGAGCAAATCTGATCGGTTGCATTAAAGAAACCCCTAGACAGCGATGACTCAGGCTACGAACCACTCAAAATACTTCTAGAAGCGATGGTCCCCAGAGTGTACCATCTGGTGTGAGGCATACCCGAAGCAGTAACCCAATATAATCTAGAGAATACTGGCGCCCGTATGACCTGACTACTGAAGAGGCAAAACTCGTGGCTAATTATGGAAAAATCATGAGAAGTGTTGCTACGAAGGAAATAAAATCAGAGGCAGTAAAGGAAGGTCAATATCCCAGCCAAGAAAGAAATGAGCTGTTAAAGTCAATCAATTAGCAATTGATCAATTATCAATCAATCAAATCAAGCTAATTAAGAAAATAGGCTAGGGTTTCTTATTTCTTCCCACTATATAAGTCCAGCATTTGTGGCTGACAAAGAATCATCATCATATGATCTTCTATGATCATCTATCATTTTTTTAAAACCATTTTCCTCTGTAAACTCTTTTTAGTTTATAAAATTCGTTCTTTACATTTTGCCTTTTAAATTCATTGTCAAGCGCACGTTTAGGGCATAAAGTCCGGGCATACTGGAGTTGGTTCCAGCATTTCTTTACTTAGTAAGTTTATTTATGTTCCTCTTTTATATTGTTTTACTATTTACTTTAATGTCTTGTGAGTAATTCCCTCGTGAGTTTTGGGTTGGAAAGATGAAGTGTTGACATATTGAGACATTCGTGCTTTCGGTTAGATCTAATGGTTTCGGAAGGATCTTGAGCATAAACCATGGTCCGTTCGAGTCAAGAAGGTTGGCCGCTGCTTGGTGAGGACGTATCATGTCAAGCAAAGGCTAAGGGCGTACAGGGAAACAATGACCAGTGTGCCTATGACCGAGTAGCTGAGCAGCACCTTCAAAGGTGTTGTACATCCGAATGATGAGGCAATGGCGTATGGGACCAATACAACATTTCACTTTAGTCTTGGGCTCTTCTTATAATCTCCCCATCAACTGTTATGAGACATAAAGCCAGGGTTATCGTCCAAGGGACTCACCTCACGCTTCGAGGAATATAATAAGGACGGGTCTGGACGTAGTTCGTGTAAAATGACGTGCTAAGAGCTATAATCCTCTTTTGGGAGCGGAGCATTCTGAAAACATGGATTAGAAGGTTGATGAGCGGCGTGTTCAGGGATGCCGGATAAGTCAAATATCTATAGAAGAATGAAGCGCGGCCCGACAAAAGGAAAATGTGATCTTCCGACCAAGCGATCAAACAAGAGACAACCATCCTATATGCCGCGTATGACCTCTTGAAACGCCCCAATGTCTTTAGACCACGCCTTGAGGGCATACAGAGCATGGACGGATTATTAGAGTCGATGACTGAATGCAAATGTCAACACGGATTCAACCTAACCCAAAGCTCACCATTTTTGTATTTAATATCTTCTACTTTATTGTGCTAATTTACATAGTGTCTAGTACACAAGTGGAGACCGTGACAACTCAACTTGTTTGAACCATAGAGCAAGATAGTTCCTCACTCTCTGTGGGATCGACCCTCGCTTATCGCTAAGACTAATCAAGTCCTATTGTGGGCAAGGAGTGTGTTGTGTCCGTCTAGGGCATACCACATTACAAATAGTATTTTGGTTGTACCGCATGAAGGGTGCGTGCCAATTACCTCCAAAGACATTTATTGAACATGTCGATGTCGAAAGGATGGGTCTAATTAAGGAGTTGTAATGTTCTTATGACATGTATTTGATATTTTTGAGCTCATTATAATTTTGTTCTTGACTATTATTGATATCTTGTTTGTCAGTATGGTATACATTATAATTGACATAAAATTGACAGGATTTAGTCTTGAAAAGAGACACTTATGTGGACCATTATTGACCCTTATTATGAGTCGTGTTAAATAGAAATCTAGTATTGTAGTACATGGAAGGAACTACGTCGATCAAATGACGTAGAACCTCCATGACTCGTATTAGCATATATTTCATATTGACATTATGAATTACCAATGTATGTATCTATTAATGTGCACACTATGACTTTATTTAAACCATTATGTTTATTTCTGTCACTTAGGCCAAGTGAGAAAATGTAAGATTTATTATGTGGCCCACGTGCCATATATATTACTCCCTCTGTTCCAATAGCAATATCTCTCTTTTCTTTTTCGTATGTCCAATAGCAATGTCTCATTCCAAAAATAGAAATAATTAACTCTTTAAAAGGGTTGGGTGGGACCTATCACTTTTTATCTTTTACTCTTATTTCTTAATAACCGTGTCTAAAAGAAGGGGGACCTTGCTATTGAGACGGGGGAGTATGAGATTAAGATATTATATTAATATCTTAATTATATGGTTTAAATAAATATTACTTGTTGGATAAGTTTGGTCAATTAGGGTTTCTGATAGCCACCACATTGATAGAAAAACTGGTCCTCTCATCACCGATAACAGAAACACAGAATTATATTCTCTATGATCTCACGTACGCCTTTGTGCTAAAGAACGGTCAGAAGAGAGAAAGCAATTTCTTCATCAATCATCGATCTCAATAAGCTATGACTTATCAAGGTTAGTACTCTGATTTAATCTAAATGTGAAAATCATGAAGTTCAAGATCCGTGCCTATTTATGTTCATAGGATGGACATACAATAACTTATCGTTCTTGCCTCTCATAAATTGCCTGGCTATAAATTTACAGACTCATAAAAGAACTGAAATACAGCTCTAGTCTAGAAAGAAAAAAAAATGAGAAACAGTTTACAAGGGACATTAAATGCATATGGAGCTCTAGTATTTGTATCTCTAACAGTTTGTGTTGGCCGAAGATGATCCTTTTCTAGTCCATGCCTTGCATTGGGACCATCACGATTTCATGTGTTGAGCTTGTAACATTTGCTATAGATACAATTTTTTTGAAAATGATTAAAAAATAACTTATGTTTTATTCATTTAGCTATTAAAGTTCATCCACATACACTTTGACACTTGTAATTTTCTTATCGACGATATGATTTTTATAGATAAAATTAAGATA
Organism: Agastache rugosa; assembly: GCA_031470985.1. Classification (NCBI taxonomy): domain Eukaryota; kingdom Viridiplantae; phylum Streptophyta; class Magnoliopsida; order Lamiales; family Lamiaceae; genus Agastache; species Agastache rugosa. Next base: position 10,954,754 of record CM062607.1, read on the forward strand.
GACCGTCTGAACATGATAGCAACTGGTCTTTTCTACTGGGAGCACGCACGGGCACAGGTTATAATTCGTCTATTACTATAAAAATGTTTTCAAAATATGTCTTGAATAGAGTATCCCTGACACGCGTTTAATAATTTGGGCCATTCATATTTCGATCTAGGAATCCTGCTTGTACTGGAGGTTCCGGCGGTATGGCATGCCTGACTTCCTGGAGCGCCAGTTTCTATTCGACGGAGGTTGCCTGGACTACGTGGACTACGAGTGGTTAATGAATTCGGCAGTTGGAGTTCATCCAAACCGCTTAGGTGCACCTCGGTGGTAAACAAGACTTGAATTTGTCGATTAGGTGGTTATTATGATGATGTTTTGTAAGTAAACGTTTTGTTAAGCAGGCACTATATTAAGGGCGGGCATATTTAATTTTTGTGTAATTAATGCCATGGAGACCATGGCCCTTAATTTTGTTTTGCAAATTGATAACTATAATTGTTTAGTATCGTTATGTAAGTAATATATTCGGTGCTGTTTAAATATGCGTTCCATGGTGGAATAATAATTAGGATGAAGAAATTTTAATAAGTAAAGGATTATTTCCATAATAGGAGTCCGTTATTTGTATAAAGTGGAAATAACGCAAAATGTTAAATAATAATGAACCATACCAAATGAATGTCTTTTTCTCCCAATATTGCAAACCTTAATTTTAAAATAGTTATCAACAAGGACATCATCATTTTCAGATACCGTCTGTTTTAGAGTGATATAACGGAAACTTACGAGTAAATTAGTGCAAGATATACTAAAACATGTTTGTGATAAATGCATTAGAAAAGGTTATGTGTTAAAAAAAACCCATAAAGTACAAAATTCGGTGTATTTCCTAATTGAATTTTAATTTTTGACCACGTTTAATAATTTAATTAACTAATAGATGGGCGTCAAATTTTTTATTGTGGAGGGTGCCAGTTATCGATTAAGTTAAACCGCACTATTTAATTTGAAATATTGAATATACGTAACACTTAATTTTTTCATTTCAATGGGTGCGTACGTCATTTCAGCCGAGGCCGTCGAGGATGGCACAGAGTGCAAAGGAATCCATTACGCTAACAAATAAATAATATTAATTATTTAAAAAATCTTTCGTATACATACCCGATTTTGATGAAGGCTCTGAGGAAACAAAAATGGATCAGAACTTGGGTAGGACCGGTCTGATGTATCAGACAGGTTCTACCCGACCCGACCTGCGAAACCTTACATATAAAAAGAGTATTTTTGTGATTTAAAAGATGTTGTAGCCTACTGTTAAACGTTGAACCGCCCGCCTTCAATTATCCGGATTCAAATCCCTCTAGTAGCACCAAATTTTAGACACAATTTATGTTCTATTCTTAATTGTTTTAAATTATTTATTCTTCTTAATACTTTGTTTCAATCTTCATTCTTTATTTTCTATGTACAAATGCAAAGTTTTTCTTTTTGTTGTGAAATTATAATTTATTAATGGATAAAAATAACACTCCTTACAATTAAAATTGATGTTTCACATTGATAGAAAATATACTCCTTATGGCCTATGTAGGTTAATATACTCCTAAATATAACTCATGGCCCCCTTCGAAAATAAAACATATAAATAGTATAGACAATTTAAGTGAGTGTCTTTCTAATTAGGATTGTATAATCGCGTTGTATTTATGGCATATGCAGGTTAAGGTAAATGTATTGTCTATCATGATCTACTAAAATGAAGTACGTCATTCCTACCCACTGAAAGTATATTTGTATTAGCGTAGGGCAACCTAAAAGACAATATAATATAGTGACATTATGTAAAAAATTGCAAAAATTGTATTAAGTAATTTAATAAAACGTAAATGTTGTTAAGGTCATTTACTACAACAAACACGATGTCCTTAATAGCATTCACTCAGGGAAGCAGAACCCACAAGTTACAAAATGGACAAGGTATGTCCTACAACTCGGAAATAGTTGAGCAAATAAATAATAAGTTGACAGTTGATTGACATGTTGATATAAGTAATATTTAATATGAAAAACCATTGCTTAACAATTACACATGTAACAACTTATAATATTAATGGATGACGGTTTAGGTGTCGAAGCCACAATTTGTGAAACATGTATTATTTAACAATAATGAAACGATTAATGAAACAAATAAATTAATCTAGCATTTGGGAAAAAATATGGTATAACGAGGGAAATAGGCCCTAGTACGAAACAAATCCAAATAAATAAGGCGAAATAAATGAGGGACAACCGGGCCCACATTAAATGCGACAAAAACACATTACAATACATATATACATTTAACTGTTAAAAATATTTTTCGGCATCTGCGTACCCCAGTGCGCTCGTTGGAGGGAGGTAAGCGACATAAATATGAGGTTGTCTGATAAATTTGTAAATAATGTTAGCCTCATGCATGTTTTTGTGTGCATGGGTAGGGCAGTGGATGTAATTTTTTTTTCTGTGGTACGAGGAACTGTATGAAGGACAAGTGAAAGAGGTTCTACTAAAGATAATCAAGAAAAAATTATACGCGGAAGCAAGTCTAGTTGAGGTCAGAAAAGATTGCTCTAAATATGTAGAGGATTTGCAGGATGCCCGAGCAGAAGTGGAAGCAAAAGTGAAAGTCATTGCAGAATTGAAGGTAGAGAATCGAGCGTTGAAAAAAATGCTCGAGCATACCAGATTTAAGATGCGCTGTTGGAAAAGCAGCGGGGAAAAGACATGTGCATACGTTATAAATACATAGGTGTTTGCATAAAAAAGAATTCATAGTTCCCATCGATTAAAAGATGGTAATATTCCACAACATGAATGAGTATTGCTATGTTGCGTGGCAAATATCTGAGGAGGTCGTGCTTGTGGATGCAATCCACCGACGCATAGACAAAGTTGATTTCTTGGACAGGAAAGCGGTGAACAATATGCTTCCAGCTATTGCCCGGGAAATACAGCGCGAAGCGAGGGTCTGCCCGAAAAAGACGGGTGCGAGATTGTCATCAAGATAATGCAGTTGCGGACAAGGATTCACCTGTTTCAAGGCTTTATCGGCATCCCGGGGGTTGTGTACGATGCTGCTGCCATTGACATTTCAGTTACGTAGGAATATTACATGAGCCTTGCAAGGGTAATAGAAGTTGGAAATTAATTCATAAATTCTTTACTCCGGCATGAATGATGAATTATATATAACATGATATTTAAATTGTTGTGATTGAAGGAGCCATCCATGTTCGCATTGTTCCGAAGAATTGGTGAGCCAATGCGGCAGAAGTTGGTTGACATATTCTACGATGCAGGGCTGAAGGACGTTGATTTCAAATGGATATACGAAGAACAGTTGGCTTGGGATATGAACATAATTAAATAGATAGTGGTAACCAAGAGTATTAGTATAATGCTAATTCATTCATGCTTATGGATTACGAAATAGTTTTAAATTCGTGTTGATGTGTGCTCGTCGTGATTTGTACAAACCCCAGGATTAGTGGTGGTGTGGAATAAGGAAGTATGTATAGATAAAATTAATGATTTTCAATTAATAGTGTATGTTTGAAAAATGTAAATGTATATCTGGTAAGCAAACTGAATATGTAACAGAATCCTCTCGTGAAATTGGAAACGTTGTGAAACCGTGATGCAGAAGTACAAAGTAGTATGAATTTACTTGACAAACACAAGTTAACAGAGCACTGAATTCATAAATAATTAAATGAGGTCCCATAAAGATGGGTCATATTCTTGCATCGCCACACAACATAAAAATATGCGTCGCACCTAAAATTAAAAAAAAATCACAAATATGGAACTAAATTGAGTTGGTGAAATCATGCATTATTTACCCGAAGGTTATAGAGGTCATGACAATATTCATCACAGAATGAAGGTGAATTGCCGAAATCCACTTGATCAAATGGTGTCAGAGGCAAGACATTCAATAATCTTCAAAGCAACTACACCGCAATCTTTTGTGTTTGCTGACTTGGACAATCCTCGGGACCTCAATTTTCCAAGTTGAAAAAATGAATCCATCAGGCCCATGATCTATCAAGACTTTATGTTTAAGGACGAGATTCGACAATAAAGTCAACGCCTTTCTGAACTCTTGTTTCATTCTAGCAACCCGATCTTTTGACTACAAGGAGTCATACAGGACAAACTTCTGGTCAAGAAGATGAATGGCATAGGCAAGCCAATAATTTCCATCCACATGTGTAATGCTGTTAATCTTGTCGACATCTTTCCACGCAATAGGTCGCTCACGGGGGCTCTGTCCCTCGACATACTTTCCCAATATTCAGTCATTCATATCAGCAGTGGGGACTGTCATCCTATCGTGTAGGAGAATACAATGAGGTGCAGACATTAAACTATTGATAAAACATGGAACTCTCATAGTGTTGAAGGGGAATATGAAAGAAGAATGAGGCTCCAAATGAATACCCAAGCTTGGTACTCGATAACGGTTCAGTCTTTTAAAAACTTATGAGACTGTAGCGTGGCTTTGTATAGTAACAGATTGAGGAGAATGTCACAATACTAAATTAACACACACAAGTTAGAGAAAAAAATAACATGTAAAAAAGGAGAATGCGAGTGTGGTTATTGCTTGTATGAAGCTTACAGTGTCACTCAAGTACTCGCGCAGATTGAGCAATCGATCAAACAGCTCGAACCCAACCACTCGGAACAACTTCAAGGGGGCTTCATGAGTCCGGCACTATACAAGTACATATATTGGGTCAGGAAATAAGGTATGAAGTGTAATAAGTAATTACATAACCAAGAAATGCCATTTCTGCTTACTTTATCTGTATCCATGCATTGGCTATCCAAATGTGGAAGTCGGCTTTTTGTAGCTCCGCTACAGTGGAAGCTATACACGTCCATCTGGGATCATGGCAAGGGTTTCTGTGTGCAACATTAGGTGTTGCAACAGAAACCCTACACTTTTTAGACCGAGGCCGAGAGCCTATTCCTTCAGCAAAATCCTTCCCATCACGAGTTCAAAATTTGTTTGGGCCACTATCTTAGGGCGGTTTGCATTTTTGGGCCACATTTTTGCGGGCCGACCAAATTGGGCCATTCAAACTTAAAGTCCGGCGGTCATAGGCCATATTTCGGCCCGATCGGGCTATTTAGCACGTGAGTCGTGCGTGACGTGCCAGGTGTAGCCCGATCGCTGAGGTGGCTTTTATTATAATTTTTTTTTCCTTGGACCTATATTGCAGAAACGAGGGATTTAAACACCCCAAATTCCTAATTGAAGAACCCTAAATTATAAAAAAATCCCCAAATTCAAAAGAACCCTAAATCGTAAAACCCACAAGAGCAGCGAAAACCCCTCGCCGGAATGTCGTTCTTGGCTCAAGATAACCCTTCGCCGGTATGTGTATGTGGAAGATTGGCATGGATTCGAACATCATGGACCGCAGCCAATCCTGGGAGAAGATACATTATTTGCCCAAATCGAGTAAGCTTCTCTATTTTTCCTCAATTTTGTTTAATTCTTTTCATTTTTGTGATTGTGGGTTGTCGAATCATGTAGAATTCTTAATTTTGTTTTAGTTGGCCACTTTTCAGTATGATGGAGGGTTAAAAGTTGGTTTCTTGGTGATCGAGTTAGTGTGTTATGTCACAAATTGCCGCATTTGGATTTTTTTAAGGAACTGGAATTTGTTTGAGCAAATTGTTTGGAATAATTTGAAAGAAAGGTCAGGGAGCTTCGTTTAGCATTGTACTATACATGGTTTTAGAGTAATTTATTATTTGATCTATTTTACATTTGCAGCGTCGTCCATGCGTGTTCTGGCATTGGCATGACCCTCCGATGTGTTATCGAGCTAGGGCAATTATTCCGGGACTGCTACGAAGAATGAATTTAGCAGAGGCAGAGGTTAATAAGCTAAAAGCTAGCAACAGAAATCTGAAGATAATAGTTGTAGTTTTGATTCTCATCTGTGTGTGGTGTTTTAATTCTAAGTAATGTACTGTAATGACATTTAGCAGAATTAGAATTAGCTCTCGTGATTTAGTAATTGACATTTTAGAATTATTATTGGTAATGTACTGTAATGACATTCAGAAGAATTATCTTCTTTTTTCCCAATTAAGTGTTATGATAATTCTTCTTCATTGTATATTGTATTGAATTATGTTATCATCTTCAAACTAGATAACAATGCGAGCTAGACGGTTTTTTCGGACCGTAACTTTTCTTGATTTGAGAAAACGGACATTTTTGTGCGGGCCGGCAAAATACGGACTAAAACTTTTTTTTTTGCGTCCGTACGCCAATTTAGGGCCCAAACGAGGTGGTTTGGGCTGTTTCGCACGTGACGTAACACCTGGAGCCCGAACCCCACTTCTACATACGTGGCACGACACATCACTCTCTCCCAGCCATGTCACCTAAATTGGAGCGGTAAAAATAAGAAATTTCTCGATGTTTTTGGATCTACTATTTAATCAATGAAATGCATTATGATCTAAGTGGAATTGTAGTTGTTGTTTCTGAAGAAGAAATGTTGCAGCTTCTCGATTATCGCCTGAGCTGGAGAAGAACAACAACCACAGCAGCTCGACCACGAGCTGGAGAAGAACAGAGGCAACCCAGCAGCTCTCTCTCTTGGTCGACAGCAGCAGCTCACGAGCAGCACACGAGCAATACAGCTTCTTGACCACTCACGCTGGACAGCAGGAGCCCAACCACAGCTGGAGCTGCTGCGGGAATCTGCAATGATGCCGGACAGGAGCCCAACCACGGAGCCGCCGCAGAATCTGCAGCTGGTGCTGGACAGCAGGAGCCCAACCACAGCTGGAGCTGCTGCGGGAATCTGCTGCAGCTGGTGCTGGAAGCTGGAGCCCAACCACAGCTGGAGCTGCTGCGGGAATCTGCTGCAGCTGCTGCTGGAAGCTAGAGCCCAGCCACCGCTGGAGCTGCTGCTGCCGCTGGGAGTTGCCACTGGAGAAGACGAGCTGAAGAAGGGCAACAAGAGAGCAGCACAAAAAAGTCCGTTTTCTCAAATCAAGAAAAGTTACGGTCCGAAAAAACCGTCTAGCTCTAACAATGCTGAGAAAGTATACACCAAAAATGAACAACAAATGATCATAAATAAATTAAAGACTAAATTAAAGATGCAGCTATACATACTGTTATCATAAACAACCAATTAGATGCAGTCAACAATGTGAATATCATACAATTTCAAACTACAAAAAACAGTGGCTGCATCAATCTACAAAAAACATGTCCCATAACCATCATTCTTCATTTATCATTCACTTGTTGATCATTTTTTGCAATTCAGCTAAGGAGACAAACTTCTTTGGATTTTCCAAGATGATTTGGCCTTGTCTGAGTTGAGTAAGCATTGAAGGACCAGGTACTTGGGATTCTTGAGTTGGAATTTGGGTCAACACTGCATCAGATGTCTCACTAGAACTTAGAATTTCAGATTCTTGAAGAGGCACTTCAGATTGGTTAGGAGGTACCTCACTTGTACTTGGATTAAACACCTACACAATATGAATGATACATGTTCAATAATGTTACAATAAATTGAAATATGAATGAAACTTGGATTAACATGTACAGAAATACCTGGTGCCTTCCACATGTGATTGAGTTGTGACCTTCACCACCACAGTTACTGCATTTTATGATGCTTTGTCTCCTTCTTAGTTTGGTTTTCTTCTGTTTCAATTCATCTGCTTCCTTTCTTCTGGCCATATTTTCTTTTCCTCTTTGCATCAATGGTGGCAGAGGTGGAATGAATATGTTGTCACCCCATAATTGTTGGCCATTTATTCCAAAAATTGTGGCAGCATAAGTCCTCTTAATGGTTTCCACAGAATAACACTCATGCACAAAGTCTTCCTTGTTTCTCTTCTGGTGATTTATAGCACATATGGCATGCTTGCAAGGAATGCCACTCAAGCCCCACATCCTGCAACTGCATGTACACAATGAATAGAACAAAAATAGAAATCAAATAGTGGCTGTAACAAAATAGAAATCAGTAATATAAAATAAAATATTAACAAAGAAAGTTGTTAATATACCTGCAGCTCCACACATCCAAGTCCACAAGGAACTGACCTCCATCATGGCATTGGATCTGATAGTGGCCGTTATTTCCCTTAATGGGAATGCAATCACCGCCTTATCGCATTTTTCTCTAGAATCCTTTTGATTCTAGGGCAAAGTTTGCCCTTCCACTTCACTTCAGCCAAATCTCTATGCTTCTGAAATCTAACCATCAACCATTCCCTCATCCACTCTAGCATTGTTATGATAGGCATCTCCCGAGCATTCAAGATTGTGGCATTAAACACCTCACAAACATTATTAAGGAGCATGTCACACTTTGGTTGTTCAGTAAAGTGAGACCTGCTCCATTGTTCTGCAGGTTTCACCTCTAACCATTTCCATGCTGCTTGATTCAAATCCCTCAACTCATCCATTCTTTTTTTCCATTCTCCAACTGTAGAGGCCTGTGCAGCATTCCACAAAGCAGTTTTGAATGACTGTCCCCTATAACCTGCTTGTTTCATGTTATTGTGAAGATGTCTCACACAAAACCTATGAGCAGCCAAAGGAAACACCTCACCCATAGCTTGAATAAGGCCCTTCTGCTTGTCACTCATGAAAGTGTAAACACTGTCATCCATAATCCCCAAGTCCTGCTTTAGGACAGCCAGAAACCATTCCCATGTCTCTCTTGTCTCCCTACTAACTACAGACCAAGCAATAGGGAATATATTGTTATTAGCATCCACACCTACAGCAGTCAATAATATCCCTACGTGTGGCCCTTTTAAATGACAGCCATCAACACCAATTATAGGTCTACAACCCAATTTGAATCCCTTCTTCACAGCCTCAAAACACACATAAAACCTGTCAAACCTGCCATTCCCATCATCATCATCTAACATTCCTAGAATCACAGTAGAACCAGGATTGGTCCTTCTCAGCTCATCAGAGTATTGCCACAGTTTAGAATACTGGGCTGCATGATCTCCCTCAAGCAATTTCAGAGCATATTTCTTAGCTCTATAGGCTTGTTCCTTAGAGATTTCAACTTGAAGGTCAAGAACAGCATCCTTCCTAAACACTCCTACCTTTCTCTTCCTATCAGTCATGAACTTACTAAGGAACTTCTTACCCAACCATCTTGACTTCATATTCTTGACATGGTAGGTCATCTGACAATCATGTTTGCTTACATATGTTGTAATCTGCCAGCTTTCTTCATCTTTGATCTTATTAAGATGTATCTTCCAGTCACAAGCTTCATCTCCACATTTTACATACATTCTTAATTTAGCATTCCTAGTAAAATTCAAGGTTCTTCTAGTTCTAATAGCATGTGACTGCACAGCCTCTTTAAACTCCTTTTTAGAACTAAATAGCATCCCTAGTTCAAAGTCAGGTTCAAAGATGACTTCAGGATTAAAAACTGGAAAACCATGGTTCTCTCCCTCACCATCAGAATCCCTCCACTCATAGAAATCAGCTGCATGTTCATTAATACCATTCATTTCTATATCACTATCCTCCCTTCCATCAGGCACTTCATTCTCAGGCACTTCAATCATCATGTTATCATCCCTCTCACTTTCTTCTTGCATGTTATAATCACTATCATCAAACTCCTCTAAGTCAGACCCCTCATCTCTAGACTCTCCCTCAGGTGCTACAGAAGTATACAACATAAATTCACCATCAATTAACAACCAATCACACAGGCTATTTTTTAAAGATGCTAAGCCAACTTGCTTAGCCACAACATAGTCTAACACAAACCTCTTACCCCCACTATATTTTGGACTAGGAGTTAAAACAAACTTCCCACCATAATGAAAGATAACAGTCAAATACTCACCAGGTGGTTCTGCACAAAAAAAAAATATATACATAATAAAAAAACAGCCACATAAATAGCCTCAACATTCAACAACTCACGTTCATTAAATCCTCAACAACTTACAACCAGAAACAATAACTCACTGACCCTCAATAACTCACAGTACCTACATACAAACATGCTTTAATGCTCATAAAATGCAGACATATGTACTTTAAGGTCGAATTACTTACTGTAAATAGGAGGTGGGCGATTCACATTTTTCGCATCTCTCACATTCACCATTTTCAGACTTATTTTACCAGCGCAATTCGATGTTCAACCTTCCAATCGAGACGCGACGATGATTGCTTCTGATTTCCCGGCAAGATTCAAGTTTTCTTTGGTGTAATTGGGAAAGGGTTTGTGAAATTAGGGTTCTTTCATATTTTAGGGGAAGATGAAATGTGATGAAAGGAGGGCCTATTCTTCTCTCGTTTCTGCAATATAGGTCCAAGGAAAAAAAATTATAATAAAAGCCACCTCAGCGATCGGGCTACACCTGGCACGTCACGCACGACTCACGTGCTAAATAGCCCGATCGGGCCGAAATATGGCCTATGACCGCCGGACTTTAAGTTTGAATGGCCCAATTTGGTCGGCCCGCAAAAATGTGGCCCAAAAATGCAAACCGCCCTAAGATAGTGGCCCAAACAAATTTCAAACTCTTCCCATCACTGACAACAGTGTCGAGGTCAATTATATCGATACTCGCAGGTAATGGAGGTGTAGGAAGTCCTTGTATACGAGTCTGAACCTATGTCCGGGTCTTATCTTTTCTTTTGGATGGTCGGCCACGTTTTCTCTTAAGAGGAGCCTGCGTTGTAGACTTGCAAGGGAAACTGGCTCTGGCTTGTGTAGAAGCGCCGGATGGTGGAACCGAGGGCTGTGTCCTACGCCTCAAAGGGGAATTGCACTCACCAGATGTAATATTGGGGGAATCTCTCAAGTACGGTTCTAAGGAGAGGAATTAATCCACCTATTCTGACCGGGGAGAACAGTGAACATCCCCGATGGGATCGGCAGTTTCTGTGGCTTGAGCCAGGTTTTAGAAGTACATGTTCCTTCTCAATGTTGCCCAACAACCCTAGTAGCAGACCTCGAAGGGGAATCATGATGGTCCCTGAGCTGGGTCTTTGGTGTAGAGGGGGGTGAATACACCAAAGATAGATTTCTGAAAACTTTTTCCAAGTTTAAAAACAGAGTTGGTAAGCTCAGTTATTAATCCAGCTGAGGAGGGTCAGCTAGGCAAATAACTCAGCTGGCGGTGCGGAATGTGGTGGTTTGAAAACTTAGCTCGGTTACTTAAAAAACTCAGCTTGAAAAGATTATCTTTGTTTTCGGCTTAGTCAAGTTGTGCAAGTTTCAGAAAGACACAGCTGTCTTTGGAGAGCAGCTGTGTATGCAGTTTTGCTCAAATGTGCAATGAGATGATAACGTTAGTACAGAATCAGAAAATAACGAGAAAGTAAAGAACACGAGATTTTTATGTGGTTCGAAGTAACACCTCCTACGTCCACGACCAGATTCACTGGTAATTCACTACCACTTGGTTTCCAAATACCAAGCAACTTCACAACTCTAACCCGAGCTGTGTTCCAACAGTTTGCGGGCACTGTCAGGCCTAACCTTTCAGTTTACGGGTACTGAAAAAACCTTACAACCACTTGAATTTTGCGCTTCAAGAAAGCGTAACCTTGACCTAACCTTTCTGGGTGAAGAGGGGTTTGATTTGGGGTTCCAACTATGAACGAGTTCTTACAATTAAGAACTTTAGAGTTAGATGAACTCGTTCGAAATCTAGGCTTAAGATATACAATAATTTCTGCCTAGGAATCAGACGAAAAACTGAGCAGTTTCTGAACTAGAAACACTTTAAGATAAAGTGTTCTTTGAACTATGAAGAACTGCTTGAGAGCTTTTGAAGATTTGATAATTTCAGAGTATGAAAGCTTGTAGAGAGTTTTTCGTGTTTTATCCTGAGGTTGAAGACGGGTCTATATAGGTAGAGATTCAAGACTAGCCGTTGGAAGAGCCGTTTGAATCTTACCTACTCTTCTTAAATTCGATATCTGCCGTTGGGCGATTCTGCACCTGTCTTCATTTATGTCACATCCTAGGTTCTGAAGTCTAGGATGCTGATTCGGCAATCCCTCATTGGTCGAGGCAAGTTGACTTCCTCTGACGCCGAGATCTCTGCCTTTGGAGCTGGCTTTTGAATTCAGATCTGGATTGGGCAAACTGACTTGAAGTAATGTCTTCAGAGTTAGTTCCCTTTGTTCTGTACAGCTGGACCAGCTGTGTCTAGAACTCAGCTCAGCTTGATCTTGTTCCGTCAGCTTGATCTTCAGCTGGATCCTGCTCCGTTTTGAACTCAGCTCAGCTGGAAAACTCAGCTGATGGCTGACTCCTGCTGTAGGCACAGCTGGATCGTCTGTTGTCTTCCGCTTCCTTAGCTGACTCCTGCTGTAAACATAGCTGGATCGTTTGCGGTCTTCCGCTTCCTGAACCTGTAAATCTAGAAAATCTAGAGCTCAAACAGGCGAGCTGGAAAACACTGCTTAGGTTGATGCGATCATCTATTCGGTTGGAGAATCGGTTGGGTTTTGGTATTAAATCAAAACTTTATAATTTTCCCAACAATTTCCCCCTTTTTGATGATGCCAAAACCTAACTGAGACAACTTATGAAGCAGAGAAAATTGTATTTTATTAATGTAAGAAATTACATCATAAAACAGGAAAAAAGAAAGAAAGAAAAAAATTCTTCAGTCTTCAGTCTTTAATCCCAGTTGGCTGGGTCTTCTCTTCTGCATCCGCTGGTTCTTTCTTTTGACTCGTTTCTCCTCCAACTGATTCAGCTGGTTCCTCTAGCTCAGCAATTTGCCTCTTCTTTGTCTCATTCTCTTCCCCCTTTTTGGCATGATCAATCAGGGTGGGAGAGATACACCATCGTCTTATTGAGCTGTGCAATTTCCTGAATTGCTTCAGCGATCTTCGTTGTACTATCAGATGTTGCGATGTTTCGTTTGGCTGTGTTGTGATTGTCAGCTCTGAGCAGCGAGGTCTGGAGTCTTGGTGGCTCAGCTGTTGTATTAGCTGGCTCTTCTTTAATAGCATTAGCCTCAGCTGTGATTGCAGACACAGCTTCCTTGGCCTGTTTCAGCTGGGGCGGTCCAGCTGAGTGCTTGGAGGTATGAGTTGGCGATGGAGATGACATCTTCTGAGTAGGGCACAACTTCATTCCTCGCAATTTTGCTTCTTCAGACTTCATTAGATTGAATGAGAAAGTCTGATTCAGCACTTGAGGGACTTAAGTATTCCCCTTCCACTTCTGGAGTGGTGGCTATGGGGTTCAGCTCATGTTGGTATCATCCAGCTGCAAGTGATCATCGGCTGGATGATGTTTTCCACTTGAGCTTGGTGCAGGGGCTTGAGCTCCAACTTCCATAAGTAGATCTCAAAGCCGGTGTCCCTATTGAGCTGAAGGAAATTGAGGAGAAGGCGATTGAAGTATTCCATCTGCTGTGGGGTTTAAGCTTAGTTGATTGGGGTCTAAGCTTAGTTGATCAGCTGGAAAACGTCGTTGTGGTGTTGATGATGACGATGTTCACGCTGGCACACCGTAAGAAACCACCGCTTGTGGGCCTTCTGCTCCTCGGAGAGTAGTTAAGAATTCTCTTTTATTGTCAACTGGCTTCTCGGCTGACTGACTGAGCACCTTTAACTTGAGTCTTCTCTTTGAAGACGGTGCATCAACTTGTTTTGTCTCCTCAAGTTGTTTCTGATTCCCAGCTGGGAAGGAAGTAGATGCATGATGCTTTGTCTCCTGCATCTTTTTCTGTGCCTCCTGTGGCGGAGCAAGAGCTTTGACATGTCTGCTCTTAAGGACTCCGGCTTTATCAATATCTCGTCCAGTTCTGTTGACGTTGATTTTCGCATCCTAGGGAGTTGTATGTCCCGTTCTCTCTTTTATTTTAAGAGAAACAGTGGGGCGGATGAGGTCTTTTTCCTTTGACATTCCCAGGAAGATTTCTGCAACTTCCTGGTGAATGATGTTCTTGAGCTTTGCAGTCACCCATTGCGTTAGACCGGATCTGTCGATGAGCTTCTTCTTCTCCTGGAACTCCGTCTTCTTGTGGTTCCTGAGAGTTAAGCAACTCTCATCTTGAAGCTTTGACAGATTCTTCATGTTTGATCGGCTTCTGGAGATATCTTTCTAGATTCCATGTTCTTCTTCTGCAACTTTTGTTAGTAGAACAAATAATACCAATTGATGGAAGAAGAAAGAGTGCCGAAAAACTTTTTAGGGTTTATGCAAATATTTGCGTATCTCTTCTAGCATATTTATATCGCTTTTCTTGATGAATGGACGGTCAAGATTTATAGTTTGGAAAGAAGATCTACGACTGGGAGTCATTCTTGCGTCATGTCAGTTTCTTATTAGAAAATGCGAGTTAATGCACGTAAGAGGACGGTTGAGGCGTTTTGACTTTTGCCTCGAAACTCCCATATTTCAGTTCTTTGCAGACTTTTAATTAAATTTGATTGGATATGACAAGATATGATTTGACTGAAAACAGAATGAGTAGGTGTAGTTAATGATGTTGCAAACCTCTCAGCTGATCATTGTAGTCAGCTGATACCTCGGTTATGAAAAGCTGTGTTGAGTGATCGTTTTTCCAGCTGGTTCACCCTCAGCTGAATAATCCTTCAACTTAGGCGCCTGGCTGAGCTTGATTCTTTCTCAGCTGATACCAATGATGTCGGTTCTGAATTCCAGCTGTCTGCTTCCATTCAGCTGGGTCTGCTTCCATTCAGCTGGGGGAAGCATCGTCTGGGTTGAGTAATCCAAGTAATCCGCACAACATTTTGAATCTTGCTTCTATTAGCGGCTTTATGAGTATATCAGCCCGCTGTATGTCTGTGTGAATTTTCTCAACAATCACATCCTTCTTTTCCACGTGATCTCTAATGAAGTGATGGCGTACGTCCACATGTTTGCATCTTGTGTGATGTACCGGATTCTCTGATATAGCAATCGCACTTGAGCTATCACAGAAAATTAGAACTTGTCCAGTATTCACTTCATAGTCATCTAGCTGATGCTTCAGAGAATTTGTGAGCAGCAGCTTCCAGCTGCCATATATTCTGCTTCAGTTGTGGAGGTTGCGACACACGTTTGCTTCTTTGAAAACCATGAAATCAACTTGTTTCCTAGGAACTGACAAGTTTCTGAAGTTGATTTTCTGTCCAACCGATCTCCAGCAAAGTTTGAGTCTAAATATCCAGTCAACTGTAGATTGTCTTCAGCTGGGTACCACAACCCAACATTCTGAGTTCCTTTGAGATATTTGAGAATGTTCTTGGCTGCTTGCATGTGTGCTTCCTTTGGATCAACTTGAAATCTGGCACACACTTTGACTGCGAAAGAGATGTCTGGACGACTCGCTGTTAGATACAGCAGGGAACCTATTATCCCTCTGTATTTGCTGGGATCAACTGACTTTCTTTCAGTTCCAGGTTCAATCTTCCAGTTGGTGTTCATCGGAATCTTTACAGTTCTGCTGGATTGAACTCCATACTTGGCGATCAAGTCTTTCACGTACTTGGATTGATTTATAAAAATCCCTTCTGCTGATTACTTGACTTGAAGTCCTAAGAGAAGCTCATTTCTCCCATCATAGACATTTGGAACTGTTCTGACATCATCTCTCCAAATCTTTGGCATAAGAATGTTGATCTTGATCCGAAGATGATGTCGTCTACATAGATTTGAACAACCAGGATGTCTTCTCCTAACTTGATGGTGAAGAGAGTTCTATCTACTGAGCCCTTCTTGAATCCTTTGGATACAAGGAAATTTGATAGAGTATCATACCAAGCTCGAGGTGCTTGCTTCAATCCATAAAGCGCCTTCTTTAGCTTGTAGACTTTATTTCCTTCTACTTCAAATCCTGGAGGTTGTTCAACATAGACATCTTCTTTGATTTCTCCATTTAAGAATGCACACTTCACATCCATTTGATAGACCTTGAATTTGTGATGTGCTGCATAAGCGAGAAAGAGTCTGATTGCTTCCAATCGTGCTACTGGAGCAAATGATTCTTCGAAGTCAATTCCTTCCTGCTGTGTGTATCCCTTGGCAACTAGTCGAGCCTTGTTTCTGATGATGACTCCAAGGGTATCCAGTTTGTTCTTGAAGATCCATTTGAGTCCTATGACTTTGACTCCTTCAGGTCTGTCGACCAATTCCCAAACACAATTTCTGAGGAATTCATTCAGCTCTTCTTGCATAGCATTTGTCCAGAGCACGCTCTTTAAAGCTTCTAGAATTGATTGAGGCTCCTGAACTTGAGCTACATAACACGCCATTAGAGTTGTGTCTTCATCATAGATCGTCAGTTCTAGCTCTACTGAGAGTTGAGCTGTGTCAGCTACTTCTTGTTGATCCGATGTAGCTTGAGCAGCTGAGCTTCTGGTTTTGACTTGATCAGATGGTTCTCCAATGATTGCTGATGATGGATGATCTTCAATCCATCTTCTTCTTTTACGAATTTCTTCTTCCAGCTGATTGATGCTTGAAGTGGCTAGATTTCGTCTGGCTTGGAGTTGCTCTGGATTTAAGTCTTGAGAAAGACTTTCTCCTTGGATTGGGTGTTGAGGTAACTTCTGTAGAAGCTCTGCTGGAGATGGAGCTGGGGATTCAACTGTGTCTAGATTTCCAGCTGATGACATTCCCCCTTGATTTGGCGTTGGAGGTTCCTCTTGATTTCCAGCTGGTGGAGCTTCCCGATTGTTTTGAAGTTCCTCCTCTGGCTCATCATCCCATATTAATGGTTCGGCCAGATTCCTGATTCGATTTTCTTGAGCTCTTGTCTGAATCTGCCTTGAAGATTCTCCTTCATTTATTCGTTTGATAAAGTCTCTATATTCGAATGATGATTTGTCAAAGGTAACATGTGGAGTTACTTTGACCGTTTGAGTTCTTCTGTTGAAGACTCTGTATGCTTTACTCACAGCAGAATAACCAAGGAATACTCCTCGATCAATCTTCGCGTCGAACGTCTTGAGCTGTGTTTTTCCATTGTTTAGGATATGACATTTGGATCCGAAGACCTTGAAATATCCAATATATGGTGTTCTGTTATTCCATAGCTCATACGGCGTCTTTCCTTGCCTTGATGTGAGTAGAGAGCGATTCTGAGTGAAGCAAGTTGTGTTGATTGCTTCGGCCCAGAACTTATTTGGTATGGCAGAGCTGGCTAGCATTGAGGTAGCTGCTTCTTTGAGTGTTCGGTTTCTTCTCTCTGCTACACCATTCTGCTGAGGTGTGCGTGCTACAGATGTTTGATGTTGAACTCCGTTCTTCTCACAGTATTCATAAATAGTTTCATTCAGAAACTCCGTTCCTCGATCTGATCTGATTGACATTATCTTGCACTCCTTCTGAGTTGACAATCTTTCAAGCAGGGCTTAGTCCTTGTTTCGTTCTTCTGGTACAGGAATGACACCCATGTGAATCTTGAGAAGTCATCCACTACGACCAGAGTATATTTTCTGCCATTGAAACTTGCTGGAGTAACTGGACCAAAAAGATCCATGTGAAGGAGTTGAAGTACTCGATCAGTTGACTGAACTGGCTTGAGAGATAATGAAATTCTTGTTTGTTTTCCCTGTTGACACGCGCTGCACATATGACTTTTGTCATATACTTGATCTGGAATTCCATTAGCGAGCTGGTTCCTAGCCAGTTTGTTGATTGTCTTGAAGTTGAGATGATTCAGCCGTCTGTGCCACAGCCAGCTGACTTCATTGTTACTTTTCGATACAAGACAAGTCTCCGGAGGGCTGCTGTTCCAGTCAGCGAAATACATATTTCATTCTCTTTTCCCTCTTAGTAGTATCTGCTTAGTTTCCCTGTGCTTCACTGTGCATCCCTGTGCATCAAACTTGACAGAAAAACCGTTGTCGCAGAATTGGCTAATGGAAAGCAAGTTGTGTTGCAGTCCTTGTACATAAGAAACATTTGGATTATAACATTTTTAGTTTTAAACGTACCATAACCTTTGGTTAGGCCTTTGGAGTTGTCACCAAATGTTACTTGTGGGCCTGGACGCTCGATATACTACTGAAGTAGATGCTTTAAGTGTGTCATGTGCTTGGAACATCCACTGTCCAAGTACCATAGCGTTCTCATCGACTCCTCAATGATGCGTCGTTCCCTTGCAACCTCATCTTCATCGATGCCGTCTGTTTGTCCCATGAAGCATGTATCCCACTCAGGTTCATCATGAGCCATCAGTGCTTCTTCTTCTGAGTCTGAAAATGGCATGTTATCATCCATTTTGTTGCACTCCGATTCCTCGTCTGCGATGCTCCTTCTGTCAGCTGCCTTAGCTTTCAGTTGGTCTTTATCTTTCTTGGATAGCTTCGGACAGTCTAGCCGGTAGTGTCCTGGTTCCTTGCAATTGAAACAACCTTCTTCTGTTCGTTTGTCAGCTGACTTCTCATCAGCTGCTGCGTACTTGTCTCTGTAAGTTCTTGCGAACTTCTTGTACTTGCCCTTGCTGGTGTTGAGTCTGTTGTAGTTTTTGACCAGCATGGCTATTTCTTCAAGTAGCTCTTCCTTGCTCATGTCCTTCTTGTCCTTCTTTGATGACTCAGCTGACTGCATGTAAGCGGATTTTTCAGAGTTAGCTCTGAACGCAATCTCCTTTGGCGCAGGTGTCAGCTCTCCATCATTCTGATTGCTTGAAGATTCTTTCATGGAAATCTTCAAGTTGTATTTGTTGGCTTTGAGCAGGGAGAATAATCTTTCAGTTGAAAGATCACCCAAGTCACTTCGACTTTGGTGTACCACCTTATATGTGTTCCATTCAGCTGTGAGCGCTGAAAGGACTTTTAGATTCTTTTCTCGCTGGGTGTATTTCCCAGTTCTGATGGTTTCTATTTCTACCACTATATTGGATAATCTGAGTTCCATCCCTTCGATGGACTCGTTGACAAGCTGCTTGAAGTTATCAAACTTCTGGCAGGCGATTGTGAATTTATTTTCCTTTATCTCCTCCGACCCTTCGCATAGCTTGGCTATGGTTTCCCACATCTCCTTTGCGGTTTCGCAGTTGATGATTTTGCTGAGGTAGGCATTGGAGACTGTTGATGAGATGGTGTTCCTCGCGAAGCTGTCTAATCCAGCTTGCTTCCTTTCTTCTGAGGTATGCTCACTCTTTGGCTTGGAAATGAGCTGATACGTTGGTTGTCCACCATCTTGAGCTGGAACAAGCTCGTTTCCTTGTTTGTAGAAGATGATGGAAACGTCTGTGATGACGTCCCACATCATCTCATGATGCGCACAAAGAAAGCTTTTCAATCTGAACTTCCAGATTGCATAATCGTCGACCGAGAAGGTGGGAAGATTCCTGTTAAGATAAGAATCCATAGAAATATGCACAGTATGTAATAATATGAGTTTTTCAACAAAGAGGATCTGTTCAGTTGACCACTGACAGATTATCAAGACAAATCTCTTGATTCAGAACCAGCGGTCTTTTAAACCACTGCTCTGATACCAATTGATGGTCCCTGAGCTGGGTCTTTGGTGTAGAGGGGTGGTGAATACACCAAAGATAGATTTCTGAAAACTTTTTCCAAGTTTAAAAATAGAGTTGGTGAGCTCAGTTATTAATCCAGCTCTCATGATGCGCACAAAGAAAGCTTTTCAATCTGAACTTCCAGATTGCATAATCGTCGACCGAGAAGGTGGGAAAATTCCTGTTAAGATAAGAATCCATAGAAATATGCACAGTATGTAATAATATGAGTTTTTCAACAAAGAGGATCTGTTCAGTTGACCACTGACAGATTATCAAGACAAATCTCTTGATTCAGAACCAGCGGTCTTTTGAACCACTGCTCTGATACCAATTGATGGTCCCTGAGCTGGGTCTTTGGTGTAGAGGGGGGGTGAATACACCAAAGATAGATTTCTGAAAACTTTTTCCAAGTTTAAAAATAGAGTTGGTGAGCTCAGTTATTAATCCAGCTGAGGAGGGTCAGCTGGGCAAATAACTCAGCTGGCGGTGCGGAATGTGGTGATTTGAAAACTTAGCTCGGTTACTTAGAAAAACTCAGCTTGAAAAGATTATCTTTGTTTTCGGCTTAGTCAAGTTGTGCAAGTTTCAGAAAGACACAGCTGTCTTTGGAGAGCAGCTGTGTATGCAGTTTTGATCAAATATGCAATGAGATGATAACGTTAGTACAGAATCTAAAATAAACGAGAAAGTAAAGAACACGAGATTTTTACGTGGTTCGGAGTAACACCTCCTACGTCCACGACCAGATTCACTGGTAATTCACTACCACTTGGTTTCCAAGTACGAAGCAACTTCACAACTCTAACCCGAGCTGTGTTCCAACAGTTTGCGGGCACTGTCAGGCCTAACCTTTCAGTTTACGGGTACTGAAAAAACCTTACAACCACTTGAATTTCGCGCTTCAAGCAAGCGTAACCTTGACCTAACCTTTCTGGGTGAAGAGGGGTTTGGTTTGGGGTTCCAACTATGAACGAGTTCTTACAATTAAGAACTTTAGAGTTAGATGAACTCGTTCGAAATCTAAGCTTAAGATATACAATAATTTCTGCCTAGGAATCAGACGAAAAACTGAGCAGTTTCTGAACTAGAAACACTTTAAGATAAATTGTTCTTTGAACTATGAAGAACTGCTTGAGAGCTTTTGAAGATTTGATAATTTCAGAGTATGAAAGCTTGTAGAGAGTTTTTCGTGTTTTATCCTGAGGTTGAAGACGGGTTTATATAGGTAGAGATTCAAGACTAGCCGTTGGAGGAGCCGTTTGAATCTTACCTACTCTTCTTAAATTCGATATCTGCCGTTGGGAGATTCTGCACCTGTTTTCATTTGTGTCACATCCTAGGTTCTGAAGTCTAGGATGCTGAATCGGCAATCCCTCATTGGTCGAGGTAAGTTGACTTCCGCCGGGATCTCTGCCTTTGGAGCTGGCTTTTGAATTCAGAGCTGGATTGGGCAAATTGACTTGAAGTGATGTCTTCAGAGTTAGTTCCCTTTGTTCTGTACAGCTGGACCAGCTGTGTCTAGAACTCACCTCAGCTTGATCCTATTCCGTCAGCTTGATCTTCAGCTGGATCCTACTCCATTTTGAACTCAGCTCAGCTGGAAAACTTAGTTGATGGCTGACTCCTGCTGTAGGCACAGCTGGATCGTCTGCTGTCTTCCGCTTCCTGAACCTGTAAACCTAGAAAATCTAGAGCTCAAACAGGCGAGCTGGAAAATACTGCTTAGGTTGATGCGATCATCTATTCGGTTGGAAAATCAGTTGGGTTTTGGTATTAAATCAAAACTTTATAATTTTCCCAACAAATCATGGTGACCAAAATTAATGGGGGAGGTATGAACATCCTTGACGACAAGTGTTGTGGCTTCAGCATCAGGTGTGGATCCTATTTCATTCTACGATCTGGTCCGTACATTCTCTTCAGGTGGAGAGGGTTCATTGATAGCTGGTAGAGCAACATCTTCGACCTGTTCAATGTTGCCAGACAATCCGGTTTTTGTTAATTGAGGGAGATTGGGTGGGGTCCATGACTAATGTGGGAATGAATTATATCATCTGCTACATCAAACACTGGGTCGTGTGCATCGGCTGCTGGCAGGGTTTCAGGAACAAGAGTTGTTACTTGATGCGGGCCAGTTAGTTTATCACAAAGCTCCACCTTCAAGCCCTCATTCACAGCTTGGCGATCAAATCTAGTAGATATTGGGATATGGCTTTCAGCCACCGCAAGTTCCAGTCTATCAGAATAATAGGCCAAGCGAGCTATAATATGTTGTGCAGTAGACATTGATTCCCTCACAAATTGAAGATATTCGGCAACAAGTTGTATTCGACAGCCATCCCAAATAACAATATAATGCACACACATTATTACAGAATACCCAGGAACAAAATTAAGATGGTAGAAATGAGTATTTTAGTGAAAACTAAGGCTGACTTGGTCCCTTTCTTTTGTGTCAGTGGGTCGAGGAGAAGTACCGGAACACAAGAATTGCTCGAATCCCCAGTTTGCTCTTTTGAAAGGATGGGTACTTCATCATCCGATCTGGGAGATTCATAAAGAACGACCGGGAAGAATGGCCTCTCCATTTCCAAGGCAAATGCCTTAACAACAGAGGGGATAATTTTTACATACATAAATTAGATTGAACATTTTCATTATGCATATTCATGATACAAATTAATGGAACCAAATAAAGAGCAAAAAAACAGGCTATAAAGAGTATACTCATGCAACTTACAAATGATAACTCCATATGCACCAAAAATACCTTCAGCTTATCAAATTTTTGCTTCTTTGATTGGGTCTTACGACGCAGTAAATGCGGGTACAAGGACTCGTTACCCTCCACCAGAGAAGTACATAACGAAGCAAGAGCCGGAAACGATTCATAAGCCCAGCACATGAGAGCATGGGAGAAACCATACATGTCATAAGCTGCCACTTTGTTGCCATTAATAAGAGTTGATAGCCTATTGTATGAAGATACAAGGTTCTCGACAAGGAAATCGTAAGAAACATGACCCCATGGATATGCATTGAAAAAGACTAAATCGTCTACTACATGCATATAAAAAAGTTTCACTCCAAATTTTTTTCCCTTGTCCTTGGAAAACAAAACCTGGTATAGAACGTATAATAGAGCTAGTTTAAAGGTATTATCATAGCCTTTATCATGGTTACTAGCGGTGGTTAAGGCTTGTTCAATTTCTTTGATGTACACCATCTTCCGCCTACCAAATAGGCGAGAGTGAATGTCGGATTGACGGGGCAATACTCTATCAAGACCAAATCTGAGTCCAGTGCAAAGAAAGAACTCCTCCGGACCAAATTCCATTTCTTGATTGCGAATCTTAAACCGAACCTCGATCCTCAACACACATGTGTAGCATCAAGAGGCTCTGAATTGTTCTATACTGTGACCTTCCGAACATGACCTTATTGTCTTCACAACATTTGTCAAAGAACACCGACTGGAAACAATGGCGGCTACAAAATTCATATGTATTAACTTACTTAACCATAATGGTGACTACAACACCTCATGATAAGTAGGGAATTAGAGCATAAAACACTGAGGAACATAGCACAAAAGATATACCCACCAACAACAACTTGTCCAGTAAATGATCGAAAAAAAATATGCTTTTAACACACATAAGCCACAACCAATACGATACATATGTTATTAAAACATGTAATTTAAACTCAAACCTACAGCCACACCTATGATGAAACCACTAATTCAAAATATCTTAGCGATTGGGAAATAAAGGTTGTCTGCCAAAGTGTATACTGCTTACATGGGAACAAACACATCTCCTAAATAAATGCAACAAAACTGAAAAGCCTTCATTCTGAGTGATCAAACCGAATTCAAATACCACAAGGATCCGTTGCACCAAAAAATTACAGATGAATACTCGCACCAGATATGTACAAACCCAATAATAGATATAATGAAGATTAACACTACAGATAAACATAACCCATTCAAACTTCATCAAACGGAACAAATAAGAACTAACTAGTGTGGTTGACATGCATAAACAATAAACATAAATAAATGGCCTTGCGGAGATATTCGCCCTAAAATGTGTCTTAATTTTACCCTACAATTAGAAAATCTTTATAACACATACATCCCTTTCAACTACTAAATATATTTGTGTTTCGGAATTACTTTCGAAAATAAAACTTGCAACAAAAAATATAACGACGAAGTTGTAACTCACCATTGAATCCACTACAAATTTTGGGTATTTTTCGCCTTGGCTATGTGGAAATTTGAATTGGAAAATATACTCTGAATTCTCCAGGGGAAGTAAAGAAAAAGTTTCGGCTATTCATAGTTAATGATTACACCGCCCCGATTATTTTTTTTAATAGATATACACGATGTTATAAAATATACAAAACTAATAATAGGTAAATACGATTATTTATTTAAATACAAAATAGCAAAATTATCAATCCTTTTTTCAAATTATAAACGTTTATATAATTATTATTGCCTTTTCATATGTATTCTCACAAATACTCATAATATAATAATAACTAAATTATCGAAATATTACATCCTCACAAATTGGTATATTTCATAATATTAAGATTTGTTTTTTTCATCAGGCGAACGAAAAAATACATACTGTAATTTTTTTTACGAAAATATTAACTGTAATTATTAAATATTATAAATTCAATGTGTTAAAGAGCATAAGGGTACCTCCAATGGTTTGGGTTCCAAAATTGGGAACCCAAAAATTAACCATTGGAAAAAGTAGAAACTATATCCCAAATGAAGAACTTGAAATGGAGTTCCAAAAATGAAGCTGGTTTCCAACCCCAAAAATGGGTCCCGTCAGAGCGTAGCGCGTGCATGACACGCGCTCGCTGGTTGGCGCGTGCAATCCACGCGCGCGTGGGGCGGCTGACAGGTTTGACCAATTTTTTTTTCCTTTCAGTTTTCGGTTTTTTTATTTTTCATTTCGTTTTTATGTATTTTCATAAATATGGACCTTTTAACTCGTTTAAAAAAAATCAAACATATATCTTATATTAAAGAACACATATATCGAATATATCGAAATTCCGCGAGATCTTATTACAAGGAGGATATCAACAATATAATGCTCACATGTATTATCTTGCATAACATGATCATTGAGGATGAAAGTTAATAATCAGTCAACTGGTCTGAAGAAGATGCAACACCTCAACCAATACCAATTGGTACTAATAACCTCGAAGCATTTGAAAATTATCTCAAAAATCACAACGATTTAACAAAGAAAGAAGCCCATCTCCAACTTCAACACGATTTGACACAACATATTTTGGCACAATCCAATGCCAATGATCAGAATTAAGTAATATTTTAGTTTTCATTATTAATGTTTATGTACTTTCAATTATTGTAATTTCAATTTTAGTAATGTAATTTTAATTTTAGCACTATAATTTTAATTATTATTTATAATTGTAAAGCCGTTTTATTTTATTATATTAAATCATTAAATATAAAATTTTAAATAAAATATATAATCCAAATATGTAAATAATATATAAACAATAATGCAAATAAAATTAATTGGAGAAACACATGTATAGATATATAAAGGTAATGTGTATTATAATGGTACCCTCTAAAATGTAGAAACTGGTTTCATTGTTGGAGTAGATGTTAGATAAAAAAGTAGGTGAATTCCAAAAGTTGATGTGGTGCTGATGTGGCGGTTTGGAAGCTGAAACTGGTTCCAAACTATTGGAGGCACCCTAAGTGCACTAAAGCTTAATGTATTTATTACAATCATCTGAAACAGTAGCCAACAGTGTAGGAATAGTATCTGCATGGAGCCTCGAAATCCACTCCGAACTATGGTTGGATTTAAACAATCACTAATACTTTTTGGACATATATGTCCGGACATAAAATGAATATATTAATAATCTTAACTTATAATTTATCAAATAAAATAATGGTGTTGGTTAGTACTCTAATGTATTTACTTAATTAATCTAAACTGCCGTTTTTAGAGAGAGAAATATGAATACAAAATATACGAAATTAAACTAATAAAGTTATTTGTGATTTTCATTAATCTTTCGGGAATACTATTACTTAATAGATATTTATGCATTCAATTGAATTAGATTACTCAAAAAATAATAAATTGAATGAATGTGGAGAAATTACAAAATTAAATAAATAAGTTAAATGGATCGAACCGATTCATTTACCTAAACAAGCTAGATTATGTCCAAACATTTATGTCCAATTAGCACCACTCTTAAACAATTTTAGTTTCATTTTCATTTAGTATTTGACCTTTTGTATATACATGCCATGTGTCAGCAGATTAGGTGATGGTGCTAATGAAAGGCCTGACAGGATCCACGCTCCCGTTTTTCTATGGGGAGAGAGAGAGATGATGTTGGGCTTTTATTTTAATTCTTTTGAATTGTTGGGCATTAATCTTAATTAATTGGTTTGACATTGTTTTAATTAAAAGTTTGTTTGTCAACCTCGATCTTATTTACACCCTTAAGGAAAGGGTTGGGGCTGCCAGAACCCCAACGTTTAAAAAGTAGGGGCAAATAACCCCTCCCATCTAACGGCGTTCTTAGGTTTAAGAAAGCAATAATTCTTAGGTTTGAGTATGAGGTTCTTTCTTTGAAATACGAGCGTAAGATGAGTGTAGAAGATTATAAGGTAAATTGAATATTCAAAAGGGAAAAGTAGCATATGCAACCCTAACGTGTCAACCTCGATCTCATTTACACCCTTAAGGAAAGGGTTGGGGCTGTCAGAACCCCAACGTTTAAAAAGTAGGGGCAAATAACCCCTCCAATCTAACGGAGAGCCGTTCTAACGTGTCTACTTTTTAACTCCTACTTTTTAAGTAGGGGCAAATAACCCCTACTTTTTAAACGTTAGGGTTCTGGCAGCCCCAACCCTTCCCATAAGGGTGTAAATGAGATCGAGGTTGATACGTTAGGGTTGTATATGCTACTTTTCCCTATTTTTCAAAATATCTTTACTTAATTTCAAGTCTCGAGTGTATTGGCTTTGGCCTTTCGACTGCGAAATTGCCCTTTTATTTAATTCTTCTTCTTTTTCTTCTTCATGGTAGCAATTTCTGGGAGTAGACAATGAAATAAAATTTCAGAACAGCTGCTCTTCCTCTTGTCCTCATCAAATTTTAATTCTTAAGTTTAATCTCTAGAGAGTAAGTTTATGATCTTTTAATGATTTTAAAATTTAATTATAATGATGAATTATCTTTGAATATAATAATTTTGAACATGTCCAACTCGATATGGAATAATCTTTACTTAATTTTGAGCAAGTTCTATCGAATTTATAATCTACTCCCTCCGTCCCAATAGCAAGATCCCCTTGTTTTGGGCACGGTTATTAGAAACAAGAGTAAAAAGATAAAAAGTGGTAGCTCCCAAGCCTTTTGAAGAATTAATTGTTTCAATTTTTGAAAAAATCTTGGTATTGGACAGACGAAAAAGAAAAGAAGAACTTTGCTATTGAGCCAGAAGGAGTACAAAATTGTAATACATCCATCCAATCAAACAATATATTTTATATTGTAGGTATTATAATACATCAAAGCCAACATAACATTGATATCATATACAACATCCTAGTCATATTTATCAGTCTAATCCATACTGCCTAGCAAACGACTTATTTGCTTTTTGTTGATTGGCACAAATTTCAATAATTTGGTTAATTAAGTTGGTAGATATGTTTTGAGTAGAATAAGAATCCCACTATACTTTTAATACTCCCTCCGTCCACGATTTATTTACTTCTTGTTGACCAGTAAAATAGGTTGCGGTCTGAACAGGGCCGGCCCTGACGGTAGGCCGATGGGGCAACGGCCTAGGGCCCCCAAATTTGAGGGGCCCCAAATTAAAAAAAAAAAGCTCATTACTTTTGTGGTTAACGTATTTGAGCTGCACAACAACGGCGTGGTGGCGGTTGCCGCCATTGATTGCGGGGATAGCTGCAGTGGGAAGAGAATGAAGGAAATGGAGATTTTGGGGTTGGATTTCAGAAAGAACTGTAACACTTGGATAGCTTTAATTTCGTTAATTTCTTTGATTATGTAGTAATTTGTAGTTCCTTTTACTTTTTTATTTTTCAACTGTGTTGGAAATATTGAAAAGAAGGTGGAGTGAGATGGGTGTATATTGCAAGTTGCAAAAGCTCGAATTGTACAGTAAAATAGCAGGAAGGAAGGCTAGAGCTCTGAACCTTTTAGATTGATAAAAATGATTAATTAATAAAAAACAACTTGTCAATTTTTATATTATTTCCACTTTCATTATTTTTCCTCTTCCTCTTCATGTTTGTGTCATTGTGTGTGTGAAAGGTTAGTGAGATGGGTTGTGTAAGTTTTCATATTTTCGCAATGTGTATGATTTTTTCTTAAAAACCCATAACTTTTGAGGGAGCCCAAATTAAAAAAAAAAAAAAAAAAAAACTCAATTTGTGTGACAGTGACTCAGTTTTAGTTAGTTACAAAGTTAGAGAATATAAATAATATTGGGTAATATTATTTGGACACACTGTAGCCAGCTACACAAGCTAAAAAAGGTAATATATGTTTTGAAAAAGAAAATGTATCCTAATTGGGAATCATAAATCCTAAGGGGAAATGTGATTATTTCCATTTTTACAGTTAACTTTTATTTTCTTACGCGTGTGGCCGGCCACAGTATGACCGAATATCTTTATTGAATAATATTTTAGCATATTATATAAACACGATGAAAGGACCCCGTTTTTTCTTTTCGCCTAGGGCCCCCGAAATGTCAAGGCCGGCCCTGGGTCCGAGGGACTATTAATTTTTAGTTTGGTACAATAGGGCACAATTGTATTTTTCCTTTGTTAAAACCCTAATCGATATCCAGTTCCACCGTAGTCCCTCACTGCATAGTAACCTATTCGAGTCCGACACACACACTACACACACATTATTTCATCTGTATATAAATATACGCTAATGAATTCCTCGCATTTCAGTCTCCTCCGCGCCGGTTTTCTCTCCTCTGCAACTCACTCGCCTCTCCCTCTCTCTCCTCCTTTCTCTCTCCCCAACTTATCCACCAACTGTAAGACTCTCTCTCTGTCTGCTTGCATTGCATGTTCTAGAAAACATTCATGCGCTACTAATGCGACCGCGTTGTTTCTATGCTGAAGGAGATTGCAAATCATGAAATTTATTGTATTGAAAAATTCCGGGAAAAAATAGCTGGTTGGAAATAGGTTGCAAGTAGATTCTAGGTTTGCTTCTTCGTATGCGAGTATCGGCGATTGTCCCCCTTTGTTTTTTATTCTGCTTTTAAATAATAATGTCAATTATACTTCATATTCTAGAGTGAATGGCGAGAGTTCTGCTTTGTTGGAGACTATGATTAGATTTGGGGTTTCTCTTCATCTTGTGCTTCAGTAATTGGGATTTGCTGTAGAGTGTAATGGCTATGAAATGCGGCATTTCATTCCAATCCGCAGCATAAGTAATTGCTTGCTAATAAAAAAAAATTATGGTATGGTAAACGGCAAGCAGATTCCTGATGTAGTCTCAATTAGCTGAAATAGTTTACCGAGTACGTAAAGGCAACAATTGCTGATAAAATATGTAGTTAATAGCCAAAAAGATGCTCAGTTGCTTGATAGAAGTATTTGTTTGTACTTATCATTAGGGTGATTTTGGGAAAGGTGGCTGATTCTTCTTAAAATGTTTCAGTATCCTCGTTTCGTGAGTTGCATATGCTTTGTTGATTGGAGTGTCCTAGTATTCATTCTCAGGTGCAGTTGCATATGCTTTGTTGATTGGAGGATGTGACCTTTGATCTGCTTATTTGGCACTTGATGTTTTCTATACAATTACCATGATGACATTATGTCGTTGCGCTGTTGTAAATTTTACTAAATTAATTTTTGCTACTACTCAGAAGTATGTTGTTTGTTGAGTTTCCTTTTGTAATAGAGTTCCCTGCTAATATGATGTTAACAAGACAAGTAAACTTTCCTGGCTGCTTCCATTTTATCAGAAAATATGATTGCTGGTTCATTTATCAATCTTCTTGTGATTCTCATATAACTAGACAGGTATTCTCAGAACTTCTCCAAGAAGATTCCTCGGAACCAAAGCATCATCTTCGACAAGTATGGCAAACGTAAGCTCCTACCATTACTATCTTATTTGTGAAGCTTAAATAGTAGTTAAGAAAACATTGGTGTAAGTACATCCGAAGACAGTTATCTACATGTAAGCTCTATAGGGTGCACATATGCATTTACTACAGTTAAGAAAGCTGAGAAAGGCTGCGAATGTGGTCTGACTGTTGTGATTTCTTGTTTAATTTATCATTCACAGGATCAAGGGACTTCTGGTAGTCTCAGGGAACAGCTAGCAAAATTATTTGAAGAATCATTGCGAGTGACAGTCCCAGAGGAGTTGGGTATCGATCTTTCTATTGCTCCTTGTCAAAATGCCAAATTTGGTGATTACCAATGGTATTACCTTTTCTTTTCTATGTTCTACTAATTTTTCTTGTATTTTTAGTAGGGCATAGTTTCCTCTTACACTTTTGGATTTGATTTTTCAGAAAGCATTATATGTTGGTAATATGCAATCATTTTGTATTGCCCCAACTTTTATTGAAAATGTTAAATTCTTTTTTTCTACAGCAACAATGCAATGGGCTTGTGGGCAAAAGTTAAAGGAAGGAGTACCCAGTATAAAAATCCCCTACAAATAGGACAGGTTTTGATCATTAAGTTCATTTATTGAAATATACCTTTTTGTTGTAGGTTTAATATGCTCTAAGTATGATAATATGCATGCTAGATCATGCTGTAAATATTATTTTATGTACTATATAGTTTGTTGGTAATGGTCATTTGTTTGTTTATTTCCTAGGCCATTAAAGCAAATCTCCCTGCATCAGAAATGATAGAGGACAGCACAATTGCTGGACCAGGCTTTGTAAATATTGTATTGTCACGAAAATGGATAGCCAAGGTAATTTTAGTGACAGTGCTTTAGTTAGATAATCTTTATGGTGTGTGTATGAAGACCTTGTCGAAATTGTTTCAGAGCATTCAAAGCATGCTAGTAGATGGTATTGAAATTTGGGCTCCTAAGCTTTCGGTTAAAAGGGCTGTGGTTGATTTTTCATCACCTAATATAGCAAAAGAAATGCATGTTGGTCACTTAAGGTCAACCATCATCGGAGACACCCTGGCCCGTATGTTGGAGTATTCAAATGTGGAGGTTCTTCGAAGAAACCATGTTGGAGACTGGGGGACGCAGGTGTGTACCTATCTTTGTTGCTAATTATAAGTAGTGCCGTCTATTTTAGAAGAGAATTATTTACTCTTAAGGATTGATGTAGTTGATTTGTTATTGTTCTAAAACTTGTATTTATTGAAGTTGTCGAAGCGAAAGCAAACTCTTGAACTTCTGACCTTGATTGGTACCTTTTACTTTTTGGAAAAACTGCATATTCTATTGTGTTAGCATTCTTTCAGAAACTTAAGGTTTTATTTCAGTATTCTGATTAGAGACATCATTTTCTGTTTAATTATGAAGTTAATCCTATAATGTCTGAGGCTGTCTTGTTGGGTTTTCCCCTAAGTTGTGCACAATTTCAATTTGGTAGAAGATGGAAGAATCTCCTCACGGGGGGATTCGATGCTTATCTTAATCACTCTTTTATTCGAAGTTGATTCCTGGTAGCTGTATTATTTATAAATTCTTTTAGATGCTAATGCTGTTTGACTGTCTTTCAGTTTGGTATGTTAATAGAGTTCTTATTCGAAAAATTTCCCAACATTGAAGATGTCAATGATCAAGCCATAGGAGACTTGGAGGTGAGAGGCAAATTTGAATATCCTTTGGTCTTTACTTATCTTGTGTAGTTATATTCTCCATCTACGTCCGCTTCAAGTTGTGAGCATGTGATTATACTTGAGGATGTAATAGTTTCATAACTTTCATTGAGTCAGTTAACCATCAACAAACAGTATGCAATTGAAGAATTTCTTTCTTATAATGAAATTAGACGCTTAACTTCAACCAACTTTTAAAATATCTATCATTATGCATTAGGCATGAATAAAATACCCAAACGGTTTTGCCCTATTTCTAATAGTTTGTTTTTTATTTTTATTAAAAAAAATTGAGTCGGGGGTTGGGGGATTGGCATACATATATGGGTCTCGCACCCTTACAAAGGTGAGGAATACCAACTAAAATATAAACACCAATCAGATGTTTCTTCTTTCTTGTATAATCATGATTTACCCCATAGTATGTTACATTGTCTGCTCTATATTATTGTAATTTAGTAGAGATCTATGATGTTCTTCCCAGTATGAAATATACTTATCCAAGATTAATGACTTATCTGATCTTATTATTTCCACTAAATCCTTTTAATGTGTGTGGATTTGAGGCTTCTTTACTTGTGTCTGAAGCCTTTTTACTCTTTACAAGTTTCAATTATATTCATTGAGGTTTCATGTACCACTTAATCAGATTGACTGTTTTATGCTACTCTCTAGTTGTATTAGTCATCAAAATTGAGAATGCCATACTTGGATGAACTTATTGGGCGTAGAAGTATGTGGATATTTGAGAATTACCAAGAAATAGCATTCACCTTAATATGAAAATATCTATAAAATAGGATTACATCAATTTATTAGTCTTTGATAGTGCTAGTACAGTATACACTTGTAATTTAAAAAATAGATAGAAGGGCTCATTTGATTTAAAGGATTATGCATTCTGCTGCTTGGGAGTTCATCTATTTTTCAATTGCTGTTTTCAGGCATTCTATAAGGCATCAAAGCTAAGATTTGACGACGACCCTGCTTTCAAGGAAAGGGCTCAGCGGGCAGTTGTCAGTCTTCAGGTAAACTACATGAGAATTTGTATTGCCTGAATGATCCTGGAAAGTGTTTTACACATTTTGACTATATATAAGACAGAAGTGCCTGTCTATACTTTCCTTGCTTTATGCTATATATATGTATTCATACTACAGGCTGGGGAGGAGAGGTACCGGACGGCATGGGCTCAAATCTGTAGAATCAGTAGAAGTGGATATGAAAAGGTGTATCAGCATCTTGGAGTTCAGTTGGAGGAAAAGGTATGGAAGCTTCTATATTTTAAGTTGCTGAGGCTGGTGTATTTTTAGTATTATTTCCTAGGTCTTTGGTGACTAGTGTATTGTGCTTTCTTGTTATTATGCCCGGGTGACCTTTTTTTTTCATTTCTTTTCAGTTGGTCTAGATATTCTTTGATGCAAGTTTTTTCTTTTTCACTGGAAGAGAATTTCTGCAGCTCCTTAGACGTGTTTAAAAATAATTTCTATTAACAAATTTGTTGGCTTCTATGCACCTAAGATTTCATATCATCTCTTTTCCCAGGGCGAGAGCTTTTATAATCCCTACATTCCCGGTGTTCTGGAGTTACTGAATGAACAGGGATTAATTGAAGAAAGCGAAGGTGCTCGTGTCATCTTCATTAAAGGAAAAAAGATTCCCCTTATTGTTGTAAAAAGGGATGGTGGGTACAATTAT
The DNA here is from genome assembly GCA_031470985.1 of Agastache rugosa. Lineage (NCBI taxonomy): Eukaryota > Viridiplantae > Streptophyta > Magnoliopsida > Lamiales > Lamiaceae > Agastache > Agastache rugosa. Next base: position 10,987,911 of record CM062607.1, read on the forward strand.
GCATCAACTGATCTTGCTGCACTGTGGTGAGTTGCCATGTTTAAGGTCAACTAGTTTATCCTCTTTTACTATTATTGCTTTACCAAGTGCTGATATGCTAATAATTTGACTGATAAAAACTTGTTTTGCAATTTTATGCTATTTTCATCGTGTAGACTTACATGTACAATATGTAGGTATCGACTAAATGAGGAAAAGGCTGATTGGATTATATATGTTACTGATGTTGGCCAAAGAGAGCACTTTGAAATGCTTTTTGCTGTAAGTTTAAATGTCTTATACATGGCATATGGTTCATCATGTATTGTATTAGCTCCCTTGAATACTGTATTTCATGCTGAGAACTTAGGGATTCTCTTTCAGGCTGCTAAATTAGCCGGTTGGCTTCCAGCTGATGATGGTAAGTATCCTACAGCTAGCCATGTCGGGTTTGGGCTTGTTCTTGGAGAAGATGGAAAACGATTCCGCACTCGCAGTACTGAAACTGTCAAACTGGTTGATTTACTGATTGAAGCCAAAAGTAGATGCAAAGAAGCTCTGAAAGAAAGAGGTTAGTTGTTATATTCTTTGTCCTCAGAACTAGGGATGTCAATCGGGCCGACCTACTTGGTTTTGGACCAGCCCTATGTTGTCAAGCTATTCAGTTCAAACCAATTGGGCTATAAATTTTCGATCGAAACCCTCCTTTTTTATTCCAGTATCTTCCGGCCAACCCGTCGGTTTTGCTGGTTGACATCCCTACTCAACTGAACTGCATACCTGAGTTGTTTCAAATTGTTCCACTTATGCTCTGAAATGAGAAAATTAGACCTAACATGTGCTTCAAATGCATGCCAGGCAAAGATAAAGAATGGACTGAAGAGGAGCTCGATAAAACTGCTGAAGCAGTTGGATATGGGGCTGTTAAGTGAGTACCCTCTATCTTGCACTATTTTTCACTGCTGAGTATTGCTTCTAGTCTTGCAAATAACAGTTACTTTTATGTTTCAACAACGTAGAAATATGCACGTAGCAGTATACTGGTTTTTTTTTTTTTTGTCTGAAGATAGTGAATTTTTGCCAATAAAACAGATATGCTGATCTGAAGAATAACCGAACAACCAACTATACATTCAGTTTTGATCAGATGCTCAATGACAAGGTGAGTTACTACCATGATATGCATAGATGAAAGAAATAGTGATAGGATTAAGTGACAAGTTATTAACACCGTAAAAGAAATGTTTTGCTCTAGCTAATTTCTTATTTAATGTTCTTATAGTTAAACTATTTGCTCATCCCATATTGTTAACAAATGAAAATTATTATTATATTCGGATTATCAAATTATGAAAGCTGGTCTCTAATTTTTCTTGCTAGTTGGCTTTTGTTTCTGTCGAAATCTATCTGCATTCTCTAAATTTTGTTCTTGAGCGGACACTTCTATAATGTGCAGGGAAATACTGCTGTGTACTTGTTGTATGCTCATGCTCGAATCTGCTCAATTATCAGAAAATCAGGGAAAGATATCGAAGAACTAAAAAAGGTATGACAGCTCCCTTCTTGGCTGAGTTATATTGATTTCACAATGCTTTCTAATGAGGTAATAATAGACTTTAAGCTTCTCCCTACTTCCATAAGCGCTCATCGTCAGTTTTTGAGTTCTTACTTAAGGACTAGAATGCATTCCATACTAGGTTCATATCTACACTGTGTAAACTTCAAGAGTATTCACAGCTTATTGTTTTCACAATATTTGAAACAGACTGGGACGTTAGACTTGGCTCATCCCGATGAACGTGTTCTAGGACTTCACTTGCTCCAGTTTGCCGAGGTAATAATAATACTATCGATATTCCTTTTGGTATAGTCTCTCTCTGCAGCCAGCCTCAATCACTATTTTCTTCTTTGTTTAGGTTGTTGAAGAGTCATGCACAAATTTGTTGCCAAACGGGTTGTGTGAATATTTATACAATTTATCAGAAGACTTCACTAGATTTTATACCAACTGCCAGGTATGGAGCTTTTAATTTCTTGATTAATCCACATATTGTTATTATTATTATCATTGGTGTTCGTTTCTCAATAATTTGAGAAAATCGTAGGTTGTGGGATCAGCAGAGGAGACGAGCCGACTCCTTCTCTGCGAGGCAACAGCAGTTGTTATGAGGAAATGTTTCTATTTGCTTGGCATTACCCCTGTTTACAAAATATAAGCCCTTCCCTAATCTGTTGAGGCTTTTTTGTCACTTGACCACTTTTTTGTCACTTGATCACACACACATTAGTATTATTATTTTGAAGGACTAAGTTTGTAAACTAACCCTGCTTTTCTTGGTGGAGTTTTTACTTAATACACACTCATAATTGGAAGAGTGTTAATTGTAAACTCGATATTTCTGTTCAAGAAAGTCTCTAATTGGTAGTTTGCAACTTAGCAATTTCGCTTTGTCCAATTTGAGTATCATGGCCTGGGGTATCTAATTCCATTCGCTCCCCTAGCTTTCGTCTCTCAGTGTCAGTGTCGGCTGAGCAGAGTGCTTTTGCCGTTGTTGTTCTTTCCGATCTCTACCCATTTCACCGCTTCACCGGAAATTCCCTCTGCCCCTACCGTACTCCAGCTTGGTAGTTTCCACCGCCTGTCCAGGGTTGAGCCCTGGGATTTGACGGCGGACTTAAAAAGCACATTTCACTCTGCTAAGAAACACGACTTTTGGTATCAGACTCCAACTATCTTAATAAGCGCTTTTTCTAATTCAGAATATCGAACTTAATAGTTTACCCTTGACCTTGAGTGAGACTTTTAGCAAAATTAATTAATTAGCAGGATACAAGAAGAATATTGATCTAATTTTTATTTGCATATTTTTTTTTAAATAATCTATAAAAAGAAGTTATCCAAAACTATTGAAATGAAGATGAAAAAGGTATTAAAAATATGGAAGAGAAAATTGAAGCAAAGAGAGAGAAAAGATGGAAAGAATTGGTGTTAAATTGTGAATGTAATGACATGTTTTTATAGTTGGGAATGGAAGATAGAAGGAATTCAAACTGTGTATTTTTTTTTTATTCAATTATAATTCAAATTGAGAACGATAATAAGAATAAAAGATATCTTCATTTATAATATGATTGTATAGATGAAAATATATGATTATACAAAAGATATCTTCATTACCATAAAAACAATTGTTATGTTTTATCCGACTTCATCGTCCGTTCAACTGCAATCAAGTTCTTGCAACCAACAAATTAGTCAATTCGGATCTTTTATTGCATATTTGTGTGACACCCTTTATTACATCCGTTGGATTAATGATATGTGTTGATTTTGATATATGAGGCACACTCTCTTGCAACCAATTTCATGGGATGCAACCGGATCCAGGTTGACCCGACCTGGTCAAACCGGGTCAACCGTTGACTTTCCAGTTTTTTTTAATTCGATTTTTTTAATTTTTTTCTTCTCCTCATTTGACTCTTTAAAAAAATGAATTAAAAAAACTGAAAAATATCGAAAAAAATTAAAAAAGTCAAAAATGACATTAAGAAGTGTCCTCTTAGATATCTATTAGGACACTTCAAACTGTCCTAATAACAGATGGATTAAAATAATCTTATGTCAGGCTCGTGTAATACACGCGCCGACATTAAAAAAAAAAATTATCAGGTGTGTGGATGCGCCTTAAGGGTTAGATGTGGTATGTGCCCGCGCGTGTGGGTTCGGTCACACTCCATAGGGCGGGTCACATACAAGTTTTTGCGTAATCATATACCTTAATGGGGTGGAATAAACCTTACTTACCAATCTTAAATTTAGGAATTGTCATGCGTCATTAATCCAATGTAAAAAATAGAGAAACTCATACAAAATGACAATAGATGTTCCGTGTACAAATTAATACTTAGTGAAAATAATACTCCCTCCGTCCTCGTTCAATTAATATTTTATAGCTTATAATAAATCAAATATGTATCACACTTTTAGACCACGAGGTGAGTATTATAATAATATATTACTAATAAACCAATATAGTGATACATTAGTAGTTAGTGAAACAATAAAATGTGAACTTAACCAGAAAAAAGGGATAACCTTCTATTTTTCTCACTATATATTTTATAATTATGCAGTTTAAAAGAGCCAAAGAGGGGAGATCACAGATCAGATCGTGAGATTATTTATTTTTGTTTGAGAAAGAAGATCACAATCACATTATCACACCCCACCGTCAAAACAGTAAATATGAGTGAGACACAGAGTATCCCACCTCCCCTGCGCGGGCCCCACGCCAGCGGTTCCATTGTCCGCATTCACCCAACCCCTCCAGTTCCCTCCAGTTCCTCCCTCGTCATATCAAACGCCTCTCCCACACAACTGCCCGCACCACGTTTTTGATTCACTGCAGAGAAAATCACGCATCTCTCTCTCTCTCTCTTCAAATATCTCCCTCCCATTTCTCTCCCTCACCTCTTCTCATTCCCATCAGCAACTGCCCTCGCATCTGCCAGTGAGAGAGGAAAACACACACAAACACTCACACACTATGAGGGAGATCTTGCATATTCAGGGCGGCCAATGTGGCAACCAAATCGGCTCCAAATTCTGGGAGGTGATCTGCGACGAGCACGGCGTCGATCCCACCGGCAGGTACAAGGGTGATGGCTCCGAATCCGACACTCAGTTGGAGCGGATCAATGTCTATTTCAATGAGGCTTCCGGCGGAAGGTATGTTCCACGCGCCGTCCTCATGGATCTGGAGCCCGGCACCATGGATTCCATCAGATCCGGTCCCTACGGTCAGATCTTCCGCCCCGACAATTTCGTCTTCGGCCAGTCCGGCGCCGGCAACAATTGGGCAAAAGGACATTACACTGAGGGCGCCGAGCTCATCGATTCGGTCCTCGATGTTGTCAGGAAGGAAGCCGAGAACTGCGATTGCTTGCAAGGTTTTAAGATTTGGATTGAGTTTAACTTCTCGATTTTGTTATCGCTTTGAATCATGCTTTTCAGAATGTCGGCGAATGAGCGTTATTATGCTTTTGTGCATGTCTGTGTTGAATTTGCGACAACTTTCTTATATTTGCTTTCGTTTTATTTCTATGGTTTCTATTTGCTGTTTTGTTGATTTCTTCACCTAGTATGTCTGTAATTGTGTCTGTGTTCGTAGAGAATGTGTGGACTCTGCTCTGTCTGAAAGCAAATTCCGTGGTTATACGACATGATTTCGTTTAGTGAGTTGTAGAATGTGATTTCTCAATAGATCATTTGTCAGTGTCATATGAAATTCAACCAAATGTGACTAAACTACATTTTTTTTATAGCACTATAATTTAGACAGGCAGATTATAATGTGGTACTAGGCAGTGAGATCTAAGTTTGATGACATGATGAAATATTAAGCCTGTTTGCAGATTTGCATTCTTCTCCGGATAATCGTGCTGTTTCTCTTATTCTGCCTTGTGATTTTCAGTATTCATAATATACAGTGAATCACCATGCTTGTTTGGCTATCATCGTGCCTGCTTAATTACGCATTCCATTCTGACATTTTTCACTGGCTTTGATGATTATTAGGAATTGGAAACTCCTTTATCCTTTTTGCTTTATTTTCATAAAATTTATATATTGGGGATATATTATGGTCAATCATCAGACATCAAAAAGCTTTCCTGTCACTACATTCTTTAATACAACACTCATCGTTCTTGAGAGAATTTTCCTATCCTTGGTGATTATCATTATCATTCGTTGAAGATCTGTATAGGTTTTGGTTCCTATTTTTTGCAGAATGTTGAGCTTCGTTTTATCTTTTTCATTTTATTGGATGTGTGTAGCAATCTGAAACTGCATTTAACAATTTAACTAACCCAAACCTTTTGTGGCTTTGATTTGGCCAGGATTTCAGGTTTGCCACTCACTCGGAGGAGGCACAGGTTCTGGTATGGGTACCCTCTTGATCTCAAAGATCAGAGAGGAATATCCAGACAGAATGATGCTTACTTTTTCTGTTTTCCCTTCACCAAAGGTCTCTGACACTGTTGTTGAACCATATAACGCTACACTCTCAGTGCACCAGTTGGTCGAGAATGCAGATGAATGCATGGTCCTTGATAATGAGGCTCTCTATGATATCTGTTTCAGGACTTTGAAGCTCAGCACTCCAAGCTGTGAGTATTAAACATATGAAGCAATAATACGACATTAAACTTTTCAGAGTAAGCTAATTAATGGTCTTTCTTTGGTTTAATATGTGCAGTTGGCGATTTGAACCATTTGATCTCTGCAACAATGAGTGGTGTGACTTGTTGTTTGAGATTCCCTGGTCAGTTGAATTCTGATCTGAGGAAGCTGGCAGTGAACTTGATCCCGTTTCCACGTCTCCACTTCTTCATGGTGGGATTCGCTCCACTCACCTCCCGTGGATCACAGCATTACATATCTCTAACCGTCCCTGAGCTAACGCAACAAATGTGGGACTCAAAGAATATGATGTGCGCTGCTGATCCTCGCCATGGGCGCTACTTGACAGCCTCTGCCATGTTCCGGGGCAAAATGAGCACAAAAGAGGTGGACGAACAGATGCTTAACGTGCAGAACAAGAACTCATCATACTTTGTTGAGTGGATCCCCAACAACGTGAAGTCTAGCGTGTGTGACATTCCACCGACAGGGCTGAAGATGTCGTCTACATTCGTGGGGAACTCCACATCAATTCAAGAAATGTTCCGCAGGGTGAGCGAGCAGTTCACAGCCATGTTCAGGCGCAAGGCTTTCTTGCATTGGTACACCGGGGAAGGGATGGATGAAATGGAGTTCACTGAAGCTGAGAGCAACATGAACGACCTGGTGGCCGAGTACCAGCAATACCAAGATGCGACCGCCGATGAAGAAGAAGATTACGAAGATGGTGCTGAAGAGGAACAGTACGAAGGCTAGAACAGAAGAAGATCCTTGGTGCCTTCTTCCTTCTATTTTCTTGCTGCTTTTGTGTCTGTCTTGTATTATCTTCATCATCCTTCATTTTTCTCTGCTCTTCTTCTTCTTCTGGTGCTGCTGCTGCTCTGGACTTAGCATCTTTCTTACTGCCTTTTTATTTGTTGGTATTAAAACATTCACGTGCATTTTGTTTGGTGGTATCAAAAACATTGCTTTGTTTAATTCGGATCTATATTCTTTATGTGGCATAACTAGCAATTTGATTTGGTATTTCATTCTGCAGAAAAAGTTGATTCTGTATCTGGCTCCCTATTCTTTTATCTGAACCCATAGCCTGCGAATCTTGAATGTCATGTGATTGGATTTCTGGCATGATACGTAATCCAAATATAGCACGTTCTTACATGTTTTGAAATACTAGTATATAATAATGTGGTCAGTCTACTTGGAAACTAATAGAAATTATTTAAGATTAATTTCAATCTGGAGTCGTGGAATGTATTGTGATTGGAAGAAAAGCCTAGGCTTAATATTGGCATTGTGTGAACTGTGAAGGTTATGTTATAGACGCACTAAAGCAATTATACAACATCAGAACCCTCCGTTCCATTCATAATATTCACTTTTCTTTTTAGTCCCTCCGTTCTATTCATAATGTTCATTTTTTTAGGTTGTCTCATTGATAATGGCTCAATCCAAATAAGGAAACCCTTTATTTTACAAAAAGTTGTGGGTTCCACTACTTTTTTTTTCCCCCCCTTTAATCACTATTTTCCTTAATTTTCATGCCGAACAGTGTTGAGCCGTTATGAATGGAACGGATGGACTATATAGTATATACTATGATTTGCTGACAAAAAGTTTAAAAATTGAATGGGTAATTTCGTATTTCATTTTATTTGATGAAAATGTATGCGTCCTTCAAATATCTTTTGTTTGAATTGAGAATTGAGATACTTTTGAGGGGCGAATTTGATGTTCATATTAAAATTTATTCATCTTGTTCGTCAATACACTCAACTTTTTCATTTTTCTTAATTTTTTTAAATCAAGTTATCGTATCTTAGTTGGTATTGAATGGTTTAAAATCTACTCCCTCCGTTCTTTTATAAGTGTCCTCCACCGTCAAATTACACATACCAAGAAAATAAAGAAATTTACCTATATAACCTTATTAATTACTATCATTAATGTATACATACAACTAATTAACAAATTACTAGAAGCATTAAATAAGGATAAAATTGGAAAAATGTCATTAATTTACTCTTAAATTTTGAAATAGGACACTTATAAGGAAACAAAAAATTGAGCTAAATAGGACATTTAAAAAAGAACGGAGGGAGTAATTATTTTAGATTTATCCACTTTATCAATACACACTAATAATTACAAACTACACACTGCACATACAAATCAGTGACGCACCCACATACCCCACACATTACATACCCCACCCCTAATAATGTAAATAGGTATTTTATAGTTTCAATAAAATGTAACTTTACGTAAAATTATGCATATAAATTTTATTCAATAAATAAGAACCATGACTAGAATTTTCAACATCTAAGATGTTTTTATCAAACTCGGTCAAATACTTAAATTAAAATTACGAAATTGAAACTCGATACACAAATATACTCAACATGGAATCTCAATGTATTAATAAATAAAAAAAAAACTTCAAATCTAATAATTAGAATTCCTCCATTCAAACACACGAAATTTTGAAAATTGGCACCTCTCCCTGTTTGAGATACGTGCTAACAATTAATCATTTTGATAAAAAAAAAAAAATTTAAAACTTTTTAAAAATGTGATGATATCCATTACTCAGATTATTCAATAATGCAGCTAAAGTGGAAAAAGACCAAATGATTCAAATTGAACAAACTAGAGCAAACACATAAAATGATCAAATAACTGATTTTTTTTTTTTTATGATAACGGAAACCAGCGGCCGCTATCCGAGTCACTCACTCACAAAAAACCCCTCTGCTCCTCTTATGCAATAGTATCTCAAATTTCTCATCCCATCTGCTCATAAATTCTGTAAAGTTCTCCAAATTTACACTTCCAGATAATAAAAATACCTAAATCTCAACAAATGTCAAAAACTAAAAAAAAAAACACACATCCTGCATCAACAAATACTATTATCTGATTCTTGGGAATTTAAAAACAGAAGCATTTCTCATGTACTTAACCCTAATTATATCCCTTCTCCTCCTCCTAGCTTCCGCAGATCTGGCCCGTCTATCCCCAGCACTCCTATCCAACGGCTGATATTGGTCCATCTCTTCGCCAGATAGAGATACATTCAGATCTGGGATCCCAGTGGGGCCCACGTGACTGATTGATCTAAGCCCATTACAGAATTGGGCCGAAACTGGCCCGAAATATGAACTCGGAAAAATCTCTGCCATCTGATCCTCAACGAACGGCTGAGGATGAGTTTGAATTTCCACTCTCATTTTGCAATTTTTTGGGGTTAATTCCATTGCAAGATTCCTTTCTATGCTACTTCCCAATTTAGGCTCTTCTTTTCTTGGACGATAATTTAGCGCCTGCCCAAATAAACATGGGAACTAAATAAATCAAGATTCTTGTCACACACACATATATATAGATATACAATTATTACACTTTTTTTTGCCAAATATAATTTATTCCCACAATAGGGTGATTTATAAACATTTTGGAGATAATATATGAGTAATTTATATACCTCTTGCTTCAATGCCTTGAGTTGAGAATTGTAGGCAATCAACTTGTTATGATAATTAGTCACGTTTTCAATCTCCTGTTTCAATCACAATAAAGACAAACTTAATTGAATAAAGAGGCTACACAGAAAATATGAAGATAATGTGGGAGAGAGAAACTCAAGAAATGACTAATGTTTTTTTTTTTTTAAACAGAAATGACATACTGTTTTTTTTTTTGAAGACAAATGACATACTGTTAACAATGGCAACATGGGATTTTTTTTAATAATTATAACATTAAATTTAAAAATAGCATCACCGCTGTGCACTACCTTAGGCATTAACCATATTAGCGCTAGGTCAATATAAATAATGGAAATATGGAATTTTAAAAGTTAATTTTTTAAATAATATTTTAAGGTTTAACAGCTCTCATTTATGCAATCAATAAATAAGCTTCTTAATCCATAATAAATTAATAAATAGGCTTTGTTTCTTCACGAACTCACCTCTCTAAGCAAATCTCTGCGCTGACTTAAATCCTCTATCATGTCAGTATACTCTTCCTTTAACTGCAAAAAAAGAAAATTGAAAAGTTGAAAAATCTCAGTAATATTAACACAAAATATAAAACACACACACACATATGAATATTCAAAACAGGGAGACAATAATTCAAAGCCTTAAAATTGAATAACGAAAAAAGACAAAATCTTAGTTTAAAAACTGAATCCATAACTAAAAAAACACACCTTTTTTTTGGAAGCACTTTTCTTGAAAAGATGGAGCTTGTAGTCGTCAGATTCACTGGAAGGGAAAGCCAGCGGAGTGACGGGGCTGGCGGTGGCGGCCGCCTCCATCTCCGCCTTGGGCGGCGGCGGCGGCGGCGGTTTTTCTTCTTCGACGTCGTTTTTATTATACGGCGACGCAGCCTCATCCGATCTGGATCTCCTCTTCTTGCTGCCCCATTTGAGACCCGACCCGGATTCGAGAGTCCGGATCATAGTAGTAATATTCAATAGAATTTGAGCGACATGAATTTCGTCGTCTGTTGTTGAGTGTGGTATCATTGTCTGTGTTCAACTATCTATGTTATTACTTCAACTCTCTCTCTCTTCTGGATTTGGATGAGGAGAATGGTAATGGAGAGCGAGAGGATTGAGAAAGATGAGAGAGAAAAGGGAAGGAGAGAGGGGCAAAGAAATCCACGGAGAGAGAGGGGAGCTGCTGATGCCACGTGCCAAACGACTAGAGATGGAGGGTCACTTAGGGTTTATGAAAATAATATATACTATACATATATATAATTTTATGTTATTTTTCTTTTTCACAATTATTTTTAAAAGGGTTTTCTTTTTACAAATATTACGTGTGTAAAAATATATTCCAGAAGATTTAGATTTTTCTAAAATTAAATAAAATCGGAGCATGCCAGCATGGTATGTAAATCCGGTTAGGATTTTGTGTCTCACCATTTTTTACTTACACCTATTAAAATCATTATTTTATTATAAAATATTACTCCCTCCATCTCTGATAAGTGTGGTCCAGAGGGACGGATACATGTTTTAAGAAGGATGTTAGGTAGATGTGTAGTGAGTGGAGAATGAGACCCACTTTGTTGTAGTGTTAATTACTTTTAAAGGGTAAAAGGGTAAAATTTTAAGTGAGGTCATATCCATTTAAGAAAGGACCACACTTATGGGGGACGGACGAAAAAGGGAAGTGGACTACACTTATCAGGGACGGAGGTCTGTCCCTGATAAGTGTGGTCCGGATGGAGGGGCATGAGTTTTAAGAAGGATGTTAGATAGATGTGTAGTGAGTGGAGAATGAGACCCACTTTGTTGTAGTGTTAGTTACTTTTAAAAGGTAAAATGATAAAATTTTAAGTGTGGTTATATCCATTTAAGGAAGGACCATACTTATGGGGGACGGACGAAAAAGGAAAGTGGACTACACTTATCAGGGACGGAGGGAGTATATTCTAAGCAGGGTATAATAAATTATGGAGTAATTAATAATTGCAAAAAAAATTAAACTAAAATATCAAAAAAATTGAAAATGAAGAAAAAATAACGAAGAATATATATATTTATATAAACAAAATAGTGGAACTCTAAATCAATTGCAATTTAATTTTATAGCAATTTTGTTAAGTATATAAAGTTGAAGATAACAAATTCTACACAATATTCTGTATAAAACATATAATTAAAATAGAGTATATTTTTTGAAATAAATCTAAAAATATTTTATAATTTTGAATATGTGTGTTTTGAATTATTATTATTTTGATTTTTATTGAATTATTTTGTTATTCTCTTTCGATTTTTAACCTATTACCTCATTTTATCTTTAAATAAAATATTTTTATTATTCAAATTTATGACATATATCTTGTCCGTGCATCACACGGAGGGCAATACTGGTATGCATTAAAAGTGGTACACAAGTAGAAAAAAAAGGACATATGATATTGCAATTTTCAAGTGGTATGGAGAGTGTAACACGTTTTTTAAGAAAATGCAATTAAATATTTGTTGAGTGGAAAAAAGGGGCCACATTTTTGATTTGTTGTGATGTATAAAATATTATAAAGTTAGTGGAGTCATTTTTATTTATGAAAATACCACACTTATAAGGGACGATCCAAAATAGAAAATTAACCATACTTTTCGCGGATGGATAGAGTATAACATTAGAGATCACTTGGAATCCTCTGACTTAAATATTAGGGCAAAAAACATATAAATTCCTGACCTGTTTTTGAAATTCTGTTTTATTTCCCGACCTTTTAATTTTTCATCTAAAATCTCCACCTTTCAATTTGTCTGATTTTTCTCCCCAAAACAAATTGGGGAAAAAATCGAAGATGACATGTCCAATTTACAATGATGTGGCGTTCGAAACGACGTCGTTTTGATTTAGAGAATTAAAAAATAAAATAAATTAAATTACATGTCATTAATTATCTCCACATCATCATCTTCTTCCCCTTTGTCTCTCTCTCTCATCTATCTCTCTCTCTCACTGCCGACAATCTCTCTCTCTTTTCCATCTCTCCTGTCGGGCGCTCAATCAACAATTATTGCCACGCTGCTTTAGATCCACAACCATCGCATCATCTGCGGCCATAGCCACATCTCCGACCGCCGTCGTGACCTCCGCCCAACATCACCGCCGACCTTCTCTCTCACCATCGCTCCAGACCCACCACCATCGCACCCTATCCACAGCCGCGCCCACCATCGCAGTTCTTGCACCGGCCTCTATCTCCATCTCCGCCCGTCATATATGCATTTCACGTTGATGAAATACTTGTGTATTCCAAAACCATGAATCATGTAAACCAGGCATCACAGCGGGTAGACTAAGATTTGACTTGCTCACCGAGCTTCTGGTCCACAACGTTACTGCGCCGGAGGTCGTGGCGGCGCACCGCCGCCTAATCAGCTTCTGGTCGAATTTGGGTTGGACGTTGGAGGGATCCGCGACAATCTCTATTCGGAGCAGGCGATCGGAGAAATTGTTGTCGTTGAAGGCAAGGCGAAGTCGGATTGAGGATCGGCGGTGAGAGAGGAGTAGGCGTCGAAGTTGAGGGGAAGAAGATGAGAGAGAGATTGAGGGCCGGCAGGAGAGAGTGAGAGAGAGAGAAAGAGAAAGGGGTAGAAGATGATGATGTGGAGATAATTATTGAGATGTAATTTAATTTGTTTTATTTTTTAATTCTCTAAATCAAAACGACGTCGTTTTAGTTAAAACGACGTCGTTTTAAATGTCATGTCAATGTAAATTGGACATGTCATCTTTGATTTTTTCCCCAATTTGTTTTGGGGAGAAAAATTAGACAAATTGAAAGGTGGAGAATTTAGGCGAAAAATTAAAAGGTCGGGAAATAAAACAGAATTTCAAAAAAGATCGGAAATTTATATGCTCTTTGCCTTAAATATTATATACTCATTCTTGCCCGCTCATAATGTCTTCCTTTTTTATTGGGTTGTCCCACTCAAATTGTCTTGTTCCAAATAAGGAAAGAATTAATACTTTGATGGGATCTACTTATTTTCTATTTTTTTAATCCTTATTCTTAATCTCCTTGCCGAATAGTAACAAGACAATATGAGCGGGACATAGAGAGTATTATTTATTATCAAACCTCTTTTTTATAAATATGTATATCTTATCGATTTTATATTACGAATGTTTACAAAAAGCGTAAATTTTAGAGTTTTTCTTTTATAAATTATCTATAGTTCAATTTTAATGAGTTTTGATTTAAGTTCTATGCTAAGAAAAATCTAAGTTTTGATTTGATACCAAAACCCAACTGACTCCAACCGAGTAGATGATTGCATCAACTTAAGTGATATTTTCCAACTCGCCTGTTTGAGCTTTAGATTTTTTAAATTTACAGGTTAAGGAAGCTGAAGACAGCAGAAGATCCAGCTGTGCTATCAGCTGGAGTCAAATATCAACTGAGAAGTTTTCCAGCTGAGCAGAGTTCAAGACTGAGCAGAATCAAGCTCAAGAATGACTGAGCTGAGACAAAGACAAGAAAACACAGCTGAACCAAACCAGCTGTACAGACCAAAAGAATGTCAACTCTGAAGGCATCAGTTCAAGTCAGAGTTTTAGATCCAACTCCAAAATTCAAAAATCAGCTTGAAGTCAAAAATCCTGGTGTCAGAGGAAGTCATTGTACCTCGACCAATGAGGGATTGCCAACTCAGCATCCCAGTGTGCAGAACCTAGGATCTGACACTGATGAAGACAGGTGAAGATAAGCTCAACGGCAGATCAAGAAAATCAGAGAGTAGGTGAGATTCAAACGGCTCTTTCAACGGCTAGTTTTGAATCTCTACCTATAAATACCAGTCTTCAACCACAAGATCAAATATGAAAAACTCTCTACAAGCTTTCAACATCTCGAAATCTCTCAAGCATTCAAAAGCTCTCAAGAAGATCTTAATTTCTTCAAAGAACACTTATTCTTCAAGTGTTTTCTTTCTAGAAACTGCTTTAGTTTTTCGTCTGATCCCTAGGCAGAAATCCTTTGTATATCCAAAAGCCTAGATCTTGAACGAGTTCATCTAACTCAAAGTTCTTCATTGTAAGAACTCGTTCATAGTTGGAACCCCAAACACCAAACCCCTTCTTTACCCAAAAAGGTTAGGTTAAGGTTACGCAAGCTTGAAGCGCAAAATTCAAATGTTTGTAAGATTTTTTTCAGTACCCGGAAACTGAATGGTTCAGGCTTCTACAGTGCCCGCAAACTGTTAGAACACAACTCAGGTTCGAGCTGCGAAGTTGCTTGGTACTCGTTAAACCAAGTGGTAGTGAATTATCAGTTTATCTGGTCGTGGACGTAGCAGGAGTTTCTCTGAACCACATTAAATATCGTGTTCTTTTCTGTTCTTTATTTTCAGTTATTTTCAGTTGAAGAACTAACTCCATCAAGCATATCACATTTATCAAATTGCATACCCTGGCTGCTTGACCCAGCCAGCTGTGTTTTTCAAAAACTGCACAACCTGACTAAGCTGAAAACTTAAAGATAATCTTTTCAAAGCTGAGTTTTTCTAAGTACACGAGCTAAGTTTTTAAAACCACCACATTCCACACCGCCAACTGAGTTATCAGTCCAGCTGACCATCTTCGCTAAGAAGTCAGCAGGATTTATAACTGAGCTCTCACTCTCAGTTTTTAACTTGATAAAAAGTTGAAAAAGTTTTTATCTTTGGTGTATTCACCCCCCTCTACACCAAAGATTCCGCTCATGGACCATCAATTAATATCAGAGCAGTGGTTCAAAAGACCGCTGTTTCTGAATCAAGAGATTCATCTTGATCTTTCTCTGTCTGTGGTCAACTGAACAGATCCAGTTTGGAAAAACTCATATTACTGCATATTGTGCATATCTTCATGGATCTCTCTTAGCAGGAATCTCCCAACATTCTCAGTTGATGACTATGCCATCTGGAAGTTCAGATTAAAGAGTTTCCTATGTGCGCATCATGATATGATGTGGGACGTCATTACAGATGGACCCATCCTCATCTACAAGCAAGAAAATAAGCTTGTACCAGCTCAAGATGGTGGACAGCCAGTATACCAACAAATCCTCAAACCGAAGAATGAATATACTTCAGAAGAGAGGAAGCAAGCTAGTCTCGACAGCTTTGCGAGAAATACAATCTCATCAACCGTCTCAAACGTCTACCTCAGCAAAATCATCAACTGCAATACAGCGAAGGAGATGTGGAAAACCCTAGCTAAGCTGTGCGAAGGGTCAGAAGAAATTAAAGAAAAAAAGTTCACAATTGCCTGCCAGAAGTTCGATAACTTCAAGCAGCTAGCCAACGAGTCCATCGAAGGGATGGAGCTCAGATTTTCAAGTATCGTGGTTAAAATTGAAACAATCAGAACTGGGAAATACACCCAGCAAGAAAAGAACTTGAAGGTCCTTTCAGCACTTACAGCTGAATGGAATACGTACAAGGTAGTTCACCAAAGTCGAAGTGACTTGGGTGATCTATCAACAAAAAGATTATTCTCCCTGCTCAACGCTAACGAATATAACTTGAAGATCACCATGGAAGAATCTTCAAGCAAGCAAAACGACGGAGAGCTGACACCTGCACCGAAGGAGATTACTTTCAGAGCCAACTCTGAAAATTCTACATACATGCAATCAGCTGAGTCCTCCAAGAAGAAGAAGGACAGAAAGGATATGAGCAAGTAAGAACTACTCGAAGAAATTGCCATGCTGGTCAAAAACTACAACAGACTCAATACCAGCAAGGGCAAGTACAAGAAGTTCGCAAGAACGTACAGAGATAAATACGCTGCAGCTGAAGAAAAGTCAGCTGACACCTCAAAGTGGACAGATGAAGGATGCTTCAACTGCAAGGAGCCGGGACACTACAAGCAGGATTGTCCCAAGCTTTCCAAGAAAGAAAAAGAACTTCTGAAAGCTAAGGCAGCTGACAGAAGAAGAGCCTACATCGCTGACGAGGAGTCCGAGTGCAACAAAATGAATGATAACAGGCCTTACTCAGATTCCAAGGAAGATGCACTCATGGCCAATGATGAACAAGAATGAGATACTTGTTTCATGGACAGACTGACGGACTCGACGAGGATGAGGTAAATTCAAGAACTCAAAATTTATCTAACCCCTCACATCACACGAACACTCTACACAGGTTTCAGATTCAGGACTACCTGACTGGAGTTTAGTAGAGAAAGTTATGAATGGCTTCAAGGAGCTACAAGAGATCCTTGACATTACCATGTGTGAGAATGCCGAGCTAAAAGTTGAGTTAGAAAAGAAAAGAGCATCAGAAGCAGTTGATGCTACACAGCTCAGAAATGAGATTGTTTCACTCAAGGACAAGATAGTGAAACAGGATAAGCTAATGAAGGAATTCTACTATGAAAAAAAACAACTGTTGGAAGATTTGGAAAAGAGCACAGCTGAATCAGAAAGAAAGTCAGCTGAAATCACGGAGCTGAAAAAGTCCGAAGAAGCGCTAACTACGAAGATGGTAACACTCATCAAAGCTTCCACAACAATGGACGAAATCATAAGTGCTCAGCGTCCAGCAGCATTGAAGACAGGACTAGGTTATGAAGGATCAAAGGACATTACAAATGTTGCTTCCTCAAGTGGAACCAAGGTAACATTTGTAAAATCAAAAGAGAACCCAACTCCAGCTGCTCAACAGCAAATATAGAGAACACAACATGCTTCGAAAAAGCAAGCTGTAAGGCAACCTCAAGCACAGATCAGACAGTAGCATCGTGGTCAGTCGCAAGGAAAACAGAATAATAGGAACACAAAATTCCAGCCACAACAACAAATGGAGAGATATCAACCAAGATATCAAAGGAGATACCCAGCTGGATATCAGTCATATGATTACCAGCTGGAGTACCAATTCCAGCACAAATATCACACAAGACAGCAGAGACAAAGGAACGTCTCAGCAGGATACTCAGCTGGAAACCGGAAGAGATCTGGATATTAGCAGAGAAATCAAACTAGGAGAGCACAGAGACCAAGACCCCGCTAGCAGCAACAACTAAAGAACACAAAGAATGTGTACATTGACACAGCTGGAAGAATTATCAGATCAAATGACCCAATAAGAGTCATCAAGCAGATCTGGGTCGTGAAAGGATATCTAACTAACCCACAAGGACCCAATTAAAACTGGGGACCTAAATTTTGATTTCTGTGACAGGTCGCAAGGGAAAGACGCATCATTGAGGAGTCGATGAGAACACTATGGTACATGGATAGTGGATGTTTCAAGCAAATGACCCATCTAAAGCATCTACTCCGGGAATACATCGAGCGTCCAGGCCCTCAAGTAACATTTGGTGACAACTCCAAAGGTCTAACCAAAGGTTACGGTACATTTGAAACTAACAATGTTAAAATATCTAATGTTTCATATGTACACGGACTGCAACATAATTTGTTTTCCATTAGCCAATTCTGCGACAACGGTTTTTCTGTCAAGTTTGATGCACATGGATATACAGTGAAATACATGGAAACCAAGCAGATACTACTAAGAGGGAAAAGAGAAGGAAATATGTATTTTGCTGACTGGAACAGCAGCCCTCCATAAACTTGTCTTGTATCTAAAAGCAACAATGAAGTCAGCTGGCTGTGGCACAGACGGCTGAATCACCTCAACTTCAAGACAATCAACAAACTGGCTAGAAACCAGCTCGCTAATTGAATTCCAGATCAAGTATATGACAAAAGTCATATGTGCAGCGCATGTCAACAAGGAAAACAAACCAGGATTTCATTCTCTCTCAAACCAATACCGTCAACAGATCGCGTTCTTCAACTCCTACACATGGATCTCTTTGGTCCAGTGACTCCAGCAAGTTTCAACGGCAAAAATATACTCTGGTCGTAGTGGATGACTTTTCAAAATTCACATGGGTGTCATTCCTGTACCAGAAAAGTGAAACAAGATCCAAGCTGCCAATCCTGCTGGAAAGACTCACAACTCAGAAGGAGTGCAAAATAATGTCAATGAGATCAGATCGAGGAACGAAGTTTCTAAATGAAACGATCTATGAATATTGCGAAAAGAATGGAGTTCAACATAAGACCTTAGCTACACGCACACCCCAACAAAATGGTGTAGCAGAGAGGAGAAACAGAACACTAAAAGAAGCGGCTACATCAATGTTAGCCAGCTCTGCCATTCCGAAAAAGTTCTGGGCTGAGGCAATCAACACAGCATGGTTCACTCAAAATCACTCTCTACTCACTTCAAGGCAAGGAAGAACACCGTACGAGCTGTGGAATAACAGAAAACCCTACATCGGATATTTTAAGGTTTTCGGATCCAAATGTCATATCTTAAACAATGGGAAAACCCAGCTAAAGACGTTCGATGCAAAGACAGACCGAGGAGTATTCCTTGGTTACTCAGCAGTAAGCAAAGCCTACAGAGTCTTCAACAAAAGAACTCAAACAGTCGAAGTAACTCCCCATGTTACTTTTGACGAATCTTCATTCGAATTCAGAGATTCAATCAAACGAAGAAATGAAGGAGAATCTTCAAGGCAAATTCACACAAGAGCTCAAGAGACTCGAATCAGGAATCTGGCCGAACCATTAATATGGGATAATGAGCCAGAAGAAGAACTTCAAATCAACCAAGTAGAAGTTCCACCAGCTGGAAATCAAGAGGAACCTCCAACGCCAAATCAAGGGGGAATGCCATCAGTTGGAAATCCAGACACAGCTGAACCCCCAGCACCCTCTCCAGTTGAGCTCTTTCAGAAATCACCACAAGGAGAATCAAACTCAATTCCAAATCAAGTGGAGTCTCAATCTCAAGACTTAACTCCAGAACAACTCCAAGCCAGACGAGATCTAGCCACTTCTAGCATCAATCAGCTGGAAGAAAAAATTCGTAGAAGGAGAAGATGGATTGAAGATCATCCATCATCTGCCATCATTGGAGAACTATCAGACCGAGTCAGAACCAGAAGCTCAGCCGCTCAAGCTACCCCATCAAATCATCAAGAAGCAGCTGACAAAGCTCAACTCTCAGTAGAGCTAAAACTGACAGTCTATGATGAAGATACAGCTCTAATGGCATGCTATGTAGCTCAAGTTCCAGAGCCTCAAACCATTCTAGAAGCTTTAAAGAGTATACCCTGGACAAATGCCATGCAAGAAGAGCTGAATGAATTCCTCAGAAATTGTGTCTGGGAATTGGTCGACAGACCTGAAGGAGTCAAAGTCATCGGGCTCAAATGGATTTTCAAGAACAAGCTGGATACTCTTGGAGTTATCATCAGAAACAAAGCTCGACTCGTTGCCAAGGGTTATACACAGCAAGAAGGAATTGACTTCAAAGAATCATTTGCTCCAGTAGCTCAACTGGAAGCAATCAAATTATTTCTCGCATATGCATGCAGCACATCACAGATTTAAAGTCTATCAAATGGATGTTAAGTGTGCATTTCTAAATGGAGAAATCAAAGAAGATGTCTACGTTGAACAACCACCAGGATTTGAAGTGGAAGGAAACAAATTCTACAAGCTAAAGAATGCGTTATATGGATTGAAACAAGCACTTCGTGCTTGGTATGATACTCTATCAAATTTTCTTGTATCCAAAATATTCAAGAAGGGCTCAGTAGACAGAACCCTCTTCACCATCAAATTGTGAGAAGACATCCTAGTTGTTCAAATCTATGTGGACGACATCATCTTCGGATCAAGATCAACATTCTTATGCCAACGATTTAGAGAAATGATGTCAAAACAATTCCAAATGTCTATGATGGGAGAAATGAGTTTCTTCCTAGGACTTCAAGTCAAGCAATCACCAGAAGGAATCTTTATAAACCAATCCAAGTACGTGAAAGATTTGATCGCAAAATACGGAGTTCAATCCAGCAGAACAGTGAAGATACCGATGAACACCAACTGGAAGATTGAACCAGGAACTGAAGAAAAATCAGTAGATTCCAGCAAATACAGAGGGATAATAGGTTCCCTGTTGTATCTTACAGCCAGCCGTCCAGACATATCATTTACAGTCGGAGTATGTGCCAGATTTTAAGTTGATCCTAAGGAGGCACACATGCAAGCAGCCAAGAACATTCTCAAATATCTCAAAGGAACTCAAAATGTTGGGTTGTGGTATCCAGCTGAAGATAATCTACAGCTGACTGGATACTCAGACTCAGATTTCGCTGGAGACAGGCTGGACAGGAAGTCAACGTCAGGAACATGACAGTTCCTTGGAAGCAAGTTGATATCATGGTTTTCAAAGAAGCAAACTTGCGTTGCAACTTCCACAACAGAAGCAGAATATATGGCAGCTGGAAGCTGCTGCTCTCAAACTCTTTGGCTGAAACATTAGCTGGATGACTACGTAGTGAAGACTGGACAAGTTCCAATTTTCCGTGATAGCTCTAGTGCTATTGCAATTTCAGAAAATTCAGTTCATTACACAAGATGCAAACACGTGGACGTACGTCATCATTTTATCAGAGATCACGTGGAAAATAAGGATGTCATTGTTGAGAAAATTTACACAGATGTACAACGTGCTGACATTCTTACAAAGCCATTGATGGAAGTAAGATTCAAAATATTGTGTGGATTACTCGGACTGCTCAATCCGGATGAAGAAGCTACATCCAGCTGAAAGAAAGCAGAACCAGCTGGATTTCAAGCTCAGTTTCAAGGAGAAACTAGCTGAGGAGGAACCAAGCTCAGCTGAACATCAAAAGTTGAAGGGTTACTCAGCTGAGGGGGAACTCAATGCTAAACTCAGCTGAAGGAGAGCTCATTCAACAAATCAAATCACAACCGAGGTATCAGCTGACTACTATGATCAGCTGAGAGGTTTGCAATATCAAAATCCTAATTTTTTTAAGATTTATATATTTTTAAAATATTTGAATTTAATTCTGCATATCTCAGAAAGATAATGAATAAAGGTTTCAGTCTCATCGTATCATATCGTATCAAATCAAATTTAATTAAAAGTCTGCAAAATACTGAAGCATGGGAGTTTCGAGGCAGAAGTCAAAGCATTTCATCTACCTCACGCGTGCATTAATCATACGTATTGTACGATCGATAACCTGACGTGATGCGTGAATCACTCCCAGCCGTAGATCTTCATATCAAACTGCCACAATCTTGACCGTTCATTCAATATGGCAATTGATATTTATATCAGAGATACGCAAATCCTCGCCATACTTATCTCTAAAAAGTTTTTGATATCTGCATATTCATTTCTTCTTCTATATATTATTCGTTCTACTAACAAGGTTTTACAGAAGAAGAACATGGCATCTAAGAAGCCACTTTCAGGAGCCGATCAACATGAAGTCTTAGTGTCAAAGCTTCACTTTGAGAGTTGCGTAACTCTCAGGAACCACAAGAAATCGGAGTTTCAGGAGGTAATGAAACTCATTGAAAGAGTCGGTCTAACGCAGTGGGTGACTGCCAGACCCAAGAACATTCTTCGCCAGGAAGTAGCTGAGTTCTTCCTGGAGATGTCAAAGGAAAAAGACCGCCTCCACACCAATGTTTCTCTCAAGATAAAAGAGAAAACGGGACACACAACTCCCTGGGATGCAGAGATCAACGTCAACAGGATACTGGCCAAGGAGTTCAACCTGAAGACGTTCGGGAATCTCTCCCCTGAGTGATGCACCAGAGAGGAAGTCTAGTCAGAATTGGACAAGATGCTGATAAAACCGAAGACGTTCAGAGCGAGCATGTCAAAGCTCCTGCTCCTTCCCAAGTACCGACTACTTCTGGACATCACTCAGAAATGCATTCTCGGTATGGCTGGATCTCAAGGAGAGATCAGCATACCTAAGCTGAAGCCGATGATACCCATCCTCAGAAGTGACCCTGTGGACTGGTTCTCCTACTTTTTGGACAAGTTGGAGAAGGAATCAAAGAAAATCCAATTCAAGGATAAAGAATGCACCCGGTACAGCTGCAAGGAGACAATCTACTTGTGCTCCAAAGCCGCTTGCATCATAGAAATGATTGCCAGATCGCGCAACATTAGGTGGCATAATCCGGAAGAGTTTCCAATCTCAAGGATACTCTTTGAGAAGCCAAGTCAGCTGATTGACTTGCTGAAGAAAGCAGCACCTGAAGGAAAGAAGAAGATGCAGGAGACAAAGCAGTAGACATCTATTCCTTTCCAAGCAGGGAAGAGGAAACAACGTGAGGAGACAAAACCAGCTGAAGCACTGCCTTCAAAGAGAAGACTCAAATTCAAGGTGCCCAGCTAATCAGCTGAGAAGCCAGCTGATATCGAGAGAAAATTCGTAATGACTCTCCGAGGAGCAGAAGGACCACAAACGGTGGTTTCTTACGGTGGAGAAGAAGTTCACGTGCCAGTGTGGACATCACCATCACCACCACCTCATCTCCCTATTCCAGCTGATCAACTAAGCTTAAACCTCAGATCAGATGGAATACTTCAACCTCTTTCTCCTCAATTTCCTTCAGCTCGACAGGGACACTAATTTCTTGATAAAGAAGATGGAGCTCAAACCCCTGTACCAAGCTCACATAAAAAGCCCCATCCATTTGACGCTCCTTTGCAGCTGGATGATGAAAACCGAGCTGAACCCCATACCCACACATCATCTGAGGAAGATGTATACCTCAGTCCCTCAAATGTTGCACGTGACGCCTCTATCTCAAGGTTCGATGACCTTATGCTCGAAGGAGTCACAAGCGTACTGCAACTATATCCGGAGCTAGCTTCGCTCCCAGCCGCATTAGTCGCCGTCAACGACTTCAAGTTTTACATTGCTACCAAGATGAGCACTTGGTACGCAACTGAAGAGGTGATTCAGACCTACTCATTCGACCATCTGAAGTCTGAAGAAGTTCAACTGCAAGAGATTTTTGAATATGGAAGTCTCCAGGATGCTTTCATGCATCAAGATGAGCTAATCCAAAATCTGATTCAAAAATCAAGGAATGATGTTGTGCCACCCTCAGAAGGCGTCATCTCAAGGGCCAACTCATACCTCCAATCACTCAGCTGGATAGCTCCAGTTAAAATTGCCAAGGAAGTTGTGCCTGCCATCACAGCTGAGGCATCGACTATTGATAAAAGGCTAGCTAATGCAACAGCTGAGCCACAAAGTCCAAATATCAATAACACTCGCATTCTGGTCGAGATCGAGGCATCAAAACCCAGTACTTCAGAATCCGAAAGACAGACAAATTTAACCCAAGTGCTTTCAACCGCAATAAAGGATAAGATCGCCAAGAAAGTCGAAGAAACCATTCTGTGAATCTCAGCTGTAGAAAGGCAAGTCGATTGGCAAGGACAATCAATCGATGACATTCATCGATTTGCCCAGAATCTACAGGAAAGCACAGATCAAGATCTCAGACAGTCTCTCGTCTCTCACGGGATTGATCAATCCAATCACCTTGAAAAGAGAGTACCGGAGATTGTTTCAAGACTCCAAATTCCGCTGGATGTAAAATTGTCAAACTTTTCAAGTCAGCTGGATGCTATCTCACAGAAGAACCTCTCATACAGCACGGATATTCACCAGCTGTACAACCTCTACAAAGATCTGGACAGCACAACAGAGCTCAACATCGCCATAGCAGACAACACAGAAAAGATTGCTGAAGCAATTCAAGCAATTGCACAGCTCAATAAGACAGTCGTTCGTCTCTCCCACTTTGTTGATAATGCCAAAAAGGGGAAAGATAGTGAGACGAGAAAAACGTCAAAAATGAGCAAAGGCAAAACTGTAACTGAAGAAACAGAAGTCCAAGTACTTCAGTCTGAGATAAATGAAGTTGCTGCTGAGCTGGAAACAGAGGAACCAGTTGAAGCAAAAAAGGAAGCAGCGGATGCAGAAGTGAAGACCCAGCAAGCTGGGATTGAAGATTGAAGAATTGAAGTTTTGTTAATTTGAATTTTTTTATCCTAATCATTGTAATTCTTGATAATAATAAAAAGTTTTTTTTTAAGCTCACCCTGATGACAATAACCCTTTGTCCAGGCTCTGAACTCTGAACTTGATTAATCTGCTGAGACTTTCTCCCACTCTTAGATGTAGGGGGGAGCTTCGTGTTTTTCTCAGTTAGGTTTTGGCATCATCAAAAATGGGGAAATTGTTGGGAAAATTCTAAGTTTTGATTTGGTACCAAAACCCAACTGACTCCAACCGACTCCAACCGAGTAGATGATTACATAAACCAAAGTGATGTTTTCCAGCTCGCCTGTTTGAGCTTTAGATTTTCTAAATTTACAGGTTAAGGAAGCTGAAGACAACAAAAGATCCAGCTGTGCTATCAGCTGGAGTCAAATATCAGCTGAGGAGTTTTCCAGCTGAGCAGAGTTCAAGACTGAGTAGAATCAAGCTCAAGAATGACCGAGCTGAGACAAAGACAAGAAAACACAGCTTAACCAAACCAGCTGTACAGACCAAAAGAATGTCAACTCTGAAGATATCAGTTCAAGTCAGAGTTTTAGATCCAGCTCCAAAATTCAAAAATCAGCTTGAAGTCAAAAATCCTGGTGTCAGAGGAAGTCAATGTACCTCGACCAACCCAACTCAGCATCCTAGTGTGCAGAACCTAGGATCTGACACTGATGAAGACAGGTGAAGATATGCTCAACGGCATATCAAGAAGATCAGAGAGTAGGTGAGATTCAAACGGCTCTTTCAACGGCTAGTTTTGAATCTCTACCTATAAATACCAGTATTCAACCTCAAGATCAAATACGAAAAACTCTCTACAAGCTTTTAATATCTCGAAATCTCTCAAGCATTCAAAAGCTCTCAAGAAGATCTTAATTTCTTCAAAGAACACTTATTCTTTAAATGTTTTCTTTCCAGAAACTGCTTTAGTTTTTCGTCTGATCCTTAGGCAGAAATCCTTTGTATATCCAAAAGCCTAGATCTTGAACGAGTTCATCTAACTCAAAGTTCTTCATTGTAAGAACTCGTTCATAGTTGAAACCCCAAAAACCAAACCCCTTCTTTATCCAGAAAGGTTAGGTTAAGGTTACGCAAGCTTGAAGCGCGAAATTCAAGTATTTGTAAGGTTTTTTTCAGTACCCGAAAACTAAAAGGTTCATGCTTCTACAGTGCCTGCAAACTGTTAGAACACAACTCAGGTACGAGCTGCGAAGTTGCTTGGTACTCGTTAAACCAAGTGGTAGTGAATTACCAGTTTATCTGGTCGTGGACGTAGGAGGAGTTTCTCCGAACCACGTTAAATATCGTGTTCTTTTCTGTTCTTTATTTTCAGTTAAAGAACTAACTCCATCAAGCATATCACATTTATCAAATTGCATACCCTGGCTGCTTGACCCAGCCAGCTGTGTTTTTCAAAAACTGCACAACCTGACTAAGCTGAAAACTTAAAGATAATCATTTCAAAGCTGAGTTTTTCTAAGTACACGAGCTAAGTTTTTAAAACCACCACATTCCGCACCGCCAGCTGAGTTATCAATCCAGCTGACCATCTTCGCTAAGAAGTCAGCAGGATTTATAACTGATCTCTCACTCTCAGTTTTTAACTTGATAAAAAGTTGAAAAAGTTTTTATCTTTTGTGTATTCACCCCCCTGTACACCAAAGACTCCGCTCAGGGACCATCATTCTAGCTAGAAAAAAAAAAAACTTATGCATGTGTAATCACATTTTTTTTCCCATTTCTAATGACTTTGATATTAATATCGTGAGTAAATAATGTTTTTTTTTAGAATACATAATTTTTTTTTATAAAATAAACTTATCAAGGAGATGCGATTCAATTTGTTAAAATGAAAGATAAATAAGGATAATTTTGTGAAACGAAAAACGAATTTATTTGTCCCATTAATTTTTTACTAGGAGGCGTTTTTGGCTGTGGGGAATCTATAAAGGGAAATTAAATCAGGAGCCAATAAATCATTAGAAAGTATTTCATTAGCTTTTCTTTTTTAATTGGTAAGTGGAAAATGGAGATTGAATCTTAGTCCCTTTGAATAGGTGAGGAATATCATTGAGTTTTGTTAGCTTTTCTAAATTGTTTATTCTTTCCCCTATTTTTATTCCATATCATGTAATTTGGATTCCTCCTATATCCCTCTTTCCTCACTATCCCTCCACCATCTATCCGTCATTCAAACTATATACAAACCAAACTATTCGTGAGCTATTTGAATTTCAATTCATACGAACTTGTTTATTGAAGCTCATTAGCTAAATGAACCGAGGTTGAACTAGACAATATTTGGCTCGTAAGTGATTTAATGTGTAACTAACTTTATTTCTTATATGAAAATTATGAATTTTAATAAATATATTGTATTATTGTGAATACTATAATTTTTCTAAGAAAAAAATAATTAATATTTTGAAAGTAAATCAAAATTTACAAAGTTCGTTCAAGCTCGATTAAGCGCATCAGCCTCAGAAGTATTCAGTAAATAAAGTCCATGCTCAACTCAATAATAAACGAACAAAGTTTGAGCACGACAATATTTGGCTCGACTCGGTTCGATTACATCCCTGTCTGCCACCACAATCCCACACCTCCCCACCCGACCATCCCTGAGATTTTAAAATAAGGGGCTATAGCCTATAGGGAGAAAAAATAAGACTATTTATTCATAGACTTACATTTCAAATTTTCCAACATTAACCACTCATTTCACCTATTGTAGGCTTGTAGCATGTATGAGACAAAAAAAAGGTCAAGTTTTTCAAATAAATAATTTGGTAGTTTATTTTCAATATGAGACATATATATACACGCACAAGGGAAAATAAAAATAAAAATCAAAGAGAGAATTCAACGATTGAGTGAATGCACGCTTCCTTTTAAAGATGAAGCTTCTAAGTTATCATGATCTTGAAAATGAATGAAGATTCATAACATCACACCTACCAACAAAAAAAATAGACAAGACAATAAAAGTAGCTAGTAACATAAGATTGCTATGCTCTTTGTTTCTTTGGCCTTTTAGCAGCCACTACAAAATCATCATCTGTATCTTCTTCATCAGAGTCCTCCTTGCTCTTTCGTTTCCTCGATTGCTGCTTCGAAGCATTCGTATCTGGCGTCTTCTTCTTCTTCTGGGTCGAAACCCGGGTGCTCGATGATTTATTTTGAACAGTAAAACCTTCTCCTTTCTTCTTGACAGTGACGACGGTTTTCATTGGTGAACTGAGCTTCTGCTGCTGTGCCTTCTTCTG
The DNA here is from genome assembly GCA_031470985.1 of Agastache rugosa. Classification (NCBI taxonomy): domain Eukaryota; kingdom Viridiplantae; phylum Streptophyta; class Magnoliopsida; order Lamiales; family Lamiaceae; genus Agastache; species Agastache rugosa. The sequence goes on from CM062607.1 coordinate 11,015,801, forward strand.
TTTTCTTTCGAAGACCTTTTTCGCTTCCTCCTTCGGAAGCAAACCAGACTCCATCATCCTACAACAACATAAATATAAGTAAAATTTACCAGAAAATACTAGCTATGGTAGTGATGCACTATATTAGACGAATAAATAAAGCTATGGAGGTCCATTTTTCCACATTATCATATCAATTCCACCTCAAACACAAATATGAAAGATAACTAACAATAAGGTACAAATAAAACACTTTTCAAGTTGAGATGGATCTCAATTAGCAGAAGAAAAAAATACTTATATTTATCATCAAGCAATATTTCACATAGTTTTAACAAAAAATTAATTAAAATAACACCACATAAGAAAATGTGTCTGTCTTATTTATAATTTTTCCAAATACCTAATTGGCTAATTTGATCAACAATGTTGATGATAATCAAATGGTAGGGAAAAGAAGCATCCATAATAGGGATTAAAACTAGTCCCTAAACTTTAGAAAAATCAAGTATAAATCTACGACGTTATTAAAGATTGCATGAATGTAAATGTTAGCATCATACAACTAAAAGATTAAAAAAACTGAATCAATTCTTACAGATGCAATAGATTCATAAATCATAACCAGGTAACACCATAGGCATCCAAAACGTAGAAAAATGACACTCATACACTATCATCTCTAACATAGATATCGTCGTGCTAAGAATTTCAAAGACTATTAATATGGAGACACCTTGATATTTTAGATAAACTAAAAAGCAATGGAAACCTAGCCAAAATCAGTCTGTTGAAGCAAAGTACATTTGGAGATCAAAATTTTCTAGAATATTAGTCACAAGTCGGTGTCAACTACACATCATATATTAGGATAGTTCTATCGAACAAACACATTCTGCAAGTCGTATCAGATTCAACCAAGCAATCACCTCTGCAATCCCAACTGACCATATAGAATTGGAAGAGCCAGCACAAGCACAACGGGAGTGCAGAAAAAAACTTATCATATCTTATTTCTGCTATGAAACGGTACATTAACTTAGTGAGGAAGTTCAATTCTACATCGTAGAACCCTAACAATTTGCTTGTATTTAGTGGAAAACATTTACAAGGACACGACAGGCAAGTTAAGTGCTGCTTGTTGCCAAGACAGTCATATCTACGGACGAACACGAACGAATTATACAAAATTACAAAGGAAGTAAACTTTTTATCAAACAAATCAATGCCTGAAACTGTAAATGATACACCATGGTGAAGTGAAAAATACCTCCTCCGCTCTTGCTGATAAATTAGAGTTACAATAAACAAGAATACTAATGTGACAAGAATGTGATGAAATGCAAATGCATTGCTTCAATTCAAATAATATTTCTAAATAGAAAAGGCATATACCATAATGCAGCCATCTCACTAGTTGGCACTTGTTTGTACAGCGTTTCGTAGAAAATTCTCAACGGGTCTCTCTGAAACCAAAATCATAATCAAATTCATCATTACATAAACATTCAAAACTAAGAACACAGAGAGAGAGAGAGAGAGAGAGAGAGAGAGAGAGAGAGAGAGATCTGACTTCCTCAGGAGCGTCCCTCTTCTGACCGGGCAAATCGAACACTTTCTTCTCTCTCTTCTTAACATCCTTACTCTCACCACCTTTACTTCCCTTCTTCGCCTTCGGCGCGTCTTCTTCTTTCTTCCGCTTTTTCTGCCCCTTCACACAAAACCCACTAAAAATCAAAACACGAAAAACTCAACTAAAAGCAAAAAGAAAAAGAAAAAAAATGCAATCTTTAATTCTTGGGAATTGAAAGAGAAGCGGCGAAAATAAACCTTAGCATCCGTCTTTTTGGAAGATTTATTGGAGGCGGGCTCTTCGAAATCTTCATCGTCTTCCTCTTTCTTCACTTTGTTCTGCTCTTTCTTGAGTTTAGCATTGCTGTTGTTAAGCGATTTTTTCTTGCGGTTACGGAAAGCGGACGCTAAGCTCATATCATCTTCGTCGTCTTCAACTTCTTCTTTCTTCAATTGTTTAGAATCTTCTTCTTCAGCCATTTCCGCCAACTTTGAAATTAGTTTGAAATTAGTTTGAAATTGAAAATGCGGATTATTTGGGTACAAGTATGATAATTTTTCGACGATTTTCTCTTCTGGGGGAATACGAATTAGAAGGAGAAAAGGTGCAGTGTGAAGCAGAAAGAGGAAGGGTTTATCTGCTATGGTTTTTGACGAATCTAAATTGTTTTTTAAATTAAAATTGGGCTTTATTGCTAAAATATTACTCCAAATAAAACAAACAAACAAATAAACTGGGCTTTCGAAATAATGCTATTACGGCCCAGTAAATTTTTATTGTTTGTTCCTTTCAGAAAAAAAACAAAAAAAAAAAAAAAAGAAAATTCTTACTGTTTGTTGATTATAATCTAAAGGGTAGGTCTCCTGTAAGACCGGTCTCTAGTAAGAGACCGGATCCGGATCGGGCCAATTCAGGTCAAACGGGTCAAATCCGTTGTTCAATTTTTATTTTATTTTTTAATTTTTTGTGTTATCCTATATATATTGTACTGATGGAATTAAAACATCCCTGGAGAAGGTAGCGTAGTGGTTTAGGCCGACACTTTAAGATTCCAAATCTGGCTGGTGCGATGTTCAACCCAATAACAAGCATCTTTTGGTTATTTTTTTTTTAAATTTCTCACTATATTTCTTTATTTTATTGATAATTCTCATTTTCTTTTTTACTTTACTATTTGTATTTGGATGAATTATTATACGTTCAAAAGTTACTTTACTTCATGTTAATTATTAATTTTTATCACGATATAATTTTAAAATATAATTTATCTAAAAGTAGCAATTGTAATTAACAAAAGTAATAATTAACAATAAGAAAAGTAACATTTTTTCAAAGTACTAACAATTAACTAAACAAAAGTAATATTTTTCAAAGTAATATTTGTTGGGATAAAAAGTAATAATTCATGAGAAGAAAGGTAATATTTTATCAATGTAACAATTATCGTAAATAAAAATGAATATTTTTCAAAGTAATATTTGTTGAGATGAAAAGTAATAATTCACGAGAAGAAAGGTAATATTTTATCAATGTAACAATTATCGTAAATAAAAGTAATATTTTTCTAAAGTAATATTTTTGTTGTGATAAAAAGTAATAATTCACGAGAAGAAAATTAATATTTTTTCAATGTAACAATTGTCGTAAACAAAAGTAATATTTTTTAAAAGTAATATTTGTCGTGATAAAAAGTAATAATTCATGAGAAGAAAGGTAATATTTTATCAATGTGACAATTATTGAAAATAAAAGTAATATTTTTCGGGATAAAAAGTAATAATTCACGAGAAGAAATGTAATATTTTTTCAATGTAACAATTATCGTAAATAAAAGTAATATTTTTCAAAGTAATATTTGTTGGGATAAAAAGTAATAATTCATGAGAAGAAATGTAATATTTAATCAATGTAACAATTGTCGTAAACAAAAATGAATATTTTTCAAAGTAATATTTGTTGGGATGAAAAATAATAATTCACAATAAGTAAGGTTATATTTTATCAATGTAACAATTATCGTAAATAAAAGTAATATTTGTCTTAAATAAAAGTAATAATTGTCAGGATAAAAAGTAATAATTTACGAGAAGAAAAGTAAAAATTTATTTCAATGTAACATTAATTGTCGTAAACAAAAATAATATTTATCGGGATAAAAAGTAATAATTTATGAGAAGAAAAGTAATATTTTTTCAGTGTAACAATTGTCGTAAACAAAAGTAATATTTGTCAAAAAGTAATATTTGTTGGGATAAAAAGTAATAATTCACGAGAAGAAAGGTAATATTTTTACAATGTAACAATTGTCGTAAACAAAAGTAATATTTTTCAAATGTAATATTTGTCGGGATAAAAAGTAATAATTCACAAGAAGAAAAGTAATAATTTTTTTCAATGTAACAATTGTCGCAAACAAAAATAATATTTGTCGTGATAAAAAGTAATAATTCACGAGAAGAAAAGTAATAATTTATTTCAATGTAACAATTGTCGCAAACAAAAGTAATATTTATCGTGATAAAAAGTAATAATTGACGAGAAGAAAAGTAATAATTTATTTCAATATACCAATTGTCGTAAACAAAAGTAATATTTTTCAAAAGTAATAGTTGTCAGGATAAAAATTAATAATTCACTAAAAGAAAAGTAATAATACATTTCAATGTACCAATTGTCTTAAACAAAAGCAATATTTTTCAAAGTAATATTTGTCGGGATAATAAGTAATAATTCCCGAGAAAAAAAGTAATATTTGGGTATAAAAAATCCTATATGGGGATTAACAAATCTTATTGAAAAAAATAAATTAAAAGTTAAAAAACGAGAGAAATTTAAAAACAAGAACAAAAAGAATTAAGGATAAGAATAAAAATAGAGAAAATGAAAAAAATGAATTAAACAAAAGGTATATACTAAAATTGGGTATAATAAATCCTATATGGGGATTAACAAATCTTATTGAAAAAAATAAATTAAAATTTAAAAAATGAGATAAATTTAAAAACAAGAACAAAAAGAATTGAGGATAAAAATAGAGAAAATGAAAAAAAAAATGAATTAAACGAAAGGTATATACTTAAATTGGGTATAATAAATCCTATATGGGGATTAACAAATCTTATTGAAAAAAATAAATTAAAAATTAAAAAACGAGAGAAATTTAAAAACAAGAACAAAAAGAATTGAGGATAAGAATAAAAATAGAAAAAATGAAAAAAAAAATGAATTAAACACAAGGTATATACTATAAGCAAAGAAATGCTGCTCTAGATGGGAGTTGATCCCATGACCTTTGGTCACTTAGCGAAATAGCCAACCACCAGGTCAGCAAGTTATTTGTGTATTTATCCAACTATATTTTATTTAATGATTAAGGTCCGGTCGGGTCAGATCCGGTCTATTACTAGAGACCAGTCGCATGGAAGTATTTGCGTAATCTAAATAACAATAACTTGTATGCTCTAATCAAATCACCATTCACCACCTATATAAATTTGCAATTGCAACACCACATTAAAAATATATAAAAAATATTAACTCCAACTTTTGCAAACGGGATCACATCCAATTTTTTCAGTATTTGTAATTGGGGAGTTTTCTAAGAGCATCAGCATCCCTTGCTCCTCTTAATGTAGGATAGCGACCCGGACTATTACATCTGTTCTGCATTGGTGGGGCAGGATAGCAGGCAAGATAGAATGAGTTTTGAAGAATCTGATTTCTCATTAATTTAAAATACGAAAATTACATTAATTGAAAAGTAGAAAATTAATGAAATCAATGGTTTATTTATAGGTAAAATTAAATAATAAAAAAAAAGTTCGGTCAATTTCTACAACATTCGAATTTTTTTTAATTACGGCGCGTGCATTGTACGCGCCTCATAAAATAAACATTGTGTCCGACGCAATCCATAAGGGCGAGGCATATTACGGGCGACACGACATCACGACAGCGAGGCGGCTGGAGCCGCATATCGTGTCGCGCGATGTGCATGCTTTAAAGCATACTACGTCTAACTGTCTCTTATATGGCGTAAGTTTTTCCATCTTAAAACAAAAATTAATCCACATGTACTTACAAAAATCTACGTCATAATTTCGTTCAATAGAAAAATATGATACTCGTTACATATTAGTTTTGTCAAATTTAGGAAAATATGATGATTTTGCGGATAATAATCAGTTATGAAAACAAATCGTTTTAAAGAACAAATTTGTAAGAGAAAACTGATTAAAAAAATGGCCCAAGAATGAGCAAGATAGGCACGAAAGAAATTAGCCAGTAGTTATCGTCATATTTAAATACAATCACTATCATATATGAAGGGCATGTCACTCTAATAAATTGATAATATAATTTGGTATAAATTTATCTCTAATAGTGGGACCACAATTTTTATATCTTGTTTGTTTTGAATGATAATATATACTTATACTCTTTAAAAAAGTTGTAAAATGTGCTATAATATTATAACTCTATTTGTTAGGTATAAAATTAAACCTTGTGTACGGGAAAATGAACTTCCAGAAATTTACTACCTCCTAATCGGATTTTTCATTATATCAAGCAAATAAGGTATAGTAAACTAATAATAACATCCCTCATTATCACTCATTATCAATCAAAGTGAACGCACCCAAAGTGTTAATGTTAGATCGATAAATGTTGTTATATATTTTTCTCCACAAAAATTAGATGTTTGTATAGGGGCGGAGTTTACACAAAACACACCGAATGTAGCGGTTGCGGGTTCCCATGACATATATAAAAGACAAAAAAAAAAAAGAGAAAGAAATTAGATGTTTGTTTCTGCATAGTTAGACCCAAGAAATAATACATAAAAGACTATATATCATATTTTTCGTATAACTATATATGGTTTTTTTTAGAGAATTACAAGGCACACACACACACATATATATGTATATATATATATATATATATATATATATATAATCAAATTAAGCACTACACCACCATATAGGCGGGAATTCTATACCACACAAAGGTGGGACCACTACACCGCCACGCAGGGTGGAACAACTACACCACTGATATGTCTACGACTTTTGTTGTTTTTCTTTGTCTTTTTCTTTTTGTTTTGGTCTATTTTGAGTCAAATAGGAGAAAAGAACGAATAAATTGGAGACAGAGGCACCGTGAAGGGCACATACTCCAGATCAGTCAAATATGAGCATATTCAACCAAATCCGATCGGTTGCACTAGAGAAGCCCCCAGATAGCGATGAATCAGGCGACGAAACCCTCGGAACACTTCCGAGAAGCGATGGTCTCCGAAGTGTACCATCTGGTGTGAGGCATACCTAAAGCAGTAACCTAGTATGATCTGGAGAACATTGGCGCATGTATGACCTGACTGCTGAAGATGCAAAATGTGTGGCTAATTATATAAAGATCATGAGAAGTGTTGCTGCGAAGGAAATAAGATCAGAGGCAATAAAGGAAGGTCAAATCCAGCCAAGAAGGAAAGGAGTTGTTAAAGTCAATTAATTAACAATCAATCAAATTAAGCTAATTAAGGAAATAGGCTAGGGTTTCTTATTCCTTCCCACTATATAAGTCCAGCATGTGTGGCTTGCAAAACAACATCTTCTATGATCATCTATCATTTTTTTAACACCATTTCTTCTGCAAACTCTTTTTAGTTTATAAAATTCGTTCTTTACATTTTACCATTTAAATTCATTGTCAAGCGCACATCCAAAGCATACAACCTGGGCATACTGGAGTTGGTTCCAGCATTTCTTTACTTAGTAAGTTTATTTATGTTCACTTTTATATTATTTTACTATTTGATTTAATTTCTTGTGAGTAATCCCTTCGTGAGTTTTGGGTTGGAAAGATGAAGTGTTGACATGTTGAGACATTCGTGAGGCAATCGTGATTTCGGTTGGATTTAATGGTTTCGGAATTATCTTGAGCAAAAACAATGATCTGTTCGAGTCAAGTAGATTGACCGCTGCTTGGTGAGGACGTACCATGTCAAGCAAAGGCTAGGCATACAGTGATACAATGACCAGTGTGCCCATGACCGAGTAGTTGAGCAGCATTTTCAAAGGTGTTGTAGATCCGGATGATGAGGCAAGGGCATATGGGACCAATACAACGTTACATTCTCAGTCCTGGGCTCTTTTTATAATCTCCTCATCAACTGTGACGAGGCATAAAGCCACGGTTATTGTCCAAGGGACTCACCTCACGCTTCGAGGAATATAGTAAGGACGGATCTGGATGTAGTTTCTATAAAATGACGTGCCAAGAGCTATAATCCTCTTTTGGGAGCGGAGCATTCTGGAAACTTGGATGAGAAGGTTGATGAGCGGCGTGTTCAGGGATGCCGGATACGTCGAATATCCATGGAAGAGTGAAGTACGGCCCGATAAAAGGAAAATGCGATCTTCGGACCAAGCGATCATACAAGAGACAACCATTCTATATACCACGTATGACCTCTTGAAACACCCCAATATCTTTGGACCACGCTTTGACGGTATACAGAGCATAGACGGATTATTACAGCCGATGATCGAATGCAAATGTCAACATGGATTCAACCTAACCAAAAGCTCACTCTTTTTGTATTTGATATCTTTTACTTTATAGTGCAGATTTCCATAGCGTCTAGCATACAAGTGGAGACCGTGACAACTCAACTTGTTTGAACCGAAGAGGAAGATAGTTCCTCACTCCCTGTGGGATTGACCCTCGCTTGCCACTAAGACTAATCAAATCCGGTTATGGGCCAGGAGCGTGTTGTGTCCGTCTAGGACATACTACATTACACGACGGGTACGTGCCAAAATTGGCACCGTTGCTGGGGAGTGACGCCTAGCAATTTTGTTCTTCACAATCCATCACCGCTTACTGCGTATTGCAGGAAAGCGAGGTGCGGGATGGCAGCAGCTGCCTCGCAGACCCTTCATCAGTTGGCATATCCAACTGATCTAAATCTGAAGCCTAGCGGTATAACCTTACCGACCATTGAAGGCCAGTATGAACTGAAACCGAGCCTGATCCAAATCATGCCTAAATTCCATGGCATACCTAAAGATGATCCACTGACTCATCTCCAAGACTTCTAGATGATATGCTCTACGGAAGGGAACCAGGTATCCATGGGAGTACATCAGGTTGGTCATGTTTCCCTTCACAGTATATGGCAGTGCGAGAAAATGGTATTACACATTGTCCGCTGGTAGTGTGACCACATGGACTGAGATACAACAAATATTTATAGAGCGGTATTACCCAGCAGAAAAGGTGCATAGTATGAGGAGGACCATACAAAACATCTAACAAGGAAGGCTCGAATCATTCTTCGAATATTGGAGCCAATTCAAAGGGTTGTTGTATGAATGTCCGCAACATCAAATTTCTGAAAAGAATTTGGTGGAATACTTCACATAGTGACTTAAGAAGTATGAGAGAAGCCTCGTTATTGTAGCATGTGGAGGTTCAATTTTAGATAAGACACCGAAGGATGTTTTCCAACTATTTGAAATATGGCCAAAGAATCAGGAAAAGATGAATACAATGTGGAAACACCTAAGAAGGTGGAGGATGATAACTTCACTGAGTTGAGAATGAAGCTCAAGCAACTCGTAGCAGCCTCGGCTATATCAGAGCAGGTTCACCAGTGTGGCCCATACAACATGACTGGACATCAAGCTGATGAATACCCTCTCGTACAAAAAAACGAACCAATGGAAGTCTATGCTATGGGAGAAAATAATGTCGATCACATGAAGTATGATTCATTCTCCCACTCTTACAATGCAAAATGACGTGATAGCCCAAGTTCTCAATGGCTGTATGGTGAATGGCAGAATCAACAATTACCACCAGTATAGGGCATACTGCAGACGCCCTCGTACTAGCCAGAACCACAACAAGGACCCAGATGGAAAAAGTCAGTAGAAGCAATGGCCAAGGATGCTGAACTCTTCAAGACTGAAACAAAGGCCGAAATCAATGAGCTTAGCCAACAACTCTCCTATTTGGTCCATGATATAGCGAGAAAGACGGAGAATCAAGGAAAACTTCCACCGCAAGGGATCAATCCGATAGAGCAAGCTAATGTAGTCACACTACAAGGAGAGAAGAACCTGGATGACTTGCATGTCAGTACGCCTAAACTGTCAAACACTGAGGCTAAATCAGTCGGGACGGGTATACCAGACTCTAATGAGGCTGTCAGAGAAACTCGTAGCATTCCAATAAGGCCACGCTCTGAAGGTTTTCAAAAGTCGCTGATGAGAGATAACATATCAGCTGTCATACAGGGGAAGCCGGGAAGGTACCTGAGAAATGTAAGGATTCGAGTACGTTCTTTATTCCTTGTATTGTTGATGGTAAAGAATAGATCGTGCTATGCTAGAGCTCGGATCAACAATCAATGTGATGCCATTATCGGTCTATGAATAACTCAATCTCAGACCCCTCAAGCTAACCGAAATAGTCATACAATTGGCAGATTGTTCAAATGCCTATCCCGAAGGGGTATTGGAGGATGTAATGGAGAAAGTAGATGGCCTCATATTCCCAACATATTTCTATGTGTTGTATATGGGATACGAAACTCAAAAGGATTATATGCTGATATTAGGGCGGTCGTTCATGAAAACGACCCAAATCAAGATTGACGTGGACAAAGGAACCTTGACTTGTGAGTTTGAAGGAGAAACCATCGGCTTTGACATCTATGAGCTCAAGAAACAGATTGAAGATCGTAGGTCTGAACCTCGTGTGGAGATTTGGCAAGGTTGATTGGGGGCTGACGGTGCAGCAGTATGACATGTGGATAGGGTTTGCCCTTACTGGCCAGACCCTTGTATTTTTAGGTTGTAGAAAATTTATTCTTCTACTCTCCACTACTCCATAACCGCTACACACGATCTATACTACGTACTGATATCAGGGCACAAATCGTGGAATTCGGGATGCATTCCATTGAGTGATGGGTCAAACTTTTACGGTTAAGCCTCTTGTTCCAACGTATAAGTTCTCTCTCCCTTTTGTATTAGTTTTTATTTTATTTTGAGTCTTGAGTCTTTCTGCACTTTTACCTGATTTGGGATGCAAGCATGTTGGTTTGACTGGTATGAATGGTTGAATGAGCTTTATAATGCATGGATTAATGATAATAGTATAACCATATGGGACAAAACATACATGTGAGACTTGAACTGAAATTTTATTTCTGGTGTGAACATGCTGTATTTCTATTACCTAGAACTTGCATTGAGATTCATGTCATTAGCTAGTTGGTTTTAATTCGCATGATTAGGGCATTTTCTTCTTACTTAGAGCCCTAGATTGTTCTATACTTATATGAATCAATTGCTAATCATCTTGAGCCCAAACATTTCTTTGATAAACCCCCATATGAGGTCCTAATTCTGAAAATGTGTACAATCCACGCTTATATGTGAAAATAGGGGGAATGAACCTTTTGGTGGAAGCATGAAAAAGAAAGAGAAAATTTGGGAACAAAAATGTTTGATATTCATGTTGAAAATAAGGAAGAAAAAAGAAATAGCCCATCGGAATGAAAATAATAAAATAAGGGAAAGATGTGATGGATATGCTCTTACTGAAGAGAAAGGTTAGAATGCCTGGGATCGTAAGTCTAAAACTACTTACCCAAAAAATTCCCACCTTTTTACCGTATGCCTCATTACAACCAAATGAAGACCCTTTGATGAATTCGAAACCAACTTTATCATTCATTGTTTGAATCTTTATGCAAGTCTATAGAGGAATTGATACATCATTGCATGATAGTATACACTATGCCATACACTTAAGTGATCGAGCGTGTGAGAAATCTTTACATACTCTCTTATGTGACTGTTTGAGATTCATGCTATTTTACTGCTCATATGGCTTGTGGATTGATTATACTGGTGGATGCATGCTTGTTTAACCAGAATTTGTAATTGTGCAGATTTCGTGTCTTGAGTCTTTATTTCTTTTCTTTTTGTATCTTTCTTCGTCCGTGTCTTGAAAATCCATCTGCATACTTAAGTGTGTAGGTGTGATGCGTCTGCGACTTTTGTTGTTTTTTTTTGTCCTTTTCTTTTTATTTTGGTGTATTTTGAATCAAATAGGAGAAAAGAATGAATAAATTGGAGACAGAGGAATCGTAAAGGGCACATACTCCAGATCAGTCAAATATGAGCATATTCAAGCAAATCCAATCGGTTGCACTAGAGAAGCCCCCAGATAACGATGACTCAGGCGACGAAACCCTCGGAACATTTCCGAGAAGTGATGGTCTCCGGAGTGTACCATCTGGGGTGAGGCATACCTGAAGCAGTAACCTAGTATGATATGGAGAACATTGGCGCCCGTATATCCTGACTGCTGAAGAGGCAAAATGCGTGGCTAATTATAGAAAGAACATGAAAAGTGTTGCTGCGAAGGAAATAAGATCAGAGGCAATAAAGGAAGGTCAAATTCCAGCCTAGAAGGAAAGGGGCTGTTAAAGTCAATCAATTAACAATCAATCAAATTAAGCTAATTAAGGAAATAGGCTAGGGTTTCTTATTCCTTCCCATTATATAAGTCCAACATGTGTGGCTGGCAAAACATCATCTTCTATTATCATCTATCATTTTTTTAAAACTATTTCCTCTGTAAACTCTTTTTAGTTTATATAATTCATTCTTTACACTTTGACATTTAAATTCATTGTCAAGCGCACGTCCAGCGCATACAACCTGGGCATGCTGGAGTTGGTTCAAGCATTTTTTTACTTAGTAAGTTTATTTATGTTCATCTTTTATATTGTTTTACTATTTGATTTAATGTCTTGTGAGTAACCCCCTCGTGAATTTTGGGTTGGAAAGATGAAGTGTTGACATGTTGAGACATTCGTGAGGCAATCATGATTTCGATTGGATCTAATGGTTTTAGAAGGATCTTGAGCAGAAACCATGGTCCGTTCTAGTTAAGCAGATTGGCCGCTGCTTGGTGAGGCCGTACCATGTCAAGCAAAGGCTAGGCATACACTTTCAAAGGTGTTGTAGATCCGGATGATGAGACAAGGGTGTATGGGACCAATACAACATTCCACCTCAGTCTTGGGCTCCTCTTATAATCTCCCCATCAACTGTGATGAGGCATAAAAGCCACGGAATCATCCAAGGGACTCACCTCACGCTTCGAGGAATATAGCAAGGATGTGACTGGATGTAGTTCCTATAAAATGACGTGCCAAGAGCTATAATCCTCGTTTGGGAGCGGAGAAGTCTGAAAACTTGGATTAGAAGGTTGATGAGCGGCGTGTTCAGGAATGCCGGATACGTCAAATATCTATGGATGAGTGAAGCGCGGCCCGACAAAAAGTTAATACGATCTTCGGACCAAGTGATCTGTTACACCCAACTTGCAAACTAGTCAAGATAATGATGGGCTCAACACTAATGCTCACCATGAGAGCCCATATGACAGTCCACAGTAAGGATGACCCAAGAGAAAGATCAATCAACCCAGCAAGTTCAATGATTTTGTTTTAGGCTAGATAAATTATATCAGGTGGCCCCAAGTTTGTTAGAGGGGATTTGTAGTTTCTGCCGTTTGTCGTTTTAGAGTACCAAAAGGCCTTTGGCCATAAATAGTGTACCACCTTGCTTTTGCAGATTATGAATGAATATTTGATGTTTCTCTATTTTTCTCCCTGCCTTATCCTTTCTCTGGAGTGTGCGCTCACTTGAAGAGCAGTTCTTTCTTTGATAATCGTATCACGATCATACAAGAGACAACCATCCTATATACCTTTCTTTCAGTCATTGCCTTGTTCTCTTTCATGCATGGCTGATTCCGACGTTGTTGCTGCCATTGCTTCATTCGAGAGCCAGATCCTCACCACCAATCAGTCCCTCCAGGCCTTCATGACCTCAGTGGAAACCCGTTTTGCTGACCTCCACGTTAATCGCTCCCTCGATAGTACCCATACGTGATTCATGTTCCCGTCCGGTTCTTCGCATCAGTCCCGTCGTCCTCCGCCACCTCCGCCCCCTCTCACTGATGTTTCACCTCTGCTTCATTCTATAAAGATGGACGTGCCACGCTTCGATGGCTCTGATCCCCTTGGTTGGATCTTTCGAATCAAGGAGTTTTTCGATTTACACGGCACCCCTGATGATGTTCGTTTATGCATCGTCTCTTTCTACATGGAGGGTAAAGCCGCTGCGTGGTTTCAGTGGGCCAAAGCCAACAACCTCCTCTCCACTTGGCCGGCGTTTCTGGTAGGCCTCAAAGAGCATTTATTTTTTCTCTATTCTCTGATCCGCAAGGCTAGCTCTCAAAACTTACTTAGACTTCTTCGGTTGCTGAGTTTCAAACTTCATTCGAAGAACTTATGAATCAAGTCAGTGGGATTCTGGAACATCTTTTGGTCAGTTTCTTTATTACTGGGCTACGGGCTGATATTTACCGTGAACTTAGTATTTCTCGTCCATCGTCGCTCATCGAAACGTTTGCTCTTGCTCGAGCCTACGAGGCACGCATCGATGAGGCTAAATCTGAGTCTCGTTCCTCTCTTCGGTGGCCCCTTAAACCTTTTTCCCTCTCTGTCGTTCCACCGCTGCCTGTTTCCAAAGTTATCCAGACCTCTACGTCCATACCTCAACAACCGCAACCAACTCCGGCTCTACTTCCGACACCATCTCTTTCCATCAAGCGACTGAGCCTTGCCGAAATCAAGGAGAAGCGTGACCCGGGCCTCTGCTACAATTGTGACCAAAATGGTCCTCCAATCATCGATGCCGCAGTAAATTTCTACTACTTTGTGGTACCGAGGATGAGGACGAGTCTGACTCAGCAGACTTCTTACCTGCCGACTTCGTGGATGAAACAGATGTAGGTGATATCTCCAGTCTTCATACGCTCTCGGGCTCAGCTGCCCCTAGGTCTCTGCAAATTATGGGCTCTGTTCGTGACCATCCCATTCGTGTGCTTGTCGATAGCGGTAGCACGCACAACTTCCTTCAACCTGCTGTCGTTGAATCCCTTAAATTACCCATCCAAGCGATACCTCCATTTCGCGTTTTCATCGGCATTGGGGATTTCTTGGTGTGTAAACATTTATGCCCTGCTGTACAATTAGAACTCCAAGGGCAGTCCTTCATAATGGATCTCCATGTTCTCGCCATTGAAGGCCCAAGCGTGGTGTTAGGGATTCAGTGGTTACAGCAGTTGGGATGTGTTACTCACAACTATACTGAGCAATTCATGGAATTTGTGCGCGACGGCATCTCTGTGCAACTCCAGTGTGAACCGCATCCGGCATTTCCTATAATCTCTTTTCATCAATTGCAGGCCCTGTCCTCACACGACTTAATCAATGAGGTGTTTGTGGTGCATATTCGGCCAGTCACCAATGAGCCCAAGTCAGTTTTTATGATTGGGCCCAATTCTGAGATACCGAATTTCCCAGGCCCATTACAAAGTCTTTCTAATGCTCAAAGCCCTAAAGAATTGCACCCTCTTCTTCGGCAGTATATGCATCTCTTTCAGCCCCCGTCGGGATTATCCCGTCATAGAGAAACTGACCATCGCATACATCTTGTCCCAAATACTGCCCCTGTCAATGTGAAGCCCTACCGATACCCCCAGTTCCAGTAGGTAGAAATGGCCAAGTTGGTATCTGATATGCTTGCTCAGGGACTCATACGCCCTAGCCGCAGCCCCTTCTCCTCACCGGTGCTACTGGTCCAGAAGAAGGATGGATCATACCGTTTTTGTGTGGATTACCGTGCATTAAACACTGTTACTGTTCGCGACCATTTTCCCATCCAAACTATCGATGAGCTCTTTGACGACCTCAAAGTAGCTCGGGTCTTCAGCAAGCTGGATTTGCACTCCGGCTACCACCAAATCTGGGTCCACAACCGGGATATCCACAAAATAGCTTTCCGTACGGCTGACGGCTATTATAAATTTCTGGTAATGCCTTTCGGCCTTTGCAACACCCCTTCAACTTTACAATCTGAGATGAATCGTATATTCGTTCCTCACTTGCATAAGTTTGTAGTTGTTTTTTTTTATGATATTCTGGTCTATAGTCCGACCATGAAGGAACATTGTTCACACCTGCGTACTGTATTTGATTGCTTGTCAACTCACCAATACTTTCTCAAGCTTTCAAAGTGCATTTTTGGTTAAACATCGGTGGATTATTTGGGCCACATTTTGTCAGCGGGCTGCGTGAAACCCGATCCTAGTAAAATCTCAGCCATGGATCTGTGGCCGGTGCCCACTACACTCCGACAACTTCGCGTCTTCCTCAGCTTGACAGGATACTACCAACGGTTTGTGCAGGGGTATTCTACCATCGCTGCCCCCTTAACTGACCTTTTGCTTAAGGATTCTTTCCACTGGTCTAATGATGCTCAACAAGCGTTTGAAGCTCTCAAGAGGGCGATGACTACTCTCCCCGTACTATATTTCTGAATTTTTCAACCGAATTTATTGTGGAGACTGATGCCTCAAATATGGGGATTGGAGCTGTATTGATGCAATCAGAGCATCCTCTGGCTTTTATTAGCAAGAAATTGGGTCCTCGCCTCCAAGCTGCCTCAGTCTACACCAAGGAATTGTATGCTATCACTGAATCAATCCCCGCAAATGACGTCAATATCTCTTGGGTAGATTCTTTATCGTACGCACGAACTATAAAAGCCTCCGGGAGCTATTTCAACAAACTATTTAAACTCCGGAGTAACAACGATACGTTAGTAAATTACTGGGGTACCATTTTTGCATCAAATTCCGTTTTGGGAACTCAAACCGAGCTGCAGATGTTTTATCTAGGCTACCTGAGAGCGTACCCGATGAATCATCCGAATTATTAGCCCTCTCAGTTGCCAGCAGGCCCATTTCGGAACTTTACGATGCTCTTCGAGCAGAAAATGCTTCCCTACCAGATTTGGTGAGTCTCCATCAGCAGTTTGCTGCTGCCAACCAATTGAGCTCGGACTACTTGGTTCGAAATGGGATCCTATTCTTCCGCAATAAGTTTTGTATTGGACGCCTCACCCTTGATTCCATGCCTCCTCCATGAAGCTCACACATCCCCTGTAGCTGGGCATGGAGGCGTTAAGCGCACCCTCATCTGACTTGCAACGACCTTCTTTTGGCCGAAGATGAGGGCCACGGTGGAGGCTTACGTGGCGGCCTGTCTAATCTGTCAGCAAACAAAATACTCAACCCAACCACCCGTGGGTTTACTTCAGCCTCTGCCGGCGCCTAATAGAGTTTGGGAGAAGATTACTATGGATTTCATTACGGGATTGCCATTGAGTTGTACCTACTCTGCAATTTTGGTAGTCGTGGACAGACTCACCAAGTCCGCTCATTTTGGCCCACTTCCGGGGAATTTCACAGCCACTATGGTGGCAAAGCTATTTATAGAGATGGTTGTCAAACACCATGGTTTCCCGGTCTCTATAATCTCTGATCGTGACCCTATTTTTCTCAGCAGGTTTTGGCACAATCTCTTCCAATTAGTTGGTACCAAATTGCATCACAGTACAGCTTATCATCCACAAACGGACGGCCAAACAGAGGTCGTCAACCGAGGACTGGTGCAATGCTTGAGAGCCTATACACACTCGAATCCTTCTTCTTGGGCAGCGCACCTCAGCTGGGCCGAATTCTCTTATAATACCTCATATTGTGAGAGTATTCGCATGACTCCCTTCCAAGCACTATATGGCAGACTACCACTTACTATCCCTCCATATCACCTGGAACTTCCAAAATCAGGCGGTGGATGAATTGCTCATCGAGCGTGATCAACTCCTGCATCAGCTAAAGATGACCCTCCTGCAATTCCAACACCGCATGAAACAAAAGTTTGACAAACCCCAAAGAGAGCTTGACTTCCAAGTGGGTGACCAAGTGCTTGTACGCCTCCAACCCTACCGACAATCCTCTATTTCCGGCCGCATCAATCAAAAACTCGCTCGTCGATACTATGGCCCTTTCACCATCTCGGAGCAGGTTGGCCGCATCAATCCCTGCTTCTAGCCACATCCATCCTATTTTCCACTTCTCTGCTCTCAAGCCCTTCAAGGGAACCAACTCGGAGGTTGCTTGTGCACTGCTTCCCGATTCTCGTGACTCCAATCCTGTTGCTGTTCCCATAGCTGTATGCTCTAGCCGCCAAATTTTGACCAAGAAGGGACCTCAACAGCAGATTCTGGTACAGTGGATGGGGGAACCACCTGAGAATGCTACTTGGGAAAACTTGGAAGAATTCAACCAGGAATATCCAAACCTGCACCTTGAGGACAAGGTCCTAATTGAAGGGTAAGAGAGTGTTATACCCGACTTGCAAACCAATCAAGATAATGATGGGCTCAACACTAATGCTCACCATGATAGCCCATATGACAGCTAACAGCAAGGACGACCCAAGAGAAAGATCAATCAGCCCAGCAAGTTCAATGATTTTGTTTTAGGCTAGATAAAGTATATCAGGTGGCCCCAGGTTTGTTAGAGGGGATTTGTAGTTTCTACCGTTTGTCGTTTTAGAGTACCAAAAGGCCTTTGGCCATAAATAGTGTACCACCTTGCTTTTTCAGATTATGAATGAATATTTGTTGTTTCTCTCTTTTTCTCCTTGCCTTATCCTTTCTCTGGAGGGTGCGCTCACTCGAAGCGCCCTTTCTTTCTTTGATAATTGTATCACGATCATACAAGAGACAACCATCCTATATGCCGCGTATGACCTCTTGAAACGCTCCAATATCTTTGGGCCACGCCTTGAGGGCATATAGAGCATGGACGGATTATTAGAGCTGGTGACCGAATGCAAATGTCAACACGGATTCAACCTAACCCAAAGCTCACCCTTTTTGTATTTGATATCTTTTACTTTATTGTGCGGATTTACATAGCGCCTAGTATACAAGTGGAGACCGTGACAACTCAACTTGTTTGAACCGAAGAGCAAGATAGTCCTCACTCCTTGAACACATTGCAACTTCTAATATCCAGCCCATATTGACATTGAGATGTATATTTCTATCTTTTTATCGTAATTTACTCTTGAAATTATATAAAATGATTAATTCTATGTATGAACCTCAATAAATGCAAAGTTAAGTTAATCGATATTGAACACTTCAAAACAAAAAAATTCTTGTCCATATATACTTGTGGATTATAAGGAAAACAAATTTGTTCCTAAAACTTTATTTCACAAATCAATTCTGTATATAAATATATAATCATATATTCGGAAATATCAACTTTCAATATAGCAGAATATTACGTTGCATGATTACGGCCGTAGATTGCTGTACGAATATATTCTTTTTCCTTTTCATATGAAATTAACCTTTTCCGTATATATTGATCTATTTTTAATGGAATATCTTCTTAGATCAATAAATCTGATCGAATGGAATTTATGCTAAAGCATTACGCCGCATCCTTATATATATATATTATGACCTAAATCTTCTTCTAATCCAAAATAAATAAAAATTAATTAAAATAAAAAATGGGTTGGTTTGTGAGAGAGAGAAGGGGCGTAAGCTGGAAAGAGCAAACGCTAGACTCATTGTCGGCGCCGCCGTTGCCGTTGATGGTGTTTCTTGGCCTATTTATTATGTTGTTGTATTTTGCAACTTATTCAGAGTTTAAAGAGAAGATGGAGAGGAGCAAAATGGGATTCAAATTCGGTATGATTCTGCTGCCGGTGGTGGGAGTGGTGGCGGTGAACATGATCATGCTCCACCGCAGGTGGTGGCGCAACACCTTCGGAGCGTCGACGTCGACGATTTACCAAGCGGCGGCGGGAGAAGGAAGTTCGCCGTGGGGTTTGTTGCTCGTGGTTGGGCTGCTGCTTGTCATGGCTCATTATCACTCCTCGTTCCAATCTTGGTTTCGATCGTTTTAATATATTTTTTTTAATTTAATTTTGAGAAGATTTATTTTGGTTTGGTGAGTATTTTTGTTTGTGTGGAATATAGTTTTGGTTTTTGGGAGAGATTTTAGTTTTAGTGATGTTTCGAGCTACGGAGCAGATTTATGAAACCAAACCGAGTTGGAAATTTTTTTACCCGCTAAGAGTAATTCCAGTAAAATTCTCAAAATTTTACCGTTAAATTTGCTCCTAAAATTTTTCCTATACAATTTGTATTCTTAATTTTACAAATGTATACAACAGTTCTCCTATTTTCTACTAATTATTCTATAAAAATTATGGGCCAACTCAATTTGGGAGATAAGATAGATTTAGGGAGGTCCAAATTTGAGAGAATATTTAGGGATGTATAAATATTTTTGTAGGCCCTATCCGATTTGAAAGATCTGTTGGATGACCTTTTAATCTCATTTTTTTATATCATTTTAGCCTAAATTTAGAGTTAAATGATGATTTTAAGAGAACAGTGCTCTAAGTTTGGCGCACTTGAAAAAGTAGGACACTTTTTTTCAGGCTTGCCGGGTAGCCACCTATTAAGCATTTTCCAAACCAAAATTAATTAAAATTTCTCCAACCATATCCCATTCCTAACTCGATTAAAAATTAATTTTAAAATCTATACCGTTCCAAACCCGTTAGGTAATACCCGCTAAAAATTCAAATATTAGAAAGTAAACATCAATATTAAATAGTAGAAATAACAAAATACTATAAATATAATTAAAACATATGTAGAAAGTGTCTAGGAGATAAAGTTTACCTAGTTTTGAATTATTTTTTTTGAAGAAGATTGCATATTATTGATGCTATGTCATGAAATTTATTTTGGAACCAAATGAGAACTTTAAGAGAGACTGGGAGTCTGTAGTCTTGGCGGTTTCTTTGTTTGTGGGTTAATAAAAATAATATAAAATCCTAAAATTATTAATATTTAGCTAATAATTATAATTATATTATAAATTATATATAATATAACATTTTTTACCTTACATATACATATAAATGAGTTTGGGTAGCGGGTACCTGTAGGTAATTGTCCAAACCAACCCAATTACCCAAACTTATCACAGATTTGAATATTTCTACCCAAACCCACAAGTAGAATTAGCCAGAGGTATTCCCACAAGATAGACATGTAGAATTCACCACATACTTGCCTCTAGGAGCAATGCATATCAAGGCACCACCCAAGAATGCTAGCCAGGTCCGTAATTTCTTAGGCCTTGCAGGATATTACCGACAATTCATTGAAAGGTTTTAAAAAATAGCAGACCTAGTGACCGGATTCAAAAGAAAATGAGTCTTCTTGTGTAGTTGTGATCATGCACACTGAATATTTGACGTCATTTCCTTTATGGAGCTAGGAGCATAAGAACTTGAAATATCTTTTCACCTAGAATGAACTCAATATGAGGCAAATGAGGTCACTCTCGAGTTAATAAAAGACTACGATTGTACAATTCATTACCATCTAGACGAGGCAAATGTGGACTTAGCATATCTTGGTGGAGCCGTCTTATCTTGATGTTAGATTCTATATTATTAAAATATATTAAAATTACGTACCTCTGGATAAATCGAAATCATCTTTTAAAGTGGTGGTTCTTATCGCCATGACACTAACTCCAATTTCTATCAATATATATTTTGTTTTACAGGTGTACACCAACTGTTCGATAAAAATCTCCAAGATAGGCATCACATTTCTTACATTACTATCAAAATTGTCCCGATCTTTGAATAATATCAATTTGCATACTTGACCTATCTGACATGTATCAAGTCTAACACCAGATGGAATTTCAAACACCGAAAAATGACGTGTAAGGCTGAAAAAATATGTCCATATCTTGACCTATACTCGTGTTACATGTTCAATATTTGATTTAATACAAGTCTATACAATATTAGCTATTAAATTGACATTTTCCAAAGATTGAGATAATTTTGGCAGAGAATTCATAAATCATGTTAGATTAACTAATACTTTCTCTAGCTTAAAAAGATTAAGAAGTTGACCATACAAGCAAATAAATGATAATACTTTATAATCTCAACATATAACACCACAAGCAAAGATAATTAGATAACTAAACAAAAGTGAATCAAAGCAGAAAACATGATACAACAATGACTATGTCCATCATCTATAGGGATGGAAAACAATTGATTCTTTTTGTTTATCTTATGATGAATCAAGCAAGAATCTCTTCAAGACTTTTGCAGGAGTTAACTTTATTTTTGACTTTAGGTTTGTCAATCTCTTCTTGCAACTTGTTTTGGTTGGTGAGTTTCTTGGTTCGAGCAAGCTCAAGATCGTTGTTCATCTTCCTCTTGTACATCTCCAAAAATGTAATAGGCTCCTCCATCACTGGCTTTTCACCTTCTCTCATCTTCAATGGGTAAACTTTGGCATTCAGGGCCGGGTTCAAGAATGTTGCTACTGATAATCTGCTGCATTTTGAGTTCACTGCTGCTTGATGATCCGCATTCTTGAACCTCCCATTGCTTAAGTACTGCTTGATGAAAAATATTTCAAATTAATATATAGTTAAGAAATATATATCAATGATGCTACTTCAATATTTATACTTGAATTGTCCTATATATAACTCCAAATATATATAGTAAGAATTTGTTATGGCATCGTCTATGTCATAACATGTTTAGATGTATTTTTTGAACATTCAATCTCAAAATGTTTAGATGTATTGGTAAAAGAATGTGTGGATCAAAAGAAACTAAATGAAATATTAACATCTTCTGCAAGTTATTCCACTTAATGTACACATACTAAAATGTTATATGAGAATATCACATCTAGATCTAAACATTTTGGTGAAGAGTCAGTAGCAAAATACGATAAAAAATTATTAAAATCAAAGTAAAAATTATTTGAATTCGTGATTCCAACAATAGTGATTGTTGGATTAAAGTGGCAATTGGAACAAAAAAAGAAAATCAATAATCAAATCGATATTTTTACTTTCAAACAAAATTCCATTAATGTATATATCATGTTAATGGTCCTTAGAATGTGCAACAAGTTGCATTCTCATTGTTCTATTCCACTGTCGCACCAACTTTTCCTAGTATGGTTTATCTTTCTTATGTGATTTGTAGGTTATTGTGTAAGAGATAAATTTACCTAGTGATAGGTGCTGCAAGTTAGCCCAGCGTAAAAAAAAAAAAGACAAAAATTCGAGAGAAATAGGAGATGTGCACGTAAATTATTCCTGAGTGGTTGCTAACATTAAAAAAAAATTATTATTTAGATTCGGGTAGATGATGCTTGTTATGTCAGCATACTCATTTAATTGTGACATTTAACTAGGTGTTTATGTAAACTTAGCCAAACAAAAAAGAAGAAACATGAAAGTTCGCTACCTAACTGCAAATTGCAACTTATGACGTTAGTAAACTCTCCAAATATCTACTGTGAATATCTCAATACTCACACGCACAACTTAGCTCAATCAACTTGTGATTTCCAAATCTAAAATCAAGATAAGAAAACTTTGAAGAAAAACTTGAAATCAACGAATACGACGCAGACGATTACGTGGTTCAGATCATGAAGATCTTACGTCCACGGGAGGTTAATTGGATGCTTTATTACTCAATCAAGATAAGAAGATTACAGCTAACAATGATTAAGATCCCACAGCTATTCTCTACCCCAAGAATCTCTCACTGTAAATCTCACATTCCCTTAGCTCACTTCTCGCCTTTTCTTCTATCTGTTCTCTCATTCCCAAATGATAAAAACAGAAGAATGAATCATCCAAAATCACAACTGCAAGTTTACAATTTATATCTAAAGAATGAACTGATCACCGCCGCTCATATCCAACACTCGAGATCAACTCCATGCGGATTGATGAGCTGGATAAAATCTGTTATAGCTTACACATTTTGTTATTTGCACAGCAGTCCTTCAACCCTTCATAATTGCAGTTGTATTTCTTGATCATGTGACATATTATGCAGTCACATTTCTTAACATCTACCACATGAGAATTTTGATGAATAATACTTTCTCCGTCCTATTTAAGATGACCTAGTTTTCATTTTGAAATGTTCCATTTAAAATGGCCTAGTCCAAAAAAGGAAACTATCTTCTCTCACAAAAATGTGAGCTCCACTACTTTCTATCTCTTTATTCTTTAATTAAACTTCTCCTAAATACCCGTATCGAAAATAAATGAATCATCTTAAAAGAGACGAAGGTAGTAATAAACTAGAGAGAGAAGGATGAACTTACATGACCATAGTCACCAAGATTGATCACAAACGCCCCTTCCACGGGTTGAACCGTGATCCACGTGCTACCTCCATCCCGGGTTGCCTGAAGCCCACCCACTTGATCTTGGAGCAGCAGAGTTATCAAACCCGGATCCGTGTGCCGCTTCAAACCCAATGTGAGGTCCGGCTGAGGGCATTTCGGGTAGAAATTTACCACTATTTTCTGATCCATATCCACACATGCTTTAGCGAGAGCATCCTTTGGAAGGTCCATCGCTTCTGATAAAATCTGTAGCAATTTGCAGCCAAGCTCCATCACTTGCTCGCTGTACGTCTCCGTTGCCGCCCGCCACCCGCCGGGATTATCAGGCCATCTCGAGTAGTCCCGGGCCGCCACCGGGTATGAAAAATATGTCACTATTTTGCGCCAGTCTTGTACCAATTCTCCCTTCATCCAATATTGATTTATACACAGTCAGTGCATTAAGGTGTTATCATAGAATATAAAATACTATTTACAAGATTTTTTTCTTTCTCATAACACCTAATGTCAATATTAAAATAAACTTAAAATGTCTTCTGCAACATGCAATTCGACCGGACGTGATGATCTTAGTTTGATTCATCTATTACATCCCACCGATACACATCCGGGAGTTGGCGCTTCAGAGTTAAGACTTTGTCCCAAAGTCATCGAACGTACGATCAAATTGACGATACGAAAGAACAATTCAAACAATAGGCTAGCTTCAAAAACCCCTGATCAATTTTAACTTCAATGTCTGATAAATATGTAAATCACAACTCTAGCGTCACATGAAAAACTGAATTGATCTGAATTGCAAAACAATTACTAAGGTTGAATATTAAATTGCTACATTTCAGAAAATTGGTCTATATTACAAATCACCCCAAATGTTGAGTATTAAATTGTAATTAACTACTTCTATATATATATAAAATAATTAATATTTTTGGTGATAATATCATACAAAAATTCACGGTCCAAAACGGGACAATTTTTTTTATTTATATGAATCTATTTTTCGAACCAATACTCATATCGCGAGTACGAGTTATGCTTATCCTTATCCTTGTCGTATATAGAAAGATATATGAATCTTAGCCTTAAAATTGAATTGGGTGTAACTTTGGAAATAGTTAAGCATTAGTTAATTTATGAAAACCATACAATTAACTTTAATAATTAAATTGGAAAAAAAGTAATATTACCTGAAGGTGGCTAGAGACAATGAAACCACCTTTCTTGCCACCTGACATATCAAACCTAAGCTTCTCTTTGGATTCCAATGCAAAGAATTCCCGAGCTAACTTACTCATATTTTCTACTACACTTAACTCAACCCCATGATCAACCACTTGAAATATACCCCAATCCTCACACGCCGCCACTATCCTCCGCCGCACCTCCTCCTTCTTGCCGCCGCTCTCGTCGATCCCGGCAAGCGATATCACCGGAATCTCGTTGCTAAATTGGTTGTAGGCCACCTTAGGCCTCTCATCTTCATCTCTAATAAATTTGGGGTGGAGGGAGCCCTCCTCAGAAAGAGGTATTTTCATTTGAGCCATATTATTATTTTTTTTCTTTTTTCCTATAGGATTATTTTAATTAAGGCTGTTATTGCTTTCTTTTTTCTTTTTCCCTATTTTTCAAGATTGGCATTAGATTTTTATACGGTCATAGCAATCGCAGAACGTGATTTTACTTGCACCTAACTTTCTCCCAACTTAACTTTCAACTTCGATCTTGTTGAAGAAACACAAATTAGCAAAGTATCCATTTTATGTGGGCCGCAATTTAATAAATCTTTTATTCTGCCTAATGAGGGCTTGAAATCGTGGGAAGTTTCTTAAATGGTGTGTACACGGCTTCAACAATTTTCATTTTTCTTTTTTTTAATGTTTGAATAGATATGATCGTTCTTGTGATCATGTTCGAATCTCACCAACACTTTATAAGTCAAGTCTATTGTTTCGCGGTTTTCATAGTGTGATTTACTTCTCTTATGTTATTTTGCAGACCGTTGCATAAAAACAATGTGCATCTCAGTTGCGCCTACGGTTGCTCTCGTCTTGAAGAATTTTTTGTTTTTAATTAATTACTCTAATATTTCATTGTTCTTAATTAGGATTAAATTAATTTTAAAAGAGATTTCATAAATTCTAATTATAATTAATAAATCCTAATTGGAATTTAATTAACCCTAATTAGGGATTAAAAATTCTAATCGGGATTAATAAAATTTAATTGAGGATTAATTAATAATAATAATAATAATAATAATAATAATAATAATAATAATGATAATAATAAGTTTCAAACAAAAGAAAAATAATAAAACTTAATATTTGAGATTGAAAAATGGATCAACAAAAATAGTTTAATTAAGTGCACGTTTGGATCAAGAGTACGTGACTAGAAAAATGAGTGTCTCAAACTGCTAATAAGTCCATATTACTCATTCTTTCAAATGTCGGATAAGAACAAATATAGAAGGGAAGAAAAATAAATAATTGTGTCTAATATTACAGGGGGAAAAAACATCAACATTTATTGTAAAAATATTGTTGGGAAAATTCTAAGGTTTGATTTGATACCAAAACCCAACTGATCTCCAACGTAGTAGACGAATGCGCAAACCTAAGTTATGTTTTTCAGCTCGCCTGTTTGAGCTTTAGATTTTCTATCTTTACAAATAAGGAAGCTGAAGACAGCAGAAGACCCAGCTGAGTAATCAGCTGCACCCAAAGTCAGCTGAAAGGTTTTCTAGCTGAACAGAGTTCAAGACTGAACTGAGTCAGACTAACTATTTCAAGTAAAGAAGATTGGATCCAGCCAAGGAGATCCAACGGAGCAGAGCAAATCGAGCTGTCTTAAGTCTAAGAGATTCAGCTGAGCAGACAAAAGGGAACTAACTCTGAAGACATCACTTCAGGTCAGATTACCCAATCCAGCTCTAAATTCAAAAACTAGCTCCAAAGGTAGAGATCCCGGTGTCAGAGAAAGTTAATTTACCTCGACCAATGAGGGATCGACATCTCAACATACTAGAAAGGCGAACCTAGGATCTGACACAATGATGAAGACAAGTGAAGATACGCTCAACGGCAGATAGACAGATCAAAGAGTAGGTGAGATTCAAACGGCTCTTCCAACGGCTAGTTTTGAATCTCTACCTATAAATACCAGTCTTCAACATCAGAATCAAAACGAAAAATTCTCTACAAGCTTTCAACTTCTCCGAATCTCTCAAGCATTAAAAAGCTCTCAAGCAGTTCTCAAATCCTTTGAAGAACACTTAAATCTTCAAGTGTTTTCCTTTCTAGAAACTGCTTTAGTTTTTCGTTTGATCCCTAGGCAGAAATCATAGTAAATCCAAAGCCTAGATCTGAACGAGTTCATCTCCCAAAATTGGAAATCATAGTAAATCCAAAGCCTAGATCTGAACGAGTTCAACTCATTCAAAGTTGGAAACCCAAACCCAAACCCAAACCCAAACCCTTCTTTATCCAGAAAAGGTTAGGTTAAGGTTACGCCGTCTCGAAGCGTGACATTCGAGTGTCAAAGGTTTTTCAGTACCCGGAAACTGAAAGAATACAGGCTTCTACATTGCCCGTAAACTGTTAGAACACAGCTCAAGTTAGAGCTGCGAAGTTGCTTGGTACTCGTAAACCAAGTAGAAATCCTTTGTGGATTTACTAGTTAAATCTGGTCGTGGAAGTAGGAGTTGTTTCTCCGAACCACGTTAAATTTTGAGTTCTTTATTGCTTTCTTTATTCTCTGCATTTGATTTCTTTAAAGAACTAACTGCATTAGCACATGACAAGTTTTCTAGCTCAAAGTTCTCTGGCTGTGTGATCCAGCCAGCTGCATTATTTTCAAAACTGCTTAACTGAAAACTTAAATTAAGTTTTTCGGAACTCTTGTAAAGGGAACGAGCTAAGTTTTTTCAAACCACCACATTCCGCACCGCCAGCTGAGTAATCAGTCCAGCTGACCATCTTCCTTAGAAGTCAGCAGGATTCATAACTGAGCTCTCTCTCAACACATTTTTAATCTGCAAAAGTTTTCAAAAATCCCTCTTCGGTGTATTCACCCCCCTCTACACCGAAGACCTCGTTCCTGGACCATCAATTGGTATCAGAGCAGTGGTTCAAAAGACCGCTGTTTCTGAATCAAGATATTTGTCTTGAAATTCTCTGCCAGTGGTCAACTGAACAGATTCGTTTTCAGAAAAAGTCATCCTAGTGCATTCTGTACATTTCTCCATGGATTCTTATCTTAACAGGAATCTTCCCACCTTCTCGGTTGATGATTATGCAATCTGGAAATTCAGATTGAAAAGCTTCCTTTGTGCGCATCATGACATGATGTGGGACGTCATCACAGACGGACCCATCCTCATTTATAAGCAAGGAAATGAACTTGTACTAGTCCAAGATGGAGGACAGCCAGCGTACCAGCCAATTCTCAAGCCAAAGAAGGAATATTCTTCAGAAGAGCGAAAGCAAGCTGGATTAGACATCTTTGCAAGGAACACCATCTCATCAACAGTCTCCAACGCCTACCTCAGCAAGATTATCAAGTTTGAGATAGCCAAAGACATGTGGAAAACCCTAGCCAAGCTATGTGAAGGGTCAGAAGAGATCATAGAAAACAAATTCACAATAGCTTGCCAAAAGTTCGACAACTTCAAGTAGCTAGCCAACGAGTCCATCGAAGCGATGGAGCTCAGGTTTTCTAACATAGTCGTCGAGATAAAAACGATCAGAACTGGGAAGTATACCCAGCGGGAGAAAAATCTGAAGGTTCTTTAAGCTCTTTCAGCTGAATGGAACACTTACAAAGTAGTTCACCAAAGTCGAAGTGACTTGGGTGATCTATCTACAGAGAAGTTGTTCTCACTTCTAAAAGCCAACGAATATAACTTGAAGATTACCCAAGAAGAGTCTTCAAGCAGACAGAATGAAGGAGAACTGACCCCAGCTCCAAAAGAAATAGCTTTCAAAGCCAACTCTGAAAAGTCAGCTCATGTCAAGACAGCTGAGTCCTCCAAGAAGAACAAGGACAAAAAGGATATGAGCAAAGAGGAGCTACTCGAAGAAATTGCCATGTTGGTGAAAAATTACAACAGACTCAATACCAGCAAAGGCAAGTACAAGAAATTCGCCAAAACGTACAGAGACAAGTACGCTGCAGCTGATGAAAAGTCAGCTGACACCTCAAAATGGATAGAGGAAGGCTGCTTCAATTGGAAGGAGCCGGGACATTACAAGCAGGACTGTCCCAAACTGTCCAAGAAAGAAAAAGATCTTCTGAAAGCGATGGCAGCTGACAGAAGAAGAGCATATATAGCAGATGAAGAGTCTGAGTGCAACAAAATAGATGATGACATGCCTTTCTCAGACTCAGAGGAAGATGCACTCATGGCTCGTGATGATCAAGACTGGGATGCTTGCTTCATGGGACAGACAGACGGACTCGACGGCGATGAGGTAACTTCTAAAACTCAAGTTGTATCTAACCCATCACCATCACACGAACACTCTACGCAGGTCTCTGAATCAGAAGGACAACCTGATTGGAATCTGGTAGAGAAGGTCATGAATGATTTCAAGGATCTACAAGAGATTCTTGATGTCAAAATGTATGAAAATGCTGAGCTGAAGGTAGAACTGAAAAAGAAAGAAGCATCAGAAGCAGCTGATGCTACACAGCTCAAAGAGGAAATAGTGTCGCTCAACGAAAAGATAGTCAAATAGGATCAGCTGATGAAAGAATTCTACTATGAGAAAAAATAGCTAGTGGACGAATTGGAAAAATCCACAGCTGAGTCAGAAAGAAAGTCAGCTGAGGTCTTGGAACTGAAAAAGGTCAAAAGACACACTAACCACAAAGCTGGTAGCACTTATCAAAGCTACATCAACGATGGACGAAATAATTAGTGTGCAATGACCAGCAGCATTAAAGACAAGATTGGGTTATGATGGATCTAAGGACTTAACAAATGTTGTGACTACCAAGTGGAACCAAGGTAACATTTATGAAAGTAATAGAGAACCCAATTCCAGCTGCACAACAGACTGAGAAACAGGAAACACAGCAAGCTCCTAGAAGACAAGCTGTAAGACAACCCCAAGCACAAATCAGATAACAGCATTGTGCTCAGCCACAACGAAGGAATAAATTAAGCTGGACAATTCAGATACCAGCAATATCAGTAGCAAGTGGCAAGATATCAACCAAGATATCAGAGAAGATACCCGGCTGGATATCAGTCATATGATCACCAGCTGGATTATCAATTCCAGCCGAGATACCAAGCTAGACAGCAGAGACAGAGACAAAGAAATGTCTCAGCTGTACACTCAGCTGGAAACCAAAGAAGAACTGAACAACCAAGAAATCAAGCTGGGAGACGACAGAGGTCAAGACCCAGCCAACAGAGTCAAACAAAGAACGTAAAGAATGTGTTCATAGACACAACTGGGAGAATTATCAGATCAAATGATCCAATCAAAGTCATCAAACAGATCTGGAACGTGAGGGGATCTCTAACTAACCCATAAGGATCCAATCACAACTGGGGACCTAAATTTTGATTTCTGTGACAGGCTGCAAGGGAAAGACGCATCATAAAAGAGTCGATGAGAACGCTGTGGTACATGGACAACGGATGTTCAAAGCACATGACTCATCTGAAGCATCTACTCCAAGAATACGTAGAGCGTCCAGGACCTCAAATAACATTTGGTGACAACTCCAAAGGTCTAACCAAAGCTTACGGTACATTTAAAACTAACAATGTTAAAATATCTAACGTTTCATATGTGCAAGGATTAAAACATAACTTGCTTTCCATTAGCCAATTCTGCGACAATAATTTTTCTGTCAAGTTTGATGCACAGGGATGTACAGTGAAGAACTGGGAAACCAAGCAGGTATTACTGAGAGGGAAAAGAGAAGCAAACATATATTTTGCTGACTAGAACAATAGCCCTCCAAACACATGTCTTGTATCGAAAAGCAGCAATGAAGTCAGCTGGTTGTGGCATAGACGGCTGAATTATCTAAACTTCAAGACAATCAACAAACTGGCTAGAAACCAGCTCGCTAATGGAATTCCATATCAAGTTTATGACAAGAGTCATATTTGCAGCGCTTGTCAATACGGAAAACAGACAAAGATTTCATTTTCTCTCAAGCCAACGCCCTCAACTGATCGAGTTCTTCAACTTCTTCACATGGATCTATTTGGTCCAGTGATACCAGCAAGTTTCAATGGCAGAAAATACACTCTGGTCATAGTGGATGACTTCTCCAGATTCACATGGGTGTTATTCATGTACCAGAAAAGTGAAACAAGATCAAAGTTGTCGGCCCTGCTGGAAAGATTGACAACTCAAAAGGAATGCAAAATTATCTCAATCAGATCAGACCGAGAAACTGAGTTTCTGAATGAAACTATGTATGAATTTTGTCAGAAGAACGGAGTACAACATCAAACCTCAACTGCACGCATACCTCAGCAGAATGGTGAAGCTGAGAGGAGGAATAGAATACTCAAAGAAGCAGCCACATCAATGTTGGCAAGCTCAACCATTCCAAAGAAGTTCTGGGCTGAAGCAATCAATACAGCATGCTTCACTCAGAATAGATCGATTCTCACATCCAGACAAGGAAAGACTCCGTACGAGCTATGGAACAACAAGAAACCCTACATCGGGTACTTCAAGGTTTTCGGTTCAAAATGTCATATCCTAAACAACGGAAAAACCCAGCTGAAGGCGTTCGACGCCAAAACTGACCGAGGAGTATTCCTTGGTTACTCAGTTGTGAGTAAAGCTTACAGAGTCTTCAACAGGCAAATGCAAACAGTAGAAGTGACTCCTCATGTCACTTTTGATGAAACATCATTCGAATTCAGAAAGTCGATCAAACAAAGAAACACAGCTGGAACTTCAAGCACCGGTCCAGCACAAACAAGATCTCAAGAAATTTGAATCAGGAATCTTGCTGAACCATTGATTTGGGATGATAAACCAAGAGAACCTCAAATCAATTCAACAGAGGCAAATCAACCAGCTGAAAATCTAGAGGGAACCCCAGTATTAGACCAAGGGGGAATTCCACCAGCTGGAAATCCAGACCCAGCTGACTTCCCAGCTCCCTCTTCAGTTGAGTTCACTCAGTTCTCGCCTCAAGTACAGTCTAATTCAAATCCAAGTCAAAATGAGTCTCAAGACATGACTCCAGAACATCTCCAAGTAAGACGTGACTTAGCAACATCTAGCATCAATGAGCTAGAAGAAGAAATTAGAAGAAGACGAAGATGGATTGAAGATCACCCAGCTTCAGCAATCATTGGAGAACCTTTAGACAGAGTCAGAACAAGAAGTTCAGTTGCTTAGAATCCCTCGACAAATTCTCAAGAATCAGCTGATGAAGCTCAAGTCTCAGTAGAGCTAGAACTGACCGTCTACGACGAAGACACAACTCTAATGGCGTGTTATGTTGCTCAAGTTCCGGAGCCTCAGAAAATTCTAGAAGCGTTAAAGAGCGTACCCTGGACAAATGTTATGCAAGAAGAACTGAATGAATTTCTCAGAAATTGCGTCTGGGAACTGTTTGATAGACCAGAAGGAGTCAAAGTAATAGGACTCAAATGGATATTCAAGAACAAGCTGGATACTCTTGGAGTAATTATCAGAAATAAGGCTCGCTTAGTCGCCAAGGGTTATACACAGCAAGAAGGAATAGATTTTGAAGAGTCATTTGCTCCAGTAGCAAGACTGGAGGCCATCAGATTATTTCTTGCATACGCTGCACATCACAAATTCAAAGTACATCAAATGGATGTGAAGTGTGCATTTCTGAATGGGGAAATCAAAGAAGATGTCTTCGTGGAACAACCTCCAGGATTTGAAGTAGAAGGAGACAAAGTTTACAAGCTAAAAAAGGCGCTTTATGGTCTGAAGCAAGCACCTCGAGCTTGGTATGACACTCTGTCAGGATTCCTTGTATCCAAAGAATTCAAGAAAGGTTCAGTCGATAGAACCCTCTCCACCATCAAGCTAGGTGAAGATATCTTAGTTGTCCAAATATATGTGGACGACATCATCTTCAGCTCAAGATCAACTTTCTTATGTAGAAGATTTGGAGAGATGATGTCAAAACAATTCCAACTGTCTATGATGGGAGAAATGAGTTTCTTCCTAGGACTTCAAGTCAAGCAATCAGCAGAAGGAATCTTCATAAATCAGTCAAAATATGTCAAAGACTTGATTGCCAAATATGAAATTCAATCCCGCAGATCAGTAAAAATTCCAATGAATACCAACTGGAAGATTACCAGGAACTGAAGGACATCCAATAGATCCCAGCAAATACAGAGGGATAATTGGTTCTCTGCTATAACTCACAGCCAGCCGCCCAGATATAGCATTCGCAGTCGGAGTCTGTGCCAGATTTCAAGTTGATCCTAAGGAGGCACACATGCAAGCAACCAAGAATATTCTCAAATATCTAAAGAGTGCTCAGAACGTTGGGCTGTGGTATCCAGCTGAAGATAATTTGCAGCTGACTGGATACTCAGACTCAGACTTCGCTGGAGATCGATTAGACAGAAAATCAACTTTAGGAACATGTCAGTTCCTAGGAAGCAAGTTGATATCATGGTTTTCAAAGAAGCAGGCGTGTGTTGCTACATCAACAACTGAAGTAGAGTATATGGCAGCTGGAAGCTGCTGCTCTCAAATTCTCTGGCTGAAGCATCAGCTGGATGATTATGAAGTGAAAACTGGTCAAGTTTCAATCTTCTATGATAGCTCAAGTGCTATTGCAATATCAGAGAATCCAGTTCTTCATACAAGATGTAAACATGTAGATGTTCGACATCATTTCATCAGTGATCACGTGGAAAAGAAAGATGTCATTGTTGAGAAAATTCACACAGATATCCAGTGAGCTGACATTTTAACAAAGCTACTGGTGGAAGCAAGGTTCAAAATTTTGTGTGGATTGCTTGGATTGCTTAATCCAGATGAAGAAACCTCATCCAGCTGAGAGGGAATAAGACTCAGCTGGATAATAATAAAAAAAAACTAATGGATATCAAGCTGGAAGAATCCAGACCCAGCCGGGTCGTAAACTCGGTTCAAGAAGGGAAACCAGCTGAGGGGGAATCAAGCTCAACTGGATAGTAAAACTGAAGAAGAGCTTATTCAACATAAAGAAACACAGCATTGGTAACAGCTGACTACAATGATCAGTTGACAGGTTTGTAGACTCTTTCATTTATTTCCTTGAAGAATATGCTATTTAACGATAAAATTATTTGAATTTAATTCAAATACCCAGACATTCCTTAGATGGATTAGTCAGTAAGATATCCATCCAATCGAATCCCATCGCATTTAATGAAAAACATGCAGGGTACTGTAGCTCGGGAGTATCGAGGCAGAATTCAAAACGTTTTGACTACCTCACGCGCGCGTGAACTACCCTCTCTATACGCACGCCATTTGATGTGTTGCGCAAATCTCTCCCAGTCGCAGATCTTCAATTCAAATCCCAAGATCTCAACCGTCCATCAAATTGGGCAGTTGATATATATATCAAAGATATGCAAATCCTCGCCATATTTTCTTTCGCTCATACTTATCTCTGAAATTTATATCTCAGATTCTTGCTTATCTCTCTGCAAACACTCTCCCCTTGTATCTTCGTTATTCTACCCCCTTGCTATAGAAAAAAAAATCATGGCACCGAAGAAGATAACACCAGGAGCAAACCAGTCTGAGAATTTAATGTCAAAGCTTTATTTTGAGAGTTGTTTAACTCTCAAGAACTAAAAGAACTCAGAGTTCCAGGAGGTGCTGGATCTCATCGAGAAAGCTAGCCTATTGCAGTGGGCGACTGCAAGACCTAAGAACATCTTCCGCCGGAAAGTGGCAGAATTCTTCCTGGAGATGACGAACAGGAATGAACGACTCCGCTCCAACATCACTCTACAACTCAAGGAGAAGACGGGGCATACCCCTCCTTGGGATGTCGACATCAATATCAACCGGATGTTGAACAAGCTGTTCAGCCTA
Organism: Agastache rugosa; assembly: GCA_031470985.1. Taxonomy (NCBI): domain Eukaryota; kingdom Viridiplantae; phylum Streptophyta; class Magnoliopsida; order Lamiales; family Lamiaceae; genus Agastache; species Agastache rugosa. The sequence continues at coordinate 11,050,681 of CM062607.1, forward strand.
AAGACTCTTAGAGATCGCTTCCCAGAAAACTACACCAGAGAAGAAATCCAGGCCGAACTGGACAAGATGCTGTTCAAACCGAAACCATACAGGGCGAGCATGTCCAAGCTCCTGCTCAAGGCCAAGTACAGACTACTTCTGGATGTCACCCAGAAGTGCATCCTCGGTATCGCTGGATCTCAAGCAGAGATCAGCATACCAAAGCTGAAGCCGATGATAGCCATCCTCAGGAATTATCATGTGGATTGATTCTCCTTCTTCATGGGAAAGTTGGAGAAAGAATCTAAGAAGATTCATTTTGAGGATGACAGTTTCACCCGATATAGCTACAGGGAGACAATCTATCTATGCACCAAAGTGGCGTGCATAATAGAAAATTACATTACCAGACGGCAAATCAAGTGGCACGACACAGAAGAGTTTCCTGTGTCCAGGATACTTTTTGAAAATCCAAGTCAGCTCACTGACTTGTTGAAGAAAGCAGCCCCTGAAGGGAAGAAGAAGATGCAGGAGGCAAAGCAGCAAACTGCCTCTCCCTCTCAAGCATGGAAAAGGAAGCAGCCTGAGGAGACACAACCAGCTGGATCTCCTCCTGCCAAAAAGAAGCTGAAATTCAAGGCAGCCAGCAAGCCAGCTGAGGAGACATCAGAAAAGCCAGCTGGATCTGAGTCCACTCCCACAGCCTCTCCAGTCTAAAGAAGAAAACTGAGTGGAGATCAGTCCCTGAGAAGCTAGCTCAGGGATCCTCCCACAATTCAGACAATGGAAGGGAGTTTGTGATTGCATCACGAGAAGCTGAAGAAGCACAAGTAGTGGTCCCCCACCCTGACCCAGAGGATGCTATTCTCTTTCGCAAAATTCTTCAAGCATCCTCACAACCCGCTCCAGCTGATCCCACATTAGCTGGAACTCCTCAACAACACTCTTTTCTCCTTCCTCCTCAACAATACTCTCTTCTCCTTCTTCTTCATCCTCAGGTACCACACCCAGATTCTCCACCTACTTGTTCAGTACCTGAAACCGCCCAACTCCCTCACACCCAAATTTCAGCATCCAGCTCACCCAAAGAGCCCCGTTCAGCTGACGCTCCTTTGCAGCTGAATGATGAAAACTAAGCTGAACCCTCTAGTCCTACTTCTTCTGACAAAGTTGAAATCCTCAATCCCAGAGCTGTTGCACGTGCTGTCACTATCACGAGGTTCGATGACCTCAGGCTTCAAGGTGTAAAGAGCGCACTGCAACAATACCCCTCTCTTGCTTCGCTCCCCACCGCATTAGTCGCCGTCAGCGACTTCAAATTTTATCTTGCTACCAAGATGACTACTTGGTATACAAATGAGGAACTTGTGGAGTTCTACTCATTCAATAAGCTCAAAGCCAAAGAAGCAGCTCTGTAGGAGATCTTTGGATTTGGAAGTCTTCAGGATGCTTTCGTGCATCAAGACGAGCTGATCCAAATCCTCATCCAGAAGGCCGAGCAGGATGAAGTGCCCCCTTCTGAGGAGGTAATCTCAAGAGCCAACTCTTACCTCCACACTCTCAGCTGGATTGTTCCAGTTTAGACTGCCAAGGAAGCTGTCCCTGCCGACACAGCTATTGCAATGTTGATTGAAGAAGAGCCAACTAATGCAACAGTTGAGCCTACAGAAGCTGCCCCACAAAGTCCAATTGCCGATGCACTCGCTCACTGGTCAAGATCAAGGCAGTAAAACCCAGCCAAGTCGAATCCGGGACCCAGACGGATCCTGATGCCATGCTTTCAAATGCAATGAAGGATGAAATCGCCAAACAAGTTGAAGAAATCCTATTCCAGGATCGACTCAAATCAAATGTTGACACCCTTCTGCGCATCATAGCTGTAGAATGGTAAGTCCATTGTCATGGACAGTCCATTGATGAAGTTCACAAATTTGCCCAGAATCTACAGGAAATCACCAGTCAAGATCTCAAGCAATCTCTCATTACTCAATGCATTGATCAGACAAATCATCTAGAGAAGAGAGTCCCTGAGATCATTTCAAGACTCCAAGGTCCACTGGAAAAGATCGTCACCGACTTATCCAGCCAGCTGGAAGCCCTCCAACAGGAAACGCTCTCCAACAGAACTGATATTCACCAGTTGTTCAACCTCTACAAAGAGCTGGACACTCAGTTCAAAGCTGGAAGCAACAGCACAACACAGCTCAACCTCGTCACAGCAGACAACACATCCAAAATTGCTGATGTTGACAAAGCCCTGGCTCAGCTGAATGAGACAGTCGTCAATCTATCCTCCACCCTTGTTGATAATGCCAAAAAGAAGAAGGTAATGACAAGAGAAAAACATCAAGGAAGGGCAAAGGGAAAACTGTAGCTGAAGACGAGATCCAAGTGTTGCAGTCTGAGATTGATGAAGTTGTTGCTGAGCTGGAAGCAGAAGAACCAGCTGGACGGAGAGGAAAATGGAGCAAAATGATCATCCCTCTTGCCAAAGCTAGCGGAGCCACGCCAGAAGAAATCAATAATACTCAATGGCTCTACAACTTTGTGAATCAACAAAAACAAGAGATGAAAAGCTTCCAAGAGCAGCAAAAGAAGATGGAAAGCTTGCTCAATGCTGAAGAAAATAAGCAGAAGAAGAAAAGAGCAAACATCAGAGCAGCGAAGAAAAAGTCTTAGATGCCAATGAACTGGAGAAGAGTAGATGAATGGATCCCAGAAGAGTTAAACGACGACTGGGAACTTACAAAATTTGAGTTCATTGAAGACTACTACTATCTAAGAGCTTACCCAAATACGCCACCAGTTGTTGCTTTCAAGATGCATCTCAATGAGCTTTTTCTTCAAGATATGATGTGTTGGTCCCAAGACGGATACCTTGGTGTAGAGGGGGGGGGGGCGTGAATACACCAAGGTTTAAAAACTTTTCCAAGTTAAAACTCTTTTCAGAGAGCTGGCTGTGTTCGATCCAGCTGGATGGCAGCTTGATCGACACAGCTGACTGTGTGTGTGTGCGGAATGTGGTGGATTTGGAAAGTCCGTCTGTTGCTTCAAATATATTGCAAAGCTCTATTTCACTTTTCAGTTAGTCAGTTTATGCAGATTGAAAAGTATGCTTATGAGGGTTAGTAACATGCATAAAACAAAGCGATAAATAACAGAGCATTTTTAACGTGGTTCGGAGTAACCCCTCCTACGTCCACGACCAGATTCACTGGTAATTCACTACCACTTGGTTTCCAAGTACCAAGCAACTTCACAACTCTAACCCGAGCTGTGTTACAACAGTTTGCGGGCACTGTCAAGCCTACACCTTCAGTTTCCGGGTACTGAAGAACCTAACCACTCGAATTACACGCTTCGAGCAAGCGTACCTTTACCTAACCTTTCTGGGTTTGGGTTTGGGTATGGTTTTCCAACTATGAACGAGTTCTTACAATGAAGAACAAGGAGTATGATGAACTCGTTCAAACTAGGCTTAAGATATTTATTGTGATTTATTCTGCCTATGACTGAATATGTGAACAACTAAGAACACAGCTGACTGGCTGGGTGTTCTTGAAAGATTTGGCTTTGAAGATCGTTGTTCATTTTTCTGTTTTCTTCTATTTCTTCAGTCGTCTTGCCAGCCTCTCCTCTTCAATAGTGGAGGAGAGATATATATAGGTGGAGATTCAAACTAGCCGTTGGAAGAGAGCCGTTTGAATCTTACCTACTCTTGTTGACTTCTGGCCTTTACCTACGAAGTAGGTCTGCATCTGCAGAAGCTAGTTCTTCTCTGATCTGACTGCGTCAGATAAGATCTTCTGACATCGGGATCTTGTCTTTGAGAAGGTCTTCGTCTTCGAGCTGTTAAGCGTCTCTGCTGTATCTTCAGCTTTTTGGACTCTGCTGTGTCTTGATTCTGAGCTGTCTAGACCTGTGCTGTATCATCAACCTGAGCTGTGTCTTCAACCTGAGCTGTGTCACTGACCTGAGCTGTGTTTTAAACCTGAGCTGTATCATCGACACAAAGCTGGGTCTTTTACACTGAGCTGGGTCTTTGACACTAAGCTGGGTTTCTGTCACTGAGCTGGGTCTTGATGCTGTAAGATCTTTGACTCTGCTTGGTCTTGCTCTGCTGAGTCTGCTCTACTGAGTTCTTAAGCTGTCTGCTTAGCTGTGTCTTCAGCTGTCTTCAGCGAATCTACCTGTAAACTAAGAAACTCTATAAGCTCAAACAGGTGAGCTAAAAAACGCTTAGGCTTGTGCGATCATCTACTCGGTTGGGGTCAGCTGGGTTTTGGTATCCAATCAAAACTCTATTAATTTTCCCAACATGATGACTGCTAAAGCATTCTTCAATGCTGCAAGGACCACGAAGATCCAGTTCTCTGCTCCCCAACTGTATCATCTCCAGCCTCCGCTGATACCTGGAACTAATCTCCCTGACAAGTCGCAGATCATCGCAGAAGTAAACAAATGGGCGATCAGGAGAAAAATTTCCAAGGTAAACAATGAAGAAGAATACAGGAAGCTGGAGCAAATGATCTTCAACCGGTACAGTTTGAGAACGGATGAGCAACTGGAAGAAGATAGACAGAAGAATCAGCAGCAGCAGAAATGAAAACCCAGCCAACTGGGATTAAAAGTTTTTGTCTTATTTCAGTTTGTTAATCTTGTAATTCATGTAATCATCTTTGAAGATTAATAAAACTGAAATGTTTTTGCTCTCAAGCTCACCCTGATGACAATAACTCTTTGTCCAGACTCTGAACTCTGAATTTGATTATCTGCTGAATTTACTTATCGTTTTTAACCCCACTTTCTCATTAAGGGGGAAGTAGGTTGTTTTTCTCAGTTAGGTTTTGGCATCATCAAAAAGGGGGAAATTGTTGGAAAAATTCTAAGTTTTAATTTGATACCAAAACCCAACTGATCTCCAATCTAGTAGACGAATGCGCAAACCTAAGTTATATTTTCCAGCTCGCCTATTTGAGCTTTAGATTTTCTATCTTTACAGATAGCTGAAGATAGCAGAAGACCCAGCTGAGTAATCAGCTGGACCCAAAGTCAGTTGAAAGGTTTTCCAGCTGAACAGAGTTCAAGACTGAGCTGAGTCAGACTAATTCTTTCAAGTAAAGAAGATTGGATCCAGCCAAGGAGATCCAACGGAGCAGAGCAAATCGAGCTGTCTCAAGTCTAAGAGATTCAGCTGAGCAGACAAAAAGGAACTAACTCTGCAAATTTTTCGGTGACTTTTTTCCGGCGAAAATTTTCTGACAACTTTCTAACGAAAATTTTCCGTCGAAGCACACACGACCAATATGGTTGTGTATGCATGGTCGTGTGTGCTGGTCGTGTATGCATGGTCATGTGTGCTAGTCGAGTATGCATGATCGTGTGTGCTAGTCGTGTATGCATGGTCGTGTGTGCTGATCGTGTGTACTGGTCGTGTATGCATGGTCGTGTGTGCAAATTTTTCGGTAACTTTTTTCCAACGAAAATTTTCCGGTAACTTTCAGACGAAAATTTTTCGTCGAAGCATACACGACCAATATGGTCGTGTGTGTTGATCGTGTATACATGGTCGTGTGTGCTGGTCGTGTATGCATGGTCGTATGTGCTGGTCGTGTATGCATGGTCGTGTGTGCTAGTTGTGTATGCATTGTCGTGTGTGTTGTATGCTGGTCGTGTATGCATTGTCGTGTGTGCTGATATGGTCGTATGTGTATTTTCTGTCGAATGACACACAACCAATATAGTCGTGTATGCTTGGTCGTGTGTGCTTGTCGTGTGTCTACGATAGTATATGCATTTTCCGTCGAAGCACACACGACCAATATTAAATATTAATCTCCCAACTTATATCAGGTAGTAGCACAAAAAATGCAATCTAATATCCAATGAAATCAAGATACACTACTATCAAATTACAAAGTGTTTAAAAAGTAAATACTTAGAATTGTTTACATAATCCAAAAAACCAACTTTTACACAAACAATCAAGTTGGAAGAGTCTCTGCACTGTTGCTATTTAAGTTCAGGGTCTTCGCTAGCCGACTCTTATATGCTTTCAAATATGTTTGTCCAAACCTCTCAGTTTTTCCAGTCAAGATTGCCTATGCATACTTCAATGCAAAGACACCACAACTAACCACGTCTTTATCATCCTGAAAATAAATGATGCATCGCTACCATCAAAATTCATTATACAATAGTAATTGTTGCTTGTTTAATTGAATAAGTGATGCACACTAAAATCCTCACTGTATCAATTTATAGCAAGCACACAATGCTAAAAGATAACCAAATATTGAAAGTTATGATACACATGAAACAACATCCAGCCTTATTCAACGGCATCCATCTCATTTTTTTTGTCATAAAAACACTATTCATTTAATTACTACAAACCATAGCTTGATAATCTTACTCACATTTCTGTTATCACTGAATATTCCAAAACATAAACCCATATTTTACAACAATTAACACTAACGCATGCTCCAGACTATTTTTCTTAATAATTAATGCTCTGGAAATTCCAATCCAAATGAAAATTAGCAAAATCATTTATTAAACTAATGTAAATTCCTTTGCATGATTATTGATCTCATTAATAAGTATGTCTTGTGGAATTCCTTTACCTGAAGGATTACAACTTATGGTTACTCAAATTTAGAGAAAGATATGCAGAGTACTTTGTATTGTGATTTTTCACAAACAATTGGAGAACATAGTATAATATATTCAATCAAGGATCAACTAATGTCAGCATACCAATCCCAACACTGATCCGCAGAAAAAGATAATTACGAACAAAGACAGAAGTTAACTATACATTTCATACACGACTACGAGGTCCACAGAAAAAGATAATTACGAACAAAGACACAAGTTAACTATACATTTCATACATGACTATGAGGTCGTGTATGTACTTAAATCGAAGAGGTCGTGTATGTATTTAAATCGAAGGTGGAGTTAAATAATAGAACTACAGTTAGGGGTGGAAAAAATTACCAAAACTGCCGTATACCGCACTTATTGTACCGAAAAAATACCTAAAGCTTCGGTATTCCGAAATTTTCGGTACGGTATGATACCGTACCGACTATTTTCGATACAATAACAATATGAATTTTCTTATACCGGCGGTATACCGTACCGTACCGAAGACTCGGTATATACCGTAAATTCGGTATGTACCGAGATTCGGTATGTATCAAATTTACGGTATATACTGAATTACCATACCATATATCTAATATATTAAATTAATTATAATTATTATAATTTTTAAATTTGACATTAAATTAATATTTTGGTTCGGTAGGATATATATTATTCGGTATACCGTGAAAGTCCGGTATACCGAATAGTGGTACGGTATACTGAAGAAACGGTACGGTAACGGTATAATACATGATCGATACCGAATTTTCGGTATACCGACTTTCGGTATACCGAACAGAACGGTACAATAACGGTATAAAATTTTTCATGCCGAAATTTTCGGTACGGTATACGTTATGGCAAAAAAAATTTGGTATACCGTACCGAACCACCCCTAACTACCAGGGGCGGACGCACCTTAAGCCAAGGGGAGTCATTTGACCCCCCTTGTATTTTATGTACCCCTAAATATTTTAGTGTATCCAAGTATATACATATACCCTTAAATACATAGAAAAAGATAAAATTCACAATGAAATTGTTTGAAACTTGAAGAACTTTGGTGTATCCAAGTTTATAACTTTAGCATATGTTGTAAAGGTTGCAACGACTTCTTTGGAAAAAGCATTCTCAACTATGAAAGTTGTGAAGGAACAGTTTCGCCATCGAATGGATAATGAAATGATTGAATGATAATTTGTATTTTGTATCAAAAAAATATATTCAATTGTGTTCCTAATGATGCTATTATACATAAGTTTCAAAATATGGTAAGTCGTTCGAGACCAAATATAGATTAGATTTTTATGGATTATTAATTTGCATGGTACATTTTGTTATAAGTTTTATATTTAGTTTTGCGTGTTAAATTATTAAAACTCGTACCACTAAAGACTGTATATTTTCGGGTGACGGAGGGAGTATAATTTTTGCCTCCCCTTACTTGAAATTCTGCGTCCGCCGCTGCTAACTACAGTGATGGGACGAACTAGATCTATTCGTTTCATTCGTCCCATACCTGCCCGACAACTGACCCAAACCGCGCTCCAATTGATCCAAACCTGCCCACCAACTGACCCAAACCCGCACCTCATTAACGGCAATCATGTTCAAAATAGCAAATGTTGGTCATAATTTATATTTTACAAGTTGATGGCCAAATATTGTGCTTTCAAGCTCAAAATGACTATTTCACAATCTGCCTCAAATGTTTCCATGCTATGAATTATAAAAAATTGAAACTTTCCTTTGTTATGGTTACGGAAAACCGCTGAATAATTGGTTAACCGACCCGATTTTTATGTTAACCCGTTATAGCGGTTTCTAATTTTCATCTTTAACATTTTAGCTATTAATCGAATCGATAAAAAGAACATATGATCATTATTTTTACGTGAAAAATGGTTGGTTAGACGAACATGCTTACCCCTACTAGTTACCCCTAATCCACTTGATTACTCTATAATCCCCTTTAAGTTGTACTCTCTAATTAGGACCAACCACAATGTGCGGTTTGTCATACACAAGTTTTTACCTTATGAATATGCCACTGAATGTATATTGTTTTAATTTTGGATTTTGGTATGCTAAGTATGTTACACAATTTTTCATGAATTTGGACGGATCTTGTGTCAAATAATTCAGATTGTACTAAGATGTGTAACACTTATAAAATTACAAATATACGATCCAACATGTAGTTGCATTACAAGTTTTTGGTGAATTTTGAATGTGACTATTGTTGCCTAATGTGGACGCGTGGAGAGCTGAAAATCGCAGAAATTGTTGCCTGAAAAATATATTGTAAGTTGTAACCACACAAATTTTGGTCAAACATCGATGTTTTGGTACTAAATGATCGATAGATTGGGATTGCCTTAAACGTAGCCTTCATTAATTAAATAAAATAAAATAAAATATTATTCCATTTATATTCGTTTTAGTCACGAAAAGAAATGGAAAAGGGCAATCATCATTAAGAATTAAAATAACGACTTCAAATCTGAAAAAAAGCAACAAAGAAATTGCGAGTTGTTGACGGGTGGGTGTAGCTTGAAGAGAAAAATAGTTTGTTTGAAATATTATTATTATTATTATTATTATTATTATTATTATTATTATTAATATTATTATTATTATTATCCTGCCAAAGTTGCGGTACTAAAATTAATCGGTTTTTACTTTAATGAACCAGATTCTTGGTATTTAGCATCAGACTCTATTAATCAATGAACCGGAGCGAGAAAAGGAAATCTTATATTGACAATTACCTAAAATTAGATATTAAAAAGTAAAAAAAAAAAAGGAATGATATACCGCTCACCTTCTGTGAGCACCTTTCGTGAGCATCGATCACCGTTTGTCTATGTTAGTATTATTCTTTTTGATTTTTTTTTATTGTTTTATATTCTAATACCCTAGATATTGATATTGAAATCATTAAATCTCTGAAATACATAGAAATCAAAGCTCGATTTGTCTTATTATTCATTTCTTCGAAGTTAGACAGAAAATGAATGAATTGAGCTTTCATTTCTATGTATTTTGTAGATTTAATGATTTCAATATCAATCTCTAGGGTATTAGAATATAAAACTATTGTAAATATCTTTTACAACATAAACATACAGTAATCGGTGCTCACGAAAGGTGCTCACGCAATGTGAGCAACATATCATTTCTCTAAAAAAAATACCTAATGTTAGATAGGGCAAGTGGAGGAAGACAACTTAATCATAATAATTAAACACAGATTATATAATTAGTAAAAAATAAAGTAAGTATAGGCCTTAGGGTTGGTTCAGAAGGCATGCATGCCACCCACCCGGAATGTGAGATGATTTCTTCCTCATATCATTATTATACAACCCTCACTCAACTCTTACCATTTAATTTCTATACTAACAATCTTAATCACAATTGCATTAATTGGCATTTAAAAAAAAAAAAAACACACACACACACACATACATGTAATCACAATTGCATTAATTGGCATTGGCTTCGAAGTGAAGATTACATCTTAAACTATCTTTTTGTGTCTTATACGCCCTCCGTTCCTCAATTGTAAGACTAATTTCTCATTTTCGTCCGACCTTTAATAGTATGATTATTCCATTTTAGGACATGACCCTATCACTATCTTACTTTTTTTTTTATCCCTTTTTCCACTCATAAAGCTGGGTCTCTTTCTCCACTAACTACCTAACTTTTATTAAAACTCGTAAAGGATTATATATTTTAAATGTTGATTCAAAATATACAATTTAAAAACGTACAAATCACAAAGTGATTTCTCTCATGCTTTCATGTCAAAGGAGTAGGTTGGGAATTCGGTTAACCGAAACCGAATTTTTGGTTAACCGCAACCGAAATCCACCAAATTCATTTACCGAAAACCGGCCGGTTTTCGTTTCGGTTTACCGAAAAACTGAAAATTTTAAAAAAATGAAAATAAAAATTATAATATTTTTTATAGTTAAATTTAAATTAATATTAGATTAATATTAATATTATATAATATATAATATTTATAATAAATAATAAAAGAAATCGGTTAACACATTATGTGTTATTGTGTTTTACTTTTTATTTTTTTTGGTAAATTTAAATTAATATTATATGATATATATTATATATTATTAATAATTTATATAAAAAAACTCGGTTAACCATTTACTGAGGATTTGGTAAATGGTTAACCATTTACCGAAAATTCTTTCAATCCATTAATCATTTACCGTACCGAAACCAAGAATGGTGGTAAACGGTTAACCGAAACCGACGGTAAATGGTTAACTACCGATAAAACCGAAACCGTCGGTAAATTTCTCCAGCCTTACAAAGGAGTGTAAAATAAATTAATAAATATTATAATTCTATAACTATATAACTAGCTAGTAAAATTATAATTTTTTTATGTACCGAGTACGATTCGATTAACCATCGGTTTTTATGCATAAAAATAAAAATCTAATAGATACCTTCGATAATATACTTAAAATTAATTTGAGAGAAACAAAACAAAATATCAGTTCGATCAACCGTATTTTTGGGACGGTTTGTCGATCGATTTAGGTTTTTTTGGACTTTTTTGTTCATCCGGCTCTAGTAATTAAGGGGTAATTACATATACTTAATTAATTCCAATTAGAATTTATTAAGCTCTAATTAGAATTTATTAAGCCTCGATTAGTATTTATATTCCTCAATTAGTGTTAATTATGTAATAATTAATTTAAAAATAAAAAATAGGGTGTATCGTGCCGACCGTACAATGAGATTCACAATCTGTTACCAACCACCATCTCTATTTATAATTGAATCACTTTCAATTACACATTAATTTGAATTCCACCAAACCAAACTTTCATACACACGACATTTAGCAGGTTAATTATAGGTTTATTATTATTATTTTTTTCCCTTAAATGACGATCCTCGACGAAATCGAAGTTGAATGTTGAGTGATTCAGAAAGTTAGGTGCAAATTAATGACATGACGTATCCCGCGTGCTATAGTCGTATATAAATGCGACCACAATCTTAAAAAAGATGGGAAAATTAAGAAAAAGACATCCTTAAATTATTTTTATTATTCTGTGGTCATAGACAAAATTAATATGGCATTAGCGGCAATATCGCTTACTGCACAAGCAGAAGAGACCTCCCTCCACCCCAAATTTATTAGAGATGAAGATGAGAGGCCTAAGGTGGCCTACGACCAATTTAGCAACGAGATTCCAGTGATATCGCTGGCCGGGATCGACGAGAGCAGCGGCAAAAGGGAAGAGGTGCGGTGGAGGATAGTGGCGGCGTGTGAGGATTGGGGTATATTTCAAGTGGTTGATCATGGGGTTGAGTTAAGTGTAGTAGAAAATATGAGTAAGTTAGCTCGGGAATTCTTTGCATTGGAATCCAAAGAGAAGCTTAGGTTTGATATGTCAGGTGGCAAGAAAGGTGGTTTCATTGTCTCTAGCCACCTTCAGGTAATATTACTTTTTTTTCCAATTTAATTATTAATGTTAATTATATGGTTTTCATAAATTAATTAATGCTTAAGTATTTCCAAAGTTATGCCCAATTCAATTTTAATGCTAAGATTCATATCACTTTTCTATATACGACAAGGATAAAGATAACTCGTACTCGCGATATGAGTATTGGTTCGAAAAATAGATTCATATCTGATGTAATTAAATAAGATATATAGATAAAAAAAAATTCGTCCCGTTCTGAACCGTAAATTTTTGTATGATATTGTCACAAAAAAATATTATTGTATAGATATAGAAGTGGTTAATTACAATTTAATACCCAACATTTGGGGTGATTTGTAATATAGACCAATTTTCTGGAGCAATTTAATTAATATCCAACCTTAATAATTTTTTTTGCAATTAAGACCAATTCGGTTTTTTATGTGACATTAGAGTTGAGATTTAGATATTTATCTGACACTGAAACTTAAAATTGATCAAGAGTTTTTGAAGCTAGCCCATTATTTGGACTCGTTTTGTCAATTTCATCAGACGTTCGACGATTTAATATGAAAAATGTAATAGATGAATCAAACTAAGATCATCACGTCCTGTCGAATTGCATGTTGCAGAAAACATTATCTTAAGTTTATTTTAATATTATATTAGGTGTTATGGGAAAAAGAAAAAAAAGTCTTGTAAATAGTATTTTATATTCTATGATAACATCTCAATGCACTAACTGCATGTGTATAAATCAATATTGGATGAAGGGAGAATTGGTACAAGACTGGCGCGAAATAGTGACATATTTTTCATACCCGGTGGCGGCCCGGGACTACTCGAGATGGCCCGATAATCCCGGCGGGTGGCGGGCGGCGACGGAGACGTACAGCGAGCAGGTGATGGAGCTTGGCTGCAAATTGCTACAGATTTTATCAGAAGCGATGGACCTTCCAAAGGATGCTCTCGCTAAAGCATGTGTGGATATGGATCAGAAAATAGTGGTAAATTTCTACCCGAAATGCCCTCAGCCGGATCTCACATTGGGTTTGAAGCGGCATACGGATCCGGGTTTGATAACTCTGCTGCTCCAAGATCAAGTGGGTGGGCTTCAGGCAACCCGGGATGGAGGCAGCACGTGGATCACGGTTCAACCTGTGGAAGGGGCGTTTGTGATCAATCTTGGTGACTATGGTCATGTAAGTTCATCCTTCTCTCTCTAATTTATTACTACCTTCGTCTCACTTAAGATGACTCATTTATTTTCGGTACGAGTATTTAGGAGAAGTTTGATTAAAGAATAAAGAGATAGAAAGTAGTGGAGCTCACACATTTTTGTGAGAGAAGATAGTTTCCTTTTTTGGACTAGGCCATTTTAAATGGGAAATTCCAAAATGAAAACTAAGTCATCTTAAATAGAAGAGAGAGAGTATTATTCATCAAAATTCTCATGGGGTAGATATTTGGAGAGTTTACTAACGTCATAGGTTGCAATTTGCAGTTAGGTAGCGAACTTTCATGTTTCTTCTTTTGTGTTTGGCTAAGTTTACATAAACACCTAGTTAAATGTCACAATTAAATGAGTATGCTGACATAACATGCATCATCTGCCCAAATCTAAATAATACTATTGTTTTTTTTAAATGTTAGCAACCACTCGGGAATAATTGACGTGCCGAATTTTTGTCTTTTTCTATTTTTACGATGAGGGTAACTTGCAGCACCTATCACTAGATAAATTTAGCTCTCACACAATAACCTACGAATCACACAAGAAAGATAAACAATACAAGGAAAAGTTGGTGCGACAGTGGAATAGAACAATGAGAATGCAACTTGTTGCACATTCTAAGGACCATTAACATGATATACATTAATGGAATTTTTTTTAAAGTAAAAATATCGATTTGAATATTGATTTTCTTTTTTTGTTCCAATTGCCACTTTAATTCAACAATCACTATTGTTGAAATCACGAATTCAAACAATTTTTGCTTTGATTTTAATAATTTTTTATCGTAATTTGCCACCGACTCTCCACCAAAATGTTTAGATCTAGATGTGATATTCTAATATAACATTTTAGTATGTGTACATTAAGTGTAATAACTTGCAGAAGATGTTAATATTTCATTTAGTTTCTTTTACCAATACATCTAAACATTTTGAGATTGAATGTTCAAAAAATACATCTAAACATGTTATGACATAGAGGATGCCATAACAAATTCTTGCTATATATATTTGGAGTTATATATAGGACAATTCAAGTCTAAATATTGAAGTAGCGTCATTGATATATATATTTCTTAACTATATATTAATTTGAAATATATATCTTCAAGCAGTACTTAAGTAATGGGAGGTTCAAGAATGCGGATCATCAAGCAGCAGTGAACTCAAAATGCAGCAGATTATCAGTAGCAACATTCTTGAACCCGGCCCCGAATGCCAAAGTTTACCCATTGAAGATGAGAGAAGGTGAAAAGCCAATGATGGAGGAGCCTACTACATTTTTGGAGATGTACAAGAGGAAGATGAACAACGATCTTGAGCTTGCTCGAACCAAGAAACGCGCCAACCAAAACAAGTTGCAAGAAGAGTTTGATAAACCTAAAGTCAAAAATAAGGTTAACTCCTGCAAAAGTGAAGAGATTCTTGCTTGATTCATCATAAGATAAACAAAAAGAATCAATTGTTTTCCATCCCTATAGATGATGGACATAGTCACTGCTGTATCATGTTTTCTGCTCTCATTCACTTTTGTTTAGTTATCTAAATATCTTTGCTTGTGGTGTTATATGATGAGATTATAAAGTATATATATATTATCATTTATTTGCTTGTATGGTCAACTTCTTAATCTTTTAAGCTAGAGAAAGTATTAGTTATTCTAACGTGATCTATGAATTCTCTTTCAAAATTGTCTCAATCTTTGGAAAATGTCAATTTAATAGCTACTGTATAGACTTGTATTAAATCTAATATTGAACATGTAACACGAGTATAGGTCAAGATTTGGACCTATTTTTTCATCAGACCTAAAGTATACTAACATTCAGCCTTACACAGTCATTTTTCGGTGTTTGAAATTCGATCTGGTGTTAGACTTGATATATACATGTCAGATAAGTCAAGTATGCAAATTGATATTATTCAAAGGTCGAGACAATTTTGATAGTAATGTAAGCAATGCGATGCCTATCTTGAAGATTTTTATCGAACAGTTGGTGTACACCTGCAAAACAAAAATATATATTGATAGAAATTGGAGTTCGCGATTTCAAATAGCAATACCAATACGAGGCGTAAGGCATTTCATGCACAGCTTCGGCAATATTGGTGGAGTCGTCAAGGAAATAATTATTGTGTGGGTGCGGACTAGGGTTCTTGGATGGACCAACGGTGAGGTGGCAGAGCTGAGGCCACCGATGGGCGGGGCCGCGGCATCGCGGCGTTGTTTGTAGCCATGATTTGGTTACGGCGGGACCGCTTCTGGTGTTGATACGCCACCATTTGTTTTCGAGGGCGCGTGAGTGGATGGAAGAATTTGTTGGAGGAATTGAAGTTCATGGCTACTGACGATCACACGATGCGTTGGCGCCGCAAATCAACGGCCTCAGCTTCGTCAGCTCATCTCCACCGCAGAAACTCGACCGCCGCCCTCGCGATCAAAAGCCCGACGCCTCGCATTTGTGCCTTCTGAAATCTGCCACGGCGGCCCGAACCGACCCGCCGCCCACATTAATCCCCTCCTGGAGGGAATTCAACCACCTCGGCCCGAATGGGCCTAGCTCGGGCCTCGTGGTCAACTACATAATCTCATGCTCTGGTTGAGATTTTAGCATATTCATTCTAGAATATAAGTAAATCCCAATCAAAGTAAGACAAATAATTAACCAAAGAATACGAGATTAATCGCATACAAATATAAGCAAGAGATTTAAAGACAAGACTCATAAACAATTAAGACAGAGAGATGAGATATACTCGAATCAAAGGTTTGGAAATCATCACGATATAAATAATACTATTGATACCATACCATCATAACAAATTAAATATACTATCTACTAATACTAAATAATTAATTCTATATCATAATATTGTGGTACGTACGTGGCCTTGTCTTCTTCCTCTTTAGTTCTTTGCTCAGCATCACAGCGACCTTGAGATTAAATAACTCTGCCTTTTCTCTTCTTATTCTTCTAGCTTCTTCTTCTTCTTCTTGTCACAGAGACGTTGGTCACAAGCTGGTGAGATTAAACTTTCAAGCTTAATATTATTCCAGCACGTATTATCATCGATAACAGAGCAGCACTGGTAGCCGATGGCGTGTTGAAATAACAGTAATAATAATTTAGAAATTTGTTTTATGAGTATTAATGTAATAGAGTTAGTGGGTTATGAGTTACTAGATTAAATGTCGTAAGTTATTAGAGTTAATGATATTTGTGAGAGGTGATAATGGTGAGAGTAGTGGGGTATCACCATAATGAGGATTAGATGAAAGGTTTCATTTAAAGCCTATATATATTGTGCGTGTATTCACTGGATGATACATATATCTTCACAAATATTTTATAAGAGTCAAGAGTTTCCTCCCTGTTCCTATCAATTATTTTTCCTTATTTCTTTCATTAGCTCTCCAGTTTCTAACAGAGTGGCATCAGAGCCACGTTTTATTTGAAAGAAAAAAATGTCGTCGAACGGAGCACCATTTGTGGTTCCTTCACTCACCAAAGAAAATTACGAAAATTGGTGCATAAGAATGAAGGCTTTACTTGGAGCCTATGAAGTATGGGATGCTGTTGATGTGGGCGCTGATGCTGAAGATTCCGCTGCCAGGAAAAAAGATCAGAAAGCACTCACACTCATCCATCAAAGTTTGGACGAAAAGATGTTCGAGAAAGTAGCAGCAGCAACTACCTCCAAGGAAGCATGGAAGATTCTTCAAGCCTCTTTCAAAGGAGTAGATAAAGTGAAGAAGGTGCGTCTCCAAACATTAAGAAGAGAGTTTGAATCTCTACGTATGAAGGAATCTGAATCGGTTTCAGATTATATGTCACGGGTATTGGTCGTAACAAACCTGATGAAAAGATATGACGACGATCTCAAAGATGATCGAATTGTCGGGAAAATTTTGAGATCTTTAGATCCAAAATTTAATTATGTGGTTGTTGCCATAGAAGAGTCCAAAGACTTGGACGCCTTGTCCGTTGATGAACTTGCGGGTTCATTACAAGCTCATGAAGAAAGATTGAAGAAGCCGGTGCAAGAAGTGGCAGAGCAAGCTTTGAAAGCAAAGCTGACCTTCAAAGAGAAGGAGTCAAATCAAAACACGTTCCAAAGAGGTCGCGGACGTGGGAGAGGCCGAGGAAGAGGCGGACGAGGAGATAGAAATAACGACCACAACCATGAAGGTAGAGGTCGTGGACAAGGTAGAGGCCAAAGAGGAGGAGGCAATAAGTCCAATCAAGCAAGGTATGATAAATCAAATATCGAATGTTACAATTGTCATAGATATGGTCATTTTGCCTGGGAGTGTCAGAATAATGTGGAGGAGACTAACAATTTCATGGAGAGCAATGACAATAACGAAGACAATGAAGATCATACTTTGCTTCTCGCGTGCAAAACGGATCAAGAGGAAGAAACCCGATGGTATCTTGACTCCGGAGCGAGCAATCACATCTGTGGGAGTAGAGATTTATTTGTGGAATTAGATGATTCCATTGGAGGAGACATTACCTTTGGAGACAGCTCAAAAATCCAAGCGAAAGGGAAAGGTACAATTTTGATTCGTTTAAAGAATGGAAGTCATCAATTTATCTCCGATGTCATATATGCGCCCAAAATAAAATGTAATATTTTAAGTTTGGGACAACTTCTGGAGAAAAATTATGACATCCATTTTAAGAATCTAAGTTTAACAATGAAAGATGAGAATGGGAGATTGATTGTTTCTGTGCCAATGACAAAGAATAGAATGTTTTTGTTAAACATTCAAAGAGATGTGCCTTTATGTTTGAAGTCTTGCTTTAAAGATACTTCTTGATTGTGGCACATGAGGTTTGGCCATTTAAATTTTGATGGCCTAAAGGCTATGAGCAAAGGGAGAATGGTGAAAGGCTTGCCAACCATTGACCATCCAAATCAATTGTGTGAAGGGTGTCTTTACGGGAAACAAGCAAGAAAGAGTTTTCCGAAGGAGTCTTTGGCAAGAGCTCAATATCCATTGGAGCTGATTCACTCAGATGTTTGTGGAAAAATCACGCCATCTTCACTTGGTGAGAATAATTATTTTTTAACTTTTATTGATGATTATTCTCGCAAAACTTGGGTGTATTTTCTAAAGGAGAAATCGGAGGTGTTTGAAACTTTCAAGAAGTTTAAAGTTATGGTGGAGAAACAGAGTGGCTATCAAATCAAAGCACTCCGATCCGATAGAGGTGGTGAATTCACCTCAACTAGATTCAAAGACTTTTGCGAGGAGAATGGCATTCGGCGTCCAATGACAACTCCATATTCACCACAACAAAATGGAGTGGCAGAAAGAAAGAATCGAACCATCCTCAACATGATGAGAAGCATGTTGAAGTGTAAGAATATGCCAAATGAGTTTTGGGCCGAAGCTGTTATGTGTACAGTCTATTTGCTGAATCGCTGCCACACAAAAAGTGTCGTTGGGCTAACACCACAAGAAGCTTGGAGTGGTCATAAACCAAGTGTCTCTCACTTGCGGGTTTTCGGAAGCATAGCCTTTACACATGTCCCCGACGAAAGAAGAACTAAGCTTGATGATAAAAGTGCGAGGTATGTTTTCATTGGCTATGATCAACACTCAAAAGGTTATAAATTATATAATCCAAGCAACAAGAAAGTTATTGTGAGTAGAGATGTTGAGTTTGACGAAGAAGGTGAATGGGAGTGGATTGTTGATAAGAAAAACAACAATAATAATCCGTTTCTCATTGATGGAGAAGAAGATGTGGCGGAGCCCAACACACCACCACCAACACCGCAAGATAATCAAGTTGGTGAGGTGAGTTCGAGTGAAAGACGACCTCTAAAAACAAGAACTCTACAAGATTTGTATGAGACGACGAAAGAGGTAACAAATTTGAGTGAGTTTACTCAATTTTGTTTATTTGTGGAAACTGAGCCTGTAGGGTATGAAGATGCTGCTCAAGAAGATGTGTGGAGAAAGGCCATGGATGATGAAATAAACTCAATCATAAAGAATGGTACGTGGGAGTTGGTGTCGCTACCGACAAG
This sequence comes from Agastache rugosa, assembly GCA_031470985.1. Classification (NCBI taxonomy): domain Eukaryota; kingdom Viridiplantae; phylum Streptophyta; class Magnoliopsida; order Lamiales; family Lamiaceae; genus Agastache; species Agastache rugosa. Next base: position 11,070,078 of record CM062607.1, read on the forward strand.
CAAAAATGTAATTGGCGTGAAATGGGTGTATAAAATAAAGAGAAATGCCAAAGGAGAGGTGGAGAAATACAAAGCAAGATTGGTCGTGAAAGGTTACAAGCAAAAAGCTGGAATCGATTATGATGAAGTGTTTGCACCCGTTGCTCGTCTTGAGACGATTCGTTTGATGATTTCCATTGCTGCCCAAAATCAGTGGAAAATCCATCAAATGGATGTGAAATCCGCTTTCTTAAACGGATTTTTAGAGAAGGAGGTGTACATTGAACAACCATTGGGCTATGTTGTGAAAGGCCACGAGAATAAGGTGTTGAAGCTAAACAAGGCTCTCTACGGATTGAAGCAAGCCCCGCGTGCTTGGAATAACCGCATTGATGCATATTTTCAAGCAAATGGTTATTCTAAGTGTCCACACAAACATGCTCTTTATGTCAAATCAAACAATCATGGTGATATATTGTTTGTTTGTTTGTATGTGGATGATTTGATTTTTACAGGCAATAATCCGAGGATGTTTGATGAATTCAAGAGTGCCATGACGAGAGAATTTGAGATGACTGACATTGGTTTGATGTCCTACTATCTTGGCATTGAAGTGAAGCAAAGAGATGATGGAATTTTCATTTCTCAAGGAGGATATGCCAAAGAAATTCTCAAGAAATTTGAGATGAATGATTGCAATCCTGTTGTTACCCCTGTGGAATGTGGTGTCAAGATTCATGCCGATCAAGATGGTGAGAAGATAAGTCCAACATTATTTAAAAGTATTGTTGGAAGCTTGAGGTACCTTACATGTACTAGGCCCGATATTCTTTTTGGTGTTGGGATTGCTAGTCGATACATGGAAGCTCCTACCATTTTTCATCTAAAAGTGGCGAAAAGGATTCTTCGATACATCAAAGGTACAATTGATTATGGAATTTTCTATTCTCCTATTGATGATTTCAAGCTTGTTGGATATTGCGATAGTGATTGGGCTGGTGATATTGAAAGTCGAAAGAGTACAACTGGATTTGTATTCTTAGTGGGGAATTCGGCATTTACTTGGAATTCTAAGAAGCAGCCTATTGTGACTTTGTCAACATGTGAAGCGGAGTTCGTGGCAGCTACTTCTTGTGTTTGTCATGCTGTGTGGTTGAGAAGTTTGTTTGAGGAACTTAACTTACCACAAGAAGATCCGACGGAGATATTTGTTGATAACAAGTCTGCTATAGCATTGGCAAAGAATCCGGTGTTCCATGATAGAAGCAAGCATATTGACACGAAGTATCATTTTATTCGAGAGCACATATCCAAGAAAGAAGTGGAGCTTAACTATGTGAAGACTCATGATCAAGTCGCGGATATCTTCACAAAACCATTGAAGTTTGAAGATTTTCAAAGATTGAGAGAGTTGCTTGGAGTCGCAAGGGAAATTTCAAATTAAGGGAGAGTGTTGAAATAACAGTAATAATAATTTAGAAATTTGTTTTATGAGTATTAATGTAATAGAGTTAGTGGGTTATGAGTTACTAGATTAAATGTCGTAAGTTATTAGAATTAATGATATTTGTGAGAGGTGATAATGGTGAGAGTAGTGGGGTATCACCATAATGAGGATTAGATGAAAGGTTTCATTTAAAGCTTATATATATTGTGCGTATATTCACTGGATGATACATATATCTTCACAAATATTTTATAAGAGTCAAGAGTTTCCTCCCTGTTCCTATCAATTATTTTTCCTTATTTCTTTCATTAGCTCTCCAGTTTCTAACATGGCGATGCCTCTCCTTTTTGAATTCTGGAGGTGTTTGTTGACGTATAATTTAGCATCGATCAAATAGCGCCATGATTTCGAAACGCATCTGAATCTCATAAGCGATTTCGCCGGAAGATTTGCCAATATTTCTTGAGGAAGATAAGATTGCTCGCCGTCGCCGCCGCACCGGAGTTTGGTGTTCCGAATATCCATCTGTGGTTAGCTGCGCTGCTTTTTTTTTTCTTTTCTTTTCTTTGTTTTCTTTTGTTTTGGTTATGGTTTGAACTTTAATTAATTTATAGATTTCGTAAACCTTTTCTAACTTTTCTAATCCTAGTCAGTTTTTTAAAAAAAAGAAACGACTTTTCTAATCCTAGTCCAGATCGAAAGTGGCTTCTATTTTAATTAATCACGGATACAAAATTTTAATTAATATTAATAAACTCTAAAACCTCTAATCACCCAGCAGACGCTCATATGCAAGTATTTGCATGCGTACAAATAATTTGTGCAAACATTTTTATTCATAAAAGACAAAATTGTACACATGATTATAAATCCATAATTATTTTTACATCTAATAGTGGCGGAGCCAGAAATTTTTGTCAGAGGGTCCAATTAACTAATACTCCTTCCATCCCTAAATAAGCATCACGGGTAGCCATTTTCTTTACCCTTTTACTTAAGATAAAATTTCTATTGTTTCAATTTTCTATGTAATATTTAGGAATAAAAAAAATCAATGTATCCACTATTTTAGTGTACACATTTTGGAGTCGGACACTTATTAGAGCATGGAAAAAGTTTTTTCTTAAAAGAATTCACACAGAAAAAAATATCTGACTAACAAGGGGGAAAAATTTAACAATGAACAAATTCTAATTTCAATAGCAATATGCGTTAATTTTCATATTACAAGACTTAATATTTATAACCAATACTTTATTGATTTTCGTGATAAAAAAAAACCAAGAAGAAGTGAGAGCTCAAAAATAAATTTGCTTCCCTTAAACGCATTAATATTAATATTCTAAAGAAGTGAGGCAGAATTACATGCTGCTTTAACGGCTATTGAGATGGCTAAAACTCTTGGATGGTTAAGATTGTGGCTTGAGACTGACTCTTCATACGTAGTTTCGGCAATGAGCAAAGAGGATGCCTGGAACGTTCCTTGGAGCTTTCGAGCTAGATGGAAAAGAGCAAAAGATTTCATTCGCGAGATGGACTCCAGGATCTCCCATATCTATCAGGAAGGTAATCAGGTGGCTGACACTATGGCACATTCTGACGTTCCGGATGGCTGGTGGTCTGATCCGCCGATTTTTATTATCAAGAAGGTTCATAATGATATGTTTTCCACGGTTTTTTATAGGAAAATGTAAGACATGTACTCTTTTTCCTCTAGGAATTTTTCCCATGAGTTTTTTTCCTAGAGGTTTTAATGAGGCCCGGCCTTGTCTCTCTTTTTGAGTAGGGTGACTAGATTTTTTGAAGCGTGCCTTTTTTTGTACTTTTCTTTCTAATCGTTTTAATTCAAAGATCTCATTTCACAATTATCAAATAACTAATTTGATTAATTGATGAATAACTAAAGAAATAATCCATAGTAGCTACAAAAATTAAAATAATTCAACATAAGAAATAAATTATAAATGTCAATATGAAAAATATTACTTATACATAGCTTAAATATTGATTCACACTACAAAGCTACAATAAATTTTAAATCTAACTTCGTCCCTAGTATAAAAATAAATATACTAATCCAAAAAAAAAAATGATAACAAAAAAGAAATTTAAATTTGAGAATAAGAAATGAAAGGAAAATAGAAGTATAAATTAGTGGAGCCATAGGTAGAACTTAAAAATTGGCTTAATTTCTCTATGTTTTGTGTATTTCTTGAAATAAACCACTTGTAATTTCTTCTTAACGTCATTATTTTTAAATTATAAAATAAAAAATTATAATATATATAATATATATACTAATTTTTAGAAAAATCCCAGGAGGTCCAGTGCCCCGCCCCCCCCCCCCCACCCATGTCTGGCACACTTTATTAATCAACGAAGACAATAAATAATGTCACAAATTAACACTAGAAGATTCGAATTGAATGACATAAAACCTAGCCCACACATGGGTGGCTTTTGAGTACTCGATCATTATTTGGATCCGTTCATGTAATACCCCGTCTTTCTTGTGTAATTAATTTAATTAATTCCTTGAATAAGATAAGAAATTTCAGTGAAAGAAAATTTTTCATTTCAGAAAATTTTATCCGGCAAATATATTTTGCCGTAAAAAGAGCTTTTATTTAAGTTTGATCATCTCGGTTAATCCGAAACGAAGAAGTTTTTACATTTATCAGTGAGTGATAAATGTTTGGTCATTAATTGACTAAAAGATGAATTTAATTTATTTAAGTGATTTATTGTGTGATTTATCGCTTGAATTTTTAGCTTCGGTCGATTTGAAAACTATTAAGTTCTTCGAATCTTTCTGTGAAATTTTTATCTAGAGTTCGTGAAACCCTAATTGAATTTCCTATGTTGAGAAATTTAAGGTTTAATTGAGGATTTGATTGTTAGTAATTAATTGAATTGATTAAGAATTTAATTAATTAATTAATTAAATTATTTTCATAAATATCTAAGATATTTTCCTAAGAAGCTTCTAACCTATCCTATAAATAGCTTAGCCCTAATCTTCATTCATCCTTCCTTATTTCTCCTCCATAGCCGCCACCTTCACACACACATATACACTTGATTTCTTCCATTTTTGTTCTTCAATTCAAGCTCAAGAATCAAGATGCAAGTATACCAAATCTATTCCAAGTAATAGATCAAGGTTAGATCTATGATCTTCCAAGTTTCCAGCTCAAGATCAAAGTTTAAAAATCCTCTTTTCTTCTTTTCATTTTTTTCGAAAATTTGGGAAGTATATATGATTAGATGTTTTTGATCTTCATAAATTATTTTTATTCTATGCTTAGAAGATCAAATATGAGATTAAATTATGAAAATCAAAACCCTAAACCTATTTTCCTAAAAAGTCGAAATGTTTGGGAAATTGGGGGTTTTTTATTCATGTGAAGTATGATGAAATTGATGTTATAATTGAGCTTAGATAATTATTCTAAGCATGTTTGATGTTGGAACTAAGCATGAATTCCCAACTCTTCTAAGTATATTAGAAAAGTCGAATTAAATGGGTTTAAAATTAGGGTTTTGAAATGTTGATGTTTTATGATTCAATTGATGATGTAATTAAGTTTATATGATGATAATGTGTGTGATTGAGCATGATTTAAATGAGTGAGAGTATGATTACCCTAAACCCTAGCTTAATTTCGAAATTTAGGGTTCTTAAATTAGGGTTTTTAAATTGATGATTAATTAAATGAAATTGATTGAAGAATTGAGCTTATGTTAATTATATAAGCATGTTAGAAATTAAAATGAAGAGAAAAGAATCCTAGAAACCCTAAATTCAAAATAGCCGAAATTAAATAAAGAAAAATAAATTATTATTTGATTTTTAATTAAGAAACTAATTGCATTTATGAACTTTATTTAAGTGCTGTGTCATTTTTCGGAAATTTATTTCAAAATAATAAAGTTTTTCCATTTTTGATTGATTTTTCCGAGTCGAGAGTCTATATGTATAATCGAGTCGAATTTGTGAATTGAATGTGCAATTGTGTTTATTATCTTGGAAATAGTGCATGGATTTAAATTGAGAATTTTCTGAACCCGTTAGATGGGTTAAAATCGATTTAGTCGATTTATGTGAATAGTTGTGAAGCATGTTTTATGTTAAAGAGTTAAATGATTGAAGTTAGATGTTTAATTAGGAGCTAGTTAGATTTGAGAGTATTTAAGAAAGTTAAGTTAGTATTTTTCGGGTTAAACCAAAGAAATCCGAAGCAAAGTAAAATTAAGAGAATCGAAGTCGTTTCTTCGATAGTCGTTAATTCTCGTTCTAAATTCGTGAATTCCTTTTTCGAATAAAGGAGCGAGCGGAAGTGTGAATCCGAGAATTCAGGATCGTTAAAGGTTAAGTCCAAAGCTGAAGCTATCAGGTGGGCTTTCTAAACAAAGAAATGATGAATGATATATATATATGATTATATATATATATGTGATGTTTTTAAAAGTAATTGGCTTGCCAACTATTTAAGTTTTGTATGTTACCATCTACTATAGCAAGATGAATTCGGTCCTACTCAAGGTAGGATTTGTGTAGACTATTTTTGTAATCGGGAGCCTTCCGAAAGGAGTGGACGATTACAAGTGTTTGAGAAGGAGGCCTACTTCTCAGCACTATTTTATTGTAGACATGGTACATACTTTGATATATATAAATATATATATATATATATATATATATATATATTCTTTTGAACATGCACAAGTTTGTTTTTGAGAAAAATACTTGTGCTATGTTTTCCGGCAAGTCCAATTTATAGCGTATTCAGCAAGTTTTCAAATTATTTTGGCATGTGTCCACTCAGTACGAAGTACTCAGCCCTGCATATTGTTTCTAAAATGTGCAGGTTAGCTGAGATGATGATGATCGTGTGCTGGGCGGACTTGTCTTTGTTATTGTTAAAGAGTTGTTTTGATGAATTCAGAACCTAGAATATATGTCTTCATACATATATTCTCTCGTTTTTCCACTGTAAGGTTATAATGTCGAGTTTAGTATAAGTTTGATGAAGTTGTTGAATTTTGAAGTCTCGAACTATGTTCGTTATCTTATTTTGAAGCCTAGCCGACCTGATTATCTATATAACAGTAACTCGTTATTTTGGAAATTTCAATCTTATTGCAACTGATTTCTATCGTGTTTTCTTAATCCTGAAAATCAGCTCATTACGTTCATGTTTGTTGCCGTTGATTTGGTTGATGAGATTATTAACTTCTGAGCTGATTTGAGTTCGTATTTGATGATATACATGTTGTTATTTTTGATTAAGTAATTGTTTCATTAATCTCGAGTCATGCATATCTTAATTATCCTAAGTTTGATGATTTGTTGAGTATGAGTTGTCCCTTGTTATTATTACTCAATAGCCGGGTCGCTATTTAAATATTTTGTTAATCATAAATTGTGTACGTCGTGGAACCCACCGGCTTTGTCATCTAATTTCTAAGCCAGACTGCGACAGAGTGGTATCAGAGCACGTCTGTTTGCTCTATGTCAATAATTCTTAAGTCTAGTCTAGTTTGAATTTCTAGACTAGTCGAGAGCAAGGTTTAATTGTTCTAAGTCAATATTTCTTAAAAATCTAGTCTGGTTTGAATTCTTGATCACTAAAATCTTAGCAATATATACCGCAACTAAACGGTGCAATTGTAGACAGTTAGTAAATCGAGTATCGTATCCACAGGGACTGTAAATAGAAAATACAGTGGGAAATAAAATTTAGAAACCCCTTTACTATTCAAGTTCTTGATTATTTTTATATGGAACTTTATTTTCAACTTAAAAAGAAATTAATTAATTAGAAGAAAACAAATGGTAAAGAAACAAATTTATAAAGTATCAAAGATAAAAGACTGATCCTAGGGAATGCTTCGACTCAAAATCAACAACGAAATTAACTTATTAACCCAATTACCAATTTTAATTCAATTCAGGTGAAGGGATCACAATTGTATTCACAAGCTCTCTCTCGACAAGTCATGCAAAAGTAGATTAGCAAAGAATCTATCTCCGCTAGGTCTCAAGATAATCTACTAACTCCAAAAAGTACAAAAGATCTATAACCTCCTACGAACGAATTAATCTCCGCTAGGTCTCATAATCATTCATATCATGCATTCTTGAGTTCCATTGATCAACTAAACCTGCTAAGAATTTAACCGAACAACTAGCATGCATAAATAGTGGCCAGCTATCTAAACATGAATAAAGCACCAAGAATCACAAACCATAAATTGACAGGAAAATTGGAATCAATAAATCAAAAATATCATCTCAATTGAATCTTACAAACCCTAGGATCAACGAGGAAATTAGCTACTCATAACTAGGGTTTCAACAAAGAAATAAAACAAAAATATAATTAAAGATACTAATTAAAATAACTGGAGTTCGGATTCTTGATTTCGTCTTGAATGTCTTCAATCTTCAATCTTGAATCTTCTCCAAGAAAAATAATTAAATAGCTAAAAAGCTTCAAAAGAAATCTAGAAAGCAAAAATATGTAAAAAGATGCAAAAGGTACCCCCACAAGAGTCTTCAAGGATATATATATATAGGTGGGAGTACAAGGTTGTAACCTAGTAGAAATATAATACTATCAAAATAAGAAAAATAACAAAATAAGGAAAATAATAAGGTATGGGCGGATTCTGATGCTCTCTCCGGTGCTATCGCACCCGGGATGGCACCAGTCTGGTAACTTTCTTGTTTTGGTCCGTTCTCCTTCGTTAGAGCTCCGAATTTGGATCCGTTTTCGCCTAGAAACTCTTCTCTTAACGAACTTTAATCCTCAAACAACCATCCCTTCAACTTTTAGTATTTTATTTTCCTACAAAACCATCAAAGCCACAACCAAGTATCAAATTCTTAAAGAAAGTAAAACTCAAACAAAAAGCTCATTACAAACATGATTTTGCATGACAAATCAACACAATAAACACTCAAAAATAGTGTAAAAACCATGTTTGTCAACTCCCCCAAACTTAAATACTTGTTAGTCCTCGAACAAGAAAATAAAAGAAAAGAAAACAACAAACATACTTAAGATAAAATGACGATGAACACGGCTTCAGAAATTTTTCAAAACAGCTTATCACAAGTAGTCATCACAAATCAAGTTTCATAAATCTCAACAAACTCAAATATCTAGCCTCTTTGAATTTTCTTCCCCACGGCATGGAATCTTTATCATGTAAACCCTCACTCTCAAAGTGTTTAAGATAGGACGTGTATACTCTCAATTCGAATCATTACATGCATTCTACCACAGGCTTGCAATTCATCTTACCTCTCTATCGCTTGCGTGTGCTTCAAAACTAAGGATCAAAAAGGTCTTTAAAAGGGTTGTAACGTAGGCACTTTGGTAAGGTAGGATATTTTTGGCTAAGTGACTCAATAAATTCCCAAAACAAAACAAATTTCACCCAAAAATTCCAATTTTCTATAAACACAAAATCCACCAAAGTTTTTCAATCATTTAAACTCAAACCAATCAAGAATATGCCAAACTTTCACAAATATGCTACCCTCCTCGTTTATGCTCTTTCTTGTTTTCTTTTTTTTATTTTTTTTTCAAATTCAAAACAACTTTGTTATGCCATCATTCTTTTAAGAGCTTATACGAGGAAATAACAATTATTACAAAACAATTCATATTCAACAATTTTTTTCTTTTCACTCTTTTCAACATCTCTACCCACACTGCTCATTCGTTCAATCCAACTCAAAGGTAATAAAAAAAACGGTTAAAAGCTCAAAGGGGCGAACTAGGATTCAATCAAATTCGGACAAGTGTTTAGGAAAAGATAAGCTTAAGAAAAATGGCCTTTAATCACTTCCAAATTCAAAGCACACTATGCAACCTCAAGGAAAAACCCTCGCAAGTTCTAGAGAATAACACGCATGTTCGAACTATATTCACACAAGAATAAAAATTAGACCATAAATATGTAGGTCAAAGGCTCAAATCCTCACTTAGGCTTATAGATTTTTATTCAAATTCTTAGAGGCCAAATATACGAGATCATCAATCAATAATCCACAAGTCATATGATGTCCAACAAGCAACAATTTTCCAATTAAAAACACATTTCATCAAAAGCCTCATCATAACATCTCAACTCAAGCATGCTCAGCAACAAAAAAAACAAAAAAAATAACAAAAATAACTAGAAACTAGAAAATCAAACCACCCTTCTCCATCCCCCCAAACTTATTCAACGGTACGGAAAAATAAGTTTGAAAGAAGAAGAGTGGTGGAAATTAGAGAGCTTACTTGGTATCAAAGTTGAGGTGGAGAAGAAGAAGGAGGCATTTGAGCATGGGATGACCGTAGTGCTTGCTCCAAAGTATCAAACTGACCGCGTATCTCAAGGGCGAAGCTATCAAATCTAGCATCAAAATGAGCTTTCAACTCATCACGAATGGCATGAACCATGGTCTCCAATTGGTGGCGAGAACTTTGACTCCCATTGGCCACATCGGTCTCATAAACATCGTCATCTGCCTTATTATCACTAGCATTAGGATCGAGATCAATAAGTGCCAAATGAGCTTGAGTGTCCATTCTCCAATTTGTTTGATCATCCATGGTGGACACGGTAGTAAGGGCCGGACGAGGCAAAGGAATGAGATCCTTTTTCTTCATCTTCCATAGAAGTCGGCGACCACCTTTAATCATCTTATGAGTACGAACAAGGGTCATGTCAACAAGCTTTCCACCGGTCACGGGCACAACTCCTTCAAGAGGAATACCAAAATGAAGAGCAATAGGCGTCACAAAACCACCAATACAAATCATACCACGACGAAGAGCGGCTTGACTTCGGAATTGGTCAAAAAGATATGCACCAACATTCATAGAAAACTTGGATAGCAGACAATGGAGAACAAACAGCTCATCTTCCTGAACATTCCCACCCTTCTTCCGGGCTAGAAAAGTCGAAGCAAGGGTACATTGAATGTACCTAAACACCGGATTGCGGATGGCGGAAGCTTTAGAGTCACCACTAGAAAAATGCTTGTACTTCTCCAAAGCCGGCGAAACCATGTTAAGCCAAATGGACGTCGGGCTAAAAAAAGCGGGCTTGAAATAACCACCACGAGGACACCCCAAAATTTCATGAAGAGTGAGAGTGGTGAGCTCACGGGTAACATTAGCAAGCCGAAAAGCATCGAGCAAAGGAATATTGATATTTACCTTCTGAAACATGTCCATGAACTTGGCCATCTTCTCATCCATCTTTGCTTTGGCCAACCTTTGAGGAAATTGAGCTGTAGGCGTCACCACTCTGTTTGCTGGGATAGAAGCTTTGGGAACCTCCTTCTTTATGGCTTGAGGCTCCTTGTTTGAAACTGAGGAGTCTTCTTCTTGTGTCGAGCTATTATCAATCTCAATCTCTTCATCCACTTTCTCCACTTCTTGGTTTCTTTCCGGATAATTCTGGTATGAAGTCCCACTCCTCAACTGAATGGCATTGCACTGGTTCTTCGGATTGATCTCCGTATTGCTCGGAAATTGCCCGGGCTTGTGCTGAGCTGCTGCTTGATTCGCCATCTGACTCACTTAGCCTTCTATCATCTTGACTTGCTTGGAGAGAGCAGTAACAGTAGTCTCCAAAGATGTCATCTTTTGGCCAGTTTGGCCAATGAAGGTATTTTGTTGGATCATCATTTGTTGTATCATCTCCTCCAACGACAACTTCTTCGGCTCATTGATGACTCCGTTGGTGACTGAGAAACCGGGCGGAGGCTGCAGAGAATTGTTCGGGTTAGCATAGGAAAAATTTGGATGATTCCTATTGTTGGGATTATAAGCCTGATTTCCCCCTTGGTAACCCTGCCGGTTGTAGTTGTAGTTCCGCTGATTCACATAATTAGCATCTTCAGTTTGTAGCGGATCTGCACTCTCTTGTGGCTGCACTACTTTCACCTCCATCTTCGCCTTCCTCTCATTCTCGTACTCTTTCTTGAGTAGGGCAACTTCAGCTACAAGATCTTCATATTTATCATCCGAGATGTTTACAATCCTTCTTGTAGAACTTCTCTCCATCGGCCACTGATAACTGTTAGCCGCCATCTCTTCAATGATCCGCAAGGCTTCTGCTGCACCCCAATTAACTAAGCATCCTCCAGCAGTAGCATCCACTAGGCTCTTTGTGTGAGGAGTAAGCCCACTGTAAAAGTGAGTAATTTGCTGAGCTTCATTAAACCCATGTTGTGGACACTTTCTGAGCAATTCTCTGTACCTCTCCCAAGCTTCGTAAATAGACTCGTCTCCCAATTGTGTGAAGTGAGAGATTTCTGCAATCATCTTCTGAGCCTTGGAAGGAGAAAAGTATTTTGCTAAGAATTTCTGGCACATCTGTTCCCAAGTATTGATGCCCGATCGATCTAAGGTCTTGTACCACGCCTTAGCCTTGTCCCTCAATGAAAATCCGAATAATCTTAATCGGATAACATCGCTGGAAATGCCTTGCTGCTTAATTGTCTCACAAATATCAACGAATGCTCCGAGATGGGCATTTGGGTCTTCAATTACGCCTTCTCCAAACTGATCAGCTTGCACCATGTGGATCAGAGCTGGTTTCAATTCAAAGGCGTTTGCTTCCACTCGAACTCTCCATCCTGCATCTCGGAATTGATTAGCTCTCGGCTGAAACATTTGATTCAATGGAGGTGGCGGAGCTTGATTCATTCTCCTATTCTGCTCCTCAATCTGAGCTTGCATCTCTTCAATCCGACGTAGCAAATCGCCTTGTGTGAGAGCGAGTTGGTTCCCCATAATTTTATTTCTTTGTTCCTTCCTAATCGCTTTGACTGATTTTTCAATTTCTGGATTGAAAGGAATCAACTGTTCTCCTTTTTCTCGCGTGTTCATGCACCACCTGCTCAAAATAATTAAAAATTAGTGCTGGGGCAAAATGGGGAAATTAAAAATAAAATAAAATAAAAAATGCTTGAACTAATAAATCAAAATCAAGATTATTATCACTATATTATCTATACAGTCCCCGACAACGGCGCCAAAAAGTTGATCACTAAAATATTAGCAATATATACCGCAACTAAACGGTACGATTGTAGACAGTTAGTAAATCGAGTATCGTATCTACAGGGACTGTAAATCGAAAATACAGTGGGAATTAAAAGTTAGAAACCTCTTTACTATTCAAGTTCTTGATTATTTTTATATGGAACTTTATTTTCAACTTAAAAAGAAATTAATTAATTAGAAGAAAACAAATGGTAAAGAAACAAATTTATAAAGTATCAAAGATAAAAGACTGATCCTAGGGAATGCTTCGACTCAAAATCAACAACGAAATTAACTTATTAACCCAATTACCAATTTTAATTCAATTCAGGTGAAGGGATCACAATTGTATTCACAAGCTCTCTCTCGACAAGTCATGCAAAAGTAGATTAGCAAAGAATCTATCTCCGCTAGGTCTCAAGATAATCTACTAACTCCAAAAAGCACAAAAGATCTATAACCTCCTACGAACGAATTAATCTCCGCTAGGTCTCATAATCATTCATATCATGCATTCTTGAGTTCCATTGATCAACTAAACCTGCTAAGAATTTAACCGAACAACTAGCATGCATAAATAGTGGCCAGCTATCTAAACATGAATAAAGCACCAAGAATCACAAACCATAAATTGACAGGAAAATTGGAATCAATAAATCAAAAATATCATCTCAATTGAAACTTACAAACCCTAGTATCAACGAGGAAATTAGCTACTCATAACTAGGGTTTCAACAAAGAAATAAAAGAAAAACATAATTAAAGATACTAATTAAAATAACTGGAGTTTGGATTCTTGATCTCGTCTTGAATGTCTTCAATCTTCAATCTTGAATCTTCTCCAAGAAAAATAATTAAATAGCTAAAAAGCTTCAAAAGAAATCTAGAAAGCAAAAATATGTAAAAAGATGCAAAAGGTCCCCTCACAAGAGTCTTCAAGGATATATATATAGGTGGGAGTACAAGGTTGTAACCTAGTAGAAATATAATACTATCAAAATAAGAAAAATAACAAAATAAGGAAAATAATAAGGTATGGGCGGATTCTGATGCTCTCTCCGGTGCTGTCGCACCCTGGATGGCACCAGTCTGGTAACTTTCTTGTTTTGGTTCGTTCTCCTTCGTTAGAGCTCCGAATTTGGATCCGTTTTCGCCTACGAACTCTTCTCTTAACGAACTTTAATCCTCAAACAACCATCCCTCCAACTTTTAGTATTTTATTTTCCTACAAAACCATCAAAACCACAACCAAGTATCAAATTCTTAAAGAAAGTAAAACTCAAACAAAAAGCTCGTTACAAACATGATTTTGCATGACAAATCAACACAATAAACACTAAAAAATAGTGTAAAAACCATGTTTGTCAATTCTAGACTAGTCAAGTATTAACAACAACAAAAGTCCAGCAGCTCATCTCATCCGGCAAGCCATGTATGCATTTAGAAGTTTCCTATGATTAAAAGTTTGAAATATGAAGTTCCATGTGACTGACGGACTGTTATGTGGACTTGATCAACCCACATAGCTAGAAACTCAGTAATATGGATCTTCCGCCTTCATAACGAAGTTAATTAATGAGATGAAGTTAGAAAGTAAAGAAGGAGAATTTTACGAAAATAAGTTATGATTGAGATCTTAATGAGGTTGTTTTATGTTGGGTTGTTTAAAGTAAGTTGATGAATAATTACAAGCGAGGCAATTGTTTGTTTTTGGAAAGTATCGTGAGCTTGGTATTACCATATGGAAGCGAAATTAGCTTCACGAAGTGACGAGGCCTTGAGAAAGTTTTAGCATATGCGTATGAGATGTGCAGAGACGTTAGCTTCAGCACGTTTTCATCGTGGTTCGATGGATATCAATGAGAGTAATATTTCAAGAGTTTTCATAATATTAAGATTGCTTTCTTTTCTTTCCGACGAGTGGCAGGAATGGGCAGCTTCTCGTACACCTCAGCTTATCATGGAGCAAGATTGGGAATCGTATCGGAGATTGTTGTGGATTTATAGTCGAGATCAACTCTCGCTATATGTGCTACTCTGCATCATCACCTGGACCGTTTCAGCCGCCGATCCGAGTGGATGGAGCAGGACTTCAAGATTCGATGCCTCAAGACAACCTAATTCCTTTTCTCATTTCTCAAGAGAACCCTGAGCCGTTGTTTCTCCTCATCCTAGTGATTATGGTTTTGATGTAAACCCATTTCTTTCTCAGCCGTTGTCGAATGGCTATGTTTCATCTCCACCCCTATCAAATTGTTTTGCTTCTATTTCCGAGCCTTCTGCTCCGGTAAACAGATTGGTTTCAACTCCCTCTATTGATGTAGTTCCATTAGATCCTTCTTTGAATACTCCTCAAGCTTTGAATTCTTCAGAGCTTGATTATTTCTTTGGAACTCAGCTTGTTTCTTTTGTTTTTTCACGAGAGGAGTATGTCTGGACCGCGTCGCCATGGCAATGACGAGGAGATCGTTGACCCGAGGTCGGAGCAACTGAAGGATATTGTCATCTTCGTCGTATGTCGTTTAGCCATCTAGGATTTCAGCCTAGTTTTAGACCTTTTGCGGGTGTGGTCGACGTGAGTGTTGCCCGTTTGACATTAGATGAAGTGGAGAGAGACGAGAAGAGTACCGAGTCTGAGAGTGAGGAAGACAAAGAAGAAGAAGATCCATTAGAGGATGAGCAGTGAGAGAGAGAGAGTTCGAGAGTGGCATTAATTTAATAGATTATTAATCGAACAAATTTTACGATTTGTCGTTTTAAAGTTTTATGCTTGTGCAGTAAGATTTCTTAAAAAGATGCATAATATGTTAGTTTTAAAGATCGGTAGCGATGTAAAATTCCACTCCGAGATAGTAGTTTTTCGTGATGTTAGAATATCACGGTTAACGTAGGGAATTTTTGTTGTAGATAAAAATCCCTTGTTTTTGTAAAAGCCCTTGAAGAGGCAAATTTTCTTATAAATAATGAAGTATGGCCAAAGCGGTCATTTTACTAAAATTTCCGAGTTTTGTTAATTACGTCGGAATTAATTCCTTTAAAAGTGAATTAAAGAAATGAGAATTTTGAAGTAAAATGAAGTTTAAATTATGTGAAGAAGAGCGTTAAATTAAGAGTTGAAGGGTGAAAAATTCGTCGAAAGCATGAAAAATCGAAGAAGAAAATTTTCAGCAGCTCAGAGACGGCTGGAAATATTACAGGGAATGAAGTCAGCCCCGGCTGAAGGTCAGCCTCACGGGAGAAAAATTACAGGGCGAGAAGTTAGCCGCAGCTGGACCTCAGCGCCGGCTGAAGAAGTTTGCGAACCTGAAGTCAGCCACGGCAGAGCCCCAGCGGTCGCTGACCCTGGGAAGTCAGCCATGGCTGAACCCCAGCAGTCCCTGACCTGGGCAGGCTGAAAAAAAAATTTCCGTTGTTCGTTCATCGTTCATTCCGTTCTTCATTCGTTTCGTTCGTCGTTCGTTGTTCTTTTCTTTCGTTGGCTACATTCTTGTTATGTTTCAGAAGGAAGTTATGATGAAGTTATTATCTCAGAAGAGATATGATGAAGCTAAGATCTCAGGATAATGTTATTCCTTTCTTGATTCAATTAGGAATACTGAGCTAATTTTATTTAGCAAAGATGAACATGAAAAAAAAATGTGTTTCTTGAATTATTTTTCTGCTTAATTGATGAAATGATTATATGATGATAAGAATGAATCATTTGATTCATTACGTGTGATTAGCATGTTATGTGTTAAAGATGTAAATGAAAAGTTTATGAAGCTTAGCTGTTGTGCTATTGCTTAATTATTGAGTTAAGTTATGAAGGTGATTATGCTATGATAAGATTTGATTTACTTGAATGTTAAGATCCATGATTGGAACTATTACTTTGAGAAGTATCTGCTTTTATATTAAAGCTTAATATATGAAAGTGTCTAAACTTTCAAGTTAAATTCTTGATGTTTTGAATAAAGCAAAGATCGCATAAACCCTTGCGCGTATTAATTAGAATGTCTTCTAAAAAAATATAGAAAAGAAGAGTAGCAAGAACCTATTCCATTTAAAGAAAATAAAATTCTTCGGAAAAACCCTGAGTTAGTTAATTAGAATGTCGCCAAGAGGTAGAAGAAGAGAAAGAGCTGCTGATCAACAAAGAGAATCTACCCCGCCTCCTCAGTCTGAAAGAAAGATAGAAGAATTCTTTTTCTTTGCCAAATTCCTCAACCTTAGACGGAAGAGAAAATCCGTCGGAAGCTGAAGAGTAGGTTTGATCGTTAGAAAGAATTTTTAGATTTCTTCGTTGTAGCGATTAGGAGAGTCTTACGTGCATGACCTACCAACTCAAAGAATCTGCGGATTATTGGTGGGAAGCTCGTCAGAGGACGTATACCCTGAGCAACTACAAAATTTGACGTGGGGGCAGTTCAAGAATGCTCTTTTCGAAAAGTATGTCCTAAGAAGTTATCGCAAGAAAAATGAGAACGAGTTTGCCAATCTTAAGCAGGGAAAGAAATTAGTATCCGGATACGAACGAGAATTTTGTGATCTAGCTTGTTTCGCCCAAGATAAAGTGAACACGGATGATAAAATGTATGAGCTTCTTCGAGCCGGACTACTTTAAGAGATAAGAGTTGTGCTAGCCAGTCAAAATGCATTGACCTATTTGGAGGCTTTAAATCAAGCTTTGGATATGAAGTTAGCCATGCAACCAGAAAGATCGTTAGAGTTATCACCACCATTTTCTCAACAAATTTAAGCTCCATCAGCAGCGAGCCCTCAATTTGCAAACCAAGCTTAGTTTCAAAAAGCAAAGAGAAAGTGGAATGATAGTTCCCAATCGAATAAGAGGCCATGGCAAGGTCAGCAAAAACTGCAAGGTCAGCAGCAGTGTAATCGCCAAAGTCAATGTTCTCAGCAAAAATAGAAGCAACCTCAACAATTGCAGATAGAGCCTCAGCAGCAGTATCAAAGGATTTTTTTTTGCCATTGAGCAGAAGCCGTGCGTTAAAGACCAAGAAAATTTAACAGGTTTGGGTCAATTAAAAGGCGTACCTGTTATAATCAAATGCATGCGTTGATAATCTTGGTCTGAACGTAGAATGTGCTAGACAATTTAAGAGTAACTACTCCAGTAGGTAAATCTACCTCAGTTACTCGTGTTTGTCCTAATTCAGAGTTTGAATTAAGATTTCTCAAAATGTCAACCGAAGCTTTAACCTAATTAAAAGGTGGGATCGATGTTGATATCATTCTGGAAATGGATTGTTTGACCGAGAATTTTGCAACAATTCGATGTAAGTAGAGGCAAATCTCTTTTCAATAACCTAGTCAAGAGCCAATTCTATTCTTCGGAATAGAAAGAAGTTATAGAAGATCGCCGACTATCTCGGTCGTTCAAGTAAAGAGATTGTTGAAAAGAAAAAATGTGAAAGCATATCTCATCTATCTCAACAAGAATGAAAATAGAGAAGAGAGTATTGAAGACGTAGCTTTAGTCAAGAAATTCCAGGATGTATTTCATGAAGTTTTGCCAGGATTACCGCCAGACAGGCAAATAGAACTCATCATAGACCTTGAATCAGGCTCAGCTCCAGTTTCTAAGACGCCGAATAGAATGGCCAAAAAGAGTTGCAAGAGTTGCTTGATCTAGGTTTCGTTCGACCTTGTGTTTTCCCTTGGGGAAGCACCAATCTTAGTTGTCAAGAAAAAGAATGGTAGTTTGAGAATGTGTATCGACTACCAAGAGCTAAGCAAGTTAACTTTGAAGATTAAGTATTCTTTGCTGAGAATAGATGATCTTTTTTATCAGCTCAAAGGAGCTAGAGTATTCTCGAAGATTGATCTGAAATCTGGTTATCATTAGTTAAAGATTAAGCAAGAGGATATTCAGAAGATGGCTTTCAGAACGAGATACGGACACTACGAGTTTATAGTAATGTCGTTTTGACTGACAAATGCTCCAGCAGTATTTATGGATCTCATTAATCGAGTATTCCATGAAATTTTTGAATAAATTTGTTGTAGTCTTCGTTGATGATATTCTCGTTTATCCAAAGAGTGATTTTGATCACGAGAAACATCTTAGAATTGTTCTGAAAAAGTTGAGAACCGAAAGATTGTATGCCAAGTTCAGCAGATGCGAATTTTGGTTAAAAGAAGTACATTTACTTGGACATGTTGTTTCCTCAGAATGAATCAAAGTCGATCCAACAAAAGTGCAAGCAGTTCAGGAATTGAAGGTTCCAACTATGCCGCATGAGATTAGGAGTTTCTTAAGGTCTAACAGGCTACTATCGAAGATTCATTGAAGGATTCTCTAAGATAGCCAAGCCAATGACTCAACTCCTAAAGAAAGAATCGAAGTTTGAGTGGTCTAGCGAGTGTGAAGAGAGTTTTCAAGAGCTCAACAAAAGGCTAACCACTGCTCCAGTGCTAGCAGGTCCAGAAATCTGATAAGGACTGTACCGTTTTCACGGATGCATCAAAGAATGGACTAGATTGTATCCTGATGCAAGAAGGAAAAGTTATTGCTTATGCTTCTAAACAACTTAAACCTCACGAGGTAAGCTATCCAACTCATGATTTGGAACTAGCAGCAGTAGTGCATGCTCTGAAGATATGGAGACATCATCTTTACAGAGAAAAATGTGAGATCTTCATAGATCATAATAGTCTCAAATACTTCCTTGAGCAGAAGGAGTTAAATATGGAACATCGAAGATGGCTTGAGTTAGTCAAAGGCTACTATTGTAAAATTTCCTATCAACCAGAAAAAGCGAACGTAGTAGCTTACGTTTTGAGCAGGAAGAGAAAATCTGAGCTAGGATTTCTTCTAACTCAAGAGAAAGAAATCAATAAAAGTTTTGGAGAGTTAAGATTAAAAGTGGTTTTACCGCCGCAATCTGCAGAGCAGATAATTGCAGCTCTGGAGATAATTCTAGATTTAAGAGCAAGGATTTTCATGGCTCAGAGAAAATATTAAAAGTTAGAAAAGTTGTGATTTAAGATTAGACAACAAAAGGTTAAAGATTTTCGAGAGGCAAAAGATAATGTTCTCTTGTTTAGATAAAAGGCATTATGTGCCTAATGATGGAGAGCTAAGAAATGAGATCATGAGTGAAGCTCATGAAACTTCATATACATTCCATTCCGAAAGCACCAAAATGTATCAAGTTTTAGAACAGAAATTTTGGTGGGAATGAATGAAGCGAGATATAGCTTCTTTTGTAGAAAGATGCTTAGCATGTCAGCAATTGAAGGCATTGCATCAAAGGCCGTATGGAAAGCTAGCTACAACCTTTAGAGATCCCAGTGTGGAAATGAGATGATATAACAGTGGATTTTGTAACAGAGTTACCCAAATCCAAAAGAGGAAATATAGCAATATGAGTGATAGTTGACAGATTGACAAAATTTGCTCACTTCATACCTATTCCGATTATTTATGGATCAAATAATTTAGCTCAGCCGTATGTTCAAGAGATCGTGCGTTTGCATGGAGTGCCTAAATCGATCACTTAGGATCGAGATTCTAAATTTATTTCTCGTTTCTGGAGAAGTATACAAGATGAATTAGACACTAGGTTGAACTTAAGTACAACCTTTCATCCTCAAATAGATGGTCAATCAGAAATAATCATTCTAATCCTTGAGAATATATTGAGAACTGTTGTTTTAGATCAAAGAGATCATTGGGAATAAATTTTTACCTCTTGTTGAATTTGCTTATAACAACAGTTATCAAATGACGATAGGTATGGCGCCCTATGAAGCCTTTATGGAAGAAAATGTAGATCTCCGCTCCATGGAGATGATGTGAGCAAGAAAAAAATGTTAGAGCCCGAAGCAATCAAAGAAATGATAGAGATTGTGCACCAAGTTAAGCAAAGGAGCAAGGAAGCACAAGATCATCAAAAATCTTATGCAGATACGTGAAGATCAGTGTTAGAGTTTGAAGGGGGAAACCTTCAAGAGAAATTCATCGGTTTGGTGTTAAAGAAAAGCTTAAGCCTCGCTACACAGGACCGTATGAAATTCTGGAAAGAATAGGTCAAGTAGCGTATAAGCTAGCCTTACCACCAAGTTTGGAAGTTCGTATAACGTGCTCCATGTATCTCAGTTGTGAAGATATATGTTTGATTCAAAGCATGAAGTGATCCTTGAATCAGATCTTAGTTATGAAGAAAAGCAGAAGTGATCTTGGATCAAAAGGTCCAGCAGCTTAGAAATAAGTCAATAGCGTCAGTAATAAAAGTGGAGTCGTTATGGACTAGAAGAAACAACATGGGAATTAGAAAGCAAGATGCAAGAAAAGTATCCCGAGTTACTCCAAGAAGTAAGTAAATTTCGGGACGAAATTTATTTTTGGGGGGAGAGAGTGTAATACCCCGTCTTTCTTGCGTAATTAATTTAATTAATTCCTTGAATAAGATAAGAAATTTCAGTGAAAGAAAAATTTTCATTTCAGAAAATTTTATCCGGCAGATATATTTTGCCGGAAAAGAGCTTTTATTTAAGTTTGATCGTCTCGGTTAATCCGAAACGAAGAAGTTTTTACATTTATCAGTGAGTGATAAATGTTTGGTCATTAATTGACTAAAAGATAAATTTAGTTTATTGAAGTGATTTATTGTGTGATTTATCGCTTGAATTTTTAGCTTCGGTCGATTTGAAAACTTCGGTTCTCCGAATCTTTCTGTGAAATTTTTATCTATGGTTTGTGAAACCCTAATTGAATTTTCTATGTTGAGAAATTTAAGGTTTAATTGAGGATTTGATTGTTAGTAATTAATTGAATTGATTAAGAATTTAATTAATTAATTAATTAATTAAATTATTTTCATAAATATCTAAGATATTTTCCTAAGAAGCTTCTAACCTATCCTATAAATAGCTTAGCCCTAATCTTCATTCATCCTTCCTTATTTCTCCTCCATGGCCACCACCTTCACACACACTTATACACTTGATTTCTTCCATTTTTGTTCTTCAATTCAAGCTCAAGAATCAAGATGCAAGTATACCAAATCTATTCTAAGTAATAGATCAAGGTTAGATCTATGATCTTCCAAGTTTTTAGCCCATTTCTCATCTTCTGGAGGTTCTCCAAGTCCTCCGAACGTTGGTGGATTTTTCTTTCTAAAACGGGTTTCTACACGTTGTTCAGGTGGTGGAGGTGGTACGTATTCTCCGTGATCTGATTCCTCATGCTCTGGTTCATGGTTTTCTCAACCTCGGCCACGCCCTCGGCCTCAGCCTCGTTCTCGGCCGGGATTTTGTTCTTGCTCAACTTTATTCTCATGTTCATCTTCGTATCGATCATCCATTCTGAAAATAGCTCTTTTACGTTACTAGCCCACGCGACTAGGGACTAGTGTTTCGATTGGTTTATTACTGAGGTATAACCTTATTGGGGATACTACGAAAGATACATCATTCCTAAGAGTCATAACGAAGTCTTTAGATATTCTAGTACATTTGTCCAAAATTCTAGCGCAATCCTAACTAGGTTCGACTAGTTCAAGGCATAATGCTAGCATATCATTAACCATTTCATAAAATATAGAGGGTGGTACCATAACATATAACCACATCTCATCATAACATATAGCAAAATCTTACTATATCATATCATACCCCTTTCATAACATGTTATCTCATTTCATATCCATTCATGGCATGTTATCTCATTTCATATTCATTCATAGCATGTCATATCATCACTTTGCCCAAACAAGGGACTCATTAAGTAACATTGCCTCACAAGAGGTCTCATAATGACATAACGCATCAAAAGATGACTCACATAATAACATTGTCTCCTAAGAGGTCTCATAGTGACAAAACGCATTAAAAGATGATTCGTATAACAACATTGCCTCCGGAGAGGTCTCATAGTGACAAAACGCATTAAAAGCAAATATGCCATCATAACATCAAAAGATGGACTCATGGAAGAAAGACAACATAACAGTGCATGACATCACCATAACTACAAAAGATGGTACTCATGAAATAACACAGTGCATATCAATATCATAAAAACAAAAACAACAAAACGTCACTCAGCCTAACACTCGCTCTCCTCCTCTGGATCCTCTTCCTCGGGATCCTCCTCAGAATCTATCTCCTCGACTGTCTCTGCGGCACACGGACTCTCGTTACTGACTCTAGCTAAATCGGCCTCAAGGTTTCCCATGGCTCTCTCGATTATCGCATCTATCTCTCCCAACAACGCAAGAGTAGGAAAACTAGGAGAGTAGGTAGGTGAAGTAGGAGGTGAAGCGGGAGTGTACGTAGGTGAAACAGGAGGTAAAGTCTGAGTAGGTGGTAAGTGAGAGGGTCCGGCCTCTCGGTCGTGCTGCCCTACGTAGGCAGGAGAACCAGAAAAGTAAGCTGTGATAGAATCTGGGTCCGAGTCTGAGCTCGTATTAGAAGTTAGGTCTATGAAAGGTCTCTTCGTTCTGGATAAGGGCTGAGTCGTACGGGAATCAATAAGAGTAGGATCGGATCCGTCCCTCACAGGAGAGTAGATCCTCACAAAAGTAGAAGGAGAACGAACTGGCAAGGAGTGACTGGGTGGAAGAAGAGGTGAGACGTAATCGGGTGGTGGTGGTAGTGGTACATCAAACGAGTCTAGAACAGAAGGGGATACTGGGTGTAGAATCCAGCGGGTCTGGATAGCTAGGACAAGGTGAGGATCAATCTAAACCAGTCCATTATGTATATGACTCAACATGCCAACTATTAAACAACTTATTAGAAATACAAGACAGCCCATTCGAAATGTCACGAAATGCCCCGCCCTTCGGGGATGTCCTCAGCGTCGAGGAACATGTACTAGGGTGTATGTACGACTCGTTTAGATCATGGGCTGACACAAAAAAGAAAAGAAAACAGCTTCCAGTATGAATGATCAGTACTAGTGAATAGGTAGAATGGAAGAAGGGACTCCATTCACTATCTAAAAACAAGCAAATCTATCCTTCTATTGTGTATAAAGTTTATGGTTTCCATTGGTGCAAATCCAATCACCTGAATTTAAGATGAGAAAAATTCTCCATTGGTAACAAATGGTTATCCATTAAGCGGAAAAATCTTATTGAAATAAAAAAAAAATAGAAAAGAAAAATAAAGTTCTCGCTCGGTCAAGAACGGACTACGAGGGTCAGCTACACAGCTAACTTTCATAACTAAATACCGTTACTGTATAGGTGGGTCTCTTTGAGAAAGATCTATTACTGGATAATTCGTGGGTAGAGCCAAAGAGTACTGGCCATTAGCTGGCATCGGGGTCCCTAATACGTACTCGCAATTTGCTCTCTCCCCGCCCATACGCCCCAGTTCCAAGGCAACAAGTGGACCAAAATCCTACAAGCCTCGTACTCTGTCCAACGGCCTCCGAAAGCCGCTCTGCTTTCCTACAGAAACCTCGCAGTAAAACACCCGACTGACTCTCCAGGGTACATCTGGATACCCTGGAACTGTTGAACACGTTCCTCCAACGTAAGTCCGAAGTAAGGTCCTGCCATCTACATAGACAATGGTTCTATTAGGACATATCTTATAGTGTAATCTTAACACGACTAAGATTAGGACTAGGTTTTAGGTTCGGTTTGAGCACTCTCGGGTTAACCCTAAGAGATATCCGTCCTATATGATTTCCTCGAATCGTTTCTTAGTTGATTAGATCAACTAGGTACCAGTCCGATGTGCACTCGTCAGTCCACTCGGAGTACTCCGTCCCTACTCGTGACTGTAAACGATCATCAAAGGTTGGCGGTCCTCGTACGAACGAATTTGTGCGTAAAACAAAATTACAAATAACTTACACATTTAACAAGCAATGAAACATGTAATCATGGGATGAACATAATGTACAATAAAATGAATTCATGAGCATATATTCATTCAAGACATATATCAATGCACTTACAATCACATTGTTCACCTTAACCGTCGTGGGATGATGGGAGGGTTGCCATAAGTAACTGACACTTGACATAGAATTTAAGAATTCTTGACTTTGAAGAAATAAGAAAGGCTTCTAGGGCTCAGAGCAAACGAACTGCTCTGATACCATCTCTGTGGCGACCCGAAACCCGGGACTATGCGGATCCGTCCGAGCCGCCACAGTGGGGGTAATGGGGTGAAACCATAATGATCATAACATGAGTGAGGACAAAGCTTAATCATAAGAATAACTGAATAGTAACTGTTTAGATAAAAGAGTTGAGGTGGGTAAATCATAAAGTCAACATTTACCCTAGCATAACATAACTTGGGGTCGATGTATGAGGACACCGGCCCCGCACTGCGAAAGCGTCTTAAAGGATAACCGTCTAAGAAATAGACGGGAGAACATAGTGAGCTAACTTGAGTTCAAAGTCTTAAACCTTAATTGGAATGGCACAAGGGTCGTAAAGACCAACAATACATAGAAAGGAAAACAGGATGACGCTAAGTGAGACCGTCACCCGTGAGTTATTAGATAACATGGACACCCCCTCCTCCATCACCACGTCGTTCTACCTGCATTAGGGAAAACAATGCAGGGGGCTGAGTACAAAAGCACTCAATGCATTCCGTGCCCCTCTTTGAAAACGTTTTATAAAGACATAGCATGCTTCAATTCTTATGGGATGGCCACTTTAGTAAAAAAACACCCTTCACATAACCAAAACAATTTAAAGTAAACATATATGTGCTAGCACCAAAACTTCTCACATTCTTAGGTTACCCTTCTGGTTCAAATAGAGGGGAGCCACTCCCTCCATCTGAACCGTCATAGCTTTCCTGTGTACACTACCTTGGCTTGTACTGAGCCCAAGGCCGATCGTAATTAATTGGCAAAGCCAATTTTATAACATAACTCGGTAAACCTCAAGCAATTGAGCATAAAATATTTTAAGCATGCATATCACATTTTGAAAGCATTGGGTTTAATAACCCTAAAGTTACCTCCGTGGGAATTTGTAATCCCATAGTTGAAAATAGAAACCCACCTCGAATCCGGTATACTGATATCGTCCTCGAGGTTCTTTTAACAGTTGTTTGGTCCTACAAGAGTTATCTTTACATACTTAGGTTCATAACATAGTCATCTAAGGCCTTAGCATATTAGGTCAAGCTTGTTCCCGTTTCCTACGTCATACAATCTTGTTGAGGCATCGCCTCTTAGTTAATTATTAACAGGGAATGAGATCATATGATCATGTCATGCATTTGTGTGTTATCTAGTATCACCATGCTTTCGCATTATGACGTGTCATGCTACATAGGTCATGCTCTATGCTTGTCATGCATATCCTGTCATACTTGTCATGCATATTATAAACGATCGCATGCTTCACATTATATTCACTGTACTTCATCACTTTGGGAATATCTTACAATTATAAATCACATTTATAATTAAACACATAAGACAAACAAGCATAAAGTTCTTGCATAAATAATTAAATAACTTAGGACAATTATTTAATTAGCTTAGACCATGTTAATTAATCATCAAAGAATTAATTAACTAATTAAAGACATATAATTAGTTAATTAAGAATTAATTAATTATTAACTACTATTTAATTATTCAATTTACTTCGACCATGATAATTAATTAATAAAGGGTTAATTAATTACAGACATATAATTAATTAATTAAGAATTAATTAATTATTAACGAGTAGTTAATTAACCATTAAGGAATATTTAATTAATTAATTAAGGATATTTAATTAATTAAATAAGAATTAAATTAATTAATTTCTAATTAATTAATCAATTAATAATTATTATTAAATAAATAATTATTATTTATTTAATTTAAGAAATTCAATTTATGAATAAAGAATATAAATTTAATTAATTATTAAAGATTAATTAAATTAAATCACACTTGATTAATTATTTTAATTAATCGGGCTTATAAGACCTTAACAATTAGCCATATAACATTTACAACTTATGGGTCCAAACAACATATCATACATGACTACTTATGTTGGGCTTTTTAGATCATACTAGTTTAACTAATGGGCTAGACCCACTTCTCTTTAATAATTAGGGTCCACTTATAAGTGACTAAGCCCAAACCATATATTAGTGATTTCTTTCCTTAGCCCAACAAACATAACATAGTCCAATAATCCAATTAGGCCCATAATTATTCCTTAGGACTCATGGCCCATTTTAATTAATTAAATGACCCATTTAATTAATTAACTATTATCATGATAACATATATATTACTACTATGATTAAAATTAATATACTTACTATGGTTAGTTTAGGTATTAAAATTAATTAAGTCATTATTTATAACTTACTATTCGGCCCATAACTTCTTTAATTCAACGAAAAATAGCAAACGATCTTCGATCGAGTTGCCTTTTTACCGCAACTCTTAATACTGACCTAATTTGCATATTCAAGTGTTAGAACACATTTTAATCAATCATAAGTGCATCAAAAACGAGCACAAAGGACAGAACCTAAACTGTCCAGTTTTTCCAGAAAATCTTTGCATAAGGGTCAGACAAATAAATTCACTACGGACAAACCACACGTCCGATTTCCATTTATTTATGGCTATGGAAAGCTTAGGATGTCTACTTCATTTTTACAGAAGACCATTTTTGTTGAATCCAAATAACCAAAGAGTTATTCATGAAGTTTTGGAAACTGCTCAGATTAGGATTTCATAAACAGGGCAGAGGACAGATCTGACCATAAAACGATTTCGGTCCGATGCAAAATTCTGAATTTTGGATATGTTATAAAGGACATCTAGGGCTATAACATACTAAAATTTAATAGCAATCGAAGTTCATTTTATAGCACTTTTACCGACTGGGGTGTGACTATTTTTCTTAAAAACAAGCTGGAAATTTGCAACTCTCATAGTTTTAACATTTTCATACATCATGTGTTGGTCCCAAGACGGATACCTTGGTGTAGAGGGGGGTGAATACACCAAGGTTAAAAAACTTCTCCCAGTTAACACTCTTTTTAGAGAGCCTGCTGTGTCCGATCCAGCTGGATGACAGCTTTATTGACACAGCTGGCTGTGTGAGTGTGTGCGGAAGTTGGTGGGTTTGGAAAATCCGTCTGTTGCTTGAAATTATATTGCAAATCTTTGTTTCACTTTTCAGTTAGTCAGTTTATGCAGCTTGAGATGTATTTGAGAAGTTAACTGAATGCATAAATAAAGCAGTAAAGAACAAAGCAATTTTAACGTGGTTCGGAGTAACACCTCCTACGTCCACGACCAGGTTCACTGGTAATTCACTACCACTTGGTATCCAATTACCAAGTAACTTCACAACTCGAACCTGAGTTGTGTTCCAACAGTTTACGGGCACTGTCAAGCCTACACCTTCAGTTTACAGGTACTGAAGAACCTTCCTTACAGTTTACGGGTTCTGTAAAATCTAACCACTCGAATTACACGCTTCGAACAGGCGTACCTTTACCTAACCTTTCTGGGTTTGGGTTTGGATATGGGGTTTCCAACTATGAACGAGTTCTTACGATGAAGAACAAGGAGTATGATGAACTCGTTCAAACTAGGCTTATAATATTTCTATTCTGCCTATGACTGAATATGTGAACAACTAAGAACACAGCTGACTGGCTGGGTGTTCTTGAAAGATTTGGCTTTGAAGATCGTTGTTCATTTTTCTGTTTGCTCTTTTATTTCTTCAGTCGTCTCTCTAGTCTCACCACCAGTCTCTATTCTTCAATGGTGAGGAGATATATATATAGGTGGAGATTCAAACTAGCCGTTGGAAGAGAGCCGTTTGAATCTTACCTACTCTCATTGACTTCTGGCCTTTAACCTACGAAGTAGGTCTGCATCTGCAGAGGCTATTTCTTCTTTGATTTGACTGCGTCAGATAAGATCTTCTGATATCGGGATCTTGTCTTGGAGAAGGTCTTCTTCTTCGAGCTTGCTAAGCATTTTTGCTGTGTCTTCAGCGTCTTGGACTCTGCTGTGTCTCGACTCTGAGCTGTGTCTTAGACCTGAGTTGTATCATCAACCTGAGCTGTGTCTTCAACCTGAGCTGTGTCATTAACCTGAGCTGTCTTAGACCTGAGCTGTATCATTGACACTAAGCTGGGTCTTTTACACTGAGCTGGGTCTTTGACACTAAGCTGGGTTTCCGTCACTGAGCTAGGTCTTTGACTTTGCTTGGTCTGCTCTGCTGAGTACCTCAGCTGGATCCAGCTTAGCTGTGTCTTCTGCCATGTCTTCTGCTGTCTTCAGCGACTCTACCCGTAAACTTAGAAACTCTATAAGCTCAAACAGGTGAGCTGGAAACAATACAAAGTTTGTACATTCATCTACTCGGTTGGGGTCAGCTGGGTTTTGGTATCACTTCAAAACATGTTTATTATTTTCTCAACATCATGTTTCACAAAACAACCTTAAAATCCATAGATCTACTCATATACCATGCTTATCATTCATACCAAACAATATTCTAGCATGCTTCCATATCAAATCATTTAGATCATCAAGCAAAACTCATAGTTCCTCAAGAACGCATATATAGCCATAGATCTTCAATCTTAACCATAGATCTTCATATTTAGCCATAGAAATCATATAGCTTCATTCATAGCATGCTCATAACCTATATAACTTCTTATCATAAGGATCCTAGAAGAAATCTAAGAGTTAAAGCAAAAGAATGGAGTTAAGCTTTTATACCTAGCCCTTCTCTCCTTTCTCTCTCTCTTGGCACTCTCTCCTCTCTCGATCTCCTCTCTCTCTCTCGCCTTCTAGCTGTTGTCCGTCGTTGTTCTCCGTCTTCTTAGAGCTTGGTTGGTCGTGGTGGTGGTAGAAAACGGCGGTGAAGGTGGCAGTGGAATGGAAAGTTGTGGTGGTGGTGTTTGAGAGCTCTAATGGAGATTTGGAGATGAAGAAGATGGAAAATGAGTTGTGGAGAGTGTGTGTGTGTGGCTGCTGGTTTTGGGGTGGGGAATGGGGTGGTAATGATGGTTACTTGCCTAGTACAATGTGTGTGTGTAAGAAAAGGAAGAACATGCATTGCCTAATTTGAAAAGGTGGTATTTGAGTGCAATCATGAAGATTCTTGCACATGGAAACAAATCCATATCTCTCTCTTCCTAACTCTCTCTTTCTATCGGCCATCTCACTCTCTCTATCATATATTTCTTCTTGTCTTATTCATCTAGGTAGAATAAAACCTACCATACTAGTGTTGGTTTAATTATGAGGCCTACACTCTCATTTTTTTAATCCCACTTGCATCCATATCCTACTAACAATACTTTATTTAATTCTAGCTATTCATGTAGGCAATCATCTACACCTATTCATTCATATGCACGATACACACACATACACACACATATATATATATATATGCACGTATAATTCATGTCGTACCATATCCGAATATTATCCCTCTTGGTCGTCACGTAATTTAATTATCAATAAATCAAGCTAAAAAATTAATTAGCAAAAATATGTTATGCTCGAATTAAATAAACAATTAACATAAGAATTTCACATTTAGACATATAACGTGCTATGCTCATGCTCGTGCAAAACGTGATGATCAAACGAGTTAAAATCCCTCTCTTAAACTCGAGATCATTTTAAATCTTATGCATAAAGTCTTCATCTTCTCTAAAGAAAGATGTTCTTATATTTTTAATTTTCGGGAATAAGTGACCGTCATATTATTCGCACTAATTTTTATTCGGTTCTATTATTCTTAGAACGAAATTTTTAGGCCCGAATTTTTGGGTTCTACAATATCGATTTAGCATGAATCAACTAGATGGTTCAAATAGACTTAAAAAAAGAATTTTTACTAATTTTAATTAATATTAACTTTGTTCAGATTTTTATCGAGTAATTTAGCATAAACCAATGAGACGGTTCAAACATAGTGTTGGAAAAATTCTAAGTTTTGATTTGATACCAAAATCCAACTGACCCTCACCTAGTAGATGATTGCGCAAGCCTAAGTTGTTTTTCCAGCTCGCCTGTTTGAGCTTATAGATTTTCTAAATTTACAGAAGAAGACGATGAAGATAGCAGAAGATCCAGCTGAGTAAAGATCAGCTGATGAGTAAACAACTGTAGAAGACAGCTGAACAAAGTCAGCTGTAAAGTAACACTGAGCTGACTCAAGCAGAACAGAAGAGATTCAAACGGAGCTAAGAAAGATGAGCTGACTCAAGAAGATCCAGCAGAGTAGATCCAGCAAAGCCGACAAAGTGAAGTTAACTAAAGCATAACTGAGATCAAATCAGTCAGACTGAAGGCTCCAGCTCGGAATTCAAAAGACAGCTCCTTGGACAAGATCTCGGTGTCAGAAGATGTCAACAAACCTCGACCAATGAGGGATCGACAACAACCTCAAGATCTGACACACTGACGAAGACAGGTGAAGATCCGCAGACGATCACCAAGTCAGAGATTAGGTGAAATTCTGCACAAGAACAGTGTGCACATTAAATAACAGCTATAGATTATTTCACATCTTCAACAATGCACGTCGCTTTTTTATTTTTGATTTGATAAAATTACACGCAATGACCAGCATAAGAAGAATACATTCATCCTCGTCGTGTCCAACTTCCCACTTGCGTTACAAACGAATACAGAAAAAAAGCAACTTGTAGGCAGCTTCGTGCCATATTGTTCAAAAAGTTGCCATCACTACACACAATTATTCTCAACAACAAGAGCTTTCATTATGCACCGGATAATGAATGACTTTTGCACCAGATTCACTTTTTCTTCATACCTCTATGATTGTCCATTTCTTCCTTACATCACGTTTAATTTGTATATATTCTAATTTTTATTTTTATTAATTAAAATTTTATTAATTTCATATTCTTGAAATATCACATGTTTATTTATTAATCACATCTCATATTTATCTTTCCCTCTATTTAATTAATTTCTTCTATTATACATATTAAAATAATAACAATTTCAGAATGCATTCTTATAAATCCTTATTTTATACATTCTTAATTCATATATAATAATCTATAGAAAATTTGTAAATGAAAATCCCTATGAAAACTAAATAAATATATTTAATCAATATGTCTATATAGAATCCTTTTCATTTTTCATTCAAATTTTTCTAAAAACTTCGATTAGTACTTTCTAGAAAATATATACATTGAATCAAATGTGGGATAGGTAGCTAAAGAAGAAAAAAAACTTGAAGACGTAAACATATTTTTTTCCGCATTTTGGCAAAGATTAGAAATATCGATTTAACATGAACTAACGAGACGGTTCAAATATACTTAAAAAGAAGGATTTTTACTCATTTTAATTAATATTAAATTGTATAGATTTTTATCGAGTAATTTAGCATAAACCAACTAGACGGTTCAAATAACATAGAAAGAATGATTTTTACTAATTTTAATTAATATTACTTTGAAGATGTAAACATTTTTTTCCGCATTTTGGCAAAGATTAGATATATCGATTTAGCATGAACCAACGAGACGGTTCAAATATACTTAAAAAGAAGAATTTTTATAAATTTTAATTAATATTAACTTTTTTTAGATTTTATCGAGTAATTTAGCATAAACCAACGAGACGGTTCAAATAACATAGAAAGAAAGATTTTTACTAATTTTAATTAATTTTACTTGGAGTGTTCATATTTTTATCGAGTATTACTCAACGAATTTGAGACGCGTATGTACAGTAAAGTCACTATTTTAACCGAGATTAGGACGAACATGTAGAAAAATTCTAAACGAATTTCGATTTAGAAAATACGTAATGAATGAGTATACCCGATCCATTGTCATTCCTAATAATAAATTTAGATACGTGAAATAAAATTAATTTTCTAAGTTTGATTAATAATTAACGCGAACAATATCACAACTTTTAAATAAGATATTAAATTATTTTTAAAATGTATACATGTAAATTAAAACATAAAGTTATTTTCCGTCGAGTCTCGACGGGCTACTTACTAGTTTAAATCTGAATGAAGAATTTTTTCTTTCTCCAGTAATATTTGTAATATTTATTCAACTTTTAAAGCCAAAAGTACTGGAGAGCAACAAAATTAATAGGAAATGCTTTTCCATCCCAATTTCACGATAAGATGAAGAAAGAAAGATTGGTGTTGCAGTTTAAAACCATCGCCGCCGGCTATGTGAGTAAGATAAATATTTTTCTTCATCATAATTTTAGATTGGAGGCTATAAGAGCATAACAGTATTTTTCTTATTATTTTTATTATCTTTTTAAAAATAGGGAGCTATTGTGAGAAATAAGGGGGCTATGTTTAAAATTACTTATACTTTATTTATAGGGAACTAATACTCGGTTTAACTTCCCTCAAAAAAAGAAAAAAGAAAAATATTCGATTTAACTCGAGCCAAAAATTCAATTTTAAGTAATTACAGAAGTGCCACCATATTTTGTGTGTGTGGGTTCGACGTTCGAGTATGTGGATCCGTCTAATGAGTTTTGTTGATCCGTAAGACAATACATATTTTTCTAATGATAAATTATTAGGAAAATAATTTATTTTTGAATCTCTAACTTTGACACTTATATTTCATTAATTTTGATTTACTAACGTCACAGGTTGCAATTTGCATGGAAAGTTAGGTAGCGAACTTTCATTATTCTTCTTTTGTGTTTGGCTGAGTTAAGGCAAACACCTAGTTATCCGTCGCAATTAAATGAGTAATATTGTTTGTTTTTTATTTAAATGTTAGAAATCACTCAAGAATGGTTTACGTGCACATCTCCTATTTGACCTTGAATTTTCTATTTTACACTTTCCCCAAATATTTTCTTTTTGCCCTTTTCCCACTCTTTCCCTCAAAATTAAGAAAAGATTGGCTAATGTGATTGAAAACTTAATAAAGTTGAAATAACGAAAAAAATAAGTAGGGAGTGATTAATTATAGATTTTTATCTTTTATTTTTATTTTTACGATGATGGTAACCTGCTCTAGGTAAACCTCGCTCATATACAATAGCCTGCAAATCACATAGAAAAGGTAAACAGTACTAGGAAAAGCCGATGCCATAGTGGAATAGAATAATGAGAATGCAACTTGTTGCACATTCTAATGACCAACAATATGATATAATGGAATTTTTTTGAAAGTAAAAATATCGATTTGAATATAGATTTTCTTATTTGTTTCAATGGCCACTTTAAATCCAACAATCACTATTGTTGAAATCACGAATTCAAACAATTTTTACTTTGATTTTAACAATTCTTTATCGTGATTTGCCACTGACTCTCCACCAAAATATTTAGATCTAGATGTGATATTCTCATATAACATTTTAGTATGTGTATATAACTAGAAGATGTCCTTTCATTTAGTTTCCTAAACATTTTGGGATTGAATGCTCAAAAATACATCTAAACATGTTACAAATATTTGGAGTTATAGTACAATCCAAGTCTAAATATTGAAGTATCATCATTGATATATATTTCTTAACCATATATTAATTTGAAATATATATATAATCAAGTAGTACTTAAGCAATGGAAGGTTCAAGAACGCGGATCATCAAGCAGCAGTGAATTCAAAATGCAGCAGATTATCAGTAGCAACATTCTTGAACCTGGCTCCGAATGCCAAAGTTTACCCATTGAAGATGAGAGAAGGTGAAAAGCCAGTGATGGAGGAGCCTATTACATTTTTGGAGATGTACAAGAGCAAGATGAACAACGAACTTGAGCTTGCTCAAACCAAGAAACTCGCCAACCAAAACAAGTTGCAAGAAGAGATTGACAAACCTAAAGTCGAAAATAAGTTTAACTCCTGCAAAAGTCTTGAAGAGATTCTTGCTTGATTCATAATAAGAGTAACAAAAGAATCATTTTTTTTCCATCCCTATAAATGATGGAAATAGTCGTTGTTGTATCAAATTTTCTGCTTTCATTCACTTTTGTTAAGTGATCTATCTAACTAAATACCTTTGCTTGTGGTGTTATATGATGAATTATGAAGTATTATTATTTATTTGCTTGTATGGTCAAGTTCTTAATCTATTTTAGGGCAAATGTTAGTTTAATCTAACATGATCTATGAATTCGCCAACAAAATTGTCTCAATCTTTGGAAAATGTCAACTTGATACCTAATCATTCAACTTGTATAAATCTAACATTGGACGTGTAAACGTTGGTATAGGTCAAGATTTAAGACCTATATTTTTTTCATCGGATCCAAAATACACTAATAAAAGTACAATTCTAGCGTTACACGTTAGTTTTTACTGTTCAAAATCCGATCCGGTGTTAGAATTGATAGAGGTCAAATAGGGCAAATATCAAATTGATAGTTAATTAAAAAGTTCGACACAATTTTGATAATAATTTTGGATTAAGAGTATGAGCCTACAAAAATGGGAGTCTAAAACCTCCGCTAATAAGTCCATAGCCAACTCATTCAAATTGTCCAATAAGATAAACTCAATCAAACATTCTTTCAAACGTAGGATAAGAAAAAATATACAAGGGACGAAAAGAGGGTATACTATAATGTAGGACTGGTTTCTAGTGCAAGTTTATCAAGGTCTTCAGTGACTGATTCTTCAGGTTGACTTGAAGACTACTCAGTTGCTTCCTCTTTGATGCACAGTTCTAAGTAAGTTTCGGCTCAACTATTTTACATCCTCAACTCAGCTGGCTGGAACTCTTCACTTTGTAGTTTAGTATGATCGATTTAGATAGATGATCCCTTACGACTTCGTGGAGATGCTTAATCCTGGTCCATTTGATTCACATATTGAACTTCAAGACTTACTCGCTGATAGTACCGGCCTCATCCTGGGCCTGACCTAAGGCTAATTGGGCTTATATATTAAAGCTTAGCCCACAGAGTTCGGCCCAAACAAAGTCAACCTCTGCCTTGAGGACCAAGTAACGAAGTCCTACTTTGGAGGAAGATAGAATTCTACTATGGATAGGAATCGGATATGCATGTATTAAGAAACTAGATATGTAAAAGGAGTCCGATCCCTAGAAGGATTAGGGCTTAATTCAAGGCTTATAAATAGATGCAAGATTAGAGGTGTAAGGACATTCAATACTCATTGTACCCTCAAGCATAATAAAGGCTCTCTATATTCCCTCCCGTGGACGTAGATCACATCTATCGAACCACGTATATCCTTGTGTCATCGTGTCATTATTTCTTTTAGCTACTTTCGCAAACCCTAGATTTATCATTGGCGCCGTCTGTGGGAACGAAAATCGATGGTCCTGTGGTAGCTGATCAACGATGGTAACACGATCGCAAAGCATGCGGGAAGCCTAAAACCAATAGGAGAATACCAACGAAGCAGAAAGTCACCCCGTAAGGAGGGGTATTCGCCAGAAATGCAAGTCGGTTCCAAAAGAGGGGCACAACAATGACCCAATAGAAGAAAATCCCTACGAAGGGATGCCTGAGCTAGAGGACATCCCTCAGAGAGACCCACCGCAAAACCAGCATCGGAGGGTACATAACGGACAGTCCTTCGGAACGGGTAATACTCCGGAAGGGTACGTCGAAGAAATCAACGACGAGTCAGAGCCGAAGGAATCCGAGTCGAAGGAGGATGATCTCCCCGGAGACTTTGACCTTGCCACCACCTACGCCGCCACGGAATTCGCTAAAGCCCATAAGGAGAAGTTCAAGCGCTTCCTTGCAGCAGCTCGGAAATCCTCAGTACCCGAGGCTAGAGAGAGTTCAACACGGAATTCCCAACCTAAAGCTCCTCGCTACACCGAGAGGCAGGAACCGGAGCTAAGGGGGAAGCACGACCCCCGGCGGGGTTCAGTTCGACGTCAGAGTCCAAGCCCGCAGCGGAGTCCCAGGCGACATCATATCCAAAGGCGACCTCGGAGCCCTAGAAGGAGCCGAAGTCCGAGCTATAGCGAGAGTCGCAGTCCCCCGAGGAACCAACACCGACGTGAAAAGGAACCAACTCGACTTGTCAGCCCGTTCACCGACGAGCTGCTTGACACCAAACTCCCCACGGTGTATAAATTGCCAAACATTCCGGCCTACAATGGGCTAGATGACCCCCTTAACTTCTTAACGCGTTTCAGGTACATCATACACAACCAAGGCCTTAGAGAGGGACACATGTGCAAGCTATTCCCCTAGATGCTGATCGATTATGCTCGAGCTTGGTTTGACAGCCTCCCAACTGGCAGCGTGGGGTCCTGGACCTATTTGGAAAAAATCTTTAAGCAAAGATTCCATACAAAGGTTCAGGCTCGCCGAGACACAGCCTACCTCCTATCGGTGAAGCAAAAGGACAAAGAATCTATAAGGGAGTACGCTTCCAGATTCATGCAGGAAAGCTTGAAGGTCGATAAAATCGACGATGTCTTCCTCATCTCGGCCTTCCGAAATGGGGTTGCTCCTGGGTCCCTGAATCAGGAGCTCGCTAAACAGAAACCTGAGACAGCTCAGGAGATGTGGAGGATTGTATACCAGTTCGCTGATGGCCAAGATGCGGACCGATTGAAGCGGGAAGAGACCGAGAAGAAGAGAACTGAAGGGGATCGAGGTCGGAATGATCGTGATCAGAGAAGTGCTCACGAGCGCCTTCAAAGAGGACCTATCCAGTCTCGGCTCGGATCAGGACCTATCTAGTCCCGGCTTGGACCTCGGGTGGGACCAGAGCCGTCTCAATGACCTCCTTTTGTGAAAACGAATGCCGAGATCTTCGCACTTCACGAGGACTGGTTCACTAAACCACGTCCTATGTCAGGGTCTAAACCTCGGGACAGAAACAAACACTGCTCCTTCCATGACGACCATGGGCACCACACGGAGGACTGCCGCGACCTCGCGGAACAGATAGAGAGGTTAGCCCAGGAGGGAACTCTGAAGAAATACGAAGCCGGGGGAAAGAAAAACAGAAAAGGAAAACGGAAAGGAGGACAGGGTCGCTGTGCCCCAAACAATAAGCGAGCTAAGGTCGATCAAGACGAGGATGATGACGACCCTCAGTACGATGCACCACAGTACGAAGGAGTGGTCTCCACCATCACCGGACTACCCCCAGGCATGACAAAAACTAAGTTGAAGGCAGAAGCTCGCAGACCACCAGTCCCATCGGGTGAGGAGCAAACGAAGAAGAGGTTCAAGAAGGGAGAAACAGTCACATTCTCTGAGGATGATCCTGTACCTACAGCTACACCACACAATGACGCCCTGGTGATACAGGTCGGAGTGGCCAACAAGATGGTCCATCACGTATTCATCGATGGTGGGGCCAGCGTGAGCATCATCTTCCAACACTGCTTGGATAGGATGGGCCTCGACCCAGCTCGGGTGAACTCCACGCCCCAGCCCCTCAAGAGCTTTACACAGCACGAGACTCGACCTGAAGGGACCATCGCGCTCGATGTTGCCATTGGCAGCCCGCCGACCAGCGTCAATA
The DNA here is from genome assembly GCA_031470985.1 of Agastache rugosa. NCBI lineage: Eukaryota > Viridiplantae > Streptophyta > Magnoliopsida > Lamiales > Lamiaceae > Agastache > Agastache rugosa. Next base: position 11,107,998 of record CM062607.1, read on the forward strand.
AACTGATTCAGTTCTACGTGGTTAAAGCGAACTCCCCCTACAACATCATACTAGGTCGGGATTGGCTAAATGCAGTCAGAACCATCATTTCGCCCTACCACTTGCGGTTGAAGATCCCGACCTCGGCTGGAATCCTTACTGTCCGAGGTGACCAGATGAAGGCCAAGGAGTGCATGCAGGTTGCTCTCCGAGGTCAACCACAAGCATAGCAATCAAAGTATCCCAAGGAGCTGGAAGAAACGACGTTGATCCCAGACACCTCGGCGGAATAGGTTCCCTTATCCGAAACAGATCCAGCAATAGTCGTCAAGGTCGGCTTTGTAGGGGGACCTCAGACTCGCATGCAGGTAATCCAGCTCCTTAGGGAATATCAGGACGTCTTCGCCTGGTCTCCAACGGACATGACGGGGGTGTCATCGGAAATCATTACGCATAAGCTTAACATTAACCCGAACTAAACCCCGGTCAAGCAAAAACGGCGATCATTTGCTACCGAACGAAATCAAGTTATCTACAACGAGGTGCAGTAATGGTTGAAAGTAGGACTTTTGTTTGAAGTCAAGTACCCAATTTGGCTAGCTAATCCGGTAGTGGTAAAGAAGGTAGAAGGAGAGTGGAGGATGTGTGTAGATTACACCGACCTCAATAAAGCTTGCCCAAAGGACTGCTATCCTCTCCCCAACATCGATGAAAAAATCGAATCCTTAGTGGGACACGAGGTATTCTGCTTTCTTGATCTCTACAAAGGGTACTATCAGGTTCTAACGGATGAAGGAGATGCGATCATGACAGCTTTTGCAACGAGCTTCGGTGTCTTTGCATTCAAATATATGCCCTTCGGGTTAAAGAATGCCGGAGCAACATACCAGCGAATGGTCGATTTCCTCTTCCGAGACCACATCGGCAAGATTGTCGAAGTATATGTAGACGACATTGTCGTCAAGAGTAGAGAAAAGGCTTCAGCAGTGAGCGACCTACGAACTAGGCTCAACATACTAAGGCAGGCGAACCTCAAGCTGAACCCAAAGAAGTGCACTTTCAACGTGCGATCTGGAAAATTCTTAGGGTGCTGGATCTCGCCAGAAGGTCTCAAAGCCAACCCGCTGAAGGTTAGAGCCGTGCAGGAGATGAAGGTACCCCGAACTATCCGCGACGTGCATAGGTTGACAGGATGCATAACCGCGCTAAGTCGTTTCCTCTCCAAGGCTGCCGAGAAACAGCTCACATTCTTCAAAATTCTCAAGAAGGCACCGGAATTTGGATGGGGACGAGAGCATGAGCTAGCCTTTGAAGAGCTCAAGCGCCACCTCGGGGACTTACCAACCTTGTCAGTCCCCCAAAAGGAAGAACCCCTCTCTCTGTACCTCGCGGAATCAGAGGAAGCAATAAGTGCAGTGTTGGTCCGAGATGAAGGAGATCGGCAGCTACCAGTGTACTACGTCAGCCGAGTTCTAAAAGACCCAGAGACGAGGTATCAGCCTCTCGAGAAGGTCGCTCTAGCCCTGATAAATGCAGCTCAGCGCCTAAAACCCTACTTCCAAGCTCACCCAATACAAGTTTTGATCGATCTACCACTTTGGCAAGTTCTCACTAAGCCGGAAGCTTCAGGAAAGATCGCGAAATGGGCAGTCGAGCTTGGGGAGCATTCTATATCGTTCGGTCCCCGCCGAGCTATAAAAGGGCAAGCTTTGGCAGACTTCCTCGTAGAAGCTCAAAGAAAGGACCTCGAGGAACCAAAAGAGATCAAAGCCAAAACCGAACTCCAAGAAGTCCCAGAGAAGACACCCCCGGACTGCTGGGAGATGTACGTAGATGGAGCTTCGGGAAAGAAAGGAAGTGGAGCTGGCATACTCCTTATCAGCCCGGAGAAAAAGGAGTTGACATACTCACTGCGCTTCAAGTTTCCCACTACGAACAACGAAGTGGAATATGAAGCCCTTATTACCGGACTGCGTCTAGCCCAAACCCTCCAGGTACGAGCTGTCCAGGTCCACTGTGACTCCCAAGTTGTAGTCAACCACGTGCTGGGAAAGTACGAGGTGAAAAGTGAGAAGCTGAAGAAGTACCTGGAGAAGGTAAAACTTCTAGAACAATCTTTCCAGGTCTTCAAACTAGTTCGCATTCCCCGAAGCCAAAATACCCGAGCTGATGAGCTAAGCAAACTAGCGAACTCCCAATCCAGCTCGATGCTAGTGGAACAAGTTCGGAATCGGAGTATAGAAGAAGCAGAAATTTATGCAATCGAAGAGGACGATCCGAACTGGATGACTTCCTTAATAAGATATTTGGAGAGAGGGGAAATGCCCGAGGACAAAGCTGAAGCTCGAAAAATTCTAGCTAAATCAACGCAGTACGTCCTCGAAGGAGGAGTCCTTTATCGAAAATCATATTTACAGCCTCTCCTAAAGTGTGTTGGACCAAGGGAAGCAGACTACGTACTAAGAGATGTACATGCGGGGACATGCGGGAGCCACATCGGAGCTCGGATGCTAGCTCAGAAGATCATGCGATGGGGGTACTATTGGCCGACAATGGCAAGAGATGCAGAAGGATTCGTGAAAGAGTGTCTGAAATGCCAGCTACATGCCAGAGTGCCGAGACTACCCCAGACCGACCTCTCTACTATGCAAAGCCCATGGCCATTTATGGAGTGGGGCATTGACATCGTAGGACCTTTCTATCCAGCACCTAAGCAAAAACGATTTCTAATAGTTGCAGTCGACTACTTCACCAAGTGGGTCGAAGCTGAACCTTCCACAAAAGTCACAAGTGAGAAAGCCGTTGACTTCGTCTGGAAAAACATCGTGTGCCGGTTCGGAGTACCGAGAGTCCTCATCTCGGATAATGGAACGCAATTTACAAGCAGAGAGTTCCGAGAATTTTGTGAAGGACTCAATATCCAGCAAAATTTCACCTCGGTCAACCGACCTCAAACTAATGGCCAGACCGAGGTCACCAACAGGACAATAGTGAACGGACTCAAGGCCCGCCTAGAGAAGGATAAAACGGAGTAGATCTATAATCTCCAAAACGTCCTGTGGTCATACCGGACTACACCCCGAACTCCAACGGGAGAAATCCCGTACCGTTTAGTATACGGGTCAGAAGCAGTCATACCTGTCGAGATCGGAGCACCCAGCCCCCGCACTATCAATTTCTCCGCCGAAGCTAATGAAGAACAACGCCGAACCGACCTGGACTTATTGGAGGAAAAGAGGGAACAAGCCAGCATAAAAGAAGCTCGGTACAAACAGCAGATGACTCGGTATTACAACCAAAGGGTTAAACCCCAGCAGTTCCAGGTCGGTGATCTTGTGCTGAGAAACAACGAGATAAGCCATTCAGAGAAGCTCGGCAAGCTCGAAGCCACGTGGGAAGGGCCCTACAGAGTACACGAAGTCCTCGGCAAAGGAGCTTACAAAATCGCCTATCTTTCGGGCGAGCTAATACCCAGAACGTGGCACATCGCCCATTTAAAGAGATTCTTCTATAAGCAGCAAAGTCTTGCATATAGGGTCTTAGGTTTTCTTTTTGTCCTTAATGTTTTGTTTTTTTTACGAGCTCATCAAAACTCTTTTTTTTTTTGGTCTTTTTTAAATAAAGTTTCTTTTTCGTCTTGCACATCTTGTGTCTTTTGATCTGCTTATACGAAGTATCCATAATATCAAAAATCCCCTCATAAGGTCGAACTACGGTTCCCTTGCATGGTCAGTAATGACCCGACATGGGGTAATAATATCCTACAATGCGCAAAGGAAACCCTTTCCGAGGTCCGAGCTCGTCTCCCTCCAAAAAGGAAGATCCCACGAGGTCCGAATCAAACTCCCTCCTAAGGATAATTAGTTCTCAACTGGGGTCGGAACCAGGTTCCCCCGGGAGAATAAGATACGAGGTCCGAACCATGGTTCCCTTGTCAACACAAAAAGGTCCGTGTTCAACTCCCTCAAAGATGCATCGTGCAAATAAACCAAGGAAACAATCTTCACAAAGGACAGGAAGTTCAATGACCAAATATATATATATATCTTTATTTCTAACTATTTAGAACAGTTTGTGTGTACATAAATTACAGGCAGAATCGAGCTAATCTATAGGGGAGGATGTTTCTTGCTAAAGCTAAGCCAATCTTCCTCAAATGAGGAAGGCCCCAAGAGATCATCAATCGAAATTCGACCCCGTCCCCAACCTCGACTTCTTCCAGCAGAAAAACACCGACCTCGCGGGGTAGCCGAACCTCGCCCAACAGCTCGACTACCTTGGCTCGGGCCGACCTGATGTCCCCGCAAAGCCGTTTTCACCTCGCGGGCAGGCATCGTCCGAGAAGAAGACGGAATGGCCGCGCCCGCGCCATTGGCCAGGAGCGCACGTAACTTAGGTCGGCGGTCCAATATACACTTATACCTGCTCGCACTCTCTTTCAGCATGTGTTGGTCCCAAGACGGATACCTTGGTGTAGAGGGGGGGTGAATACACCAAGGTTTAAAAACTTTTCCAAGTTTAAAACTCTTTTGAGTGAGCTGGCTGTGTTCGATCCAGCTGGATGGCAGCTTGATCGACACAGCTGGCTGTGTGCGGAATGTGGTGGATTTGGAAAGTCCGTCTGTTGCTTCAAATTATATTGCAAAGCTCTGTTTCACTTTTCAGTTAGTCAGTTTATGCAGATTGAAATGTATGCTTATGAGAGTTAGTAACATGCATAAAACAAAGCGATAAATAACAAGAGCATCTTTAACGTGGTTCGGAGTAACCCCTCCTACATCCACGACCAGATTCACTGGTAATCCACTACCACTTGGTTTCCAAGTACCAAGCAACTTCACAACTCTAACCCGAGCTGTGTTCCAACAGTTTGCGGGCACTGTCAAGCCTACACCTTCGCCATGCGGGTACTGAAGAACCTAACCACTCGAATTACACGCTTCGAGCAAGCGTACCTTTACCTAACCTTTCTGGGTTTGGGTTTGGGTATGGGGTTCCAACTGTGAACGAGTTCTTACAATGAAGAACAAGGAGTATGATGAACTCGTTCAAACTAGGCTTAAGATATTTATTCTGATCTAATCTGCCTATGACTGAATATGTGAACAACTAAGAACACAGCTGACTGGCTGGGTGTTCTTGAAAGATTTGGCTTTGAAGATCGTTGTTCATTTTTCTGTTTTCTTCTATTTCTTCAGTCGTCTTGTCAGCCCCCTTTCTTCAACAATGGTGGAGGAGAGATATATATAGGTGAAGATTCAAATTAGCCGTTGGAAGAGAGCCGTTTGAATCTTACCTACTCTTGTTGACTTCTGGCCATTACCTACGAAGTAGGTCTGTATCTGCAGAAGCTATTCCTTCTCCGATTTGATCGCGTCATACAAGATCTTCGACATCGGGATCTTGTCTTGGAGAAGGTCTTCGTCTTCGAGCCGCTAAGCGTCTCGCCGTGTCTTCGCCGTTTTGGACTCTGCTGTGTCTTGACTTCTGAGCTGTGTCTTAGACCTGTGCTGTATCATCAACCTGAGTTGTGTCTTCATCCTGAGCTGTGTCACTGACCTGAGCTGTGTTTTAGACCTGAGCTGTGTCATCGACACTAAGCTGGGTCTTTTACACTGAGCTGGGTCTTTGACACTGAGCTGGGCTTCCGTCACTGAGCTGGGTCTTGATACCGGCAGATCTTTGACTCGCTTGGTCTTGTTCTGCCGAGTTCTTAAGCCGTCTCGCTTAGCCGTGTCTTCTCGCCGTCTTCGACTCGTCCTCGCCGAATCTACTCCGTAAACTAAGAAACTCTATAAGCTCAAACAGGTGAGCTGGAAACAACACAAAGTTTGTACATTCATCTACTTGGTTGGGGTCAGCTGGGTTTTGGTATCCAATCAAAACTCTATTAATTTTCCCAACAATTTCCTTTTTGATGATGCCAAAACCTTTACAAACTTTTACAGAAAAACACAAACAAAAGTCCTAACTAAACTCTTCCTGGCTGCTCCACATGCCTTGACGAGAGTTTGCACTCTTTCTCCAGTTGTCTTTGCAGCTCGCCTTTTGCCTCTTTTAGATTCCTTTTCTGTTCAATCCTTTCCCCCTTTTTATTCCCGTTTTTCTGTTCAATCCTTTCCCCCTTTTTGGTTCATCAAAAAGATATTGGGAGGAAGGAGAGTCGAGGTCTGGCGGCGGCGTTCTGGCAATAATTTCTTCCCGTTCTTGATAACTCCAGTCAGCTTGGAGTTGATACCAATTGATGCACTTTTGGCTCTTCCTTTTCAGCTGATACCAATTGATGGTCTTTCTCAGCTGTATGACTCAGTTTGGAGTGAGTCATCTTGACCTTCTTCCTCTGAGGGAAGTGACCGTTTGCAAGGTTCCCCCTCAATTGGATGGTCCAATTGTGTTTTATCAGCTGGGTTTGATTCCCCCTGACTTGATAAATTCATTTTGAAATCCTTGGGGTTCCTGCTGAGTTAGTCCAGCTGTGTCCGATTCCTTCTTGATGACACACGGTGATCCAGCTGAGTATTTCCTGCTGGATGCTCTTCTTGAAGATCTTGTTGGACTGGGATGAGATCAATTGTTGATACCAATTGATGGTGAATCTGCTGAACTGAGTTCCCCCTCAGCTTTATTCCTCTTCTGGATTCTGCGATCCATGTTTGATCTAGCTTTGTTTGATATCCAGAGGATGACATTTGATAGTTCAGCTGGATTTCTCTCTTGATTCTCCACTTGAATATTCTGCTGGATTGACTTTGCCCTCACTCGATATCACACTCGTGTCGATTTCCAGCTCGGTGGAGTTCCCCCTGAATTTGATAGTATGTGGCTTTCTTTTCTCAGCTACTTCCTACTTCACTTGAGCGAATTTTCTCATCACTGGCTCAATTCTTTGATGAGGTCAGCTGCTCCATGATTAGCTGAGTTCATTGTTTCTTTGTGGGGTAGAATCTTCGATTTCCTGTTCTTTGCATCGACCTCACCAGGAAAAACGTTATCACAACAATTGGCTGATGGACAACAGATTATGCTAAAGTCCATCAATCATAAGAGATATTTGAAATTATTATTATTTGTCTCAAATGAGCTAAATCCTTTGACGTATCCTTTCGAAATATCACCAAAGGTTACCTGGGACCAGTACGCTTGACATATTCTTTGAAGAGCTTTGAGGTAAGTAATGAGCTTTGATCACCAGCTGTCTTTCTTTCACAGTACGCTTGATGACTCCTCAAAACGCGCATGTCCCTCTTTGACCTGTTATTACTCCTTCGATACCCAGTTGTGATTGGGTCCGGCTTAGTTGTTGAGGGTTCCATTGATAACCCAGATTTGTCCTTATCTTTTGTGAGTGATACTTCAGATTGGTCCTTTCTTCTTTGGACCTTGTTGACTCCATTTTGATGAGGTCCAATTCATAGCTGGAGTCTGTCAGCTTGATATCTAGCTTGATATCTCGTCTCTTTGGAATCTTGTTGTGAAGCTCGGTTGATTTTCAGGCTTTATAACCAGTGAGATCTTTCACTCGTCTTTTTAGTTGACCTTGATGTTCGTGCCGGATGACATTACTGTCTTTGATTTTGATTCCGGTCAATTTGGATTTATCTCGTCGCCTTTGAGCTCTGTGATCAGCCGGGAGTTGTCGCTTTTCTTGGGCTTGGAGTTGCCGAGCAGCTTTTCTTCTTTGATAGGATCGAGCTTAGAGAGTCTGGCTTGATTATGTACGACCTCTTTGGTACATCCTTGGCTTGGTTCCACTTGTGTTTGTATTGGTGAGTCATTCTTTGATCTGATTCAGCTTTTGGCCATCTTCAGCTTCTTGATCAGCTGTGTTTTCTCATCTTCAAGCTCCTGATGATTCTTCTTCTTGAGCTCATTCCTTAGCTCCGAATTCTCAGCTGGCTAGATTTCAAGGATTTCTAGTAATCTCTTGAAGTCGTTGAGCACTTCTTCGATGAGGTCTCTTTAGCATGCAGTGAGCTGTGCCATGTCCAGCTGGGCATTCTACTTGATTTTGCTCTCTTTCCAGCTGTGTAGAGTTCCTCCTTGAATTGATAGTAGGTGGCTTTTTCTTCAGCTGCATCCTACTTCCTTTGATGAGGTCTCCGTTTGTATAGCAGGTAGACAGCTGTCCCAAATCCAGCTGATTCATCTGCTGCTTCTCGATTATTTTCTTGAGACCAATGTACTCGAAGCGGATCGGCCGAGTTTTTAGTTTTGTATCCATTTGTCTTTATTTCACAATGGGTCCCGCATGGGGTTTCTTCATTTTCTTCATCAGCTGGGTTTAAGAGTCCCATGAAGCAGTCATCTTTAATAAAATGCTTCATCTTCTGAGTCGGAAGAAAATACTTGATCTTCTTCTTTCTTGCTCGACTTGAGCTCTTTATCTTTTCTTCGGGAGGATGACTCAGCTGGGTTTCTCTTTGGGTAAAGTTGCTTGTCGTGATGAACCTTCACGATCTTCTTGTACCTTTCCTTGCTGTGTTCCAGCCTGTTAATATTCCGTACAAGCATGGCAACTTCTTCGTGCAATTCTTCTTTGCTCATATTTCTGCGCTCCTTGTTGGTCCTTCCAAGCTGAGCTGATTGAGCTAATCTTGATTTTGCACTGAGAGCTGTCTCTGTTCCTTGGGAGTCAGCTCCGTTTCATTCATCCGGCTGGATGATTCTCCGCATGAGATCTCCAGATCAAATTCGTTGGCCTTCAAGATGGAGAACAATTTTTCAGTCTCCATGCTGCCAATATCAGTTCTGTTTTGGTGAACCACCTTGTGTGTACACCATTCTGAGGAGAGAGCTGCAAGAACTTTCAAGTTCTTATCTCGAACTGTATATTTCCCAGTTCGGATCGTCTCGATCTCGATGACGAGGTTGGAGAATCTTAGCTCCATTTGATCAATGGACTCGTAGGGGAGTTGCTTGAAGTCATCGAACTTCTGGCATGCAACTGAGAATATGTTCTCTTGAATTTCCTCTGAGCCTTCACACAGCTTGGCTAGAGTGTCCCACATCCCCTTAGCTGTCTCGCAATTGATGATCTTGCTGAGATAAGCGTCCGTCACCGTTGAGGAGATGACGTTGCGAGCGTAGCTGTCCAATCCAGCTTGTCTTCTTTCTTCTGGAGAGTACTCCCTTTTGGGCTTCACAACTTGCCGGAGTACTGGTTCAGCTCCAGGTAAGGTTTCTGCTTGTCTTTCTGATTTCATGATGATGATGGGTCCGTCAGTGATAACATCCCACATCATGTCGTGATGCGCACTCAGAAAGCTTTTGAGTCTGAACTTCCATATCTGATAATCATCGACAGAGAATGTCGGAAGATTCCTGCACAAGGAAGATTCCATAACAGTATGCAATATAATGATTTTTTTTTTTTAAAAGGATTTTGAAAAATTAAGGATCTGTTCAGGTGACCACTATCAGCAAAGAAATGCTGACTAGTCAGATACAGTGATCTTTTGAACCACTGCTCTGATACCAATTGTTGGTCCCAAGACGGATACCTTGGTGTAGAGGGGGGGTGAATACACCAAGGTTTAAAAACTTTTCCAAGTTTAAAACTCTTTTGAGTGAGCTGGCTGTGTTCGATCCAGCTGGATGGCAGCTTGATCGACACAGCTGGCTGTGTGCGGAATGTGGTGGATTTGGAAAGTCCGTCTGTTGCTTCAAATTATATTGCAAAGCTCTGTTTCACTTTTCAGTTAGTCAGTTTATGCAGATTGAAATGTATGCTTATGAGAGTTAGTAACATGCATAAAACAAAGCGATAAATAACAAGAGCATCTTTAACGTGGTTCGGAGTAACCCCTCCTACATCCACGACCAGATTCACTGGTAATCCACTACCACTTGGTTTCCAAGTACCAAGCAACTTCACAACTCTAACCCGAGCTGTGTTCCAACAGTTTGCGGGCACTGTCAAGCCTACACCTTCAGTTTGCGGGTACTGAAGAACCTAACCACTCGAATTACACGCTTCGAGCAAGCGTACCTTTACCTAACCTTTCTGGGTTTGGGTTTGGGTATGGGGTTCCAACTGTGAACGAGTTCTTACAATGAAGAACAAGGAGTATGATGAACTCGTTCAAACTAGGCTTAAGATATTTATTCTGATCTAATCTGCCTATGACTGAATATGTGAACAACTAAGAACACAGCTGACTGGCTGGGCGTTCTTGAAAGATTTGGCTTTGAAGATCGTTGTTCATTTTTCTGTTTTCTTCTATTTCTTCAGTCGTCTTGTAAGCCCCCTCACCAGCAATGGTGGAGGAGAGATATATATAGGTGAAGATTCAAATTAGCCGTTGGAAGAGAGCCGTTTGAATCTTACCTACTCTTGTTGACTTCTGGCCATTACCTACGAAGTAGGTCTGTATCTGCAGAAGCTATTCCTTCTCTGATTTGACTGCGTCATACAAGATCTTCTGACATCGGGATCTTGTCTTGGAGAAGGTCTTCGTCTTCGAGCTGCTAAGCGTCTCTGCTGTGTCTTCAGCGTTTTGGACTCTGCTGTGTCTTGACTTCTGAGCTGTGTCTTAGACCTGTGCTGTATCATCAACCTGAGCTGTGTCTTCATCCTGAGCTGTGTCACTGACCTGAGCTGTGTTTTAGACCTGAGCTGTGTCATCGACACTAAGCTGGGTCTTTTACACTGAGCTGGGTCTTTGACACTGAGCTGGGCTTCCGTCACTGAGCTGGGTCTTGATACTGCAGGATCTTTGACTCTGCTTGGTCTTGCTCTGCTGAGTTCTTAAGCTGTCTGCTTAGCTGTGTCTTCAGCTGTCCTCAGCGAATCTACCTGTAAACTATGAAACTCTATAAGCTCAAACAGGTGAGCTGGAAACAACACAAAGTTTGTACATTCATCTACTTGGTTGGGGTCAGCTGGGTTTTGGTATCCAATCAAAACTCTATTAATTTTCCCAACAGCATGTCAAAAGCACCTTGAAGCCCAAAAGACTCGGGGCCGAGTGCTTCTTTCAGCTCGAGACAGATAATATCTTCATACTCGGCATGCTCCTTGGGAATCTTCGCATAATCCTTAGGAACGTGGCCAGCTCGACCTCCGGCAACTTCCAACTCTTCCTCAGCCTGAAGAAGCTTAGCCTGAAGCAAGTCGGTACTTTCTTGAAAAGCGAGCCGCTTGACTTCAACCTACATGCAAAGCGTGATGGTCCCAAGACGGATACCTTGGTGTAGAGGGGGGTGAATACACCAAGGTTTAAAAACTTTTCCAATTAAAACTCTTTTGAGTGAGCTGGCTGTGTTCGATCCAGCTGGAAGACAGCTTGATCAACACAGCTGGCTGTTTGCGGAATGTGGTGGGATTTTGGAAAGTCCGTATGTTGCTTCAAATATATTGCAAAGCTTTGTTTCTCTTTTCAGTTAGTCAGTTTATGCAGCTTGAAATAATGCTTATGAGGGGTTAGCTGGATGCATAAATAAACAGGAAAGAACAAAGCAACTTAACGTGGTTCGGAGAAACTACTCCTACGTCCACGACCAGAAACCTCTGGTAATCCACTAAGGATACCACTGACTTTTCGCGCAGTCAGCAAGCGTTGCAGCTTAGTTCCTCAAGCTGGATACAAGTTTACGCATACTCTATCGAAACGTAACCAGACTGTTTACGGGCACAGCTGAAGCCTACATTCAGTTTACGGGTACTGAAGAAAGTAACCTGTAGTTTACGGGTACTACAGAACCATAACCTTAACCTAACTTCTTCCTTGATTTCATCGTAAAGCAATCCTAGGTCAGACTTCTAGGTGCTGAGGTGTCGAGTTCCTGATGGTTCAGATCAGATCTGACTTTATCTCAAGTTGACTTCGACTCTGTTGTGCTGGTGACTCTGAGCTGTCTTGAACTCTACTAGATCATTGACGCTGAGCTGAGTCTTTAACTCTGCTAGATCATTTGATGCTGAACTGAGTTGCCACACAAGTTGGGTCTTTCCTACAGCTGTGTCTGGAAGAACTTGATCGTCTTGAATCTGGATAACGTTACTGATCACTTGACTTGGCTTACCCTACTGTGTACTCAGCTGGGTCTTCTGCTGTCTTCAGCGATTCCACCTGAACTTAGAAACTCTATAAGCTCAAACAGGTGAGCTGGAAAAACACTTGGGCTTGTGCAAACATCTACTCGGTTGGGGTCAGCTGGGTTTTGGTATCACTTCAAAACTCTATTAATTTTCCCAACAATTTCCCCCTTTTTGATGATGCCAAAACCCCAAGTTGGAAAAACAAAATTGCTTCCCCCTTAACAGGAAATGGGGATTCAAAGGATTAAACATTCACAGCAGGTAAACATATTCAGAGCCTGGACAAAGAGAGATTGTCTTCAGGTTGATTTTGATAAAACGAACTTTTTCATTAATACGAAGAAATTTTTACAACTTTCTAATTACAAAAAGTTTAAAAGAAAATTCCCAGTTGGCTGGGTCTTCAGCTTTGCTGCTTCCTTTGTTCATCAATCTGATGGTCAGTCTTGAGACCATATCTGTTGAAGATGAACTCTTCCAGCTCCTTCCATTCTGCTTGATTCTTTGATTTGGAAATTCCTCTTTCACCAGCCCAGTGATTAATTTCTTTGATAATTTGGGCCTTGTCAGAAAGGTTCGTTCCAGCTAGAGATGGAGGCTTTAATTGTTTGACTTTTGGAGCCTTCAGCTGGATGTTGTTTCTTTTGGCATAAAGGGCAATTGATCTTGCCATCATTGGATCTGTCTCGTGAAGTTCGAGGAGATAATCCTGGAATGCAGTTTCTGGATCCATGCCTTTGTACTGATTCAAGTAGTAGAATTCTTTGATGAATTCTGATTTGCATCGTTCCCAGTTTTCATTGATATCATCTGGGTTCTTCTTGTCAGTTGAGGCTGCTTGGGCTTGATTCTTTCTAGCTTGCCGTAGCTCTGCTTTTTCTTCTTTTGCTTTTTCTCAGCAGGCTTGAGCGAATCAGCTTTCCTCTTGATAATTTTATCCAGCTCTTGCATTTCTTTTCTTTGCTCGTTGTGGAAGTTACACAGCCAGTGATAGTCTTTGTATTCTTCAGGCTTGTGTCCACAGGCTTTGGCAAGAGCAACCATCTTCTCTCTCCATGTCTCTTTGACTGCTTTGGCTGGTGCAGATGGCTCTGTCTCTTCTTCATCCAGCTCTTTGGCAAAATCGTCGATTTCCCTCTGAATTTGCTGCACAGGTTCCCCCTTAGCTGCAGCTTCCCTCTCCATTGTTTTTCCAGCTTCACTCTTATCTTCCCCCTTTTTGGCATTATCAACAAGGGAGGCAGAGAGGTTGGCAACTGTTGCGCTGAGCTTGGAAAGAATACCTTCAACATCAGCGATCTTGGCTGAGTTGTCAGCTGTGACGAGGTTCAGCTGGGCATTGCTGCTGCTTCCAGCTCTGAACTGAGCATCCAGATCTTTATATAAGTTGAAGAGTTGGCGGATATCAGCGCTGTTGGAGAGAGTGGTCTTTTTGAGAGCATCCAGCTGGCTTGTGATATTTGCTATGTTGTCAACCAGTGGAGCTTGAAGGTTTGAGATGATATCAGGGACTCTCTTCTCTAGATGATTTGACTGATCAATTTGTTGAGAAACGAGAGATTGCCTGAGATCTTGACTGGTGCTTTCTTGTAGATTCTGAGCAAATTTGTGGACTTCGTCAATTGTCAGTTGTTGCTCTTTAACTTGACAGTCTAGAGCTGTGAACCACATGATGACGTCGACTTGAGACTTCAGTCTATCCTGAAAAAGAATTTCTTCAACCTCTTTAGAGATTGCTTCCTTCATGGCGGTTGAGAGCTCGACAGCTGAGTCAGTTTGAGTTGCAAAATTAACAAGACTAGGTTTGTTTGCCTCGAACTCGACCAGTGCGCGAGTGTCATCGGCAATTGGACTTTGTGGAGCAGCTTCGGTAGGCTCAACTGTTGCATTAGTTGGCTCTTCTTCAATTATCATTGCCTCAGCTGTGTCGGCAGGGACAGCTTCCTTGGCAAGTTCAGCTGCAACTTCTTTGGATTTGACAGCTCCAGAAGATGTCTGCCATCCTGCTGCTGTAAGGAGCTTGTTGGCAGATTCCCAGACTTCAGCTGGGTGCGGCTTGGGGTACAGCTGAGATACTTCAATTATACCTCTGATGAGATCATCTTGATGCAAGTGTGCATCCTCCAGACTTCCAAAGCCAAAGGTGTGCTGGAGGCATGCTTCATCTGTCTTCAATTTCTCATAAGAGAAGGTCTCGATCAGCTGCTCATTCTGGTACCAGGTTGCCATCTTGGTGGCCAGATAGAACTTGAGATCTCCAACTTTGACGAGGGCAATGGGCAGGTGCGCCAGAATCGGATACTGAGTTAGAACACTCTTGATCCCTGCAATGCGCAAGTCCTCGTACATGGCTTCCATAAAGGCTGAGCCAGTGGAGTTGAGTGATGGAGAGGCAGAAGAATCACTCTCCTCTGATTCTGAGGAGATTTGAGGAACAGGTTCAAATGGGTTCACAATTGGCTGTGAAGAAGTATCAGCCAACTGCGTGGGAATTTGAGCTTTGGGTGATGGCTGTTTTGGGGGTGAGCTGGGATTAGAGGAAGAGGGTTCAGCTTGGGTGTCAGCTGGCTGTGAAGAAGCTTCAGCCAGTTGAGTATCTGCCTGTTCGTTTACAGGAGATGGCTCTTTGGATGGAGAGCTGGGTGGAGGAGAAGGCTGTTTCGGCGGAGAGCTGTGAGGAGGTGAGGGCTGGGGTGAGCTCCTTGGATTATCCAGTTCGTCCTCTGAGCTGGATGACAATCCATCATTCAATCCCATCTCGGCCAGGATGTTTGATCCGTATTGATTGAATGCCGACACTGGCTGTGGGGAGAGAATCACCATTGCTTGACTTGGAATGACAGCTGTTTTCTTTTTCTTCTCAGCTGGACCTCCAGCTGGTTTGGGGTCAGCTGCCTTCCTCTTTCTTTGTTTCTTCTCAGCTGGAACTTCAGCCTCTGTTCCTTCCAGCTGCTTCTTGCTTTTGCTCACAGCAGGCTGCTTCTTCAGAAGATCATTGACTTGACTTATTCTTTGGAAAAGAATCTTCGTTTCTGGAAACGGTTCTGAATCAGCCCACTTTACTGTGTACCCTTTCACAGCTTGCTCTATCAAGAAAGAAATCTTAGAGCATAGATACAGTGGCTCTGAAGTTGAATACGTCGTCCTGGTGGAGTTGAACTTTATCTTCTCTGACTCCTTGACCAGTCGGTTGAGTAAGAAATCAAACCAGTTGACGTTTGTGCCTTTGATCATGGCAATCATCGGCTTGAGCTTTGGAATGCTGATCTCTCCTTGAGATCCAGCTATCCCTAAGATGCACTTTTGCATGATATCCAGCAGCAGCCTGTACTTTGGCTTGAGAAGGAGCTTTGACATGCTCGCTCTGTACGGCTCTGGGGAGATAAGCATCTCTCTGCTGAGGAATTCATCCACTTCTTCACGGCTGAAATCGTTTGGGATGAATCCTCCTTCTCTGGGTAGGTTGAACACCTTTCGTAGCATCTTGTTAAGTTTGATATTGACGGTTGCTGAATCAAACTTTCCGTCTTCGCCTTTGACGATCATGTCAAATGAAGATGAGTAGAAGCCGTCTTCATCAATGATGTTGAGGTAGAAGAGGGCAGCATCTCTCTTCAGCATAAGCTTCGGCATGGAGGTTGCCCAAAGCAAGAGACCGGAGTCTGCAACAAGATCCACCATCTCTTTTAATTCTGAAACATGGAGGTTGGAGGTGGACAGAACATTCTCAAAAGATAGCTTTGTCATTAGAGCTTCAAACTGGTTCATCCCTGCGGTTGATTTCTTGGGTGCCATTTCTGCAATCTGTTGATTTTGATCGTGCGAAGAACTTGCAGAAAATAGATAGAGGATTTGAATGTTTGAAATTTACAGAGATAAAGATGAAGGAAGAAAGAATCCGCGTATATTTTCCATATATATCAACTGCCATATAGGATCAACGGTTGAGATTGAATCAGTTGATATTCTGATCAACAACTGGGAAAGATTCACTCATCACGTTTTGCTGACGTGCTTTCGGCGAGTGTATTACAACCGCGCGTGGGGCAGTTCAAACGTTTGACGTTCTGCCTCGATACTGCCGTGCTACAGTACTATGCAGATTTTATAATTAATGCGACGGGAAAGGAAACTTATCAAACAATTCAACTAAGGAATATATGTCCGCTTAACATTAGAATTCAAATTGATTGAACTTAAATATTATATTCCTCAGAGCAATAAATGCATGAGACGCAAACTGGTCAGCTTGGACACAGTATCCAGCTGATATCACAGCGGTCTTCTCCTTTGCTTGATTGACAGTTCTCCTCAACTGAGTATTTGAAGATTTTGCTTGAATTTTCGTCAGCTGAGTTCCCTTTAGCTCTTTGACTGATGTCCAGCTGAGCTTGATTCCCTTTTTGGCTGGGAAATTCTTCTGAACTGAGCTTTGGGATCCAGCTGAGTTTGTTCCCCCTCAGCTGGATGAGCTTTTCTTTGTCCGGTTTGAGCAGTCCAAATAATTCACACATTAGCTCATTTCTTTGATGAGGTCTCAGTTTGTATAGCAAGTAGACAGCTGTCCCAAATCCAGCTGGTTCATGTACTGCTTCTCTATTCTTCTCTTGAGACCATTGTACTCAGCTGTATGACTGGCTGAATCTTCATTTTTGTATCCAGCTGTCTTTATTTCACAGCTGGTCCCAGTCAGCTAGCTGGATTTCTTTATTTTCTTCGATGGTTGAATCAATAAGATGTTTCAGACATCTTAATCAGAGCAATCATCCTCATCTGAGTCAGAGAAGGAGATTTGATCATCATCCATTTCGCTCGATTCGAACCTTTTATCCTTTCTCCGGGAGGATGACTCAGCTGGGTTTCTCTTTGGATAGAGTTGCTTGTCGTGATGAACCTTCACGATATTCTTGTACCTTTCCTTGCTTTGTTCCAGCTGATTAATGCTCCGTACCAGCATGGCAACTTCTTCGTTCAAATCTTCTTTGCTCATAAATCTGAGCTCCTTGTTGGTCCTTCCAAGTTGAGCTGATTGAGCTTCTTTTCTTGGCTTGATCCTCAGCTCTGCTTCATTCATTCGGCTGGATGAATCTTTGCTTGAGATCCCCAGATCAAATTCGTTGGCCTTCAAGATGGAGAACAATTTTTCCGTCTCCATGCTGCCAAGATCATTTCTGCTTTGGTGAACCACTTTGTGTGTATACCATTCTGAGGAGAGAGCTGCAAGAACTTTCAAGTTCTTATCTCGAACTGTATATTTTCCAGTTCGGATCGTCTCGATCTCGATGACGAGGTTGGAGAATCTGAGCTCCATTTGATCAATGGACTCATAGGGGAGTTGCTTGAAATTGTCGAATTTCTAGCATGCAACTGAGAATTTGTTCTCTTGAATTTCCTCTGAGCCTTCACACAGCTTGGCTAGAGTGTCCCACATCCCCTTAGTTGTCTCGCAGTTGATGATCTTGCTGAGATAAGCGTCCGTCACTGTTGAGGAGATGACGTTGCGAGCGTAGCTGTCCAAACCAGCTTGTCTTCTTTCTTCTGGAGAGTACTCCCTTTTGGGCTTCACAACTTGCCGGAGTACTGGTTCAGCTCCAGGTAAGGTTTCTGCTTGTCTTTCTGATTTCATGATGATGATGGGTCCGTCAGTGATAACATCCCACATCATGTCGTGATGCGCACTCAGAAAGCTTTTGAGTCGGAACTTCCAAATCTGATAATCATCGACAGAGAATGTCGGAAGATTCCTGCACAGGGAAGATTCCATGACAGTATGCAATATAATGATTTTTAAAAAATTTGAAACTTTGAAGGATCTGTTCAGGTGACCACTATCAGCAAAGAGGCTGACTTTACACAGAAAAAGTGATCTTTTGAACCACTGCTCTGATACCAATTGATGGTCCCAAGACGGATACCTTGGTGTAGAGGGGGGGTGAATACACCAAGGTCTAAAAACTTTTCCAATTAAAACTCTTTTGAGTAAGCTGGCTGTGTTCGATCCAGCTGGAAGGCAGCTTGATCAACACAGCTGGCTGTTTGCGGAATGTGGTGAGATTTTGGAAAGTCCGTATGTTGCTTCAAATATATTGCAAAGCTTTGTTTCTCTTTTCAGTTAGTCAGTTTATGCAGCTTGAAATAATGCTTATGAGGGGTTAGCTGGATGCATAAATAAACAGGAAAGAACAAAGCAACTTAACGTGGTTCGGAGAAACTACTCCTACGTCCACGACCAGAAACCTCTGGTAATCCACTAAGGATACCACTGACTTTTCGCGCAGTCAGCAAGCGTTGCAGCTTAGTTCCTCAAGCTGGATACAAGTTTACGCGTACTGTATCGAAACGTAACCAGACTGTTTACGGGCACAGCTGAAGCCTATATTCAGTTTACGGGTACTGAAGAACCTAACCTGTAGTTTACGGGTACTACAGAACCATAACCTTAACCTAACCTTTTTCTGGGTTTGAGTTTGGGGTTTCCAACTATGAACGAGTTCTTATAATGAAGAACAACGAGTATGATGAACTCGTTCAAACTAGGCTTAAGATGGGAAGGATTATATGCCTAGATACTAGTGGAAGAGAGCTTCCGCAGCCTGAGAATGAATAATAACTCATAAGAATGAAGGCTGCTGGATCTTGAAGCTTTTCTGAGAGATCTCTTGATCTTTGGTTAGACTTCTTTCAATGAAGTATGTTGATCCCTCTTGAGTATATTCTCTCTCGTAACTTCTCTCTTTCTGATGATGAAGAAGACTTCTATTTATAGGGAGAGATTAGAACTAGCCGTTGGAAAGAGCCGTTCTGAATCTCTACCTAACTTCTGACAGGATTGACTTGTCTTCTTCCTTGATTTCCTCGTAAAGAAATCCTAGGTCTGACTTCTAGGTGCTGAGGTGTCGAGTTCCTGATGGTTCAGATCAGATCTGACTTTATCTCAAGTTGACTTCGACTCTGTTGTGCTGGTGACTCTGAGCTGTCTTGAACTCTGTTGGATCATTGACGCTGAGCAGAGTCTTGAACTCTGCTGGATCATTTGACGCTGAGCTGAGTTGCCACACAAGCTGGGTCTTTCCTACAGCTGTGTCTGGAAGAACTTGATCGTCTTGAATCTGGATAACGTTACTGATCACTCGACTTGGCTTACCCTGCTGTGTACTCAGCTGGGTCTTCTTCTGTCTTCAGCGATTCCACCTGAACTTAGAAACTCTATAAGCTCAAACAGGTGAGCTGGAAAAACACTTGGGCTTGTACAAACATCTACTCGGTTGGGGTCAGCTGGGTTTTGGTATCACTTCAAAACTCTATTAATTTTCCCAACAAAGCGCCTCGATCTTCACCTGTCATTCCTTCAGCTCGGCTTCTTGGGATTTCAGCAGAGTACACTTTTTGCCGAAAAGCTCCTCAGCTCGGTGGCATTTCTCCCTCCATTGCTGAGCAATGGACCGTTGGTCAAGCAGATCTTGTGAAAGGAGAGCTATTTGAATGCGTAAAGTAGAAACATCGACAGAATCCAAGGTTCACACGCAAGAAAAGGAAAACAAATCCATTGATTCGAGGATGCTAAGTACAAAAATACAATGTACAAAAAAAAAAAAAAACTAAACATCGCCGACCTCCTTATTTTGAGAAGGTGGCTGCTCGGAGGGGGGATCCTCCACATCCTTGTCGGAGGTCGGATTTTCGCCAGTCCCGGCCTCCCGTTCCTTCTCCACTTCCTCTTCGTGGTCTTCGCCTTCTTCTTCTTCTTCATCGCGAAGAGAATCAAAAGCCGCATCCAGGTCGAGGTCCCGATCTACCGAGCAGTCAGCAATTTGCTCGGCAGATAGCAGCGTGGACGAGCTGGCAAGATTTTTCAGGACAGGAAACTGACCGAGGTGACCTCGGACCACTCTGGCGTATCGGGAAGGGAGAATTTCATCCCCTAGCCGCTCGAAGCCATACTTGGAGACATCCAGGTCGGAGAAGTCCTTGGCGGCCCTCTCCAAAGCAGCCACGGCGAAGTTCCCATTGATAAGCGCGGCCAAATCATTGGCAAGCTCGGAGAAACTCTCCGACAACAGGAACCTCTTTGTAAAGGCCCGGAGGAGCTCACCTTGACTAGCTGCAAGGTTGGCCTCCCGGTCCTTCGCCGCATTCAGCTCGGACTCAAGCTTCCGAGCTTTCTCGGCCTCCGCCTCGACCTTCGCGAGCTGAGGAACCAGCTCGGACTTGACAGCTTTCATGCCCTCTTCGGCCTTGATCAACTCGGCCTCAGCCTTCTTCGCCCGGGCATTGGCCGACATCAGCTTTTCAGAGTACTGGCTTTTCTCGTCCTCGTGTTTCGTGGACATCTCCCCGACGTTGTTCTTCAGCCATCCCACGAACATATCGATGCCCTGCAAGAAGGAATGCAGTTAGCTACACAGGCAAGAATTAAGGGAAATTATGTAATGAAAGCAATAAGTCTTCACCTCGGGAAAATGCAGACCAGCCAGCTTGTTTGGAGGAGCTACCGGGCTCGCGTCACTGCCCGTGACGTCGATAATATCCACTTCAACCTGGTCCCCGACCTTCGATCATTTCTGAGGTGGTTTGGGGGAAGGAGAGCGAACCTTTGTCGCAGCAGACCCCCCCGAGCTGACCCTGATCAGAGGAGGAGGCAGATCGTCCAGACAACCTCGCTCTCTTAGCCCCGCGAGCTGCGGCCTTGGCACCGACCTCTTTCAACTTCCCGAAGTTCTTCACTGCAAATCGAAAAAAAAAAGAATGTAAGGACGACGAATCAACAAACAAAGCAACCGTAACAGCACTAGCGGGGCCTCACCCGTCGCCGGATCCACCATACTTTGGGGCTCATACGGGCTCAACCCCGCTTCAGCTAAGGAGTCTTCGTTGTAGCTCCCCTCAAAAGGACCGCGATCCCTCATCGCTTTCACAGCAGTCTCCAAATCCTTATCCACATTATCTATTACCCACTCATAAGGCTTTTCTAGCCTCCAAACCAGGTCGACAAAACTATTGTGGCGGCAAAAGAAAAACTTCGTGTGCCATTTCTCCACTTTATTTTGAGTTCGCCCCTTGAACTCAGTCCGGGCAGCGGCATTGTACCAGTCCCCCGCCTTTTTGAAGACAAAGAGCTCGTGAATGAGCTCGGCGGATATTCGGTGACCCTTATCAATCGCTGCCACACCCAAATCGGTGAATTGCCTAAACGAATTCGGCATTATCTGCCCTAACGCTAAGCCAAGCTTCTTCTAGAGCTCGGAATAGGACTCAGGGAGGGGTAGTCGAAGACCAGCGTGCAGGCTGTCCTCATAAATAGTAACAAATCCCATCGGGGGAGAGCATGCCCTATCCTCTGGGCAAGGTTCTATTAATTCAGCATCGATAGGGAAATTATACGTTTGGGCAAGAAACCTAATCCTAGCTTTGTTTAAGGTTGAGGGGTAATCAACCACTTCTCCCTTCACACACGGGGGCACTATTAAAGTTTCGACAAAGGGAATAGAAGATCCTAATATAAAAATGCTAAAATCAACGCTTCTACTCAAGCCGACTACCAGAGGAGATTCTATACCACAACTACTACTAGACTGAGAATGGGAGGCCATACTTACTTGTAAAAAGGAGCGGAAATGCTCTGGCGCGGTTGTGAACGGAAACCCCAACGGAGTGAACACCGGCGGTATGGGAAGCAGAAAATCGAGGATTTCGGGGAAGAGGGAAAAATTTTCTGGGCAAAGGATGTTTCTGCTAATAATGGCGGATGTGAAGTAATGTGATAGGGGGAGAAACATTTCAAATTCCGTGGATATACATTTGAATCCTACCGTTACATATGACACACGTGCGGACGTGGGCCCGCCTTTCTCGGAATATGAACCGTCCCTCAACAAAATTCAAAACGGCTCACTACTTTTCCCTCCCACTAAATCGGGTATGGACTGCGTCTACTGACCGACCTACACAACATAACAAAGCTGTTGATACTCAGTTTGCTCATCTTGTTCTACCTGCTACTTCAGTTCGGAACATAAGCTCGGTAATTCAGCTCGTATAGGTGATTTGCGCGATCAATCACCTCGGCAATTAGACCTCATAGTCTGCGTCTACATGTCTTCTTTCCTCTCTTTTTTTTGGGGGGGGATGTGATAGTACCGGCCTCATCCTGGGCCTGACCTAAGGCTAATTGGGCCTATATATTAAAGCTCAGCCCACAGAGTTCGGCCCAAACAAAGTCAACCTCTGCCTTGAGGACCAAGTAACGAAGTCCTACTTTGGAGGAAGATAGAATTCTACTATGGATGGGAATCGGATATGCATGTATTAAGAAACTAGATATGTAAAAGGAGTCCGATCCCTAGAAGGATTAGGGCTTAATTCAAGGCTTATAAATAGATGCAAGATTAGAGGTATAAGGACATTCAATACTCATTGTACTCTCAAGCATAATAAAGGCTCTCTATATTCCCTCCGGTGGACGTAGATCACATCGATCGAACCACGTATATCCTTGTGTCATTGTGTCATTATTTCTTTTAGCTACTTTCGCAAACCCTAGATTTATCAGTTGCCTTTATTTAGGTTCAACTATACACTTCATAATTTATTGATCAGATTGGAGATCAATCACAACTATTCAATGGGATACTCCTCATATCAATTGGACTTCTAATATGATCTTTATATTTATTAGGTTCGGCTAGGATCCTTTATAGCTGCATATTATTATTCACATGAGTCTAGATGGTCCTAACTGACTTTCAAAATTGTTCTTTTAAATAATAATAATAATAATAATAATAATAATAATAATAATAATAGCATAACGGCAACAAAAATTGTGCAAATTCTAATAAGATCAAGAACATGCATAGATCTCTATTTATTTCAAATTTCTTTCTTTTTTTTTTCTAGAACAAAAGAAGCTTTTTATTTTTATTTATTTATTTATTTTTGGTAAAATAGCATTTTATTTAACCAAATGATGAGTAGAAGTACAAACACAGAAACAGAGAATCACAGCAACAAAACAAACAACTAATTTGCTAACATTCCTCTAAAAGTTATATCTTTGCTGCAGCAAATAGCCGTTTGCACCTGGCATATTCTCACAACTGACTCAAACTGTTAAATTTGTCTTGAAATCTTCTTGCATTCCTTTCCTTCCAGAGATTGTATACTGTAACAGTCACCAAGAGTTTATAAAGTTTCTGTTTTCCAGTATTGGACTTGCACTGAGTGATAAGAAACAGCTTCTCTCTGCATCCCAATTTCGTATAGTCCTTTGGATTCCTCCCCAGCCAGATACCTCTTGCCACACCTATTGAGAGAAATCACATCCAAAGAAGAGGTGATGAAGATTTTCATCTCGTTGTTACAGAGGATGCATTGTGGATCACAACATATACCAATCTTCATCAAATTATCACAGGTGGCTAGCCTCCCTAAGATTGTCAGCCAAACAATGAAAATACACTTAGGAGGCGCGTTGTTATCTGTCAAGATTTTCTTCCAAGGCACTTTCACACTCTGCTCTCTCATTTGACAATAGAACTTTCTGATGGAAATTTTTTGTTGGTGCAGTACATTTATACCATTAGTAAGTGTGTTCAAGTAATCTCTTGCTCCAAGTAGTTTCCTTACAACCTATGAGGCTTGGGGAGGCACCTGCATGGTAGTGAGGCTATGGTTTTTAATATAATAACCATACACCCATCTAACCCATAGTTTATCTTTTGTCTGAGCAATACTTCATAGATGTTTGCATAGGGCATTCTTATTCAACATTTTAACACAAGTTAAAGTTCCATCCACCAGCTGTTTTTGGTTGGCATATGTATTCCCATGCAACCAATGCTCTTTTAGTAACTCTAGAAGTTCCAATCCACAGGAAAGATCTACAGCCAACTTGAATGAGTTTTAGAACTTTATGAGGTAGCTAGGAGGAAGACTTGGCACCAATAAGTCTGAATGCTAAAAAGCACAGACTTAATAAGTTGAATTCTACCGGCATAACTCAGCAACTTTGAAGTCCAACAATCATCTCTAGCAAGAATTTCCCTTATAAGCGGTTGACACTGCAGAATTGACAGTTTCATTGTGGAGAGATGAACTCCCAGGTATCTAAAGGGCAATTCATCTTTAGACATTCCAAACTCTAGTTTGAATCTGATCTTGAATGACATTACTAACACCGCCAAAGTACACACAACTTTTCCGTTGGATTGCTTTAGGCCAGAAACAGTAGAAAACTTTTGAAAAGCAATCATGAGTTTCTTTACTGAAGTTAAATCTCCTGTAGTAAAGAGCGCAAATTATCAGCAAAACAAATATGAATCAACCCAAAATTTTTACAGCTTGGATAGTAATGGAAAGCTTTATCCATTTTTAGCTCAAGGAAGCACCTGTGAAGGTATTCCATGCACAGAACAAAGAGATATGGGGATATAGGATCCCCCTGCCTCAGTCCTTTTCTTGCCTCAAATGGCTCAGTTAACTCACCATTAACATTGACTATGTAAGAAACAGAAGTTGGGCAGGCCATTACCCATTTCACAAAAACATAAGGAAATCCCATCTCAAGAAGAAGGTGTTTGATGAAAGGCCATTCAACAGAGTCATAGGCTTTCTGAAGGTCTATTTTCACTATGCATCTTGGTGAAACATTCTTCCTATTATAGCCTTTAATAAGCTCATGGCTCAGCAGAATATTATCAAATATCACTCTCCCTTTCACTAAAGCAGACTGGTTCTCACTAATAATGCTATCCAAAACCCATTGCATCCTATTTGTTAACACTGGATATAATCTTATAAAGAATACTACAGCAGGCTATTGGTCTATAGTCTTTAATTGAGCCCTGATTAGTTTTAGGAAGGAGAGTTACCAAAGTGGTATTGATATTTTTGGGCAGGAAACCAGTAGCAAAGAATTCTTTCACTGCATTTGTCACCTCTTTTCCAATGATTTCCCAAGTCTTTCAGAAAAAAAAGACATTAAACCCATTCATTCCTGGTACTTTGTTGGGGTCCATGCTAAAGAGAGCATTTCTGATTTCATGACATGTGATTGTAGAACATAAGTTCTGTTGTTGAGTGTGAGTAAGAACAACACCTCTCAATGATGTTTTTGTCCACCATTGGTAAAGTACTAGCTGCAGTGGCCATGAGATTTTTGTAGAAGTTCCTCACTTCCTTGATTTGCTGTTGAGTAGTGCATCTAGTACCATCAGCCTTGATCAATAACTTGATAGCCTTGCCACTCTGTCTTGCTTTGGCATAAGCATGGAAAAATTTGGTATTTCTGTCACCAAATTTTATCCAATCAATTCTTGACTTCTGCTGTCATATACTTTCCTCTATGTTGCTCCATATCTCAATATTAGCAAGAGTTTGCTTTTTCTCAGTGATTAAGTGATCATTTATTCTATCTGTAGCAAGCTTCTTTTGAATATCCTCAAGAGAGCATCTATACTGGTGTATGGAATATGGAAAAGACCCTCCACAAAAGATGAGGGTTCATTCCAAACATGAAGTGTATCAGCATCAATTGCAGCTCTCACTATCTTGTGAGCAATGTTGATCAAATCACGGCTAATGTGCTTGACTTTCCAATCCGATGACACCTCCATCTTTCTGTGACAGAACGAGGCTAAAACTCCAAGTTCCGTATTATTTATATCGTGCGAGATGATAGCATCACAAGGAATTTTGCAATCAAACTCTATCCTAACCTACATAGACGGTACATTTTGAGGTGTAACGGACAAAAAAGATGTTAGAGGTTTTTTTTTCCCAATTTAGTTGTAAAGAAAATATTGTGTCTAGATGACAAACGTCCACCTCACCTTTTATTGGATGTACCGTTAACACTACTGTTATAAATAACAAGTCTTACATTTACCATTTTTAAATTAATATAGTCTTATATTGATAAAGCAATATATTTTAATTCTCAATATATAAAATTAGGTATAGTAATTTTTTTATTTTTTAGTTACAATGCACGCAAATGATTCGAAACCCTCAATCTTAAGATTAGAGGGAAAGCGTCTTACTACTAAGCTACACTTCGTTGTCAGGTATTAAAAACATACAAGAGGGACATCATTTATTCATAATATATATTGCGTCTTACTACTAAGCTACACTTCGTTGTCAGGTATTAAAAACATACAAGAGGGACATCATTTATTCATAATATATATTGGATATATTGTCCTGGCTAACATTTTCTATCAACAAAATGTTGATGTTTTACATAGATGTTTATTCCTATTTAATATTTTTATATTAATTCTAGTAAAAACGGCAACATTTTGTCATGTTATTTTTATGCGTTAGCGTTCAGTCGACGGAAAATGTTAGCTATGACAGTTTTGTCACAACACCAATAGTTCAGACCTTTAACTGATATCATTAAAAGTTCACGATATTTTTGGGACAAGACAAATAGTTTAGGATTCAATTTGCCCTTTTTTTAAGGAATAAAATTATATTGGGGGAAGCATATTGCATATCACAAAGTTAAATAAACTTCATTTATAAGTTCTTTCTAATACAAAATTTACCAAACTAGATTCATACACTAAAAACTACAAATTACACAGAAAAGAACATCTCAGAACTCAGATATGATGAATTCGTATATAGTACAAAAGTGCAAGAACTTTACACACGACAACTACACAAATTCATCTAGCACAAGAAGCTAGTGGAAAATACTGTTACAGTAATAAAAAATTAAATAATTACCCCACACAAATTGGTAAGCAATACACAGGCAAAAATATGCACACAGCTACACCTAGCCTAGCTACACAATTACTTAACATAACCAAGTCAGGAGGAGCTGCAATGGAGGTCAAATTATTCTTGGAGATGATTAATTCTTCAATTTAGGAACTTTAAATGAGGAAGTGAACAGTTTAGGAGTATCGGGGATGATAATAACATCACTGGCTTTTCTGTTCGAACTACTGCTTCCCTGCAAACCATATCAAGAAATGAATAATTCTCCAAACAGAACTTAAAAAACTAATGAAAGAAAAAGATTTTGCTGCTCCTGCATGAGCCATCAAGATCATAGGCCGTGCAAGCATTCAGGACAGACCAAAACGATCATAGGCCATACAAGCATTCAGGACAGACCAAAACGTACCTAAGACAAAACTTTGACTCCATTTAGACATGTAACTATGAATTCTTAAAAAGCTGTCAAGTGTACCATTTTGCTAGGTCTTATTGGTGCTTCGTTAGTCACATTTAAAAATATTTATGCAGGTAGAATATGGTGTTTAAAAAGATTATGGAGCTAAACATCGAATTACTAGTTACTTCTCCAAACTCCAAAGGCTGTTTTGCTACCATTTTGCTAGGTCTTATTGGTTTTCACTATTATAGTAAATCGTTTTGCTAGATTTCTTATTGGTCTTCGCTATGGTAGAATATGAGACACGGTGATAGAAACTTACTTGCTAGAGGTCAGGCGTTTGTTTGACTATTTCCAGTGCTTTTAACATATTAGTAGTATACATGCATGGATCTCTAAGAAGCAAAGATAGGATCAAACAGGGAGGTTGACCTTCTTCATGAATTGCTTCCTAGGAGCCTTTCCTCCTGTTGACTTATGAGCACTTGGCCTCGTACGAGTCCTCTGGAGAATCGCAACACGTTTTGCATTGAAATACCCTCATTATTAGATGTGATAGGAAAAGTTCAGAGATGCTTAGGTGAAACATAATTCCCAAGTCAAACAAGGAGTGGATAACACAAAGTATTGGTTACAAGTGTTAGAAGATGTTTACTACTACTACTACTTAAAATGGTAAAAAATAAAAACTCTTTATGTGATTTCGAATGATGAAAGCAAGATTCCTTAAGACAATTTAGCTACTACAGAGGAGTTTTTCATGATGACAGTCTCAAACCACTCTCATCTATCACAAAAATTACTGGCACTTCTGACAACAACCACAGCTAGGGGCTCCTATATTTTTTTGGGGGGGGGTGGTATGGGTGGGGGGGTCTTAAAGACCTATCTTGAGCCTCTTTGTTTAGGCGCATCTCATAAAAACAGCCCTATATCTCACCAGTACTTTTGAGGAACTCATTCCTAAGTATGTGATGGGAACGTTCATTCTTAGTTCAAACGAGTAATGAGTGTGCAGATGGAGGCGACGAAACTCTAGAATTTTGGTATTCCCTCTTTATGATTGTACCCTGTGATGTTCGTAAAATTTATAGTTCAAGACTCACAATCACAATCCTATATGAGGAAAATTACTGCACAAGATTCATTCTTCGTTCATGAATAGGATCTAAGCAACCAAAACAAGAACACAGGGAAGCAACACAAGGCAATTGAGTTCAGACCCAATATTATACTCAGAGAAAACTCTAAAATTTGGAAATAGATTGTGAAACATCGAGTTATTTCAGGCATCCTATTAGTTATTATGAAAAATATAGAAGCGCGCAAAAGATATCGACTTTGAGATAGTCAGACAGCAACCAGCATTTATCATCATATCATTGGATTATATAGTTAAACCATCAACACGCACTCAGGATACAAAAACAACAACATGCTTGCAATCTCATCAATCAAGTTTCTAAATGACATTTGCATTTAGTTATATGCTTGCAGAATAAAAAGATTGATCATTGATGTACCTTATCAGTGGTTTGTGAAGGATCTGATTCTTTCTTCACTTTTGCAATGCTTCCGCCAGTGGTGCTACTCTTTTTGCCTCGCCTGGAAGAGGATGCAGCATCTGCCCTACAAGGGCGCAGCAATGTCGAAGCTGACCCTGATCTGGATTTTAGTCTTTCAATTTCCTTCATAAGTTCAAAGATTTTCACCTCCTTTTGAATTGATTCAGATTCCATCTTAGTGTTATTGGCCCTTAACTCATGATTTGATATTTGCAACTCCTCTGCCCTGCTTACAAGAAACTGAACCTTTTCATTCGCATTTTCAACTTCATCACATTTGTTTCTTAATTGTTCACTGAAGCTGGTCTCCATTTGTTTAAGCTGGTTCCAAACAAAAGTCTTCTCTGCCAAGAGAGCTGAAATCTCAGAGTTCTTCTCCACTTTATATTCCTCAATTTCACTTTTCAGCTTCCTCACCTCATCCCGAAATGCCTTGTTTCGCGAGCTTTCTCCTTTATTACTAATATCAATTGATATATCCTACAAATTCAAGAAAATTTTGAACAAAAAGCACATATACATACATTTATATAATGGGAAAACCATCAATCATGCAAAAACCATAGAACGTACATTTAGCCCTGAACATTTCTGCGCAAGATAGTCACACCATTCTCTGAAGTCATTCACATCATTCTCTGTGTTCTCTACATTCCCAAAAAAGAAATACTAAGATAAGATATAGAATGAGAAAAAAAAATTATGTTCCTGTATGAATGCCATGTATAACAGCTTTATCACGGAGGGTGAAAAGGAGCTGTCAGAAAGAGCATCTGACTACTTGTACAACTTCCCCCTTATCGATTTTTGCTTATTCAGGCCTCCTAAAGAAGCAGTATGCCATCTACATCCGTGAGAATGTCACTTAACTGTGAAAAACTTTTTGGAAGAGTGAAGACGAAGGAATATAAAGATAACGAACTTATCCTGCCAATTTAAGAAATCAGAACCATTATATTTCCAAACATTGTGACACTTGTTCAATATAACTAATCTAAAATATATTCATGGACTTAGGCCTGTTTACGAAAATAAAGGTGCGTCTGAATATATATTGTGCAAAGCAAGAAAAAGTGAAAAAGAATAAGAAAAGAAAATCAGAAGCACAATACATTATCCTTAATTCATAGATATAACAATTATTGCATGATTTTTCAATTAAAAAAAAATGTATTTTTCTACAAAAGTTAAATATAAATAAATATAATTAACAAAAGGTGTATTATCAATCTATGAAAATGTTAAAAGATAACATTCTACACATATAATTCATTTTAAGTCAGTAATTATCTCCACAGTGATTTCCCTTTCTCTTCCCTTACTAAAACCAATATACAAAGATGGAATACAATTTTTTTAGAAGACCATAACAGATCTACATGCTTAGGCCGATGGTACCATGAGTTCAGTAGAAAACGCGGGATCATGAATGGGAAGAAGAGGTCTCAATCCAACACAATAGATTTAGGTAAGTGCACAGAAATTAAGTACTTGCAAAGGAAAATTAAGGAATATTGTACCATAATTGGGGGATAGGAAAGTGACAAAAGACTTCAAATTAGTGATGAAAAAGCCAAAAGTTGATAAAAGCATCCCAACGGGAGATTCCAGATTCTACTAAGAATATCATACTATAGACCTGACGTTGAAGACGAATTTGTCTTCCTCAAAAGCTTTAGTTTGCTTTCTCTAAGCCAAAAGTAGAGAAGTGATGCAAATACTTTTATGCAAACACCCACTTAGACTGTGTGTTCCAAGTAGAATGTTCTAATATTCTAGCACAACCTTTACCTAAGCTTCTGGAGGTAGTTTTAACTGGTGAGATGAAGTATGTTTAGATAGAGGAAATTTCCTTTCTCTAACAGAAACCTAGCAATTGGATGCACACGGATTTTCCCCAAAAAACGATAAGTAGTTCGATCATATTTAGCCATTTACTGTGGTATTGTAGCAATGGATGCTCCCAATGAATTTGAAGCCTTTTCTCTCAAGGGAATTCTTAATCAAGTTTATATTAGTACCAATTACAAGTCTTCCAGAGTAAGAAATAAATATCCAACAGAAAAATAAAATTGACAAGAAAAATCACAAAAAAGATTAATTCTTGAATCTTGGACTTATTAAATGAATTTTCCTCTAGAAAATTGCTATGTCGCCTCAAGCGATGCAGCTTCCATATTACGCAACTTTCCTCGCTAAAATCCGAAGTACAACGCATTAATCATAATTTTCAATGACATACACAAATCAAATGGTAAATCTTTGTTGGACAAGAAAAACTAACCATATCTATGCTTAAAAACGATACATTCCCGTTCCTTCAAACCAGTCATGAGTTCCGCTTTCAAAGAATCAACTTTTTGCTCCATTTTCGTCTGCATCGAAAATCCAATCCCTAATCATTATTGGCAATTTATACAGAAAACCCTATAACTTCACACAATTGAGGAGGAGATTATTTTACCTTATAAATAATTCCGTTCAAATGCTTAACTCTTTCTTCAAGAATCTGCCTCTCGTTCTGCAGTTTCTGGGACAATTTCACCAGCGCGTTGAAAATCATGTCCCATTTTTTTTCGCGGTCTGAAGCTTTCTCGGGGGATCTGCGTTTCCCCATTGCAAAGTTTAACAATAATACGGATACGTTGAGTACGATGATCAAATAGTAAGCAGTAAAAATGGAGAATAATATAGCAAAACTTGGATTTAACAGAGAAGAAGCAGCAGAAGAGAGTAGAGAGAGAAGAAGAGAGGAAAGAGGAAGGATGAGAGAGAAACTAAAAGTTGGATCGAAAAATAAAGCCCAACGGTCGAATTTTTTTATTTATAAGACAAAGACAATAGGCAGCGGGTTGGACATCAAGTATTCAAGTAATTCAAAAGCTGCGCTAACCTTTAATTTATTTCTTTAAAAAACAAAATTAATACTTACTCCGTACCAAAAAATTTACTATAATTTTTTTTGAGTTGCACTAGGGTACATCATGATGTAACCATACATCCGGTTCAACCCGACCCGTGACCCGACCCGTCCGATTCGGTCAGCATTGACCGGTCAACTGTCAACGTCTGACCGTTAACTTTTTCTTTTTCTTTTTTTTTCCTCTCCGCCTTCGGCTCCGATTTTTAATTTATAGATAATGATTGTGGCAACATTAATGTTTTTTAGCTCGCTCCGAGGCCTTCGGCTCCCCTCGCTCGACTTTTGAAAAAAAATTTAAAAAAAATAAAAAGTCAATGCGGTCAACGTTGACCGGGCGGGTCAGGTCGGGTCAGGTAGCGGGTCGGGTTGAACCGGATGAATGGTACATCATGATGTACAAGAGTTTTTGCCATTTTCTTTTCCGGATGTTCCCTCAAAAATTTGCCACTTACATTTTAGGTAATAAACCCACACATTCCACTAACTTTTCAACATTATTTTAATTTTATTTCACTCACAACTATCTCATAAGTGAGACTCTTATTATCCTCATAATACATCTTACCAACTAAGTTAACGTTTTTATTAAACCTTTGTGTTGGTCCCAAGACGGATACCTTGGTGTAGAGGGGGGGTGAATACACCAAGGTTTAAAAACTTTTCCAAGTTAAAACTCTTTTCAGAGAGGTGGCTGTGTTCGATCCAGCTGGATGGCAGCTTGATCGACACGGTAGTATGTGTGTGTGCGGAATGTGGTGGATTTGGAAAGTCCGTCTGTTGCTTCAAATATATTGCAAAGCTCTGTTTCACTTTTCAGTTAATCAGTTTATGCAGCTTGAAATGTATGCTCATGAGGGTTAGTAACATGCATAAAACAAAGCGATAAATAACAAAGCATTTTTAACGTGGTTCGGAGTAACACCTCCTACGTCCACGACCAGGTTCACTGGTAATTCACTACCACTTGGTTTCCAAGTACCAAGCAACTTCACAACTCAAACCCGAGCTGTGTTCCAACAGTTTGCGGGCACTGTCAAGCCTACACCTTCAGTTTACGAGTACTGAAGAACCTTACCACTCGAATTACACGCTTCGAGCAAGCGTACATTTACCTAACCTTTCTGGGTTTGGGTTTGGGTATGGGTTTTTCCAACTATGAACGAGTTCTTACAATGAAGAACAAGGAGTATAATGAACTCGTTCAAACTAGGCTTAAGATATTTATATTCTGATCTATTCTGCCTAAGACTAAATATGTGAACAACTAAGAACACAGCTGACTGGCTGGGTGTTCTTGAAAGATTTGGCTTTGAAGATCGTTGTTCATTTTTCTGTTTGCACTTCTATTTCTTCAGTCGTCTTGCCAGCCTCTTTTTCAATGGTGGAGGAGAGATATATATAGGTGGAGATTCAAACTAGCCGTTGGAAGAGAGCCGTTTGAATCTTACCTACTCTTGTTGACTTCTGGCCTTTACTTACGAAGTAGGTCTGCATCTTCAGAAGCTAGTTCTTCTCTGATCTGACTGCGTCAGATAAGATCTTCTGACATCGGGATCTTGTCTTTGAGAAGGTCTTCGTCTTCGAGCTGCTAAGCGTTTCTGCTGTATCTTCAGCGGCTTGGACTCTGCTGTGTCTTGATTCTGAGCTGTGTCTTAGACCTGTGCTGTATCATCAACCTGAGCTGTGTCTTCAACCTGAGCTGTGTCACTGACCTGAGCTGTGTCATCGACACTAAGCTGGGTCTTTTACACTGAGCTGGGTCTTTGACACTGGTAGGTTTCCGTCACTTTGCCGGGTCTTGATCTTTGCGAGATCTTTGACTCTGCTTGGTCTTGCTCTGCTGAGTCTGCTC
Organism: Agastache rugosa; assembly: GCA_031470985.1. Lineage (NCBI taxonomy): Eukaryota > Viridiplantae > Streptophyta > Magnoliopsida > Lamiales > Lamiaceae > Agastache > Agastache rugosa. The sequence goes on from CM062607.1 coordinate 11,141,490, forward strand.
TGCTGAGTTCTTAAGTTGTCTGCTTAGTTGTCTTCTGCTATGTCTTCTGCTGTGTCTTCTGCTGTCTTCAGCGATTCTACCTGTAAACTAAGAAATTCTATAAGCTCAAACAGGTGAGCTAAAATGCTTAGGCTTGTGCGATCATCTACTCGGTTGGGGTCAGCTGGGTTTTGGTATCCAATCAAAACTCTATTAATTTTCCCAACAATTTCCCCCTTTTTGATGATGCCAAAACCTAACTGAGAAAAACAATTTACTTCCCCCTTAACAAGAAAACGGGTTTTCAAAAATTTAAACATACACAGCAGGCATATCAAATTCAGAGTTCAGTGCCTGGACAAAGAGTTATTGTCATCAGGGTGAGCTTGAGAGCAAAAACGAATTTTTCATTAATAGAAGAAAATATTACAATTTTACATTTTATAAAAATTCAAAAGACAAAAATTCCCAGATGGCTGGGTCTTCAGCTCTGCTTCCTCTGCTGCTGATTCTTCAGTCTTTCTTCTTCAAGCTGTTCATCCGTTCTTAACCTGTACCGATTGAAGATCATCCGTTCCAGCTTCCTATATTCTTCTTCATTACTTACCTTGGAAATTTTTCTCCTGATTGCCCATTTGTTTACTTCTGTGATTACTTGCGATTTGTCAGGGAAATCGGTTCCAGGTATTAGTGGAGGCTGGAGATGATACAGCTGTGGAGTAGAGAATTGGATCTTTGCGGTCTCTGCAGCATTGAAGAATGCTTTCACAGTCATCCTATCTTGATGGAAGAGCTCATTTAGATGCATCTTGAAAGCAACATCTGGAGGCGTATTTGGGTAGGCTCCCAGATAGTAGTAATCTTCAATGAACTCGAATTTTGTATGTTCCCAGTCGTCGTTTAATTCTTCTGGGATCCATTCATCTATTCTTCTCCAGTTCATTGGCATCTGAGTCTTTTTCTTCGATGCTCTGATGTTTGCTCTTTTCTTCTTCTGCTTCTTTTCTTCAGCATCGAGCAAGCTTTCCTTCTTCTTCTGCTGCTCTTGAAAGTTCCTCATCTCTTGCTTTTGTTTATTTACAAAGTTGCAGAGCCATTGAGTATCATTTATTTCTTCTGGCTTGGCTCCGCTAGCTTTGGCAAGAGGGATGATCATTTTGCTCCATTTTCCTCTTCGTCCAGCTGGTTCTTCTGCTTCCAGCTCAGCAACAACTTCATCAATCTCAGACTGCAGCACTTGGATTTCATCTTCAGCTACAGCTTTTCCTTTGCCTGCCCTTGATGTTTTTCCGTTGTCATTACCTTCCCCCTTATCTTCCCCCTTTTTGGCATCATCAACAAGGGTGGAGGATAGGTTGACGATTGTCTCCTTTAGCTGGGCCAGGGCATTGTCAACATCAGCAAGCTTGGCTGTGTTGTCTGCTGTGATGAGGTTGAGCTGTGCTGTGCTGGTATTTCCAGCTTTGAACTGAGTGTCCAGCTCTTTGTAGAGGTTGAACAGTTTTTGAATGTCAGTCCTGTTGGAGAGCGTTTGTTGTTGTAGAGCTTGTAGCTGGCTGGATAAGTCGCTGAAGCTGCTTTCCAGTGGAGCTTGAAGGCTTGAAATGATCTCAGGAACTCTCTTCTCTAGATGATGTGACTGATCAATGCGATGCGATACGAGAGATTGCTTGAGATCTTCACTGGTGCTTCTTTGTAAGTTCTGGGCAAAAGAGTAAACTTCATCAAAGGACTGTCCATGACAATGGACTTGCCATTCTACAGCTGTGATGCGCAGAAGGGTGTCAACATCTGATTTGAGTTTATCCTGGAATAGGATTTCCTCAACTTGTTTGGCGATTTCGTCCTTCATTGCATCAGAAAGCACGGCATCGGAATCCGTTTGGGTCCCAGATTCGACTTGTCTGGGTTTGACTGCCTCGATCTCGACCAGTGAGCGAGTGTCATTGGCAATTGGACTAGGTGGTGCAGCTTCTGCGGGCTCAACGGTTGCAAGAGTTGGCTCGTTTTCAGTCACCATTGCCTCAGCTGTGTCGGCATGTACAGCTTTCTTGGTAGTCTCAACTGGAACAATCCAGCTGAGAGTGTGAAGGTAGGAGTTGGCTCTCGCGATTACCTCATCAGATGGTGATACTTCATCTTGCTTAGTCTTCAGGATGAGAGTTTGGATTAGCTCGTCTTGATGCAAGAAGGCATCCTGAAGACTTCCAAATCCGAAGATCTCCTGTAGAGCAGCTTCTTCGGCATTGAGCTTGTTGAAGGAGTAGAGCTCCACAAGTTCCTCATTTGCGTACCAAGTAGTCATCTTGGTAGCAAGGTAAAATTTGAAGTCGCTTACAGCGACTAATGCGGCGGGAAGCGAAACAAAAGACGGGTATTGTTGTAGTGCGCTCTTTACTTCTTGAAGCCTGAGGTCATCGAACCTCATGATGGTGGCAGCACGTGCAACGGCTCTGGGACAGAGGATTTCAACTTCCTCAGAAGTAGTGGGGCTTGAAGGTTCAGCTTGGTTTTCATCATCCAGCTGTGAAGGAGCATCAGCTGGATGGGGCTCTTTAGGTGAGCTGGGAAGAGAAGAAAGTTCAGCTTGGGAGTCAGCTGGCTGTGAAGATGCTTCAGCCAACTGAACATATGTCTGCTCTCTTAAAGGAGATGGTTCTTTGGGAGGAGAGCTGGGTGCTGAATCTTGGGTGTGTGGAAGCAAGGAGGTTTCAGGTACTGAAGAATTGAAAGGGGAATCTGAGATGTGTACCTGAGGATGGGATGGAAGAAAAGATTGTTGAAGAGAAATTCCAGCTGATTTGTAGTCAGCTGGAGTGGGTTGTGAGAATGCTTGAAGAATTTGGCGAAGGGGAATAGCATCCTCTGGATCTGGGTCAGTGACCACTATCTGTGATTCTTCAGCTTCTCGTGATGTTCTCACGAACTCCCTTCCATTGTCTGAGCTGGAGGAGGATCCCTGAGCTGTCTCCTCAGTAACTGGTCTCCACTCAGTTTTCTTCTTTTGGACAGGAGAGGCTGTGGGAGTTGATTCCAATCCAGCTGGCTCAACAACTGTTTTCTCTGCTGCCTCCTTAGCTGGTTTGATGGCTGCCTTGAATTTCAGCTTCTTCTTGGCAGGTGGAGATCCAGCTGGCTGTGTCTCCTCTGATTGCTTCCTTTTTCTTGCTTGAGAGGGAGAGGCAGTCTGATGCTTTGCCTCTTGTGCCCTCTTCTTCCCATCAGGGGCTGCCTTCTTCAACAAGTCAGTGAGCTGACTTGGCTTCTCAAGCAGTATTCGGGACACAGAAAATTCTTCTGCGTTATGCCACTTGATTTGTCTTCCGGTAGAGTAGCTTTCTATTATGCACGCTACTTTGGTGCACAGATAGATTGTCTCTTTACGGTATGCGGGTGAAGTCATCATCTTCAAAATGAATCTTTTTAGATTCTTTTTCCAATTTTCCCATGAAGTATGAGAACCAATCCACAAGGTCATTTCTGAGGATGGCTATCATTGGTTTCAGTTTGGGTATGCTGATCTCTCCTTGAGATCCAGCGATACCGAGGATGCACTTCTGGGTGACATCCAGAAGTAATCTGTACTTGGGCTTGAGTAGGAGCTTGGACATGCTCGCCCTGTACGGTTCTGGCTTGAACAAAGATCTTATCCGATTCGATGCGGATTTCTTCTCTGGTGTAATTATCTGGGGAGCGGTCCCCAAGAGTCTTCAGGCCGAACAGCTTGTTCAACATCCGGTTGATGTTGATGTCAACGTCCCACGGAGTTGTATGTCCAGTCTTCTCCTTGATTTGCAGAGAGACGTTGGAACGGAGTCGGTCATCACGGTTAGATATCTCTAAGAAAAACTCTGCCACTTCCCGGCGGAAGATGTTCTTCGGTCTTGCAGTCGCCCACTGCAAAAGTCCGGCATTTTCGATGAGATCTAGAACTTCCTGGAACTCCGCGTTCTGATAGTTCTTGAGAGTCAGACAACTCTCAAAATAAAGCTTTGACATCAAGTTCTCAGTCTGGCTTGCTCCTGGTTTAGTCTTCTTTGGTGCCATGATTTTCTTCTGTAGCAAGAGGTTGGAAAGACGAAGATACTCGGTGAACGTATTAGCAAAAAGATAATCAAGAATCTGAAATATGAATTTCAGATAAGTATGAGCGATAGTAAATATGGCGAAAATATATCAATTGCCCATTTTGATTAATGGTTGAGATCTTGGCAATTGTATTGAAGATCTACGGCTGAGAGAGATTTGCGCAACACGTCCTATGATGTGTGAATATTGAGTGTATGTCACGCGCGCGTGAGGAAGTCGAAACGTTCTGACTTTTGACTCAGTTCTCTTGAGCTACAGTATTCTGCATGATTTTCATTAAATGCGATGGGATGTATAGCTTGCAGAATAATCCATTTAAGGAATGTTTGGATGTTTGAATTAAATTCAAATAACTTTATCCTTACATTGTATATTACAACAAGAAATATAATAAGCAAAATCTGCAAACCCGTCAGCTGATCATTGTAGTCAGCTGATACCACTGCTGTATTCTCTTCTGCTAGATTGAAGGTTCTCCTCAGCTGAGTATCTTGGTGATTAGCTTGAAGCTTCTTCAACTGAGTTCTCTTTAGCTCTTCGATTGTTGTCCAGCTGAGCTTTATTTCCTTTTAACTGGATAATCCTTCTAATCTGAGCTTTTGGGATCCATCTGGGTTTGTTCCCCCTCAGTTGGATGAACTTTTCTTTTATTAGGATTGAGCCGTCAGCTGAATTCACACCTTCTTGACTTAGATTTCAGCAGGGGTGCTTCTGTGTGAATTTTTCCAACAATGGATTTCTTCAGAAGTTGATAAGACTCTTGGATGATGTCAGCTGGGTTAGAGAATCATCTTGATTACTCCGCTGGTTCAGTTTTCCCTCCAGTTGGTGACTCCAGCTGAGTCTATCTTGGTGAGTGCATCCTGCTGGGTATTCTACTTGATTTTGCTGATTCTTTTCAGCTATGTAGAGTTCCCCCTCGATTTGATAGTAGGTGGATTTTTCTTCAGCTGCATCCTACTTCCTTCTAATGAACGGATCTTCTCACCATCAGCTCATATCTTTGAAGAGGTCTCAAATTGTATAGCAGGTAGTCAGCTGTTCCAAATCCAGCTGATTCATCTGCTGCTTCTTTATTCTTTCCTTGAGACCAATGTGCTCAGCTGTATGACTGGCTGCATCTTCCGTTATGCATCCCGCTATCTTTATTTCACAGCTGGTCGCAGTCAGCTAGCTGGATTTCTTCATCTTCTTTGCTCCTCTATTGAGACATTCCTGCACAAGGAAGATTTCACGACAGTATGCAATATAATGAAAAATTTTTTTGAAGATTTGAAGGATCTGTTCAGGTGACCACTATCAGCAATGAAATGCTGACTTGACAGATACACTGATCTTTTGAACCACTGCTCTGATACCAATTGTTGGTCCCAAGACGGATACCTTGGTGTAGAGCGGGGTGAATACACCAAGGTTTAAAAACTTTTCCAAGTTAAAACTCTTTTCAGAGAGCTGGCTGTGTTCGATCCAGCTGGATGGCAGCTTGATCGACACAGCTGGCTGTGTGTGTGTGAGGAATGTGGTGGATTTGGAAAGTCCGTCTGTTGCTTCAAATATATTGCAAAGCTCTATTTCACTTTTCAGTTAATCAGTTTATGCAGCTTGAAATGTATGCTCATGAGGGTTAGTAACATGCATAAAACAAAGCGATAAATAACAAAGCATTTTTAACATGGTTCGGAGTAACACCTCCTATGTCCACGACCAGGTTTACTGGTAATTCACTACCACTTGGTTTCCAAGTACCAAGCAACTTCACAACTCTAACCCGAGCTGTGTTCCAACAGTTTGCGGGCACTGTCAAGCCTACACCTTCAGTTTACGGGTACTGAAGAACCAAACCACTCGAATTACACGCTTCGAGCAAGCGTACCTTTACCTAACCTTTCTGGGTTTGGGTTTGGGTATGGGTTTTTCCAACTATGAACGAGTTCTTACAATGAAGAACAAGGAGTATGATGAACTCGTTCAAACTAGGCTTAACATATTTATATTCTGATCTATTCTGCCTAAGACTGAATATGTGAACAACTAAGAACACAGCTGACTGGCTGGGTGTTCTTGAAAGATTTGGCTTTGAAGATCGTTGTTCATTTTTCTGTTTGCACTTCTATTTCTTCAGTCGTCTTGCCAGTCTCTTTTTCAATGGTGGAGGAGAGATATATATAGGTGGAGATTCAAACTAGCCGTTGGAAGAGAGCCGTTTGAATCTTACCTACTCTTGTTGACTTCTGGGCTTTACCTACGAAGTAGGTCTGCATCTTCAGAAGCTAGTTCTTCTCTGATCTGACTGCGTCAGATAAGATCTTCTGACATCGGGATCTTGTCTTTGAGAAGGTCTTCGTCTTCGAGCTGCTAAGCGTTTCTACTGTATCTTCAGCGGCTTGGACTCTGTTGTGTCTTGATTCTGAGCTGTGTCTTAGACCTGTGCTGTATCATCAACCTGAGCTGTGTCTTCAACCTGAGCTGTGTCACTGACCTGAGCTGTGTTTTTAGACCTGAGCTGTGTCATCGACACTAAGCTGGGTCTTTGACACTGAGCTGGGTTTCCGTCACTGAGCTTGGTCTTGATACTGCAGGATCTTTGACTCTGCTTGGTCTTGCTCTGCTGAGTTCTTAAGCTGTCTGCTTAGCTGTCTTCTGCTATGTCTTCTGCTGTGTCTTCAGCTGTCTTCAGCGATTCTACCTGTAAACTAAGAAACTCTATAAGCTCAAACAGGTGAGCTAAAATGCTTAGGCTTGTGGGATCATCTACTCTGTTGGGGTCAGCTGGGTTTTGGTATCCAATCAAAACTCTATTAATGTTCCCAACACTTTGTGTCAGTCAAAAGGTGGCAAATTGTTGGTCCCAAGACGGATACCTTGGTGTAGAGGGGGGGGTGAATACACCAAGGTTTAACAACTTTTCCAAGTTAAAACTCTTTTCAGAGAGCTGGCCGTGTTCGATCCAGCTGGATGGCAGCTTGATCAACACAGCTGGCTGTGTGTGTGTGCGGAATATGGTGCATTTGAAAAGTCCGTCTGTTGCTTTAAATATATTGCAAAGCTCTGTTTCATTTTTCAGTTAGTCAGTTTATGCAGATTGAAATGTATGCTTATGAGGGTAGTAACATGCATAAAACAAAGCGATAAATAACAGAGCATTTTTAACGTGGTTCGGAGTAACCCCTCCTACGTCCACGACCAGATTCACTGGTAAATCACTACCACTTGGTTTTCAAGTACCAAGCAACTTCACAACTCTAACCCGAGCTGTGTTCCAACAGTTTGCGGGCACTGTCAAGCCTACACCTTCAGTTTCCGGGTACTGAAAAACCTAACCACACGAATTACACGCTTCGAGCAAGCGTACCTTTACCTAACCTTTCTGGGTTTGGGTTTAGGTTTGGGTATGGTTTTCCAACTATGAACGAGTTCTTACAATGAAGAACAAGGAGTATGATGAACCCGTTCAAACTAGGCTTAAGATATTTATTCTGATCTATTCTGCCTATGACTGAATATGTGAACAACTAAGAACACAACTGACTGGCTGGGTGTTCTTGAAAGATTTGGATTTGTAGATCGTTGTTCATTTTTCTGTTTTCTTCTATTTCTTCAGTCGTCTTGCCAGCCTCTCCTCTTCAATGGTGGAGGAGAGATATATATAGGTTGAGATCCAAACTAGCCGTTGGAAGAGAGCCGTTTGAATCTTACCTACTCTTGTTGACTTCTGGCATTTACCTACGAAGTAGGTCTGCATCTGCAGAAGCTAGTTTTTCTCTGACCTGACTGCGTCAGATAAGATCTTCTGACATCGGGATCTTGTCTTTGAGAAGGTCTTCGTCTTTGAGCTGCTAAGCGTCTCTGCTGTATCTTCAGCGGCTTGGACTCTGCTGTGTCTTGATTCTGAGCTGTCTTTAGACCTGTGCTGTATCATCAACCTGAGCTGTGTCTTCAACCTGAGCTGTGTCTTAGACCTGAGCTGTGTCATTGACACAAAGCTGGGTCTTTTACACTGAGCTGGGTCTTTGACACTAAGCTGGATTTCTGTCACTGAGTTGGGTCTTGATACTGCAAGATCTTTAAGCTGTCTGCTTAGCTGTGTCTTCTGCTGTCTTCAGCGAATCTACCTGTAAACTAAGAAACTCTATAAGCTCAAACAGGTGAGCTGAAAGACGCTTAGGCTTGTGCAATCATCTACTCGGTTGGGGTCATCGGCAATTGGACTTGGTGGGACTGCTGCCTCTGGTTCAGCTGTTGCATCAGCTGTTTCTTCAATGATTATCACCTTAGCTGTGTCATCTGGTACAGCGTCCTTGGTAATCTCAGCTGTGACTTCTTTGGACATAACATCTTCACAAGATGTCTCCCATCCCGCTGCTGTTAGAAGCTTGTTGGCTGATTCCCAGACGTCTGCTGGGTGCGGCTTGGGGTATTGCTGAGATACTTCGATAATTCATCTGATGAGATCATTTTGATGTAGGTAAGCATCTTCCAGACTTCCAAAGCCAAACGTGTGCTGGAGGCATGCTTCATCTGTCTTCAATTTCTCATACGAGAAGGTCTCGATCAGCTGCTCATTCTGGTACCAAGTCGCCATCTTGGTGGCCAGATAGAATTTAAGATCTGCAACTTTGACGAGGGCAATTGGCAGGTGCGCCAAGATGGGATACTGAGTTAGAACACTCTTGATCCCTGCGATGCGTAGTTCCTCGAACATAGCTTCCAAGAAGACTGAGTCAGAAGAGTTGAGTGATGTAGAAGCAGTAGAATCATTCTCTTCTGATTCTGTGGAGATTTGAGCTTTGGGTGATGGTTGTTTTGGGGGTGAGCTGGGATTAGAGGGTTCAGCTTGGTCATCAGCTGGCTGTAAAGGAGCTTCAGCCAGTTGAATATTTCCCTGTACGTTTATAAGAGATGAATCTCTTGCTGGGGAGCTGGGTGGAGGAGAAGGCTGTTTGGGCGGAGAGTTGTGAGGCGGTGACAGTTGGGGTGAGCTGGGAAGAGTTGTCTGACTCTTTGAAATGTCCAGCTCGTTCCCTAAACTAGATGATGATTCATCATTCAGTCCCATATCAGCCAAGACATTTGATCCGTATTGATTGAAGGCTGACACTGGCTGTGGGGAGAGAATCACCATTGCTTGACTTGGAGTTTCTTCAGAGGAAGGTTTCGCCTTTGATGGTGGAATGATAGCTGTTTTTTTTTTCTTCTCAGTTGGACCTCCAGCTGGTTTGGGGTCAGTTGTCTTCCTTTTTCTCTGAATCTTCTTAGCTGGAACCTCTGCCTTTGTTTCTTCCAGCTGCTTCTTGCCTTTGCTCACAGCAGGCTATTTCTTCAGAAGATCATTGATTTGACTTATTCTCTGGAAGAGAATCTTCATTTCTGGAAATGGTTCTGAATCAGCCCACTTTACTGTGTGCCCTTTCACAGCTAGCTCTATCAAGAAAGAGATCTTCTCTGACTCCTTTACTAATCTGTTGAGTAAGAAATCAAACCAGTTGATGTTTGTGCCTTTGATCATGGCAATCATCGGCTTGAGCTTTGGAATACTTATCTCTCCTTGAGATCCAGCTATCCCTAAGATGCATTTTTGCGTGATATCCAGCAGTAGCCTGTACTTTGGCTTGAGAAGGAGCTTTGACATGCTCGCTCTGTACGGCTCTGGGGTGATAAGCATCTCTTGGCTAAGGAATTCATCCACTTCTTCACGGCTGTAATCGTCTGGGATGAATTCTCCTTCTCTGGGTAGGTTGAACACCTTTCGTAGCATCTTGTTGAGCTTGATGTTGACGGTTGCTGAATCAAATTTTCCGTCTGTGCCTTTGTCGATCATGTCAAATGAAGATGAGTAGAATCCGTCTTCATCAATGATGTTGAGGTAGAAGAGGGCAGCATCTCTCTTCAGCATAAGCTTAGGCATGGAGGTTGCCCATAGCAAGGAAACTAGATCCACCTTCTCTTTTAGTTCTGAAACTGGAAGGTTGGCGGTGGAAAGACAACTTTCAAATGATAATTTTGTCATCAGAACTTCGAACTGGTTCATCCCTGCGGTTGATTTCTTGGGTGCCATCTCTGCAATCTGTTGATTTTGATTGAGCGAGGAAATTTGCAGAGGATAGATAGATGACTTGAAGATTTGAATTTCGCAGAGATAAAGATGGAAGAATTCTCCGTATCTTTTCCATGTATATCAACTGCCATAATTGATCATCGGTTGAGATTTAGACAGCTGGTATTCTGATCAACGGCTGGGAGAGATTCACTCATCACGTTCTGACGTGTTTACGGCGAGTGTATTACAACCGCGCGTGAGGCAGTTCAAACGCTTGATATTCTGCCTCGATCCTGCCGTGCTTCAGTACTCAGCAGTCTTTATAATTAATGCGATGGGAATGGAAACTTATCAAGCAATTTAACTAAGGAACATATGTCCGCTTAACATTGGAATTCAAAATAATTGGACTTAAATAGTATATTCCTTAGAAAAATAAATGCATGATACATTCCTGTCAGTTTGGACCAAAAAGTCAGCTGATGTTGCGGATGTCTTTTCCTTTGCTTGACTGAGTTTCTCCCCTCAGTTGAGTAAATCTTCTGCTTTGGGATCCAGCTGGGTTTGTTCCCCCTCAGCTGGATGAACTTTCTTCATCCGGATTGAGCTGATATCACTTGTTGGTCATTCTCAGCTGTATGACTCAGTTTGGAATGAGTCATCTTGTCTTTCTTTCTCTGCTGAAAGACATCGTTTGCGAGGTTCCCCCTCAATTGGATAAACCAATTGGGTTTTATCAGCTGGATTTGATTCCCCCTGACTTGATAAATTCATTTTGAAATCCTTGGGGTTCCTGCTGAGTTAGTCCAGTTGTGTCTGATTCCTTCTTGATGACACACGGTGATCCAGCTGAGTATTTCCTACTGGATGCTTTTGATGATTCTGCTGGACTATGATGAGACCAATTGATGAAATCCAATTGTTGGTGAATCTGCTGAACTGAGTTCTCCCTCAGTTAGATTCATCTTCTGGATTCTGCGATCCACGTTTGATCCAGCTTTGTTTGATATCCAGAGGATGACATTTGATAGATCAGCTGGATTTTTTTTTTCTCTTGCCATTTGAATCTTCTACTGGATTGTCTTTGCCCTCAGCTGATATCATAGTTGTGTCGATTTCCAGCTCGGTGAAGTTCCCCCTAAATTTGATAGTAGGTGGCTGTCTTTTCTCAGTTGCTTCCTACTTCACTTGAGCCAGTGATTTTCTCAACAATTACGTTCATCGGTCAACTTGATCTCTGATCTTGAGAAGACAGTCAGCTGTTCCATGATCAGCTGATTTCACTGCTGCTTTGCGGGGTAGATTCCTAGATTTCCTATTCTTTTCATTGCATTCCTGGGACCAGTACGCTTGACATATTCTTTGAATAGCTTTGAGGTAAGTCATGAGCTTTGATCACAAGCTGTCTTTCTTTCACAACATGCTTGATGATATCCTCAATTGCGTCTGTCCCTCCTTGACCTTGATGTCTGTGCTGGATGACATTGCTATCTTTAATTGATTCCAGTCAGCTGGATTTGTCTGCCGCCTTTGAGCTTTGTGTCCAGCTGAGATCCGCTGCTTCTCTTGGTCTTTGAGTTGCCGATCAGTTTTCTTTTCTGATCGGACTGAGCTTGGAGAGCTGGCTTGATTGAGTACGACCTCTTTGATACCTCGATGGTTAGGTTCCAGCTGTGTAAGCATTGGCTGGAGCCATTCTTTGATCTGATGCAGCTTAGGCCATCTTCAAGCTCCTGACCATTCAGTCTTCTGCTTGACTTTCTGAGTTTATGATGATGGGTCCGTTAAAGATAACATCCCACATCATGTCGTGAAGAGCACTCAGAAAGCTGTTGAGTTGGAACTTCCAGATCTGATAATCATCGACAGAAAATGTCGGATGTTTCTTGCACAAGGAAGATTCCACGACAGTATGCAATATAATGATTTTAAAAAAATGAAGCTTGGAAGGATCTGTTCAGGTGACCACTATCAGCAATGAAATGCTGACTTGACAGATACAGTGATCTTTTGAACCACTGCTCTGATTCCAATTGTTGGTCCCAAGACGGATACCTTGATGTAGAGGGGGGGTGAATACACCAAGGTTTAAAAACTTTTCCAGGTTAAAACTCTTTTCAGAGAGCTGGCTGTGTTCGATCCAGCTGGATGGCAGCTTGATCAACACAGCTGGCTGTGTGTGTGCGCGGAATGTGGTGGATTTGGAAAGTCCGTCTGTTGCTTCAAATATATTGCAAAGCTCTGTTTCACTTTTCAGTTAGTCAGTTTATGCAGATTGAAATGTATGCTTATGAGGGTTAGTAACATGCATAAAACAAAGCGATAAATAACAGAGCATTTTTAACGTGGTTCGGAGTAACCCCTCCTACGTCCACGACCATATTCACTGGTAAATCACTACCACTTGGTTTCCAAGTACCAAGCAACTTCACAACTCTAACCCGAGCTGTGTTCCAACAGTTTGCGGGCACTGTCAAGCCTACACCTTCAGTTTCCGGGTACTGAAGAACCTAACCACTCAAATTACACGCTTCGAGCAAGCGTACCTTTACCTAACCTTTCTGGGTTTGGGTTTGGTTTGGGTATGGTTTTCCAACTATGAACGAGTTCTTACAATGAAGAACAAGGAGTATGATGAACCCGTTCAAACTAGGCTTAAGATATTTATTCTGATCTATTCTGCCTATGACTGAATATGTGAACAACTAAGAACACAGCTGACTGGCTGGGTGTTCTTGAAAGATTTGGCTTTGTAGATCGTTGTTCATTTTTCTGTTTTCTTCTATTTCTTCAGTCGTCTTGCCAGCCTCTCCTCTTCAATGGTGGAGGAGAGATATATATAGGTTGAGATCCAAACTAGCCGTTGGAAGAGAGCCGTTTGAATCTTACCTACTCTTGTTGACTTCTGGCATTTACCTACGAAGTAGGTCTGCATCTGCAGAAGCTAGTTTTTCTCTGATCTGACTGCGTCAGATAAGATCTTCTGACATCGGGATCTTGTCTTTGAGAAGGTCTTCGTCTTCGAGCTGCTAAGCGTCTCTGCTGTATCTTCAGCGGCTTGGACTCTGCTGTGTCTTGATTCTGAGCTGTCTTTAGACCTGTGCTGTATCATCAACCTGAGCTGTGTCTTCAACCTGAGCTGTGTCTTAGACCTGAGATGTGTCATTAACACAAAGCTGGGTCTTTTACACTGAGCTGGGTCTTTGACACTAAGCTGGGTTTCTGTCATTGAGCTGGGTCTTGATACTGCAAGATCTTTAAGCTGTCTGCTTAGCTGTGTCTTCTGCTGTCTTCAGCGAATCTACCTGTAAACTAAGAAACTCTATAAGCTCAAACAGGTGAGCTGAAAGACGCTTAGGCTTGTGCGATCATCTACTCGGTTGGGGTCAGCTGGGTTTTGGTATCCAATCAAAACTCTATTAATTTTCCCAACACAAATTTTTGGGGGACGGAGAGTGTAATAATCTTTCTATATTTTCCATTTTCTTTTAGGTGAAATTTAATGAGGGGCACTCTAGTAAGACCGACCGTGTGGTGCAGTGCTGTCGGTCAACATGTTGACTTTATTATTTTTTATTTTTATTTTTTGTTATTTTTAATTAATTAATATAAATTCTAATTGAGATTAATAAAATTCTAATTGAAAATAATAGATCCTAATTGGGATTAATAAATTCTAATGGAAAAGATTTAAATAAAAAATGTGATGTGGATCTAGACCTGCCTATTTTTTATGAACCGGCAGTTCGAACCGGGGTCGAACCACCGGTCAACGGGTCAACGGTTCCGAACCGTAACCGGAACCGGCGGTAGAAGGGCCGGTTACGGTTCAAGAGAATGGGGAACCGGAACCGATGGGCATATAAAACCGGCGAACCGGCGATTTATGTGATTAACCGGCGGTTTTCGACTTAAAATACTATTTTTATTTTATTTAATTACCTCATATGTAAATCTATAAATATATATTCCTTTGAGAATTTATTTCTTCCACACCATTTCTCTACACTTTATCTTCTTGTCTTTATTAAAAGTTTCATTCTTTTCAAGTATTCATTGGAACTTATGCAAATGTAATTATAAATTCTGTAATGTTCATTTTAAGTATTAATAAAAAATGAGTTAATTTTCTTCATTTGTTTTAATGTTCGTTTTGTACTTCATTTACATAATGTCCTTTTTTGTAATCAAAATAATACATTTATATTAGTATATTAATGTAAAAAAAAAAACATAACAAAAAAAACAAAAAAACTGGCGGGCAGAACCATGAACCGGCGGTTTCAACATGAACCGGAACCGCCGGTTTTTTGGCCCGGCCCAGAATCGGGAATAGTGTAGGCGGGCCGATTACGGTTGACCCACGGGAAAACCGTAACCGGCGGTTTTAGGCCTGAAACCGGCGGGCTTTGAACCGTGGGCAGGTTTATGTGGATCAATCCACATAGCCCTTATTGAGCTTGGGCTCATAAGGCTAAAGCTAAAAATAAAAGTCTAATGACTGATTCGGTCCATTTGTGGCTCATACTAATGTTAAAATATCTATGAAATATCTATGATAAATGTGATTACTTGTTAAAAGGAAATGCACAGATGAAGTATTGGATCTAAAGGAAACCAAGATTAGAAAAGCCCAACCCACCCTAGGAAAGTTACGATAAGTTAATTATTAAAGGAACTCGCCAAGCGTGAAGGTTCGTTTCACAAACCTGAATGGCAAAACGCCATACATGAAGGTGCAAATAGCAGCTTTGAAGGCAAAAATGTCAGAGCTAGGAGGAAAAATTATACTTACTCACAGAATGTTTCGGATTGACAGTGATATCTCTAACGGTTTCATACGTTGTAGTCTGTTAGTGATTGTCAGCAGAATATTCTAATTGTTTAGTATGTGCACGAGGATCTGAAAGATTTGCTGAGATAGACGTGGCAACCATGCATGGTATACGTGACCTTTGAAAAAGACAGCAATGCCCTCAACACTTGTGAATATTAGCCTGGATAGACGAAAATACCCCCAAACGTGCAGGCATGAATTTATTGTTTTACCCTCCTTATAAACATATATAAATAGGGTCTCCATATACCGAAAAATAAGGTTACCTATATTATACAAAAAAATCGAATGTAAACATCGTTCTAAAGGTTTTTCTGCACAATTATCTGTAGCATGTTTTCTCTTAAATTTTCAAGTTCTTCATTATTTTATGGGTTATTTGGAAGGATTGCAATAAAGCTTCAAGTTTAGATAAATATTGTTAATGTGAGATCTAAACCATCTAAGCTAAATAAAAAGGCATGTGCGTGAATCACACGTGCCCGCCAGACGTGCTTTTACGTCACGTGTCTTGCAGGCGCCAGATTTGTGCATGATTTTGGGTGTATGCATTACACGCGCCCAGTGTGAGAGTGGACATGTGTGACTACGACCGACTGTACCTTGCGGTTGACCACAGAGGAGTTTTTGTCAACTTTAATTTCATATTTTTGGTTCTAAAAAAATTATTTTTAAGTTTTATTGACTTTTATGTTTGATATGTTGGGGTATTGAATTATCGGTATAACACTTCTATGAAAATCTAGTCAATTTTTTGTAGGAGAATAGATAAAAATTAGTCATTTTTGTTGGTTATATCAATTTCAATTTCATAAGTCAATCGATCTCTCCAACAATAATTCCAATCTCCAAATATATACAAGACTGTTGCTTTGATATTTTAAATTAAAAACGAAATTGTTTCAAAGTAGATCGGACGATACACCGATATGAGCAAATTGCAACTGCCACATCAAAATAAATTTTTCCACCGAATTCGTAAATTATGAAAAAACTTGCAACACATCAAAATTTGTGTATTTGGAGGGAAAAAATTAAAAGTTGACATGAAAACCAAAAATAGACAAAAGTTTATATATTTTAAAAAAATTAACCCTAAAACATTTTCACATTATAGCTGCAAGCTTTCCCCCAGCAAAATTAATTAGCAAAAATTTGTACTTCCTCCGTTCCAGGTTAGTGTAGTTCAACTAACATTTTATACCTTATAACAAATCAAATATGCATCACACTTTTGGAGACGGAGGGAGTACTAAATAGCTCTTTATCCTAAATTACTAATATAACCTTCAAAAATATATACTAAATATAAAAGATGAATTGTCACTTGTCAGCATATCTACAAAAATGTCATATTCCCGCCAAAAAGCTAATAGGCCCGAGATTGAAGCTGTGTTGTGGTGAATAAATTTGTTATTCTTTTATTTATTATAAAAATGTACAAATAATATTGGAGACATAATTGTACTCCCTTTCTCCCACTGAACTTGTCTTTCTTGTCTTTTTGGGCTGTCTCACTGAACTTGTCTTATTTTCATATAAGGAAACAATTAATTCTTCAAAAGTGGTGGGACCTACCCACTTCCTAACTTTTTACCCTTCTCCTTAATACCAGTATTGAACAGTAACAAGACAGATCCAAGGGGACGGAAGGTATCACATTTAATGATTGATTAGACAACTCTATCTTAACTTTATGTGGAAGCTTACCTTTTTCCTTAAAAATCATGTGGAAAGATATCCAATTTTTCTTTCTTTGCAATTCTTAGGATTAACTATACACCGACACACATTTCAGATGGAGGCTTCAACTCATTTTTTAAAGAAACGTGTGTGCAATTAATTATTCGATGTAACAAAAGATAAATTTAGAAATTTTTATTATTCAGAAATAAGACGGATATGCAATGTTCCGAGTTTGAGCTCCAAAACTCCATATTTTGAAATTTAAATTTTAATAATTCTCTTCAATTTGAAAAAGAGGTACATGAAATGGGAGAAACACCCAAAAATAGAAAAAATTAATAGAAGAACTGATCTCCACATCTGATGTTATGTTATGTAGATGGTAAGTCATTTAAGGAAGAAAGATAAATTGCAAATTCTTACATTAAGTCCAATCAAACAAGACTCATCATTTCCTGGATTGAGGATGTCAATTTTCGAATCCTTGTTTGTTGATTAAAAAAACAGTAAATAAATTGCAAACAGCCAATCACATGCACAAAACTCAACTGAGAAAAGAAAAAAAAAAGATTAGAATTACTCACATTCCTCTTCTTCATTATCGAATTGCTGCCGGTGCTATGCCCCTTCAACAAATCAAGCGGCTGCCTTTCGCGTTCATATTTTCCGGCCGAACCTCGTGCTCATACGCCGGTGACGGAGGGGCCGACCTGATCACGCCGCCGGAGAACTCCTTCGCGTCGAACCAAACCTCTTCACCCGCCCCATCTTTCCGGCGAGGGCGGTGGAGTGGAGTTAGGAGTTGTTGCAGAAGGCATTATTCTCTTCTCCCACATCGCTTTTTTATCATAATATTTTCTACTTTAAATAAGGAGAAAAGTGCACGTGACACTAACCGAGGGTGTGGGGTCCGGTTCTACCGTGCTCCTATGCAACCCTAAACCATCTCTGTTGATCAGGGAAAGTTATAATGGGTTGTTTCTCCGGCGGTTTTCCCTCCAAAAATAAACGCCGATGCCTTGTACTTGTGGTTTCCGGAGTTGACGAATTTTACCCCTGAGTTGGCTTGCAGGTGGTGCTGCTTGGCACGTGTGGACACGTGCTTTGCGGTCATTGGTTTCCTCGCCTCTCAAGCACCCTCACTTTTTTTAATTTCACACTTTTTTTAATTTCACCCTCATTATTAATGTCTTATTTTTATAAGAGCATATGTAGTGGTTAAGTCTCACCCTCATTATTAATACCTTATTTTTATTAGAGCATCTATAGACTATAGTGGTTAAGCCTCAAGCTTACTCGATAATGACATGTGCTGTAGTAGGTTGGGTCATTCGCTGACTCGTTATAATTAGTTTTGAGTTATTGACTTTGCATTTAATTTTAAAAATTAGAGAGAAAATGAGAGAGGGAGATGATTTTGGGATGAGAAAAATGATGAATTGAAGTGTTGTATTTATAGAAAAAATTAAAATAAATAAAAAAATCCACAACGGTCGCTAATGTCAACATGACGTTAGCAACTAGCCGAGATTTAATTTCAAACGTTACAATTTTGCCACACATTTCTCCTTTTGAGCTGGGCGCGATAGAACGAGTCGAAGCTCGAACGAGCCCCCACTACAGGTGCTCTAAGTATATATACATACATATTCTACGTATTTGCATATCTGAATGGACATCTAGTCTAGAGGTAAAAGTCTTCATTTGTCATCCTAGATACTAGAATCGATTACCTGTGCAAAAATTTTCACATTCATTTTTTAATTTTTTTTTCTATAATTTGTTTTTCTAATCCTATGTAAATGGGCCAATTTTTTTTTTTTTAGAAACTAAAATTAGACAAAACAAACAATAGGAGGAATGTAAAAATATTTTTGTTCTTCTTTAGATATAAACATTTGAAAATAAAAATTACTTTGTTTTAATCTTGAAATTCATCTAACATTTGAAGAACAATAAGATATTAACTAACTTGATTTATTTGAAAAAAAATTAGAAGAGATAATATAAATGTTAATTATAGGTTGTAACCCGACAATCGATGCTTTTTAAAATAAATTTCTCTATGTTTTGAAATAGTAGTTAAGTACTACACCTTTTCATTTTTTCTTCAAATTTACCTTGCGATCTATTTTTCAATGCTAGAATCGGCTATTCTTCTAATCTCATCAACGTGCCCCTACATAAAACGACCCACATTCTAGATCGTAAAAATTTAATATGTAGTTTAGTCGTCGTAGGAAAAATAAGAAATATTAAATTAATTTAATAATTTTTTTCTACTCAATATATAAGTGTCGCATCAAGCCCCATTTTATGTTGGACATGCCCTAACACAAAGTAACACACAAACACTTACATAATGAGAAAACTCAATAAGGTTGATGTTAATTAAATCACTGAGATCGTGATTCTTCTTATGAGTCAAAATAAAAGAACACATCCCGCTTAATCCTTTCTCTAATTTCGGATTTTCTTCTATTTTGACTCTAATTTCTACATGCAGGTGTGTTTCTCTTACTGCATAGCGAAATGTTTTGCTTTCAAGGATTATCAACAATATGATTTCCCATTACGGCATGTTATTGTTAATTATGATTTGTTATTGAAAGACACTACTATGTGCGTGAATTGTGTTATTTATAAATGAAACTATAAGAGTCGTCACTTTATCTTAAATAATTAAAAAAAAAGAAATATTTATTCATGAATTTGTATGAGATTTACGTGAGTTTGAGCATATCTTTGGTAGTGACTTGGCTCCCACGGGGCTTGGGACGCGACAGTAGCAATCAACATTCCAACTAACTTTATACTAGTGTGTAACCCATCAAAAATCGACGGGACAACTACATTATGTTGTAATTTATGTAATTGTAGAAGTAATACAATATATATTATTTATATGAGAGTAATATTATTTCAACAACTAGTCTTGTTTCCCGTGCGTTGCACAGGTCAGGGACGGATCCAGAATTTTTTTCTTGGGGGGGCACAAAATACAGTAAAACATATACTCCATCCGTCTCATTTATATAGGCTTATTATACTTTTCACAAGGATTAAAAAAAATTATTGGAAATGTAAATTATATAGTAAACTTTCGAATATGTCCATATTTATTATTTGACTAAGCATATTTTATGAGTCAATCAAAGAATTAAATAGGGATATGTTAGTAAATGAGTTAAAAAACATTACTTTTTATAGAAACGAGCCTATATATTTGGGACATCCAAAAAAGGAAAACAAGCCTATATAAATGGGACGGAGGGAGTATAAATTAATACAGTCAGGATTGAAGAAAATTATTTATCTTATAGGGGTTATTAATTTATCGAGTTAAATAAATAAATCAATAGAAACACCTCTTGTTTTTTCGTCTCTACCATCTTTTGTGCAAAAATTCCGATAACTTTTAGTCTTACAAACACATCAGTAGAACATTTTATTTTATTTATATCTTGGACATAGGATGATCTTTTGGAAGACATTTTATTTATTTATTTATTTAACAAGAAGAGGAATTCTATTAATTTAATTAACACATATACAAAATATATATATATATATATATATATAATAGTAAAAAAAATTAAAAATTGTGGGGGCACGTGCGCCCACATTGGGGAACGTAGGTCCGTCTCTGGCACCGGTTACACAAATTTTTTCAAATATTTGTAGATTAATTTCTAAAATTAAATAATTAGCAAGTAGTAATGATCCCAATAATTTATTTGATTTTTTCATTGTTCTTTTTTATTTTTATTTTTATTATCGTTTTTAATTACTCCCTCCGTCTCTGATAAGTGTGGTCCGGAGGGAGGTGCACGAGTTTTAAGAAGGATGTTAGGTAGATGTGTATTGAGTGGAGAATGGAACCTACTTTGTTGTAGTGCTAGTTACTTTTAAAGGATTAAAGTGTAAAATTTTAAGTGGGGTCATATCCATTTAAGGAAGGACCACACTTATGAGGAACGGAAGAAAAAGGAAAGTGGACTACACTTATCAGGGACGGAGGGAGTAATTAATAAAAGAACAACATACATGTGTGACCCATTAGTTATACTATACATGAAATTCTTATAGCCCATACTTTCATACTAAATAAAGTTAAAACATATTTACAAATATAAATTTAATTGAAGGGGTAAAACTGATAGCATAGAATAAAATTCAAACTTTTTTCTAAAATACAAAACTTATTGATAAAAAATTTGGGATCTAGGATTAGTTTTAATTGTTTTCATCCACAAAACTCACTTGCCACGAAGCAAGGGTAAAAGGACAAAAAGTAAAATGAAAAATGCAACATGAAATACAGAAAAGCAAATTTTCGATATCTTTTTTTTTTTTTGTCAACAAATTCTCGATATATATATGGGCGCAGCTGCTTCTTCTATACTTAGTGTCTTCCACTACAGTCTCATCTTCTCTTCTCTCTTTCACAATTCCAGCAGC
This sequence comes from Agastache rugosa, assembly GCA_031470985.1. NCBI lineage: Eukaryota > Viridiplantae > Streptophyta > Magnoliopsida > Lamiales > Lamiaceae > Agastache > Agastache rugosa. The sequence continues at coordinate 11,162,579 of CM062607.1, forward strand.
TATTCACACGCAAAACATTATTAAAGAAAATCAAGATCACATTCTTCGCTTCAACTATTCATGTCGTGCATGTTAACCTGTATAAGAAAATTATGAATTTATATGATTTATATCAATCATCACAAACAAAAATTATAGCATCTACCTATTTTTTCTTCTTGAAAATTTCTTTAAATACGTTAATTTTACCCATTCGAGCTAGCTACTTCTAATATTATGTTAAGTATACTTACCTGATTTTTGCAGTTAATTAGTTGATTGAAGGAAGACCACATTCTAGCTATATCTTACAGCTCAAGTTTCAATAAGAATCTGCAAGTCAGAAAAAAAAAAAATATTTAACACGCAACACAACAATGAAACATGAAGCACAAGTTTAGCCGACTTAGGGCTCGTTTGGTAGGTATGTTAGGATAATGTAAAATAGATACAGTCAAGATAAATATAGTGATTACGAAGTGTTTATTAGTGTATACTTTGTGTTTGGTAGATAAGATAATGTCAGAATAAATATAGTGTATAATAGGTTAGTTGTTTGGTACCATATTTTAAAGTCAAAATTAAATTTGAAATTACAATTATAACCCACATTTAATTAAAAAAATAAAAATGAAAAATAAAATATTTTTTTTTCTCTCTCTCTCTACATAGTAGTTTGGTACCCTATTTTAAAGTCAAAATTAAATTTGAAATTACAATTATAACCCCACATTTAATTAAAAAAATAAAAATGAAAAATAAATTTTTTTTTTCTCTCTCTCTATCTACATCTATTTTTCTTCTCCCCCACCTTTTCTCTGCACCTTTTTTTCCACCGCCACTGCCCCTCTCTCTCATCTCTCCTATTTCTCTGTCTTCTCTCTCTTTTCTCTGGCCATTCTCTACCTCCTCTCTCTTTCTCCATATTTTCTTTTCTTTCTTCCTCATCTTCACCTTCATAAAATATAACTAAAACAACCCCTCCCCTTATCTCTTTCGCTTCCTTCCCTACTAAAACAACCAGCACTCCAACCACCTCCACCACCACCACAATCACCACCGGCGGCAACACAACAGATCTTCATCCCCGTTAAGCTCCGTCATCACAACTCTCGGTCAAACCCTCACTTTCTCTTTCTTCATCCCATGTGAAAACCTCCACCACCACCATCAATGACGAGCCGCCGCCTCCCCACTGCCCTCTTCATCAACTTCTTCGCAGCCACCGCGACTAATATCTCTCTCCCACTGTCGTCGAAGTATCCGACGCTTCACCTCCGCGCGACCAATTATTCGACGCTGCCTCATCGGGCCATAGAATCGGCAAATCAGATCTGCAAAGATTGAGCTCAAGCTTTTCAACCCCATTATAACTGATTTTTAATACCAATTTGCCTTAATTTGGGGAGAAGAGAGAGAGAGAGGGAGAGATTTTGTACTCTCTGACCACCACTCTTACATATACAGCAGAGGAGTGAAAGGCGGCAGCGGTGCCTGGAGAAAGGGGTGGCGGTGGTGACGGGTGGTGGAGGGCGATTTGGACATCATGGTTCTAATATATGTTACTGTAGTGGAAGGTATAATTTATCTCTCTAAAATGGAGAGATATATACACTGGTTTCTCTGAGCTGATCAAACAAATCATTTATCCTTGGCAAAGGATATTTATTCTTCAACATTAACTTATTTAACTTTCGGTAGTCTATACACATTATCCTGAGGCATTGGCTTCAACATGAGCTTTTCTGAGGTATGGAAGAAGGTTTTTGGCTGACATCTTAAGGGAACCAATCTCAAATTCTAGATTAGGGCAAATATGCGTGGCTGAGGTAACTTTACCTATCGGGGTCGATACTCTTAAGTTCTGGCTAGCTCGTTCTAATTTAAGGCTAAGAGTATCTACGCATGCACCTAATATAAAGGAATGTGATGCACCAGTATCAAAAAGAATTATTACAGGTACACCACTTATCTAACCTATACCTGCAAGATTGCCCTGATCCTTAACTCATGTTTTCTGATCGAGATCAAAATCTCTCTTATATTGCTGCTGCTGCTCTTGCTATGGTGACTGCTGCTGATTTGGCTGAGAGACTCCTTTAATGGCCTTTAGATGCTGAGGCTGAGACTGATTAGGTCTTCCTCCACCAGTCTCTTCCTGCTTATTTGGGCACTGATAAGAGTAATGACCGGGTTGCCCACATGCATAGCACTGTTACTTCCTGCTCTGCAAATTCCCTGGTGCATTTTTCCGCACTTAGAGCATGGAGAAATTCCTTGCTGTCTCTGAGACGAGCTATCTTGACCAACAATAAGAGGTCTATATTTTTCTTGAGTCGATTGCTGATGACTCTGCCCATACCATGACTTCTTGCTAAGTTGATCTTCACCATTCCACTTCCTTTTTCCTTTTTGAATCTGAGTTTGGTGCGAATCTTGTGATTTAACGGCCACTGGAATCTGAACTGGTTTTTCTGGCTGCATTGCCAACTCCATATCTAAGGTTCGATTTAATGCTTCAGCGTAGGTCATAGCACTCTGACTTGCTAAGACCACTTTTATATCTTGTCTAAGTTCGGCACGGAAAAGCTCGGACATCTTCTCATCTAAATCAACTTTATCAGGGACGAAACGAGCTAACTCACAAAATTCACGATCGTACTCTGACACAGTCTTCTTTCCTTGCTTGAGACTTGCAAACTCGTTTTCTTTTTGCTTGCGATAACTTCTCAGAACGTACTTCTCAAAGAGGGCTTCTTTGAATTGCTCCCAAGTGAGATTTTCAAACTGTTCAGGAGTATAAATTCTCTGACGAGTTTTCCACCAGTAGTCTGCGGATCCTTTCAACTGATACGTCATACGTGCAAGACGCTCACGGTTATCACATCGAAGAAACCTAAAGATTCGTTCTAAAGCGCAAATCCATTCTTCTGCTACTGACGGATTTCCTTTTCCGTCGAAGGTCGGAGGATTTTGTCGAAGAAAAAGTTCTTCAACTCTTCTCTTAGGCTGAGGAGGTGGGGTAGGTTCTCTTTCCTGCTCGTCATCCACCCTTCCTCTTCCTCTACCGCTTGGTCTATTTCTTAGCGGCATTCTGATTAAACAACTAAGGTTTTCTGAAGAATTCTACTTCATTTAAAATGAATTTTACTTCCTAAGTTGGTTAATTAGTAAAATTCTTACTTTCTTTAAATAAAATTAAAGGGACAAAATTTCTTGATTTTAAAGCTTTTAGAAAATTCTTAATCACATCATTAACACATAACATGCTCATCATAATTAATGAATCAAACGATTCACTCTCATTATCATAAATAATAAATCACACGATTCATTTTCTTCATATAATCACTTCAACAATTAAACATAAAAATAATTCAATTAGCAATTATTTTTCATGCTCAAAATTGCTAAATATAATTAGCTCATGCATTCTTAATAATTCAAGAAATGAATAACATCATCTTGACATATAAACTTCATCGATTAATTCCTTTGAGATATTACTTCATCTCAAGCTCATTCTAAAACATAACAAGAATGTGGCTAACGGAAGAAAAGAATAACGAACGACGAATGAACAATCAAAGAGCGAAACGGACGATGAACGAAACGAACGACGAACGAAACGAACGAAGAAAATCCGGGCTGACCTGCCCGTTCGCTGGGGCTCAACCATGGCTGACCTTTCATGGTCAGCGGTCGCTCCTGCCCCATTGACGCTTTCCAGCGGTTTCTCACTTCAATCTTTGTAATATTTTTCAGCGGTCTCTAAGGTTCCAGCGGTTTCTTACTTCCATCCCTTAATATTCCTTCCGCCATCTCTGAGGTGCAGCCATCTCTCACTTTCATGGCTGAAAAAAAATTTCTCCTTTGATTCTTTATGCGCTCCACGAACTTTCTACCTTTCAATTCTTGTTTTAACGCTTTTATTTACTAAAAATAAACTTCATTTTTAAGAAATAATTTCCGTCATAAGTACAAAACTCGGAAATTTTCTAAAATGACCGTTTTGGCCATACTTCATCATTTGTAAGAAAATTTGCCTCTTCGAGGACTTTTACTAAACGAGGGATTTTTATCTACAACAAAATTCCCCACGTTAACCGTGATTTTAGGACATCACGTAAAACTACTTTCTCGGAGCGGAATTCTTCATCGCTATTGGATCTTTTAGAACTAACACATTATGCATCTAGTTACGAAATCTTACTAACAAACATAAACTTTCAAACGATTAAGCGTAAAATTTGCTCGATTATTAATCTATTAAATTAACGCCACTCTCGAACTCTCTCTCTATCTCACTGATCATCCTTTAATGAATCTTCTTCTTTTTCTTCCTCACTTTCAGACTCGGTACTCTCCTCGGCTTTCTTCACTTCATCTAAGTCAAATGGACAATACTCACGTCGACCACACCCGAAAAAAAAAACAAAACCAGGGTGAAACCCTAGATGGCTAGACAGCATACGACGAAGATAAGAATATCCTTTGGTTGCTCCGACTTCAGATCAACGATCTCCTCATCATTGTCATGGCGACGCGGTCCAGACGTACTCCTCTCGTAGAAACGAAAGAAACAAGCTGAGTTCCAAAGAAATAATCAAGCTCTAAAGAATTCAAAGCTTGAAGAATTTCCAAAGAAGGATCTAATGGAACTATATCAATAGAGGGAGCTGAAACCAAGCTGTTCACCGAAGCAAAAGGCTCGGAAACAGAAGCAAAACATTTGATAAGGGTGGAGATGAAACATAGCCATTCGACAACGGTTAGGAAAGAAAAGAGTTTACATCAAACCCATAATCATTAGGATGAGGAGTACCAACGAGCTCAGGATTCTCCTGAGGAATGAGAAAAGAAATTGGGTCGTCTTGAGGTATTGGATCCTGCAATCCTGCTCCATCCACTCGTCGGGAAGAAAAGGAACCAACCTTACTATTTCGAGAACTCCTGAAATAATACTCTCATTAATATCCATCCAAACATGATGGAAACGTGCTGAAGCTAACGTATCTATGTACTCATACGCATATGCTGAAACTCTCTCATGGCCTCGTCACTTCGAGAAGCTAATTTCACTTCCAAACGATGGTACCAAACTCACGGTACATTCCAAAGTTAAACAACCAATTTACTTGCACAATTATTTGTCAACTTACATAAAACAACCTCATGAAGATCTCAATTCCACTACACAATCTCATATCTCAAACTTTCTAACTTCATCTCATTAATTAACTTCATTATGAAAGCGGAAGAACCATATTACTGAGTTCTAGCTATGTGGGTTGATCAGGTCCACATAACGGTCCGTCAGTCACATGGAACTTCAATTTTAAACTTTTGAACATAAGAAACTTCTAAATCCATACCTGGTTTGCCGGATGAGATGAGGTGCTGGACTTTTGTTGTTGTTGAAACTTGACTAGTCTAGAATTCAAACTAGACTAGACTTTAAGAAATATGAACTTAGAGCAACAGACTTTGCTCTCGACTATCTAGGAATTTAAACTAGACTAGACTTAAGAAATATTGACTTAGAGCAGACAGACCTGCTCTGATACCACTCTGTCGCAGCTCGGCTTAGAATTTAGATGACCAAGCCGGTAGGTCCCATGACGTACACAATTTATGATTTACAAAAGAATTAAGATAGCGACCCGGCTATCAGTCAATAAGAACAAAGGACACTTATGCTCAATGATTTCTCAACTTAGAATAAATATGATACGCATGTCTCAAAATCAACGAATACAACTCAATCAGCTCGGAATTCAATAGACCTGCTCAACCATATTATCAACAAGAAACCAGAAGATGGCGAGTTGATTTTAGGATCAAGAAAGCACGATAAAGAAAACTGTTTCAAGTTCGACAAAACTTTCTTAAAACAACGAACAACTTATGAACATATGATTCAAGTGGTTGAGTTTCAAAAGTACTTGACAAGAAGAGTTCGATTTTAGCATAATTCGACTCTAGTATCCAACAACATCAACAACATTATATATTATCAAACTTCATAAATTTGCAGCGGAAAAACGAGAGAATATATGTATGAAGACATATACTCTAGGTTCTAAACTCCTCAAAATGATTCTTAAATAACAACAAATCCGCCCAGCACACGTTCATCTTCATCACAGCTAACCTGCACATTTTAAAAAATAATACGTGGGGCTGAGTACTTCGTACTCAGTGGGCACATGCCAAAAATACTTAAAAACTTACTTCTTAGAGTTAGAGATTAAACTTGCCATAAAGCATTAGCACAATAAATTTTTCTCAAAAACAAACCTGTGCATGCTCAAACATTTTCTTTCCTGTAAAATATGTTTGTTTGGCCAAACATATACTTTTGGATGTAAGTACCAGATCTACAATCACATAATGATAGTGTTGAGAAGGAGGCCTCCTTCTCAAACACTTGTAATCGGTCCACTTTTTCGAAGGCACATGATTACAACTAAGTGTACACAAATCCTACCTTGCGTAGGATCGAATTCGTCTTGCTATAGTAGATAGTATCATACAAAAACTTAAAACATTTGGCAAGTTAATCAACTTAAAAACATCACATATATATATATATATAATCATATATATATATATATATCATTCATCATTTCTTTGTTTAGAAAGCCCACCTGATATACTTAAGCTTTTGCTTTTAAACTTTAACGCTCGATTAACTCTTACTTCACGTTCCCGCTTCCGCTTCCACTTGCTCCTTTAAATCGAAATGGAATAGCGAACTTCAAAACGAGAATAATTTCTATCGAATAAACAACCTCGATATTCTTAACTTAATTCGCTTCGGAATTCTACGTCGAAACTCGACGAAACTCGAGAATTTTCTAACTTAACTTCTTAAACGCTTTTAACCTATCTAATTCATCATACATCAATCAAACATCAAACAATTCACACTCATTCATAAACATTCATCACTTACTATTCATCATAAGCGACTAATTCGATTTTAATCCTTCTAACGAATTCAGAAAATTCTCAATTTAATTCCACGCACTTCTTTCATCATAGCAAACATATTTACACATTCACTACACACATTTGACTTGATTAAACATATAAACTCTCGACTCGGGAAATTCAATCAAAAATATAAAATCTTTAATAATTCGAATTAAAATTCTAGAAAATCATATAATACTACATTTTTATTAAGAAGTTCATAAATGCAATTAATTTCTTGATTAAAAATCAATTAATATTTTATTTTATTTATTTATTTTTCGTTTCTTTTAGTTTTAGGATTTCTAGAATTATTTTCTCTTCTTTTTAATTTCTAACTTACTTAATTAAACATTCTAAACATATTTCTTCAATTAATTTCATTCATTTAAGCATTAAATTATTAACCTTCATTATAAGAACCCTAATTCGATTTTCTAGGGTTTCTAGGGTTTATAATGCTTACTTTTCATTATCTCTTGATTAAACATGCTTTATTAACATCATATAACATTAACTTAATCATCAAATTTATCATATAACATCACATTATCAAACCCTAATTTTAATCTCATATTTTCGATTAAAATAAAGAAAATGTAAATGGTTGAGAATTCCTACTCATTTCCAACATGAAACATGCTTAAATTAATTTATTAAACTCATTTATAACTTCAAAACAAGCATGGAATTCATGGATCAACATTTCACCATTTTCTTAAGAATTTCGAAAATGACAAATTACAGCTAGGGTTTTCTCATGCTTAATCTAATTACATATTTGATCTTTTAAGCATTTTATAAGCATAATTGATGAAGATCAAAATATCATACAATGCATGAATTAAAACTTGATCATTTCTTCATAATTTTCGAAAATTATGACTTCTAGGTCTAGGGTTTTCTTTCTCATGCTTTAATCACACAATTCATCATATAAACATCATACTATAATATCAAAATCATCTAACCATTTCTCAAATTTCTTCCAAAAATCTCGATCTTATATATATATATAAAGGATGATTTTAAACCATGAAAATGAATCAAGGACTTGAAAGAAATGAGATTTAATCTTACTTAATTACTTCGATGAAGATTGGAACTTGAATCTTGAAAGCTTGGAGCTTGGAGTGAAGAACAAAAATGGAGATCTTCAAGAGTATGTGTGTAGTGTGTATGTGTGTGTGTGTGATCGAGAGAGAGAGAGAGAGAAGGGGTGAGAAGATGGCTCTTGTTGGTCCCAAGACGGATACCTTGGTGTAGAGTGGGGGTGAATACACCAAGGTTTAAAAAACTTTTCCAAGTTAAAACTCTTTTCAGAGAGCTGGCTGTGTTCGATCCAGCTGGAGGGCAGCTTGATCGACACAGCTGGCTGTGTGTGTGTGCGGAATGTGGTGGATTTGGAAAGTCCGTCTGTTGCTTCAAATATATTGCAAAGCTCTGTTTCACTTTTCAGTTAGTCCGTTTATGCAGTTTGAAATGTATGCTTATGAGGATTAGTAGCATGCATAAACAAAGCGATAAATAACAGAGCAATTTAACGTGGTTCGAAGTAACCCCTCCTACATCCACGACCAGATTCACTGGTAATTCACTACTACTTGGTTTCCAAGTACCAAGCAACTTCACAACTCTAACCCGAGCTGTGTTCCAACAGTTTGCGGGCACTGTCAAGCCTACACCTTCAGTTTCCGGGTACTGAAAAACCTAACCACTCGAATTACACGCTTCGAGCAAGCGTACCTTTACCTAACCTTTCTGGGTTTGGGTTTGGGTATGGTTTTCCAACTATGAACGAGTTCTTACAATGAAGAACAAGGAGTATGATGAACTCGTTCAAACTAGGCTTAAGATATTTATTCTGATCTATTCTTCCTATGACTGAATATGTGAACAACTAAGAACACAGCTGACTGGCTGGGTGTTCTAGAAAGATTTGGCTTTGTAGATCGTTGTTCATTTTTCTGTTTTCTTCTATTTCTTCAGTCGTCTTGCCAGCTTCTTTCCAACCTTTTCTCTTCAATGGTGGAGGAGAGATATATATAGGTGGAGATTCCTACTCTTGTTGACTTCTGGCATTTACCTACGAAGTAGGTCTGCATCTGCAGAAGCTAGTTCTTCTCTGATCTGACTGCGTCAGATAAGATCTTCTGACATCGGGATCTTGTTTTTGCGAAGGTCTTCGTCTTCGAGCTGCTAAGCGTTTCAGCTATATCTTCAGTGGCTTGGACTCTGCTGAGTCTTGATTCTGAGCTGTCTTTAGACCTGTGCTGTATCATCCACCTGAGCTGTGTCTTCAACTTGAGCTGTGTCACTCACCTGAGCTGTGTTTTAGACCTGAGCTGTGTCAACGACACTAAGCTGGGTCTTTTACACTGAGCTGGGTCTTTGACACTAAGCTAGGTTTCCGTCACTGAGCTGGGTCTTGATACTGCAAGATCTTTGACTCTTCTTGGTCTTGCTCTGCTGAGTCCTTTTAGCTGTCTGCTTAGCTGTGTCTTCTGCTGTCTTCAGCTGTCTTCAGCTACTCTACCTGTAAACTGAGAAACTCTATAAGCTCAAACAGGTGAGCTGAAAAACACTTAGGCTTGTGCGATCATCTACTCGGTTGGGGTCAGCTGGGTTTTGGTATCTAATCAAAACTCTATTAATTTTTCCAACAATTTCTCCCTTTTTGATGATGCCAAAACCTAACTGAGAAAAACAATTTACTTCCCCCTTAACAAGAAAACGGGTTTTCAAAAGTTTATACGTACACAGCAGGTATAATAAATTCAGAGTTCAGTGCCTGGACAAAGAGTAATTGTCATCAGGATGAGCTTGAGAGCAAAAACGAATTTTTCATTAATAAGAGATAATATTACAATTTTACAAATTCAAAAGACAAAAATTCCCAGATGACTGGGTCTTCAACTCTGCTTCTTCGTTTGTTCATCAATCTGATGGTCAGTCTTGAAACCATATCTGTTGAAGATGAACTCTTCCAACTCCTTCCATTCTGCTTGATTCTTTGATTTGGAGATTCCTCTTTCGCCAGCCCAGTGATGAACTTCTTTGATAATCTGGGCTTTGTCAGGAAGATTCGTTCCAGCTATAGTGGGAGGCTTCAATTGCTTGACTTTTGGAGCTTTGAGCTGGATGTTGTTTCTCTTGGCAGCTAGGGCTAATGATCTTGCCATCATTGGATCTTCTTCATGAAGTTCAAGCAGGTATTCTTTGAATGCAGTTTCATGATCCATACCTTTGTATTGATTTAGGTAGTAGAATTCTTTGATGAATTCTGTTTTGCATTGTTCCCTATTTTCATTGATTTCATCTGGGTTCCTCTTGTCGGATCTTGGAATACTTGAAGCTGCTTGTTTCTTCCTAGCTTGTCTGTGGCTTAGCCTTTTCTTTCTCTATTTTTTCTCAGCAGGCTGAAGCGATTCGGTTTTCTTCTTGATGATTTTGTCCAGCTCTTGCATTTCTTTTCTTTGCTCGTTGTAGAAGTTACACAGCCAGTGATAGTCTTTGTATTCTTCAGGCTTGTGTCCACAGGCTTTGGCAAGAGCAACCATCTTATCTCTCCATGTCTCTTTGACTGCTTTGGCTGGTGCAGATGGCTCTGTCTCTTCTTCATCCAACTCTTTGGCAAAATCGTCGATTTCCCTCTGAATTTGCTGCACAGGTTCCCCCTTAGCTGCAGCTTCCCTTTCTATTGTTTTTCCAGCTTCTCTCTTATCTTCCCCCCTTTTGGCATTATCAACAAGGAAGGCAGAGAGGTTGGCAACTGTTGCGCTGAGCTTGGAAAGAGTACCTTCAACATCAGCGATCTTGGCTGAGTTGTCAGCTGTGACGAGGTTCAGCTGAGCATTGCTGCTGCTTCCAGCTCTGAACTGAGCATCCAGATCTTTATATAAGTTGAAGAGTTGGCGGATGTCAGCGCTGTTGGAGAGAGTGGTCTTTTTGAGAGCTTCCAGCTGGCTTGTGATATTTGCTATGTTGTCAACCAGTGGAGCTTGAAGTCTTGTCACTATCTCAGGAACTCTCTTCTCTAGATGGTTTGACTGATCAATGCTCTGAGAGACGAGAGATTGCCTGAGATCTTGACTGGTGCTTTCTTGAAGATTCTGTGCAAAATTATGGACTTCATCGATTGTCCGTTGTTGTTCTCGAACTTGACAGTCGATAGCTGAGAATCGTATAATGACGTCGACTTGAGACTTCAGTCTGTCCTGAAAGAGAATTTCTTCAACCTCTTTGGATATTTCTTCTTTCATTACGGTTGATAGCTTAACAGCTGAGTCCGTTGGGGTTCCAGATTCAACTTGACTGGGTTTGTCTGCCTCGAACTCGATCAGTGTGCGAGTGTCATCGGCAATTATACTTTGTGGGGCAGCTTCAGTAGGCTCAATTGTTGCATTAGTTGGCTCTTCTTTAATTATCATTGCCTCAGCTGTGTCGGCATGGACAGCTTTCTTGGCAAGTTCAGCTGTAACTTCTTTGGATTTGACAGCTCCAGAAGATGTCTCCCATCCTGCTGCTGTTAGAAGCTTATTGGCAGATTCCCAGATTTCAGCTGGGTGCGGCTTGGGGTACAGCTGAGATACTTCAATTATACCTCTGATGAGATCATCTTGATGCAAGTATGCATCCTCCAGACTTTCAAAGCCAAAGGTGTGCTGGAGGCATGCTTCATCTGTCTTCAATTTCTCATAAGAGAAGGTCTCGATCAGCTGCTCATTCTGGTACCATGTCGCCATTTTGGTAGCCAGATAGAATTTGAGATCTGCAACTTTGACGAGGGCAATTGGCAGATGCGCCAAGATGGGATACTGAGTTAGAACACTCTTGATCCCTGCGATGCGTAGCTCCTCGTACATAGCTTCCATGAAAGCTGAGCCAGAAGAGTTGAGTGAAGTAGAAGCATTAGAATCACTCTCTTCTGATTCTGTGGAGATTTGAGCTTTGGTTGTAGGTTGTTTTAGGGGTGAGCTGGGATTCGAGGGTTCAGCTTGGTCATCAGCTGGCTGTGAAGGAGTTTCAGCCAGTTGAATATTTCCCTGTTCGTTTACAGGAGATGAATCTCTTGTTGGGGAGCTGGGTGGAGGAGAAGGCTGTTTGGACGGAGATTTGTGAGGCGGTGAGAGCTGGGGTGAGCTGGGAAGAGTTTTCTGAGTCTTTGAAATGTCCAGCTCGTCTTCTGAACTAGATGATAAATCATCATTCAATCCCATATCAGCCAAGACATTTGATCCGTATTTATTGAAGGCCGACACTGGCTGTGGGAAGAGAATCACCATTGCTTGACTTGGAGTTTCTTCAGAGGAAGGTTTCGCCTTTGTTGGTAGAATGACAGCTGTCTTCTTTTTCTTCTCAGCTGGACCTCCAGCTGGTTTAGGGTCAGCTGTCTTCCTTTTTCTCTGAATTTTCTAAGCTGGGACATCTGTCTTTGTTTCTTCCAGCTGCTTCCTGCCTTTGCTCACAGCAGGCTGTTTCTTCAGAAGATCATTGATTTGACTTATTCTCTGGAAGAGAATCTTCGTTTCTGGAAATGGTTTTGAATCGGCCCACTTTACTGTGTGCCCTTTCACAGCTTGCTCTATCAAGAAAGAGATTTTAGAGCATAGATACAGTGGCTCTGAGGTTGAATACGTCGTCCTGGTGGAGTTGAACTTGATCTTCTCTGACTCCTTGACTAATCTGTTGAGTAAGAAATCAAACCAGTCGACGTTTGCGCCTTTGATCATGGCAATCATCGGCTTGAGCTTTGGAATGCTGATCTCTCCTTGAGATCCAGCTATCCCTAAGATGCATTTTTGCTTGATATCCAGCAGCAGCCTATACTTTGGCTTCAGAAGGAGCTTTGACATGCTCGCTCTGTACGGCTCTGGGGTGATAAGCATCTCTTGGCTGAGGAATTCATCCACTTCTTCACAACTGTAATCATCTGGGATGAATCCTCCTTCTCTGGGTAGGTTGAACACCTTTCGAAGCATCTTGTTAAGTTTGATATTGACGGTTGCTGTATCAAACTTTCCGTCTTCGCCTTTGACGATCATGTCAAATAAAGATGAGTAGAAGCCTTCTTCATCAATGATGTTGAGGTAGAAGAGTGCAGCATCTCTCTTCAGCATAAACTTAGGCATGGAGGTTGCCCACAGCAAGAGACCGGAGTCTGCAACAAGATCCACCATCTCTTTTAATTCTAAAACTGGAAGGTTGGCGGTGGAAAGACAACTTTCAAATGATAATTTTGTCATCAGAACTTCGAACTGGTTCATCCCTGCGGTTGATTTCTTGGGAGCCATCTCTGCAATCTATTGATTTTGATCGAGCGAGGAATTTGCAGAGGATAGATTGATGACTTGAAGATTTGAAATTTGCAGAGATAACGATGGAAAAATTCTCCGTATCTTTTCCATGTATATCAACTACCATAATTTATCATCGGTTGAGATTTAGACAGCTGGTATTCTGATCAACGGCTGGGAGAGATTCACTCATCACGTTCTGACGTGTTTACGGCGAGTGTATTACAACCGCGCGTGAGGCAGTTCAAACGCTTGACATTCTGCCTCGATCCTGCTGTGCTTTAGTATTTAGCAGTCTTTATAATTAATGCGATGGGAATGGAAACTTATCAAGCAATTTAACTAAGGAACATATGTCCGCTTAACCTTGGAATTTTAAAATAATTGGACTTAAATAGTATATTCCTTAGAAGAATAAATACATGAGACACATTCCTGTCAGCTTGGACCAAAGAGTCAGCTGATGTCGCGGATGTCTTTTCTTTTGTTTGACTGAGTTTCTCCCTACAGTTTGAGTAAACCTTCTGCTTTGGGATCCAGCTGGGTTTGATTCCCCCTGACTTGATAAATTCATTTTGAAATCCTTGGGGTTCCTGCTGAGTTAGTCCAGCTGTGTCTGATTCCTTCTTGATGATACATGGTGATCCAGCTGAGTATTTCCTGCTGGATGCTCTTCTTGATGATTCTGCTGGACTATGATGAGACCAATTGATGAAATCGAATTGTTGGAGAGTTTGCTGAACTGTGTTCCCCCTCAGCTAGATTCCTCTTTTGGATTCTGCGATTCACGTTTGATCCAGCTTTGTTTGATATCCAGAGGATGACATTTGATAGATTAGTTGGATTTTTCTCTTGATTCTCCACTTGGATCTTCTACTGGATTGACTTTGCCCTCAGCTGATATCACAGCTGTGTCGATTTCCAGCTCGGTGGAGTTCCTCCTGAATTTGATAGTAGGTGGCTGTCTTTTCTCAGCTGCTTCCTAATTTACTTGAGCCAGTGATTTTCTCAACAATTACGTTCATCTGCCAACTTGATCTCTGATTTTGAGAAGACAGTCAGCTGTTCCATGATCAGCTAAGTTCACTGCTGCTTTGCGGGGTAGAGTCTTTGTTGGGAAAATTAATAGAGTTTTGAAGTGATACCAAAACCCAGCTGACCCCAACCGAGTAGATGTTTGCACAAGCCCAAGTGTTTTCCAGCTCGCCTGTTTGAGCTTATAGATTTTCTATGTTTACAGGTGGTCGCTAAAGACAGCAGAAGACCCAGCTGAGTACACAGCAGGGTAAGCCAAGTCGAAGTGTTAAGCAACGTTATCCAGATCCAAGACGATAAAGTTCTTCCAGACACAGCTGTAAGAAAGACCCAGCTCGTGTGACAAACTCAGCTCAGCGTCAAGACCCAGCAGAGTTCAAGACAGCTCAGCGTCAATGATCCAGCAGAGTTCAAGACAGCTCAGAGTCTTCAACACAGCAGAGTCGAAGTGAACTTTAGATAAAGTCAGATCTGATCTGGACCATCAGGAACTCGACACCTCAGCACCTAGAAGTCAAACCTAGGATTGCTTTATGAGGAAATCAAGGAAGAAGACAAGTCAATCCTGTTAGAAGTTAGGTAGAGATTCAGAACGGCTCTTTCCAACGGCTAGTTCTAATCTCTCCCTATATATAGAAATCTTCTTCATCATCAGAAAGGTAAGAGAGACGAAAGAATACATTCAAGAGAGATCAACATACTTCATTGAAGGAAGTCTAACCAAAGATCAAGAGATCTCTCAGAAAAGCTTCAAAGATACAGCAGCCTTCATTCTTATAAGATGTTATTTATTCTCAGGCTGCTGAAGCTCTCTCCCACTAGTAACTAGGCATATAATCCTTCCCATCTTAAGCCTAGTTTGAACGAGTTCATCATACTCATTGTTCTTAATTGTAAGAACTCGTTCATAGTTGGAAAACCCCAAACCCAAACCCAGAAAAGGTTAGGTAAAAGGTACGCCTGCTCGAAGCGCGTAATTCGAGTGTTGGTTCTGTAGTACCCGCAAACTACAGGTTAGGCTTCAGCTGTGCCCGTAAACAGTCTGGTTACGTTTCGATACAGTACGCGTAAACTTGTATCCAGCTTGAGGAACCAAGCTGCAACGCTTGCTGACTGCGCGAAAAGTCAGTGGTATCCTTAGTGGATTACCAGAGGTTTCTGGTCGTGGACGTAGGAGTAGTTTCTCCGAACCACGTTAAATAGCTGTGTTCTTTCATGTTTATTTATGCATCCAGCTAACCCTTCATAAGCATTATTTCAAGCTGCATAAACTGACTAACTGAAAAGAGAAACACAGCTTTGCAATATAGTTAAAGCAACAGACGGACTTTCCAAAAACCCACCACATTCCGCACACAGCCAGCTGTGTCGATCAAGCTGCCTTCCAGCTGGATCGAACACAGCCAGCTCACTCAAAAGAGTTTTAATTGGAAAAGTTTTTAAACCTTGGTGTATTCACCCCCCCTCTACACCAAGGTATCCGTCTTGGGACCATCAGTCTTCGATTTCCTGCTCTTTGCATTGCATTTCTAGGACCAGTACGCTTGACATATTCTTTAAATAGCTTTGAGGTAAGTCATGAGCTTTGATCACATGCTGTCTTTCTTTCACAACATGCTTGATGACATCCTCAATTACGTCTGTCCCTCCTTGACCTTGACGTCTGTGCTGGATGATATTGCTATCTTTAATTGATTCCAGTCAGCTGGATGTGTCTGCCGCCTTTGAGCTTTGTGTCCAGCTGAGATCCGCTGCTTCTCTTGGTCT
The DNA here is from genome assembly GCA_031470985.1 of Agastache rugosa. NCBI lineage: Eukaryota > Viridiplantae > Streptophyta > Magnoliopsida > Lamiales > Lamiaceae > Agastache > Agastache rugosa. The sequence goes on from CM062607.1 coordinate 11,178,634, forward strand.
TTGAGTTGCCGATCAGTTTTCTTTTCTGATCGGACTGAGCTTGGAGAGCTGGCTTGATTGAGTACAACCTTTTAGATACCTCGATGTTTAGGTTCCAGCTGTGTAAGCATTGGCTAGAGCCATTCTTTGATTTGATACCGCTTAGGCCATCTTCAATCTCTTGACCATTCAGTCTTCTGCTTGACTTTCTGAGTTTATGATGATGGGTCCGTTGAAGATAACATCCCACATCATGTCGTGAAGAGCTCTCAGAAAGCTGTTTGAGTTGGAACTTCCAGATCTGATAATCATCGACATAGAATGTCGGATGTTTCCTGCACAAGGAACATTCCACGACAGTATGCAATATAATGATTTAAAAAAAAATTGAAACTTTGAAGGATCTGTTCAGGTGACCATTATCAGCAATGAAATGCTGACTTGACAGATACAGTGATCTTTTGAACCACTGCTCTGATACCAATTGTTGGTCCCAAGACGGATACCTTGGTGTAGAGGGGGGGTGAATACACCAAGGTTTAAAAAACTTTTCCAAGTTAAAACTCTTTTCAGAGAGCTGGCTTGTTCGATCCAGCTGGAGGGCAGCTTGATCGACACAGCTGGCTGTGTGTGTGTGTGCGGAATGTGGTGGATTTAGAAAGTCCGTCTGTTGTTTCAAATATATTGCAAAGCTCTGTTTCACTTTTCAGTTAGTCCGTTTATGCAGTTTGAAATGTATGCTTATGAGGGTTAGTAGCATGCATAAACAAAGCGATAAATAACAGAGCAATTTAACGTGGTTCGAAGTAACCCCTCCTACATCCACGACCAGATTCACTGGTAATTCACTACCACTTGGTTTCCAAGTACCAAGCAACTTCACAACTCTAACCCGAGCTGTATTCCAACAGTTTGCGGGCACTGTCAAGCCTATACCTTCAGTTTCCGGGTACTGAAGAACCTAACCACTCGAATTACACGCTTCGAGCAAGCGTACCTTTACCTAACCTTTCTGGGTTTGGGTTTGGGTATGGTTTTCCAACTATGAACGAGTTCTTACAATGAAGAACAAGGAGTATGATGAACTCGTTCAAACTAGGCTTAAGATATTTATTCTGATCTATTCTTCCTATGACTGAATATGTGAACAACTAAGAACACAGCTGACTGGCTGGGTGTTCTAGAAAGATTTGGCTTTGTAGATCGTTGTTCATTTTTCTGTTTTCTTCTATTTCTTCAGTCGTCTTGCCAGCTTCTTTCCAGCCTTTTCTCTTCAATGGTGGAGGAGAGATATATATAGGTGGAGATTCAAACTAGCCGTTGGAAGAGAGCCATTTGAATCTTACCTACTCTTGTTGACTTCTGGCCTTTACCTACGAAGTAGGTCTGCATCTACAGAAGCTAGTTCTTCTCTGATCTGACTGCGTCAGATAAGATCTTCTGACATCGGGATCTTGTTTTTGAGAAGGTCTTCGTCTTCGAGCTGCTAAGCGTTTCAGCTGTATCTTCAGTGGCTTGGACTCTGCTGAGTCTTGATTCTGAGCTGTCTTTAGACATGTGTTGTATCATCCACCTGAGCTGTGTCTTTAACCTGAGCTGTGTCACTCACCTGAGCTGTGTTTTAGACCTGAGCTGTGTCAACGACACTAAGCTGGGTCTTTTACACTGAGCTGGGTCTTTGACACTAAGCTAGGTTTCCGTCACTGAGCTGGGTCTTGATACTGCAAGATCTTTGACTCTGCTTGGTCTTGCTCTGCTGAGTCCTTTAAGCTGTCTGCTTAGCTGTGTCTTCTGCTGTCTTCAGCTGTCTTCAGCTACTCTACCTGTAAACTGAGAAACTCTATAAGCTCAAACAGGTGAGCTGAAAAACACTTAGGCTTGTGCGATCATCTACTCGGTTGGGGTCAGCTGGGTTTTGGTATCTAATCAAAACTCTATTAATTTTCCCAACAGCTCTCATATACCTATATATAGATAGAGAATAGGTAGTTTAGTATTATTATATTAAAACTTAGCTACTAAGTTAAGTTATTAAATTAATTAGTTAGTTGCGTAATCAATTCAATTAATTATTAACTAACTACTCATCCATTAAACTCCTAATTTCTCAACACAGTAATTTAGTCTAGGGTTTCACGAACCCTAGAAAAAAATCTCGCAAAAAGAATTGGAGATTCGAAATATTTTCAAATCGACCGAAACTAAATTTTTAAGTAATAAATTACGTAGAATTTCACGTAATTAAATTAAATTCTTCTTTCAGTCAATTTATGACTAAACATTTATCACTCACTGATAAATATAAAAACTTCTTCATTTCGGATTAACCGAGATGATCATTCTTAATTAAAACTCATTTTTACGGCAAAATATATCTGCCGGATAAAATTTTCTGAATGTAAATTTTTATTTTACTGAAATTCTTATCTTTCTTACTAAATTAATAAATCCTAATACGCAAGAAAGACGGGATACTACATTAATTAATTAAACATTATGCATATAAATATTAATTAAATTGATTAATTAATTCTCTAATTAATTAATCAAACATCAATCAGTCAATCATAAAGGCTTTAATTAAAAAGCTCTCGAACTATAAAAATTATTAGGCTTTCTCAAACTCTAATATAAGCTTTCTTTATGAATTTCCGAAAATAAAATCCGAAAACAAAATAAATTGCCGAAGAGATTTTATGATTTCCGGGGAAATCAAATCTTTCAAAATAGCATACATTTTTTAAATAACTTCAAACATATAAGCACATAGTCATAAACATCTTCATTATCTCATTTCGAATTAACCGGAACGTGAATAAATCTTAAATTATTAAAATTCGGCAATTTAAGCTGCCGAAAAATTTTAAATCCCGGAACTTATTTTCTTTCTAAGTTCTCACAACTTAATTCTTTTAGACGGGCTCTTAATTAGTTACTAAAATCGGTTAATTACTAAGATCGGTTATGAAAAAGCGGGGTATTACATCAAACTTGGATACCAAACGGATGAATAAGCCAAGATAAATAAATTTATTTTGGCTTATCTACCCTACCAAACACCCCCTTATAGTAATAAATTAACATCAAGACAAATAAGGTCGAAGAAAGCAAAATAATCATTGAACTATTCTAAGTTCTAAAACATATATGAGGAGCAGTGCAAAATTATGAAGATGAGACATCTTTATATAGTGACAAAAAAATTGTTTTGAATTTGAAAGTTTGGAATGAAATTGGAAAAATGAACAGCCGCTCATTGCAACATATTGAAAAGTGAAAATGAAAAATAACTTTGGATAGGAATTAAGAAAATACGTATTTTTTTTAGGGAATTGAAAAGGCAACTTTATATTTTGAAGTAAGCTATAATTGGGGATATGATTATATGAAGAGACATTTTTAGGCTATCATTTTTGGAGGGAAAACTGGAGATGACAACTCTATTTTAGTACTCCATCCGTCCACAATAAATTTGTCACATTGTGGATGACACGGGTTTTAATAATTCGTTGGTTGATTGTATTGTGAGTGGAATAAGGGTCCCACTTTTATATAGTTTTAAATTGTGTTGTGAGTGGAAAAGTAAGTGAAGTGTGTGGGGTCTATTACTATAAATGGATGTGACAAATTTTTTGTGGACGGACCAAAAAGGAAATTGTGGCAAATTTATCGTGGACGGAGAGAGTATAATATATAGATTCACTATAAGAAGTCTTACAAAAGTGATGAAATTATATTACAAAATACATCAATAAAGATCGTTTCTTCGATTTTATTCTGCTTCCTTTATTTACAAGAAAAAAAATCAATAGAAATTAAATTTTAGTAGTTTTAATTTTAAACACAACACCAATTTCAAGGAATTACTATTTTGTGTAACTTTCACAAAAATTTCAAAATCTCATGGTTAGCTTTTTCTCTCGCAGCAACTACAGCTGTAGTAAATCTAACATCATTAGCATTCACCTTTGAAAAGTAAGTAGAAGCATTGTCAGCATTAAATACATTATGAGTAATATTATTTCAACAATTTACTATAAGAAGTCTTACAAAAGTGAAGAAATTAAAATAAAATACACCAATAAGATTGTTTCTTCAATTTTATTGTACATCCTTTAACAAATATTTTTATTTTTATCATATTATTTTGCAATATATAGAACATTAAAAATAATTTAATATTACTTCATCCGTCTCAGATTAGTGTAGTTCAATTAATATTTTATACCTCACATATAATCAAATATGAACCACACTTTTGGGGGATAATATTTCGATAATTGATAAAAAATGAGTGTTTCTTTGATTTTATTTCATTTTCTTTAGCTATAATAAATCAATAGAAATCAAACTATTTTTTTTGTACAAACTAAACATACTTTAAAATATGAAAAATTAACTTTGTAGTTACCTCACAATATGTCAAAGATTTCATTGTATACGATGTTAATTGTTGTGTACGTCTAATTATCTCGTTACAAATTAAAATTTTGAGATCTCTTTCGTTAGTATACTCATGAGATTGAAACGTATTATTAACCATGTTTGGCTTTGATCATCTCGTCCCACATTAATTAATTGTTGTAATACTTTTGGAAAAATTATTTATTTGGCCAAAATTAATTTTTATAAGAAACTATTGATCCTTTTATATAAGTTCTCCAATTAGTGAAGACTACTAAAAATTTGATGTGGGATGATAATTTCCCTTGTATCTTATAGATTATAGCATGGTAGACAGACGAAACATAAAAACTTTGTACATATGCAGCTAATCCCAATTCAATACATGCTTAAACTTAAAATTAGTATAGCTAATTATTTCGATATGAAGCTTAGATTTTTAATAAAATATTTTCTATATAGTTAAAAGTTTATTGAATTCAAATTGGTGATTTTACATTAGGTTGTACAAAATGTGTTGTTATTTATATACATGTTATTTATATACATCTAGAGAGTATACTAATAACTTATCAACCTAAACAAATTAAAATTAGCAATTTAATAATAGATTAAATTAATTATTACAATTAAAATAAAATTATTTATTTAGCCAACTAATTAATTGGTCAAATTAAATTGGTTGTACAAAACAATTGCAGGATGAGAAATTAAATATTGATCTTGAGAATTTATAAAGGTTCTTCAAGAGTGAAGTCTTATTGAAAATAAATGTGGGATATAAATTTCTATATTAATTAAATTAATATATATGAATGAAAATGTATACCTAAACAAATTAATGTTGGCTAAATTAATTTTTACATTGTTTCCTTCTTCTCATAAACTTAAATACTATGAGAGAGAGACGAGAGATAATGTCTCCTTTTATGACATCTATCTATCTATCTATCTATATATATTATTAAAAGGATTATGCATTCGATCTCTCTCCTTAATTCAGGATCATACGTGGCGCTTTCTCTATTTAGTATTCTTATTTATCTTAAATCCTCAATTTAAAGCTTTTATTATTATTATTATTAACATTTAATACATGGAAAATTTATATATATGGATTCTCGATAGAAAATATATCTTTGGAACAATATGTATTAGATGCAATTATGGTAATAAATATAGAATGAAAATCTTTTTCAACAAGTAAATAAATTTATAAAAAAAATTACACAGTACACACCACTTAGATTAAATTTATATTTCTTTCAAAAAAATTAAATATATATGTGTACGTATGTATGTTATGTTCACTTATTATATATATTATTATGTGTGTCTGTGTCTCGTATCGTATGCATAAAAGGCAGAAAATAATATAATATGATTTATTGATTTGGTATGTTAAATAGAATTAATTCGAACAATGCATCAAGTTAGGTCTAGCCGTCTAGGAAAAGAAAAATATAATATACAATTTACTAAAGGGAAAAGATTTTTGGACACTAGGTGGTTGACCACCCATGGCATTCTTGTAAATATTTGAACTTGTTAATTAATTTAATAAAATCCAAAAATTAGGCTATATTATGGATTGACTAATTTACCCTTTACCGCTATAATCTAGGAGATTAAGTCAAATTTAGAATTTCAAATTTCAAAATTCGAATTTCATTTTATTTTCGGTATTATTTTTTGATTGATTTTTATCCATAATTAATTATTGATTTTGTTTCCATTATTATACCTAATTTCCACCAAATTAGGGATTCTTCAAAATTAAATCATATTTCGAATTTTATTTTATTTTTGGTATTATTTTTTGATTGATTTTTATCCATAATTAATTTTTTATTTTGTTTCCATTATTATACCTAATTTCCACCAAATTAGGAATTCTTCAAAATTAAATCATATTTCAAATTTTATTTTATTTTCGGTATTATTTTTTGATTGATTTTTATCCATAATTAATTTTTTATTTTGTTTCCAAGGAGAATATTGTATTGGAAAACTAAGCATAATCATGGCATGCAAGAAATAATTGAGAATCGTGTCATGTCAACTTTCAATTTTTTATTAATAGATAATTTATAATAAATGAGAATAAAAGATACTTGACATGCAATAGTCAAAGAAATAAATAAGGAATAAAACATTACATTACAAAGTATAATGAATAAAATCAAAAATTATAAAGAAAAAATAATACAAGAAAAAATAAAGAAATTGACAAATGTTCAACATGCAATTGTGAAAGAACAAATTTATGACATAAAATAAAATAATATAATGGAACAAAAAAGAAGCAAAATCTTAATGTGTCATTCACAAGTTAATTTGGAGAATATTGTATGGAAAAACTAAGCATAATCATGGCATGCAAGAAACAATTGAGAATTGTGTCATGTCAACTTTCAATTTTTTTTAATAAATAATTTATAATAAATGATACTTGTCATGCAATAGTCAAAGAAATAAATAATGAATAAAAAATTATATTACAAAGTAAGGAACAAAATCGAAAATTATAGTTCAAAGAATGATAAAATTTAATGAGGCCTGAGTTTATATAACCATTTTTCATAAAAGAACAAGTTATATGGCTATAGTTCATAAAATAGAAGTTATATAACCATTTTGGGGTTAAAAGACATTAATACCCTTAATTGGTCCACCTCTTTAAATAAAAACAGTCAACTAGTAGTAAAAAATGTTTATGTTGGCAGATTTCATTTCATTAACTTTAATTAAATGTTGCCCCACCTACCCCACCAAATCCTACCTTCTATTTTGGAGAAAAGACAAAAAAAATTGGTCCCCACTTTTCTCTCTCTCTCTCCACCTCTCTCTTCGGCCGCCTCCTCCACCCAATCGACTACACGATCGAAAATTTAATTCCGACGACACCAAATGAATTCCGGCGACAGAGAAACTGAGTCCAACAGTGCCTCGAGCACCGCCGGCGAGAAGGAAGTACCACATCAACAAAAAATACCACAGCCCCAGGTATGAGCCCTAACCCCCCAAATTCGATTTTTTTTTGTTGTCTGCATGTATATTGTTATTGTTGAATTCAATATATGATGATTATACATGATATATTGTATTGATGGTTATTGTATTGATGTTGGTTTCACATTGTATTTTCTTGGTGTTTAAAAAGTTATTCTATTGATATTTTAGTTCACATTATACAAAATATAATAGAAATGAGGCAGTAGGGACTGTGTAGTTCATAGGTACTCGATTGTAGCGAGGAAGATGATTGACCGAGTCTTCGATCGAGGCCACCATCAAGTAGTTTGATGGTGGCAGAGGTTATTTGTTGACTACTCGATGGGGGCCTCGATCGAGGCTACCATCGAGTAGTTAGATGGTGGCAGTGTGGTGTTGTCTACTTGATGGGGGCCTCGATCGAGTCTTCGATCGAGGCCACCATCGAGTAGTTAACAGATTGTGTTTTTGTGTTCTTTTTTATTTATGTTTTGTACAATGGTGCTAAAATCTTTGTATTTTGATTTTGCAGGCTAATTATGTGTGGAAGAGACCAACCCTGATTCATGTTACTCGTGGCCTCAATCTATACATACGAGCCAAAGTATTTGATGATATCCTGGTGACGTTGAAGGCCATTGGCGGTAAATCCGCTTTGCAGAGGTTCAGAGCTGGGTAAATTGGGCGTTTGATTGATCACCAGAGAAACGGTAGTACAAATAAGGCCCTGCACCACCTCTTGACCCGAAATTCAAAGCTAAAAATCTGGGCAAGGATGTTGAGAACTATATAAAGGCTGGCAATTTGTTGATGTATTACCTGTTTCTCCTTTGTCGGGACGATATAGTGATAGAGAATTGGGCATGGGCTTTAGTCGAGGACTTGGACGAGTGGGATTTGTTTCCGTGGGGAGCTTACACATACCAGACCTTATGTTACTATGTTGATACGGCTAGGAAGAAGCCGGATGTGTTAGAGACACCTGTTTACCACTTCTACGATCCCGTATGGGCTTTGCAGATTTGGTCATATGAGGTGATTCCGTACTTGGTGACTTGTTGTGGTATACAAGACCGAAGCCTCAAGCTGCCTCGATGTTTGATGTGGAACACCAGAACATACAATACTGATTTCACACATTTTTTCGATAGAGAGGTACATTTTATTTGAATAATTTAACAACCTCTTTGTATTTTCTCTTTTTTTTTGGTTTTTGGTTTAATGGTGCTGAATACTTATATTTTTTGTGCATTTGAATGTAGAAGAGCTTGTGCCATATCCCGAAGAATTGTGGGAGGTCTACTACATGTCCTTAGAAAACGGGGATTTGTTTCATGTTAAATACAAGCCTCCCGTACAAATTGCAATAAGAAAAGAGCCGAATGTCATGAAAAAGGAAAGAAGGGACAGACTTCTACGTCTGAGAGGCTTGCTACTTCTGCCCCGAAGTGGCGTAGACATACTGACGACGGCATGCCGAGCCTCATATGCTATCAGCACGGAGATCCTTGCTGAGACTCGGGCAAGGATGTACATGACTATATTGATCGGAGATTGGCCAAGATATTGCATGACGAGTCCGATGGAGGTCTCATTGCTTGAGTAACTCGTAGAGTTCTGAGCGGCCTTAAGAAAATCCTCGGTAGTAGACGTTCCAGGAGTCTTCCGGAACACATGCCAATCCCAGAGCCGCCTACTGTTGTGTATCAGAGGAGAGGTGGCTATAGGACCTCAGACGAGCACCAGAGGCCATTAGACATGCCTCGCCGGTCTGTCTCTCCTGCACTCAGCCAGAGAGCCTCAGCCGATCACCAGAGGCCTTTAGACCTGCCTCGCCGGTCTGCCTCTGCTGTTGTGAGCCATAGGAGCTCAGCCAGGCAGAGGGCAGAAGACCAGCCACGTCGGTCTTCCTCTCCTGCTGTCAGCCAGAGGAGCTCAGCCAGACAGAGGCCCGTAGTGCAGACAGAGGGCCAAATGGACTTCACGTGCCACGAGCAAGTGGACCAAGTGATTGCTTTCAGTCCAGGTTATGAGCGGCCTACATACGAGACTGTGCAAGGGTTTACTACTGCAAAGGACCAAGTGATTGCTTTCGGTCTAGGTTATGAGCCGCCTACATCACCTGTTCATATTGAGTGGTCCTCATCCAAAGACGAGAATGAATTTGATCGTGAACTTGCAAAGGATTCAGATCCGGCAAGTTTGGACCCTCGTAAGATCAAACCGACTGCTCCTTTATGGAACCTTTTGTGGCTATGACCCCTCAAAATGTGAGGAGGTTGAGGCACTTGTACAAAAAATTTAGAGCTTCAGGCCCCGATTCGACAGTTATGATATATGAGAACGAACATGTACTTGGACAAGAATTTTTCGAGGAGCTAGAAAATTTTCATAAGGAGTTCACCGCAGAGGTAAGGATTTCGTTTGTTTTCTTCATATAACTTAGTCTATAAATTATTTAGTTTATTTATGATATAATATATTGAAAATGTTTGTTAGGTGATAGATTTGTACCTGTTGTACATGCGCATCAAAGTCAAATTCGATAGAATGACTGGCACAGGAGTCTATCGAGCACGCACAATTATAGTAGGCCCGACATTTTTTGTAAGTTTACTGTTCCACGAAGCATTTATTTGATCAATAAGTTTATTGTGATTGTTAATGTTATGATTATCTTTTCATATTTGGATTGCGGTGCACCTTTTATATTTATTATTTTTTATATTGTTGATGGGATGTCTGCTACTCGATGGTGATTTACCATCGAGTTTACCATCGAGTTTGAATTTATAACACGCTCGATGGTAAACTTGATCGTCCTCGATCGAGTGACCATCATCGAGCCTGACTTTTTGTCTCACTCGATGGTGAACTCGATGGGTCGCTCGATCGAGGTCACCATCGAGTAGTGATCGAGGTCACCTTTTTAATAAATATATATTTGAAATCATTGTTTTTTTATAGTATTCTATGAACAAGGAATGACAACTTCTCAATGAAGTTAAAGGAAAGGGAAAATGTAATACCCCGATTTTTCTAGTATAGCGCTTCATTAATTTTATTTAATTAACTAAGGCTTTTGCATTCTTAAGTTATTACAACCAAATATTTTCAAACTCCGGAGGCGAGTATCGGATCAAATTATAATTATTAATCCATAATTCGATAAAAGTAAATAGTGTGTATATAATTTCAATGGGCCAAGTAATAATTTTTGTGAATTAGGCCAAAAACCCTTTTCTTTTATTTGTAACCCACAAGCTTAGTTAAATTTAACCCCATTTTATAAAAAAATAATTAAAGCCAACCTCTTAAATCCATTAAGTTATTCAAGTCTTCAAGTCTTCAACAAAAACCGATAAGAGTAAATCTTTAAGTGAATCTGCTATTTTTCCAACCTTGTCAGAGCTCATCATTAAGGAAGTAATCACAAGTAACAATTGAAGCTTAAATACATCACCCATAAATCCTTCTCACAACCGCAAATACAAAATACAACCAAGAAAAATAAAGGAAGAAGAAGCTCAGTTGGGGATTTTGCAGTCACAAGATCACAACAACTTAATCAGAAGTTCTTTGCACAAACCATCTATCCATCAAACTATCACCAGTACGTATACACAAACTCAAATTTCCAAACTTGTCTAGCAAATAGAAGCTCTGTTTGTTTCTATTTAGAAACTCCAACTAAAATCATAACAAATGGAGATATAACCTATTCTTCTTCCTATCAAGTCACCAACACACAAGTTGATCACAACTCAAGGATCATCCATCTATGAACTAAGTAATACGAACTTAGTGATATGCAGAAGAGAAACCAGTCCAGTATACACAAAAACACGGTTCTTCAATTACTCAATTTATCAAATAAGAAATTAATATGTACAACATACCCTGTTCTTCTCCAATCAGCTTGAATTGTGAGTCTTGTTTCCGTTTATGTCATCAAGTCCGATAATCGAGTTATCGGACTGACGTGAGCAACGGTACCACAGCGGCGCGTGAAGGAGGAGGATGGCGGCAGCGGAGGTGGGGTCTCCGGGCTGCTGCCTACTTGGCCGAATGAGAGACAGCGGGACTGGCGGTTGCCGGAGGTGGCTGCTGTCCACCGGAGGCAGAACCCGGTGGCGTTGCCAGAATCCGGCATCTCACCGGATTGTTATAAAAAAAGAGATTAATTAAATAAAAGTTAATTAATTAAAACTAAAAAGAAAATAAAATAGAAGAAGGATGGTAGAGAGCTTACCATGGTGGTGATGGCGGCGAGCCATGGCGCGGCTGCGATGGAGCTGCTGGCGGCGCGTCACGGTGGCAGGGGGCTGCTGGCGGTCCACGGCGGCGGAGGTGGCTACAACTGCTTCTGTTGTCCACGCTCCGGCTATGGGTTCACGGAGACGGTGATTCACTCGCCGGAGTTGAGAGCAAAAGATTGGTGAATTTCGGAAATTTGGGGGTTTTCAATTTAGGGATCTAGGATTTTCGATTCGAGGGTTTGTGGTTAAAAACAAAGAGGAAGATGGGAGAGGGATGGAGACGGCAGCGGAGCTCGCCGGAACCGCAGGGAGGCGGCAACGGTGCTGCTGCCATCGAGCCGAGAGAGAGAGAGAGAAAGACAGATGTAGAGAGAGAGAGGAAAGGAAAGGACGTCGTGGCAACGTCGGGAGTGCAAGCGGCGGCGGCGGCGAAGCGCACCGGAGAAGAGGAGTGGCGGAGGCTGCTGTGGAAGGAAGAAAAAAAAATGAAAGGAGAAGAGAGCAGAGAGAGAGAGACGCAATAAGTGAGTAGAGAGAGAGAGATTAATACATATATATATATATATATATATATATATATATATATATATTTTATAATAGTAGTTGGGCTTGGGTTTTTTTTTTTGTTTGATGGGCTGGTTTAATTGAAGAGTGGGCCGATAATTGGGTAGATTAATTAATTAAGTGGGCCGAGAGTTGGGCCGGACTTAAATTAATTAATTAAAATACTGATTTATTTACAACCCTCTATTAAATCGTGTATGCTTTTTGACTCGTTTAATATTTTTATGATCTGTAAATTGGGCGTTAAAATATACATTCACGGCTTTTCAATGATGCCTTGCCATTCTCAGATTCGAAATACGCTATTCTGTATTTAAGTTTTTAATCTGTTGCAGTTGTGCAGAAATTCCCAATTTCTAATTTCGTTCAAGTGTTATCAATATATTTGACTTCTTGAAAACTTCTAAGTCAATATTGATCATTGACTTTGTTATGAACTTTTTAAGCATCGAGTAAAAGTCAAGTTGGAAACCAACTTGAAAACTCTTAAAATTCCATTTTATTAATAATATATTAATAAAATGCCAAAGCCTTAAAAGATTAATCAAGTCATTGAGTCCGTTATAGTTTCAATTCTGTCTGGAACAATTTACTAAGATTTATTTATTTACGATAAAAGGATCGTGCATAGAAGAAAGGACGGAAGACGGAAGCTTGGTAATTTGTTCTGTAAACTGTTGAGGTGGGCTTTTCTATATATCAAATAACTCGAGCTTTGCTCTGTTTTCGAAATGCTTTAAAAGTATGTTTTAAAGTGATTATCATACATAAAAGAATTGTTTTATGGATTCTCTTATGCCTATCTGTATTGGTTCGCCAACTGTTATAATCGATTGGATTCTGAGTTAGCCAAAAGGTTGCTTTCCAGAATTAGTGTACACGGTAGCCATGAGTATGGACCCTGTTGAGGGGCGACCAACCATGGTAAGTTGTGTTCGCGGAAGAAGGCCTTCTTCCCCGGCGTTGTTTCAGATATGGTTTTTAATTGAATAAATAAAGTGGATAAGCAAGTACGAAAATGATTTAGTAAACACGAGCTTTTTCTAAAAAACCCCTGTGTGTTACTGTGGAGATGCATGATTAATCTATAAAATCTATTATATGTGATGGTCTCAAGACGGATACCTTGGTGTAGAGGGGGGGTGAATACACCAAGGTTTAAAAACTTTTCCAATTAAAACTCTTTTGAGTGAGCTGGCTGTGTTCGATCCAGCTGGAAGGCAGCTTGATCAACACAGCTGGCTGTGTGCGGAATGTGGTGGGATTTTGGAAAGTCCGTCTGTTGCTTCAAATATATTGCAAAGCTTTGTTTCTCTTTTCAGTTAGTCAGTTTATGCAGCTTGAAATAATGCTTATGATGGGTTAGCTGGATGCATAAATAAACAGGAAAGAACAAAGAAACTTAACGTGGTTCGGAGAAACTACTCCTACGTCCACGACCAGAAACCTCTGGTAATCCACTATTACCCTGCTGTGTACTCAGCTGGGTCTTCTGCTGTCTTCAGCGACCACCTGTAAACTTAGAAACTCTATAAGCTCAAACAGGTGAGCTGGAAAAACACTTGGGCTTGTGCAAACATCTACTCGGTTGGGATCAGCTAGGTTTTGGTATTACTTCAAAACTCTATTAATTTTCCCAACAATTTCCCCTTTTTTGATGATGCCAAAACCCCAAGATGGAAAAACAAAATTGCTTCCCCCTTAACAGGAAACAGGGTTTCAAAGGATTAAACATTCACATCAGGTAAACATATTCAGAGCCTGGACAAAGAGAGATTGTCTTCAGGTTGATTTTGATAAAACGAACTTTTTCATTAATACGAAGAAATTTTACAGCTTCCTAATTTACAAAAAGTTCAAAAGAAAATTCCCAGTTGGCTGGGTCTTCAGCTTTGCTGCTTCCTTTGTTCATCAATCTGATGGTCAGTCTTGAGACCATATCTGTTGAAGATGAACTCTTCCAGCTCCTTCCATTCTGCTTGATTCTTCGATTTTGAAATTCCTCTTTCACCAGCCCAGTGATTAATTTCTTTGATAATTTGGGCCTTGTCAGGAAGGTTCGTTCCAGCTAGAGATGGAGGCTTTAATTGTTTGACTTTTGGAGCCTTCAGCTAGATGTTGTTACTCTTGGCATATAGGGCAATTGATCTTGCCATCATTGGATCTGTCTCATGAAGTTCGAGGAAATAATCCTGGAAAGTAGTTTCTGGATCCATGCCTTTGAATTGATTCAAGTAGTAAAATTCTTTGATGAATTCTGATTTGCAACTTTCCCAGTTTTCATTGAAATCGTCTGGATTCTTCTTGTCGGCTGAGGCTGGTTGGATTTGTTTCTTCTTAGCTTGCCTGTAGCTCTACCTTTTCTTCTTCTACTTTTTCTCAGCAGGCTTGAGCGATTCAGCTTTCTTTTTGATAATTTTATCCAGCTCTTACATTTCTTTTCTTTGCTCGTTGTGGAAGTTACACAGCCAGTGATAGTCTTTATATTCTTCAGGCTTGTGTCCATAGGCTTTGGCAAGAGCAACCATCTTCTCTCTCCATGTCTCTTTGACTGCTTTGGCTGGTGCAGATGGCTCTGTCTCTTCTTCATCCAGCTCTTTGGCAAAATCGTCGATTTCCCTCTAAATTTGCTGCACAGGTTCCCCCTTAGCTGCAGCTTCCCTCTCCATTGTTTTTCCAGCTTCACTCTTATCTTCCCCCTCTTTGGCATTATCAACAAGGGAGGCAGAGAGGTTGGCAACTGTTGCGCTGAGCTTGGAGAGAATACCTTCAACATCAGCGATCTTGGCTGAGTTGTCAGCTGTGACGAGGTTCAGCTGGGCATTGCTGCTGCTTCCAGCTCTGAATTGAGCATCCAGATCTTTATACAAGTTGAAGAGTTGGCGGATGTCAGCGCTGATGGAGAGAGTGGTCTTTTTGAGAGCTTCCAGCTGGCTTGAAAGATTTGCGATGTTGTCAACCAGTGGAGCTTGAAGGTTTGGGATGATCTCAGGGACTCTCTTCTCTAGATGATTTGACTGATCAATTTGTTGAGAAACGAGAGATTGCCTGAGATCTTGACTGGTGCTTTCTTGTAGATTCTGAGCAAATTTGTGGACTTCGTCGATTGTCCGCTGTTGTTCTCGAACTTGACAGTCAAGAACTGAGAATCGCATGATGATGTCGACTTGAGACTTCAGTCTGTCCTGAAAAAGAATTTCTTCAACCTCTTTAGAGATTGCTTCCTTCATGGCGGTTGAGAGCTCGACAGCTGAGTCAGTTTGAGTTGCAGAATTAACAAGACTGGGTTTGTTTGCCTCGAACTCGACCAGTGCGCGAGTGTCATCGGCAATTGGACTTTGTGGGGCAGATTCGGTAGGCTCAACTGTTACATTAGTTAGCTCTTCTTCAATTATCATTGCCTCAGTTGTGTCGGCAGGAACAGCTTCCTTGGCAAGTTCAGCTGCGACTTCTTTGGATTTGACAGCTCCAGAAGATGTCTCCCATCCAGCTGCTGTAAGGAGCTTGTTGGCAGATTCCCAGATTTCAGCTGGGTGCGGCTTGGGGTATTGCTGAGACACTTCTATAATTCCTCTGATGAGATCATCCTGATGCAAGTATGCATCCTCCAGGCTTCCAAAGCCAAAAGTGTGCTGGAGGCATGCTTCACCTGTCTTCAACTTCTCATAAGAGAAGGTCTCGATCTGCTGCTCATTCTGGTACCAGGTTGCCATCTTGGTGGCCAGATAGAACTTGAGATCTCCAACTTTGA
The DNA here is from genome assembly GCA_031470985.1 of Agastache rugosa. Taxonomy (NCBI): domain Eukaryota; kingdom Viridiplantae; phylum Streptophyta; class Magnoliopsida; order Lamiales; family Lamiaceae; genus Agastache; species Agastache rugosa. Next base: position 11,194,585 of record CM062607.1, read on the forward strand.
CGAGGGCAATGGGCAGGTGCGCCAGAATCGGATACTGAGTTAGAACACTCTTGATCCCTGCAATGCGCAAGTTCTCGTACATGGCTTCCATAAAGGCTGAGCCAGTTGAGTTGAGTGATGGAGAGGCAGAAGAATCACTCTCCTCAGATTCTGTGGAGATTTGAGGAACAGGTTCAAAAGGGTTCACAATTGGCTGTGAAGAAGTATCAGCCAACTGTGTGGAAATTTGATCTTTGGGTGAAGGCTGTTTTGGGAGAGAGCTGGGATTAGAGGAAGAGGGTTCAGCTTGGGTGTCAGCTGGCTGTGAAGAAGCTTCAGCCTGTTGAGTATCTGCCTGCTCTTTTACAGGAGATGGCTCTTTGGATGGAGAGCTGGGTGGAGGGGAAGGCTATTTCGGCGGAGAGCTATGAGATAGTGAGGGCTGGGGTGAGCTCTTTGGATTATCTAGCTCGTCCTCGGAGCTGGATGACAATCCATCATTGATCGAAGGCCGACACTGGCTGTGGGGAGAGAATCACCATTGCTTGACTTGGAATGACAGTTGTTTTCTTTTTCTTCTCAGCTGGACCTCCAGCTGGTTTGGGGTCAGCTGCCTTCCTCTTTCTTTGTTTCTTCTCAGCTGGAACTTCTGCCTCTGTTCCTTCCAGCTGCTTCTTGCTTTTGCTCACAGCAGGCTGCTTCTTCAGAAGATCATTGACTTGACTTATTCTTTGGAAAAGAATTTTCGTTTCTGGAAACGGTTCTGAATCAGCCCACTTTACTGTGTGCCCTTTCACAGCTTGCTCTATCAAGAAAGAAATTTTGGAGCAGAGATACAGTGGCTCTGTGGATGAGAACGTCGTCCTGGTGGAGTTGAATTTGATCTTCTCAGACTCCTTGACCAGACGGTTGAGTAAGAAGTCAAACCAGTTGACGTTTGCGCCTTTGATCATGGCAATCATCGGCTTGAGCTTTGGAATGCTGATCTCTCCTTGAGATCCAGCTATCCCTAAGATGCATTTTTGTGTGATATCCAGCAGCAGCCTATACTTTGGCTTGAGCAGGAGCTTTGACATGCTTGCTCTGTATGGCTCTGGGGAGATAAGCAACTCTCTGCTGAGGAATTCATCCACTTCTTCACGGCTATAATCATCTGGGATGAATCCTTCTTCTTTGGGTAGGTTGAACACCTTTCGTAGCATCTTGTTGAGTTTGATATTGACGGTTGCTGTATCAAACTTTCCATCTTCGCCCTTGACGATCATGTCAAATGAAGATGAGTAAAAGCCGTCTTCATCAATGATGTTGAGGTAGAAAAGTGCGGCATCTCTCTTTAGCAAAAGCTTGGGCATGGAAGTTGCCCACAGCAAGAGACCGGAGTCTGCAACTAGATCCACCATCTCTTTTAATTCTGAAACATGGAGGTTGGAGGTGGACAGAACACTCTCAAATGATAGCTTTGTCATTAGAGCTTCAAACTGGTTCATCCCTGCGGTTGATTTCTTGGGCGCCATTTCTGCAACTTGTTGAATTTGATCGTGCGAAGAACTTGCAGAAAATAGATGGAGATTTTGAATCTTTGAAATTTGCAGAGATAAAGATGGAGGAGGAAAGAATCCGCGTATCTTTTCCATATATATCAACTGCCATAAAGGATTAACGGTTGAGATTGAATTAGTTGATATTCTGATCAACGACTGGGAGAGATTCACTCATCACGATTTGCTGACGTGCTTTTGGCGAGTGTGTTACAAACGCACGTGAGGAAGTTCAAACATTTGACATTCTGCCTCGATACTGCCGTGCTACAGTACTATGCAGACTTTATAATTAATGCGACAGGAAAGGAAACTTATCAAACAATTCAACTAAGGAATATATGTCCGCTTAACATTTGAATTCAAATTGATTGAACTTAAATATTATATTCCTCAGAGCAATAAATGCATGAGACGCAAACCGGTCAGTTTGGACACAGTATCCAGCTGATATCACAGCGGTCTTCTCCTTTGCTTGATTGACAGTTCTCCTCAGCTGAGTATTTGGAGATTTTGCTTGAATTTTCGTCAGCTGAGTTCCCTTTAGCGCGTCGACTGATGTCCAGCTGAGCTTGATTCCCTTTTTGGCTAGGAAATCCTTTTGAACTGAGTTTTGGGATCCAGCTGAGTTTGTTCCCCCTCAGCTGGATGAGCTTTTTTTTGTCCGGTTTGAGCAGTCCAAATAATCCACACATCATTTTGATTGCTCCGCTGGATCAGGTTTCCCTTCAGCTGGTGATTCCAGCTGAGTTTTATCTTGGTGAGTGCATCCTGTTGGGTATTCTACTTGATTTTTCTGAATCTTTCCAGCTATGTAGAATTCCCCCTTGATTTGATAGTAGGTGGCTTTTTCTTCAGCTGCATCCTACTTCCTTTGAGCGGATTTTCTCATCATTGGCTCATTCATTTGATAAGGTCAGCTGTCCCAAATCAAGCTGATTCATCTGCTACTTCTGAATTCTTCTCTTGAGACCAATGTACTCTGTTGTACGTCTGGCTGAATCTTCATTTATGTATCCAGCTGTCTTTATTTCACAGCTGGTCCCAGTCAGCTCGCTGGGTTGTTTTTTTTTTTTTCTTCGTTGGTTGAAAAAAATGTTTCAGACAACTTAATCAGAGCAGTCATCCTCATCTGAGTCGGAGAAGGAGATTTGATCATCATCCGTTTCGCTCGATTCGAACCTTTTATCCTTTCTCCGGGAGGATGACTCAGCTGGGTTTCTCTTTGGATAGAGTTGCTTGTCGTGATGAACCTTCACGATATTCTTGTACCTTTCCTTGCTTTGTTCCAGCTGATTAATGCTCCGAACAAGCATGGCAACTTCTTTGTTCAAATCTTCTTTGCTCATATTTCTGTGCTCCTTGTTGGTCCTTCCAAGCTGAGCTGATTGAGCTTCTTTTCTTGGCTTGAACCTCAGCTCTGCTTCATTCATTCGGCTGGATGAATCTCTGCTTATGACCCCCAGATCAAATTCGTTGGCCTTCAAGATGGAGAACAATTTTTCCGTCTCCATGCTGCCAAGATCAGTTCTGCTTTGGTGAACCACTTTGTGTGTACACCATTCTGAGGAGAGAGCTGAAAGAACTTTCAAGTTCTTGTCTCGAACTGTATATTTTCCAGTTCGGATCGTCCCGATCTCGATGACGAGGTTGGAGAATCTGAGCTCCATTTGATCAATGGACTCATAGGGGAGTTGCTTGAAATTGTCAAATTTCTGGCATGCAACTGAGAATTTGTTCTCTTGAATTTCCTCTGAGCCTTCTCACAGCTTGGCTAGAGTGTCCCACATCCCCTTAGCTGTCTCACAGTTGATGATCTTGCTGAGATAAACGTTCGTCACTGTTGAGGAGATGACGTTGCGAGCGTAGCTGTCCAAACCAGCTTGTCTTCTTTCTTCTGGAGAGTACTCCCTTTTGGGCTTCATAACTTGCCGGAGTACTAGTTCAGCTCCAGGTAAGGTTTCTGCTTGTCCTTCTAATTTCATGATGATAATGGGTCCGTCAGTGATAACATCCCACATCATGTCGTGATGCGCACTCAGAAAGCTTTTAAGTCGGAACTTCCAGATCTGATAATCATCGACAGAGAATGTCGGAAGATTCCTGCACAAGGAAGATTCCATGACAGTATGCAATATAATGATTTAAATTTTTTTTTGAAACTTTGAAGGATCTGTTCAGGTGACCACTATCAGCAAAGAGGCCGACTTGACACAGAAAAAGTGATCTTTTGAACGACTTCTCTGATACCAATTAATGGTCCCAAGACGGATACCTTGGTGTAGAGGGGGGGAGTGAATACACCAAGGTTTAAAAACTTTTCCAATTAAAACTCTTTTGAGTGAGCTGGTTGTGTTCGATCCAGCTGGAAGACAGCTTGATCAACACAGCTGGCTGTGTGCGGAATGTGGTGGGATTTTGAAAAGTCCGTCTGTTGCTTCAAATATATTGAAAAGCTTTATTTCTCTTTTCATTTAGTCAGTTTATGCAGCTTGAAATAATGCTTATGATGGGTTAGCTGGATGCATAAATATACAGGAAAGAACAAAGCAACTTAACGTGGTTCGGAGAAACTACTCCTACGTCCACGACCAGAAACCTCTGGTAATCCACTAAGGATACCACTGACTTTTCGCGCAGTCAGCAAGCGTTGCAGCTTAGTTCCTCAAGCTGGATACAAGTTTACACGTACTGTATCGAAACGTAACCAGACTGTTTACGGGCACAGCTGAAGCCTACATTCAGTTTACGGGTACTGAAGAACCTAACCTGTAGTTTACGGGTACTACGGAACCATAACCTTAACCTAACCTTTTTCTGGGTTTGAGTTTGGGGTTTCCAACTATGAACGAGTTCTTATAATGAAGAACAATGAGTATGATGAACTCGTTCAAACTAGGCTTAAGATGGGAAGGATTATATGCCTAGATACTAGTGGGAGAGAGCTTCAGCAGCCTGAGAATGAATAATAACTCATAAGAATAAATGCTGCTGGATCTTGAAGCTTTTCTGAGAGATCTCTTGATCTTTGGTTAGACTTCTTTCAATGAAGTATGTTGATCTCTCTTGTGTATATTCTCTCTCGTCACTTCTCTCTATCTGATGATGAAGAAGACTTCTATTTATAGGGAGAGATTAGAACTAGCCATTGGAAAGAGCCGTTCTGAATCTCTACCTAACTTCTGACAGGATTGACTTGTCTTCTTTCTTGATTTCCTCGTAAATCAATCCTAGGTCTGACTTCTAGGTGCTGAGGTGTCGAGTTCCTGATGGTCCAGATCAGATCTGACTTTATCTCAAGTTGACTTCGACTCTGCTGTGCTGGTGACTCTGAGCTGTCTTGAACTCTGCTGGATCATTGACGCTGAGCTGAGTCTTGAACTCTGCTGGGTCTTGACGTTGGGCTGAGTTGCCACACAAGCTGGGTCTTTCCTACAGCTGTGTCTTGGAAGAACTTGATCGTCTTGAATCTGGATAACGTTACTGATCACTCGACTTGGCTTACTCTGCTGTGTACTCAGCTGGGTCTTCTGCTGTCTTCAGCGACCACCTGTAAACTTAGAAACTCTATAAGCTCAAACAGGTGAGCTGGAAAAACACTTGGGCTTGTGCAAACATCTACTCGGTTGGGGTCAGCTGGGTTTTGGTATCACTTCAAAACTCTATTAATTTTCCCAACAATATGTTTTGGCAAGTGTTCACTGAGTACGTTGTACTCAGCCCTGCATATGTTTTCTAAATGTGCAGGTTGAGCGACGAGTGACGGCGGATGTTTTGAGTTATTAGTTACATCAGTGAAGCTAGTAACGCCCTGACTTCATGTCTTCATACGTGAAGTCAATCTACGTCTTTTTCCGCTGCAAGACATTATGATGTTTCATATCATGTGATATTCGGTTTAGTACTGTGTACTAAAAACCCTAGAACTACTGAACTTTTATATCGAGAAATCCTTCGAGATTGTCTCACTTTGGATAACTCCATACACTTTAATATTGTATCATTGTTCAATAATGATATCATCGCCTTTTATTCGTTGATTCTCCCTTCTTTCCCGTTTCTTAATTCCAACCCCTAATCGCACCCCGGCTTAGCCGTCCCTCGGGATTTGGGGCTGTGACAGAGTGGTATCAGAGCAGTTTTTCGCTCTGCACCTGAAATTCCTTTTAAGAAAAGTTTAGTTTGAATCACTAAACTTAAGAAACCAATTACAACTCAAACATCCCGTCACGTCGGCTCAACCAAAGAAGAAAGTGAAAAGTGTTTAAGGTTCTCGATATTTCTAAAAGTTTTGAAATATCTTATTGTTATTCTAAGTATGAGATGCTTGAATTTATATTCGTGGAATTAATTGTTTATTTATTTCTTTTTCTCGAAAAACATGGTGGATTAAGAACTTAGAAGTTGTTTTAGGATTTTTCCCGATTCACTAAGAACCTAGACTATTTAGGATACGCTGTTTAAAGAAGTAAAGATAGTGATTAATCATCATAAGATGAAATATAAGTGATAAGGTCAGAAGAAGCAAAACAAGAAGTGGAGACGAATGTCACCTGAGTGTAAGTGACATGAGCATAGTCATCTCTATTTGGAGTTTGATTTTCGTCGGAACTCCAAAATGACATTGTTTTTCCTTATAGAGAACCGCTTTAAACTTGCTTAAGCACCGCTAGTAAGTTATAGCTAGTGTCTCTTGGTTTGAGAATCAAGAAGTCTATAGAATATATATATTATTGCTTAAGAGATTCAAGTTAAAATTTGAGATTATCTTGTTAAGAGATTCAGTTGAGTTTTGCTTATTAGGTGTAAGTACTTAAGTTAAGTTTTTATTTTAAGTATCAAGAGTTATGTCTTAAAAGTTCAGCATATAAGGGATATGAGAAGATGCCCCAGTCCACGTTTGCACTCAAGAGATACTTGCATGAGTACTTTGACTACTGCACGTACCTAGTCCACATATGTTTTCATCATCAAAAGTTCCATCAAATGGCATGGATAGGCTGAGAAGAAGTCTTGAGAATACCTCACTATGGTAGAAAAACGACGTACTACTGACGCGTTATATTTTTTTTCTTATTCACTCGCTTGTGCTTTGTGTACTTAAGCAATACATTCAACACCACCCAGTTTCCTAGGTGTGATTCCTAGTATGCTTGAGTGGCTACTCTAGACCCGGAGGATGCACAATCGGGGGAGATTAGGTCTCACTGCATTGTCGTTACCTTGGGACAACCCAAAGAATGAGTTTGATGTCAGATCTTCTGTGGTCCAGCCAGAGATGGGACCGTTAGAGATGATCGACTAATTTTCCCACTTCATTTGAGGAAGCAGATGACTGCCACTGACTGGGCAGATTTTACTACATGACTACAACGCTTTGAGCCTGAGCAACCGATAGAGCCGAGCAGCTCATGCAATAGAGTGAGGTCAAATGTGCAATCGCAATAGTTTTCAGCATAGAGCCAGAGGAGGAGGATGATATGGAAAATATCTTTAGTAACTAGTAGAGGGTAATGAATTTTACAAAAGCGTTCTCAGGAGCTAGCTTCGTATAGAGGCTAGTGGTTGGTTGAGAGTTCGTAATTATTGCTTTTGTATAGATCAGAATAGTGCTAGACTTCTTTCGATATTAGTAGAATGAGTGATAGTGTATTGTCATTCTGGGTTTAGCAGTTTTTTCTTGAAGTATACGGAAATGCGTCATGTTAAACCTTTTTGGATCTTTGGATGTAAAACCTCATTGAAGGTGGATACTATTTCCAATGTTTATATCGGGATTTTCTTTTCGGCGAGATCATCATAGTGATGCTTAGCTAGCCATTAAGAGAATTTTCCAACTTATCAGATGTATTGATAAGGAGCGTTTATCCTGCAAAGCCTTTCAAATCACCGGACCTGCTGATTCTAGTGGGATGCTTGTAAGAAAATTATTCCAGAAGAGCATCTGGCTCAATATACCTGGAATGAAATCAAGGAGGTACTATTTTACAAATATGTGCCAAAAACCTATTGAACTAAGAATTAGACTAAAGTTCTATAATCTGAAGCAAGGAAAGATGTTAGTGACAGAATACGAAGATATGCGTCAGATCAAGTTGATACAGATAAGAAGATGGCAAAGAAGTTTCACTCCATACTAAGATATGAAATTGGAGTGTTACTAATCAGTCATGGAGCACTGAGCCACACTGAGTCACTAGAGAGAGCTCTAGAGATAGAGACTGCGATATCGGAAGAGAGATGGGTTCCAGTACCCGTACTGGTACAAGCACAAGCCCCGACTCAAAATTACTCCAACAACAACTTTTAAAGAAAAATGAAAGTGGGAAGGTGAAAATAACAATAGCTATTATTAGCATAATAGCCATCAGGGTAATCAGAGTGGATTTCCGTAACCCAATCAGTATAGTAATAAGGACAACAAGAACAACAAAGACAAGAAGTCATGGAAAATAGCTAATCGGCCAAGTCAATGATAGGGACATGGGCGACAGAATGCTCTGAATCAAAAAGGTTATAGCCAGTGACAGGCTGCAATTCTAGCTGCCCTAAATAAAAGAAAGTGCATGTCGAGGTCTATTAGGTGGATTCCAAAAATTGCTTTAACTGCGGCCAGAAGAGCTACAGAAAGAGAGAATGCACAAAACCATTGTAGAATAACTAGGCCAAAGCAATATGATCAACCTTAGCCTTGAAAGCTAGTCAACTACAGCAGAAACCACAACAACGAAATGCTAGGGCTTTTGCCATCGATCAAAAGCAGCCAAATAAGCAGAGATAATTACAATTGGTTAAGAAAGTGTCAATTATCTCTACCATACAAGCCAGGAAGAGCAAAAGAGATGTAAAGATCGTTCAAGAATTTGAAGATGTATTCCCAGATATACTACCAGGATTGCCACTAGATCGACAAGTAGATTTCAACATCAACCTGGAGCCAGGGTTAGCACTGTGTCGAAGGCATCGTACGGAATAACACCGAATGAGCTACAAGAACTTAAGATTCAACTGCAAAAGTTATTAGATCTTGGTTTCATTAGACCAAGTGTATCTCTGTAGGGAACACATGTTCTATATGTGAAGAAGAATGATGGTACGATGTGAATGTGCATCGATTATCGAGAGCTGAACAAAATAACCCTCAAGAACAAGTGCCATTTGCAATAGATAGATGACTTGTTTGATCAACTCAAGGGAACATACGTATTTTCAAAGATTGACTTTAGGTCTGGGTATCATCAATTGAAGATCAAACCCGAAGATGTACCTAAGACAACTTTTCAAACCAGATATGGCCTTTATGAATTTTTAGTCATGCCATTCAGATTGACTAACGATCCCGCAATATTCATGGATCTCATGAATAGAGTTTTTCATCCATACTTAGACAAGTTTATCTTAGTATTCATTGATGATATTCTTATCTATTCCAAGAATGAGAAGGAGCACAAAGAACATTTGAGAATAGTGTTGAATACACTGAAAACTGAGAAACTATACGCCAAATTCAGCAACTATGAATTCTGGCTAGAAGAAGTATTGTTCCTCGGGCAGATTGTGTCAGCAAGTGGTATCAAGGTAGGCCCAGCTAAAGTGGAGACAGTACGTGATTGGAAATCACCAAAAAAACCCTAATGAGATTAGGAACTTTTTGGGTTTAGCCGGATACTACAGAAGATTCATCGAAGAATTTTCTAAGATTGTGAGTCCTATGGCGCAATTACTTAGGAATGAGATAAAATACGCATGGACGGATAAGTGCGAGACGAGTTTTCAAGAACTCAAGAAGAAATAGACAACAACACCAGTTTTAGCTCTGTATGGACCAAACAAAGAATACATTATGTATACTGATGCCTCTAAGAACGGACTAGGTTGTGTATTGATGCAAGATGGGAAGATGATAGTCTACGCATAACGACAACTTAGGCCACATGAGGTAAATTACCCCACGCACGATTTGGAATTAGCAGCAGTCGTACATGCGTTGAAAATCTAGAGACATCACCTATATAGAGTTAGGGTTGAGATTTTCACGGATCATAAAAGCCGAAATACTTTTCGAGTAAAAAGAGTTGGAAATGAGACATTGGAGATAGCTCAAATTGGTAAAAGATTACGGCTGAGGCATAAATTATCATCCAGTCAAAGCTAACGTTATAACTGGTACTTGAGTCGCAAGACTCCATCACACTTAGCTTGTCTCTATATTAAAGAGAGAGGACTCATCCAAGAGTTCGAGAGAATAAATGTAGAAGTGGTTCAACCACCTGAGAAGATAACTAGTAGAGTCACAACACTATTAGCTGCACCACACTGTATCAAGGCGTGATCAACAGTTTACGGGCACTACATAAGCCTATCTTCAGTTTACTGGTACTGAAGAACCCGACACTCAAATTACTCACTTCGAGCTGGCGAACCTTTACCTAACATTTTCTGAGTTGAAGGGGTTTTGGGTTTGGGTTTTCCAACTATTAACGGGTTCTTGCAATAAAGAACAATAAGTAGGACGAACTCGTTCAAACTAGGCTAAAGATATTTATAGTATAAACTGCCTAGGACTGAATATGTAAGAACAGTTCAAGAACTTCAGTTGTCTGATAGTTCTTTTATGGTTTGGCTTTTCTAGAGAATTGTTCATTTTTCTTTTATTCAGTCTTCTATCTGAATCACTCCAGATTCATTCACCGATTCCTTTGAATCACTGGAATCTCTTTTTATGATGCTTGGATTCACTTCTGATGTTGAAAACGGAGATATGTATTTATATGGAAGAATTTGATCGAGCCGTTGGAAAGAGCCGCTCAAAATCTTTACCATACCTTTATGATAGTGTGCTTGCTTTTCTTCTTGATTCCCTCAAACGGTCGTTCTTGGCTTTAACTCCAAGATGCCAGATGTCGAGGTTCCATTTTTCCAGGTCAGTTTTGCATTCTGACACTTGGATCTTTGTTGTAGACGATACTCAAGTTGTATTCTACCTTGCTGTGCTCTTTGGACTAAGCTGTCTTTGGACTATACTGTGTCCTTTGGATTTTACTATCTTTTGGACTCTGTTGTGTCCTCTGCTGTGTTTTGTTCTTCACTCCAGTTATGTACCTATAACCTTAGAAAATCTATGAGCTCTAAACAGCATATCAGCAAGTAAATGCATTAATCAGCGGTCGTATGGAAAGTTACTGCCGTTAGAAATTCCAAAATGGAAATGGGAGGACATGGCCATGGATTTTGTGACAAGTTTGCCTAAGTCTAAGAGAGGAAACACTACAATATGGATTGTTGTTACAGACTCACAAAATCAGCTCATTTTCTACCAATTCTTATTACTTATGGATAAGAGAATTTATGTCAACTGTACGTCTGTGAGATTGTACATTTACTCGGAGTACCAGTGTTAATAATGTCAGATTGAGATAACGTTAAAATTTATATCGAGATTTTGGATCACTATATAAAAAGAATTGGGTACTAAGCTCAATTTCAGTACCGCTTTCCATCATCAGGCAATCAGATAGTCCGAAAAGATAATCCAAACATTAGAGGGCACGCTGAGAACAGTAGTGTTGGATGAAGGTAGAAGTTGGGAATATATTTTGCCCATAATCGATTTGCTTATAACAACAGTTATCAAGCAACAATAGGCATGACGCCTTACGAGGCCTTATAAGGTAAGAAGTGTAGATCACCGCTTTATTAGAGGATAAAGTGGGTAAGAGAAAGAATTCTTAAACCATATTCAGTAAATGATCGCACAAGCCTAAGCGTTTTTCAGCTCACCTGTTTGAGCTTATAAGAGTTTTTTAGTTTACAGGTAGAATCGCTGAAGACAGCTGAAGACAGCAGAAGATACAGCTAAGCAGACAGCTTAAGAACTCAGCAGAGTAGACTCTGCAGAGCAAGACCAAGCAGAGTCAAAGATCCTACAGTATCAAGACCTAGCTCAGTGACGGAAACCCAGCTCAGTGACGGAAACCCAGCTCAGTGTCAAAAACCCAGCTCAGTGTAAAAGACCCAGCTTAGTGTCGATGACACAGCTCAGGTCAGTGACACAGCTCAGGATGAAGACATAGCTCAGGTTGATGATACAGCACAGGTCTAAGACACAGCTTAAAGTCAAGACACAGTAGAGTCCAAAACACTAAAGATACAGTAGAGACGCTTAGCAGCTCGAAAACGAAGACCTTCTCAAAGACAAGATCCCGATGTCAGAAGATCTTATCTGACGGCATGCATCAGAGAAGAACTAGCTTCTGCAGATGCAGACCTACTTCGTAGGTAAAGGCCAGAAGTCAATGAGAGTAGGTAAGATTCAAACGGCTCTCTTCCAACGGCTAGTTTGAATCTCCACCTATATATATCTCCTCACCATTGAAGATAAAAAGCTGGGGAGACGACTGAAGAAATAAAAGAGCAAACAGAAAAATGAACAGCGATCTTCAAAGCCAAATCTTTCAAGAACACCCAGCGAGTCAGCTGTGTTCTTAGTTGTTCACATATTCAGTCTTAGGCAGAATAGATCAGAATATAAATATCTTAAGCCTAATTTGAACGAGTTCATCATACTCCTTGTTCTTCATTGTAAGAACTCGTTCATAGTTGGAAACCCCATACCCAAACCCAAACCCAGAAAGGTTAGGTAAAGGTACACCTGCTCGAAGCGTGTAATTCGAGTGGTTAGGTTTTACAGTACCCGTAAACTGTAAGGAAGGTTCTTCAGTACCTGCAAACTGAAGGTGTAGGCTTGACAGTGCCCGTAAACTGTTGGAACACAACTCAGGTTCGAGTTGTGAAGTTGCTTGGTACTTGGAAACCAAGTGGTAGTGAATTACCAGTGAACCTGGTTATGAACGTAGGAGGTGTTACTCCGAACCACGTTAAAATTGCTTTGTTCTTTACTGTTTTATTTATGCATTCAGCTAACTTCTCACGCATACATCTCAAGCTGCATAAACTGACTAACTGAAAAGTGAAACAAAGATTTGCAATATAATTTGAAGCAACAGACGGACTTTCCAATCCCACTAACTTCCGCACACACTTACACAGCCAGCTGTGTCGATCAAGCTGCCATCCAGCTGGATCGAACACAGCCAGCTCTCTGAAAAGAGTTTTAACTTGGAAAACTTTTAAACCTTGGTGTATTCACCCCCCTCTCTACACCAAGGTATCCTTCTTGGGACCAACAATTGGTATCATAGAAGTGGTTCAAAAGATCATTGTTTCTGTGTCAAGTCAGCATTTCATTGCTGATAGTGGTCACCTGAACAGATCCTTCAAAGTTTCAAAATCTTTTTAAAACCATTATATTGCATACTGTCATGGAATCTTCTCTGTGCATGAATCTTTCAACATTCTCAGTCGATGATTATCAGATATGGAAGTTCCGACTCAAAAGCTTTATGTGCATGCAAAACGACATGATGTAGGATGTTATCACAGACGGACCCATCAACATCATGAAGTCAGAAAGAAAAGCAGAAACCACACCTGGAGCTGAACCAGTATTCCGGCAAGTTGTGAAACCAAGGAATGAGTACTCTCCAGAAGAAAGAAGACTAGCTGGATTGGACAGCTACACTCGCAACGTCATCTCCTTAACGGTGACAGACGCTTATCTCAGCAAGATTATCAACTGTGAGACAACTAAGGGGATTTGGGACACTCTAGCCAAGCTGTGTGAAGGCTCAGAGGAAATTCAAGAGAACAAATTCTCAGTTGCATGCCAGAAGTTCGACAACTTCAAGCAACTCCCCTACGAGTCCATTGATCAAATGGAGCTAAGATTCTCCAACCTCGTCATCGAGATCGAGACGATCCGAATTGGGAAATATACAGTTCGAGATAAGAACTTGAAAGTTCTTGCAGCTCTCTCCTTAGAATAGTGTACACACAAGGTGGTTCACCAAAGCATAACTGATCTTGGTAGCATGGAAACGGAAAAATTGTTCTCCATCTTGAAAGCCAACGAATTTCATCTGGGGATCACAAGCGGAGAATCATCCAGTCGAATGAATGAAACGGAGCTGAATCCCAAGGCAAAGGAGACAGCTCTCAGTGCAGAGTCAAGAAGATCAGCTCAATCAGCTCAGACTGAAAAAGTCAGAAAGGAGTTCAAAAATATGAGCAAAGAAGAATTGCACGAAGAAGTTGCCATGCTTGTACGGAGCATCAATAGGCTGGATCACAGCAAGGAAAGGTACAAGAAGTTCGTGAAGGTTCATCACGACAAGCAACTCTATCCAAAGAGAAACCCAGCTGAGTCATCCTCCTGAAGAAAGGATAAAGGGTTCGAATCTAGCGAAATGGATGATGATCAAATCTTCTTCTCCGACTCAGATGAGGATGATCACCTTGATTAAGATGTCTGGAACATCTTACTGAATCAACCGACGAAGAAAATGAAGAAACCCAAATTAGTCGATCGAGACCATTGTGAAATAAAAACAGCTGGATACAAAACTAAAAACTCTGCCAGTCACACTGCTGAGTACATTGGTCTCAAGAAAAGAATCGAGAAGCAGCAGATGAATCAGCTGGATTTGGGACAGCTGTCTACCTGCTATACAAACGGAGACCTCATCAAAGGAAGTAGGATGCAACTGAAGAAAAAGCCACCTACTAACAAATCAAGGAGGAACTCTACACAGCTGGAAAGAGAGCAAAATCAAGTAGAATGCCCATCTGGACATGGCACAGCTGATTGCATGCTAAAAAGAGACCTCATCGAAAAAGTACTCAGCGATTTCAAGAGATTGCTAGAAATCCTTGAAATCTAGCCAGCTGAGAATTCGGAGCTAAGGAATGAGCTCAAGCAGAAGAATGTTCAAGAAGCTGAAGATGGCCAGAGTTGAATCAGAACAGACTGACTCCAGCCAATACAAACACAGCTGGAACCAAGGCCAAGGATCTTCCAAAAAGATCGAACATCATCAAGCCAGCTTTCAAAGCTCAGCCCTGACAAAAGAAGACAAGTTGCTCAGCAATCTAAAGCCCAAGAAAAGCAGCGGCTTCCAGCTGGACACAAAGCTAAAAGACAGCAGATAAATCCAGCTGACTAGAATCAAAATCAAAGGCAGAAGGTCATTCAGCTCAGACATCAAGGTCAACCAAAAAGACACAGCTGAGGATCTCAACTAGACATAAAGCTGGAAATCAACCAAGCTTAACTTCAAGATTCCAGCAGACGGAATATCAAGCGGGATATCAAGCTGACAGACTCCAGCTATGAAATGAACATCATCGAAGAAAATGGAGTCAACACGGTCCAAAGTAAAAGCGGACTCATTCAAGGACCAACCAGGGAGAACTCCACCAAGCTGGAAGACAACACCGCTGTGACAACTCAGAAGAAGAGTCAAGAAGAAAGGAATTCAGTGGAGCAGATTCAACAAACGATTGGTATCTGTTCAAACCAGATGAAGAAAGTTCATCCAGTTGAGGGAGAACAAACTCAGCTAGATCCCAAAGCAGAAGGTTTACTCAGCTGAAGGGAGAAACTCAGTCAAGCAAAGGAAAAGACATCCGCGACATCAGCTGACTTTTTGGTCCAAGCTGACATGAATGTGTCTCATGCATTTATTTCTCTAAGGAATATACTATTTAAGTCCAATTATTTTGAATTCCTATTTTAAGCGGACATATGTTCCTTAGTTAAATTTCTTGATAAGTTTCCATTCCCATCGCATTAATTATAAAGACTGATGAGTCCTGAAGCACGGTAGGATCGAGGCAGAATGTCAAGTGTTTGAACTGCCTCACGCACGGTTGTAATACATTCGCCGTAAACACGTCAGAACATGTTGAGTGAATCTCTCCCAGCCGTTGATCAGAATACCAGCTGTCTCAATCTCAACCGATGATCAATTATGGCAGTTGATATACATGGAAAAGATACGGAGAATTCTTCCATCTTTATCTCTGCGAATTTCAAATCCTCAAAATCATCTGTCCATTGTCTGCAACTTCCTCGCTCAATCAAAATCAACAGATTGCAGAGATGGCACCCAAGAAATCAATCGCAGGGATGAACCAGTTCGAAGTTCTTATGACAATATTGTCATTTGAAAGTTGTCTTTCCACCGCCAACCTTTCAGTTTCAGAACTCAAAGAGATGGTAGATCTCGTCATAGACTCCGGTCTCTTACTGTGGGCAACCTCCATGCCCAAGCTTATGCTAAAGAGAGAAGCCGCTCTATTCTATCTAAACATCATTGACGAAGAAGGCTTTTACTCATCTTCATTCGATGTGACTGTCGAGGGCGAAGACGGAAAATTTGACTCAGCAACCGTCAACATCAAACTCAACAAGATGCTACGAAAGGTGTTCAACCTACCCAGAGAAGGAGAATTCATCCTAGATGATTACAGTCGTGAAGAAGTGGATGAATTCCTTAGCCAAGAGATGCTTATCACCCCAGAGCCGTACAGAGCGAGCATGTCAAAGCTTATTCTCAAGCCAAAGTACAGGTTGCTGCTGGATATCACGCAAAAGTGTATTTTAGGGATAGCTGGATCTCAAGGAGAAATAAGTATTCCAAAGCTCAAACCGACGATTGCCATAATCAAAGGCGCAAACGTCAACTGGTTTGATTTCTTACTCAACATATTAGTCAAAGAGTCAGAGAAGATCAAGTTTGACTCCACCAGGATGACGTACTCAACCTCAGAGCCCCTGTGTTTATGCTCCAAGATTTCGTTCTTAATAGAACAAGCTGTGAAAGGATACACAGTAAAGTGGGCTGAATCAGTTCCGTTTCCAGAAACGAAGATTCTCTTCCAAAGAATGAGTCAAATTAATGATCTTCTAAGGAAACAGCCTGCTGTGAGCAAAGGCAAGAAGCAGCTGGAAGAAACAGAGACAGATGTTCCAGCTAAGAAGAATCAGAGAAAGAGGAAGACAGCTGACCCCAAACCAGCTGGAGGTCCAGCTGAGAAGAAAAAGAAAACGGCTGTCATTCCACCGTCTGAGGCGAGACCCTCCTCTGAAGAAACTCCAAGTCAAGCAATTGTGATTCTCTCCCCACAGCCTGTATCAGCCTTCAATCAACTCGGATCAAACATCTTGGCTGACATAGGATTGAATGATGATTCGTCATCTAGTTCAGAGGACGAGCTGGACTATTTAAAGAGTCAGACTCTTCCCAGCTCAACCCAGCCCTCACTACCTCATATCTCTCCGCCCAAACAGCCTTCTCCTCCATCCAGCTCCCCAGCAAGAGACTCATCTCCTGTAATCGTACAGGGAAATATTCAACTAGCTGAAGCTCCTTCACAGCCAGCTGACGACCAAGCTGAACCCTTTTCCACCATTCAAAGCTCTCTCCCAAATCAGCCTACTCCCAAAGCACATATCTCCACAGAATCAGAAGAAAGTGACTCTACTGCTTCTCCATCACTCAACTCCTCTAGATCAGCCTTCATGGAAGTTATGTACGAGGAGCTACGCATCGCAGGGATCAAGAGTGTTCTAACTCAGTATCCCATCTTGGCGCACCTACCAATTGCCCTCTTCAAAGTGGGAGATCTTAAATTCTATCTGGCTACCAAGATGGCGACTTGGTACCAGAATGAGCAGCTGATCGAGACCTTCTCGTAGGAGAAACTAAAGACGGATGAAGCATGCCTCCAACACACGTTTGGCTTTGGAAGTCTGGAAGATGCTTACTTACATCAAAATGATCTCATTAGAGGAATTATCGAAGTGTCTCAGAAATACCCCAAGCCTCACCCAACAGACGTCTGAGAATCAGCCAACAAGCTTCTAACAGCAGCGGGATGGGAGACATCTTCTGAAGATGTCATGTCCAAAGAAGTCACAGCTGAGATTACCAAGGACGCTGAACCAGTTAACACAGCTGAGGTAATTGTCTTGGAAGAACCAGCTGTTGAAACAGCTGAACCAGAGATAGTAGCCCCACATAATCCAATTGTCGATGACACTCGCTCGTAGGTCAAATTCGAGGCAAACAAACCCTGTCATGATTCTGCAACTCAAACGGACTCAGCTGTCGAGCTTTCAACCGCCATGAAAGAAGCAATATCTAAAGAGGTTGAAGAAATTCTTTTTCGGGACAGACTGAAATCTCAAGTGGATATCATTATGCGATTCACAGCTCTAGACTGTCAAGTTAGAGAGCAACATCGGACAATTGATGAAGTCCATAAATTTGCTCAAGACTTACAAGAAAGTACCAGTCTAGATCTCAAGTAATCTCTTGTCTCTCAACGCATTGATCAATTGCACCTCCTAGAAAAGAGAGTTCCTGAGATTGTAACAAGACATCAAGCTCCACTGGTCGACGACATAGCAAATATTTCAAGCTAGCTGGAAGCTCTCAAAAAGACCTCTCTTTCCAACAGCTCGGACATCCGTCAACTCTTCAACTTGTATAAAGATCTGGATGCTCAGTTCAGAGCTGGAAGCAACAGCGCTGCTCAGCTGAACATCGCCACAGCGGACAACTCAGCCAAGCTTGCTGATGTTGAAGCCACTCTCACCAAGCTCAACGCATCTGTCATCAACCTCTCCGCCTCCCTTGTTGATAATACCAAAAAGGGGGAAGATAAGAATAAAGCGGGAAAAACAATGGAGAGGGAAGCTTCAGCTCAGGGGGAACCTGTGCAGCCAATTCAATCTGAAATCGACGACTTAGCCAAAGAGCTGGATGAGGAAGAGACAGAGCCAACTGCAGCAGCCAAAGCAGTCAAAGAGACATGGAGAGAGAAGATGGTTGCTCTTGCCAAAGCTTGTGGACATAAGCCAGAAGAATACAAGGACTATCACTAGCTGTGTAACTTCCACAACGAGCAAAGAAGAGAAATGCAAGAGCTGGACAAAATCATCAAGAAGAAAGCCGAATTGCTCCAGCCTGCTGAGAAAAAGCAGAGGAAGAAAAGGCTAAGCTACATGCAAGCTAGGAAGAAACAAGCAGCTTCAAGCAATCCAAGATCCGACAAGAGGAACCCAGATGAAATCAATGAAAACTGGGAACAATGCAAAATAGAATTCATCAAAGAATTCTACTACCTGAATCAATACAAAGGTATGGATCATGAAACTGCATTCAAAGAATACTTGCTCGAACTTCATGAAGAAGATCCAATGATGGCAAGATCATTAGCCCTAGCTGCCAAGAGAAACGACATCCAGCTCAAAGCTCCAAAAGTCAAGCAATTGAAACCTCCCACTATAGCTGGAACGAATCTTCCTGACAAAGCCCCGATTATCAAAGAAGTTCATCACTGGGCTGGCGAAAGAGGAATCTCCAAGTCTAAAAATCAAGATGAATGGAGAAACTTGGAAGAATTCATCTTCAACAGATACGGTCTCAAGACTGACCATCAAATGGACGATCAGAGGAAGCTCAGTTGAAAACCCAGCCATCTGGGAATTTTTGTCTTTTGAATTTTTGTAAAATTATAACATTTTCTTTTATTAATGAAAAATTCGTTTTTGCTCTCAAGCTCATCCTGATGACAATAACTCTTTGTCCAGGCACTGAACTCTGAATCTGATATACCTGCTGTGTATGTTTAAACTTTTGAAAACCCGTTTTCTTGTTAAGGGGGAAGTAAATTGTTTTTCAGTTAGGTTTTGGCATCATCAAAAAGGGGGAAATTGTTGGGAAAATTAATAGAGTTTTGATTGGATACCAAAACCCAGCTGACCCCAACCGAGTAGATGATCGCACAAGCCTAAACATTTTTTAGCTCACCTGTTTGAGCTTATAAGAGTTTTTTAGTTTACAGGTAGAATCGCTGAAGACAGCTGAAGACGGCAGAAGACACAACTTAAGAACTCAGCAGAGCAGACTCAGCAGAGCAAGACCAAGCAGAGTCAAAGATCCTATTGTATCAAGACCCAGCTCAGTGACGGAAACCCAGCTCAGTGTCAAAAACCCAGCTCAGTGTAAAAGACCCAGCTTAGTGTCGATGATACAGCTCAGGTCAGTGACACAGCTCAGGATGAAGACATAGCTCAGGTTGATGATACAGCACAGGTCTAAGACACAGCTTAAAGTCAAGACACAGTAGAGTCCAAAACACTAAAGATACAGTAGAGACGCTTAGCAGCTCGAAAACGAAGACCTTCTCAAAGACAAGATCCCGATGTCAGAAGATCTTATCTGACGCAGACAGATCAGAGAAGAACTAGCTTCTGCAGATGCAGACCTACTTCGTAGGTAAAGGCCAGAAGTCAATGAGAGTAGGTAAGATTCAAACGGCTCTCTTCCAACGGCTAGTTTGAATCTCCACCTATATATATCTCCTCACCATTGAAGATAAAAAGCTGGAGAGACGACTGAAGAAATAAAAGAGCAAACAGAAAAATGAACAGCGATCTTCAAAGCCAAATCTTTCAAGAACACCCAGCGAGTCAGCTGTGTTCTTAGTTGTTCACATATTCAGTCTTAGGCAGAATAGATCAGAATATAAATATCTTAAGCCTAGTTTGAACGAGTTCATCATACTCCTTGTTCTTCATTGTAAGAACTCGTTCATAGTTGGAAACCCCATACCCAAACCCAAACCCAGAAAGGTTAGGTAAAGGTACGCCTATTCGAAGCGTGTAATTCGAGTGGTTAGGTTTTACAAGCACCGTAGAAGCGTAAGAAAGGTTCTTCGCACTCGCAACCGAAGGTGTAGGCTTGACAGTGCCCGTAAACTGTTGGAACACAACTCAGGTTCGAGTTGTGAAGTTGCTTGGTACTTGGAAACCAAGTGGTAGTGAATTACCAGTGAACCTGGTTATGAACGTAGGAGGTGTTACTCCGAACCACGTTAAAATTGCTTTGTTCTTTACTGTTTTATTTATGCATTCAGCTAACTTCTCACGCATACATCTCAAACTGCATAAACTGACTAACTGAAAAGTGAAACAAAGATTTGCAATATAATTTGAAGCAACAGACGGACTTTCCAATCCCACCAACTTCCGCACACACTCACACAGCCAGCTGTGTCGATCAAGCTGCCATCCAGCTGGATCGAACACAGCCAGCTCTCTGAAAAGAGTTTTAACTTGGAAAAGTTTTAAACCTTGGTGTATTCACCCCCCCTCTACACCAAGATATCCGTCTTGGGACCAACACTCGATTCACTGAAGTCTTTGGAATCAGGAAGTAATACAGGAGTAGCAATTTCACGCAAACCTCTAAAAGAACCTTGGAATTTTCATGAAGAGTTTGTAATCCCATATGATAAGATCGTCGAGCGAGACAGAAGTTTCATGTGACCGACGGACTGTTATGTGGACCTGATCAACCCACATAGCTAGAAACTCAGTAATATGGGTCTTCCGCCTCCATAACGAATTTGTCGAGACAAGTTGAGTCTTAACCTATTTGTCATTTTATCATGCCAAGATTTTGAATCCTTATCTCATGTTAAATGTCGTAGCAAGCCTTCTCGATTTATGGTTGATTAATAATCACAAGTTTCAAGGAACGGGTAAATTTCTCCAGTTTAAGTCCGAGGAGATTATCACAGATGAGAAAAAGAATTAAAAAAAATAACAACGAAAAAGTTCAGTGTCACTAGTAATGTGCAGAAGGTATGCAAATTTCGGGACGAAATTTCTTGTTAGAGGGGTAGAATGTAATACCCCAATTTTTCTAGTATAGCGCTTCATTAATTTTATTTAATTAACTAAGGCTTTTGCATTCTTAAGTTATTACAACCAAATATTTTCAAACTCCGGAGGTGAGTATCGGATCGAATTATAATTATTAATCCATAATTCGCTAAAAGAAAATACTGTGTATATAATTTCAATGGGCCAAGTAATAATTTTTGTGAATTAGGCCCAAAACCCTTTTCTTTTATTTTTAACCCACAAGCTTAATTAAATTTAAGTCCATTTTATAAAAAAATAATTAAAGCCAACCTCTTAAATCCATTAAGTTATTCAAGTCTTCAAGTCTTCAACAAAAACCGATAAGAGTAAATCTTTAAGTGAATCTGCTATTTTTCCAACCTTGTCAGAGCTCATCATTAAGGAAGTAATCACAAGTAACAATTGAAGCTTAAATACATCACCCATAAATCCTTCTCACAACCGTAAATACAAAATACAACCAAGAAAAAGAAAGGAAGAAGAAGCTCATCTGGGGATTTTGCAGTCACAAGATCACAACAACTTAATCAGAAGTTCTTTGCACAAAGCATCTATCCATCAAACTAACACCAGTAAGTATATACAAACTCAAATTTCCAAACTTGTCTAGCAAATAGAAGCTCTGTTTGTTTCTATTTAGAAACTCCAACTAAAATCATAACAAATGGAGATATAACCTATTCTTCTTCCCATCAAGTCACCAACACACAAGTTGATCACAACTCAAGGATCATCCATCTATGAACTAAGTAATACGAACTTAATGATATGCAGAAGAGAAACCGGTCCAGTATACACAAAAACACGGTTCTTCAATTACTCAATTTATCATATAAGAAATTAATATGTACAACATACCCTGTTTTTCTCCAATCAGCTCGAATTGTGAGTCTTGTTTCCGTTTATGTCATCAAGTCCGATAATCGAGTTATCGGACTGACGTGAGCAACGACACCATAGCGGCGCGTGAAGGATGAGGACGGCGGCAGCGGAGGTGGGGTCTCCGGGTTGCTGCCCACTTGGCCGAAAGGGAGACAGCGGGACTGGCGGTTGCCGGAGGTGGTTGCTGTCCACCGGCGGTAGAACCCGGTGGGGTTGCCGGAATCCGGCATCTCACCGGATTGTTATAAAAAAAAGAGATTAATTAAATAAAAGTTAATTAATTAAAACTAAAAAGAAAATAAAATAGAAGAAAGATTGTAGAGAGTTTACCATGGTGGTGGTGGCGGCGAACCACGGCGCGGCTGCGATGGAGCTGCTGGCGGCGCGTCACGGCGGCAGGGGGCTACTGGCGGTCCACGGTGGCGGAGATGGCTACGACTGCTTCCGTTGTCCACGCTCCGGCTATGGGTTCACGGAGGCGGTGATTCACTCGCCGGAGTTGAGAGCAAAAGAGGGGTAAATTTCGGAAATTTGGGGGTTTTCAATTTAGGGATCTAGGATTTTCGATTTGAGGGTTTGTGGTTAAAAACAAAGAGGAAGGTGGGAGAGGGATGGAGACGGCGGCGGAGCTCGCCGGAACCACAGGGAGGCGGCAACGGTGCTGCTGCCGTCGAGCCCAGAGAGAGAAAGAGAGACAGATGTAGAGAGAGAGGAAAGGAAAGGACGTCGTAGCAACGTCGGGAGTACAGGCGGCTGCGGCGGCGAAGCGCGCCGGAGAAGAGGAGTGGCGGAGGCTGCTGTGGAAGGAAGAAAAAAAAATGAAAGGAGAAGAGAGCAGAGAGAGAGAGACGCAAGAAGTGAGGAGAGAGAAAGATTAATACATATATATATATATATATATTTTATAATAGTAGTTGGGCTTGGGTTTTTTTTTTTGTTGTTTTTGTTTGATGGGCTAGTTTAATTGAATAGTGGGCCGAAAATTGGGTAGATTAATTAATTAAGTGGGCCAAGAGTTGGGCCGGACATAAATTAATTAATTAAAATACTAATTTATCTACAACCCTCTATTAAATCGTGTATAATTTTTTACTCGTTTAATATTTTTAAGATCTGTAAATTGGGCGTTAAAATATACATTCACGGCTTTTCAATGATGCCTTGCCATTCTCAGATTCGAAATACGCTATTCTGTATTTAAGTTTTTAATCTATTGTAATTGTGCAGAAATTCCCAATTTCTAATTTCATTCAAGTTTAATTAATATATTTGACTTCTTGAAAACTTCTAAGTCAATATTGATCATTGACTTTTGTTATGAACGTTCTAAGCATCGAGTAAAAGTCAAGTTGGAAACCAACTTGAAAACTCTTAAAATTCCATTTTATTAATAATATATTAATAAAATGCCAAAGCCTTAAAAGATTAATCAAGTCATTGAGTCCGTTATAGTTTCAATTATGTCTGGAACAATTTACTAAGATTTATTTATTTACGATAAAAGGATCGTGCATAGAAGAAAGGACGGAAGACGGAAGCTTGGTAATTTGTTCTGTAAACTGTTGAGGTGGGCTTTCTATATATCAAATAACTCGAGCTTTGCTCTGTTTTCGAAATGCTTTAAAAGTATGTTTTAAAGTGATTATCATGCATGAAAGAATTGTTTTATGGATTCTCTTATGCCTATCTGTATTGGTTCGCCAACTGTTATAATCGATCGGATTCTGAGTTAGCCAAAAGGTTGCTTTCCAGAATTAGTGTACATGGTAGCCATGAGTATGGACCCTGTTGAGGGGCGACCAGCCATGGTAAGTTGCGTTCGCGGAAGAAGGCCTTCTTCCCCGGCGTTGTTTCAGATATGGTTTTTAATTGAATAAATAAAGTGGATAAGCAAGTACGAAAATGATTTAGTAAACACGGGCTTTTTCTAAAACACCCCTGTGTGTTACTGTGGAGATGCATGATTAATCTATAAAATCTATTATATGTTTTGGCAAGTGTTCACTGAGTACTTGTACTCAGCCCTGCATATGTTTTCTAAATGTGAAGGTTGAGCGACGAGTGACGGCGGATGTTTTGAGTTATTGGTTACATCAGTGAAGCTAGTAAAGCCCTGACTTCATGTCTTCATACGTGAAGTCAATTTACGTCTTTTTCCGCTGCAAGACATTATGATGTTTCATATCATGTGATATTCGATTTAGTACTGTGTACTAAAAACCCTAGAACTACTGAACTTTTATATCGAGAAATCCTTCGAGATTGTCTCACTTTGGATAACTCCATACACTTTAATATTGTATCATTGTTCAATAATGATATCATCGCCTTCTATTCGTTGATTCCCCCTTCTTTCCCGCTTCTTAATTCCAACCCCTAGTCGCACTCCCGCTTAGCCGTCCCTCGGGATTTGGGGCTATGACAGAAAATAAAAGAAGAAAAAGGATGATGCTCCTCAGGAATACCTGAACTGGAAAGTGCCGAAGTATCATTTGGATTCGGTTACTGGGATGGATCACCATACGTCAGTACCTTGGTATAATGCTGCACATGTAAGTTTGTAAATTAAACCATCTTTAGATAATACTATCTTTAAAGTTTTAATTTAATTTTGATTTTTTTATGAACAGATTATAACGGTTTGCCACGTCGGTGAAAATCATTGGGTTACCATACGCATTTGTCTGCATGATTGGACTGTGGAGTTGTATGACTCGATTCTTGGCCGTAGCAGGTTATTGGACCCAAAATCTAAGAAAGGACAAGATCAAATCACCGCTTTTGCTAATGAAGATGCCTCAGGAGGAGCAGTTCATCCAGACTGACGGAGTTAGTTGTGGCCCTTATGCGCTTATGTATGTTGATCGACTCATCAATTCGATAGCTTGTCATCGTGATGTATCAATTGATGACAAGTATATTGCGGACTATAGGAAATTTGTAGGGATTAGGATTTATTGGTTAGCATGTGAGGGTTCGTCATGGACTTGATTAGATAATTTGTGAACTTATGGGATTATTATTAATGTTATGATTATCTTTTCATATTTGGATTGCGGTGCACCTTTTATATTATTCGAACGAGTTTTTTATAAGAAGAAAATTAATGGGATGTCTCTTACTCGATGGTGATTTACCATCGAGTGTGCCATCGAGTTTACCATCGAGTTTGAATTTATGACACACTCGATCGTTCTCGATCGAGTGACCATCATCGAGCTTGACTTTTTGTGCCCCTCGATGGTGAACTCGATGCGTCACTCGATCGAGGTCACCATCGAGTAGTGATGAACAAATATGGTTTTAATGTCATTATCTTGAGATTTGTTATGATAATAAGGGTTTAATCAGTGTTAAGTGACATATTAATGTTAAACTTAATGAAAATTAAAAAGATGACAAGTTCACTTAGATTGTTTAAGTGTGAATCGTTCAATGATGATGTATCTCACATCTCGTACAAAAATGATAATATGAACATATACAATCTTAAAAATCAAAGGATATTATGGACGACGATACAAAACATGTAATATCGATACCGTTTATTATCAATACTGTTACATGGTTGCGAAATACATTTTAATTCACATAAATAACCTATAACATGGTTTATAATCACAATAATTAATAAAAAAATTTATTTTCAAGCCCCTCAATGGTAAACTCGATGGGTCACTCGATCGAGGTCACCATCGAGTAGTGATGAACAAATAAGGGTTTAATGTCTCTGGATCGAGCTCACCATCGAGTGACCATCATCGAGCCTGACCTTATGTCTGACTCGATGGTAAACTCGATGGGTCACTCAATCGAGCTCACCATCGAGTTACCAGCATCGAGCCTGACTTTATGTCTGACTCGATGGTGAACTCGATGGATCGCTCGATTGAGATCACCATCGAGTAGCAGGCAGACCCTGTACCAATTTAACCACAAAACCCTATTCTACATAAACAACCATCACTAGCGCATAGGAAAAAAACTAAGTTCAATTCATACATAAGAAGATATCAATTTTGTCTGTCAGTGCGCATAGGACATTTTGATTTGTTGTGATCAAGAGATCGACAAACACTACATGCCTTGGGTCGTCGGTGTCTTGGGTTTCCTTGATCTTGGTTTGATTCTTCTGGAGGGACATTCAAATTGATGCCTTCTATGGGGAGAGGAGCTTTGCACTTGCGACTGTTGTGGCCCCTTCCTCGGCACTTTCCGCATACCTGTCCACGTGTTCTTATCGACTCATCCTCAAATGCGGTCCTAGCACAACTCATTCGCGGACGTCCGGCTTGACGAATGTGATCCGGCGGTTGGATAATGATTGTTGAGATCTCCTCGGGAACATTCCACTCATCAGGGTGTGGAATTGCCATAATAGGAGCTGCATAGGTCTCGATTAAGTTGCTTGTTTTGAAATAAGGACTAACGAAATCGTATACATTTAAGCCGGCACGCCTATAACAAAAAAATTAATGTCACACGAATAATAATTCTTATATTGAATGACAAATAATTAAAAAAATAAGAAATAATGATAAATTACCTAATAGCGGCACAAGCGTGACGACAAGGTATCCTATCCATAACAAACTCACGGCACTCGTATGTCCGACTCTGAAGGTCAACTCGGTGAGGTTTTTTGTCTTCTTCGACCTTATATACATGTATAGTGGTTTCACGGACTCTAAGATGATAATTGAGTTTCGCTTGTACAACTAGCTTTCCATAAGTCTCTTCTGTCAACTCATGTTGTCTAGCCATAACACTGGCCCGTCGCTCATTAAACCAGTTTTCCAAAACAGTGCGAAAAGTCTCAAGTAACGAGGCTACTGGCAGACGTCTCGCCCATAATAAACGATTATTCAAGACCTCGGCAGTATTGGAGGTCAAGCAACTGTACTTAGGTACTAGACATTGTGACCTAGCCCACCTCTCAACCCCAGTATGGAAAAGTCGACCGTGAGCACTAGGACTATTCGACTCCAACTCTGAAAAGTATTTTTCGAAAGTCTCAACCCGATAAGCGTATGCCGCATTCTTGAACTGGGATAATGCATCATTCCCAATTCGTGTCATATTTTTATGCAGGTGGTTATAACACAAACCATGCGCTGTATTTGGATAGACGAACCTAATGGCATTTTCGATACTCTTGTGCTGGTCTGACATAATTAATAGATCTTCAGGCGGGTTGTAGCACCTGCGTAGGTTAGAGAGAAACCATTTCTACGAGTCATCGTTCTCTATCGGACCCAACCCAATTGCAAGAGGGAAGATTTGTTCATTCCCGTCCTTCGCGATGGCAACAAATAAAATGCCTTTGTTTATTCCTTTCAAATGGATCTCATCCACAGTAATAATCGGACGCATATTCTGAAAGGCACGAATACACTGCCCAAGGGCAACGAACATGTAAAGGAACACGCCTTCATGAGTTGTCTGGTAGTCATATACAGTCTCGAGGTTACTCTCCATCAACAAGTACAGATACGATGGGATCCTCTGATACAACCTTTCGAAGTCGCCATACGTCATGTCTTTAGCTAGGTTCTTTGCCCGCAGAGTAATGCTGTATGACATTTGAATGCCATACAATCGACACATCTCTTCGATCATCTCTTTCGGCTTCAAAGCGACCCCCTCGTCAACCAATTTACGGGAAAAGTAATTAGCTGCAACTAGTGCAGTCACTTGTCTTTCCACCCTTCGATCCAAGTCTGTAAAGTAACTATGAGCCAATGTAACGTTTGTAATCCTCCAAATCGATTCACCATTTATGGCATGCATCTTAAACGTACAAGTATCGCTATGCTTGCACTTGTAAGTTAAACGCGTCTTGCTGGAACGTACGGTGGTGTATTCAACTTGATTTTCCATGTGATATATTCCAACCATAATTTTCAATTCATTCTTGGTCAGAAATGTGGAACTCTTTACGAGTCTGCCGATGTCTGGTGCAAGTACTTCTTTCCATTCTAATGTTGTAGCACTGTCGAATTCTGGAATCGGAATAATCCAATTGCGTAGTATACGCTCTACATCATCATCTCCGGCGTACTTCTCTCGACTAGCCTGATGGTCAGATGAGAAGTTTCTTTGCCTTGAAATATTTTCAAGCTGCTCCGGCTGACGAATCCAAGCAATAAACTCAGTAGTCACACTCTCAAGCAAATCAACACGAGTGTTATATTCTTCATCTTTGTCTGAAACATCGGGTTCATCGTGTGAAGAAGTTGTCTCACATTCAGGTAAAGGTGGAGGCATCTTGTTGTGTTTGGGCGCCGAGCTGCTACCTCCCACGTTCACATTGGGAGTACAAAATTGCTCTCGATCGATTACATAAACCACTGGATTCTCCTTTTGCTCGTAAAGCAATCTAAATAAATCGGTATCACTCTGCAAAGAAACCTTTAATTTCTCGCCGTTGCTTGTGCCTGTTAAATAAAAAACTGATAAATCAGCGCTCGATGGACGACACATAGCATCTCTAATCTGATGCATAAGGCGATCACGACCGATCTGATCCACTGCCATGAACACAACAACATTATCTCCACCTACTTATTCTGATCCCTCCCAACGACCACTGTGTCGTATAAGAATACGTTGCCACGACGACATCTATAGATACAAAAAAATCATGTCAGTTATACTATCATATGCATTGTATTGAAATGAGACTGACCTAACATGAAAATTAAATAAAAAACTAGGAGATTTTGAAAGGTCTTCCTACTACTCGATAATTGACTCGATCGAGTACTCAGTCTAGTCAACCATCGAGTAGTCATGAACCCTAATCCTAAAACTCTAACCCTAACCCTAAAACTCTAAATCTGATGATCGAGTACACGACCGAGAAATCGAGTACTTAATCGAGTACTAAAAAACCTAACCCTAATCATGCATTTGTCACGTATTTTCATATTTGCATATCCATTAAACCCTAAAATCCTAAATTTATTGAAATGAGAATTTAAATAAAAATCATGTCATATATAAATCATGCAAAATTATGAATTACAAATTCTCATCTTACACGTGTTCATTAACATGTGACAAATATTCATTTCAAAGAATTATTTTTAAAAAATCATGCATTTGTAAGAAATCTCGATCGTGTAGCTAAGAACTCGATCGAGTTATTGATCGAGTTTTCCATCGAGTCTCATTCATTTATCAAGCCAGTTCGATCGTGTAGCTAAGAACTCGATCGAGTTAACAATCAAGTTTTCCATCGAGTCTCATCCATCAAGCCAGCTCGATCGTGTAGCTAAGAACTCGATCGAGTTAACGATCGAGTTCACCATCGAGTCGCGAAGAACAACCTAGATTTTTTTATTTTTGTTTACGAAAGAGATTGTCTACGTACCTTAGTAAGTTAAGAAACAAGAATGCGCTACGATGGATCTTTCGCTTCTATTTTCTTCGACTTTGCGTGAATATTTGGGGCATAAACAAGGACACAAATTTTGTATTTTAGTTGTTAGATTGAGTCATTTTGTACTGTTTCATAGCCTTATAAGTTTATGTTGGCAGCCATTGATGGTCCCAAGACGGATACCTTGGTGTAGAGGGGGGGTGAATACACCAAGGTTTAAGACCTTTCCAATTAAAACTCTTTTCAGTGAGCTGGCTGTGTTCGATCCAGCTGGAAGACAGCTTGATCAACACAGCTGGCTGTGTGCAGAATGTGGTGGGATTTTGGAAAGTCCGTCTATTGCTTCAAATATATTGCAAAGCTGTGTTTCTCTTTTTAGTTAGTCAGTTTATGCAGCTTGAAATAATGCTTATGAGGGGTTAGCTGGATGCATAAATAAACAGGAAAGAACAAAGCAACTTAACGTGGTTCGGAGAAACTACTCCTACGTCCACGACCAGAAACCTCTGGTAATCCACTAAGGATACCACTGACTTTTCGCGCAGTCAGCAAGCGTTGCAGCTTAGTTCCTCAAGCTGGATACAAGTTTACGCGTACTGTACCGAAACGTAACCAGTCTGTTCACGGGTACAGCTGAAGCCTACATTCAGTTTACGGGTACTGAAGAACCTAACCTGTAGTTTACGGGCACTACAGAACCTCAACCTTAACTTAACCTTTTTCTGGGTTTGAGTTTGGGTTTCCAACTATGAACGAGTTCTTACAATGAAGAACTTTGAGTATGATGAACTCGTTCAAACTAGGCTTAAGATGGGAAGGATTATATGCCTAGATACTAGAGGGAGAGAGCTTCAGCAGCCTGAGAATGAATAATAACTCATAAGAATGACGGCTGCTGGATCTTGAAGCTTTTCTGAGAGATCTCTTGATCTTTGGTTAGACTTCTTCCAATGAAGTATGTTGATCTCTCTTGAGTATATTCTCTCTCGTAACTTCTCATTTTCTGATGATGAAGAAGACTTCTATTTATAGGGACAGCTTAGAACTAGCCGTTGGAAAGAGCCGTTCTGAATCTCTACCTAACTTCTGACAGGATTGACTTGTCTTCTTCCTTGATTTCCTCGTAAAGCAATCCTAGGTCTGACTTCTAGGTGCTGAGGTGTCGAATTCCTGATGATCCAGATCAGATCTGACTTTATCTCAAGTTCACTTCGACTCTGCTGTGCTTGTGACTCTGAGCTGTCTTGAACTCTGCTAGATCTTTGACGCTGAGCTGAGTCTTGAACTCTGCTGGGTCTTGACGTAGAGCTGAGTTGTCACACGAGCTGGGTCATTCCTACAGCTGTGTCTGGAAGAACTTGATCGTCTTGAATCTGGATAACGTTGTTGATCACTCGACTTGGCTTACCCTGCTGTGTACTCAACTGGGTCTTCTGCTGTCTTCAGCGACCACCTGTAAACTTAGAAACTCTATAAGCTCAAACAGGCGAGCTGGAAAAACACTTGGGTTTGTGCAAACATCTACTTGGTTGGGGTCAGCTGGGTTTTGGTATCACTTCAAAACTCTATCAATTTTTCCAACAATTTCCCCCTTTTTGATGATGCCAAAACCCCAAGTTGGAAAAACAAAAATTGCTTTTTCCCTTAACAGGAAACGGGGTTTCAAAGGATTAAACAATCACAGCAGGTAAACATATTCAGATCCTGGACAAAGAGAGATTGTCTTCAGGTTGATTTTGATAAAACGAACTTTTCATTAATAGGAAGAATTATTACAACTCTCTAATTACAAAAGTTCAAAAAGAACATTCCCAGTTGGCTGGGTCTTCAGCTTTGCTGCTTCCTTTGTTCATCAATTTGATGGTCAGTCTTGAGACCATATCTATTGAAGATGAACTCTTCCAGCTCCTTCCATTCAGCTTGATTTTTTGATTTTGAAATTCCTCTTTCTCCAGCCCAGTGATTAATTTCTTTGATGATTTGGGCCTTGTCAGGAAGGTTCGTTCCAGCTAGAGATGGAGGCTTTAACTGTTTGACTTTTGGAGCCTTCAGCTGAATATTGTTACTCTTGGCATATAGGGCAATTGATCTTGCCATCATTGGATCTATCTCATGAAGTTCGAGGAAGTAATCCTGGAAAGCAGTTTCTGGATCCATGCATTTGAATTGATTCAAGTAGTAGAATTCTTTGATGAATTCTGATTTGCAACTTTCCCAGTTTTCATTGAAATCGTCTGGGTTCTTCTTGTCGGTTGAGGCTAGTTGGATTTGTTTCTTCTTAGCTTGCCTGTAGCTCTGCCTTTTCTTCTTCTGCTTTTTCTTAGCAGGCTTGAGCGATTCAGCTTTCTTCTTAATAATTTTATCCAGCTCTTGCATTTCTTTTCTTTGCTCGTTGTGGAAGTTACACAGCCAGTGATAGTCTCTGTATTCTTCAGGCTTGTGTCCACATGCTTTGGCAAGAGCAACCATCTTTTCTCTCCATGTCTCTTTGACTGTTTTGGCTGGTGCAGTTGGCTCTGTCTCTTCTTCATCCAGCTCTTTGGCAAAGTCGTCGATTTCCCTCTAAATTTGCAGCACAGGTTCCCCCTTAGCTGCAGCTTCCCTCTCACTTGTTTTTCCAGCTTCATTCTGATCTTCCCCCTTTTGGCATTATCAATAAGGGAGGCAGAGAGGTTGGCAACTGTTGCGCTGAGCTTGGAAAGAATACCTTCAACATCAGCGATCTTGACTGAGTTGTCAGCTGTGACGAGATTCAGCTGGGCATTCTTCTGGCTTCCGGCTACGGGCGAGCATCCAGATCTTTGTACAAGTTGAAGAGTTGGCGGATGTCAGCACTGTTGGAGAGAGTGGTCTTTTTGAGAGTTTCCAGCTGGCTTGAAAGATTTGCAATGTCGTCAACCAGTGGAGCTTGAAGGTTTGAGATGATCTCAGGGACTCTCTTCTCTAGATGAATTGACTGATCAATTTGTTGAGAAATGAGAGATTGCCTGAGATCTTGACTGGTGCTTTCTTGAAGATTTTGAGCAAAATTATGGACTTCATCGATTGTCCGCTGTTGTTCTCGAACTTGACAGTCGAGAGCTGAGAATCGCATGACGACGTCGACTTGAGACTTCGATGCATACGAAAGAGAATTTCTTCAACCTCTTTGGATATTGCTTCATTCATTGCGGTTGAGAGCTTGACAGCTGAGTCAGTTTCAGTTCCAGATTCAACATGACTGGGTTTGTCTGCCTCGATCTCGACCAGTGAGCGAGTGTCATCGGCAAGTGGACTTTGTGGGGCAGCTTCGGTAGGCTCAACTGTTGCATTAGTTGGCTCTTCTTCAATTATTATTGCCTCAGCTGTGTCGGCAGGGACAGCTTCCTTGGCAAGTTCAGCTGCGACTTCTTTGGATTTGTGACTCAGGAAAATGTCTCCCATCCAGCTGCTGTAAGGAGCTTGTTGGCAGATTCCCAGATTTCAGCTGGGTGCGGCTTGGGGTATTGCTGAGACACTTCTATAATTCCTCTGATGAGATCATTCTGGTGTAAGTATGCATCCTCCAGACTTCCAAAGCCAAAGGTGTGCTGGAGGCGTGCTTCATCTGTCTTCAATTTCTCATAAGAGAAAGTCTCTATCAGCTGCTCATTCTGGTACCAAGTTGCCATCTTGGTAGCCAGATAAAACTTGAGTTCTCTAACTTTGACGAGGGCGATGGGCAGGTGCGCTAGAATCGGATACTGAGTTAGAACACTCTTGATCCCTGCAATGCGCAAGTCCTCGTACATGGCTTCCATAAAGGCTGAGCCAGTGGAGTTGAGGGATGGAGAGGCAGTAGAATCACTCTCTTTTGATTCTGAGGTGTTTTGAGGAAAAGGTTCAAATGGGTTCACAGTAGGCTGTGAAGAAGTATCAGCCAACTGCGTGGGCGATTGAATTTTGGGTGAAAGTTGTTTTGGGGGTGAGCTGGGATTAGTGGAAGAGGGTTCAGCTTGGGTGTCAGCTGGCTGTGAAGGAGTTTCAGCCAGTTGAATATCTTCCTGCTCTCTTATAGGAGATGGCTCTTTGGTTGGAGAGCTGGGTGGAGGGGAAGGCTGTTTCGGCGGAAAGCTGTGAGGTGGTGAAGGTTGGGGAGAGCTCCTTGGATTATCTAGCTCGTCCTCTAAGCTGGATGACAATCCATCATTCAATCCCATCTCGGCCAAGATGTTTGATCCGTATTGATCGAAGGCTGACACTGGCTGTGGGGAGAGAATCACCATTGCTCGACTTGGAATGACAGTTGTTTTCTTTTTCTTCTCAGCTGGACCTCCAGCTGGTTTGGGGTCAGCTGCCTTCCTCTTTCTTTGTTTCTTCTCAGCTGGAACTTCTGCCTCTGATCCTTCCAGCTGCTTCTTGCTTTTACTCACAGCAGGCTGCTTCTTCAGAAGATCATTGACTTGACTTATTCTTTGGAAAAGAATCTTCGTTTCTGGAAACGGTTCTGAATCAGCCCACTTTACTGTGTGTCCTTTCACAGCTTGCTCTATCAAGAAAGAAATTTTGGAGCAGAGATACAGTGGCTCTAAGGATGAGAACGTCGTCCTGGTGGAGTTGAACTTGATCTTCTCTGACTCCTTGACCAGACGGTTGAGTAAGAAGTCAAACCAGTTGACGTTTGCGCCTTTAATCATGGCAATCATAGGCTTGAGCTTTGGAATGCTGATCTCTCCTTGAGATCCAGCTATCCCTAAGATGCATTTCTGCGTGATATCCAGCAGCAGCCTGTACTTTGGCTTGAGCAGGAGCTTTGACATGCTTGCTCTGTATGGCTCTGGAGAGATAAGCATCTCTCTGCTGAGGAATTCATCCACTTCTTCACGACTGTAATCATCTGGGATGAATCCTCCTTCTCTGGGTAGGTTGAACACCTTTCGTAGCATCTTATTGAGTTTGATGGTGACGGTTGCTGTATCAAACTTTCCGTCTTCGCCTTTGATGATCATGTCAAATGAAGATGAGTAGAAGCCGTCTTCGTCAATGATGTTGAGGTAGAAAAGTGCGGCATCTCTCTTTAGCAACAGCTTGGGCATGGAGGTTGCCCACAGCAAGAGACCGGAGTCTGCAACTAGATCCACCATCTCTTTTAACTCTGAAACATGGAGGTTGGAGGTGGACAGAATACTCTCAAATGATAGCTTTGTCATTAGAGCTTCAAACTGGTTCATCCCTGCGGTTGATTTCTTGGGCGCCATTTCTGCAACTTGTTGAATTTGATCGTGCGAAGAACTTGCAGAGAATAGATGAAGATTTTGTATCTTTGAAATTTGCAGAGATAAAGATGGAGGAGGAAAGAATCCGCGTATCTTTTCCATATATATCAACTGCCATATAGGATCAACGGTTGAAATTGAATCAGTTGATATTCTGATCAACGGCTGGGAGAGATTCACTCATCACGTTTTGCTGACGTGCTTTCGGCGAGTGTATTACAACCGCGCGTGAGGCAGTTCAAACGTTTGACGCTCTGCCTCGAATCTGTCGTGCTGCAGTACTATGCACACTTTATAATTAATGCGATGGGAAAGGAAACTTATCAAACAATTTAACTAAGGAATGTCTGTCCGCTTAACATAAGAATTCAAAATAATTGGACTTTATATAGCATATTCCTCAGAGCAATTATTGCATGAGACGCAAACCGGTCAACTTGGACACAGTATCCAGCTGATATCACAGCGGTCTTCTCCTTTGTTTGATTGACAGTTCTCCTCAGCTGAGTATTTGGAGATTAGCTTGAATTTCCTTCAGCTGAGTTCCCTTTATCTCTTCGACTGATGTCCAGCTGAGCTTGATTCCCTTTTTTTTTTGCTGGGAAATCCTTCTGAACTGAGCTTTGGGATCCAGCTGAGTTTGTTCCTCCTCAGCTGGATGAGCTTTTCTTTGTCCGGTTTGAGCAGTCCAAATAATCCACACATCATTTTGATTGCTCCGCTGGATCAGGTTTCCCTTTAGCTGGTGATTCCAGCTGAGTTTTATCTCGGTGAGTGCATCCTGTTGGGTATTCTACTTGATTTTTCTGAATCTTTCCAGCAATGTAGAATTCCCCCTTGATATGATAGTAGGTGGCTTTTTCTTCAGTTGCATCCTACTTCCTTGAGCGGATTTTCTCATTATTGGCTCATTCATTTGATAAGGTCAGCTGTCCAAAATCCAGCTGATTCATCTGCTGCTTCTGAATACTTCTCTTGAGACCAATATACTCAGCTGTATGACTGGCTGAATCTTCAGTTATGTATCCAGCTGTCTTTATTTCATAGCTGGTCCCAGTTAGCTAGCTGGGTTTCTTTATTTTCTTCGTCGGTTGATTCAATAAGATGTTTCAGACATCTTAATCAGAGCAATCATCCTCATCTGAGTCAGAGAAGGAGATTTGATCATCATCCGTTTCGCTCGATTCGAACCTTTTATCCTTTCTCCTAGAGGATGACTCAGCTAGGTTTCTCTTTAGATAGAGTTGCTTGTCGTGATGAACCTTCACGATATTCTTGTACCTTTCCTTACTTTGTTCCAGCTGATTAATGCTCCGTACAAGCATGGCAACTTCTTCGTTCAAATCTTCTTTGCTCATAATTCTGAGCTCCTTGTTGGTCCTTCCAAGCTGAGCTGATTGAGCTTCTTTCCATGGCTTGATCCTCAGCTCTGCTTCATTCATTTGGCTGGATGAATCTCTGATTGAGATCCCCAGATCAAATTCGTTGGCCTTCAAGATGGAGAACAATTTTTCCGTCTCCATGCTGCCAAGATCAGTTCTGCTTTGATGAACCACTTTGTGTGTACACCATTCTGAGGAGAGAGCTGCAAGAACTTTCAAGTTCTTATCTCGAACTGTATATTTCCCAGTTCGGATCGTCTCGATCTCGATGACGAGGTTGGAGAATCTGAGCTCCATTTGATCAATGGACTCATAGGGGAGTTGCTTGAAATTGTCGAATTTCTGGCATGCAACTGAGAATTTGTTCTCTTGAATTTCCTCTGAGCCTTCACACAGCTTGGCTAGAGTGTCCCACATCCCCTTAGCTGTCTCGCAGTTGATGATCTTGCTGAGATAAGCGTTCGTCACTATTGAGGAGATGACGTTGCGAGCGTAGCTGTCCAAACCAGCTTGTCTTCTTTCTTCTGGAGAGTACTCCCTTTTGGGCTTCACAACTTGCCGGAGTACTGGTTCAGCTCCAGGTAAGGTTTCTGCTTGTCTTTCTGATTTCATGATGATGATGGGTCCGTCAGTGATAACATCCCACATCATGTCGTGATACGCACTCAGAAAGCTTTTGAGTCGGAACTTCCAGATCTGATAATCATGGACAGAGAATGTCGGAAGATTCCTACACAAGGAAGATTCCATGACAGTATGCAATATAATGATTAAAAAAATTCGAAACTTTGAAGGATCTGTTCAGGTGACCACTATCAGCAAAGAGGCTGACTTGACACAGAAAAAGTGATCTTTTGAACCATTGCTCTGATACCAATTGATGGTCCCAAGACGGATACCTTGGTGTAGAGGGGGGGGTGAATACACCAAGGTTTAAAACCTTTCCAATTAAAACTCTTTTCAGTGAGCTGGCTGTGTTCGATCCAGCTGGAAGACAGCTTGATCAACACAGCTGGCTGTGTGCGGAATGTGGTGGGATTTTGGAAAGTCCGTATGTTGCTTCAAATATATTGCAAAGCTGTGTTTCTCTTTTTAGTTAGTCAGTTTATGCAGCTTGAAATAATGCTTATGAGGGGTTAGCTGGATGCATAAATAAACAGGAAAGAACAAAGCAACTTAACGTGGTTCGGAGAAACTACTCCTACGTCCACGACCAGAAACCTCTGGTAATCCACTAAGGATACCACTGACTTTTCGCGCAGTCAGCAAGCGTTGCAGCTTAGTTCCTCAAGCTGGATACAAGTTTACGCGTACTGTAGCGAAACGTAACCAGTCTGTTTACGGGCACAGCTGAAGCCTACATTCAGTTTACGGGTACTGAAGAACCTAACCTGTAGTTTACGGGCACTACAGAACCTCAACCTTAACTTAACCTTTTTCTGGGTTTGAGTTTGGGGTTTCCAACTATGAACGAGTTCTTACAATGAAGAACTTTGAGTATGATGAACTCGTTCAAACTAGGCTTAAGATGGGAAGGATTATATGCCTAGATACTAGAGGGAGAGAGCTTCAGCAGCCTGAGAATGAATAATAACTCATAAGAATGACGGCTGCTGGATCTTGAAGCTTTTCTGAGAGATCTCTTGATCTTTGGTTAGACTTCTTCCAATGAAGTATGTTGATCTCTCTTGAGTATATTCTCTCTCGTAACTTCTCATTTTCTGATGATGAAGAAGACTTCTATTTATAGGGAGAGCTTAGAACTAGCCGTTGGAAAGAGCCGTTCTGAATCTCTACCTAACTTCTGACAGGATTGACTTGTCTTCTACCTTGATTTCCTCGTAAAGCAATCCTAGGTCTGACTTCTAGGTGCTGAGGTGTCGAGTTCCTGATGATCCGGATCAGATCTGACTTTATCTCAAGTTCACTTCGACTCTGTTGTGCTTGTGACTCTGAGCTGTCTTGAACTCTGCTGGATCTTTGACGCTGAGCTGAGTCTTGAACTCTGCTGGGTCTTGACGTAGAGCAGAGTTGTCACACGAGCTGGGTCATTCCTACAGCTGTGTCTGGAAGAACTTGATCGTCTTGAATCTGGATAACGTTGCTGATCACTCGACTTGGCTTACCCTGCTGTGTACTCAGCTGGGTCTTCTGCTGTCTTCAGCGACCACCTGTAAACTTAGAAACTCTATAAGCTCAAACAGGCGAGCTGGAAAAACACTTGGGTTTGTGCAAACATCTACTTGGTTGGGGTCAGCTGGGTTTTGGTATCACTTCAAAACTCTATTAATTTTCCCAACACCCATATTCAATGAAGCTCCAACAACTCTCTTACAAGAAATTGAATTAAAGTACCTTCATTTATGTTGGTGTCATTTTTTTTTTACCTTAAATTCCTCTTCAATTCAGTACGTGCATGTCCTCTCAATTTTTATCTGCCACTGTATATATATATATGCGTGTGTACGTGTAAAGAAGAGAGAGAAAAATTGAAAAAATAAAGAAGAGAGAGAAGAGAGCATCAATTGACTTAAAAGGAGTGAGAGAAAATTATATTTTATTTATTAATAACAAATGGTCAACATCACCAATTTTCTCTCACATGTGCAAGGATATTTATGTCTTTTAACCCCAAAATGGCCATAAAACTTCTACTTTAGTTTTATGAAAAATGGTCATATATGAGTATTAAGACAAATTTAATTTTGGTCTATAAATATTAAGTGTGATAATAGGAAATATTTAACAATGTACCAACAATGTAACAAAAAATAAATATATTATTAATCATCCTATATTAAATAGATAAAATGAGAGATTGATTTTATTTTTTTTAATTTCTAAAGTCTTGATTAATTCGGATTATGTTCATTTGATCATGGTATAGTGTAATTGTTAATAAAAACGATCGAATTACGATTAATTTCCACTATACCAGTCCAATTGTGGAAATTAATTCGGATTATCTTGTTTTGATTATGGTCTAGTGTAATTGTTAATAAAAACGATCGAATTGCGATTAATTTCCACTATACTAGTCCAATTTGTGGATTAATTCGGATTATCTTGCTTTGATGATCATGGTCTAGTGTAATTGTTAATAAAAACGATCGAATTACGATTAATTTCCACTATACTAGTCCAATTTGTGGAAATTAATTCGGATTATCTTGATTTGATCATGGTCTAGTGTAATTGTTAATAAAAACGATCGAATTGCGATTAATTTCCACTATACTAGTCCAATTTGTAGAAATTAATTCAGATTATCTTGATTTGATCATGGTCTAGTGTAATTGTTAATAAAAATGATCGAATTACGATTAATTTCCACTATACTAGTCCTTTTCTTTGTGGAAATTAATTCAGATTATCTTGATTTGATCATGGTCTAGTGTAATTTTTAATAAAAACGATCGAATTACGATTAATTTCCACTATACTAGTGCAATTTGTGGAAATCAGATAATGTTGATTTGATCATTGTCTAGTGTAATTATTAATAGAAAAGATCGAATTACGATTACTTTCCACTATACTAATTTGTAACAAAAAAAAAGACGCCAAAAAAAAGTACACTAGTGATTTAAATATTTTTTTGTACTCTTCTTAATTTTTTTTAAAAAAATCGAATTGCACTAGTGTAGTGTAATTGATAAAAAAATCGAGTTTGGGTTAAAAAAAATTTTACAACTTATTGCGCCTAGTGAGAGTCGAACCTGAGACGTATATGTTGTAATTAGAGTATTGTGCCACTGAGGTAAGTGGCGGCCTGCGAAATATCTTGCAAAATAAGTTCCTTTACATGCTTTCGACCTTTCGAATTTTATTTTATTTTCGGTATTATTTTGTGATTGATTTTTATCCATAATTAATTTTTTATTTTGTTTCCATTATTATACCTAATTTCCACCAAATTGGAGATTCTTCAAAATTAAATCATATTTCGAATTATAGTTTATTTTTTAAATTATTTTGTGATTTGTGGAGGGAAATATAATCCTAATATAATCCCACTAATTTTGGAACTAATTCGTGAGAGGGAAAAAATATTATCCTAATATAATCCCACTAATTTAGGAACTAATACATGGGAGGGAAATAATTACTTAGGCGAGAGATATTTTGTATACTATTTCCATGGAATATTATTTTTTTAAATTTTAAATTCATTATAGTAGTTGAAATTAAATTAAATTTAATTTAATTAAATACGATACTTTGAAATCGAATTAATATACTTTAAAATTGCATTATATATATTAATTGAGAAAAAATTATTTGATTTAATTTAATTTATTTTCTTTAATATTCAACTTGTAGTCGGAATATTATGAAATTGAATTAATGAAATTTCATTTGCTTTATAAATATTAATTAAGAAAAAATATATGTTGCTATATTAAATCTATAATTAAATATAAAATGTATTATAATTTTTTTACTTATTTATAATGGTAGGAATATTATGAAAATGATTTAATATAATTTTAATAACATTATATATATTAATAGACATAAAAAAAGATTTTTTCTAATATAATTATGTAATAATTTTATAAATATATTTCGACCATTTTGGAGGGGAAAAAATAGAGGGAGAAATAATGTAGATAGATTTGGCGCCTAAATGAAAGATTATGGAGGGAAATTAGATTAGGGACATAATTGGCACAAATAAAAACTAAAAAAAAAACGACCAAAAAATATAAATGAACCGACCGGTTTTTGGAAAAACAACCGGATGGTGGCTGGCCACCGGGTGGCCGAATATCACTACCCTTTACTAAATTGGT
Source organism: Agastache rugosa (assembly GCA_031470985.1). Lineage (NCBI taxonomy): Eukaryota > Viridiplantae > Streptophyta > Magnoliopsida > Lamiales > Lamiaceae > Agastache > Agastache rugosa. Next base: position 11,235,398 of record CM062607.1, read on the forward strand.
ATTTGCACGCGCGCGCGTACACACACACATATATATGTATATATATATATATATATAAATTTTCTATCTCATATCGTTTTTACAATGCAACTGTACCTATTGGAAAGCCTATCAATAATTAAAATCAATGTGTATTTTTCTCATCTTTTAATCACCAATTTAATTTGGTCAATTAACTAGTATATCACCCCCACGACGTCGGGGATTCATTTTATATATCATAAGTAATTTTTTCTTAATTTACAATAAAATTCCTACATTATCAATAATTTTACATGTCTATAAATTATAACTAACTGTAATAATTTTACATTTTATATGTGTTGGTCCCAAAAGACGGATACCTTGGTGTAGAGAGGGGGGTGAATACACCAAGGTTTAAAAACTTTTCCAAGTTAAAACTCTTTTGAGTGAGCTGGCTGTGTTCGATCCAGCTGGATGGCAGCTTGATCGACACAGCTGGCTGTGTGCAGAATGTGGTGGATTTGGAAAGTCCGTCTGTTGCTTCAAATATATTGTAAAGCTCTGTTTCACTTTTCAGTTAGTCAGTTTATGCAGATTGAAATGTATGCTTATGAGAGTTAGTAACATGCATAAAACAAAGCGATAAATAACAAGAGCATTTTTAACGTGGTTCGGAGTAACCCCTCCTACGTCCACGACCAGATTCACTGGTAATTCACTACCACTTGGTTTCCAAGTACCAAGCAACTTCACAACTCTAACCCGAGCTGTGTTCCAACGGTTGCGGGCACCGTCAAGCCTACACCTTCGGTTCCGGCACCGAAGAACCTAACCACTCGAATTACACGCTTCGAGCAAGCGTACCTTTACCTAACCTTTCTGGGTTTGGGTTTGGGTATGGTTTTCCAACTATGAACGAGTTCTTACAATGAAGAACAAGGAGTATGATGAACTCGTTCAGACTAGGCTTAAGATGTTTATTCTGATCTATTCTGCCTATGACTGAATATGTGAACAACTAAGAACACGGTGGTAGTGGGTGTTCTAGAAAGATTTGGCTTTGTAGATCGTTGTTCATTTTTCTGTTTTCTTCTATTTCTTCAGTCGTCTTGCCAGCCTCACCAGCTTCTTCTATTCAATGGTGAGGAGGTATATATATAGGTGGAGATTCAAACTAGCCGTTGGAAGAGAGCCGTTTGAATCTTACCTACTCTTGTTGACTTCTGGCCTTTACCTACGAAGTAGGTCTGCATCTGCAGAGGCTATTCCTTCTCTGATTTGACTGCGTCAGACAAGATCTTCTGACATCGGGATCTTGTCTTGGAGAAGGTCTTCGTCTTCGAGCTGTCAAGCGTCTCTGCTGTGTCTTCAGCGTCTTGGACTCTGTTGCGTCTCGACTCTGAGCTGTATCTTAGACCTGTGCTCTATCATCAACCTCAGCTGTGTCTTCATCCTGAGCTGTGTAACTGACCTGAGCTGTTTAGACCTGAGCTGTGTCATCGACACTAAGCTGGGTCTTTTACACTGAGCTGGGTCTTTGACACTGAGCAGGGCTTCCGTCACTGAGTTGGGTCTTGATACTGCAGGATCTTTGACTCTACTTGGTCTTGCTCTGCTGAGTCTGCTCTGCTGAGTTCTTAAGCTGTCTGCTTAGCTGTGTCTTCTGCTGTCTTCAGCGTATCTACCTGTAAACTAAGAAACTCTATAAGCTCAAACAGGTGAGCTGAAAAATGCTTAGGCTTGTGCGATCATCTACTCGGTTGGGGTCAGCTGGGTTTTGGTATCCAATCAAAACTCTAATAATTTTCCCAACAATTTCCCCCTTTTTGATGATGCCAAAACCTAACTGAGAAAAACAACCTGCTTCCCCCTAAATGAGAAAGTGGGTTTAAAAGATTTCAGCAGAAGATTAAATTCAGAGTTCAGTGCCTGGACAAAGAGTTATTGTCATCAAGGTGAGCTTGAGAGCAAAAAAAAAAATATTTCAGTTTTATTAATCCATAAAAGATGATTACAAGAGATACAGGATCAACAAACTGAAAAATTGACAAAAACAATTTAATCCCAGTTAACTGGGTCTCCATTTCTGCTGCTGCTGCTGATTCTTCATTCTATCTTCTTCCAGCTGCTCATCTGTTCTTAACCTGTATCGGTTAAATATCATCTGCTCCAGCTTCCTGTATTCTTCTTCGTTGTTTGCCTTGGAAATTTTCCTCCTGATAGCCCATCTGTTTACTTCAGCAATAATCTTTGATTTGTCAGGAAGTTGAGTTCCAGGTATCAACGGAGGCTGGATATGATACAGCTGGGGAGCGGTGAGCTGGATCTTCGCAGTATTTGCAGCGTTGAAGAATGCCTTTGCCGTCATCCTGTCTTGATGAAAAAGCTCATTTAGATGTATCATGAAAGCAACATCTGGGGGCGTATTTGGGTAAGCTCCCAGATAATAGAAATCTTCGATGAACTCAAACTTTGTATGTTCCCAGTCGTCGTTTAGCTCTTCTGGGATCCATTCATCTACTCTTCTCCAGTTCATCGGTATCTGAGACTTTTTCTTTGCAGCTCTTATGCTTGCTCTTTTCTTCTGCTGCTTCTTTTATTCGGCATTTAGCAAACTTTCTTTCTTCTTCTGCTGATCTTGGAGGCTTTTCATCTCTTGCTTTTGCTGAGTTACAAAGTTGCAGAGCCAATGAATATCATTGAACTGTTCTGGCGTGGCTCCGCTAGCTTTGGCAAGAGGGATGATCATTCTGCTCCATTTCCCTTTCCGTCCAGCTGGTTCATCTGCCTCCAGCTCAGCAACAAGTTCGTCAATCTTCTCGATCGCATCACTTGGACTTCAGCTACAGCTTTTCCTTTGCCCGTCTTTGAAGTTTTTCTCTTGTCATTACCTTCCCCCTTTTTTGGCATTATCAAAAAGAGTGGAGGAGAGGTTGACTACTGTCTCATTCAGCTGGGCCAAGGCTTTGTCAATATCAGCAATCTTTGCTGAGTTGTCTGCTGTGGCGAGATTGAGCTGTGCTGTGCTGCTGCTTCCAGCTTTGAACTGATTGTCCAGCTCTTTGTAAAGATTGAACAGCTGGTGGATGTCAGTTCTGTGGGAGAGAGTCTGCTGTTGGAGAGCGTCCAGCTGGCTGGATAAATCGATGACGCGGCTTTCCAGCGGAGCTTGGAGGTTTGAGATGATCTCAGGGACTCTCTTCTCTAGATGATTTGAATTATCAATACGTTGAGAAACGAGAGACTGTTTGAGATCTCTGCTGGTGCTTTCCTGCAGATTCTGGGCGAATCTGTGCACTTCATCAATGGACTGTCCATTACATTGGACTTGTCATTCAATAGCTGTGATGCGCAGAAGGGTGTCAACATTTGATTTGAGTCTATCCTGAAAAAGGATTTCCTCGACTTGTTTGACGATCTCGTCCTTCATTGCATCAGAAATCACAGTAGGATCCGTCTGGGTCCCGGATTAGGCTTGGCTGGGTTTTACTGCCTCGATCTCGACCAGTGAGCGAGTGTCATCGGCAATTGGACTCTGTGGGGCAGCTTCGGTTGGCTCAACTGTTGCATCAGTTGGCTCTTCTTCAATCATCATTGCCTCAGCTGTGTTGGCAGGTACAGCTTCATTGGCAGTTTCAACTGGAACGATCCAGCTGAGATTGTGTAGGTAGGAGTTGGCTCGAGAAATGACTTCCTCAGAAGGTGGTACTTCATCCTGTTCAACCTTCTGAATGAGGATCTGGATCAGCTCGTCTTGATGCTCAAAAGCATCCTGAAGACTTTCAAAACCAAATATCTCCTGCAGAGCTGCTTCTTCGGCTTTAAGCTTATCAAAAGTGAAGAACTCCACCATTTCTTCATTTACGTACCAAGTGGCCATCTTGGTAGCCAAATAAAATTTGAAGTCGCTTACAGCGACTAAAGCAGCAGGGAGCGAGGCAAGAGAAGGATAATGTTGCAGTGAGCTCTTTATTCCTTGGAGTCTGAGGTCCTCGACCCTCATGACTGTGGCAGCACGTGCAACGGCTCTGGGACTGAGGATTTCGATTTCCTCAGAAGAAGAAGTAGGGCTTGATGGTTCAGCTTGGTATTCATCATCCAGCTGCAAAGGAGCGTCAGCTGGATGGGGTTCTTTAGGTGAGCTGGGTGCTGAAAGATGGGTGGTTTCAGGTATTGAAGAAGTAGGCGAGGATTCTTGGAGAGGTACCTGAGGATGAGGAGGAAGGAGAAGAGAGTGTTGTTGAGGCGGAAGGAGAAAAGAGTGTTGTTGAGGAGGAGATCCAGATGATGTGAGATCAACTGGAGCGGGTTGTGAGGATGCTTGAAGGATTTGGCGAAGTGGAATAGCATCCTCCGGGTCAGGGTGGGGGACCACTATCTGTGGTTCCTCAGCTTCACGTGAAGCAATCACGAACTCCCTTCCTTGATCTGTGCTGGAGGAGGAATCCTGAGCTGTCTCCTCATCGACTGATCTCCATTCGGGCCCACCGGCTTCTCCGTCGTCTCCTCACCGGCTTGCCGGGCCGCCTTAAATTTGAGCTTCTTTTTGGCGGTGGAGATCCGGTGGCCGAGTTTCCTCCGTCGTTTCCTTTTCCCGGTTTGAGAGGGAGAGGCGGTCACGTTTTGCCTCCTGCATCTTCTTCTTCCCTTCTGTCGCTTTCTTCATCAAGTCAGAGAGCTGACTTTGTTTTTCAAAAAGAACTTTGGACACAGGGAACTCTTCTGTATCTTTCCACTTGATTTGCCGTCCAGTTGTGTAGTGTTCTATTATGCACGCCGCCTTGGTGCATAAATAGATGGTCTCCCTACAGCTGAATTTGGTGAAGCTGTCATCTTCGAAGTGAATTTTCTTCGACTCCTTCTCCAACTTTCCCATAAAGTAGGAGAACCAATCCACAGGATCATTCCTGAGGATGGCTATCATGGGCTTCAGCTTGGGTATGCTGATCTCTCCTTGAGATCCAGCGATACCTAGAATACACTTCTGGGTGATATCCAGAAGCAGTCTGAATTTGGGCTTGAGCAGTAGCTTGGACATACTCGCCCTGTAGGGTTCCGGCTTGAACCGCATCTGATCCAGTTCGGCCTGGATCTCTTCTCTGGTGTAGTTGTCTGGGGAGCGGTCTCCAAGAGTTTTCAATCCGAACAGCTTGTTCAATATCCGGTTGATGTTGATGTCGACGTCCCAGGGAGTTGTATGCCCTGTCTTTTCTTTGAGTTGGAGGGTGATGTTGGAGCGGAGATGTTCTTCTCTGTTCGTCATCTCCATGAAGAACTCTGCTACTTCCCGGCGGAAGATGTTCTTCGGACGCGCCGTCGCCCATTGAAGTAGGCCTGCCTTCTCGATGAGATCCAGCACCTCCTGGAACTCCGAGTTCTTGTAGTTCTTGAGAGTTAAACAACTCTCAAAGTGCAGCTTTGACATGAGGTTCTCCGATTGGTTCGCTCCTGGGGTTATCTTCTTTGGTGCCATTGAATATATCTGTATTAAGGAGTTAGAAGAGTACAAGAGAAAAGAGTTTTGGAGAGAGATAAACAAGAACTTGATTTGCAGAAAAATTTCAGAGATAATAAGTAAATATGGCGACGATTTGCTTATCTTTGATATATATATCAACCGTCTATCTTGATGAACGATTGAGATCTTTAGATTTGAATTCAAGATCTGCGGCTGGGAGAGATTTGCGCAACACGTTAAGTGACGTGCGTATGTAGATTGTAGGTCACGCGCGCGTGAGGTAGTCAAAACGTTCTGACTTTTGCCTCGACTTTCCCGAGCTACAGTACCCTGCATGTTTTTCATTAAATGCGATGGGATTCGATTTGCTGGATGGCTTATTGACGAATCCTTCTAAGGAATGTTTGTGAATTTTGAATTTAAATTTAAATAATTTTATCCTTAAATAGCATATTTCTCAGGGAAGTAAATGAAAGACTGCAAACCTGTCAGCTGAACTTTGTAGTCAGCTGATACCTCGGCAGTGTTTCTTTATGTTGAGTTACTCCTTCAGTTTAACTATCCAGCTGAGCTTGATTCCCCCTCAGCTGGTTTCCCTTCCTGAACGGTCAGTTTGGACATAGTATCCATCTGATATTACAGCGGTCTTCTCCTTTGCTTGATTGACAGTTCTCCTCAGCTGAGTATTTGTAGATTTTGCTTGAATTTTAGTCAGCTGAGTTCCTTTTAGCTCTTCGACTGATGTCCAGCGGAGCTTGATTCCCTTTTTGGCTGGGAAATCCTTCTGAATTTTGGGATCCAGCTGAGTTTGTTCCCCATCAGCTGGATGAGCTTTTCTTTATCCGGTTTGAGCAGTCCAAATAATTCACACATCATCTTGACTTGGATTTCAGCAGATTGTGCTTCGATGTGAATTTTCCCAACAATGGATAATCTTGATTTGATAGTAGGTGGTATTTTCTTCAGCTGCATCCTACTTCGTTTGAGCGGATTTTCTCACCATCAGCTCATTTCTTTGATGAAGTCTCAGTTTGTATAGCAAGTAGACAGCTGTCCCTAATCCAGCTGGTTCAAGTACTGCTTCTCTATTCTTTTCTTGAGACCAATGTATTCAGCTGAATGACTGGCTGGATTTTCAGTTTTGTTTCCAGCTGTCTTTATTTCACAGTTGGTCCCAGTCAGCTAGCTGGGTTTCTTCGTTTTCTTCGTTGGTTGAATCAATAAGATGTTTCAGACATCTTAATCAGAGCAATCATCCTCATCTGAGTCGGAGACGGAGATTTGATCATTATCCATTTCGCTCGATTCGAACCTTTTATCCTTTCTCACGGAGGATGACTCAGCTAGGTTTCTCTTTGGGTAGAGTTGCTTGTCGTGATGAACCTTCACGATCTTCTTGTACCTTTCCTTGCTGTGATCCAGCCTATTGATGCTCCGTACAAGCATGGCAACTTCTTCGTGCAATTCTTCTTTGCTCATATTTTTGAACTCCTTTCTGACTTTTTCAGTCTGAGCTGATTGAGCTGATCTTCTTGACTCTGCACTGAGAGCAGTCTCCTTAGCCTTGGGATTCAGCTCCGTTTCATTTATCCGGCTAGATGATTCTCCGCTTGTGATCCCCAGATCAAATTCGTTGGCTTTCAAGATGGAGAATAATTTTTCCGTCTCCATGCTGCCAAGATCAGTTCTGCTTTGGTGAACCACTTTGTGTGTACACCATTTTGAGGAGAGAGTTGAAAGAACTTTCAAGTTCTTATCTCGAACTGTATATTTTCCAGTTCGAATCGTCTCGATCTTGATGATGAGGTTGAAGAATCTGAGCTCCATTTGCTCGATGGACTCGTAGGGAAGTTGCTTGAAGTTGTCGAACTTCTGGCATGCAACTGAGAATTGGTTCTCTTGAATTTCCTCTGAGCCTTCACACAGCTTGGCTAGAGTGTCCCACATCCCCTTAGCTGTCTCGCAGTTGATGATCTTGCTGAGATAAGCGTCCGTCACCGTTGAGGAGATGACGTTGCGAGCGTAGCTATCCAATCCAGCTTGTCTTCTTTCTTCTGGAGAGTACTCCCTTTTGGGCTTCACAACATGCCGGAGTACTGGTTCAGCTCCAGGTAAGGTTTCTGCTTGTCTTTCTGATTTCATGATGATGATGGGTCCGTTTGTGATAACATCCGACATCATGTCGTTTTGCGCGCACAGAAAGCTTATGAGTCGGAACTTCCATATCTGATAATCATCGACTGAGAATATTGGAAGATTCCTGCACATAGAAGATTCCATGACAGTATGCAATATAATGATTTTAACAAGATTAAAAAAAAATTAAGGATCTGTTCAGGTGACCATTATCAGCAATGAAATGCTGACTTGACAGATACAGTGATCTTTTGAACCACTGCTCTGATACCAATTGTTGGTCCCAAGACGGATACCTTGGTGTAGAGGGGGGGTGAATACACCAAGGTTTAAAAACTTTTCCAAGTTAAAACTCTTTTAAGTGAAATTTGTTGTGTTCGATTCGAATTTGGATGGCAGCTTGATCGACACAGCTGGCTGTGTGCGGAATGTGGTGGATTTGGAAAGTCCGTCTGTTGCTTCAAATATATTGCAAAGCTCTGTTTCACTTTTCAGTTAGTCAATTTATGCAGATTGAAATGTATGCTTATGAGAGTTAGTAACATGCATAAAACAAAACGATAAATAACAAGAGCATTTTTAACGTGGTTCGGAGTAACCCCTCCTACGTCCACGACCAGATTCACTGGTAATTCACTACCACTTGGTTTCCAAGTACCAAGCAACTTCACAACTCTAACCCGAGCTGTGTTCCAACAGTTTGCGGGCACTGTCAAGCCTACACCTTCGCTCGGCACTGAAGAACCTAACCACTCGAATTACACGCTTCGAGCAAGCGTACCTTTACCTAACCTTTCTGGGTTTGGGTTTGGGTATGGTTTTCCAACTATGAACGAGTTCTTACAATGAAGAACAAGGAGTATGATGAACTCGTTCAGAGTAGGCTTAAGATGTTTATTCAGATCTATTCTGCCTATGACTGAATATGTGAACAACTAAGAACACAGCTGACTGGCTGGGTGTTCTAGAAAGATTTGGCTTTGTAGATCGTTGTTCATTTTTCTATTTTCTTCTATTTCTTCAGTCGTCTTGCCAGCCTCACCAGCTTCTTCTATTCAATGGTGAGGAGGTATATATATAGGTGGAGATTCAAACTAGCCGTTGGAAGAGAGCCGTTTGAATCTTACCTACTCTTGTTGACTTCTGGCCTTTACCTACGAAGTAGGTCTGCATCTGCAGAGGCAATTCCTTCTCTGATTTGACTGCGTCAGACAAGATCTTCTGACATCGGGATCTTGTCTTGGAGAAGGTCTTCGTCTTCGAGCTGTCAAGCGTCTCTGCTGTGTCTTCAGCGTCTTGGACTCTGCTGCGTCTCGACTCTGAACTGTATCTTAGACCTGTGCTGTATCATCAACCTGAGCTGTGTCTTCAACCTGAGCTGTGTCACTGACCTGAGCTGTTTAGACCTGAGTTGTGTCATCGACACTAAGCTGGGTCTTTTACACTGAGCTGGGTCTTTGACACTGAGCTGGGCTTCCGTCAATGAGCTGGGTCTTGATACTGCAGGATCTTTGACTCTGCTTGGTATTGCTCTGTTGAGTCTGCTCTGCTGAGTTCTTAAGCTGTCTGCTTAGCTGTGTCTTCTGCTGTCTTCAGCGTATCTACCTGTAAACTAAGAAACTCTATAAGCTCAAACAGGTGAGCTGAAAAATGCTTAGGCTTGTGCGATCATCTACTCGGTTGGGGTCAGCTGGGTTTTGGTATCCAATCAAAACTCTATTAATTTTCCCAACAATATGTTGTAAGTAAAATTTGAAATAATTGTGATAATTCATTGTCCAAAATGATCATGCTTTTTATTTAAAAACTAATTTATATCACACAATTATATATTTTGCTATCAAAGAATGAGAATGACTAATAATTACATTAATTTGAAAACAAAGCAAACCGTATAAATGTATAAATAAGTTTACAACAAACATAATAAAGTAGATTAACGTAGTATTATTCATATTGACATGTTTAAATATATATTTCCATTATATCCGGATACGTGTGTTTGTAATTCCATGTGATTAAGAGAATGAACATGATCATTAATTCATTACGGAATTAAAAATTGAGAATATGAGGCGTCGCTTTGAAAACTTAAATTGAATTAAAAATTGAGAAGAACAACTTAATGAACACGGCTACGTAAAATCAATATTCAGTACATTTTTTATTTTTCAATATAACTTTCAATACTCCCTCAAAAAAATATATATATAACTTTCAATACACAATTTTTTTAGAATAAACTTTCAATACACAGTTTCCAACAAAATTTAATTTAATACTATGAGAACAAAAACGTTGGTAATTGAAATAATAAATTGAATGAAAAATAATTAATTAATACATAAAAATTGGAGTACAATTTAGGTGGGAAAATTTCCTTTAGCTACTTAGTTTTAGTATAATATATAGATTAGTTGGATAAATAAATATTATATTTTTTTATGGCAAATTTAATTTGACTAATATATATAAATTTTCTATCTCACATTGCTTTTTCAATGCAACTACATCTAATGCAAAGCCTATAAATACTTAAAATCAATATGTATTTTTATCATCTTTTAACCACCAATTTAATTTGGTCAATTAATTAGTTGGTTAAATAAATAATTATATTTTCTATTGCAAATTTAATTTGACTAATATTAATTTGGTCAATAATTAAGTTTAACAAATAAATAAATAATTACTTTTTATATGAATACCAATTCAGTATGCGAGTTCAATTTGATTTTTTTGTTGCAAAAATAATGAAATATATTGGCATATATATATATATATATATATATATATATATATATTCAACAGATCCAGTTTCAGTAAGAATTGCTTCAAAATATTCTCGACTTTTCTTTCCAAAGATTGGTAGCATATCTTTATTAAGATAGCTTTGTGCCAATTGATTTGGAGAAAGACCTTTTAGATCTTTTTCAATTGGAAAACAATTAATATATCTCAAAATAATATATGGGTATCTAATCTCTTCTTTTGAACCCTTTTGAAGGAAGATGGCGTTTTTATAGTATTGAATTTCATATGCCATTTCATCTTCTTCAAATTCTTTGTTAGGATTATATTTCGGAAAATCTTTTAGATCAAGAAAATCATCATCTGATTTTTGTTGATCATTTGATTTCTGTTGAGAAGGCTTTTTAGCCATATTTGATGAAGTTGACTTTTTAGTCAAATTAACCATTGGTCTTTTGCCCATGGACCGTTGTTTTACCATGGTGTTCCAAGCTTCTGCCCTGCAAGAATTCTCTGGTTAAAAAATCTGGTAATGAATTAGATTTTCCAGCAATATGTTCAATATCAAAATCAAAACATGCAAGAATGGATTGTCATCTAGCAAAAATTTGTTTTGATGCAATATTTTTAACATCTTTTAAAATAATATCTTTAGCTGATTTACAATCAACTCTAGTTAAAATTTTTTTATTGAAAATATCACTTTCAAATTTAGTGATACATTTGACAATGGCAAGTAATTCTTTTTTAATAGTAGAATAATTCTTTTGAGAGTCATTCCAATTTCCAGAAGTAAATCTGACTAGTTCTTCTTTAGAACTGTTGGAATTCTTTTGTTTAAGGATTCCACCATATCCGATTTCAGATGCATTAGTTTCAATTATTTTAAATGCTTCAGAATTAGCAATAGACAAACATGGGAGTTCTTTAACTCTTTCTTTTATTCTTAAAACAGCTTCTGTATGCTTATTAGTCCAAGGTAAAGGATTTTTCTTTAACCTTTGGAATAATAACTTACAATCTTGTGCAAGATCTTGGTAGAAATCACCTATATAATTTAGGCAACCAAGAAAACGTTGTAATTGATTAAGATCAATTATTTTATCAGGAAATTTATCCGCAAATAAAATTATCCGTTCAATTGGAATAATAATTTTATTCTCAATATAATGACCAAGGAATTTAATTTTAGTCTGAAAAAGTTTAACCTTTTTTATATTTATAGCAAAACCAGCTCTTTTAGTAGTTTGTATAAATATATTGAGATGCTTAAAATGTTGTTCTATATTTTCTGAAAATATTAGAACATCATCAATATAAACTAAAATAAAATCCATATGAGGATTATAAATTTGATTCATAATATTTTGAAATTCCATTGGAGCATTTTTTAAACCAAATGGCATAACATTCCATTCAAAATGCCCAAAAGGAACTGTAAAAGCAGTTTTATATTTATCTTCGTTTTTTAGAAGAATTTGATAAAAACCAGATTTAAGATCGAATGAAGAAAATATATTTCCTTTAAACATTCGATTAATTAAATCTCTTTTATTTGGTAATGGATGTTTTATCCATTTGAGAGCTTTATTAAGCAGTTTATAATTAATAACTAGTCTTGGAGCTCCTCTTTCAATTTCAGCAGCGTTTTCAACATAAAATATTGGACAACTCCATAGACTTTTACTAGGTCTTATTAAACCCTTTTTAAGAAGACTATCATTTTCTTCTTTACAATATTTTAATAATCTTTCATTCATAGCAATAGGTCTAGCTTTAGTGGAAATATTATTTTCATCAAAGCCATCTATATAGGGAAGACTAACTTCATGTCTTTTTCTATTCCAAAAAGCATTTGGAACTTCTGCACAAATTTCATCATTAATTTGTTGAAAAATATTTTTTATCTTATTCTGAATTTTTTCAGAATTAATTTTTTCTTTAATATTTCTAAAAGTTATCTCTTCCTTAAGAGAATAAATAAATTTATTTTTATTTTTAATAACTTTTTGAATTAAATTAATAGATTTAGTAATAGGAACCGATGAAAAAGGAAAATGTAAATTTTTTCCTCTAACCTTGCAAAAAGTCCTTTCTCATTAATTTTATTAATGGGGAAAAGCATTTGGAAAAAAGGTGTTCCTAAAATAACTGGAGTAGAAATATTTTTTATTAAAATAAAAGATGTGTTAAGACAAACTCCTGAGTTACAAATAACAACATCTGATAGTTTGTAATTTACGATGAGTGGTTGCTTATTAGCCGCAGTAATAAATTGAGTAGTTTTTTAATAATATTTTGAAGGGATAATTCCTTCACTAATACAATTAACATCTGCTCCTGTATCAAGGAGTGCATTAATAGTAATAGTAAATTCTTTGTTAATAATCAAAGTAACTTCAGAATACCATTTCTGAGATCGGATTTGATCAATTTTATTGACCCAAATTAAATCCTTAAAAATAATTTGATTAATTTTAGAATCTTCTTCTCTATTGGAGATGACATCATCTTCTTCATCTGATGGTGATGAATCATTCTTCCAATTGTTGATTTTGAGAAGATCAAACCTTTCATTAAGGTTTTTGACTTCAGATTTTATCTGATTAATTTCTGCTTTTAATTCAGAAATTGTGGGTTCTCTTTCACTAAAATTAGCCTTATCTAATATTTTTTGATAAGAGTATAATTCTCTTTCTTGACTAACTTGTTTAGTTAGTTTAGTTTGTCTTTGTTCTTTATTAGAACTAGATGATAAAGTAAGATAATGTTCTATAGCTTTTCTTTTTTCTATAGGATCTATGATTTGATCTATTAGATCAAGAATAAAGTTTTCTTCTTTTGAAATAACATTAATTTCAAGACCCATAAATTTTATAAGACAAACATTACAATCACAATATTCACCACAATCCTGTGGTGTTAATTGTTCTCCTTCTGATTCATTATCAGAAGATTCAACAGAAGAATAATCTTTAATAATATTAACAAAAATATCATCTTGTTCTTCTTCATTGAGAAGAATACTACATAAAGATTCTTTTAAATCTCTATCAATATTAAGATTATTAATTTTCTTTTTAACATAACATTTATTTGCTTTGTGACCAATTTTACCACATTTCCAGCAAACAGGCTTAACATCATCATCTTTTTTAGCATTTTTTATCCTTTTAGGATATCATCTTTTAACAGACTGTTTAGAAGGATCTTTTGGATAAAATTTTTGTTTATTTCTAAACTTATGTTTTTTCTTTTTTCTATTAGGAAAATTTTCAGATTGTAATCCAATTTGATCACAGAAATTTCCAATTATATTTCTATTTTCATTATTTGCAATTCAAGCTGTCTTTTTAGCTTGATATCATTGCAAAGAACAATTCCTTCTGCAGTAATTTATGCAGATATGTCTCCATAAGTGAGTTTTTCCCACTCAATTTTTCCATTAGAAAATTTAGTTTTGAGTTTATTAGAAACTCTTTCTGCAAAGAGTGGAGGAAGTCCTGAAATAAATTTTTCTTTCCAGAAATTCATACCACAATCATTGCAAGTTAGAACTTTAGACATAAAAACATCTTTATACCATCTAAAATCAGATAGTGTTGAACATCTAAGGTTCATAAGCTGTTTTTGAGATCTATCTACTTGAAGTTCATTAACTCCAACAAAATTAGATAAAATAGTATAAATTAATGTATTAACAACATCAGATTCTTCTCTATTAGAGATAGGATCATTAATACTAGCACTAAGAATTTTATTCTTAGCTTCTTTTGAGATATAAAAATCCCACCAACCTTGTAGCTGACCAGTAAAACCAGTTATAATAGCTTGGGCAATTTGTCTATCATTATTACCTTTAATTTTAGCAGCAGAGGAATAAATAAGCATTTGCTTGACAATAGTTTTAATCTGATATTCAGATTTTCCATCAATATTCCATTCTGTAATAGATTCGCCATTGAACTGAGCAAAATCCTTACCTTCTTCAATTTGAAGATCAATTGGTGTAGCTTTTGTATAATAAGGTTTAACATTAGAAACTTTAACAATTTTATTAATTGCATTTCTTCATCAGAAGTTTCTATTGAAGAATTTTCTTCTTTAGTAATAACTGAGATGATTTTAGAACTACTCTCACCTTTTTCAGTTACACTAATTTTTTGAAGTCTATTGATTAAACCATCTAGAAAATCATTATCTTTTTTAGAACTTAATAAGAAATTTTCTTTTTTAAGATTCGGTGGTGGTTTAATCATGAGGGAATTATTATTACATTTTTAATAGGTTTAGGACAAAGTAGTTCTTCAATCCTATTAGTTTGATTACCTAATGAATGTAAAGCAAGATTAGTAAAATTATTTTGCTGTATTAAATTATCAAAATCTTCTTTTCCAGATTCAGTTTTAATAGGAGTAGCATAGATTTCTTTTTCTCCTGTTTTCAAAACAAGAGTTGAAAAGGGTGGATGAATTTCTTCTATCTCTTCACCTGTTTCATGAATGTAAATTTTATATTTTTTCTCTAAAACAGATAAAAAGATTTTATTAGTAAAATCAGGATATTCCTTTTTCTTTGAGGGAAATATAAATTTTCTAACCAAAGAAAAAAATCTAGGTTAGAATTATTTATTATATTCCATTCATCATACCTCTTTGTATAAAAAGATTGTTGACCTGATGATAAGGAACAAAGAAACCATTTTCTTTTTTCAACATTTTCAGTCTTATTAAGACCTTTTTCAATTCTTTTTGAAAAAGAAATATTATTTTTAATCATAAAAACATTACTACTATATCCCATATCAGAAAGAGTTGGGGATCCAGGATTTCTCCTAGAATTCCTACTTTCTGGTATTTCAACCTTATATTCAGGTCGAGATATTTGTTCTGGAGTTTTATTAATCCCAGAAATACTTATCTTTTCAAAATCGGATAAAGGAATAGAAGATGTAGAAGCTCTAGAAGAATTTTTATCTAATTTTAGACGAAATTTTTTAGATTCAAACTTGATTTCAACATCACCATCAACATATTGAATAATGCTTTCAAGTTTTCAATTTCTTCTTTTACAGGTGGGGTTACATTTTCAAGCCTCCAGGTTTCTGGAAGAGTAACCTGATTCCACTGTATAGTTTTTGGTACAAATATATTTCCTTTAGCAGTATCTGTAAGAAAGAGTTGTTTCTCCTTTCTTAGATCTCATTAGATCTGTATTGATATTATAATTAGAAATAGTAGTGTTCATAACTTTATAGCAGATTCTATAAACAAGAACAGTGGTATCAGAGCCAGTAAGCGTGAAGAGAAATTCTTCATCAAGAATTTTGTAAAATTTATAAGTTAAAGTTTGTGATTGCTCTACACGAGTTTTGCTCTAAGTCAGGTATCTGTAAAACCTGTAAAGCCTAAAGGGTAAAGTAAGATTAAATCCTTGACAGTATCAATCAATAACTTTAATGAATAAATTAATACGAACATTCTCAATGAAGAAATCATCTTCAAGTAGTTCAGAGAACTACAAGAATAAAGAAATCATCCTTTCTAAAAATTTTGAGAGACATTTACATGACTGGAAATTATCAGATATTTCTCAAACTCAAATTTATTAAAAAGAAAGCTTTGAATTTCGAAGCAATTATGTTGTAAAAACAATAGAAAAATCAATCCCATTAAATGGAGGATTTGATTCTTTCAATTTGCTTACAAAAGATCTAATTGAAGATCATAAATTACAAAAGTTTAAATTCCTTCATCTCGGAATGGTCCAAATTGGATTAAAACCGTTAACAAGAGATGGATTTAATGTTAGTGCTTTAATTATGGTAAGAGACCAAAGACATCTACAACTAGAAGATTCTTTATTAGGAATTGTTGAATCATCACTTTGTGATGGCCCAATATTTTTTAGTTGTTTTCTAAATTATACAGTTTCTCTTACTCTAAATATAAAACCAGAAGGATTTAAAATGAAATCTATATATATATATATATATATATATATATATATATTATTAAAACGATTGCAAATTCGAGACCTTTCCTTAATTTTAGCTTCATTCGGTATTCATATTTATCTTAAACTCTTATTTTGAGAATTTTTATTCATTTATTTTATGTATATTTAATATAAATTTTCCACAATTATTTTGCACAACCAATATAATTTGGCAAATTAATTTGTTGGCCAAATAAATAGTTTTATTTTTATTGACAATTTTAATTTGATCAATTATTAAGTTGTCAATATTAATTTATTTGATTTAACAAATTTTTAAATTGACGTAAATAAAAGAAAAATATCAACAATATGTATTTTCAATTATAATTATTGGATATATATATATATATATATGTTGGTCCCAAGATGGATACCTTGGTGTAGAGGGGGGGTGAATACACCAAGGTCTAAAAACTTTTCCAAGTTAAAACTCTTTTCAGAGAGCTGGCTGTGTTCGATCCAGCTGGATGGCAGCTTGATCGACACAGCTGGCTGTGTGTGTGTGTGCGGAATGTGGTGGATTTGGAAAGTCCGTCTGTTGCTTCAAATATATTGCAAAGCTGTGTTTCACTTTTCAGTTAGTCAGTTTATGCAGATTGAAATGTATGCTCATGAAGGTTAGTAACATGCATAAAACAAAGTGATAAATAACAGAGCATTTTTAACGTGGTTCGGAGTAACCCCTTCTACGTCCACGACCAGATTCACTGGTAATTCACTACCACTTGGTTTCCAAGTACCAAGCAACTTCACAACTCTAACCCGAGCTGTGTTCCAACAGTTTGCGGGCACTGTCAAGCCTACACCTTCAGTTTCCGGGTACTGAAGAACCTAACCACTCGAATTACACGCTTCGAGCAAGCGTACCTTTACCTAACCTTTCTGGGTTTGGGTTTGGGTATGGTTTTCCAACTATGAACGAGTTCTTACAATGAAGAACAAGGAGTATGATGAACTCGTTCAAACTAGGCTTAAGATATTTATATTCTGATCTATTCTGCCTATGACTGAATATGTGAACAACAAAGAACACGGTCGTCGGGTGTTCTTGAAAGATTTGGCTTTGAAGATCGTTGTTCATTTTTCTGTTTTCTTCTATTTCTTCAGTCGTCTTGCCAGCTTCCTCTTCAATGGTGGAGGAGAGATATATATATAGGTGGAGATTCAAACTAGCCGTTGGAAGAGAGCCGTTTGAATCTTACCTACTCTTGTTGACTTCTGGCCTTTACCTACAAAGTAGGTCTGCATATGCAGAAGCTAGTTCTTCTCTGATCTTACTACGTCTGATAAGATCTTCTGACATCGGGATCTTGTCTTTGAGAAGGTCTTCGTCTTCGAGCTGCTAAGCGTCTCTGCTGTATCTTCAGCATCTTGGACTCTGCTGTGTCTTGATTCTGAGCTGTCTTTAGACCTGTGTTGTATCATCAACCTGAGCTGTGTCTTCAACCTGAGCCGTGTCACTGACCTGAGCTGTGTTTTAGACCTGAGCTGTGTCATCGACACTAAGCTGGGTCTTTTACACTGAGCTGGGTCTTTGACACTAAGCTGGGTTTCCGTCACTGAGCTGGGTCTTGATACTGCAAGATCTTTGACTCTGCTTGGTCTTGCTCTGCTGAGTACGCTTCCGCCGAGTTCTTAAGCCGTTCGCTTAGCCGTGTCTTCGCTCGTCTTCATTGTCTTCAGCGAATCTACCTGTAAACTAAGAAACTCTATAAGCTCAAACAGGTGAGCTGAAAAACGCTTAGGCTTGTGCGATCATCTACTCGGTTGGGGTCAGCTGGGTTTTGGTATCCAATCAAAACTCTATTAATTTTCCCAACAATTTCCCCCTTTTTGATGATGCCAAAACCTAACTGAGAAAAACAATTTACTTCCCCCTTAACAAGAAAACGGGTTTTCAAAAGTTTAAACATACACAGCAGGTAAATTAAATTCAGACAAAAATTCCCAGTTGACTGGGTCTTCAACTCTGCTTCCTCTGCTCGTCCATTTGATGGTCAGTCTTGAGACCATATCTGTTGAAGATGAATTCTTCCAAGTTTCTCCATTCATCTTGATTTTTAGACTTGGAGATTCCTCTTTCGCCAGCCCAGTGATGAACTTCTTTGATAATCTGGGCTTTATCAGGAAGATTCGTTCCAGCTATAGTTGGAGGCTTCAATTGCTTGACTTTTGGAGCTTTGAGCTGGATGTCGTTTCTCTTGGCATAAAGGGCAATTGAACTTGCCATCATTGGATCTGTCTCGTGAAGTTCGAGGAGATAATCCTGGAACGCAGTTTCTGGATCCATGCCTTTGTACTGATTCAAGTAGTAGAATTCTTTGATGAATTCTGATTTGCATCGTTCCCAGTTTTCATTGATATCATCTGGGTTCTTCTTGTCAGTTGAGGCTGCTTGGGCTTGATTCTTTCTAGCTTGCCTGTAGCTCTGCCTTTTCTTCTTTTGCTTTTTCTCAGCAGTCTTGAGCGAATCAGCTTTCCTCTTGATAATTTTATCCAGCTCTTGCATTTCTTTTCTTTGCTCGTTGTGGAAGTTACACAGCCAGTGATAGTCTTTGTATTCTTCAGGCTTTGGCAAGAGCAACCATCTTCTCTCTCCATGTCTCTTTGACTGCTTTGGCTGGTGCAGATGGCTCTGTCTCTTCTTCATCCAGCTCTTTGGCAAAATCGTCGATTTCCCTCTGAATTTGCTGCACAGGTTCCCCCTTAGCTACAGCTTCCTTCTTCATTGTTTTTCCAGCTTCACTCTTATCTTCCCCCTTTTTGGCATTATCAACAAGGGAGGCAGAGAGGTTGGCAACTGTTGCACTGAGCTTGGAAAGAATACCTTCAACATCAGCGATCTTGGCTGAGTTGTCAGCTGTGACGAGGTTCAGCTGGGCATTGCTGCTGCTTCCAGCTCTGAACTGAGCATCCAGATCTTTGTATAAGTTGAAGAGTTGGCGGATGTCAGCGCTGTTGGAGAGAGTGGTCTTTTTGATAGCTTCCAGCTGGCTTGTGATATTTGTTATGTTGTCAACCAGTGGAGCTTGAAGGCTTGAGATGATCTCAGGGACTCTCTTCTCTAGATGATTTGACTGATCAATTTGTTGAGAAACGAGAGATTGCCTGAGATCTTGACTGGTGCTTTCTTGTAGATTCTGAGCAAATTTGTGGACTTCGTCAATTGTCAGTTGTTGCTCTTTCACTTGACAGTCTAGAGCTGTGAACCGCATGATGACATCGACTTGAGACTTCAGTCTGTCCTGAAAAAGTATTTCTTCAACCTCTTTAGAGATTGCTTCCTTCATGGCGGTCGAGAGCTCGACAGCTGAGTCAGTTTGAGTTGCAGAATTAACAAGACTGGGTTTGTCTGCCTCGAACTCGACCAGTGTGCGAGTGTCATCGGCAATTAGACTTTGTGGGGCAGCTTCGGTAGGCTCAATTGTTGCATTAGTTGGCTCTTCTTCAATCATCATTGCCTCAGCTGTATCGGCAGGGACAGCTTCCTTGGCAAGTTCAGCTGCAACTTCTTTGGATTTGACAGCTCCAGAAGATATCTCTCATCCTGCTGCTGTAAGAAGCTTGTTGGCAGATTCCCAGATTTCGGCTGGGTGCGGCTTGAGGTACAGCTGAGATACTTTAATTATACTTCTGATGAGATCATCTTGATGCAAGTATGCATCTTCCAGACTTCCAAAGCCAAACGTGTGCTGGAGGCATGCTTCATCTGTCTTCAATTTCTCATACGAGAAAGTCTCGATCAGCTGTTCATTCTGGTACCAAGTCGCCATCTTGGTGGCCAGATAGAATTTGAGATCTGCAACTTTGACGAGGGCAATTGGCAGGTGCGCCAAGATGGGATACTGAGTTAGAACACTCTTGATCCCTGCGATGCGTAGCTCCTCGTACATAGCTTCCATGAAGGCTGAGCCAGAAGAATTGAGTGATGTAGAAGCAGTAGAATCACTCTCATCTGATTCTGAGGAGATTTGAGCTTTGGGTGATGGTTGTTTTGGGGGTGAGCTGGAATTAGAGGGTTCAGCTTGGTCATCAGCTGGCTGTGAAGGAGCTTCAGCCAGTTGAATATTTTCCTGTACGTTTACAATAGATGAATCTCTTGCTGAGGAGCTGGGTGGAGGAGAAGGCTGTTTGGGCGGAGAGTTGTGAGGCGGTGACAGCTGGGGTGAGCTGGGAAGAGTTGTCTGACTCTTTGAAATGTCCAGCTCGTCCTCTGAACTAGATGATGATTCATCATTCAATCCCATATCAGCCAAGACATTTGATCCGTATTGATTGAAGGCCGACACTGGCTGTGGGGAGAGAATCACCATTGCTTGACTTGGAGTTTCTTCAGAGGAAGGTTTCGCCTTTGTTGGTGGAATGACAGTTGTCTTCTTTTTCTTCTCAGCTGGACCTCCAGCTGGTTTGGGGTCAGATGTCTTCCTTTTTCTCTGAATCTTCTTAGCTGGAACATCTGTCTTTGTTTCTTCCAGCTGCTTCTTGCCTTTGCTCACAGCAGGCTGTTTCTTCAGAAGATCATTGATTTGACTTATTCTCTGGAAGAGAATCTTCGTTTCTGGAAACGGTTCTGAATCAGCCCACTTTACTGTGTGCCCTTTCATAGCTTGCTCTATCAAGAAAGAGATCTTAGAGCATATATACAGTGGCTCTGAGGTTGAATACGTCGTCCTGGTGGAGTTGAACTTGATCTTCTCTGACTCCTTGACTAATCTATTGAGTAAGAAATCAAACCAGTTGACGTTTGGGCCTTTAATCATGGCAATCATTGGCTTGAGCTTTGGAATACTTATCTCTCATTGAGATCCAGCTATCCCTAAGATGCATTTTTGCGTGATATCCAGCAGCCGTCTGTACTTTGGCTTGAGAAGGAGCTTTGACATGCTCGCTCTGTACGACTCTGGGGTGATAAGCATCTCTTGGCTAAGGAATTCATCCACTTCTTCACGGCTGTAATCGTCTGGGATGAATTTTCCTTCTCTGGGTAGGTTGAACAACTTTCGTAGCATCTTGTTGAGCTTGATGTTGACGGTTGCTGAATCAAACTTTCCATCTGTGCCTTTGACGATCATGTCAAATGAAGATGAGTAGAATCCGTCTTCATCAATGATGTTGAGGTAGAAGAGGGCAGCATCTCTCTTCAGCATAAGTTTAGGTATGGAGGTTGCCCATATCAAGAGACCGGAGTCCGAAACTAGATCCACCGTATCTTTTAGTTCTGAAACTAGAAGGTTGGTGGTTGAAACACAACTTTCAAATGATAATTTTGTCATCAGAACTTCGAACTGGTTCATCCCTACGGTTGATTTCTTGGGAGCCATCTCTGCAATCTGTTGATTTTGATCGAGCGAGGATTTTGCAGAGGATAGATAGATGACTTGAAGATTTGAAATTCGCAGAGATAAAGATGGAAGAATTCTCCGTATCTTTTCCATGTATATCAACTACCATAATTGATCATCGGTTGAGATTTAGACAGCTGGTATTCTGATCAACGGCTGGGAGAGATTCACTCATCACGTTCTAACGTGTTTACGGCGAGTGTATTACAACCGCGCGTGAGGCAGTTCAAACGCTTGACATTCTGCCTCGATCCTGCCGTGCTTCAGTACTCAGTAGTCTTTATAATTAATGCGATGGGAATGGAAACTTATCAAGCAATTTAACTAAGGAACATATGTCCGCTTAACATTGGAATTCAAAATAATTGGACTAAAAAAAATATATATTCCTTAGAAAAATAAATGCATGAGACACATTCCTGTCAGCTTGGACCAAAAAGTTAGCTGATGTCGCGGATGTCTTTTCCTTTGCTTGACTGAGTTTCTCCCTTCAGCTGAATAAATCTTCTGGGATCCAGCTGGGTTTGTTCCCCCTCAGCTGGATGAACTTTTCTGGATTCTGCGATCCACGTTTGATCCAACTTTGTTTGATATCCAGAGGATGACATTTGATAGTTCAGCTGGATTTTTCTCTTGATTCTCCACTTGAATCTTCTACTGGATTGACTTTGCCCTCAGCTGATATCACAGCTGTATCGATTTCCAGCTCGGTGGAGTTCCCCCTGAATTTGATAGTAGGTGGCTGTCTTTTCTCAGTTGATTCCTACTTCACTTGAGCCAGTGATTTTTCTCAACAATTACGTTCATCTGTCAACTTGATCTCTGATCTTGAGAAGACAGTCAGCTGTTCCATGATCAGCTGAGTTCACTGCTGCTTTGCGGGGTAGAGTCTTCGATTTCCTGTTCTTTGCATTGCATTCCTGCGCATTGAACTTATCAGGAAAACCGTTGTCACAACAATTGGCTGGGACCAGTACGCTTGACATATTCTTTGATGAGCTTTGAGGCGAGTCATGAGCTTTGATCATCAGCTGTCCTTCTTTCTCAGCACGCTTGATGACATCCTCAATTGCGTCTGTCCCCCCTTGACCTGTTATCACTCCTTCGGCACCCAGTTGTGATTGGGTCTGGCTTTGTTGCTGAGGGTTCCATTGAAAACCCCGAATTGTCCTTGTCTTTTGTGAGTGATACTTCTGGTTGGTCCTTAAAGGGGTCATTTCTTCTTTGGACCTTGTTGACTCCATTTTGATGAGGTCCAATTCATAGCTGGAGTCTGTCAGCTTGATATCTAGCTTGATATCCCGTCTACTGGAATCTTGATGTGAAGCTCGGTTGATTTTTCAGCTTTATAACCAGCTGAGATCCTTCTCAGATGTCTTTTTAGTTGACCTTGATGTCTGTGCTGGATGACATTCTGTCTTTGATTTTGATTCCAGTCAGCTGGATTTATCTGATGCCTTTGAGCTCTGTGATCAGCTGGGAGTTGCTGCTTTTCTTGTTTGATAGGACTGAGCTTGGTGAGCTGGCTTGATTGAGTACGACCTCTTTGATACCTCGATGGTTAGGTTCCAGCTGTGTAAGAATTGGCTGGAGCCATTCTTTGATCTGATACAGCTTAGGCCATCTTCAAGCTCCTTACCATTCAGTCTTCTGCTTGACTTTCTGAGTTTATGATGATGGGTCCGTTAAAGATAACATCCCACATCATGTCGTGTAGAGCACTCAGAAAGCTGTTGAGTTGGAACTTACAGATCTGATAATCATCGACAGAGAATGTCGGATGTTTCCTGCACAAGGAAGATTCCACGACAGTATGCAATATAATGATTTTTTTAAAAAAAAAATTGAGGCGACGAAGGATCTGTTCAGGTGACCACTATCAGCAATGAAATGCTGACTTGACAGATACAGTGATATTTTGAACCACTGCTCTGATACCAATTGTTGGTCCCAAGACAGATACCTTGGTGTAGAGGGGGGGTGAATACACCAAGGTCTAAAAACTTTTCCAAGTTAAAACTCTTTTCAGAGAGCTGGTTGTGTTCGATCCAGCTGGATGGCAGCTTGATCGACACAGCTGGCTTTGTGTGTGTGTGCGGAATGTGGTGGATTTGGAAAGTCCGTCTGTTGCTTCAAATATATTGCAATGCTCTGTTTCACTTTTCAGTTAGTCAGTTTATGCAGATTGAAATGTATGCTCATGAAGGTTAGTAACATGCATAAAACAAAGTGATAAATAACAGAGCATTTTTAACGTGGTTCGGAGTAACCCCTTCTACGTCCACGACCAGATTCACTGGTAATTCACTACCACTTGGTTTCCAAGTACCAAGCAACTTCACCACTCTAACCCGAGCTGTGTTCCAACAGTTTGCGGGCACTGTCAAGCCTACACCTTCAGTTTCCGGGTACTGAAGAACCTAACCACTCGAATTACACGCTTCGAGCAAGCGTACCTTTACCTAACCTTTCTGGGTTTGGGTTTGGGTATGGTTTTCCAACTATGAACGAGTTCTTACAATGAAGAACAAGGAGTATGATGAACTCGTTCAAACTAGGCTTAAGATATTTATATTCTGATCTATTCTGCCTATGACTGAATATGTGAACAACTAAGAACACGGTAAATTTGGGTGTTCTTGAAAGATTTGGCTTTGAAGATCGTTGTTCATTTTTCTGTTTTCTTCTATTTCTTCAGTCGTCTTGCCAGCTTCCTCTTCAATGGTGGAGGAGAGATATATATATAGGTGGAGATTCAAACTAGCCGTTGGAAGAGAGCCGTTTGAATCTTACCTACTCTTGTTGACTTCTGGCCTTTACCTACGAAGTAGGTCTGCATCTGCAGAAGCTAGTTCTTCTCTGATCTTACTGCGTCAGATAAGATCTTCTGACATCGGGATCTTGTCTTTGAGAAGGTCTTCGTCTTCGAGCTGCTAAGCGTCTCTGCTGTATCTTCAGTGTCTTGGACTCTGTTGTATCTTGATTCTGAGCTGTCTTTAGACCTGTGTTGTATCATCAACCTGAGCTGTGTCTTCAACCTGAGCTGTGTCACTGACCTGAGCTGTGTTTTAGACCTGAGCTGTGTCATCGACACTAAGCTGGGTCTTTTACACTAAGCTGGGTCTTTGACACTAAGCTGGGTTTCCGTCACTGAGCTGGGTCTTGATACTGCAAGATCTTTGACTCTGCTTGGCCTTGCTCTGCTGAGTCTGCTCTGCTGAGTTCTTAAGCTGTCTGCTTAGCTTTGTCTTCTGCTGTCTTCAGCTGTCTTCAGCGAATCTACCTGTAAACTAAGAAACTCTATAAGCTCAAACAGGTGAGCTGAAAAACGCTTAGGCTTGTGCGATCATCTACTCGGTTGGGGTCAGCTGGGTTTTGGTATCCAATCAAAACTCTATTAATTTTACCAACAATTTCCCCCTTTTTGATGATGCCAAAACCTAACTGAGAAAAACAATTTACTTCCCCCTTAACAAGAAAACGGGTTTTCAAAAGTTTAAACATACACAACAGGTAAATTAAATTCAGAGTTCAGTGCCTGGACAAAGAGTTATTGTCGTCAGGATGAGCTTGAGAGCAAAAAAGGAATTTTTCATTAATAAAAGATAATATTACAATTTTACATTTTACAAAAATTCAAAAGACAAAAATTCCCAGTTGACTGGGTCTTCAACTCTGCTTCCTCTGCTCGTCCATTTTATGGTCAGTCTTGAGACCATATCTGTTGAAGATGAATTCTTCCAAGTTTCTCCATTCATCTTGATTTTTAGACTTGGAGATTCCTCTTTCGCCAGCCCAGTGATGAACTTCTTTGATAATCTGAGCTTTGTCAGGAAGATTTGTTCCAGCTATAGTATTAGGCTTCAATTGCTTGACTTTTGGAGCTTTGAGCTGGATGTCGTTTCTCTTGGCATAAAGGGCAATTGATCTTGCCATCATTGGATCTGTCTCGTGAAGTTCGAGGAGATAATCCTGGAACGCAGTTTCTGGATCCATGCCTTTGTACTGATTCAAGTAGTAGAATTCTTTGATGAATTCTGATTTGCATCGTTCCCAGTTTTCATTGATATCATCTGGGTTCTTCTTGTCAGTTGAGGCTGCTTGGGCTTGATTCTTTCTAGCTTTCCTGTAGCTCTGCCTTTTCTTCTTTTGCTTTTTCTCAGCAGGCTTGAGCGAATCAGCTTTCCTCTTGATAATTTTATCCAGCTCTTGCATTTCTTTTCTTTGCTCGTTGTGGAAGTTACACAGCCAGTGATAGTCTTTGTATTCTTCAGGCTTTGGCAAGAGAAACCATCTTCTCTCTCCATGTATCTTTGACTGCTTTGGCTGGTGCAGATGGCTCTGTCTCTTCTTCATCCAGCTCTTTGGCAAAATCGTCGATTTCCCTCTGAATTTGCTGCACAGGTTCCCCCTTAGCTGCTGCTTCCTTCTCCATTGTTTTTCCAGCTTCACTCTTATCTTCCCCCTTTTTGGCATTATCAACAAGGGAGGCAGAGAGGTTGGCAACTGTTGCACTGAGCTTGGAAAGAATACCTTCAACATCAGCGATCTTGGCTGAGTTGTCAGCTGTGACGAGGTTCAGCTGGGCATTGCTGCTGCTTCCAGCTCTGAACTGAGCATCCAGATCTTTGTATAAGTTGAAGAGTTGGCGGATGTCAGCGCTGTTGGAGAGAGTGGTCTTTTTGATAGCTTCCAGCTGGCTTGTGATATTTGTTATGTTGTCAACCAGTGGAGCTTGAAGGCTTGAAATGATCTCAGGGACTCTCTTCTCTAGATGATTTGACTGATCAATTTGTTGAGAAACGAGAGATTGCCTGAGATCTTGACTGGTGCTTTCTTGTAGATTCTAAGCAAATTTGTGGACTTCGTCAATTGTCAGTTGTTGCTCTTTAACTTGACAGTCTAGAGCTGTGAACCGCATGATGACATCGACTTGAGACTTCAGTCTGTCCTGAAAAAGTATTTCTTCAACCTCTTTAGAGATTGCTTCCTTCATGGCGGTCGAGAGCTCGACAGCTGAGTCAGTTTGAGTTGCAGAATTAACAAGACTGGGTTTGTCTGCCTCGAACTCGACCAGTGTGCGAGTGTCATCGGCAATTAGACTTTGTGGGGCAGCTTCGGTAGGCTCAATTGTTGCATTAGTTGGCTCTTCTTCAATCATCATTGCCTCAGCTGTGTCGGCAGGGACAGCTTCCTTGGCAAGTTCAGCTGCAACTTCTTTGGATTTGACAGCTCCAGAAGATGTCTCTCATACTGCTGCTGTAAGAAGCTTGTTGGCAGATTCCCATATTTTGGCTGGGTGCGACTTGAGGTACAGCTGAGATACTTTAATTATACTTCTGATGAGATCATCTTGATGCAAGTATGCATCTTCCAGTCTTCCAAAGCCAAACGTGTGCTGGAGGCATGCTTCATCTGTCTTCAATTTCTCATACGAGAAAGTCTCGATCAGCTGTTCATTCTGGTACCAAGTCGCCATCTTGGTGGCCAGATAGAATTTGAGATCTGCAACTTTGACGAGGGCAATTGGCAGGTGCGCCAAGATGGGATACTGAGTTAGAACACTCTTGATCCCTGCGATGCGTAGCTCCTCGTACATAGCTTCCATGAAGGCTGAGCCAGAAGAATTGAGTGATGTAGAAGCAGTAGAATCACTCTCATCTGATTCTGAAGAGATTTGAGCTTTGGGTGATGGTTGTTTTGGGGGTGAGCTGGGATTAGAGGGTTCAGCTTGGTCATCAGCTGGCTGTGAAGGAGCTTTAGCCAGTTGAATATTTTCCTGTACGTTTACAATAGATGAATCTCTTGCTGAGGAGCTGGGTGGAGGAGAAGGCTGTTTGGGCGGAGAGTTGTGAGGCGGTGACAGCTGGGGTGAGCTGGGAAGAGTTGTCTGACTCTTTGAAATGTCCAGCTCGTCCTCTGAACTAGATGATGATTCATCATTCAATCCCATATCCGCTAAGACATTTGATCCGTATTGATTGAAGGCCGACACTGGCTGTGGGGAGAGAATCACCATTGCTTGACTTGGAGTTTCTTCAGAGGAAGGTTTCGCCTTTGTTGGTGGAATGACAGCTGTCTTCTTTTTCTTCTCAGCTGGACCTCCAGCTGGTTTGGGGTCAGCTGTCTTCCTTTTTCTCTGAATCTTCTTAGCTGGAACATCTGTCTTTGTTTCTTCCAGCTGCTTCTTGCCTTTGCTCACAGCAGGCTGTTTCTTCAGAAGATCATTGATTTGACTTATTCTCTGGAAGAGAATCTTCGTTTCTGGAAACGGTTCTGAATCAGCCCACTTTACTGTGTGCCCTTTCATAGCTTGCTCTATCAAGAAAGAGATCTTAGAGCATATATACAGTGGCTCTGAGGTTGAATACGTAGTCCTGGTGGAGTTAAACTTGATCTTCTCTGACTCCTTGACTAATCTGTTGAGTAAGAAATCAAACCAGTTGACGTTTGGGCCTTTAATCATGGCAATCATTGGCTTGAGCTTTGGAATACTTATCTCTCCTTGAGATCCAGCTATCCCTAAGATGCATTTTTGCGTGATATCCAGCAGCCGCCTGTACTTTGGCTTGAGAAGGAGCTTTGACATGCTCGCTCTGTACGACTCTAGGGTGATAAGCATCTCTTGGCTAAGGAATTCATCCACTTCTTCACGGCTGTAATCGTCTGGGATGAATTTTCCTTCTCTGGGTAGGTTGAACAACTTTCGTAGCATCTTGTTGAGCTTGATGTTGACGGTTGCTGAATCAAACTTTCCGTCTGTGCCTTTGACGATCATGTCAAATGAAGATGAGTAGAATCCATCTTCATCAATGATGTTGAGGTAGAAGAGGGCAACATCTCTCTTCAGCATAAGTTTAGGTATGGAGGTTGCCCATAGCAAGAGACCGGAGTCCGAAACTAGATCCACCATATCTTTTAGTTCTGAAACTAGAAGGTTGGTGGTTGAAAGACAACTTTCAAATGATAATTTTGTCATCAGAACTTCGAACTGGTTCATCCCTGCGGTTGTTTTCTTGGGAGCCGTCTCTGCAATCTGTTGATATTGATCGAGCGAGGATTTTGCAGAGGATAGATAGATGACTTGAAGATTTGAAATTCGCATAGATAAAGATGGAAGAATTCTCCGTATCTTTTCCATGTATATCAACTACCATAATTGATCATCGGTTGAGATTTAGACAGCTGGTATTCTGATCAACGGCTGGGAGAGATTCACTCATCACGTTCTAACGTGTTTACGGCGAGTGTATTACAACCGCGCGTGAGGCAGTTCAAACGCTTGACATTCTGCCTCGATCCTGCCGTGCTTCAGTACTCAGTAGTCTTTATAATTAATGCGATGGGAATGGAAACTTATCAAGCAATTTAACTAAGGAACATATGTCCGCTTAACATTGGAATTCAAAATAATTGGACTAAAAAAAATATATATTCCTTAGAAAAATAAATGCATGAGACACATTCCTGTCAGCTTGGACCAAAAAGTCAGCTGATGTCGCGGATGTCTTTTCCTTTGCTTGACTGAGTTTCTCCCTTCAGCAGAATAAATCTTCTGCTTTGGGATCCAGATGGGTTTGTTCCCCCTCAGCTGGATGAACTTTTCTGGATTCTGCGATCCACGTTTGATCCAACTTTGTTTGATATCCAGAGGATGACATTTGATAGTTCAGCTGGATTTTTCTCTTGATTCTCCACTTGAATCTTCTACTGGATTGACTTTGCCCTCAGCTGATATCACAGCTGTGTCGATTTCCAGCTCGGTGGAGTTCCCACTGAATTTGATAGTAGGTGGCTGTCTTTTCTCAGCTGATTCCTACTTCACTTGAGCCAGTGATTTTTCTCAACAATTACGTTCATCTGTCAACTTGATCTCTGATCTTGAGAAGACAGTCAGCTGTTCCATGATCAGCTGAGTTCATTGCTGCTTTGCGGGGTAGAGTCTTCGATTTCCTGTTCTTTGCATTGCATTCCTGCGCATTGAACTTACCAGGAAAACCGTTGTCACAACAATTGGCTGGGACCAGTACGCTTGACATATTCTTTGATGAGCTTTGAGGTGAGTCATGAGCTTTGATCATCAGCTGTCCTTCTTTCTCATCACGCTTGATGACATTCTCAATTGCGTCTGTCCCCCCTTGACCTGTTATCACTCCTTCGGCACCCAGTTGTGATTGGGTCCGGCTTTGTTGCTGAGGGTTCCATTGAAAACCCCGAATTGTCCTTGTCTTTTGTGAGTGATACTTCTGGTTGGTCCTTAAAGGGGTCATTTCTTCTTTGGACCTTGTTGACTCCATTTTGATGAGGTCCAATTCATAGCTGGAGTCTGTCAGCTTGATATCTAGCTTGATATCCCGTCTAATGGAATCTTGATGTGAAGCTCGGTTGATTTTTCAGCTTTATAACCAGCTGAGATCCTTCTCAGCTGTCTTTTTAGTTGACCTTGATGTCTGTGCTGGATGACATTCTGTCTTTGATTTTGATTCCAGTCAGCTGGATTTATCTGCTGCCTTTGAGCTCTGTGATCAGCTGGGAGTTGCTGCTTTTCTTGTTTGATACGACTGAGCTTGGTGAGCTGGCTTGATTGAGTACGACCTCTTTGATACCTCGATGGTTAGGTTCCAGCTGTGTAAGCATTGGCTGGAGCCATTCTTTGATCTGATACAGCTTAGGCCATCTTCAAGCTCCTGACCATTCAGTCTTCTGCTTGACTTTCTGAGTTTATGATGATGGGTCCGTTAAAGATAACATCCCACATCATGTCGTGTAGAGCACTCAGAAAGCTGTTGAGTTGGAACTTACAGATCTGATAATCATCGACAGAGAATGTCGGATGTTTCCTGCACAAGGAAGATTCCACGACAGTATGCAATATAATGATTTTTTTTTTTAAAAAAAATTGAGGCGACGAAGGATCTGTTCAGGTGACCACTATCAGCAATGAAATGCTGACTTGACAGATACAGTGATCTTTTGAACCACTGCTCTGATACCAATTGTTGGTCCCAAGACAGATACCTTGGTGTAGAGGGGGGGTGAATACACCAAGGTCTAAAAACTTTTACAAGTTAAAACTCTTTTCAGAGAGCTGGCTGTGTTCGATCCAGCTAGATGGCAGCTTGATCGACACAGCTGGCTGTGTGTGTGTGTGTGCGGAATGTGGTGGATTTGGAAAGTCCGTCTGTTGCTTCAAATATATTGCAAAGCTCTGTTTCACTTTTCAGTTAGTCAGTTTATGCAGATTGAAATGTATGCTCATGAAGGTTAGTAACATGCATAAAACAAAGTGATAAATAACAGAGGATTTTTAACGTGGCTCGGAGTAACCCCTTCTACGTCCACGACCAGATTCACTGGTAATTCACTACCACTTGGTTTCCAAGTACCAAGCAACTTCACAACTCTAACCCGAGCTGTGTTCCAACAGTTTGCGGGCACTGTCAAGCCTACACCTTCAGTTTCCGAGTACTGAAGAACCTAACCACTCGAATTACACGCTTCGAGCAAGCGTACCTTTACCTAACCTTTCTGGATTTGGGTTTGGGTTTAGGTATGGTTTTCCAACTATGAACGAGTTCTTACAATGAAGAACAAGGAGTATGATGAACTCGTTCAAACTAGGCTTAAGATATTTATATTCTGATCTATTCTGCCTATGACTGAATATGTGAACAACTAAGAACACAGCTGACTGGCTGGGTGTTCTTGAAAGATTTGGCTTTGAAGATCGTTGTTCATTTTTCTGTTTTCTTCTATTTCTTCAGTCGTCTTGCCAGCTTCCTCTTCAATGGTGGAGGAGAGATATATATATAGGTGGAGATTCAAACTAGCCGTTGGAAGAGAGCCGTTTGAATCTTACCTACTCTTGTTGACTTCTGGCCTTTACCTACGAAGTAGGTCTGCATCTGCAGAAGCTAGTTCTTCTCTGATCTTACTGCGTCAGATAAGATCTTCTGACATCGGGATCTTGTCTTTGAGAAGGTCTTCGTCTTCGAGCTGCTAAGCGTCTCTGCTGTATCTTCAGCGTCTTGGACTCTGCTGTGTCTTGATTCTGAGCTGTCTTTAGACCTGTGCTGTATCATCAACCTGAGCTGTGTCTTCAACCTGAGCTGTGTCACTGACCTGAGCTGTGTTTTAGACCTGAGCTGTGTCATCGACACTAAGCTGGGTCTTTTACACTGAGCTGGGTCTTTGACACTAAGCTGGGTTTCCGTCACTGAGCTGGGTCTTGATAGTGCAAGATCTTTGACTCTGCTTGGTCTTGCTCTGCTGAGTCTGCTCTGCTGAGTTCTTAAGCTGTCTGCTTAGCTGTGTCTTCTGCTGTCTTCAGCGAATCTACCTGTAAACTAAGAAACTCTATAAGCTCAAACAGGTGAGCTGAAAAATGCTTAGGCTTGTGCGATCATCTACTCGGTTGGGGTCAGCTGGGTTTTGGTATCCAATCAAAACTCTATTAATTTTCCCAACATATATGTAGGGATAATTCTTGAAATTTGACTTTGTGACGAGATGATCAGACATACACAACAATTAACATCATATATAATGAAATCTTTGACAGATTGTGAGGTAAAAAAAAAGTTTGATTTCTTGCAACTAAAGAAAGTGAAATAAATAAAAAAACACTCTTTTTGATCAATTATCGAAATATTATCACTCCGAAATAATATTAAATTATTTTTAATGTTCATGCTTATATATTGCAAAATAATAAAAAAAAATTGTTAAAAAAAGTATAATAAAATCGAAGAAACAATCTTATTAATGTATTTAATTTTAATAATATAGTTTCCAGTTGATTTTCGACGGGATATACACTAGTTATATATTTATATTGATGTTGCCTTCTTTAATCGTCCTTCCTTTTAATTTTCCGTCCTGTTTTTTTTGAAGGTTTTCATCCATCAAATATTAAATATAATAATAGAATATTTGTTGAGGACTTAAGATATTATCGAGGAGTAAATATCAAATTGGATATAGAATATCTTAATACCATAATTGGGATTTCATCAATTGTTTATTAATTAAATATATAGAATTTATGAATTAAAAATACATAAAATGAGGATTTAAGATAAATAAAAAATAATGAATGGAGGTTGATTAAGATGATGCTTCGAATGCGTAATCGTGTTAATAATATATAGACAGATAGATGCATATTCAACGTGAAAAATTAGGAGAAAAGGGGCAAAAACGTGTACTCGTCTGACAAGGACGGGGTTAAGAAAACGTAGGCCACGTGCGAATTCATAAATTTAGACCCTCTATTCATAATTAAAAAAAATTATAAACTACTAAAAATCTCATCTAAATTATGTTCCGAATCATGTGAATTATTTGTAATAACCTTTTTTATTGCCCTTCTCATATCCAGACAGATTCATACTTTTAAAACATATTAAATACAATAACACAAAGTAAAAAAATTAAAAATAAAAATAAATCAAATAGAGAGAGGCAAATAGCCGATGAAAGAATAGCAAAAAAAAAAGGTTTTTGCTTAACAAAAATTCAATTGGTCAAAAGCAAGAATCGAACAACATGACCTCATATAGATATAATGTGGCTTCACCAACTATATAAAAACAACTTTTGATTATTTGAAGAATTTAAATATATCTATATGGATAGAATATTTTTGGGCTCTCGTTTTTCCGGGACCTTGTATAGACGATCACCGCGCGCACCTTCAAGAAACCACCCTTACCGTCCTACAGTTATTGAAGTTAAAAATGAATGATCGTCATGTTCGTACCCATCGGAATCTCTAGAAGGTCGAAACTTTGTCGTTTTGATCATTTCATTACTCTGTTACACAAACTTGTTGGAAAATTCACCCAACAACACATTAAGTAACCTCTCCATTTTGAGGATGATATTTTTCCACTAATTCCACGTGGGAACGATAATTTGAGTCTTCTTCTTTTTTCTTTTTTTTTTCCCTTTATTTAAATATTCCACTCCGGACTACAAAATCGATTGAGCTGAAAATTGACCCAACAGTGAACATTAGTTCTGTTTAAACTCTCGACCATTAGAAATTTAACTATAATGATCTAATAGGTTATTTATATCAAAATGGTGAAAACGTTGGAAATAAAATTGTATTCCTTCCGTCCCATTAATAACATCCTATTTTTCTTTTTCGTCTATCCCATTGATAACATCTCATTCCAAATTAGGAAATAATTAACTTTTCAAAAGTAGTACTACCCATTTTCTACTCCATTCGTCCACGATATAAAGTTCTACTTACCCATTTATATTTGTCCACAAAAAAAATTCTACTTTACTTTTTATACTATCACACCATCCATTCTCTCCTATATTTACCTATTTTTGTCATTGATGGACCCTACAAATTCTACTTTTATTCCTACAAATTGTACTTTATTGTACCTTTATTCCTACAAATTGTACGTTTATTCCACAAACTGTACCTAATTGTATTTTTATTACACTCACAACAACTCCAACAACTTTCTTAATCCCTGTGTCTAACACACAATGAAATTTTATATTATGGACGGAGGAAGTATTTTTTACTGTTCTTATTAATAATCGTGCCCAAAAATTACGAGACATTATTAATAAGACATGCACATTTTTTATTTTTTTTCTTTTCTCTCACATAAATTGCAATTGTACGGAAGCATCGAACTTACCGTGACAGGGACTTTCCAGAGCATCAGTTGCAAAATCCAATGTGGAAAAAAGAAAATCAGAAAATCTAATTTCTTTTATTTATTAATTATTTAATAGGAGTATTTACTATTGTCCAAAAAGGACAAAGTCGTTGGAGATTTTCCCAATCCAGGCTTTCGGACCTTCCCAAAATAATCCTACGTGGCGGTCACCTCTCGCTTTCGATTAGGTGAGATCTTTACCGGTTTATCAAGTCGCACCAAATTTGCAACCGGATATTCCGGTAGGTCGGCCCCACCTATACATATTTAAACATATAAATAATACCCTCCTTCAGCGCTGACCGCTGAGTCTTTCTTCTCTCCTTTCATTCAACCATTTTGTCTTTCTATATTTTCTCTCACATTTTCTACCTTTTGCCTAACCCTATAAGGTTAGCTCCTCAACTCTTTTTTCGTTTTTTTTTTTCATTTATTTCTTATATTAAGAATTGAACTTAATTATGTGAGTTTGAGTTTATTTCTTGCGCGAAGTATTTGTAATCTGCTTTCGCCGGTTGAAATATATTTGTGGATTAGGTGATTGTTTCGTTGGATTTTCTGTTGAATTGAAATCTTCGAGAGCTGTAGTCGACTAATTTTTATTTTAGTTAATCTGCATTGTTCTAAATAATTTTTATTTATTTATCCTGGTGTTTTTTGCTGCAAGTGATAGGTGGAGTATTTAATTCCGTAATTAATAATTTTTTTTGATGCGTGATCCATGCTATGAAGTGATCCGTGCTATTTCATACTAAATGCTTTTAATTTTTGTGTTTTGATGTAAGAAGAATAATTTATTAATGTAAGAACAATAATTTAGGGTGTTGAAATGCCGCCTCTTGCTTCTGATTAGTGAAACTTTGGAATTGATTGTTGAATTTGAGAGAGTTGACTTTTTGGTGCTCGTGAGTTGTGATGTAGTGTTGCTTACTGCTGTTGTAAAGATTTTTGAAAAAAAAAGGTATTGCTTTGACTTTAATTTATGGCATTTCGGAGTTATTAATGTTGAGCTCATGTTTGATTTTTCTATAACTGCAGATCTTAGCATTCAATCTTTGAACTCATAATTGGAATATTTTCGAGATGTCTCCAACTGTTGATGCTTCTCTGAATGGAAATAATAATGCCAAACATAATGAATCGAGTTCGTCCATTTTTGAAATCGGGGATTCTGATTTGTCCCGGTTGTTGGAGAGACCGAAGGGTGTGAACATAGAAAGGAAGAGATCATTTGATGAAAGATCCATTAGCGAACTGTCGATCTCTTCCCCACCCCGGCAGTTTTACAAAAACAGTGAGAACTCGTCTCGTGTCTTTGACAATTTTGGGAGCATTCACTCCCCTGGAAGGTCGGGAGTGAGCACTCCTAGATCGTTCTATTGTGTGGAGACGCATCCTATAGTGTCTGAGGCGTGGGCGGCCTTGCAGCGATCCATTGTCCACTTCCGAGAGCAGCCTGTAGGGACTTTAGCCGCTTTGGATAATTCGACTGAAGAGCTGAATTATGATCAGGTGAAGCTTTTTATGCAGTTTCACTTATTATTTCTGCTTATAGATAACTTGTGTCCTTTATATGAGAAAGACTTATTTGATTTGAGACTATGATTTTTATTTTTATGTATTATCGATCGTTGTCCAAATTTCAAGATTACTTACTGTATTGGAGGTCTTCATCTGACTGATTGATTAAGACTTGAAGCTCATATCGCATGTTAAGATACATCGAGTCCTTCATTCGTATCTAAATTTTGCTTCCTCCCTCCTCTGCTCTGTCAGCAAACCTTTACAACTTCTTATTTGAATGGTGTGGAAAAATAATTCATTGAGCATTAACAATGTTGTATAAGAAAAGGAAGTTCCGGCTCTAGTAATTGTATTTCTTTGCAAGCTTATTTGTTTCAATGTAAAGATTTGGTGTCATTCTTGTACAGTTTCTAACAAGATAATAACTTATTCGTGTCATTTATAATACGTGCCAAATTTATGTATCGATGATGTGATCTTTGAGACTTTTTGGTGTTCGTTAAATATTTTGTTGTATAAGCTAAAAAGATCAGTTGGTGACAGGTGTTTGTGAGGGACTTTGTTCCTAGTGCTCTAGCCTTCTTGATGAATGGCGAACCTGAAATCGTCAAAAATTTTCTGATGAAAACATTGCGTCTCCAATCATGGGAGAAAAAGGTGGATAATTTCACTCTAGGAGCTGGGGTGATGCCTGCGAGTTTTAAAGTACTCCATGATCCGGTAAGGAACAATGAAACGATCATTGCAGATTTTGGTGAATGTGCTATCGGTCGAGTGGCTCCAGTTGATTCTGGTTTTTGGTGGATCATTCTGCTACGAGCATATACAAAGTCTACTGGTGACAATACGTTGGCTGAAATGCCGGAATTCCAGAGGGGCATTAAATTAATTTTGGCATTATGCCTGTCGGAAGGCTACGATACATTCCCAACCCTTTTGTGTGCTGATGGATGTAGCATGATTGATCGTCGGATGGTGAGAATCATGAAATCTTTCAACTTCTATTCATTTTAAGTACATTATTTGTCACTTTCTTCATCATTTTGAGTCGAACTTGAATATAAATGTATGCCCGTGACATTACAGTTTCTTTTGTTCTGAGGTCCATAGTTGTTACTGAAATTACTAGAGTTGTCCCTAAATTTGATTCGTCGTTCATTAAGTTTCTCTTGTTAGCCAAAGCTTATAGTTTCATCTTTCAGGGCGTTTACGGTTATCCTATAGAGATACAGGCATTATTCTTCATGGCTTTGAGGTGTGCTTTGCATCTACTTAAAAACGACGAGGAAGGCAAAGATTTTTCTGATAGAGTAGTTAAACGCCTGCACGCGCTTAGCTATCACATGAGAAGTTACTTTTGGCTGGACATCAAACAGCTTAATGATATATACCGTTACAAGACTGAAGAGTACTCGCACACAGCAGTGAATAAGTTCAATGTGATGCCCGATTCCCTCCCCGATTGGATGTTTGATTTCATGCCAACTCGTGGAGGTTATTTCATCGGGAACGTAAGCCCTGCAAGGATGGATTTCCGTTGGTTCTGCTTGGGCAACTGTGTCGCGATTTTGTCATCCTTGGCAACTCCCGAGCAAGCTTCAGCTATAATGGATCTCATTGAATCACGTTGGGACGAGCTGGTCGGAGAAATGCCGTTGAAGATATGTTATCCGGCCATGGAAAGCCATGAGTGGAGAATTGTAACGGGCTGTGATCCAAAGAATACTAGCTGGAGTTACCACAATGGAGGTTCTTGGCCAGGTATATTCCCGTCTCAAGAATTTAGTCTCAGTTTCCTTATTTAGTTGTCCAATAAATTAGTCTCGTACCTAAAATAAAAACTACAATACCCCACAACACATAAACAAACTCAATGTAACTCCTAAATTCCACACTGTGCGATTCAAAAAAGTTGCTTTGCTTTCTCTCCTGCTTCTCATGATTTGACAGAAATACCCTCCAAAAAGCCATTTTCTCTTTCCAGTTTTGTTATAAACAACTTATTTCTAAACATCCGTTTATTTGACATCTTTTTCATGGCTGTATCTCAACACTGTCTAGTCCTATTTATGTTTGGTATGATTGATATATTGGTCCACAATTATTAACTTAGGACATGTCCGTGTTATGTTTTGTGCAGTCCTTATATGGCTCCTCACAGCGGCGTGCATTAAGTCCGGACGGCCCCAATTAGCAAGACGCGCTATTGAACTTTTGGAAGCGCGTTTGTTGAAGGATCACTGGCCGGAGTACTATGATGGGAAGCTGGGGCGTTACATGGGGAAGCAGGCGCGTAAGAACCAGACGTGGACGATTGCTGGTTATTTGGTAGCTAAAATGATGCTAGAAGATCCCTCTCATTTAGGTATGATATCACTCGAAGAAGACAAGCAGATGAAACCTCATATCAAAAGATCTGCTTCTTGGATGTGTTGACATCAATCTACCTTAATTATCATATTTCTATTAAAACATTTACTGAACACACTGCTAAACTTTTTTCATGTACTATGTTTTTGTATGAACTTTCCCTGTCTTTCTTTCTTTTTTTTTAAATGGGAAGTTATAAGAAAATACTGCAGATTGATGCATTGTTTACAGTGTTTTTATCTTTCTACATCCTGATCAATACTATTAATACCTAAACAATTTGCTAACGGCATGAATATCAATTGATATGCGTGTAGTATGTGAAGAGACATCTCTATGTATATGTTTCTGTTGTCGAATGATGGTCGCAGCTGGACGTGGCTCGAATGGGTCCAATTGTCACATGTTGCATGATGTATGAGTTTCGATAGTATGTTTTACGCTCATAATAGAATTTCTCCGTTGCTTGGTTACTATATTTGCTTGCATAATTCACACACATTGGTTAATCTATTCTCAACTTATTATTTCGTTATTCATGATACTTATTTATGCAGTACAATGGGGAGTCGACAAATTTTTCTTTCACATTTTCAAGGAGGATATTCGATATTTCTCTTAGATGATAGAGTAAGGAGGTGATTGATATGAAAAGAATGGAACTATATATGTATGAAATGAGTTTAGGAATAGAATGGTATGAATTTGAATCTATATATTATTAAAACGATTGTGGATGTGAACCTTCTCATTAATTCGAGGTCCTACATGGCGCTATCTCCATTCGGTATTCCTATTTATCTTAAATCTTCATTTAAAATGATTTTTATTCATATATTTTGTATAAAATATTTATTATTCTCAAAATTTCCACAAATATATAGGGATTTAAAATCTACCGAAAATATGATTTGAGATTATTAATATATATGGGATTAAAATCTCCCCTTAATTGAATCATGTCCTTCTCCGTGTTATATAAAAATACTTTAATTTCATCCTATATGTTGAGAAAATTAATAGAGTTTTGATTTGATACCAAAACCCAGCTGACCCCAACCGAGTAGATGATTGCACAAGCCTAAGCGTTTTTCAGTTCACCTGTTTGAGATTATAGAGTTTCTTAGTTTACAGGTAGCAGTTGAAGACAGCAGAAGACATTGCAGAAGATACAATGAAGCGGACACAGCTAAGCAGACAGCTTTAAAGAATTCAGCATAGCAGACTCAGTTAAGCAGACCAAGCAGAGTCAAAGATCCTGAAGTATCAAGACCCAGCTCAGTGACGGATACCCAGCTCAGTGTCAAAGACTCAGCTCAGTGTAAAAGACCCAGCTTTGTGTCGATGACACAGCTCAGGTCTAAGACACAGCTCAGTAACACAGCTCAGGACGATGATACAGCACAGGTCTAAAACACAGCTCAGAGTCAAGACGCAGCAGAGTCCAAGCCGCTGAAGACACAACAGAGAAGCTTAGCAGCTCGAAGACGAAGACCTTCTCCAAGACAAGATCCCGATGTCAGAAGATCTTATCTGACGCAGTCAATTCAGAGAAGAACTAGCCTCTGCAGATGCAGACCTACTTCGTAGGTTAAAGGCCAGAAGTCAATGAGAGTAGGTAAGATTCAAACGGCTCTCTTCCAACGGCTAGTTTGAATCTCCACCTATATATATATCTCCTCACCATTAAAGAAAGGAGAGGATTGGCAAGACGACTGAAGAAATAAAAGAGCAAAACAAAAAGATGAACAACGATCTTCAAAGCCATATCTTTCAAGAACACCCAGCCAGTCAGCTGTGTTCTTAGTTGTTCACACATTCAGTCTTAGGCAGAATAGATCAGAATAAATATCTTAAGCCTAGTTTGAACGAGTTCATCTTACTCCTTGTTCTTCATTGTAAGAGCTCGTTCATAGTTGGAAAACCCTTACCCAAACCCAAACCCAGAAAGGTTAGGTAAAAGGTACGCTTGCTCGAAGTATGTAATTCGAGTGGTTAGGTTCTTCAGTACCCGGAAACTGAAGGTGTAGGCTTGACAGTGCCCGCAAACTCTTGGAACACAGCTCGGGTTAGAGTTGTGAAGTTGCTTTGTACTTGGAAACCAAGTGGTAGTGAATTACCAGTGAACCTGGTCGTGGACGTAGGAGGTGTTATTCCGAACCACGTTAAAATTGCTTTGTTCTTTATCGCTTTGTTTTATGCATGTTACTAACCCCTCATGAGCATACATTTCAAGCTGCATAAACTGATTAACCGAAAAGTGAAATAGAGCTTTGCAATATAATTTGAAGCAACAGACGGACTTACCAAACCCACCAACTTCCGCATACACTCGCACAGCCAGCTGTGTCACTCCAGCTGAGTCGAACACAGCAGGCTCTCTCAAAAGAGTTTTAACTTGAAAAGTTTTTAAACCTTGGTGTATTCAACCAAGGTATCCGTCTTGGGACCAACAATTAGTATCAGAGCAGTGGTTCAAAAGATCACTGCATCTGTGTCAAGTCAGCATTTCATTGCTGATAGTGGTCACCTGAACTGATCCTTCAAAGTTTCAAAATCATTTTAAAATTATTATATTGCATACTGTCTTGAAATCTCCCTTGTGCATGAATCTCTCAATAAAGGAGCTGTTGAGAAATCATGAATCCAGACATTTGTCCGAGATGCGAATGTTATAGGAATTATCTCCATGACTTGGGGGTACGAAGAACAAGATATCAAAGTATCTTGGAGCACTGGAGAGAGGAATTTCACTCGGCAGCAAACCGGATAGACTGTGATGCAATCGTCTCAAGCCACCAAAAGTTGAGAAGTACAGAAAGGCTTATTGACGATTTGGAACGTCTCATACTCAGAATATATGACACCATGAGAGACAACCACCAAAGTCATCACAATATCTGATGAATGCTCAGAAGAATGTCCAAGAGCTGCAATCAACAAAATTGATCTGGGGGTCACAAGAAGAAGAATCATCTAGCCAGATGAATGAAACAAAACTAACTCCCAAAGCAATAGAGATAGCCTTCAGAGCTCAATCAAAGAAAGAAGATAAATCAGCTCAACCGGGAAGGACCAACAAGGAGCGCTGAACAATGAGCACAGAAAATGAAGAAACCCAGCTAGCTGACTGGGACCAGCTGTGAAGTAAAGACAGCTGGATGCATAACTGAAGATGCAACCAGTCTTACATCTGAGCACAATGGTCTTGAGAGAAGAATAAAGAAGTAGCATATGAATCAGCTGAATTTGAGATAGCTGACTACCTGCTATATAAACTGAGACCTCATCCAAGAAATGAGCCGATGGTGAGAAAATTCGTTCATTAAAACGAAGTAGGATGCAGCTGAAGAAAAAGCCACCTACTATCAAAT
Organism: Agastache rugosa; assembly: GCA_031470985.1. Lineage (NCBI taxonomy): Eukaryota > Viridiplantae > Streptophyta > Magnoliopsida > Lamiales > Lamiaceae > Agastache > Agastache rugosa. The sequence goes on from CM062607.1 coordinate 11,277,009, forward strand.
CAAGGGGGAACTCTACATAGCTGGAAAGAATCAAGCAAAATCAAGTAGAATACCCAGCAGGATGCACTCACCAAGATAGACTCAGCTGGAGTCACCAACTGGAGGGAAAACTGATCGAGCAGAGTAATCAAGATGACTCACTAACCCAGCTGACATCATCCAAGAGATTTATCAACATATGAAGGAATCCATGACGGCTCAATCCGAATAAAAGAAAAGTTCATCCAACTGAGGGGGAACAAACCCAGATGGATCCCAAAAAGCTCAGATCAGAAGGATTATCCAGCTAAAAGGAGATAAAGCTCAGCTGGACAACAATCGAAGAGCTAAAGAGAACTCAGCTGAAGAAACATCAAGCTAATCACCAGATACTCAGCTGAGGAGAACTTTCAATCAACCAGAGGAGAACACAGCAGTGGTATCAGCTGACGGGTCTGTAGATTTTGTTTATTATATTTCTCGTTGGAATATGCTATCATCTTCGTATCTCTAAACCTCTTGCAACAGAAGAAAATCATGGCACCAAAGAAGACGACACCAGGAGCAAGCGAGACTGAGAACTTGATGTCAAAATTTCATTTTGAGAGTTGCCTAACTCTCAAGAACTACCAGAACTCAGAGTTCCAGGAAGTTCTGGATCTCATCGAAAATGCCGGACTTTTGCAGTGGGCGACTGTAAGACCGAAGAACATCTTCCGTCGGGAAGTGGCTGAGTTCTTCTTAGAGATGTCTAACCGTGATGACCGACTCCGTTCCAACGTCTCTCTGCAAATCAAGGAAAAGACTGGACATACAACACCGTGGGACGTTGACATCAACATCAACCGGATGTTGAACAAGTTGTTCAGCCTGAAGACTCTTGGGGACCGCTCCCCAGATAATTACACCAGAGAAGAAATCCAGATCGAACTGGATAAGATGCTATTCAAGCCAGAACCATACAGGGCGAGCATGTCCAAGCTCCTGCTCAAGCCCAAGTACAGATTACTTCTGGATGTCACCCAGAAGTGCATCCTCGGTATCGCTGGATCTCAAGGAGAGATCAGCATACCCAAGCTGAAACCGATGATAGCCATCCTCATAAATGACCCTGTGGATTGGTTCTCATACTTCATGGGAAAATTGGAAAAAGAATCTAAAAAGATTCATTTTGAAGATGACAGCTTCACCCGGTACAGCTGTAGGGAGACAATCTATCTATGCACCAAAGTAGCGTACATAATAGAAAGCTACTCTACCGGAAGGCAAATCAAGTGGCATGACGCAGAAGAATTTTCTGTGTTCAGAATACTGTTTGAGAAGCCAAGTCAGCTCACTGACTTGTTGAAGAAGGCAGCCCTTGAAGGAAAGAAGAGGGCGCAAGAGACAAAGCATCAGACTGCCTCTCCCTCTCAAGCAAGAAAAATGAAGCAATCAGAGGAGACACAGCCAGTTGGATCTCCACCTGCCAAGAAGAAGCTGAAATTCAAGGTAGCCAACAAACCAGCTAAGGAGACAGCAGAGAAACCAGTTGTTGAGCCAACTGGATAGGAATCCACTCCCACAGTCTCCCCTGTTCAAAAGAAGAAAACTGAGTGGATACCAGTCACTGAGGAGACAACTCAAGGATCCTCCTCCAGCTCAGACAATGAAAGGGAGCTCGTGATTACATAACGAGAAGCTGAAGAATTACAGATAGTGGTTCCTGACCCAGACCCAGACCCAGAGGATGCTATTTTCCTTCGCCAAATTCTTCAAGCATCCTCACAACCCGCTCCAATTGATTTTACATCAGCTGGAATCCCTCTTCAACAATCTCATCTTGATGGTCCCTGAGCTAGGTATTTGGTGTAAAGGGGGGGTGAATACACCAAATAGATTTTTAGAAAACTTTTTCAAGTTAAATCACAGAGTTGGTGAGCTCAGTTATCGATCCATCTAGGGAGGGTCAGCTGGGTAAATAACTCAGCTGGCGGTGCGGAAAAAATGGTGGTTTGAAAACTTAGCTTGGTTACTTAGAAAAATTCAGTTTGAAAAGATTAACTTTAGATTTTCAGCTTAGTCAAGTTGTGCAACTTTTTGAGAGACACAGCTGTCTTTGGAGAGCAGCTGCGTATGTAGTTTTGATCAAATATGCAATGTTATGAAAGAGTTAGTACAAAACTGAATATAAAGAGAAAGTAAAGTGCACGCGAGTTTTTACGTGGTTCGGAGTAACACCTCCTACGTCCACGACCAGGTTCATTGGTAATCTACTACCACTTGGTTTCCAAGTACCAAGCAACTTCACAACTCTAACCCGAGCTGTGTTCCAACAGTTTGCGGGCACTGTCAAGCCTAACCTTTCAGTTTACGGGTACTGAAAAAACCTTACACACTTGAATTTCCCGCTTCAAGCAAGCGTAACCTTGACCTAACCTTTCTGGGTAAGGGGGGTTTGGTTTGGGATCCAACTGTGAACGAGTTCTTACAATGAACAACTTTAGAGTATGATGAACTCGTTCGAAATCTAGGCTTAAGATATACAAAGAGTTTGGCCTAGGGAACAGACGAAAAACTAAGCAGTTTCTGAACTAGAAACACTTTAAGATAAAGTGTTCTTTGAGCTATGTAGAACTGCTTGAGAGCTTTTGAATGATTGATGATTTCAGAGAATGAAAGCTTGTAGTGAGTTTTTCGTATCTGATCCTGAGGTTGAAGACGGGTTTATATAGGTAGAGATTCAAGACTAGCCGTTGGAGGAGCCGTTTGAATCTTACCTACTCTTCTTAAATTCAAGATCTGTCGTTGGGCGAATCTGCACCTGTCTTCATTTGTGTCACATCCTAGGTCCTGAAGTCTAGCATGCTGATTTGGCAATCCCTCATTGGTCGAGGCATGTTGACTTCCTCTGACGCCGGGATCTTCTGCCTTTGGAGCTGGCTTTTGAATTCAGAGCTGGACTGACTTGAAGTGATGTCTTCAGTTAGTTCCCTTTGTTCTGTACAGCTGGACCGGTTGTATTTTGAACTCAGCTCGAATTCTCTTCAGCTTGATCATGCTCTGCTGGAGGACTCAGCTGAAGGTTGACGCCTGCTGTCTTTCGCTAGCTGACTCCTGCTGTAGACACAGCTGGGTCGACTGCTGTCTTCCGCTAGCTGACTCCTTCGACTGCTGTCTTCCGCTAGCTGACTCCTTCGACTGCTGTCTTCCGCTTCCTTAACCTGTAAACCTAGAAAATCTAAAGCTCAAACAGGCGAGCTGGAAAACACTATTTAGGTTGACGCAATCATCTATTCGGTTGGAGAATCAGTTCCCCTTTCAATTCTTCGGTTGGAGATTGATGAAGTTGTTGCTGAGCTGGAAGCAGAAAAACCAGCTGGACGGAGAGGAAAATGGAGCAAAATGATCATCCCTCTTGCCAAAGCTAGCGAAGCCAAGCCAGAAGAAATGAATGATACTCAATGGCTCTGCAACTTTGTAAATAAACAAAAGCAAGAGATGAGGAACTTTCAAGAGCAGCAGAAGAAGAAGGAAAGCTTGCTCGATGCTGAAGAAAAGAAGCAGAAGAAGAAAAGAGCAAACATCAGAGCATCGAAGAAAAAGACTCAGATGCCAATGAACTGGAGAAGAATAGATGAATGGATCCCAGAAGAATTAAACGATGACTGGGAACATACAAAATTTGAGTTCATTGAAGATTACTACTATCTGGGAGCCTACCCAAAATACGCCTCCAGATGTTGCTTTCAAGATGTATCTAAATGAGCTCTTTCATCAAGATAGGATGACTGCGAAAGCATTCTTCAATGCTGCAGAGACCGCAAAGATCCAATTCTCTGCTCCCCAGCTGTATCATCTCCAGCCTCCACTGATACCTGGAACCGATTTCCCTGACAAATCGCAAATAATCGCAGAAGTGAATAAATGGGCAATCAGGAGAAAAATTTCCAAGGTAAGTAATGAAGAAGAATATAGGAAGCTGGAACGGATTATCTTCAACCGGTACAGGTTGAGAACGGATGAACAGCTTGAAGAAGAGAGACTGAAGAATCAGCAACAAAGGAAGCAGCTCAGTTGAAGACCCAGCCATCTGGGAATTCTGTCTTTTGAATTTCTTTTGTAAAATTGTAAAATATCTTTTATTAATGAAAAGCTCGCTTTTATCTCAAGCTCACCCTGATGACAATAACTCTTTGTCCAGGCACTAAACTCTGAATTTGTTTTTCCTGCTGTGAATGTTTAAACTTTTGAAAACCCATTTTTTTGTTAAGAGGGAAGTAAATTGTTTTTCTCAGTTAGGTTTTGGCATCATCAAAAAGGGAGAAATTGTTGGGAAAATTAACAGAGTTTTAATTTGATACCAAAACCCAGCTGACCCTAACCGAGTAGATGATTGCACAAGCCTAAGCGTTTTTCAGCTCACCTGTTTGAGATTATAGAGTTTCTTAGTTTACAGGTAGCAGTTGAAGACAGCAGAAGACATTGCAGAAGATACAATGAAGCGGACACAGCTAAGCAGACAGCTTTAAAGAATTCAGCAGAGCAGACTCAGTTAAGCAGACCAAGCAGAGTCAAAGATCCTAAAGTATCAAGACCCAGCTCAGTGACGGATACCTAGCTCAGTGTAAAAGACCCAGCTTTGTGTCGATGACACAGCTCAGGTCTAAGACACAGCTCAGGTTAGTGACACAGCTCAGGACAATGATACAGCACAGGTCTAAAACACAGCTCAGAGTCAAGACGCAGCAGAGTCCAAGCCGCTGAAGACACATCAGAAAAGCTTAGCAGCTCGAAGACGAAGACCTTCTCCAAGACAAGATCCCGATGTCAGAAGATCTTATCTGACGCAGTCAATTCAGAGAAGAACTAGCCTCTGCAGATGCAGACCTACTTCGTAGGTTAAAGGCCAGAAGTCAATGAGAGTAGGTAAGATTCAAACGGCTCTCTTCCAACGGCTAGTTTGAATCTCCACCTATATATATATCTCCTCACCATTAATGAAAGGAGAGGACTGACAAGACGACTGAAGAAATAAAAGAGCAAAACAAAAAGATGAACAACGATCTTCAAAGCCATATCTTTCAAGAACACCCAGCCAGTCAGCTGTGTTTTTAGTTGTTCACACATTCAGTCTTAGGCAGAATAGATCAGAATAAATATCTTAAGCCTAGTTTGAACGAGTTCATCTTACTCCTTGTTCTTCATTGTAAGAACTCGTTCATAGTTGGAAAACCCTTACCCAAACCCAAACCCAGAAAGGTTAGGTAAAAGGTACGCTTGCTCGAAGTGTTTAATTCGAGTGGTTAGGTTCTTCAGTACCCGGAAACTGAAGGTGTAGGCTTGACAGTGCCCGCAAATTGTTGGAACACAGCTCGGGTTAGAGTTGTGAAGTTGCTTGGTACTTGGAAACCAAGTGGTAGTGAATTACCAGTGAACCTGGTCGTGGACGTAGGAGGTATTACTCCGAACCACGTTAAAATTGCTTTGTTCTTTATCGCTTTGTTTTATGCATGTTACTAACCCCTCATGAGCATACATTTCAAGCTGCATAAACTGATTAACCGAAAAGTGAAACAGAGCTTTGCAATATAATTTGAAGCAACAGACGGACTTACCAAACCCACCAACTTCCGCACACACTCTCACAGCCAGCTGTGTCACTCCAGCTGTCATCCAGCTGAGTCGAACACAGTAGGTTCTCTCTAAAGAGTTTTAACTTGAAAAGTTTTTAAACCTTGGTGTATTCACCCCCCCTCTACACCAAGGTATTCGTCTTGGGACCAACACTATATTTTGAATAAATTTCATTTATATACAATTCAGTAAACTATAGCTTAAATGAGATAATTAACTATGTTGACGGTGAAGTATATATATGTGTGTGTCGTATTCATTTATGATAATAGATATTTGTATGATACTAATAATATATAGATTAGAGAAATTTCAGATTAATACATTAAAAATTTAATTTTTTCCATTTTCATTTATCTAAACTTTTATATCCCACATCGCCTTTAAACAAGACTCCATTCTTGAATAACCTATATAAATAATCAAAATCAAGGTGTATTTTCTCATCCTGCAGTTATTTTGCACAACCGATTTAATTTGACCATTAATTTATTGGTCAAATAAATAGTTTTATTTTTATTAAAATATTTAATTGGCCAATTGTCAAATAAATAATTTAATATATATTAATTTTTTATTTAATTTGCTCAAATAATAATCGATTTGGCCATATATAAATAGTAAAAAGATTCCGGATGTTGAACACAATAATTAACATCGTATATAATGAAATCTTTGACAGATTGTGAGGTAAAAAAAATAGTTTGATTTCTATTGACTTCTTGCAACTAAAGAAAGTGATAAAATCAAAGAAACACTCTTTTTGATCAATTATCGAAATATTATTACTTCGAAATAATATTAAATTATTTTTAATGTTCATGCTTATTTATTACAAAATAATAATAAAAATAAAAATATTTGTTAAAGGAAGTACAATAAAATCGAAGAAACAACCTTATTGATGTATTTTATTTTAATAATATGGTTCGCCGTGGATTTTCGACGGGATTCACACTAGTTTAAATATAAACATATGCCCATGACTAGTGGCAAATTGGGGGTGCATATCCGGAAAACGGGTTTTCGGGTAACCTGTACCCGGCCGGGTAATGGGTGCCCTATACCCGTAATTTCCGGGTATGGATAGAGTACGGGTATTAGTTTTTTCAAATCTCTGGTACCAGGTATACCCGTTAAGATTTTGGTACCCGGTCAGTACCCGGTCAAACTTTTTTTATATTATTTATAGAAAAAATATATATTTTAGTACTTTAGTATTTAGTTTCATTTTCAATTTTTCAACCTTCATTCATGTAGTGTGCGCGAAGCATAGCAGCTCCTCCGCGATTCTATTTCCATACTTGATAGTTGATACTTCCACCGTTCCACAACTCCGTTCACCATCGCCTCCTCTGTCCATGATGGCCGATGTCGTTACACAGAGTTGAAGTGTTTAAACTACGTATTTGGTATTAATTTTTTGTTATTTTTAATTATTGATGGTTATTTGCGTCGTTGAAATTGTCGAAAAATCGAGCTGAAAACAGGTGGAAAATTGAAAAAACAGAGTCATCCTTTAGGTTTTTTTTAACGGGTAGATCGGGTACCCATTATCCGGGTCGGATATACCCGACTGTGTATTGGATACATGGTTGGCTAAAACGGACGTGTATGGATATTCAATTTCAGCTAATCCGGATACGGATACCCAGAAAAAATGGGTAGGGTATCCAAGAGTACCCGTTTATGCACCCCTAGTGGCGGAGTTAGAAATTTATTTTGGGGGAGGGGGGCAACTAAATATTTATTTAAAAGTTATAAGTGTAATTCTAAAATAAAAATAAGAAGTAGATAAAAAATATTGTTAAATTATATCACAACGTTTAAAATCAAAAGTTAAAAATGATTACCTCATGACATTTTCTTCTATTTTCCTTATTTTTAAAGTTCTGCATAATAGTTTTATTAGCAATTAAGCAAGATTAACAAATAATTTTATAAGTAATTATCACGATATTTTAATATTTTTTATAATTAAAAAATAAAAATAGTTATTCAGTAGTAAGCTCGTCTTCCTTATGTGTCTATTCTAAAGATCAAGTTCTAAATAATAACTAGATCATCTTAATTTAATGATATAATTTTAAAATTATCAACATGAGAAATAAATATATCAAATAAAATTAGACTAACAAGGACCAGAGGAGGCAATAATTTTAGAATTGAGAATTTTTAAATCATAAGAATTATGATAAAGAAAAGAAGAAAAAAAAAAACTAAAAAAGGATCATTGCATATATCAACATATGTTTTATAAAAAATCAAATTATTCAATATAATATATGTATACTAAAAAATAAAATAAGAAAGACCTGGGGTCCGGGGGCCCAGGCCCATGCTAGCTCAGCCCCTGGCGTGACATTTGCAAAAACTTTTTTTTTTTTTTTTTGAGAACCACATTTGCAAAACATTATTAACCTATTATTATGGTTTAAATTCATAAATCAGTTTCTTTGTTTTGAGGTCTGATGGCATGCTCTCATCCATAAATAGAATTTCTTCTTCGCTTGGTTACCTAATTTACCTGCATAATTCAGAGAATCTATTAAAAAATACCAAAGTAAAAATGAGACAAGTTACATTGCCTCATCATAAAAATAGGAGCTTTGTATATCATTTGAGCTTAAAAGCCTAAAATAACCATTAAAGTCTCGTCACTAAAAAATAAAACAATAGACTTAGATAAAAAAAATTATAAAACAAATGTGAAAATTCGGGACCCTCACACAACACACACACTCTCTCTCTTCCAGTCTACTGGATCATTTTCTCTCTCTCACGATCGTTGGATACGATCGTGTCTGAATGTATCATCAATTGAACCTGCCAATTCTTTTTTGCAATCATAATTGAACCTACAAAATTCAGATTTTCTAGAGATTTTCGGATAAAACTAGGTATTTAATGAGGTAGTTCAATAATTTTTGTGTAAAAGAGGTTGTTGATATGATTTGAAAGAGGGCTTGTTTAACATCACAAACCACATGACCCATAAAACTTTCACAAAAAAACCTTGTAGAATACACAAAAAAACTCTCACGAGAATTCGAAAGAAATAGCAGTTGAAGTTCAAAAAAACTAGGCATGCATTTGAATTATCTCAACTTCTTATTTCGTTATTCATGATAGTCCATGAATCTGTTCTTCTCATTTTCAGGAGGATACTAGATAATTCTCTCAAACCACGGGAGGAAATATTGAAATATTAATGGAGGTAGTTGGTATGAATGAAGAAAATCATATAATGAATTAAAAATTGAGTTTGGAATGTAATGAATCAATTGTTGGAAAAATTATAAGAGTTTTGATTTGATACCAAAACTCAATTGACCCCGACCGAGTAAATGATTGTGCAAGCCTAAGTGTTTTTTCAGCTCACCTGTTTGAGCTTATAGAGTTTCTAAGTTCACAGGTAAAACCTCTGAAGACAGCAGGAGATCCAGCTCAAGGATCAGCTGATACAGCAGAACTAACACAGTAGAGAAAATACAAGAGAGAAGCCCAGCAAAGCTGTTTAAAGATGACAGTTGACAAGAGAAGAAAGACTAAGCTGACCAAGCTGAGTACACAGCAGGGCAAGCCAAGTCGAGTGGATAATAACGGTATCCAGATCCAAGACGATCAAGTTCACCCAGACACAGCTGTAGGAAAGACCCAGCTCGTGTGACGACTCAGCTCAGCGTCAAGACCCAGCAGAGTTCAAGACTTAGCTCAGCGTCAAGACACAGCTCAGAGTCAACAGCACAGCAGAGTCGAAGTCAACTTGAGATAAAGTTAGAGTTGACCTGGACCAACTGGAACTCGACACCTCAGCACCTAGAAGTCAGACCTAGGACTGCTATACGAGGAAAACACGGATAAAGATAAGACCTTATTGTTAGAAGTTAGGTGGAGATTCAAAACGACTCTTTCCAACGGCTAGTTCTAATCTCTCCCTATAAATATGAATCTTCTCAATCAACAGAGAGAGAGATAGAGAGAGAGAGAGAACACGAGATGAGAGATCAGCTTACCCAGAAAGAATACTTCTACAAGAAATCTCTCTAAGAGTTTAAAAGATCAAGTAGCCTGCATTCTTCAGAGTTCACATACGTTCTCGGGCTACTTATGTCTCTCCCATTAGAATCTAGACATATAATCCTTCATATCTTAAGCCTAGCTTGAACGAGTTCAGCATACTCATGTGTTCATCATTGTAAGAACTCATTCATAGTTGGAAACTCCAAAACCAAACCCTTCTACCCAGAAAAAGATCAGGTTAATGTCCGCCCACTCGAAGCGTGTAATTTGAGTGTATAGGTTCTGTAGTACCAGTAAACTACAGGTTAGGCTTCAGCAGTGCCCGTAAACAGACTGGTTAAGTTTCGATACAGTACACGTAAACTTGTATCCGCTCAAGGAACTGAGCTGCAATGCAAGCTGACTGTGCGTAAAGTCAGTGGTATCCTTAGTGGATTACCAGAAGGTTTCTGGTCGTGGACATAGGAGTCATTCTCTGAACCACGTTAAACTGCTTTCTTCTTTATTGCTTTAGTTATGCAACCAGCTGACCTTTCATAAGCATATTTTTCAAGCTGCATAATCTGACTAATTGAAAAGAGAAACAGAGCTTTGCAATATATTTGAAGTAACAGACGGACTTTCCAAAACCCACCAACTTCCGCGCACACACAGCCAGTTGTGTTTACCCAGCTGTCTCCCAACTTGGTCGAACACAGCCAGTTCACTCTATAGAGTTTAATTTGGAAAAGTTTTTAAATATTTGTGTATTCCCCCCTCTACACCATGGTATCCGTCTCGGGACCATCATCAATGAATGAAATGTCTTTTGCTATTGATCGGTATGTGAGCTGAATGAAGAAGTGAATGAATACGAATTTATATTTTTATTTATTAATCAAATAATTTTTTGTATGAACAAATTTCCTTGTATTTATAAAAATGTAGTATTTGATATTTTATCGATATGACACTAAAGTTAACCTTACATGTGTAAATTATATTTTTCTTTATTAATTTCCAATAATAATAATAAATTATTTAAACTGATTCTCAAAATATATTTCTAAATATAAAAATAATATTATAAACATAGTTATACGTAAAAATAGCATGTAAACTAGGGATTTTGACTTAAAGGGATTAGCTAAACTCGTAGGATTGGAACTTGGAAGAAAATATTCCCTCATTTTCAGGTATAGTGATTCAATTAGGAATGATTATTCCCTCATCTCCAGAATTAGTGATTCCATCAGAAATGCTTATTTCTGATTCCAAGACGTGTCAATATATGAATGAATATGTACATAGAAATGATCGTTCCATTCCTATCTCATTCCAATTATACTGATCACAATCCGATTTTTCTTCTTGATAATTTGTGTAGAGAACTGAGGTATTATAAGGTTAGATAATTTGATAATTTGCAGCGATTTGATAATGTAACTTGCAGCGATTTGTAACGTTAGATGTGAGAGAGAATTTTATAGCTATATATATATCCATTAAATTCCCAAAATTATTGTGAGATTTCAAAATTATATCACCGACGATGTTGAGCAATGGGACGAGCCACGAGGTGGGTGGCATATAGGGGTGCATAAACGGGTATCCATGGATACCCTATCCGTTTTTTCCGGGTACCCGTACCCGCATAAGTTAGAATTTAATACCCGTATCCGTTTTAGCAAACCGGGTATCTAATACCCGGCCGGGTATACCCGACCCGGGTAACGAATACCCGGTCTACCCGTTTAAAAAAAAAAAGGCAGCTCCATTTTTCATGTATAGAATCACATCTGTCTGCATCTGTAACTTCTCCGAAATCTTTTGGCAAGATCTAAACAAGTTCATTTAAAGCATAGCAAATAAGAAGGCAAGCAAACGCGCTTATACAGTAGACATAAAGAATCTTAGAACAATCTTTTTCTTCTATTTTAGCTTCAATAATAGTATGCATAATCGTGGATAATAATTTAATGATGCAAGAAGTTGCTAATTCTTTAATTATTTCAAGGAATGTTTCATATAATTTATTAAGCGCTACCAAAGAAAGAAATGCAGCACTAGAAAAAGAAGATAATGACATACCTCTACTGCAGTTGAAACACTAGACTTCGCTTAACGGAACGAAGGATTGCATCAATTACCAACTGCAGAGATGATATTTCACTCCTCCCTCCTAACTCGAAGGATGACACACTTCCAGGGACCTAAAATATTGAAATCTGCCAACAACTCAGAGTTTAAAAAATAAGCATCAAGTCTGTTGCTCATAGATGTAAAAGAATAAAAACTAGAGAAAGAATAAAAGTTCCCACCTTGCAGCAGCAGGAAAGCGATTTGAGGGAGAGGCGGCGAAGCTGGAGGAGCGTTGCGGCGGCGACGGCGACACCACGACAGGGATGAAGAGTGCTGCTATGGGCGACACCACGACGGGACGAGCGGTGGCCGGTGGCGGGCGTGTGACGGCGTCGGCCGTCGTGGATCGAGGAGGCGGACGGGAGAGAAGATGGATGAAAATTGAAAAGTTTGAAAGTTGAATTGAAAGTTGAAACTGTGGGAGGGACGGACTACGGAGGGTGGCGTGGCTGGGGAGTGGGGAGTGAATGTAATGGTGGAGTATAATATAATTGTATAAAACTATTTTTTTTAATAATATAATTATTTTTTGACCGAATATTGACCGGGTACCCGATACCCTAACGGGTATACCCGGCACCCGAAATTTTGAAAAAGCTAATACCCGTACCCTACCCGTACCCGGAAATTACGGGTATTGGATACCCGTTACCCGGCCGGGTACGGGTAGGGTACGAGTTACCCGAAAACCCGTTTTCCGTTTATTCACCCCTAGTGGCATAGGACCACTCTGGGATTCTTGAAAGAACAAGGGCTATTATAGTAATTTCCTGTCTAAAAGTAAAACAAACATGTGGAGGATCTTATAGTGTTGGACGGATTAATTTTTTTTATGTATTTATATTTTTTTATTTCATTAATAATACATATTAGTTTAAAATTCTGCATGTAAGGTCTCTCTAGCGAGCCACATAGGCACTAAGGTGACGGAAATAATTTATCATTATCCTTACGTGGGAGTATTATTGTGAAAACGCGCAGACTAAGTGATATTTACCTACAATCATTTTTTTTAAACAAAATGGCCATGCTATATTACAATGATGTTTTTTTTTTTTTTTCATGGCAACCATAAATAATACAAAATATCAATAGTCCGGATTGATTTATAGTTCTTGCACGAGGTTCTATTTTTATACGAACCATAATATATATATATATATATATATATATATATTGATTTATGTATTATAGATAGTTTATATAATATTCAAGTTAACGTAATTTCTTAGTTTCATGAATTTTTACTATACGTATTTTTATAAAAGTAAGTAATGTTTATATAAAATCATTTTTTATAAAAGTAAGTAATGTTTATAGAAAATCATTTTTTATAAATGGGAACTACATGACTTAAATAATTCGACTTAATTTTAAAAATTAATAATATTTAAAATGACTCATCTAAATTAGTATAAATATAGAATTAGGATAACTCGAACTTAGCATAGAACTCTAACTTGACAGATTATCTTCCAAAAGATAGTGACTATAAATGTAAACCCAACATATTATTCATATTATGATCTAAATTTTTTTATAAGTATATATTCTTTTATAATAGTAATAGATTAATACAAACCCAAAACAATTTTCAAAATAAAATTTCGATTGAAACAAACTTGAAAGGCAATATTTTGGTGTTCATTCCACTTATTTACGGCTCAACGGTAGTCGGTAAACACTCTTATATTGAGCTAGAGTTTTAAGAACACATTTCAATTCTGTTTTCAATTCTAACGAAGTGCTGATATGTGACGTTAGGTTCATATAATCATTAACTCCATAATTAAGTTTCATGTTTTAAGAACACATTTCAATTCTGTTTTCAATTCTAACGAAGTGATGATATGTGACGTTAGGTTCATATCATCATTAACTCCATAATTAAGTTCATAATTAAAAAATTGAGTGAAATTGTGTGCCTGTGTTGGCCTAGTGGTAGTGTGATTAATGTTCGAAGCTAAAAGATTTTAAGTTCGAATCTTCTATAACACGATCTTTAAATTTAGTGTTACAATTACAAAAATAAATTTAAGCGAAAAATAATTTTTTACCTCTATGGAATCGAAATTTCGAATACCAGCTTGCAACCCAATTAAAACTATAAGAATTTCTTGCTCTAAAAAACAATCTAGAAGAATTACTCCTTCGGTCACAAGAAAATATTTTCGAAGGCTCCAACACGGATATTATGAAAATGAATTGTTTGATAAAGTTGAAAAAAAAAGTAGATTTTTGAAGGGTATTTATGTAAAATCATTAAAAGAATTAGAGAGAAAATAGCAATTTTTTAGAGAGCCACATTGGCATGTGTTATAGAATATTGTAATTTTTATTTTGAGTATGAAACTAATTTTTTGGGACGGAGATAATATTACATTTGGCGAGTACTTGAACAAAATCCACGATTATTTCATGATTTTCATCCACATTGATCGCCATGTGTCTTCCACTTAGTAAAAATAGATGATAGGTAAAATATAATAGTACCCATCGTATCTATTTACATTTAGGGAGTGTTTGGTAGGATGGATAAGCCAAGATTGTTTATTTATCTTCGCTTACCCATCCCTTTGGTATCCAAGTTTGAGCCCGGTGGAAGCCCGTTACTAAGTTGAGCCCGGTGATATTTTACTGTTCCTCTTTGATGTATATATCTCTTCATTTTGGAGAGATATAAATTAACCCACCACCATAGTAACCCAGATTAGGGGTAGAATGTCCAAATCACCCTCCACCACCCGTCACCACCACCACCCCTTCTCCGGTGCCTTCACCACCACCAGCGCTCCTTCGGGCGCCGCTGCCGCCGTCACTCATCTGCACCTCTCTCCGTCCTCTCTCACTCTTTCTCTCAAACAATCCATTTACAATTTCTTACACCCAATTAAATCCCTTCATCCTCAATGTACCATTTTAAGGGAGAGATGGACGGTGGTGATGGTGATGTGGGTCGAAACTCAAATCAGAGATGAGATTATAGAGAGAGAAAGAGGAGATGGTGGTGTTATATGTGGTGTGGTCGGCGGCAGCAGAAGGCCAACCGGTCGCCGGGACCGAAAGATGGTGATGGTGTGGTCACCTCCGGTTCGTTTCTCTGTGAGAGAGGAGATGGTGGCGGGTTCTGATCGGCGGTGATGGTGGCAGCGGCGGAAGGGATGGTGGTGGTGGTAGGTGACAGTGGCAGATCGTTGTTGGGAAAGAGGAGAGATGAGAGAGAGGAATGCTTGTTGATGGGTGGTGGTAGACCTGCCCACGGGCCCCGAACCGGCGGTTCCGGGCCCGAGCCCGCCGGTTACGGTTTCACCGGAGAGTGAACCGTAACCGGCCCGTGTACACTGTACACGGTTACGGGCCGGGCTTTTTAACCGGTGGTTTCGGGCCCGGTTAAAATCCGCCGGTTCCAGTTAAAACCGACCCACTTTTTAATTTTTTTTTCCGAATATATATATATATATATATATATATATATATAAAACATTGAAAATTAAGAAAATGAAACATAAATGAAAATGAACTAGTTTTTCATTAATACTTGAAAATTAAAATAAACATTACTAAATAGAAATTACAAGTACTTGAAAATTAAATTAAACATTACAAAATACATATTTCAATTTTCAACTACAAAATAGAGATTACATTAGTAACATTACATACTCAATTTCCCATAGCTTCGGTCGGATGCGTTTTTTGAATGTGACGAACAAGGGAAGCATAGCCATCATTTTGAGTCCACTTGAAAACTTTGTTGCAATAATTGCAATGAACTTCATAGGTTGGATTAGAATAGTCGGGCAATGGAGCACTACGGGTGTAGTGCTTGTTGAAAATATCAACCTTAATACTAGATCTAGGAGACATTGTTGTTTGTATTTTGTAAAATTGAAGTTGAAACTTGAGTCTTGAGAGAGAAAATTAAAAAAAAAAGAAAAAATGAAAAAGATAGATAAGGTCAAGAGATGAGGAAGATTGAATGATAGATCATTAAGGTGAAGACGGCTGATGGAGTGAGTGAGAAAAGGGTTGGGGGGTATTTATAATAGAATTTAGGGTTTTGAAAAAAAAATAATAATAATAATTAAAAACCGCCGGTTTCTGCCGAACCGCTGGTTCAGGGCCGAAAACCGGCGGTTAATTAAAGATTGTTTTTGTATTTTTGGAGCACTTTTTTCAACTTTTGTAATTTTCTTTTTTTTTTGTTTTTTTGTAATTAATTGTTGTATATATATATATCTTAAGACAATATAAGCAAAAAAATAAAATTTTACTTAGTAGTCATTGAATAAAAATATTAAATCATTTCTCATTAATATTGTTGAAATTACAACACTTGAAAGTTGAAATGAAAAAAAAGGAAAAAAAGGACTTGAGCTCAATTTTAATATTAAAATTGAGTTGCCTACGTATCCTCATAGAGGAATCAAAGTCCACGTAGTTCGATTACATTATATTACTCCCTAGTAGTTCTCGTCCACCGATCGATCACTCTCGGTGAACTCTTCGTTTGGGCTCTCGTCGCGATCATCCCAATCGAGCTCTTGAGCTCTAAGGTCGGCCCTCGACCAATCATCAAGCAACATTGTGGCTTCAATGTTTCTTGGTTTCATCGTTGATCTTCTTTGGTCCAACATGAGTCCGCCAATGCTAAAAGCTTGTTCGACCGAGACGGTGGATGCGGGGACGACAAACAACTCTTTCGCCATGATAGAGAGTACGGGATACTCCGTTCTCTTTGACCACCATTTCATCACGTCGATTTGTGGAGCACTATCATCAACACCAAAAACAAAACGACAACCCAAATACATATCTAATTCACTATTACCTTGGCCCCTAGGGAGTTCATAAGATCTATCTTGGTACATGCTACTTAATTGTTGAACTAAGGGATCTTAGGAGTTTAAATCAAGTGGTATAAATGAAGAGGTAGAAGTAGAAGAAATAGGTGCATTTATGTCAAGATCATATCCATGAGTCATCTTATATTCGGCAAAAAGAGATCTTAAAGTTCTTTCTAAATCATCTTTTATTTGACTAACATTAGGAATATCAAAGAAAATTATTTCTCCGTCAATTTTTACATTTAAAAAGTCCATTTGCTTAAAAGCATTATAATAAATATCTAACATTTGACAAACACCATCATATTTCCATTTAGGATCTAAGCACTTAGCTACTAAAAAAACATCCGGAATATTTCTAAAATATTTTAGCCATTTTTGAACCATAAAATAAATCACACCTTGCAAATTGGGTTTACTAAAACAATTTTTAAAGCTAAGTGCAATATACATGCAATGTTCCAACACACGAACGGAAGTACAATAATAAACACCCGATAATTGAACGGTGGCATTATTAAAAACCTTTAACAATTGATATAAATCCATGCTTTGGTCCCAATAAAAAGGTAATAAAGTCAATTGAACCGTCGCAAATTCTTTTCTAAAAAATTCGCATAAATAATCTTTATACTCTAAAGTAGAATTAAGCATTTCATAAGTGGAATTCCAACGATGTGATATATCTCTAACAAAACTCCTATGTTGAATATTCTTATGACGACAATATTTTTGCCATTTTTTACCTAAAGTTATATTTTTATGCAAAATGGCAACAGCTTTTCTAATTGGCATAACCGATTCATTAAAAATTTCAAATCCATCTTGAACACATAAATTCAAAATATGACAAATGCATCTACTATGAAAATATTTTCCTTGGAAAGATGGATTACATGCTTCAATGAGTTCGGGAATACTAGCGGTGTTGGCGGATGCATTATCAAAACCAACCGAAAATACTTTATTAATCAATTGGTATTCATTTAAAACGGTTATAATTATTAAAGCAATATTAGTGGCCGTGTGTGGATCATCGAACTCCCTAAATGCAATTAAACGTTTTTGTAGTATCCATTTATCATCAACCCAATGACATGTTATTCCCATGTAATTATTTTGATGAAAACAATCCGTCCAAATATCGGCACAAATAGAAACTTTATGGTCTAAGTTCATCAAATATTTCATTAATTCCATTTTTTTATCAAAAGTTTGTCTTCTAATTCGTCTAAGCATATTACTTTTACTAATTTTTTTAGCGGCGGGACAATATGCATCTTTTATACTTTCTTGATAGGTTATTTTATCGGCAAATGTAAAAGGTTGTTTTTCCATAGCACAATATCTAGCCATAACATCTTCGGCATGTGGATGATCATATTTAAATAAAGGGTGAGAAGACGTACCCGTCGCCGAGAAAGCGGTGCCACGAATTTGAGTTTGTGTTGATGCAATCCCGTATTCTCCCGGATGACACGTCTCCATGTGTCGCCTTAGTGTGCCATAGCCTCCTCCATGCGTCCATTTGTAGACGTTATTGCAATAGTTGCAATAGGCGTTGTATTTTGGAGGATCTCCGGGCTTGTCGCTAGGTGCCGGGGCTCTAGGCATTTTTTTAAAATGCTTAGTAAAGATATCCGACACAAGAGGTCAACCCGTCGGTTTGTTTGGCGGCGCTTCGACTTCTTCTTCTTCTTCTTCATTGGATTGTTCTTGAGATTGCCGAAGCATCTCCTCCTCTTGACGATGAACTTGCTCGGCAAACTCTCGATCCTCTTGTTGTTGAAGTTGTTCCGCATACGCCCTTGATATTTCTTCGGCGGCCATTGCTCGAGCTTGCCGAGCCGATCTTCCCCCTCTTTTGGATCGAGGAGGAGCATCGTCTTGATTTTCGGCAACGCCTTTGCCCTTATCGATACGAGAGGAGGTCGACATTATGGAATATGGTTATGGATGGATTGGTGAAGTGTGTGGTGAGAGAAGTTGAGAACTTGAGCAAAAAATTAACACAAAAAATGAAGAATTTGAGCAACAAATAATAGATTGAATGCTTGAAATTAAATAGAGAGAGATGAGAATTGGTGTGATTATTTGAGAGATTATTGTGTCGTATTTATAGGGTAAAATGAGGGGGAAGGGAGGGGGGAGGCAGCAGCAGCAACGGCTATTTTTCTAGCCGTTTGCTGCCATTGATGCAGCCTGCTGCACACTGCCTTTTTCCCGTTGGAACCGGTTAACCGCCGGTTTTGACCGTTCGAACCGGCCACGTCACACATATATATATTTTTATAATTCCGGTTAACCGTCGGTTTTAACCGGCGGTTAACCGGTGGTCACGGTTTGAACGAAGGCAGGCCCGGAACCGGCCCTTGAGCTCACGGTTCCGGCCCGTTTACTGCCGGGCCGGTTAAAAAACCGTTGACCGGCGGGCCGGTTCCGGTTAGGCCTGCCGGGCCCTCCAGTTTGGGCAAGTCTAGGTGGTGGTGGTGGTGGTGGTGGTGTGCTCGGCACGATGGTGATGGGTGGTGGTGATGGTGTGGTCGGTCGGCGGAATGGATGGTGGTGATGGTAGGTGGTGGTGGTGTGCTGTTGTGGTGGAGAAAGAAAGAGTGAGAAAAAGAGTGAGAGAGAAAGAGTGAGAGAGAGAAAAAAAGAGGACAGTACAGAGGGGTGAGTGGAGAGAGAGAGAGAGAGAAATAGTGAGAGAAAGAAAGATGACATTATAAATAGTACTCCCTCGTCCCACCGAATATGGCATGTTTTCCATTTTGGGCCGTCCCACCGAATATGACATGTTACCTTTTTGGGAAAGAATTAGAGTTTACTTTAAGCTAAAAAAGCACTTTAGCAGTTCATTGTTGACCAAAAAAACACTTTATTAACTAAAAAGTTACTTTATTAACACTTTATTACACATAATTCCCTTTTCCTTTGTTGGAAAAATTAATAGAGTTTTGATTGGATACCAAAACCCAGCTGATCCCAACCGAGTAGATGATCGCACAAGCCTAAGCGTTTTTCAGCTCATCTGTTTGAGCTTATAGAGTTTCTTAGTTTACAGGTAGATTCGCTGAAGACAGCAGAAGACACAGCTAAGCAGACAGCTTAAGAACTCAGCAGAGCAGACTCAGCAGATCAAGACCAAGTAGAGTCAAAGATCCTGCAGTATCAAGACCCAGCTCAGTGACGGAAGCCCAGTTCAGTGTCAAAGACCCAGCTCAGTATAAAATACCCAGCTTAGTGTCGATGACACAGCTCAGGTCTAAACAGCTCAGGTTAGTGACACAGCTCAGGTTGAAGACACAGCTCAGGTTTATGATACAGCACTGGTCTAAGATACAGCTCAGAGTAGAGACGCAGCACAGTCCAAGACGCTGAAGACACAGCGGAAACGCTTGACAGCTCGGAGACGAAGACCTTCTCCAAGACAAGATCCCGATGTCAGAAGATCTTGTCGGACGTAGTCAAATCAGAGAAGGAATAGCCTCTGCAGATGCAGACCTACTTCGTAGGTAAAGGCCAGAAGTCAACAAGAGTAGGTAAGATTCAAACGGCTCTCTTCCAACGGCTAGTTTGAATCTCCACCTATATATATACCTCCTCACCATTGAATAAAAGAGCTGGTGAGGCTGGCAAGACGACTGAAGAAATAGAAGAAACTAGAAAAATGAACAACGATCTACAAAGCCAAATCTTTCTAGAACACCCAGCCAGTCAGCTGTGTTCTTAGTTGTTCACATATTCAGTCATAGGCAGAATAGATCAGAATAAATATCTTAAGCCTAGTCTGAACGAGTTCATCATACTCCGTGTTCTTCATTGTAAGAACTCGTTCATAGTTGGAAAACCATACCCAAACCAAAACCCAGAAAGGTTAGGTAAAGGTACGCTTGCTCGAAGCGTGTTATTCGAGTGGTTAGGTTCTTCAGTGCCTGGAAACTGAAGGTGTAGGCTTGACAGTGCCCGCAAACTGTTGGAATACAGCTCGGGTTAGAGTTGTGAAGTTGCTTGGTACTTGGAAACCAAGTGGTAGTGAATTACCAGTGAATCTGGTCGTGGACGTAGGAGGGGTTACTCCGAACCACGTTAAAGTTGCTCTTGTTATATATCGCTTTGTTTTATGCATGTTACTAACCTTCATGAGCATACATCTCAATCTGCATAAACTGACTAACTGAAAAGTGAAACAGAGCTTTGCAATATATTTGAAGCAACAGACGGACTTTCCAAATCCACCACATTCCGCATACAGCCAGCTGTGTCGATCAAGCTGCCATCCAGCTGGATCGAACACAGCCAGCTCACTCAAAAGAGTTTTAACTTGGAAAAGTTTTTAAACCTTGGTGTATTCACCCCCCCTCTACACCAAGGTATCCGTCTTGGGACCAACAATTGGTATCAGAGCAGTGGTTCAAAAGATCATCAGATTCGTCAAGTCAGCATCTCTTTGCTGATAGTGGTCACCTGAACAGATCCTTCAAAGTTTCAAAATTTCTTTTCATTATATTGCATACTGTCATGGAATCTTCTCTGTGCAGGAATCTTCCGACATTCTCTGTCGATGATTATCAGATCTGGAAGTTCCGACTCAAAAGCTTTCTGAGTGCGCATCACGACATGATGTGGGATGTTATCACTGACGGACCCATCATCATCATGAAATCAGAAAGACAAGCAGAAACCTTACCGGAGGCCGAACCGATCTCCGGCAAGTTGTGAAGCCCAAAAGGGAGTACTCTCCAGAAGAAAGAAGACAAGCTGGATTGGATAGCTACGCTCGCAACGTTATCTCCTCAACGGTGACGGACGCTTTTCTCAGCAAGATCATCAACTGCGAGACAGCTAAGGGGATGTGGGACACTCTAACCAAGCTGTGTGAAGGCTCAGAGGAAATTCAAGAGAACAAATTCTCAGTTGCATGCCAGAAGTTCGACAACTTCAAGCAACTCCCCTACGAGTCCATCGAGCAAATGGAGCTCAGATTCTCCAACCTCGTCATCAAGATCGAGACGATCCGAACTGGAAAATATACAGTTCGAGATAAGAACTTGAAAGTTCTCTCAGCTCTCTCCTCAAAATGGTGTACACACAAAGTGGTTCACCAAAGCTGAACTGATCTTAGCAGCATGGAGACGAAAAATTATTCTCCATCTTGAAACCCAACGAATTTGATCTGGGGATCACAAGCGGAGAATCATCCAGCCTGATAAATGAAATGGAGCTGAATCCCAAGGCAAAGGAGACATCTCTCAGTGCAGAGTCAAGAAGATCAGCTCAATCAGCTCAGACTGAAAAAAGTCAGAAAGGAGTTCAAAAATATGAGCAAAGAAGAATTGCACGAAGAAGTTGCCATGCTTGTACGGAGCATCAATAGGCTGGATCACAGCAAGGAAAGGTACAAGAAGATCATGAAGGTTCATCACGACAAGCAACTCTACCCAAAGAGAAACCCAGCTGAGTCATCATCCGTGAGAAAGGATAAAAGTTTCGAATCGAGCGAAATGGATAATGATCAAATCTCCGTCTCTGACTCAGATGAGGATGATTGCTCTGATTAAGATGTCTGAAACATCTTATTGATTCAACCAACGAAGAAACCCAGCTAGCTGACTGGGACCAACTGTGAAATAAAGACAGCTGGATACAAAACTGAAAATTCAAATTTACCATTCAAATTCGAGTACATTGGTCTCAAGAGAAGAATAGAGAAGAAGATTTGAACCAAATTTGGATTAGGGACAAATTCGTCTACTTGCTATACAAACTGAGACTTCATCAAAGAAATGAGCTGATGGTGAGAAAATCCGCTCAAACGAAGTAGGATGCAGCTGAAGAAAATGCCACCTACTATCAAATCAAGATTATCCACTGTTGGAAAAATTCACATCGAAGCACAATCTGCTGAAATCCAAGTCAAGATGATGTGTGAATTATTTGGACTGCTCAAACCGGATAAAGAAAAGCTCATCCAGCTGATGGGAAACAAACTCAGCTGGATCCCAAAACTCAGAAGGATTTCCCAGCCAAAAAGGGAATCAAGCTCCGCTGGACATCAGTCGAAGAGCTAAAGGGAACTCAGCTGACTAAAATTCAAGCAAAATCTACAAATACTCAGCTGAGGAGAACTGTCAATCAAGCAAAGGAGAAGACCGCTGTAATATCAGATGGATACTATGTCCAAGCTGACCGTTCAGGAAGGGAAACTAGCTGAGGGGGAATCAACTGAAAGGAGTAACTCAACATTAAGAAACACAGCCGAGGTATCAGCTGACTACAAAGTTCAGCTGACAGGTTTGCAGTCTTTCATTTACTTCCCTGAGGAATATGCTATTTAAGGATAAAATTATCTGAATTTAAATTCAAAATTCACAATCATTCCTTAGAAGGATTCGTCAATAAGCCATCCAGCAAATCGAATCCCATCGCATTTAATGAAAAGCATGCAGGGTACTGTAGCTCGGGAAAGTAGAGGCAGAAGTCAGAACGTTTTGACTACCTCACGCGCGCATGACCTACAATCTACATACGCACGTCACTTAACGTGTTGCGCAAATCTCTCCCAGCCGCAGATCTTGAATTCAAATCTAAAGATCTCAATCGTTCATTAAGATAGACGGTTGATATATATATCAAAGATATGCAAATCGTCGCCTTATTTACTTATTATCTCTGAAATTTCTCTGCAAATCAAGTTCTTGTTTATCTCTCTGCAAAACTCTTTTCTCTTGTACTCTTCTAACTCCTCAACACAGAGATATACTCAATGGCACCAAAGAAGATAAGCCCAGGAACGAATCAATCGGAGAACCTCATGTCAAAGCTGCACTTTGAGAGTTGTTTAACTCTCAAGAACTACAAGAACTCGGAGTTCCAGGAGGTGCTGGATCTCATCGAGAAGGCAGGCCTACTTCAATGGGCGACGGCGCGTCCGAAGAACATCTTCCGCCGGGAAGTAGCAGAGTTCTTCATGGAGATGACGAACAGAGAAGAACATCTCCGCTCCAACATCACCCTCCAACTCAAAGAAAAGACAGGGCATACAACTCCCTGGGACGTCGACATCAACATCAACCGAATATTGAACAAGCTGTTCGGATTGAAAACTCTTGGGGACCGCTCCCCAGACAACTACACCAGAGAAGAGATCCAGGCCGAATTGGATCAGATGCTGTTCAAGCCGGAACCCTACAGGGCAAGTATGTCCAAGCTCTTGAAGCCCAAATTCGGGCATCGCTTCGGATATCACCCAGAAGTGTATTCTAGGTATCGCTGGATCTCAAGGAGAGATCAGCATACCCAAGCTGAAGCCCATGATAGCCATCCTCAGGAATGATCCTGTGGATTGGTTCTCCTACTTTATGGGAAAGTTGGAGAAGGAGTCGAAGAAAATTCACTTCGAAGATGACAGCTTCACCAAATTCAGCTGTAGGGAGACCATCTATTTATGCACCAAGGCGGCGTGCATAATAGAACACTACACCACTGGATGGCAAATCAAGTGGAAAGACACAGAAGAGTTCCATGTGTCCAAAGTTCTTTTTGAAAAACAAAGTCAGCTCTCTGACTTGATGAAGAAAGCAGCTCCTGAAGGGAAGAAGAAGATTCAGGAGGCAAAACAGCAGACTGCCTCTCCCTCTCAAACTGGGAAAAGAAAACAGCCGGAGGAAACTCAGCCAGCTGGATCTCCACCTGCCAAAAAGAAGCTCAAATTTAAGGCGGCAAGAAGCCGAGTGAGGAGACGACGAGAGAAGCCGGTGAACCGAATGGAGATCGATCGGCGAGGAGAGACAGCTCAGGATTCCTCCTCCAGCACAGATCAAGGAAGGGAGTTCGTGATTGCTTCACGTGAAGCTGAGGAACCACAGATAGTGGTCCCCCACCCTGACCCGGAGGATGCTATTCCACTTCGCCAAATCCTTCAAGCATCCTCACAACCCGCTCCAGTTGATCTCACATCATCTGGATCTCCTCCTCAACAACACTCTCTTCTCCTTCCGCCTCAACAACACTCTCTTCTCCTTCCTCCTCATCCTCAGGTACTTCTCCAAGAATCCTCCCCTACTTCTTCAGTACCTGAAACCACCCATCTTTCAGCACCCAGCTCACCTAAAGAGCCCCATCCAGCTGACGCTCCTTTGCAGCTGGATGATGAATACCAAGCTGAACCATCAAGCCCTACTTCTTCTTCTGAGGAAATCGAAATCCTCAGTCCCAGAGCCGTTGCACGTGCTGCCACAGTCATGAGGGTCGAGGACCTCAGACTCCAAGGAATAAAGAGCGCACTGCAACATTATCCCTCTCTTGCCTCGCTCCCTGCTGCTTTAGTCGCTGTAAGCGACTTCAAATTTTATTTGGCTACCAAGATGGCCACTTGGTACGCAAATGAAGAAATGGTGGAGTTCTTCACTTTCGATAAGCTTAAAGCTGAAGAAGCAGCTCTGCAGGAGACATTTGGCTTTGGAAGTCTTCAGGATGCTTTTGAGCATCAAGACGAGCTGATCCAGATCCTCATTCAGAAGGTTGAACAGGATGAAGTACCACCTTCTGAGGAAGTCATTTCACGATCCAACTCCTACCTACACAATCTCAGCTGGATCGTTCCAGTTGAAACTGCCAATGAAGCTGTCCCTGCCGACACAGCTGAGGCAATGATGATTGAAGAAGAGCCAACTGATGCAATAGTTGAGCCAACTGAAGCTGCCCCACAGAGTCCAATTGCCGATGACACTCGCTCACTGGTCGAGGTCGAGGCAGTAAAACCCAGCCAAGCCGAATCCGGGACCCAGACGGATCCTACTGTGATTTCTGATGCAATGAAGGACGAGATCGCCAAACAAGTCGAGGAAATCCTTTTTCAGGATAGACTCAAATCAAATGTTGATACCCTTCTGCGCATCACAGCTATAGAGTCGCAAGTCCAGAGCAATGGACAGTCCATTGACGACGTTCACAGATTCGCTCTGGATCTGCAGGAAAGCACCAGCAGAGATCTCAAACAGTCTCTCGTTTCTCAACGTATTGATAATTCAAATCATCTAGAGAAGAGAGTCCCTGAGATCATCTCAAACCTCCAAGCTCCGCTGGAAAGCCGCGTCATCAATTTATCCAGCCAGCTGGACGCTCTCCAACAGCAGACTCTCTCCCACAGAACTGACATCCACCAACTGTTCAATCTTTACAAGGAGCTGGACAATCAGTTCAAAACTGGAAGCAGCAGCACAGCACAGCTCAACCTAGTCACAGCAGACAACTCAGCAAAGATTGCTGACATTGACAAAGCCTTGGCCCAGCTGAATGAGCTAGTAGTCAACCTCTCCTCCACTCTTTTTGATAAGGCCAAAAAGGGGGAAGGTAATGACAAGAGAAAAACTTCAAAGACGGGCAAAGGAAAAGCTGTAGCTGAAGTCCAAGTGATGCAGTCAGAGATTGACGAAGTTGTTGCTGAGCTGGATGCAGATGAACCAGCTGGACGGAAAAGGAAATGGAGCAGAATGATCATCCCTCTTGCCAAAGCTAGCGGAGCCACGCCAGAACAGTTCAATGATATTCATTGGCTCTGCAACTTTGTAACTCAGCAAAAGCAAGAGATGAAAAGCCTCCTAGAACAGCAGAAGAAGAAAGAAAGTCTGCTCAATGCCGAAGAAAAGAAGCAGCAGAAGAAAAGAGCAAGCATAAGAGCTGCAAAGAAAAAGTCTCAGATGCCGATGAACTGGAGAAGAGTAGATGAATGGATCCCAGAAGAGCTAAACGACGACTGGGAACATACAAAGTTTGAGTTCATCGAAGATTTCTATTATCTGGGAGCTTACCCAAATACGCCCTGCATGTTGCTTTCATGATGCATCTAAATGAGCTTTTTCATCAAGACAGGATGACGGCAAAGGCATTCTTCAACGCTGCAAATACCGCGAAGATCCAGCTCACCGCTCCCCAGCTGTATCATATCCAGCCTCCGTTGATACCTGGAACTCAACTTCCTGACAAATCAAAGATTATTGCTGAAGTAAACAGATGGGCGATCAGGAGGAAAATTTCCAAGGCAAACAACAAAGAAGAATACAGGAAGCTAGAGCAGATGATATTTAACCGATACAGGTTAAGAACAGATGAGCAGCTGGAAGAAGATAGAATGAAGAATCAGCAGCAGCAGCAGAAATGAAGACCCAGTTAACTGGGATTAAATTGTTTTGTCAATTTTTCAGTTCGTTGATCCTGTATCTCTTGTAATCATCTTTTATGGATTAATAAAACTGAAATATTTTTGCTCTCAAGCTCACCCTGATGACAATAACTCTTTGTCCAGGCACTGAACTCTGAATTTAATCTTCTGCTGAAATCTTTTAAACCCACTTTCTCATTTAGGGGGAAGCAGGTTTTTTTTCTCAGTTAGGTTTTGGCATCATCAAAAAGGGGGAAATTGTTGGGAAAATTAATAGAGTTTTGATTGGATACCACAACCCAGCTGACCCCAACCGAGTAGATGATCGCACAAGCCTAAGCGTTTTTCAGCTCACCTGTTTGAGCTTATAGAGTTTCTTAGTTTACAGGTAGATTCGCTGAAGACAGCAGAAGACACAGCTAAGCAGAAAGCTTAAGAACTAGCAGAGCAGACTCAGCAGAGCAAGACCAAGCAGAGTCAAAGATCCTGCAGTATCAAGACCCAGCTCAGTGACGGAAGCCCAGCTCAGTGTCAAAGACCCAACTCAGTATAAAAGACCCAGCTTAGTGTCGATGACACAACTCAGGTCTAAACAGCTCAGGTCAGTGACACAGCTCAGGTTGAAGACACAGCTCAGGTTTATGATACAGCACAGGTCTAAGATACAGCTCAGAGTAGAGACGCAGCAGAGTCCAAGACGCTGAAGACACAGCGGAAACGCTTGACAGCTCGAAGACGAAGACCTTCTCCAAGACAAGATCCCGATGTCAGAAGATCTTGTCTGACGCAGTCAAATCAGAGAAGGAATAGCCTCTGCAGATGCAGACCTACTTCGTAGGTAAAGGTCAGAAGTCAACAAGAGTAGGTAAGATTCAAACGGCTCTCTTCCAACGGCTAGTTTGAATCTCCACCTATATATATACCTCCTCACCATTGAATAAAAGAGCTGGTGAGGCTGGCAAGACGACTGAAGAAATAGAAGAAAACAGAAAAATGAACAACGATCTACAAAGCCAAATCTTTCTAGAACATCCAGCCAGTCAGCTGTGTTCTTAGTTGTTCACATATTCAGTCATAGGCAGAATAGATCAGAATAAATATCTTAAGCCTAGTCTGAACGAGTTCATCATACTCCGTGTTCTTCATTGTAAGAACTCGTTCATAGTTGGAAAACCATACCCAAACCAAAACCCAGAAAGGTTAGGTAAAGGTACGCTTGCTCGAAGCGTGTAATTCGAGTGGTTAGGTTCTTCAGTACCCAGAAACTGAAGGTGTAGGCTTGACAGTGCCCGCAAACTGTTGGAACACAGCTCGGGTTAGAGTTGTGAAGTTGCTTGGTACTTGGAAACCAAGTGGTAGTGAATTACCAGTGAATTTGGTCGTGGACGTAGGAGGGGTTACTCCGAACCATGTTAAAGTTGCTCTTGTTATTTATCGCTTTGTTTTATGCATGTTACTAACCTTCATGAGCATACATCTCAATCTGCATAAACTGACTAACTGAAAAGTGAAACAGAGCTTTGCAATATATTTGAAGCAACAGACGGACTTTCCAAATCCACCACATTCCGCACACAGCCAGCTGTGTCGATCAAGCTGCCATCCAGCTGGATCGAACACAGCCAGCTCACTCAAAAGAGTTTTAACTTGGAAAAGTTTTTAAACCTTGGTGTATTCACCCCCCTTCTACACCAAGATATCTGTCTTGGGACCAACATCCTTAATCTCCGTGCCGAAAAGAAATGAGTCATATTCGGCGGGACGGAGGGAGTAATTAATTATAGTTAGGGGTAGAATTTCATTTCCCACTTAATCTTGAATTTAAATTAGAGTACCAAACAACGAATTTATCATATCTACATTACATATCTTATCTACCAAACACAAAGATACACTAACAATCACCCCTTATTCACTAGATTCTTGACATTATCTATCTTGCCTTATCCTAACATACCTACCAAACGAGCCTTTACTAACTTCAAATTATGTTTATATGTAATGGAAAATACCATAATTTTTTTTTCAAAACATTAGACTTCTTTTCATAATATCGTGTACTCTTTAATTTTGAATTTTAAGCATAAAAAAATCCACGACACGTCGAATCTGATGAAAAAATATGTGTGGTGCCTTATGGCGGTTCCACATTAAATTCGGCGTGCCGCGTAAATTTTCTAATGTCGGAATTTGGGTTGCATAATATTATAGAAAATATTGCAACATTGTATGCCAATTTGCTAAAAATTGAAAAAAATTGTGACATTATTGAAAAAAATCGTAGTAAAACATGGTATTTATACTGTAATTTTATGGCAAAAAATTATATTCGACATTACCTTAAAAAAAGAAAATATATACTACAAGATTAAAGTGTATCGAGGAGCTTACAAAATAAAAAACATGCCAATTAAAAACGTGGCAATCTATGTCTCGATTCGAAATCCGATCTAAGATAATTAAGATGGATGTAATTATCCCAAATCTAACAACTATCAATTAATTCATTTAAAACCATAGCTATTTCCATATTTGAATTTGTTTTATATCTTAATCAGAACCCAAAACAAGGTAAGAAAATATTCTTAAAAAAAATAAAAAAATAAAAAAACTAGGTAAGAAAATAAATTCCGAATTTGGGTCGATAAACCCTGTCAACGTACAGTGAACTCAGAGTTGCAAGGAACATAGCAATCGCCTACGTGGATGACACGTCGGACATTCATCCAACGGGTGTGAGGATCCGGATGATCACAGCCGTCGGATCTTCAAATGACGTCACTCAAGACAGTTATATAATGCGGCCGTTATTATTTTTTTTGTTAAATGCAGCGGATCGTTTAATTCTGCCGTCTGTTGAACGCTCGCCTCACACATCACAATTCACACACAACACACACTGAGTTAGTGAGTTTCAGTGCTGAGGTATTACTGTGTGTCTCTATGTATTTTATTTATTTTCTGCCAAACTTGAGAGAGAGAGAGAGAGAGAGAGAGAGAGAGAGAGAGAGAGCACCTTCTCTTTCGTCGCCCCGTCGTTGATTGAATTTTGTTTCTGGGCTAAAAAAAGAGGTGTCTTGGAAAATCGGAGATTTCTCATCTGGCCTCTCCTTTTTGTATATTATTTTGTTTGATTCAAAAATTTATTTTTCTGGGTTTTGCCTTTGTTTTCTGGTTGTTGCTAAGTGCAGATGCCATTTCTTCCAGATTTGTAATAATGGCGTGTTCTGGATCAAGCTGAGTTAATATTAAATACAAAAAGGTGAAAGATTTTCCCTTTCTTCCCTTTTTCGTTATGATTGATTTTCCCTCTCTCTCTCTCTCTCTTGGTTAGTTTTTAGCCTTCTGTAATTCCTTTTCTTCTTACGTGTAAACTCTCTGCATTTGATCTCTCTCTCCTTTTCTTCCTCCTTTTGTTTTCTGGTGAGAGTGAAAGAGAAAGCTACGAGTGTGTGTGTGTGTGTGTGAGAGAGAGAGAGAGAGAGTC
Source organism: Agastache rugosa (assembly GCA_031470985.1). Lineage (NCBI taxonomy): Eukaryota > Viridiplantae > Streptophyta > Magnoliopsida > Lamiales > Lamiaceae > Agastache > Agastache rugosa. The sequence goes on from CM062607.1 coordinate 11,307,244, forward strand.
ATTTTTATCGCGTGAAGAAGAACCTGATTCCCTCAACATCCCCCAAGTAAAAAAGGACAACAACATTTACTTTCCTTTTTTCCCCTTTGCTTTAACACACACAAATGAATAAACAAACGATTCTTTTTCAAAAATGATTGAACAAAGCCCATAACCCCAATCAAGAAATGCAATTCTTTTCTGCTCCCAAATCCCTTGTTTCTTTCTTTCCGTTAACCCCTTTTTCTCAAACCTGAAACTCACACTCTGCCTCTCTCTCTCTCTCTCTCTCAGTAGATACGGACAAATGCGAGATCAATTATTGTCCAGTCGGTTGGGTTAGGCATTTTTTCTTGGTATGATCATCAAATTCTTCTCTGCATCTGAAATGAAATGACCAAAACATCCTCAACTTGCCATTTAATTTAAAGGTACTAAACAACAAAAAGGGTCAACCATGGAATTGTTGTCTTTTTCTGGGCTTTTGGTGTTATGCTACTGAGTTTTCTTCTGCTACGTGTTGCATTATATTCTTCTTTTTCTATCTCTTGTGTTTATCTTTAGTTTTGGAAGTTTGTTGTATTTTGCAGTTGAGGTGAATTTTGAAGGGGGAATGTGAAATGGATTCTGTTGCATTTGCTGGTGAAGCTGAATCTCAGCCTAGTACTAGTAATGACAAGACTTACCACAAGTTATCAACAAGGGTAAAAAAAGCTTTTACATTATGATTGAAGTTGAACTATGAGAAATTAAAGAGTTTGTTTATGATGTTAGTGTCCAATTCTTGCAGCTTCTTGATGGATGTGGTGCCGTTAACCACGCCTCGATTCCTCGGAAGCTACGGTCTGGTGTGTGTCTATGCAAGTTCATCTTTATCATTGTGATTATTTGATTTGTGTTTGTTCATTGGAGCCTAGTGTTTTATTTAGATTTTACAGTAGTTAAGCCTCTCAGAAGTTTCCTACTCATCTTCATGATTTGCTTTTTATGTTCATAACTTCTTTTGCCCTTTTTTTTCTTTTCTGGCTTTTCTTGTTGGCAGTGGAAGATTCTCTGTGTTGATTGCTTTATCTGAACTACTGGTGAATGTACTCTGAAAATGGAAATTATGTGTGTGTGTGTGTGTTTCTTTTTTTTACTGTGGTGTGTAACTTAGACTCTTTCCACAGTTGGGACACACTTCACACTTAGTGGGTGTTTTGAGGAAATTTTGTTTATTTGGTGGTCATCTTTTACTTCTCCTTTTCTGTTCACAGTTGCAGTATTTTGTTCAATTATAGAGACAGATTTTCTGCAATTGGCTGCAGAACTTAAAAGGCAATTTTTAAGTCCTTTTCAACCAAATGAGATTAATTTGTTAAGTGCATGAGAGATTGTGTTTTTAATATTGTAGCCATGAAAAAGAGGGGCCGGGAATCCGTTACTTCACCGTTGCTAACCTCAAGAAAGCAGCATCTCGTGTCGACTACAGTTGATACGCTCAGAAAAGACGGTGCAAAGAAATCCAAACTGAATATGGTTAGACAGTGAAGTTTCTGAAACTTTAGGTTATAGTATTATCTAATTTACAGGAGAAAAAAAAACACACACACACACACATTGATGAGAGGCATCAATTATGAATTCCTTACATTCTAAATGCAATTGCTTCTTACAGAAGCAGGGACACATCACCAAGGATGAGGAAGAAGTGGCTGAAACCTTATATGCGTTGTCGGGCATGTTCTCTGATTCAAACAAGGCTGACCAGCAAAACATAGACGACGAAAAACCAGAAATAGAATCTTCTGCTACACTAGAAGAAGGGATCTCGATCAATGCAGCTCAAGGTTTTTGCAGTGATTCTTTTTGTTGTTCTGTTTATGACTATATCCTCTCTATCACGTGCTTATTTATTGTAAATGCCTCGTTGAGCAGATACCTGTCCGACAATTCAAGAAGAGACTAGGAAAATTGGCTCAAAAATAACTCTTGGAGCTGTTTATCCTTCAAATTTGGTGAATTCAACAGCAGAAGAAGTCGTATCCCAAACGTTAGAAGCTCCACAACCTGAGTGTTTCTCTAGCAAGCAGGCGGCCACTCCTAATTCTTCTGGAGACCAATCTGATTTAAGCCCGGGTTCCACTTCAAGGTGAAGTAGAACTCTTCTTCGTATCCTCAATAACACAGCTATTTTGTTCTTACTCAGTCGGTTATTTATCTTGCAGACCACCAATATCAAGACTTAGCATGAATCAAAGTGGTGAACAGGAAATTCACTTGGACCCCGTATGTTCGAAAATTATTTGAAGGTAGTATCTCCCATCTATATACTGCTTCTAAAATAATGTTCTCGATTTCTTTCAGGTTTCAGCTTCAGGATTTCAGGATGGCAAAAAATGTAGTTCCATTAGTTACAAATATAATGGTAAGTTCTCTGCTGCATGTTAGTTAACTCTCTCATTACCGGAAAGCTTAGTTTGGTGCATCGTTATATACAATATGTACTTGTGTACTTATGATGTATGTATGCTTTTCCAAATATAGATTTATTTCACTCACCCAACTTGTCTGCAACCCGAGCTACGAATTCTGAGACGCACAGATCGTGCCTAAGGTACAATCTTTTTCCCTTCAATACTGCAAATTCTTCTTATGTCAAATATCTATGTATTGTGCTTCTCAAGAACTTATGAATTTACGATCATCCAGTGCGAGGAGCCGCTGGTTTGAGGGCACTAGTTTTTCCTCTCAGCCTCGTGTTATTGAGAACAAAATTAGTAGCAAAAAGGTATGCTAATGCTGCTCAAAGATAATATTTGGAAGTATCATCTGTGTGAACTACAACAAGCTTATTAGCACATTTCTTGGCCTTTTAATGATTCAGTGTACTAGAGTTGCAACCGAATCAAACAAGTCGTGGAAGAGATGTTCAGCGCACGTTTACATAAGTCGTCTTATCAAAGTCTTGCAAATATCAGACAGAAAAGAAGGATCGCCAGTGAAGCCTACTCAACCAACAACTTGTCGAGGTGCAGAGCTACAGTCTCATGTGAGTACCCACAATCAAATGCTGAGTAGAAACGGCGACACATACTTTAGTGCTAAAAAGGATTTGTCTGAAATCCAAAATGGTAATCTTTTGCATAAGAGGCCCGTCCGAGATCAGCAGATGGCTTCTGAAACCACTGCCTTATGTTCTGCAAAGCAGGTCAGTTCTTCCCTGATACCGTCTGAATGAGAAGTCGGTTTTTTTTATCTGAATGCTAAATTCTTGCAGGAATATGACTTCTTATCTTTGGGGACGGGGCTTTGTGGTTTGGACACCGGTAAGAGTGCAAACGGAGCAGGATGTTTTCTCGACCCTCCTAAACAATACCATATGCCATACATGGAGTCACAAAATCAGTCCTCCATGCTTTTTTCACTGCCCCAGAATGGTTATTCGTCATCTTTGCACAGTCATAATTCAGCTTCGGCAGCACAACAGGTAACTTGCTGGAACTTCGTGTTTCTTTAAGTTCTCACGAACCATTTTGGTATAGGAGATTGTGATGCGACATTTCTATTAATCCGAGTGATGGAATGTTCCTAGCTGCATAACTGTTATTTTAACTTGAATAAGAAACTGCATAATATTGTGATGATGATAATCTTTCAGATATGGTTAATATTGACAACAGAGTTTATGGTTAATCGACGTGCAGGTGCAGCTCTCTCAATATCATAGCAGCATAGTTAACAGCAATCTGACGGCGAGAGCAGTACAGCAGCAGATGGACTCACAGCTGCAGAAGTGGGCAGTTCAGCTTCAGACACACCATAACACGGGTGGAGGAGGAGGTGGAGGTGGCGTGCCACGTCTTCCTGACTGGAAAAACGGAGGAATAGACTCGGCTTCTGTGCTCAACTATGCTCACTCCCTCTTCCCACATCTGCATGCTGCTCTAGGCTCCAAGTATCAACAACTCTCACCTTCACAACAGCAGCTTATGCTTATGAACACATCGTTGCCTCTTTCAAATATCAAGAGACGGCACAACCTTCCTTTGGGATTCGAGAGGAATGGAGACGTGTTCAACCCTGAAAATATGGCGCAACTGCAGCTACCGTGCAACCAACACTTTTGAAATGGATATATTATTGTCAAATTATGCTTGCATAATAGTATCTTCATTCGTTCATTATTTCTATCCCCCTTCACATTTTAGTTCTTTTTTATTTGTATACACTGACGATCTGCAACCCCTTAAATCTGTGGAACTTGAACTATCCTGCAGTTAGTTATACAGTTCTACATTACCTATTTTCGTCTTGTGTACGAGCCGACGAGCCTGCTACTCGATTTACTGCCATTTTCGTCTTCCATTATTTTTAAATCAAAACACCCCGTAGAGTGAGGGGTTAGGCAGACCCAGACCCCCAACAACAAATATCAAATAATGCAAGACAAGCTGTGAAAGTTGGATGTACATCCTTAAATCTCTTCTTCTTTATCCTATGTGGCTAGCAAAACTACAAAAAATTGTCCCATTACAACAACAAATTGATGGACATTGAATTTGAGGATGATGAGAGAGAAATGAATCAATGTTGATAGATGGAATTAGTAGCAGCCAAAAGAGCAGCTCCAATAGCAGATCCATCTTTAGAGTGTTGTACAATTATATTCTTTGATAATTCTGGTCCTAGAAGCTCAGTCACAGCATCTTGGAGGTACCCTCTGTACTGAGGGTAATGCTCGTATAAGCCGCCGTCCATCGCCACCACCGTTCTCTTCCCGAATACCACGCCTTTTGAATCTCCCTCCATCTTTTGAAGAATCCCAACAATTCCTGCCCCAGTCAGCCGCCCTCCACGCTTTGCAATGGTGTCGCATACGTCTACTACTATCTTCCTCGACTTCAAGTTCGAATTCACCTAATATATATTCACCAAGCTGGCTAAATTAGTAGGTGAATTGTAATCTTCATAGTAATTTGCAATCCAAACAAGTGTGGTACCAATCACTAATAGACTTTCGTAATTAGTTGATATGTTGTGCTCGTGAATCATGCTGCCTAGAGCTGGTCAAAATTAGCCCGGTCTGGACTAGGCTCGACCATATCTAGTAGTTTTGGCCCGGTTTGGGTCGACCCGAGCAAATTATACTACAAAATGTTTTTCCTTAGGCTTGGCCCATTTCGGTACTTTTTTTTATAACAAGAATATCCCACAGTCACTATCCGAGATACACAATAGGTAAACCTTGTTCCTGTGCAATAGCATGCAAACCTTTGTAAGAGGTAAACTACATAAGCCCATGGTGGGATTCGAATTTGAGACCTTTGTTCTAAAGAATACCTACTCTACCGATAGGCTATCCCCAAGAGGCCTGCTCGGTACTTTGACACCTCTAGTCATGCGTGGTTGGGTATAATTGGGGCCCACTATGCGTGACCTCCCGATTGAACAAAGTATAGAAAGGATTCTCATTATATTTCATAATCAAAATCTTAACTTGAGAGGTGGATTGAAATAAAGTTTTACCCCAGACAAATCGTAGAGGATTGATCCAACGGCTTCCAGATCTTTGGACGAGTCCTGCTGCATGCTGCATATATCCGGCGTCCTACAAGAATACAGTTTTGAGTATGTTAAGCATGAGAATGGCTTTAGCATTTAAAGGCATTTCTACACATTAGTAGAGCAATTTTTTGTTCAAGCGATGTTATCCAAATGTTGTAGTTGTAAGAGCAATTCATACCTGAGAGAAAATGGCATCTGTAGCTTTTCTGGCACAGAGTCACCAAATAATCCACCATCTTCAGCCATTCTGTGCAATACTCGTCTCACGATTTCACCGAGATACATCCCAGAAATTGTTTTCTCATAAATCTATTTTCCATCACATTTTGGAAAATTTCAAACTAGAATCTATCAGAAAAATGCACACAACAATATGAAAGAAAAACGAGAGGTACCTGCTTCCCGGGATTGATACTTGCAGCATCCATTTCTCTGTCGAACTCCGTCAAGGGAAGGCCCCTCGAGAACGCCCCCCACTCCATGTTTATAATCTGATCATGGTTCAAATTAGATACTCCTTCATAATCAAATCATCAAGATCACTAACACACTTATATACTGCACCTACCGTACTTCCACTCGCTGATTTTGGGCTATGAAGCTTAGGAATGGCATCCACAAGTTCCACATACGAGGCATTCGTTCCCGTTCCTAGAATGACTGCGACCATGACATCACCGTCCCAGTATCTAGCTCCGGCTAATGCTCCCACAGCATCATTGACCTAACTCGATACCACAAAGTTTACAAATATTTACACTAATAATGAGCAAGAATGTTGCATTTTAGACAATGTACCAAGGCAGAAACTCTCATATCTAGGCCCTGCCTTTTCATAGCTTCATTCAAGCAGGCGACTACGTCTCTCCCTTCCTGAAAAACCAATTTATATTCAGTTAGTCGAACGATTAGAGCAATTCTTGAAGCTGAGGTTTTTGCAGAATACTCACAGTTCCAGAGACTGCAAAGCCTTTAGTCCATTTGATGAGAACGCCCGAGTTTATCGATGTCTGCTTTACTGCAAAAGAGAAAGTAAATCCTACTTCCCTCGTCCTTCCATGGTCCGACTCAAACTTTCCACCTTCCTTCTTAACAAATTCTGCCAGACTAGATGCTATAAAATCGAAAAGCTCCTAAAAAGCACAACGACATACAGATTGAAACGTGAAATTGAACGCTACTAGAAGCTTTAAGCAAGATAATGTCGAACCAACCTCAGAGGTACCAAACATCAATTCCTGAGGGATAGAGACTTGCTCGAATTCTGTTGCTACGACCCTTTCTTCGTTCCCTCCTAGTTGCACTCTCACCACTCGGAAATTCGTACCACCAAGATCTAAAGCATAGTATAATCCCTTTTCATTCCTTACAACACACATTCAAATTAAACACATCAGCACTCCATTACATCAGCATTGTAATCTTCAATCTTAAATGTTTTTATATTTTACTTGGACCTATCTAAATTTTGATATAGTTTGCAACAGAAAGTTATCAAATTTGCATACTTATATCATGATGCCTTGAAGTTTGACAACCATTACAAACTTTACAATTAAGAAACATCTAAATTGATTATGTGAATGTTAGATGATGACCCTCCCATCTCAATTTTGTTCAAATCAGCTCAAAATCAATGTCATTAGCAAATCTAATTTCATGCTAGAAGAAGGCAAACCAGTAAAATAAAAACAAAAAAATAAAGAAATATTGACACATAATTACCCATCCCATTCTTCCAAATCCCATCAACACAGTAACTAATAAACTAATTAATTCTTAGTAATTATTGTAGACTATGAAAACTTCATCAAGCAGCATGTAAAGATTCAACTAAAACAGAAGTAATAATTAAAAATAAAAATAAAAAATTAACTATAAAACAACACTCACACACTATTTATATACATACCCAGTGGGCAGTGCGTCAACATAGCTGAGAATCATCTTGAGATCACTGCCGCCGTCCGCCGCCAGGCCGGCCCGCATGTCGGCCGCCATGGAGTCCGCCACGTGGCGCAAAACCGGCAAGGGGGTGGCGCAGTCCTCCTGCAACTTGGTGAGGATCGGAGCTGAAGACACCGCGTTGAATGATCCGACCGTCATGGCGACTCTTGGCCGCCGCGTCCTGCCGCCCGATCGCGGCGGGTAGAACGATCGCACGGCGGATGGGGTGGTGGTGACCGACATTGCCGGTTTCCGGTCGCGATCACTCACGAAATTTGTGGGGATTAAGAAAGAATAAAGTAGTAAGAAGTTTGGTTGAATGATGCCGACATGAACAGAGGGGAAAAGTTTGAAGCTTTACACACAGTCACACACTCGTGTAGTTTGCTTTGAATGGTGACATTTCGTTGAGAAACATAAAAGGGAAATAGCAAATTTTGTCAAATTTATCCCAATATTAATGATATTCTCGAGTCCAATTTCCGACATTGGAAAACACACATACAGTTGGACTAATGCGTGACGTCCTATGTGGCCATTTTTTAAAATAAAAAATATCAACATCAGGTCATAGATTTTTTTTTAGAAGAACAACAAGTTATAGATGTTTCAACCTTTAAAATGATTTTCAATTCAAATTGTTATTATTACTTACTGTTATATTTTTGAAATGATGAGGTGTGTCTGCAAAGTAAACGAAAAGGAAGCTGAGGACTTATCTGCAAGCTGTTCTGACTCGGAGGGCTGAAGTGCAAAATCGGGTTTGAGTTGTTGAAACAATTTTTTGGTGAGCTGGCAGTGAAGAGTCTAGAAGCTGTTTTATACTTTGTAGATTTAGGGTTACCGTAATTCATTCATTCATTGTTTTCTCTGAGAGGAGAGAAAAAGGGGAGAGAGAGAGAGAGAGATTTGTGAAGAGAGTAGCCATTGTTCTTGACTTGAGAGCTTTCTTCTTTGCAATCTTTTGTAATCTGTCTATTGTTTGGTGACTTGATTCAGTCACAGTATAGTGGAAACCATTGCTGGCATCCTTGCCCGTGGACGTACGGTCACACTGATCGGAACCACGTAAAAATTGCTTGTGTCATTTTTCTTTTCTGTTCTTATTATTTTTCTTGTTGAATCTAGTTTAGATCTTGTGAGTTTGTGCGATCTGTTGGATCTTGTTTTCATAACAAGTGGCGCCGTCCCTGGGAATCGGATTCTGCGGTGTGTGGGTTAGATCAACGAAGATCTGAATAGATTTGAGTAGATCGAAGCTGGTTGAAGTATATCTGAACGGTTTTCGCACAGATCTAGAAGATCTAAGTCTAGATCCATGGCTACGACGACGGCGAAGTTCGATACTGAGAAGTTCACAGGCAAAAATGATTTTGCCTTGTGGAAAGTGAAGATGAAGGCTATTCTGGTTTAGCAAGGGCTTGCAGATGCTCTCCTGAACGACAAATTGCCAGAACAAGATGGAGATAAGGGAAAACGGAAGGAGATGGTTCAGAAGGCTCATAGTGCGATTATCCTCTGTCTCGGAGACAAGGTGTTGCGTGAAGTAGCGAAGGAGGAGACGCCGGCTTGTTGGTCCCAAGACGGATACCTTGGTGTAGAGGGGGGGTGAATACACTAAGGTTTAAAAACTTTTCCAAGTTAAAACTCTTTTCAGAGAGCTGGCTGTGTTCGATCCAGCTGGATGGCAGCTTGATCGACACAGCTGGCTGTGTGAGTGTGTGCGGAAGTTGGTGGGTTTGGAAAGTCCGTCTGTTCCTTCAAATTATATTGCAAATCTTTGTTTCACTTTTCAGTTAGTCAGTTTATGCAGCTTGAGATGTATGCGTGAGAAGTTAGCTGAATGCATAAATAAAGCAGTAAAGAACAAAGCAATTTTTTAACGTGGTTCGGAGTAACACCTCCTACGTCCACGACCAGGTTCACTGGTAATTCACTACCACTTGATTTCCAAGTACCAAGCAACTTCACAACTCTAACCCGAGCTGTGTTCCAACAGTTTGCGGGCACTGTCAAGCCTTCATCTTCAGTTTACGGGTACTGAAGAACCTAACCACTCGAATTACACGCTTCGAGCAAGCATACCTTTACCTAACCTTTCTAGGTTTGGGTTTGGGTATGGGTTTTTCCAACTATGAACGAGTTCTTACAATGAAGAACAAGGAGTATGATGAACTCGTTCAAATTAGGCTTAAGATATTTATATTCTGATCTATTCTGCCTAAGACTGAATATGTGAACAACTAAGAACACAGCTGACTGGCAGGGTGTTCTTGAAAGATTTGGCTTTGAAGATCGTTGTTCATTTTTCTATTTTCTTCTATTTCTTCAGTCGTCTCTTCACCAGTCTTTTATTTCTAATGATGGAGGAGAGATATATATAGGTGGAGATTCAAACTAGCCGTTGGAAGAGAGCCGTTTGAATCTTACCTACTCTTGTTGACGTCTGGCCTTTAACTTACGAAGTAGGTCTGCATCTGCAGAGGCTAGTTCTTCTCTGATCCGACTGCGTCAGATAAGATCTTCTGACATTGGGATCTTTTCTTTGAGAAGGTCTTCGTCTTCGAGCTGCTAAGCGTTTTTGCTGTATCTTCAGCGGCTTGGACTCTGCTGTGTCTTGACTCTGAGCTGTGTCTTAGACCTGTGCTGTATCATCAACCTGAGCTGTGTCTTCATCCTGAGCTGTGTCACTGACCTGAGCTGTATTTTAGACCTGAGCTGTGTCATCGATACTAAGCTGGGTCTTTGACACTGAGCTGGGTTTCCGTCACTGAGCTGGGTCTTGATATTGTAGGATCTTTGACTCTGCTTGGTCTTGTTCTGTTGAGTCTGCTCTGTTGAGTTCTTAAGTTGTCTGCTTAGCTGTGTCTTCTGCTGTCTTCAGCTGTCTTCAGCGATTGTACCTGTAAACTAAAAAACTCTTATAAGCTCAAACAGGTGAGCTGAAAAATAATACAAGGTTTGTACATTCATCTACTCGGTTGGGGTCAGCTGGGTTTTGGTATCACTTCAAAACATGTTTATTATTTTCCCAACACGGCTGGTGTCTGGCTGAAGCTGGAGAAGTTGTACATGACGAAATCGTTAGCGAATCGTCTGTACACGAAGCAGAAGTTGTACTCCTACAGAATCCATGAAGAGAAGAGTATTATGGACCAACTTGATGAGTTTAATAAAACTCTAGATGATCTAGCGAACCTGGAGGTTACTCTAGAAGATGAAGACAAAGCTATTCTTCTTCTCAACGTGCTTCCTAAATCTTATGATCACCTGAATGATGGAATGCTGTATGGTAGGGATTCTTCAATCTCTCTTGAAGAAGTGCAGACTGCTCTGAAATCCAAGGAGCTACAGAATCTAGGTCATCTGCAGCTGGTGAAAGTCTTAAAGTGAAAGGAAAATTCACCAAAGGCAAATTTAAGAAGCCTTGGAAAGGAGGCAAGAAGCCTGGTTGTGATGACTCAAAGGAAAGTGAAGGCGGCAGTACAATAAGTTGTCATTACTGCAAGAAGCCAGGCCACATATGGAAGGATTGCTACAGCTGGAAGAGAAAGAAACAACAAGAGCAACAACAGCAAGCTCAGAAGAAGATCTCATCGCATATTGATACTGCTGACATTGTTCAGCAGTGTCATGGGGCTGAATCCCTCAATATTCTTGACCCAATAGCTCTTAATATTTCTATTTCCAGTTTATCAAATGTTTGGATTCTTGATATTGGTTGTAGTTTTCATGTGTCCTAATAAACATTGGTTTCATATTTTGCAGGCTAGCAGGTCCGGAGTTGTAGTGCTTGGAAATGATCAAGTATGTCCAATAGAAGGCATTGGATCAATCAGGCTGAAACTACATGATGGATCTGTTAGAATTTTAACAGATGTAAGGTACATTCCTACTCTCAAGAGAAACTTGATTTCTCTTGGTTGGTTAGAGATGACTGGTTGTGAATACATGTCTAGTAATGGTAGCTTGAGAGTCATTAAAGATGCTAGAGTTGTTTTGAGAGGGACTAGGCATGGAACCTTGTATCATCTGTTAGGGCATACTATAGTGGGTAATTCTGATCATGTTTCTGATAATGAGTTAAAACTATGACATGCTAGATTAGGACATGTGAGCGATAAAGGTTTAACTGAACTTAAGAAGCAAGACATTCTGAAATTGACTAATGAGGTTAAACTAGATCACTGTGAAGATTGTGTCTTAGGAAAGAGTAAAAAATTGTCATATCCTATTGAAAAGCATACTTCTACACAGCCTTTGCAATATGTTCATTCAGATCTGTGGGGGCCATCTAGAACTTTAACTCTAGGTGGAGCAAGTTATTTTTTGTCCATAATTGATGATTATAGCAGGAAGGTATGGGTTTATGTTTTAAAGCATAAATCAGATGCATTTAACAAGTTTGTTGAGTGGTGTAGATCTGTAGAGAATGAAAAAGATTACAGGTTAAAGTGTTTAAGGATAGACCATGGACTGGAGTTCATTGTTGAGAAGTTCATGGAGTATTGCAAGTCTAAAGGGATTAAGAGACACAAAACAGTTCCTGGCAACCCTCAACAGAATGGAGTGGTGGAAAGGATGAACAGAACACTTCTGGAGAGAGCTAGATGCATGCTAACTAGCTCAGGATTGCCTGCCAGGTTCTGGGGGGGAAGCTGTGTCTACTGCAGCTTACTTGATCAATAGGTGCCCTTCATCAGCAGTTGGAATGAAGACGCCTGAAGAGCTGTGGTATGGGAGAGCTACATATTATTCAAACTTGTTGAGTTTTGGATGTTTAGCCTACTCACACATTAGGCAGGACAAGCTGGATCCTAGGGCTCTCAAGTGTGTAATGATTGGGTATCCTGATAGAGTAAAGGGGTACAGGTTATGGTGTATGGAACCAGGAAAAAGGAAGACAATCATCAGCATGGATGTCACATTTAGAGAAGATGTGATGCCATACAAGCAACTTCCTAGTTCAGAAGAGGATACTGGATTCGAGGTGGAGTCTGGAGAGCAAGATCACTTATCTAGAAGTGCAGAGTCTGAAGAAGAAGTTCAAGTGAAGGCAGATACTCATGATGAGAGTGAGTTAACTTCTGAGACAGATTTGAGCAGCTATCATCTTGCAAGAGATAGAACTAGAAGGGAGATCAGGCCACTACAGAGATATGGACATTCAGATTTGGTGTCCTATGCTTTTCATGTTGCTGAGAAAATTGTGTACAGAGAGCCTCAGTCTTATAATGAAGCTATGTCTTGTTCAGAGAAAGCTCACTGGATTCAAGCTATGAAGGAAGAGATGGATTCTCTTGTCAGAAACAGAACATGGAAATTGGTGAATAAACCAAAGAGTCAGAAGTGTGTGACCTGCAAGTGGATTTACAAGAGGAAACTTGAAGTCAGAAGTGACAAGGAAGAGATTAGATACAAAGCAAGGCTTGTAGCTAAAGGATTTACACAGAGAGAAGGAATAGATTTTAATGAAATCTTCTCACCTGTTGTCAAGCACACTTCCATAAGGCTACTGTTAGCCTTAGTTGCTCAGATGGATCTAGAGCTGCATCAATTGGATGTCAAGACAACTTTCTTGAATGGAGAGCTGGAGGAGACCATCTACATGACCCAGTCATAAGGTTTTGAAGTCAATGAATCACAAGTCTGCCTGTTGCAGAAGTCACTTTATGGACTTAAGCAAAGTCTAAGGCAGTGGAACAAAAGATTTGATGAATTTATGATTAACATTGGTTTTAACAGATCCTTGCATGACATGTGTGTGTACTTGAAGAAACTTGCTGGTTCAAGGATGGTGTATCTGCTACTGTATGTTGATGACATGTTGGTGGCTGGAAAGTTAAAATCTGACATTGAAGATGTCAAGAGAGCTCTGCATGAAGAGTTTGACATGAAGGATCTTGGTGAAACTAGGAGAATCCTGGGGATGGATATTTACAGAAGCAGAGACACTAACAAGTTGTTGCTGATGCAGTCAGATTATGTCCTCAAGATTCTGAAGAAATTCAATATGGATGAGGCCAAGGCAGTCAAGATACCTCTTCAGCAACATGTGAAGTTGTCTGAAGTTCAGAAACCTCAAAATGATGAAGAAATGGTAGAGATGAGTAGAGTTCCTTATGCTAATGCAGTTGGCAGCATCATGTATTGTATGATGTGTACCAGACCAGATTTAGCACATGCAATAAGTGTGGCAAGCAGATTCATGGCCAATCCTGAGAGAGCTCACTGGGAAGCATTGAAGTACATTCTGAGGTATGTAAAATGTACATTTGATTATGGACTAATGTTTGAAAAGTGTAGTGCTGCAGGTAATGCAGGTTTGCTTGGCTATGTGGATTCAGACTATGCTGCTAATGTTGATAGCAGAAAGTCTCAGACAGGGTATGTGTTTACCTTGTTTGGTACTGCTATTAGCTGGAAGTCTATGCTCCAGTCTGTGGTTGCACTCTCAACTACAGAGGCAGAATATATGGCTGTAACAGAAGCTGTGAAGGAAGGAGTTTGGTTGAAAGAGATGTTGCAGGAGTTGGGAATTGAGCAAGGCCCAGTTGTGATACTTTGTGACAGTCAGAGTGCAATTCACTTGGTGAAGCACCAAGTCTTTCATGAGAGGTCAAAGTACATAGATGTGAGGATGCATTTTGTGAGAGACATAGTGGAGAAGGGTGAAGTGCAGATTCTCAAAGTCTCAACTTTGGAGAATGCAGCAGATGTATTGACCAAGGCTTTGCCAGTTGCAAAGTTTCAGCATTGTCTTGAGTTGATAGGTTTGGGCTCACATCGAGCTCAAACAAGTGATCCAGTTTGAAGAAGCTGGAGATAGGCAAGGGTGTCAAGTGATGGTTTTCAACTATGCAGTCAAGGTAGAGAATTGATGAGGTGTGTCTGCAAAGTAAACGAAAAGGAAGCTGAGGACTTATCTGCAAGCTGTTCTGACTCGGAGGGCTGAAGTGCAAAATCGGGTTTGAGTTGTTGAAACAATTTTTTGGTGAGCTGGCAGTGAAGAGTCTAGAAGCTGTTTTATACTTTGTAGACTTAGGGTTACCGTAATTCATTCATTCACTGTTTTCTCTGAGTGGAGAGAAAAAGGGGAGATAGAGAGAGAGAGAGAGAGAGATTTGTGAAGAGAGTAGCCATTGTTCTTAACTTGAGAGCTTTCTTCTTTGTAATCTTTCTATTGTTTGGTGACTTGATTCAGTCACAGTATAGTGGAAACCATTGCTGGCATCCTTACCCGTGGACGTACGGTCACACTGACCGGAACCACGTAAAAATCGTTCGTGTCATTTTTCTTTTCTGTTCTTATTATTTTTCTTGTGGAATCTAGTTTAGATCTTGTGAGTTTGTGCGATCTGTTGGATCTTGTTTTCATAACATGAAATATCTGTAACCTGATGTGATTTTTTTTTCAAATTGAAACCATGTATTGTCACCTATATTTTCCGGTGCTTAAATTTAAAAACGGGATAAAATTAGAGTGAATTTATTTTTTATTATGTTATAAAATTATCATTACAGATATATTGAAATAAAATTGGCACTGAACTATTTATTCACATAAAATTGGCTATTTACCTAATGTAAAATAATAAAGCAATATAGATCAGAACTTTAGAATTTGGTTCCTTGGCTCAACTTATGTACCACTTCAACCTATTTTATTAATACTAGTAAAGTGGTACGTGTTATGCACGTAATATTGATAGATTTTAATAATACATATATATATGTCAAACATAAAATAACCATTCGATAATAGATAGTAATAATAAAATACTATAATCAGAGTATAATAGGAAAATTAAATTTTGTAAACAAGACTCTTTATAATAAATATAGATTACTATTATTATTATGAGGAGGAGAATCATTACTCAATACTCAATATGCACATTGAGTAAAATTTGGTTCAATTTCAATTTAAGTTTAATATATTTAATTACAAGAATATTTATTTCACTGGTAGGTCATTTCAAGAGGACACTACTCATTAATTAGGGCTGTAAATGAGTCAAGCCGTTCGTGAGCTACTCGGCGATCGACTTGAAAAAAGCTCATTCGGCACTCGACTCGATAACTAATCGAGTCGAGTTCGAGCATGAAATCGAGCTCAATAAGTTTATCGAGCCGAGTTCGAGCATCGTATTGCTCGACTCGACAGGCTCACGAATATGCTCGACTCGTATTTAATCGAGCATGTTCGCGAGCCTACAATCGAGTATGTTCGCGAGCCTACAAATCGAGTTTTAGTCGAGCTTGTTCGTTAGTATGATAATCGAGTTTTGTACATAAAACCAAAAAAATTAGCTTTAAGCGAGCTCGAGCTCGATTAACATGTATCGAACTAAATTTAAATAAAATCGAGTTCTTGACGAGTCTGGCTCGAGCTCGAGCTCGAATACCTCTTTATCGAGTATTTGACGAGTCGAACTCAAGACGAACTCGAGCTCGCTAATTTTGGATCGAGTCGAGCTCGATCACGATGGTAGAAACTCGACTCGAGCTCGAGTCGAGTTCGAGCAAGCAAATATTTAAACAAGTCAAGTTTGAGCAGACCAATACTCAGCTCGACTCGGCTCGTTTACAGCCCTACTCATTATGTTTTAGTATATTATTAACGTAGTCAAAGTATATGTTTACAATCTTATCTCATACGTATGAAATATATTATAACATTTACAGATGTAATAATTTATACCTGAGCTGGGAGCTAGAGTTTTTCTTAGGACAATAACTTAACCCGATTTGGAAAAAAGGACAAATTTATTTCGGGCCGTAATTTAAGTACACTAACATTTAAGTTTTGCATCTGTATGACAAATTTAGGCCTGGTCAGACTAAATCGCACGTGAGTCGTGCATGACTCTTCAGGTGGAGCCGAGATGTGATGTGGCGGCCACATAAATAAAAAAATCAATAAAAAATTAATTAAAACGATTAGAAATAAAAATAAAAAATCCATATCATCTCTTCATCTCTTTTATCTCTCCTCTTTCCCCTTCCCTCATCTCCGTCTGCAACACCAAAGCGGCGGCGGCGGAACAGCTGCCAACGGCGGCTAAGGCTATATGGTTGCGCTGAAATTTCTCAATCATCCATGTCTCATCTCCTCATCATCACCCCTTTTTGCAATTTTTCATTCTCGGACCCAATTTGAGATCTCAAACTCACATTTTCAAAATCAAATTCTCAAAATTTCTATTGGTGCAAAAAGGAGGAGATGATGTTTTATGACTCATCACGTTTTAATAATTAATTAGTTAATTATTATATAGTTGTGTTTTGTCTTTCTTCTATATAGTTTGTTTTTGCAGGAGCTAAAATAATGGAAGAGAGTGGAGAAAGTCAAAGTTTGGAGACCAAGTCATAAGTGGTGGAGAAGAAAGAGAAGGTTGTTGGAGTTTGTTATGGAGATAAGGCATGGATCATGGAGGATCATGGGCTTAAGAAGGTTTGTGGATCTCTTGGAGTGGAGCTAAAGATTAGAAGATATAGTATAAATAGAGACCAAATCCAAGTAGATTAAGTGTGCTGACAAGATATATTTTCGTAGAGTTTTAGTTCAGTTTTCATATAGTTTCTCTGAGGATAGTTGTAACAACTTTAGTCACAACTTTCTGTGAAAGAAGTGATAAAGTGTTACTAGTTTTCGTGACATTGTTTACTCAGAGTGTTTTTGTTGTTCACGTACCATTAGTGAATATTTTGCCCTGAGGCACTTCACGAGATTATTAATTTATAATCTCGTGAAAATTTCATCCATTGTGTCCAATCTTTATTTTGCTATTCCGCTGCATATCAAATCAAAGTTATCTGAT
Organism: Agastache rugosa; assembly: GCA_031470985.1. Lineage (NCBI taxonomy): Eukaryota > Viridiplantae > Streptophyta > Magnoliopsida > Lamiales > Lamiaceae > Agastache > Agastache rugosa. Next base: position 11,324,541 of record CM062607.1, read on the forward strand.
CTTTGATCACAACTTTGGTACCTACAATTGGTATCAGAGCCTACACTTGACATACTAAGTGGCATCGATCCTGCTATTCTCAAGTGTTGTTTACAATGGATGTTATCATACATAGTACTCGAAGTGAAGATGGCATGTTTGATGTTGTTCCACCTAACACAACATCTAAGAGGTATATTCCTTCTCGTTATTCTAATTTGTTTTGTTTTAATACTGTGATTAAAGATGATAAGGAAGATGAAGACATATGTGAAGAAGATCCAGTCCAGATTTTGATTGAACTAAAGGATTTATATGAAAAACTTCTATGCAAATGGAAAAAGCAATGCAAGGTTGTGCAATTGCTTACAAAGGAGAACACTGATCACAAGACATCGCTTGCTAGTCTAGAAGTGATGCTCACAAAAAAGGAGATGGAACATGGAGCCATGAAGACAGAACTCGATCTTGCAAATGAGACTTTGAGGAAGCTCAATACAAGTAAGTCAAAACTTGTTGATGCTTCATTTTTACGGTAAGGTAGACTCCTATGGATTAGGACTTGATAAAATTGTGAAAACTATTTTCCCTAAAATTGTGTCAACTCATGGCAAATCTCTTGTGAAAACTTGTGAATTACAGCATGTTGCTCACTTTACTAAAAGAAAAAGGTACAGAAAATATGTGTGTCATTACTGTTCCTTACCAGGTCATATTAGACCTTTTTGTCACAAGTTTTTGCAGGATTATAGAAAGGTTGTTTATTTTAGGAACAAGGCCACACGACCAAACCTTACATTCAGAAATTGACGCACAAGAGATATGATATGGAGGGTGAAAGTTGTGTACACAGGCATCTGCAATGTTGTGTTCACATCCTCTCAAACTCTCCAAACTAATTTGTGGTATTTTGATAGCGGATGTTCCAGACATATGACAGGAACTAAATCACGTTTGTCCAACTATCAGAAAATTGATGGTTGTGAAGTCACATTTGGAGGAGGTTCAAATGGTAAAATGGTTGGACAAGGTATTCTTAATGTACCAGATCTCCCAAGGCTCAATAATGTGTCACACGTGAAAGGACTCACAGCTAATCTGATTAGCATCAGTCAACTATGTGATGACAACTGTTTTGTCATCTTCAGCAAGCACAGTTGTAAGGTTATCGATAGAAATGAGGAGCTCGTCATCTTTGGGGTAAGATCTGCTAACAATATTTATGAGATGATGGTCCCTGAGCTGGGTACTTGGTGTAGAGGGGGGGTGAATACACCAAGTAGATTTTTCGAAACTTTTTCAAGTTAAAACACAGAGTTGGTGAGCTCAGTTATTGATCCAGCTGGGGAGGGTCAGCTGGGTAAATAACTCAGCTGGCGGTGCGGAAAGTGGTGGTTTGAAAACTTAACTCGGTTACTTAGAAAAACTCAGTTTGAAAAGATTAACTTAACGTTTTCAACTTAGTCAGGTTGTGCAGCTTTTTAGAGAGACACAGCTGTCTTTGGAGAGCAGCTGTGTTGTGCAGTTTTGAACAAATATGCAATGATATGAAGGAGTTAGTACACAGCTGAATATAAAGCAGAAGTAAAGAGAGAGAGTAAGAAGCACGCGAGTTTTTACGTGGTTCGGAGTAACACCTCCTACGTCCACGACCAGGTTCATTGGTAATCCACTACCACTTGGTTTCCAAGAACCAAGCAACTTCACAACTCTAACCCGAGCTGTGTTCCAACAGTTTGCGGGCACTGTCAAGCCTATACACCTTCAGTTTACGGGTACTGAAGAACCTAACCACTCGAATTACGCGCTTCGAGTAAGCGTACCTTTACCTAACCTTTCTGGGTTTGGGTTTGGGTATGGGGTTCCAACTATGAACGAGTTCTTACAATTAAGAACTTCAGAGTATGATGAACTCGTTCGAAATCTAGGCTTAAGATATACAATGAGTTTGGCCTAGGGAACAGACGAAAAACTAAGCAGTTTCTTAACTAGAAACACTTTAAGATAAAGTGTTCTTTGATCTATGTAGAACTGCTTGAGAGCTTTTGAAAGAATGATGATTTCAGATAATGAAAGCTTGTAGAGAGTTTTTCGTATCTGATCCTGAGGTTGAAGACGGGTTTATATAGGTAGAGATTCAAGACTAGCCGTTGGAGGAGCCGTTTGAATCTTACCTACTCTTCTTAAATACAAGATCTGCCGTTGGGCGTATCTGCACCTGTCTTCATTTGTGTCACATCCTAGGTTCTGAAGTCTAGGATGTTGATCTGGCAATCCCTCATTGGTCGAGGTAGGTTGACTTCCTCTGATTCCGGGATCTTCTGCCTTTAGTGCTGGCTTTTGAATTCAGAGCTGGATTGTCTTGAAGTGGAGTCTTCAGAGATAGTTCCTTTGTTCTGTACATACTGACTACCGTGTTTTGAACTCGGCTCGAATTCTCTTCGCCTTGATCAGCTCGCCGGATCACTCAGCTGAAGGTTGACGCCTGCTGTCTTTTGCTAGCTGACTCCAGCTGTGAACACAGCTGGGTCGACTGCTGTCTTCCGCTAGCTGACTCCTGCTGTAGACACAGCTGGGTCGACTGCTGTCTTCCGCTTCCTTAACCTTTAAACCTAGAACATCTAAGGCTCAAACAGGCGAGCTGGAAAACACTATTTAGGTTGACGCGATCATCTATTCGGTTGGAGAATCAGTTGGGTTTTGGTATCAAATCGAAACCTTATAATTTTCCCAACAATTTCCCCCTTTTTGATGATGCCAAAACCTAACTGAGACAACTTATGACGCAGAAAAACTTGTGTTTTATTAATGTAAGAAAATACATTATAACACAGGAAAAAGAAAGAAGGAAAAAAAAACATCTTCAAATCTTCAGTCTTCAATCCTTCAGTCTTCATCCCTATTGGCCGGGTCTTCTTCCGCATCCGTTGCTTCTTTCTTTTGACTCGTCTCTTCTTCACTGATTCTCGATTCACCGGTTCCTCTAGCTCAACAGCTTTGCCTCTTCATTGACTTGTCTCTCTTCTCCCTTACTTCCTTTTGGCATGATCAAAATAGGGTGGGAGATATACACCATCGGCCGTTGCGATGTTTTAGTTTGGCAACCGTGGTTTTCGGCTACGAGCGGCCGAGGTTTAGAGTCTAAGTGGCTCAGCTGTTGTATTAGCTGGCTCTTCTTCAGTTGCATTAGCCTCAGCTGTGATTGCAGACACGGCGTCCTTGGCTGTTTCTTGGGCGATCCGGTGAGTGCTTGGAGGGATGAGTTAGCACGGGAGATAGCATCTTCCGAGTCGGGCATAACTTCATTCCTTGCAATTTTGCTTCTTCGTACTTCTTAGATTGAATGAGAAAGTCCGATTCAAAGACTTGAGGGACTTGTATTCTGCTCATATCATCATCATCCAAATGCAGTGATCGTTGGCCGGGTGATGTTTCTCATTTGAGCTTGGTGCGGGGACTTGAGCATCTTTTATTGAAAGATCTCGAAGATGGTGTCCCCGTGGAGCCGAAGGAACCGAGGAGAAGGCGGTTGAAGTATCCCATCCGTCTTGGGGTTTAAGCTTGGTTGTTCAAATTCGGAATACTCCGTTGCGGTGTTGGTGATGATTATGTTCACGCAGGATGTGAACTTTTCTTCCACCGAAAGAAACGACCGCTTGTGGGCCTTCTCGCTCCTCGGAGAGTGATTACGACTTCTCTCATAATGTCACCGGCTTCTCCGTCGATCGATCGAGCACCTTTGACTTGAGTCTTCGGTTTGAAGACAAGGTTTCAAGATATTTTGTCTCCTCAAGTTGTCTCCGATTCCCAGCTGGGACGGAGTTAGATGCATGCTGCTTTGTCTTCTGCATCTTTTTCTGTGCCTCCTGTGGTGGAGCAAGAGCTTTGACATGACTGCTCTTGAATACTCCGGTTTCATCAACATCTGGTCCAGGTCTGTTGACGTTGATTTTTGCATCCCAGGGAGTTGTGTGTCCCGTTCTCTCTTTTATGTTGAGAGAAACAGTGGGGCTGAGGAGGTCTTTTTCCTTTGTCATTCCCAGAAAGTTTTCTGCACCTTTCTGGTGGATGATGTTCTTGAGCTTTGCAGTCTCCTACTGCGATGGCCTAGTTCTGTCGATTGGCTTCACCTTCTTCTGGACTTCCGTCTTCTTTGAGGTTCCTGAGAGTTAAGCAACTCTTATCTTGAAGCTTTGACAGATTCTTCAAGTTTGATCGGCTTCGGGAGACATCTTTCTGGATTCCATGTTCTTTTTTCTGCATCTTTTGTTAGTAGAAACAAACAATACCAATTGATGGAAATAAGAAAGAATGCTGAAAAACTTTCTAGGGTTAATGCGTATATCTTCTAGCATATTTAAAGAGTTTTCTTGATGAATGGACGATCAAGATTTGTCTATTGATAAGAAGATCTACGACTGGGAGTGATTCTCGCGTCATGTCAATTTCTTGATTAGAAGATGTGAGTTAATGCGCGAGAGAGAACGGTTGAGGCGTTTTGACTTTTGCCTCGAAACTCCCATTATTCAATTCTTTGCAGACTTTTAATTAAGATTGATTAGAAATGACAAGATGTGAGTTGACAGAAAACAGATAGAGTAGATGTAATTAATGTTGTTGCAAACCTCTCAGCTGATCATTGTAGTCAGCTGATACCTCGGTTGAGTGGGTGTGCTGGGTCATCGTGGTTCCAGCTGGTTCCCCCTCAGCTGAATAATCCTTTCCTTTCAAAGATCCGGTTTAGCCGAATTCTTTCTCACCGATATCGGTGACATTGATTCGAATTTCGGTTGATCGCTTGCATTCTGGTTCGTTCCATTCACTGGTCTGCTTCGTTCAATTGGTTCTTCATTCAATTTGGTCTGCTTCCGTTCACTGGTCTGCTTCCATTCACTGGTCTGCTTCCGTTTTGGGTGAAGCATCGTCCGGGTTGAGAAGTCCAAGTAATCCGCACGGCATTTTGAATCTTGCTTCTATCGGCGGTTTTGTGAGAATATCACGCCATTTGTATGTACGTGAATTTTCTCAACAATCACATCCTTCTTTTCTACGTGATCTCCGATGAAATGATGTCGTACGTCTACATGCTTGCATCTTGTGTGAAATCGGATTCTCCGAAATGGCAATCGCACTTGAGCTATCACGAGAAAATTGGAACCGTCCAGCTTTTACTTCATAGTCATCCGGTGATGTTTCGACGGAGAATTTGTGAGCAGCAGCTTCCAGCGGCCATATATTCTGCTTCTGTCGTGGAAGTTGCGACGCACGTTTGTTTCTTTGAAAATCATGAAATCAACTTACTTCCTAAGAACTGACAAGTTCCTGAAGTTGATTTTCTGTCCAATCGATCTCCAGCGAAGTCTGAATCTGAGTATCCAGTCAGCTGTAGATTGTCTTCGGTTGGGTACCACGGCCAACATTCTGAGTTCCTTTGAGATATTTGAGAATGTTCTTGGCTGCTTGCATGTGTGCTTCCTTTGGATCAACTTGAAATCTGGCACACACTCCGACTGCGAAAGAGATGTCTGGACGACTTGCTGTTAGATACAGCAGGGATCCTATTATCCCTCTGTATTTGCTGGAATCAACTGACTTCCCTTCAGTTCCTGGTTCAATCTTCCAGTTGGTGTTCATTGGAATATTTACAGTTCTGCTGGATTGAACTCCATACTTGATGATCAAATCTTTCACGTGTTTGGATTGATTTATGAAGATCCCTTCTGAAGATTGCTTGACTTGAAGTCCTAGGAAGAAACTCATTTCTCCCATCATGGACATTTGGAACTTCTCGGACATTATCTCTCCAAATCTTTGGCATAAGAAGCTTGATCTTGATCCAAAGATGATGTCGTCTACGTAGATTTGAACAACCAGGATATCTTCTCCTGACTTGATGGTGAAGAGAGTTCTGTCTACTGAGCCCTTCTTGAATCCTTTGGATATGAGAAAACTTGACAGAGTGTCATACCAAGCTCGAGGTGTTTGCTTCAATCCATAAAGAGCCTTCTTTAGCTTGTAGACTTTATTTCCTTCTACTTCGAATCCTGGAGGTTGTTCAACGTAGACATCTTCTTTGATTTCTCCATTTAAGAATGCACACTTCACATCCATTTGATAGACCTTGAATTTGTGATGTGCTGCAAAGGCGAGAAATAGTCTGATTGCTTCCAATCGTGCTACTGGAGCAAAAGATTCTTCGAAGTCAATTCCTTCCTGCTGAGTGTAGCCCTTGGCAACGAGTCGAGCTTTGTTTCTGATGACGACTCCCAGGGTATCCATTTTGTTCTTGAATGTCCATTTGAGTCCTATGACTTTGACTTCTTGAGGTCTGTCGACTAATTCCCAGACACAATTTCTGAGGAATTCGTTCAGCTCTTCTTGCATGGCATTTGTCCAAGGCACGCTCTTCAAGGCTTCGAGAATTGATTGAGGCTCTGGCACTTGAGCTACGTAACACGCCATTAGAGCTGTGTCTTCATCATAGACCGTCAGTTCTAGCTCTACTGAGAGTTGAGCTGTGTCAGCTGCTTCTTGATAATCCGATGAAGCTTGAGCAGCTGAGCTTCTGGTTTTGACTTGGTCAGATGGTTCTCCAATGATTGCTGATGATGGATGATCTTCAATCCATCTTCTCCTCTTGCGAATTTCTTCTTCCAATTGATTGATGCTTGACGTGGCTAAATTTCGTCTGACTTGTAGTTGCTCAGGAGTTAAATCTTGAGAGTTTGGCTCTCTTTGATTTAGATTTTGAGGAGACTTCTGTAGAGGCTCAGCTGGAGATGGAGCTGGGGACTCAGCTGTGTTTGGATTCCCAGCTGATGTTGTTCCCCCTTGATTTGGCGTTGAAGCTTCTTCTCGATTTCCAGCTGGTGGAGCTTCTTGGTTGATTTGAATTTCCTCCTCTGGCTCATTGTCCCAAATTAATGGTTCGGCCAGATTCCTGATTCTATTCTCTTGAGCCCTTGTCTGAATCAATCTTGAAGATTCTCCTTCGCTTCTTCGTTTGATAGAATCTCTATATTCGAAGGAGGATTCGTCAAAGGTAACATGTGGAGTTACTTCGACTATTTAAGTTCTTCTGTTGAAGACTCTGTATGATTTACTCACAGCGGAGTAACCAAGGAATACTCCTCGGTCTGTCTTTTCGTCGAACGTCTTGAGCTGTGTCTTCCCATTATTGAGGATGTGACATTTGGATCCGAATACCTTGAAATATCCAATGTATGGTATTCTGTTGTTCCATAGCTCATACGGTGTCTTTTCTTGCCTTGATGTGAGTAGGGAGCGATTCTGAGTGAAGCAAGCTGTGTTGATTGCTTCAGCCCAGAACTTCTTTGGAATGGCAGAGCTAGCTAGCATTGAGGTAGCTGCTTCCTTGAGAGTTCTGTTTCTTCTTTCTGCTACACCATTCTGCTGAGGTGTGCGAGGTGCAGATGTTTGGTGTTGAACTCCGTTCTTCTCGCAGAAATCAAAAATAGTTTCATTTAGAAACTCCGTTCCACGATCTGATCTTATTGCCATTATCTTGCACTCCTTCTGTGTTGATAATCTTTCCAGCAGGATAGGCAGCTTAGTTCTGGTTTCGCTCTTCTGGTATAAGAATGATACCCATGTGAATCTTGAGAAATCATCCACAACGACCAGAGTATATTTTCTGCCATTGAAGCTTGCTGGAGTAACTGGACCAAAAAGATCCATGTGAAGAAGTTGAAGAACTCAATCAGTTGACTGAGCTGGCTTGAGAGAGAATGAAATTCTTGTTTGCTTTCCTTGTTGACACGCGCTGCACATATGACTTTTGTCATATACTTGATCTGGAATTCCATTGGCGAGCTGGTTCCTAGCCAATTTGTTAATTGTCTTGAAGTTGAGATGATTCAGCCGTCTGTGCCACAGCCAGCTGACTTCATTGCTGCTTTTTGATACAAGACACGTCTCGGAGGTTTCTGCATTCCGCCAATGAAGTACATATTTCCTTCTCTTTTCCCTCTTAGGAGTATCTGCTTGGTTTCCCTGTGCTTCACTGTGCATCCCTGTGCATCAAACTTGACAAAAAAACCGTTGTCGCAGAATTGGCTAATGGAAAGCAAGTTATGTTGCAATCCTTGTACATAAGAAACATTTGGGATTATAACATTTCTAGTTTTGAATGTACCATAACCTTTGGTTAGGCCTTTGGAGTTGTCACCAAATGTTACTTGTGGACCTGTACGCTCAATATACTCCTGGAGTAGATGCTTTAGGTGCGTCATGTGCTTGGAACATCCACTGTCCAAGTACCAAAGCGTTCTCATCGACTCCTCAGAGATGCGTCGATTCCTTGCAACCTAAACAAAAAGTTAAAATTCAGGTACCCAGTTTTAATTGGGTCCTTGTGGGTTAGACAGAGATCCTTTGACGACCCAGATCTGCTTGATGACTCGAATTGGGTCATTTGATATGATAATTCTCCCAGCTGAGTCGATATACACATTCTTTGTGTTCTTCTGTTGTTGTTGGTGGGGTCTTGATCTCCGTGTCTTCTTGTTTTGTTGTCTGGATTTCTTTTGGTTTCCAGCTGTGTGCCTAGCTGAGACGTTTCTTAGTCTCTGCTGTCTCATGTGATACTGTGGCTGGAAATGATTATCCAGCTGATACTCGTATGAGTGGTATCCAGCTGGGTATCTCTGATATCTTGGTTGATATCGATCAACGTGCTGGTGCTGTGGCTGGTATCTATAAAATCCAGCCTGTGGTCTTCGTTGAGGTTGAGCACGTTGCTGTCTGAGTTGGGCTTGAGGTTGTCGCACAACTGACCTTCTTGATGTCTGCTGTGTTCTCGACGGAGTTTGAGACTGTTTTACAGCTGTTCTTCTTGACATCTGCTGTGTTCTCAACTGTTGATGCTGAGCTGCTGGGATTGAAGGTTCAATTGCACGTACAAACATAACCTTTGTTCCACTTGTGGAGGCAATGTTTGAGGCATCATTTGATTCGTTGTATCCCAGTCCCGCTTTGAGTGCTGCTGGACGCTGAGCACTAATGATCTCGTCCATTGTTGACGTGGCTTTGATGAGAGCTACTATCTTTTTAGATAGTACCTCTTCGGTGTTTTTCAGCTCAATGATCTCAGCTGACTTCCTTTCCGATTCAGCTGTGACCTTTTCCACATCTTCTATCAGCTGTTTCTTCTCAGTGTTGAATTTCTTCATCAGCTGATCTTGTTTCACTATTTTGTCTTTTAGTGAAACGACTTCCTGTTGGAGCTGAGTTGTATCAGCTGTGTCTGATACTTTTGTCTTTTCCAGTTCCGCCTTCAGCTCGGCATTCTCACACATAATGACGTCAAGGATCTCTTGAAGCTCCTTGGAATCGTTCATTACTTTCTCTACTAGACTCCAATCAAGTAGTCCAGATTCTGAGTCCTGTGTAGAGTGTTCGTGTGATGGTGAGATGTTAGATAGATTTAGAGTTCGAGACGTTACCTCATCTTCATCGATGCCGTCTGTTTGTCCCATGAAGCATGTATCCCAATCAGGTTCATCATGGGCCATCAGGGCTTCTTCTTCCGAGTCTGAAAATGGCATGTCATCCATTTTCTTGCACTCGATTCTTCATCGGCGATATAAGCTCTCCTTCCGTCACCGCCTTAGCTTTTAATTGGTCTCATCTTTCTTGGACAGCTTTGGACAATCTTGCTCGGTAGTGTCCTGGTTCCTTGCGCTTGAAGCAACCTTCACTGTTCGTTGGTCGGTGACTTCTCATCATTTCTTTGCGTACTTATCTCTGTAAGTCCTAAAGAACTTCTTGTATTTGCCCTTGCTGGTGTTGAGTCTGTTATAATTTTCACCATCATGGCAATTTCTTCGAGTAGCTCCTCTTTGCTCATATCCTTTTTGTCCTTCTTCATCTTGGAGGACTCAGCTGACTTGACATGAGCTGACTTTTCAGAGTTGGCTCTGAAGGCTATTTCTTTTGGAGCTGGGGTGAGTTCTCCGTCATTCTGCCTTGAAGATTCTTCTTGAGTGATCTTCAAGTTGTATTCGTTGGCTTTTAAGAGTGAGAACAACCTTTCTGTAGATAGATCACCCAAGTCACTTCGACTTTGGTGAACTACCTTGTAAGTGTTCCATTCAGCTGAAAGAGCTGAAAGAACCTTTAGATTCTTTTCCCGCTGGGTATATTTCCCAGTTCTGATTGTCTCTATCTCGATGACTATGTTTGAGAACCTTAGCTCCATCGCTTCGATGGACTCGTTGGCTAGCTGCTTGAAGTTGTCGAATTTTTGGCAAGCTATTGTGAATTTGTTTTCTTTGATTTCTTCAGATCCTTCACATAGCTTGGCAAGTATTTCCCACATCTCTTTGGCTGTCTCGCACTTGATGATCTTACTCAGGTAGGTGTTTGAGACTGTTGATGAGATGGTGTTTCTTGCGAAGCTGTCCAGACCAGCTTGCTTTCGTTCTTTTGACGAGTAATCCTTCTTTGGCTTGAGAATTGGCCGGTATTCTGGTTGTCCTCCATCATGAGCAGGTACGAGTTCATTTCCTTGTTTATAAATAAGGATGGGTCCGTCTGTGATGACGTCCCACATCATGTCGTGATGTGCACAAAGGAAGCTTTTCAATCTGAATTTCCAGATTGCATAGTCGTCTACCGAGAAGGTGGGGATATTCCTGTTAAGATAAGAATCCATAGACATGTGCAGTATGTAATAAGATGAGTTTTTCTGAAAAACGGATCTGTTCAGTTGACCACTGACACAGAGTGTCAAGAGAGATCTCTTGATACAGAAACGGTGGTCTTTTGAACCACTGCTCTGATACCAATTGATGGTCCCTGAGCTGAATACTTGGTGTAGAGGGGGGGGTGAATACACCAAGTAGATTTTTCAAAACTTTTTCAAGTTAAAATACAGAGTTGGTGAGCTCAGTTATTGATCCAGCTGGGGAGGGTCAGCTGGGTAAATAACTCAGCTGGCGGTGCGGAAAGTGGTGGTTTGAAAACTTAACTCGGTTACTTAGAAAAACTCAGTTTGAAAAGATTAACTTAACGTTTTCTACTTAGTCAGGTTGTGCAACTTTTTAGAGAGACACAGCTGTCTTTGGAGAGCAGCTGTGTTGTGCAGTTTTGAACAAATATGCAATGATATGAAGGAGTTAGTACACAGCTGAATATAAAGCAGAAGTAAAGAGAGAGAGTAAGAAGCACGCGAGTTTTTACGTGGTTCGGAGTAACACCTCCTACGTCCACGACCAGGTTCACTGGTAATCCACTACCACTTGGTTTCCAAATACCAAGCAACTTCACAACTCTAACCCGAGCTGTGTTCCAACAGTTTGTGGGCACTGTCAAGCCTATACACCTTCAGTTTACGGGTACTGAAGAACCTAACCACTCGAATTACGCGCTTCGAGCAAGCGTACCTTTACCTAACCTTTCTGGGTTTGGGTTTGGGTATGGGGTTCCAACTATGAACGAGTTCTTACAATTAAGAACTTCAGAGTATGATGAACTCGTTTGAAATCTAGGCTTAAGATATACAATGAGTTTGGCCTAGGGAACAGACGAAAAACTAAGCAGTTTCTTAACTAGAAACACTTTAAGATAAAGTGTTCTTTGATCTATGTAGAACTGCTTGAGAGCTTTTGAAAGAATGATGATTTCGGATAATGAAAGCTTGTAGAGAGTTTTTCGTATCTGATCCTGAGGTTGAAGACGGGTTTATATAGGTAGAGATTCAAGACTAGCCGTTGGAGGAGCCGTTTGAATCTTACCTACTCTTCTTAAATACAAGATCTGCCGTTGGGCGTATCTGCACCTGTCTTCATTTGTGTCACATCCTAGGTTCTGAAGTCTAGGATGTTGATCTGGCAATCCCTCATTGGTCCAGGTAGGTTGACTTCCTCTGATTCCGGGATCTTCTGCCTTTAGAGCTGCTTTTGAATTCAGAGCTGGACTGTCTTGAAGTGGAGTCTTCAGAGATAGTTCCTTTGTTCTGTACAGCTGGACTAGCTGTGTTTTGAACTCAGCTCGAATTCTCTTCGGCTTGATCGAGCTCTGTTTGGATCACTCGAGTGAAGGTTGACGCCCGTCTTTTGCTAGGTGACTCCGTGAACACGGTAGGTCGATCTTGTCTTCCGCTAGCCGACTTCGCCGTAGACACGGTGGGTCGATTCTTGTCTTCCGCTTCCTTAACCTGTAAACCTAGAACATCTAAGGCTCAAACAGGCGAGCTGGAAAACACTATTTAGGTTGACGCGATCATCTATTCGGTTGGAGAATCAGTTGGGTTTTGGTATCAAATCGAAACCTTATAATTTTCCCAACATGAGATGAGGCAAAATAAGTGTCTAAATGTGCAGTTCAATGATGTACAACTATGACACCAAAAGTTAGGACATATTAACTTCGAATATCTGGAGAAACTTCAGAAATATGATTCAGTCCTAGGGTTGCCAAAGCTGAGTATCTCAAATCTACGACCATGTGGTGATTGCCAAAAAGGTAAGCAAGTAAGAGTATCACATCAAGTGGTGACAACTTCAGGACGATCTTCTGATTCAACTCAGTGATTTGAATTATTACACATGAATCTTATCGGTCCCATGGAGATTGAAAGTTTAGGAGGCAATAAGTTTTCTTTTGTAATTGTTGATGATTTTTCTAGGTATACTTGGATCAAGTTTTTAAGAGAAAAATCTCAAACTCTTACTATTTTTAAGGAAATTTATGGTATGTTAAGAGCCTCATATGGTTTTTATGTGAGTCGAGTTAGGACATATCTTGATGAAGAATTTGAAAATAGTCAATTTCTGATTTTTGTGCAGAGAAGAGAATCATTCATGAGATTATTGTCCCAAAAACTCCTCAAGAAAATGGGATAGCCGAGAGAAAAAGTTTGATCGTTTATGAAATGGCTAAAGTAATGTTAAGCTCTAAAAGACTTTATAAGTGTTATTGGGCTGAAGCATTTAATACCGCACGTCATATTTTGAATCGTGTTTATTTAAGACCGGGTACTTCTATGACTTCATATGAAATATTGAATGGTAAGAAACCCAATCTTAAATATTTTCATGTATTTGGATGTGTATGTTCTATTCTGCATGACAAGAATCACCCTGCAAGATATTTTTCAAAAAGTGATAAAGGAATATTTGTTGGTTATGCTCTAAATAATCATGGATATAAAGTTTATAACTTGAGAACTAGGTGCATCCAAGAATCTGTAAATGTTGTTTTCGATGATTATACTGATATTACAAGATCACTTGAAAAAGACATTGATAGTTTTGTCAAGATACAGGGAAGTACATGTCATGACTTGACCGCCAACGAAAGCACAATAGTTGTGCCAACCGTTATGCCCACAATTACCAGAACTGTAAATTCTGAAGTTCCAGCAACTGCAACAACCAGTTCAAGCTGTTCTGAAACTAATGAAGCTGGAATATCAAATTCAGGTGGTCAAATATTCATAGAAGTTCAGCCCGCTGTAAGAAGAGATCCTCCTAAATGGATGAGAAATCATCCTATCACTCAAGTAATAGGAGAAGTACATGAAGGTGTTAGAACAAGGAGAAAAGAACAGGTTGACCATCATGAAATGGTAAATCTAGTTTGCATGTTTTCTGTATGTGATAATACCAATGTCATCAACCTAGCCAAGAACTCCATTCATCACTCTAAGTCCAAACACATTCACTATAGATATCATTGCATTAGAGATTTAGTTGAGAAAGAGACATTAAATTTAGAGTATATTAGCATAGATAATCTACCGGCTGACATCTTTGCAAAAGCTCTAAGTTTTGAGAGATTCTCAGTTTTGAGAAAATCTCTTGGTTTGTGCACTGTTTGAACAGAACCTATCACAACAGTTGTCATAGTTTCTGATATATCATATGCAATGTCTATATTCAATATGAAGATAGATAGATTTGATGATGTAAAAACCTTCTTTTTAAGGTGAAACCGAGACCGTTCTTAGAAAGCCATATAACTAGATCAAAGATCTTAGATAAATGGTGATTACAAGATTCTCTTGGTAATACATCTATTCGCCATTTGTCTTCTTCACTATATTTCTTATTTGCATATGATATCTTAGAAATTTTGAATTGAATTGGTTAAATCACTTAAAAGTGATGACAACTGTTGTGAGATCTGGCGTGTATACCAAATTCGAAAATCAAAATAATTATATGTTAATTTGGTTGTTGCTATTTTTATGGATGTCAGTTGGTAGGAATATCTGATGCATATCTACTCTAATTGATTCTTTATATTTTCAACTTTATCTCTAATCTTCTTGTCTTCCAGATTTTGTGGTGTTTTCAGTTTAACCTCCATTTTTTTTAAGTGTCTACTTTACCCTATCTTTTTCTTCGGTCTTTCTCCTTCTACAATCCCCTTCGATATCTAACACTTCTCACAAGTACCGTACACAACTTAACCCTCTGTTGATGTCACATCTCCAAGGCTCAATACAGTTCTGATGATAATGGTGAGGACTTTGTTTTAGATTTTGAGATTGATTAGCTTGTTAATTCCAGGTACATGATTAATCATTTTTTCTTCCCAAAAAGGGGGAGATAGATTTTGAGAGGAAATTGATTCGTTTGGTTATTGGTCTATGTCTAAAGTTCCTCATAGTTCTACATATTGTTGGCCTTAAAGTTCTGCAGACTGTTGTGAAGACATTGATCATATGTGCAGGGGGAGATTTGTTTGTTGATGGATCTATTTTGTTGATAGCTTGCTATGTATTTCGACAGGGGGAGTTATGATACTTGTTGTTTGTGAAGTTGTGTTTTATGTCTCAGGGGGAGTGATCTACACTGTATATAACACTTTGTACAAGTTTTGGGAAGAAAGATAAAAAGGGGGAGATTGTTGGTGCCAAAAAGGAGGAGATGATGTTTTATGACTCATCACGTTTTAATAATTAATTAGTTAATTATTATATATTTGTGTTTTGTCTTTCTTCTATATAGTTTTTTTTGCAGGAGCTAAAATAATGGAAGAGAGTGGAGAAAGTCAAAGTTTGGAGACCAAGTCATAAGTGGTGGAGAAGAAAGAGAAGGTTGTTGGAGTTTGTTATGGAGATAAGGCATGGATCATGAAGGATCATGGGCTTAAGAAGGTTTGTGGATCTCTTGGAGTGGAGCTCAAGATTAGAAGATATAGTATAAATAGAGAGCAAATCCAAGTAGATTATGTGTGCTGACAAGATATATTTTCGTAGAGTTTTAGTTCAGTTTTCGTATAGTTTCTCTGAGGATAGTTGTAACAACTTTAGTCACAACTTTCTGTGAAAGAAGTGATAATGTGTTACTAGTTTTCGTGACCTTGTTTACTCAGAGTGTTTTTGTTGTTCACGTACCATTAGTGAATATTTTGCCCTGAGGCATTTCACGAGATTATTAATTTATAATCTCGTGAAAATTTCATCCATTGTGTCCAATCTTTATTTTGTTATTCCGCTGCATATCAATTCAAAGTTGTCTAATCTTCGATCACAACTTTGGTACCTACAATTTCGATCCATTCTGAGGCAGAAAAACTCAAATTTTTTAAATCAATGGAGTGCAACATAGTATTGTTCAATTTTGACCATAACACTCGATAATGAAGAGTTGGACTCGAGTGGATTTTATCAGCCATGAGAGGCAGCGGCGTCGACATTGGATTGAGGAGCCTGACGGTGAGCGAGGAATTGATTTTGCTCGGTCATGAGGGGAAACAATCTCCACATGCCGCAGCGGTGCCGTAGGGTCTCATGGTGGAAGGAGAGTGTCGGAGATCCCAAGAGCGCGATGGTTATGGTTTGGAGATAGACTGCACCAAGAGTTGTCGGGACTCGGGAGAGATTGTAATGTGAGCGTGAAAGGAGGAGGTGGAATCTAGGATGGTGGGAGTGGTGGTGATGGTGGTGTCACGGCAGCGGTGGCGGCGAATATGCCGCCATCAAGATCTGCCGCCACTCTATCTCCAAATCCTAGATCTCATCGATCGTGGATGTTGCTAATCGTCTGCGATAGGAATTCGGCGATGTGAGCGACAACATTTACATGGAAAGAAAGTAATCTCGTCGTCGATTGTGGTGGTGTAGGAGATTGGTGGTGGCGAGCAGTTGGTGGTGTAGGAGATTGGTGGCGGCGGGCAGTTGGTGGTGTAGGAGATTGGTGTTGCAGACGGAGATGAAGGAAAGAGAAAAGAGATGAGGAGATGATGTGGCTTCTTTATTTTTATTTTTAATTGTTTTAATTAATTTTTTATTAATTTTTTTATTTACGTGGCCGCCACATCACATCTCGGGCACCACTTGGAGGGTCACGTGCGATTTAGTCCGATCGGACCTAAATTTGTCCGACAGACGCAACACTTAAATGTTAGTTTCCTTAAATTGCTGCCCGAAATAAATTTGTCCTTCTTTCCAAATCCAATCAAGTTATTTCCAATAAATTATGACTCACTCAAAATCATCCTTAACTCTAAATTTAGCCTAAAATAATAAAAAGTAAGATAAAAATTCTATCCAACACAGATTTCTCAAATTGGTTTGAGTTCACAAAAATATTTACACCTTAAATCTATTCTAAAATTTATACCTTCCTTAGAGCATTCCCAGCAGAATTCTCAAAATTCTGCTCCTAAATTTACTCCTATAGCTTCCCTTATACTATATCTTTCCTCTATTTAACAAATGCATACAACAGTTCTCCTATTTCCATTAACTATTTTATAAAAATGGTGGGCCCAACTCAATTTGTAAGATAAAAGTAGATTTAGGGAGGTGTAAATATTTTTGTGGGGTCCACTCAATTTAGGAGATCTATTTGATGGACTTTTTATCTCACTTTTTGTTATTTTAACATAAATTTAGAGTTAGAAGTGATTATAAGTGAACTGCTGTGAGTGCTCTAAATCTACTCAAATTGGATTAGGCCCACAAAGATATTATTTTTATAAAATAATTAATGAAAAATAGGAGAAAGGTTGTATGCATTTATTAATTAGCAGCTACAAATAGTGTATGGAAAATTTTATGAACAAAAGTTTGAGAATTTTGCTGAAATTGCTCTAATATTTAAATGGTAATAACTCAGAATTACATTACGATGGATGGGAGAATTTCAAATAGAATTGATTTGAAGTGTCTTGAAATTTCTCATTTGGGTTATAGTATCACTTACTAGCGAACTAATTAATTGGTAGAGTTTAACTTTCTTTTAGATTCTATTATTTAATCGCAATTTTTATTTGATAAATATTATGTGAATTTATATGTTAATTGGAAATATAGAAAAAATATTTAATATAATAATTTTGCAATGCGTATTTGTGTATGTCTCTTGCATGTGTGCTTGTGTTTATGTTGAATTCATCTCTTTGTCCAACATTGACTTCGTAAAAATCATGTGATCAACATATATTTAAGTTGGATAAACATTTTTCTTTAATAAAGTCTTTTAAAGGATTGCGCAATTTTAATATGGAGTTAATTTGAAATATATTAAAATTTGACTAAAATTCAATGGTTATTTATCAATTTCAAGGTTTTAACAAACAAAAAGTTATAACTAACATCTGAAATTCTCTCTCTCGCGCCGAATCTACCTTAAAACTCTTCATTTTTTAATTTAATTTTTTATTCAAAAATTCTTCATTTTAAGCACATCTTTGCAGTTTGAATTAATCTTTATTTTGTCGTCTACATATGATAAAATCCTTTGACCCATTTTATGTGATCTAAATTAACAAGAATTATTTGTAAACAAGAAAATTTGTCCGGTTCTGGCAGGTTGGGCGGACAATACGACGTTCGCAAATTCCAAATTTGTGGTTTTTCTTTTACTATTTATGTATTTATTTATTGAAAAAAATGAAGGTTTGGTTGGGGTCGTTGAGGCGAATGAGGCCCAATCTACATTAACTGGACCGTTAGTAGTTGGGCCAATCAAAAACATTAATTCTACAAGACTACAAAGGCTTCTATTAAATTTAGAACTAAAGAGTTGTCAAAGTGGTAGGGTCATACCATCATACGGGAGGTTAAAATTGGGTCGGACTGATTTAGTTTGAAAATTTTCGACCGTCAAAATGCCAACCCCATGAGAAAAAATATAGTGTAAATGTGTAATATGGGCGGACTGGGTCGGAGGACAGTTCAAAAAGTCAAATTACCAGAGAATGTGAAGAGAGCATTATCAGAATGTAAAATTATCTAATTCAAGATAACGGTGAAGAAAAAAAAATCGCAGAATCTTTAGCCCTCTCCGCTGCCGCCAACAACAATGAGGTGAGCAATTTTTCAGCCACGAAATATAGAGAAATAGTCGTGGTTGAGTTCCATCCCGTGGAGTCCAAATTAATAGACTAACATACAAATTTGTAAAACGGGAAGAAATCGAGCATAAGAGTGTTGGAAGTTTGAATTTGAATTGAATTGAATGAAGAGAAAGAGATTTTTTTTTTGAAAATGTCAAGAAAGAGTTGTTTAATAAGTGGTAGAATCATGCCTTATTTGTTACAAGGGGGGTCCTTATTTATAGGGGACAAGCAAAAACTTAACACCAAGAAGTCCATCTAGCAAGGCAACTTGGCTCAAGCCTTGGTAAAAACCTATAAGATAAAAACTCAATGGGAAAAAAATACCTTTTAGAAAAAAGAGTACGTGGTCCATGCGTATAGTTATGCTTTAGTTCTGGCATTTTTTCCTTCACAGCTGCAATTTGCTGTCAAGTATGCTACTCCTTCCGTCCCTCAAAAGTATGGTACATATTTGATTATATGTGATGTATAAAATATTAGTTGAACCACACTAATCTGGGATGGAGGGAGTACTTGTTATCACGTTTGATGTGTCTTCAAGTCTGCTATGTGTCTTCAGATCTGACCTTGGTTCGCTTCACGTCAATTTTAGGTTTGATTTGGGGAGATTCTGAGCCTTTGAAAAGGACTTTGACCGTGGTTTTCATCTTTTCATCGTGATCATATCTGACTAAAAAGCTAAATTTGACGTGGTTTCGAATCAGCTTTACACAACTCTGATTCTTGTTAAAACAAATAGCTTTTTCGCAAATATCATTAAAATTAGTATTTTTTGCCGTATTTGGACCAGATATCGATTTTAGGCTAGAAAAACCTTTACTTTGCTCATTTGGGCTTCACTGATTTGGGCCCAAATAGGGGATAATGAAATTGACCTCATCACATCTATATTTGTAGGTTATATATGTATCTTAAATAAGTCAACCCTTAACATAGCTACTTTTGCTATAGCAAACTAAAATACTAGCCACCAAAATAAAATAAAATAAACTCCAAATACTACTCTAGGTTACTTAAATATCCTTCCATCCTACACACTAAGTGCTCGTTTGGTTCGAGAAGATGAATAGAAAGGGAATAAAATTAGGTAGAGAGGAGGAATAGTAACAATAAATGTTACTTCTATTGGGTGTTTGGTTCAACAATTAAAAGAATCACCTTGTGAAATGATTTCGGAGAGGAAAGGATTTTGTTACCGCTCTAGTTTGGACGGTATCACTTTGGGGGATTAGGTTATCCTCAAATAAGGATAATGGTTAACTCACTACCCAAACCAAACAAGGAGTAATAGATTCAATTAATGGAATCCCTTTCCATGCCCAAAAAATACCGAACCAAACATGGGCTAATAATTTTTCAAATAATAGCCATATTTAACATCCTCCAACAAAACAGAATTTCAAGGACTCAAGTGGAACAGTCACTGCTGAGATTCTCCATCTGACTTTGGAATTTAATTAAATCTCCTTTCGTTGGATTGGTAGAATTGAAAATCAGTTTGCTCATCGATTAGCTAACCTTGCCGGTAATCATAATGACAAACTTGCTAATCTTGATCTCTCATCTGTGTAAACACAAAATGTTGTATTTAATTTAATAAACACAAAATTGTATACAAATATAGGAATTTTGAAAATATGCGGGTTCAATCTCTATTTGATCCTCTGATTCTTTTCTTCAAGTTGACCCTCGAACAATCTTTAAGTAGCATTTGAGATTTATTGGGGATTTAGTGTCTCTTTGATTTCTTTGGATTTTAATCTTCAAGCTTTAACGTTGACTTGGAGGACTTGCATCTTATTTCTGAAGTAAACGTTGAGCTTGACTTGAGCTTTGGGCTTTATAGCTGTTGGGAAATTTATAAGAGTTTTGATTTGATTCCAAAACCCAGCTGACCCCAATCGAGTAGATGATTGCACAAACCCAAGTGTTTTTCCATTTCACCTGTTTGAGCTCATAAAGTTTCTAAGTTTACAGGTGGACACTGAAGACAGCAGAAGACCCAGCTGAAGGATCAACTAAGTAAAGACCAGCTGGAGAATCAGCTGAGTAATTCATCAAAGTTGACACAACAAAGAAGCCCAGCAAAGCTGTACAAGACTACAATAGAAAAAAAAAAAGACTCAACTGAACAAGCTGAGTACACAGCAGGGAAAGCCAAGTCGAGTAGTCAGCAACGCGATCCAGATTCAAGACGATCAAGTTCATTTAGACACAGTTGTGAGAAAGACCCAGCTTGTGTGGTAACTCAGCTCAACATCAAAGACCCAGCAGAGTCCAAGACTCAGCTCAGTGTCAAGACCCAGCAGAGTTCAAAACACAGCTTAGAGTCAACAGCACAACGGAGTCGAAGTCAGCTTGAGATAAAGTCAGAGCTGACCTAGACCATCTGGAACTCGACACCTCAGCACCTAGAAGTCAGACCTAGGATTGCTTTACGAGGAAATCAAGGATGAAGACAGGACCAACTTGTCAGAAGTTAGGTAGAGATTCAGAACAACGCTTTCCAACGGCTAGTTCTAATCTCTCGCTATAAATATGAGTCTTCTCCATCAAGAGAGAGAGAGAGAGAGAGAGAGAGAAAATACAAGACGAGAGTTCAACAGACTACACAAAAAAGAAGACTACTCAAGTCAATATTAAGTTATCTCTCAGAAAAGCTTCAAGAACCAGCAGCCTGCATTCTCCAGAGTTCTTATTCGTTCTCAGACTGCTGATACTCTCTCCTATTAGAGTCTAGGCATATAATTCTTCCCATCTTAAGCCTAGTTTGAAAGAGTTCATCATACTCAAAGTTCTTCATTGTAAGAACTCGTTCGTAGTTAGAAACCCCAAAACCAAACCCTCTAACCCAGAAAAAGGTTAGGTTAAGGTTCAGGTTCTGTAGTACCCGTAAATCTATAGGTTAGGTTCTTTAGTACCCGTAAACTGAATGTAGGCTTTAGCTGTGCCCGTAAACAGACTGGTTATGTTTCGATACAGTACGCGTAAACTTGTATCCAGCTAGAGAAACTGAGCTACAACGCTTGCTGACTGTGCGAAAAGTCAGTGGAATCCTTAGTGGATTACCAGAAGGTTTCTGGTCGTGGACGTAGAAGTAGTTTCTCCGAACCACGTTAAACTGCTTTGTTCTTTACTTTATTTATGCATCCAGCTGACCATTCATAAGCATACTTCAAGCTGCATAAACTGACTAAGAGAAAAGAGAAACAGAGCTTTGCAATATATTTGAAGTAACAGACGGACTTTTCAAATCCCACCACATTCCATACACACAGCTGTTTAGTCATTTTGTGTTACGTTTTTATGTTGTTTTTAGTCATGTTTTCGTGTGTGTTTGCATGTTTTCCGTATTTTATTTCTAGTTTTTGGCTACCCTTGGTTGTTTGTGGTGTGGTTGATGGTGGTTGTAGGTTTTGAAGAATTAAAAGGAGGAAGCCGTGGAAAAAGGATGGAATGTGCACAAGAAAGAAGCAGGCGTTGGGCGTGAAGGAAGCAGCAACCAGTGGTCGCTATCTTTGGGAGATCGCTGGGTTTGAGCGGTCGCTCAAATCCAGCGGTCGCTGGAAGTGATTTCACTGAAGTGAATCCCAGCGAGTGCTGGAATCCAGCGAGCTCTGGAATTGTGTAACGGTTGTGCGCGTTTAAATATCTCAGCTAGGGTTTAATTTGAAGGGCATTCCTCATTCTTTCTATTTTTGTGACGACTCTTGGACGATTTTTACATTTTTTTTCATACTTTTCTTATTTTTCTTTTTGGTGGTTACAAAAATAAGATCGTGGGTTTCGATTGTGATCATCATCATAAGTATTGTAATGATTGATTGTTTTATCTATTTTCTTACTGTTAATTTGATGAATTCTTCGATGTCTTGTTCTATGGATAGCTAATTTTCTATTTTAGGGTTTAGATATTCGATTTAATTTTGATCCTTGCTTGATGTGTGTGAATTCTTCGTTGATTGAATTGTTGCATTTATATTGAATAATTGGCCATTGTTCGATATTGTTAGGTAGTGGATGAGATCGATAAATGAATCTACTACTCGATCACAATTCTTTCAATAATTAGATTGACCGGAAACGCATTTCTAATCATTAGTCTTAATCGTATAATTTAGTCTTAAAGGTTTAATGGATTGAAACGAGAGTTATTGATGTTAACCTTTTGTTGAAGTGGATTATGCGAATTGATTAATTGAATTAACATATGTCGAGCTTGGTAAGGAATTAAAAAGGAGAATCTAAGCCCTAATACCTTTTCTTTGTGTTTATCTCTTTTACCATTATTCGTCATTTATTTATTGCGTTGAATTTGTTCTTTTATTTAGTTCTTGGTTCTTAAATCATTGGTTTAGAATGTTTAGGTAGAGCTGTCAAAACCATCCCGGCCTGGCCCGGCCCAATGGGCCGGCCCGATTTCGGACCGGGCTGGGCTCCAAAAATCCAAGCCCAGTGAAATTTCAGGCCGGGCCGGGCCGGCCCGGAATGGGGAAAAGCCCTGTGGGCTCAGGCCGGCCCGACCCGGCCCGGTAAATTTATACTATAAAATGGGTTTCCGGGCTGGGTTGGGCTTCACATTTCTTGGCCCGGAGGACTTTCGGGCCCGGCCGGCCCGGCCCGTTTTTTCCAGAAAGCCCGCCGTGCTCGGGCCGGGCCGGCCTGGCCCGGAAAATTGCCAGCTCTATGTTTAGGATCGTTTTAATTTATGTGTAAGTAATATTAGGAGTGTTTGCCCTGTTTAGCCTTCCTTGTGAATACGACTTGGGTTAGCTTGACGCCCTACATTGACCTCGTTCTCTTGCGAGTCAAGTCTAGGTGTTTAGAGTTGAGTCAAAATTTGGCGCCGTTGTCGGGGAAGGCTTTAGGCGAATTATTTCTTAGTGTTACTTTTATTTTTCGTATTTATTTGTATTTTTATTTATTGTTTCTTTATTTCTTCAATTGGTGCGCGTGATTGTTTTGTGTTTTGTGTTAGTGTATGCAAGGTAGACGAAGTCTCAACAGGAGATTGGCTCCCGTGTTTGATAACATACACAGACCAAAAGGATTAGTGTTACCCAATTTGGAGGAAGAAGAATCAAGTGAGAATCACTCCTCGAGTGACGAGTCTCAGATTCCGGAAATGGCTCTTCCAAATAATGTCAGAAATATGCGGGATTTCACTCGCCCGGTGATTGGGGCTGCAACTTCTTGTATTGTCTTGGGAGAGGCAGCAAGAAACTATGAGTTGAAGAATATTCATTTCAACCAGCTACCATCTTTCTATGGAATGCCCGCAGAAGATGCTTTGAACTTCATCAGGGAGTTCTATGCAGTGGTTCAGACCTTTCCTTTACAAGGTCTGAACGAGGATCAATTAAAGATGAGGTGTTTTCCATACACTTTGAAAGATCGAGCCAAGACATGGTTCATGTCTCTTCCGCCGAACTCGTTGGCAAATTGGGATGCAGTCTACGAGAAGTTTATGGCTAAATATTATTCAAATCAGAAGACTCAGGACTTGAGGGCTCAGATAGTCACATTTGCTCAAGCCTCGGGTGAATCATTTCACGAAGCTTGGGACCGTTTCAGGAGTTTGCAGCAGTAGTGCCCGCATCATCACTTGCCGGTAGAATTGTTAAACCAATTTTTCTATGATGGTTTATCACAGACCTTTCAGTATATGGTTGAAAATGCCGCTGGAGGGGATATTGGCAATCACACAGCTAAGGATGTCTCTAACATTTTTTAGACGATGGCCACTACTTCCCAACAAAAGAGTGTCAGAGGGAAGCCTGCTTTTGTGAATGAAGCAAATCCTAGTTACGATGTGACTAAGCAATTGGCTGAATTAACTAGGAAAGTGGAGTTATTGAGGCCATTCGAGGGGGTACCTCAGCAGGTTATGTTTGCTGAAACTTGTGGAATTTGTGGTGAGTATGGCCATGGAGCCAATATTTGTCAGAGGATGGTTGAGCCTAGTTTTGATGAAGAGACACAGTTTCTCGATCCACATGAACAGGTTTTTGCTATGCAAGGATATCAATCTTGACAGCAGAACAATCCGTTCTCACATACTTATAATCCTGGGTGGAGAAATCATCCCAACCTTTCTTGGAAGCAACCCCAGCAACCTCAATAGCCTATGCAAGCAGGAGCAGGACAAGCTCCACAGTACACGCATCAGGCACAACAACAGACAATTTTGCCCCGATAGCAACAATACCAAACTCAGCAGACTCAACTTTCCAAGCCGTCTTTGCAAGATACATTGCAGGCTTTTATCCAGTCGGTCAGTAAAGGTTTGAGTCGATGGAGGCTTCAGTGAAGCGAGTTGAAACTCAAGTGGGCCAATTGGCCAGTACTGTGGGTGAATTGGTAAAACAAAACCAATGAGGGAAGTTGCCCAGTCAACCCGAGCAAGCGCATGCCGTGACTATTCTAAGAAGTGGCAAGGTGATTGACAATAAGGTTGAAAAACCTAAGGAGAAAAAGGATGATACACAAGAAGAGAATAGTTCTTCTTTTGAGAAGGATGAGGCTGTGCAGAAGGAAGTTAAAGGCAAGGAACATGTGCTTCACAAGGCTGAGAATCCTTATGCTCCTCCGATTCCATATCCGAGTAGATTGAGGAATGTGAAGCAAGATCAGCAGTTCCAAGAGTTTTATAAGCTCTTGTCAAAAGTCAACGTCAACCTTCCTCTCCTTGATGTGATCAGAAATGTGCCAGCTTATGTAAAGTTCTTCAAAGAGTTGGCATCTACAAAGAGGAAGTTTGGAGAAGATGAGAAGATAGTGGTGTCCGAAGTAACAAGTGCAATCCTGTAGCACCCACTACCACCAAAGCTCGGTGATCCAGGTAGCTTTACTATTAAAATTGCATTGGGTAATGGTAAAGAAGCATGTGGCATGTTAGATTTGGGGACGGGGATAAATTTGATGCCTTACTCTATATTTAAGCAATTAGAGTTAGGAGATTTGAAATCCACGAGAATGTGTTTGCAAATTGCGGATAGGTCTGTTCGATATCCTAAGGGAATTATCGAAGATATTCTTGTGAAAGTTGGTGGGTTAATCATCCCTTTTGATTTTGTTGTCCTTGATGTGGGAAATGTACAAAAGACAGGGAAAGAGCATACATTGCTATTGGGTAGACCATTTATGGCTACTACTAATACTTTCATTGATGTGAAGAGTGGAACCTTGACAATGTATGTTTTAGGTGAAACTATATCATTCTCTGTGCATGGCAATAGGGCTATACCTGTTTCTTCTTTGATTGATAATTGTTCTTTTATAGATGTCATTGATGCTTTGGCCGAGAAAGTTTTTGTGCAGGAAGGAAGTTCTGAAAGCAGGTTTGAGGAACTAGAAGAAGAAGAGATGGACTTTCTGTTGGAAGAAAGCATTGGTATGATGGAAATCTTGGCAATAGAAGGTGAGAAGCAGAAAACGACAATCAAACTTGAGCTCAAGCAGCTACCTAAGCACCTCAAGTATGTCTTCTTGGAGGAAGATGAGCAGAAGCTGATAATTATTTATGCCGAGCTAACAAAGGAGGAAGATCAGCAATTGATTGTTGTGCTTAAGAAAAATAAGCAAGCCATCGGGTGGAGTTTAGCAGACAATAAGGGAATTAGTCCCTCAACTTGCATGCACCGGATTGTGCTAGAAGAATGAGCAAAATCGGTGAGAGAGGGGCAAAGAAGGCTAAATCCAGCACTGATGGAAGTGGTGAAAAAAGAAATTCTAAAATTGCCCGCTGAAGGTATAATCTATCCAGTGGCCGACAATGAATGGGTTAGTCCAGTGCATGTGGTTCCAAAGAAAGGAGGGATCACAGTGGTTGAAAATGACAAGGGAGAGCAAGTGGCTACACGAACCATTACAGGGTGGCGAATATGCATTGACTACAGAAAACTTAATGCAGCCACTTGAAAAGATCATTTACCCCTTCCATTCATTGATCAAATGTTGGATAAATTAGCTGGACATAGTTTTTATTGTTTCTTAGATGGTCTTTCTGGTTATTTTCAGGTGGCGATTGCTCCGGAGGACCAAGAGAAGATTACCTTCACATGTCCATTTGGAACGTTTGCCTGTCGAAGAATGCCTTTTGGGCTTTGCAACGTACCGGGTACATTTCAAAGGTGCATGTTCTCAATCTTCTCTGATATGATTGGGAATTTTATTGAGATATTCATGGATGATTTTTCAGTTTTTGGATCACCATTTTCTGATTGTTTGAACAAACTTGACCGTGTGCTAGAAAGATGCATTGAAAGCAATCTCACTTTGAGCTGGGAAAAGAGTCATTTTATGGTGACCAGTGGGATTGTCTTAGGTCATGTTGTGTCTAAGCATGGAATTAGCGTTGACAAAACTAAGGGTGATGTAATTGTAAGATTACCTCCACCTATTAATGTTAAGGGAATTAGAAGTTTTTTGGGTCATGCGGGTTTTTACCGTAGATTCATAAAAGATTTCTCTAAGATTAATCAGACTTTGTGCCAATTGTTAGCTCAGGATGCTTCTTTTGATTTTGATGATAAGTGTTTACTTGCTTTTAACACTTTGAAGGAGAAATTAGTTTCCGCTCCTGTTGTTATTGCTCCTGACTGGTCTTTACCGTTTGAAATTATGTGTGATGCATCTAACTCTGTTTTGGGAGCTGTTTTAGGACAGCGTGTTGATAAAATGCTTCATGTGATTTATTATGTGAGTCTTACTTTGAATAGTGCTCAAGTAAATTACACCACTACTGAAAAAGAGTTGTTAGCTGTTGTCTTCTCATTGGATAAATTTAGGTCTTATATTATAGGGTCTAAAGTTATTGTGTATAGTGATCATGCAGCTCTGAGGCATTTACTCACTAAAACCCAAGCAAAGCCTCGTTTGATTAGATGGATTTTGTTGCTTCAAGAGTTTGATGTTGAGATTAAAGATAGAAAAGGAAGTAAAAATGTTGTGGCAGACCATCTGTCACCCCTTCCTAATGAGGGAATTCTAAGTGCATCGCATGAGCATGATGATATTTCTGATACATTTCCATTTAAGCATGCTTTAGAGATTTCTTCAGTACCTTGGTTTGCTGATATTGTAAATTATCTTGCTTGTGGTGAACTCCGTCCTGAACTTACCTCTCAAGAGGGGAAGAGATTTTAGTGAATTGTAGGAACTACTATTGGGATGATCCATATCTTTTCCATCTGAGAAAAGATGAGGTAATTCGGCGTTGCGTCCCAGAGGAGGGGCAACAAGATGTTTTAATGTGGTGTCATGCATCGCATTGTGGAGGCCATTTGGGGGGGGGGGGGCAGAAGACAGCTCGGAAGATTCTCCAATCCGGCTTGTATTGGGTAACTCTTTTTAAAGATGCTTATACTTTTTGCCTATCTTGTGACAAATGCCAAAGGGTGGGGAATATTGGAAAATGAAATGAGATGCCCTTAAATATTAATCTTGTTGTTGAAATTTTTGACGTTTGGGGTATTGACTTTATGGGACCTTTTCCAAACTCTTTTGGATTTGAGTATATCCTGCTAGCTGTTGATTATGTGTCCAAGTGGGTTGAGGCTATCCCCACTAGGACCTGTGATCCTAATGTGGTTATAAAGTTTGTGCAGGGGAATATTTTGAGCAGGTTCGGATTTCCTCGAGCAATCATTAGCGATAGGGGATCCCATTTCTGTAACAAAATGTTTGAAAAGTTGATGAAGAAGAATGGTGTGACTCATAAGGTGGCTACTCCTTATCATCCTCAGACATCTGGTCAAGCAGAGACGAGTAATAAACAAATTAAAGGGATTCTTGAGAAGACTGTGAAAGTTTCAAGAAAGGATTGGTCCATTAAATTGAATGATACTCTGTGGGCGTATAAAACAGCTTACAAGACGGTTTTGGGGATGAGTCCGTAACGTTAATTCTATGGCAAAGCATGTCATTTTCCGGTTGAGATAGAGCATAAAACTTTTTGGGCCATCAAAGCTGCTAATTTTGAGTTGCAAAGTGTGGGGGGGTCGTTCTTATATTTTGAGCTGCTTTAGTAATTTTTGTTGTTTTGTTTTTTTATTTTGTGCTTTGTTGCACTTAGTACTTTATTTCCGATAGTGAAACTTTATGATTTGAGGCGTTAATCGTTTATAATCTCAATTGATCAATCATGCTTATTATTTGGTTCTCATGGTTTTTGCTCTAGAACTTGAGTCATTTTGAAATTGAGCAATGTGATGATTTGTATTGTGGGGTACTGTCTTTTGAGAATTGGATTGATGAGGATAATCTTATTTGTTTTGACTTTTATTCTCTCTGATGTTCTTGTAGAAAAAAAAAAAGGGGTAATTAGGATCTCTGCTCCTCTAGTGTTAACTATGAGCATGAGAAACCACACAAGGGTAAACCTTGTGAATTTTGATCCGAGTCCCTCTAAAAAAAAAGGGGGACATGAATAAGGGGATGTGACATAGATTCTACTCCTATTGTGCGTAGCTTTTTCTTTGAAATCTTGCATGATGAGTATGGAAAACCACATTAGGAAACTCGGATATTTTATCCGAAGGCTTCACCTAATGAATTTTGTCCTAAGTTCCATCCTCAAGTCCCATTTAAAAAATAAAAATAAAAATAAATAAATTTTGTGCTTTAATGTTGGAAAGAGCATTTGTCATGACTTGTTTGGTTCATTTTCTGATTGATGATTCTCATCGGACGGGCAACAGTGGAAAAAGGATGGATTGTCCTCACACTAAACAGCATTTGTCATGACTTGTTTCCTTCACGCCCAACGCATGCTTCTTTCTTGGTTGTTTGTGGTGTGGTTGATGGTGGTTGTAGGTTTTGAAGAATTAAAAGGAGGAAGCAGTGGGAAAAGGATGGATTGTGCACAAGAAAGAAGCAGGCATTGGGCGTGAAGAAAGCAGCAACCAGCGGTCGCTGTCTTTGGGAGATCATTGGGTTTGAGCGGTCGCTTAGATCCAGCGGTCGCTGGAAGTGATTTCGCAGAAGTAAATTCCAGCGAGCGCTGGAATTGTGTAATGGTTGTGCGCGTTTAAATATCTCAGCTAGGGTTTAATTTGAAGGGCATTCCTCATTCTTTCTGTTTTTGTGACGGCTCTTGCACGATTTTTACACTTCTTTTTCATACTTTTCTTATTTTTCTTTTTGGTGGCTACAAAAACAAGATCGTGGGTTTCGATTGTGATCATCATTACAAGTATTGTAAGGATTGATTGTTTTATCTATTTTCTTACGGTTAATTTGATGAATTCTTCGATGTCTTGTTCTATGGATAGCTAATTTTCTATTTTAGGGTTTAGATATTCGATTTAATTCCGATCCTTGCTTGATGTGTGTGAATTCTTCATTGATTGAATTGTTGCATTTATATTGAATAATTGGCCATTGTTCGATATTGTTAGGTAGTGGATGAGATCGATAGATGAATCTACTGCTCGATCACAATTCTTTCAATAATTAGATTGACCGGAAATACATTTTTAATCGTTAGTCTTAATCGTATAATTTAGTCTTAAAGGTTTAACGGATTGAAACGAGAGTTATTGATGTTAACCTTTTGTTGAAGTGGATTATGCGAATTGATTAATTGAATTAACATATGTCGAGCTTGGTGAGGAATTAAAGAGAAGAATCTAAGCCCTAATACCTTTTCTTGGTGTTTATCTCTTTTACTATTATTCGTCATTTATTTGTTGCGTTGAATTTGTTCTTTTATTTAGTTCTTGGTTCTTAAATCATTGATTTAGAATGTTTAGGATTGTTTTAATTTCTGTGTAAGTAATATTAGTAGTGTTTGACCTGTTTAGCCTTCCTTGTGAATACGACTTGGGTTAGAGAATTTCTCTTCAATTCTTGAGCTCTTGAAGATGATTTTTGGTGTGATTTTGAAGTGATATGAGGACCTTATTTATAGTTGTAGGGAGAGAGATTTAAGTGGGCTTTTGGGCTCCATTATGGGCATTAGGGGTGAGGTGGCACAATTTCATTGGCTCTAAAAAATTGATATATATCATTAACTTGTTGCAAAAGAAATAGATATCTATCACCATATAATACATATTTATTAATTAAATAACCTATTTAATATGAATTTTAAGATTCCATAATCAAATAAAGATATTATAATTAATAAAAATATGCATAAAATTTTGACACCTACAATCTGTTTTGAGTTTGTGCAAATTTTCCAAAGATGTAATTTTTTTTATTAATGAAAATGCAGATTTTCTCTCGAAATAAATTAATAAACATCACATTTTTTTAATATCCGTGTTGGAATCTATAAGATCATTAAAATTGGACATAGGAAGTAGATTATATTTATTAGAAATCGTCAAGGAAAAATTGAGACAGAGGAAAGAAATTTCCAAAAATTCGGATTTTGCTATTTTATTTCTATTGCGTATCTATTTTAGTATAATTTATTATTATAATTATTACAAATTTTGATGATTACTTCTAAAAATTAAATATTAAAATTATGTTAGAATTCCTATCATAACTATTGATAAACATCTCGAAGATTATATTAGGCGAGCTCCGATTGTCAAAAATTGAAATATTGGACATTTGATTGTCAAGATTTGAAACATGATCGAAATTGCAAAAGAAGTCATAGTTCGTGATTTATTTGAAAGTTTTCTTTAATATTTTTGTATAATTGCATAAAAACTAGCAGCTATTGGCTGATAAAAGAATTAAGTGTACATAAATTGATCCCACGCTAATTAAGTATAGTATAGTTTAATTTACTTAATTATTATTGAGCAAAATTACAGCAGGACAGTAATATGAAGAAGCTTGGAATATAACACTGAACAAGAAATCGAACTAATTAGATTACAAAATGAGATAAACAAAATAACTAACAACAAACTTAAATTTCGTCTAGTCGAGGAGGCCTCTATCCATAAGACGAGATACGCCCCTACTAATGCTTATGACAACAGTGTATCGTCTTTCAAAGATAAAATGACGATGTCTTCTCAATATCAACATAAAAAATCGAGACAACTCCGGCAAATGAAATTAAAGCTTGAGAAGTGAGCTTTGAACTTCTAAAGTGCTACTAGATGCGATGCAAATGCTTAGAGAGATGACAGCTTATTAGTGTGTTTGAACCACCAAATGATTGTCCTATATATAGCATTCCGGTGCGAAATTAGGCAGTCACGGCAATCAAAAGGCCAAAGGCCACTGACCTCATCAAGTGCAGGAATCTTTCGATATTCTCTGTCGGTAATTATCAGATATGTAAGTTTTGACTCAAAAGTTTTCTGAGCGCGCACCACGACATGATGTGGGATGTCATTACTGACGGACCCATCATCTTCATGAAATTAGAAAGAGTAGCAGAAAATACCTGGAGTTGAACCAGTATTCCATCAAGTTGTAAAGTCAAGGAAGGAATACTCTCCAGAGGAAAGAAGACAAGCTGGATTGGATAGCTATGCTCGCAACGTCATCTCCTCAATGGTGACGGATGCATATCTCAGAAAGATCATAAACTGCGAGACAGCTAAGGGGATGTGGGAAACTCTAGCCAAGCTGTGTGAAGGCTCAGAGAAAATACAAGAAAACAAATTCTTAGTTGCATGCCAGAAATTCGACAATTTCAAGCAACTTCCCTGTGAATCCATCGAGCAAATAGAGCTCAGATTCTCCAGCCTCGTCGTCGAGATCGAGACGATCCGAATCAGGAAATATACGGTTCGAGACAAGAACTTGAAAGTTCTTTCAGCTCTTTCCTCAGATTGGTGTATACACAAAGTGGTCCATCAAAGCAGAACTGAACTTGGCAGCATGGAGACAGAAAAATTGTTCTCCATCCTGAAAGCCAACGAATTTGATCTGGGGATCACAATTAGAGAATCATCCAGCCGGATATATCAAATGGAGCTGACTTCCAAAGTAAAGGAGACATTTCTCAGAGATGAGTCAAGAAGAGCAGCTCAATTAGCTCCGACTGAAAAAGTCAGAAAAGAGTACAAAAACATGAGCAATGAAGAATTGCACGAAGAAGTTGCCATGCTTGTACGGAGCATCACTAGGCTGGATCACAGCAAGAAAAAATACAAGAAGATCGTGAAGGTTCATCACGACAAGCAACTATACCCAAAGAGAAACCCAACTGAGTCATCCTTCCGGAGAAAGGATAAAGGGTTCGAGACAAGCAAAATGGATGATGATCAAATCTCATTCTCCGACTCAGATGAGAAAGATCGTTTCGATTAAGATGTCTGGAACATCTTATGGACTCAGCTGATGAAGAAAATACTTACCCAGCTAGCTGACTGGGACCAGCTGTGAAATAAAGATAGCTGGATACAAAATTGAAAACTCAGTCAGTCATACAACTGAGTACATTGGTCTCAAGAGAAGAATCGAGAAGCAGCAGATGAATCAGCTGGATTTGGATCAGCTGTCTACCTGCTATACAAACTGAGATCTCTCAAAGAAATGAGTCAATGTTGAGAAAATCCGTTCGTTAAAAGAAGTAGGATGCTGCTGAAGAAAATGCCACCTACTATCAAATCAAGGGGGAACTCCACATAGCTGAAAAGAATCAGCAAAATCAAGTAGAGTACCCAGCAGGATACACTCAACAAGATAGACTCAGCTGGAACCTCCAGCTGAAGGGAAACTTGATCCAACAGAAAAATCAAGCTAATACTCTCACCCAGCTAACGACGTGAAAGCACCCAAGAGATTTCTCAACATCTGGACACCAATGTTGGGAAAATTCACACAGAAGCACAGCATGCTGAAATCTAAATCAAGAAGATGTGTGGATTACTTGGACTGCTCAATCCGGATAAAGAAAGATCATCCAGTTGAGGGGGAATCAAGCTCAGCTGAACATCTGTCGCAAAGCTCAAGGGAACTCTGCTGAAGGAAAATCAAGCTAATCACCAGATACTCAGCTGAGAAGAACACTCAGTCAAGCTAAGGAAAAGACCACCATGGTATCAGCTGGCTACTATGCCCAAGCTGACCGGTATGCATCTCATGTATTTATTACTCTGAGGAATATGCTATTTAAGTCCAATTATTTTGAATTCTTAATTTAGTGGACATATATTCCTTAGTTAAATTGCTTGATAAGTTTCCTTTCCATCGCATTAATTGTAAAGTCTGCAGAGTACTGTAGCACGGCAGGATCAAGGCAGAAGTTCAAACACTTGAACTGCCTCACGTGTGATTGTAATGCACTCGCTGTACGCACGTCAACAGACGTGATGAGTGTTTTACTCCTAGCCGTTGATCTGAATATCAACTGCCCCAATCTCAACCGTTTATCCATTATGGCAGTTGATATATATGGAAAAGATATGTGGATTCTTTCATCTTTCATCTTTATCTCTGTGAATTTCAAATCTTCAAAATCTCTATCTATTTTTTGCAATTCCCTCGCACGATCAAAACCAACAGATTGCAGAGATGGCACCAAAGAAATCAACCGCAGGGATGACCAATTTGAAGTCTTAATGACAAAGTTGTCATTTGAGAGTGTTCTATCCACCACCAATCTTCATATATCATAACTCAAAGAGATGATGGATCTAGTTGCAGACTCCGGTCTCTTGCTCTGGGCAACCGCCATGCCCAAGCTTTTGCTGAAGAGAGATGCTGCCCTATTCTACCTCAACATCATTGACGAAGATGGCTTCTATTTATCTTATTTTGATATGATCGTCAAAGGCTTGGATGGAAAGTTTGATTCTGCAACCATCAATAACAAGATGAATAGAATGCTACGAAAAGCGTTCAAGCTACCCAGTGAAGGAGATTTCATTCCAGATGATTACAGCCGTGAGGAAGTGAATGAATTCCTCAGTCAAGAGATGCTAAACTCTCCAGAGCCATACAGAGCGAGCATGTCAAAGCTCCTACTCAAGCCGAAGTACAGGCTGCTGCTGGACATTACACAGAAGTGTATTCTTGGGATAGTTAGATCTCAAGGAGAGATCAGTATTCCAAAGCTCAATCTAATGATTGCCATGATCAAAGGCGCAAAGGTTAACTGGTTTGATTTTCTACTCAACCGACTGGTCAAGGAGTCAGAAAAATCAAGCACGACTCTACCAGGACGACATATTCAAGTTCAGAGCCCCTTTATCTATGTTCTAAGATCTCTTTCCTGATAGAGCAAGCTGTGAAAGGGCACACAGTGAAGTGGGCTGACTCAGAACCGTTTCCAGAAACGAAGATTCTCTTCCTGAGAATTAGTCAAATTAATGACCTGCTGAGGAAACAGCTTGCTGTGAGAAAAGGCAAGAAGCAGCTGGAAGGAATTGAGCCAGAAATTCCAGCTGAAAAGAAACAGAGGAAAGGAAGCCATCTGACCCGAAAACAGCTGATGAACCTGCTCAGAAGAAAAAGAAATAGTTGTCGTTCCACCAACTGAGGCGAGCTCATCTTCATAGGCTACTCCAGACGCCTCACCTAGCAAGCTTGCGCTCCGATCAAGTCAAGCAAGGGTGATTCTCTCCCCTCAGCCAGTGTCAGCCTTCATTCAGTACGGAACAAATATCCTGGCTGATATGGGATTGAATGAAGTTTCGTCATCCAGCTCAGAGGATGAGCTGGATATTTCAAAGAATAAGGTATCTCTTCCACCTTCCCCGACCTAGATTATCACCCAAGTTCTAGGCGATATTCCTGCTGATTGCAGCTCATCCCAGCCCTCACCATCCAAACAGCCTTCTCCTCAACCCACCTCTCCAACCAAAGAGCCATCACCTGAAAAAAGAGCAGACAAATAATCAACTGGCTGAAGCTCCTTTATAGCCAGCTGACAACCAAGCTGAACCCATTTCCACTCATCCCAGCTTTCCTCCAAATCAGCCCTCACCCAAAGATCAAACTCCCATACAATTGGCTTATGCTTCTTCATAGTCTGCTGTAAACCCAGTTGAACCAATTCCTCAAAGTTCAACCGAATCAGAAGAGAGTGATACAACTGTCTCCCCGTCACTCAACTCCAGCGGCTCATCCTTCATGGAAGCCATGTACAATGATTTATGCATTGCAGGGATCAAGAGTGTTCTAACTCAGTATCCAATTCTCACCCATCTGCCTATCGCCCTCATCAAAGTTGGAGATCTCAAGTTCTACCTTGCCACCAAGATGGCAACTTGGTGATCACTAAAATCTTAGCAACATATACCGCAACTGAACAGTTCACTTGTAGATAGTTAGTAAATCGAGTATCATATCGACAAGGATTGTAAATTGAAAATACAGTGGGAAATAAAATTTAGAAACCTCTTTACTATTCAAGCTCTTGAAAATTTTGATTTGGGATTTTATTTTCAACTTACAAAGAAATTAATTAATTAAAAGAAAAACAAAAAATAAGTAAACAAATTTATAAAATATCAAGGATAAAAGACTAATCCTAGGGAATGTATCGACTCAAAATCAACAACAAAATTAACTTATTAACCCAATTACCAATTTTAATTCAATTTAGGGAAAGGAATCACAAAAATATTCACAAGCTCTCTCTCGACAAGTCATGTAAAAGTTGATTAGCAAAGTATCTATCTCCGCTAGGTCTCAAGATAATCTACTAACTCCAAAAAGCACAAAAGATCTATAACCTCCTAGGAATGAATTAATCTCCGCTAGGTCTCATAATCATTCATATCATGCATTCTTGAGTTCCATTGATCAACTAAACCTGCTAAGAATTTAATCGAACAACTAGCATGCATAAATAGTGGCTAGCTATTTAAACATGAATAAAGCACCAAGAATCACAAATCATAAATTGAAAAGAAAATTGAAATCAATAAATCAAAAACATAATCTCAATTGAGTCTTACAAACCCTAGGATCAACAAAGAAATTTAGCTACTCATAACTAGGGTTTCAACAAATAAATAAAAGAAAAACATAATTAAAGATACTAATTAGAAAAACCGAGGTTCGGATCCTTGATCTCGTCTTGAATATCTTCAATCCTCAATCTCGAATCTTCTCCAAGAAAAAGTAAATAACTAGCTAAAAACTTGAAAAGAATTCTAAAGAACAAAAATAATTCAAAGTATGTAAAAAGATGTAAAAAGTCCCCAAAACTAATTTATGAAGATCTATTTATAGATGGGAGCCAAAACCTAGACCAAAAAGGTAACAAAATTGCACATTGGGCCATGTACCGGACAAAATCGGCGACCCAGGCAATGGTCGTTGTCCCGATCGCCGGTTTTGTAAGGTGATTTTGTAGAAACGGCGACCGGGACATCCGGGTCGCCGGTTTCGTCTCTTTTGCGCAGCAAACTTGTTTCGGTTTGTTCTCCTTCGTTATAACTCCGAATTTAGATCTGTTTTCACCTACGAACTCACAACGAGCTGAACTTCATTCCTACATTGCTAAATTTGCAAAATATGTAATGTATTTTTCACGACTCGTCCCATGTTTTGCTTCTTATGTACGATTCTTTAGCCCAATCACCTTGCCCTTGGATCTTGAGTTATTCCTTTGATCATAAGCTACTCCAAAACACTCAAATCTACATAAAACTCATAGATCTATACCCAAACGTGACATCACAGAATAATTAAGAAAACAAACCAAAAGACGTCACATAAGCGCATAATCTTATCAAAACATGCATAAAAGAACAAGTGAAAACCATGCAAAATGAGTGTTTATCACTTGGTACCAAAATGAGCAGCTGATAGAAACTTTCTTCTACGAGAAATTGAAGACAGATGAAGCAAGCTTCCAGCACACATTTGGTTTTGGAAGTCTGGAGGATGCTTACTGCATCAGGATGAGCTCATTAAAGGAATCATCGAAGTATCTCAGCAGTACCCTGATGAGCCCATATTTTGTGCTCATTTTGTATCTTGTTTATAGGTTAGATCGAGTCTTTTTCGTATCTTTTTGGTCGTAGTCATGTCTGGGAGGACACAATTTGCATTCAGGGTGTTCAGGTCAAAGCAGGTGGAACTTTGGGCAAAACAGGCTGCATTCTGCAAAAGAGGCACAAGTACAGATAAGAGGCATACCTTGAACCTCTTGAGCGAAGGTGTTGTAGCCCAACTGTGTACCGTGCGGGATCCAGACCTATGTGGAATACTAAGGACAGAGCCGTGCACGCTTTAGGCAAAGGAAGACATGCTTTGGGCAAAGAACGGAGCGCGAGATTTATCCGGATTTGGAGATAAGGATGAGCTGATCTCTTTCCTTATCCAGAAGATATACATCAGATTTGTATCTTTGAAGATAAGGAAAGAGATCCCTATCAATTTCGATCTCTACAAGGAATGTGGCTAACCCTAATTTCCATGGGCCGGACCATCCACGAAGCCCGCGAAGCTCATCTATATAAGAAGGAGGGGTGCACGAAATTTGCAGCATAATTATTCTGTCTTTATTTTCAATTTCGAGTGGTGTGAGGAAGAACAAGCCCTACGGGCAAACTCTTTTACTTTTCTGCACATGTTTTGCTTGACCGCTTTGGCCATAGCTTTCTACTGGATACTTTAAGTACTTCATTTCAATTCCAAGTAATGTTTTCTTTTATCTCTTTTATTGTTATTGTTATTTCAATTATGTCTAGCTAAATCATCAAGGCCCGGGATAGGGTAAGATGATTTGAAGAATGACAACTGATAGACATACTGACTCAAAACTTGTCCTTTTCTCTTTGCAAGACTTCATTTCTTCATATTGCCAACAAGCATACTGCACCATAAAGACATGTACTAACTCAAACAATATCAACAGAAACCCAACAATTAACAATAACTTTGCTCTCAAATGCATACCATCTCTTGTGCATACTTCTTGAGGGCTGCCTTAAATCATAAAACAATAATTTGTTACATGATAATGCATCATACATTCATACCTCAAAAAAAGCAAGCACACTAAGCACAAATGGATTAACACTGGCTACTTTACTCACTTGTGTGGTGTTTTCTTTGATTGACATATTCTCGGGCTCTTCATAAGTCACACAAGTGCTCAAGTAAATTAATGTTTTTACACCATGAGCTGCCATTGCTTTCACAAAACTAACAAGGTATTTGATGTAATATTGTGATAATACCTACAGGGACAATATTTAGACTTAAGAAAACTTATGAAATAAGCAATCAACTTACATATGAGTGGTACCAAGACAACTATAGAGTAGAATTGAGTGATACCTAAGCAGAATCTAAAAGAGTATATAATTCTTTTCTTTCACAAGAAGGTGCGTGTCGACAATAGGCTTAGGGTATAGGTTACCTGGAAAACTTGACAAATTTTTTGTAGGCTCTTCAGTGACAACCTTGGAGAAGTATTTACCTGGTTAATCAACAATAAAAAAAAGTCAATAAGCCTTGCCCAGGAGTTGGCGCACAATGTCCTATTTTTTAAAAGACATAATGATGTAAACTATCCCGAGGCACAAAATTATTAGGACTAATATAAGCAACACACATTATGCACTAACAAA
This sequence comes from Agastache rugosa, assembly GCA_031470985.1. Lineage (NCBI taxonomy): Eukaryota > Viridiplantae > Streptophyta > Magnoliopsida > Lamiales > Lamiaceae > Agastache > Agastache rugosa. The sequence continues at coordinate 11,363,294 of CM062607.1, forward strand.
GTTTTGCACTTAAAATACTATGTATTACAGATCCCAGATGTTTCATGCCCTCTGCTTTCATGCATCAAACAGTAGAGCAACCAAAAAGCACTAGCAATTAATCTAATTAGGAGAAAAGAATCTTTATATGCAAATGAGAATCGGGTTTTCAAGGAGTTAAATTTGGAAATGTGTCCTTGAAATCTTAGAGCTCAGTCAATACAGAACATGAAACAGATGATAACTTTAAACTCCAATTTTGCAGAATAAAGAAAAATCAATCGAACATACTCTACTTAAAGCTCCAAATTGAGATCAATACGTCTTAGTTAAGATTATACATTGTTGGTCCCGAGACGGATACCTTGGTGTAGAGGGGAGGTGAATACACCAAGGTTTAAAACCTTTTCTAATTAAAACTCTTGAGTGAGCTGTCTGTGTTCGATCCAGCTGGAAGGCAGCTTGATCGACATAGTTGGCTGTGTGCGGAATGTGGTGGGTTTTTGGAAAGTCCGTCTGTTACTTCAAATATATTGCAAAGCTTCGTTTCTCTTTTCAGTTAGTCAGTTTATGTAGCTTGAAAGAATGCTTATGATGAGTTAGCTAAATGCATAAATAAAGCAGTAAAGAACAAAACTATTTAACGTGGTTCGGAGACACTACTCCTACGTCCACGACCAGAAAACCATCTGGTAATCCACTAAGAATACCACTGACTTTACGCGCAGTCAGCAAGCGTTGCAGCTTAGTTCCTCAAGCTGGATACAAGTTTAAGCGTACTGTATCGAAACGTAACCAACTGTTTACGGGAACCGCTGAAGCCTAACCTGTAGTTTACGGGTACTACAGAACCAACACTCTAATTGCGCGCTTCGAGCAAGCGTACCTTTACCTAACCTTTTCTGGGTAGAAAGGTTTGGGTTTGGGTTTTCCAACTATGAACGAGTTCTTAGAATGAAGAACTTTGAGTATAATGAACTCGTTCAAACTAGGCTTATGATAGGAAGTATTTTATGCCTAGATACTAATGGGAGAGAGCTTCAGCAGCCTGAGAATTAATAAGAACTCAGGAGGATGTAGGCTGCTGGATCTTGAAGCTTTTCTGAGAGATATCTAGATCTTTGGTTAGACTTCTTTTTCTGTTGATCTCTCTTGTATATTCTCTCTCTCATATCTCTCTTTTTTTTTATGTTGAAGAAGACTCATAATTATAGGGAGAGATTAGAACTAGCCGTTGGAAAGAGCCGTTCTGAATCTCTACCTAACTTCTGACAAGTTGGTCTTGTCTTCTTCCTTGATTTCCTCGTAAAGCAATCCTAGGTCTGACTTCTAGGTGCTGAGGTGTCGAGTTCCTGATGGTCCAGGTCAGTTCTGACTTTATCTCAAGTTGACTTCGACTCTCTTGTCTTTGGTGACTCTGAGCTGTCTTGAACTCTGCTGGGTCTTGACGCTGAGCTGAGTTGCTACACAAGCTGGGTCTTTCCTACAGCTGTGTCTGGATGAACTTGATCGTCTTGAATCTGGATAACGTTGCTGATCACTCGACTTGGCTTGCCCTGCTGTGTACTCAGCTTGGTCAGCTGAGTTTCTTTTGTATGTTGTAATCTTATACAGCTCTGCTGGGCTTCACTGTCACTGCTGTGGTAGCTCTGATGAGTTACTCAGCTGGGTCTTCTGCTGTCTTCAGCGACTCCACCTGTAAATTTAGAAACTCTATAAGCTCAAACATGTGAGCTGGAAAAATACTTAGGCTTGCACAATCATCTACTCAGTTGGGGTCAGCTGGGTTTTGGTATCAAATCAAAACTCTTTTAATTTTCCCAACAATTTCCCCCTTTTTGATGATGCCAAAACCCCATGTTGGAAAAATAATTTGCTTCCCCCTTAACAGGAAATGGGGTTTTAAAAGATTAAACATTCACAACAGGTAATCATATTCAGAGCCTAGACAAAGAGAGATTGTCTTCAGGTTGATTTTGATAAAACGAACTTTTCATTAATAAGAAGAAATTTTACAACTTTCTAATTACAAAAGTTCAAAAGATAATTCCCAGTTGGCTGGGTCTTCAGCTTTGCTACTTCCTCTGTTCGTCAATCTGATGGTCAGTCTTGAGACCATATCTGTTGAAGATGAATTCTTCCAAGTTCCTCAATTCATCTTGATTTTTAGACTTGGAGATTCCTCTCTCTCCAGCCCAGTAATGAACTTCTTTGATAATTTGGGCCTTGTCAGGTAGATTCGTTCCAGCTATAGTGGGATGCTTTAATTGCTTGACTTTTGGAGCTTTGAGTTGGATGTCGTTTCTTTTGGCAGCTAGGGCTAATGATCTTGCCATCATTGGATCTTCTTCATGAAGTTCGAGCAAGTATTCTTTGAACGCAGTTTCATGATCCATACCTTTGTATTGATTCAGGTAGTAGAATTCTTTGATGAATTCTGTTTTGCATTGTTCCCAGTTTTCATTGATTACATCTGGGTTCCTTTTGTCAGATCTTGGAATGCTTGAAGCTGCTTGGACTTGTTTCTTCTTAGCTTGCCTGTAGCTTAGTCTTTTCTTCTTCTGTTTTTTCTCAGCAGGCTTGAGCGATTCAGCTTTCTTCTTAATAATCTTGTCCAGCTCCTGCATTTCTCTTCTTTGCTCATTATGAAAGATACAAAGCCAGTAGTGGTCATTGTATTCTTCTGGCTTGTATCCACAAGCTTTGGCTAGAGCGACTGTTTTCTCTCTCCATGTCTCTTTGACTGTTGCAGTTGGCTCTTCCTCATCCAGCTCTTTAGCAAAGTCGTCGATTTCCGACTGATTTGGCTGCACAGGTTCCCCCTGAGCTGCAGCTTTCCTCTCCATTGTTTTTCCAGCTTCTTCATTCTTTTCTTCCCCCTTTTTGGCATTATCAATAAGGGAGGCAGAGAGGTCAGTGACTATTGCGTTGAGCTTGGCGAGGGCAGCTTCAACATCAACGATCTTGGCTGAGTTGTTAGCTGTGACGATGTTCAGCTGTGCAGTGCTGCTGCTTCCAACTCTGAATTGAGCATCCAGATCTTTATATAGGTTGAAAAGTTGGCGGATGTCAGAGCTGTTGGAGAGAGTAGACTTTTCGTCGACCAGTGGAGCTTGAAGTCTTGTTACTATCTCAGGAACTCTCTTCTCTAGATGATTTGACTGATCAAAGCTTTGAGAGACAAGAGATTGCTTGAGATCTTGACTTGTACTTTCTTGTAAATTTTGGGTAAATTTATGAGCTTCATCAATTGTCCGCTGTTGTTCTCTAACTTGACAGTCTAGAGCTGTGAATCGCATGATGACATCGACTTGAGACTTCAGTCTGTCCTGAAAAAGTATTTCATCAACCTCTTTAAAGATTGCTTCTTTCATGGCGGTTGATAGCTCGGCAGCTGAGTCCGTTTGGGTTCCGGATTCAACATGACTGGGTTTGTCTGCCTCGAACTCGACCAGTGCGTGAGTGTCATCGACAATTGGACTTGGTGGGGCTGCTGCCTCTGGTTCAGCTGTTGCATCAGCTGTTTCTTCAATGATCATTACCTCAGCTGTGTTATACGTACGGCCTTCCTTGGTAATCTCAGCTGAGACTTCTTTGGAGTTGTCAGCTCCAGAAGGTGTTTCCCATCCCACTGCTGTAAGAAGCTTGTTGGCTGACTCCCAGACGTCTTCTGGGTGCGGCTTGGGGTACTGCTGAGATACTTCGATGATACCTCTAATGAGATCATCTTGATGCAAGTATGCATCCTCCAGACTTCCAAAGCCAAAAGTGTGCTGGAGGCATGCTTCATCCGTCTTCAACTTCTCGTAGGAGAAGGTTTCTATCAACTGCTCATTCTGGTACCAAGTTGCCATCTTGGTGGCAAGATAAAATTTGAGATCTCCAACTTTGACGAAGGCGATGGGCAGATGGGCCAGAATTGGATACTGAGTTAGAACACTCTTGATCCCTGCAATGTGTAAATCCTTGTACATAGCTTCCATGAAGGCTGAGCCAGTAGAGTTGAGTGATGGAGAGGCAGTGGAATCACTCTCCTCTGATTCTATGGAGATTTGAGGAATTGGATCAATTGGGTTCACAGTAGGCTGTGATGAAGCATCAGCCAACTGCGTGGGAGATTGAACATTGGGTGATGGCTGTTTTGGAGGTGAGCTGAGATTAGTGGAAGAGGGTTCAGCTTGGGTGTCAGCTGGCTGTGAAGGAGCTTCAGCCAGTTGAATATCTGCCTGCTCTTTTACAGGAGATGGCTCTTTAGTTGGAGAGCTGGGTGGAGGAGAAGGCTATTTCGGCGGAGAGCTGTGAGGCGGTGAGGGATGGGATGAGCTGGGATGAACAGGAATATCGCCAAGTACTTGAGCGATAACCTGGGTCGGGGAAGGTGGAAGAGGTGTCTGACTCCTTGGATTATCCAGCTCGTCCTCTGAGCTGGATGACGATCCATCATTCAATCTCATCTCAGCCAGGATGTATGATCCGAATTGATTGAAGGCCGACACTGGCTGTGGGGAGAGAATCGCCATTGCTTGACTTGGAGTTGCTTCTAAAGAATAGCTCGCCTCAGTTGGTGGAATGACAGCTGTTTTCTTTTTCTTTTCAACTGGGCCTCCAGCTGGTTTGGGGTCAGCCATCTTCCTTTTTCTTTGTTTCTTCTCAGCTGGAACTTCTGCCTCTGTTCCTTCCAGCTGCTTCTTGCCTTTGCTCACAGCAAGCTGTTTCTTCAGGAGATCACTGATTTGACTAATTCTCTGGAAGAGAATCTTTGTTTCTGGAAACGGTTCTGAATCAACCCATTTTACTGTGAGCCTTTTCACAGCTTGCTCTATCAAGAACGAAATCTTAGAGCATAGATACAGGGGCTCTGAGCTTGAATATGTCGTCCTGGTGGAGTCGTACTTGATCTTCTCTGACTCCTTGACCAGTCGGTTGAGTAAGAAAATCAAACCAGTTGACATTTGCGTCTTTGATCATGGCAATCATTGGCTTGAGCTTTGGAATACTGATCTCTTTTTGAGATCCAGCTATCCCAAGAATACACTTCTACGTAATATCCCGCAGCAGCCTGTACTTTGGCTTGAGTAGGAGCTTTGACATGCTCGCTCTGTACGGCTCTGGGGAGATAAGCATCTCTTGACTGAGGAATTCATCCACTTCCTCACGGCTGTAGTCGTCTGGAATGAATTCTCCTCTGCTGGGCAGATTGAACACCTTTCGCAGCATTCTGTTGAGCTTGATGTTGACGGTTGCTGAATCATATTTTCCGTCAGCGCCCTTGACGATCATATCAAATGAAGATGAGTAGAAGCCGTCTTCGTCAATGATGTTGAGGTAGAAGAGGGCAGCATCTTTCTTCAGCATAAGCTTGGGCATGGAGGTTGCCCACAGCAGGAGACCGGAGTCTGCAACAAGATCCACCATCTCTTTTAGTTCTGAAACATGGAGGTTGGAGGTGGACAGAACACTCTCAAAAGATAGTTTTGTCATTAGAGCTTCAAACTGGTTCATCCCTACGGTTGATTTCTTAGGTGCCATTTCAGCAATCTATTGATTTTGATCGTGCGAAGAACTTGTAGAAAATGGATAGAGGTTTTGAAGATTTGAAATTCGCAGAGATAAAGATGAAATTTGAAAGAATTCGCGTATCTTTTCCATATATATCAACTGCCATAATGGATCCACGGTTGAGATTGAAACAGCTGATATACTGATCAACGACTGGGAGAGATTCACTCATCACATTTTGCTGACGTGCTTACGGCGAGTGTATTACAACCGCGCGTGAGGCAGTTCAAACGTTTGACGTTCTGCCTCGATCCTACCGTGCTACAGTACTCTGCAGACTTTATAATTAATGCGATGGGAAAGGAAACTTATCAAACAATTTAACTAAGGAATATATGTCAGCTTAAAATAAAAATTCAAAATAATTGGACTTATATAGCAAATTTCTCAGAGTAATAAATGCATGAGACGCAAACCGGTCAGCTTGGACATAGAAGTCAACTGATACCACGGCGGTCTTTTCCTTTGCTTGACTGAGTTTTCCCCTCAGCTGAATATCTGGAGATTAACTTGATTTTCCTTCAGCAGAGTTCCCTTGAGCTCTGTGACTGACGTTCAGCTGAGTTTTATCATTGTGAATGCATCCAGCTGGGTATTCTTCTTGATTTTGCTGACTCTTTCCAGCTATGAAGTGTTCCCCCTTGAATTGATAAATTCATTTTGAAATCCTTGGGGGTTTCTGCTGAGTTAGTCCAGCTGTGTCCGATTCTTTTTTGATGAAACACGGTGATCCAACTGAGTATTTCTTGCTGGATGCTCTTCTTGATCATTATGCTGGACTGGGATGAGATCAATTATTGATACCAATTGTTGGTGAATCGCTGAACTGAGTTCCCCCTCAGGTAGATTCATCTTCTTGATTCTGCGATCCACGTTTGATCCAGTTTTGTTTGATAACCAGAGGATGATATTTGATAGATCAGCTGGATTTTTCTCTTGATTCTCCATTTGAATATTCTGCTGGATTGACTTTGCCCTTAGCTATTATCACAGCCGTGTCTATTTCCAGCTAGGTGGAGTTCCTCCTTAATTTGATAGTAGGTGGCTTTTTCTTCAGCTGTATCCTACTTCCTTTGAGCGGATTTTCTCATCATTGGCTCATTCCTTTGATAAGGTCAGCTGTCCCAAATCCAGCTGATTCATCTCCTACTTCTGAATTCTTCTCTTGAGACTAATGTACTCAACAGTGAGACTGGCTGAGTTTTTAGTTTTGTATCCCGCTGTCTTTATTTCTCAGCTTGTCCCAGTCAGCTAGCTGGGTTTCTTCATTTTCTTCATCGGTTGAATCAATAAGATGTTTCAGACATCTTAATCATAGCAATCATCCTCATCTGAGTCGGAGAAGGAGATTTGATCATCATCCAATTCGCTCATTTCGAGTCCTTTATCCTTTCTCCGGGAAGATGAGTCAGCTAGGTTTCTCTTTGGGTCAAGTTCCTTGTCATGATGAACCTTCACGATCTTCTTGTACTTTTCCTTGCTGTGATCCAGCCTATTATTGTTCTGTATGAGCATAGCAACTTCTTCACGCAATTCTTCTTTTGCTCATATTTCTGTGCTCCTTGTTGCTCATTTCAAGCTGAGCTGATTGAGCTTCTTTCCTTAGCTTGATCCTCAGCTCTGCTTCATTCATTCGACTAGATGAATCTCTGCTTGTGATCCCCAGATCAAATTCGTTGGCTTTCAAGATGGAGAACAATTTTTCCGTCTCCATGCTGCCAAGATCAGTTCTGCTTTGGTGAACCACTTTGTGTGTACACCATTCTGAGGAGGGGGCTGCAAGAACTTTCAAGTTCTTATCTCGAACTGTATATTTTCCAGTTCGGATCGTTTCGATCTCGAATACGAGGTTGGAGAATCTGAGCTCTATTTTCTCGATGGACTCACAGGGGAGTTGCTTAAAATTGTCGAATTTATGGCATGTAACTGAGAACTTGTTCTCTTGAATTTTCTCTGAGCCTTCACACAGCTTGGCTAGAGATTCCCACATTCCCTTAGCTGTCTCGGGACCAACAATTGGTATCAGAGCAGTGGTTCAAAAGATCACTGTATCTGTGTCAAGTCAGCCTCTTTGCTGATAGTGGTCACCTGAACAGATCCTTCAAAGTTTCAAAATCTTTTGAAAATCATTATATTGCATACTGTCATGGAATCTTCATTGTACAGGAATCTTCCGACATTCTCTGTCGATGATTATCAAATCTGGAAGTTCCGACTCAAAAGCTTTCTGTGCGCACGACACGACATGATGTGGGATGTTATCACTAACGGACCCATCGTCATCATGAAGTTAGAAAGAGAACCAGAAACCACACCTGAAGCTGAACCAGTACTCCGACAAGTTGTGAAGCCCAAAAGGGAGTACTCTCCAGAAGAAAGAAGACAAGCTGGATTGGACAGTGACAGACGCTTATCTCAGCAAGATTATCAACTGCAAGACAACTAAGGGGATGTGGGACACTCTAGCCAAGTTGTGTGAAGGCTCAGAGGAAATTCAAGAGAACAAGTTCTCAGTTGTCCCGAGACGGATACCTTGGTGTAGAGGGGGGTTGAATACACCAAGGTTTAAAACCTTTTCCAATTAAAACTCTTGAGTGAGCTATCTGACTTCGATCCAGCTGGAAGGCAGCTTGATCGATACAGCTGGATGTGTGCGGAATGTGGTGGGTTTTTGGAAAGTCCGTCTGTTACTTCAAATATATTGCAAAGCTTTGTTTCTCTTTTCAGTTAGTCAGTTTATGCATCTTGAAAGAATGCTTATGATGAGTTAGTTGAATGCATAAATAAAGCAGTAAAGAACAAAGCTATTTAACGTGGTTCGGAGAAACTACTCCTACGTCCACGACCAGAAAACCATCTAGTAATCCACTAAGGATACCACTGACTTTACGCGCAGTCAGCAAGCGTTGCAGCTTAGTTCCTCAAGCTGGATACAAGTTTACGCGTACTGTATCGAAACGTAACCAACTGTTTACGGGAACAGCTGAAGCCTAACTTGTAGTTTACGGGTACTACAGAACCAACACTCGAATTGCGCGCTTCGAGCAAGCGTACCTTTACCTAACCTTTTCTAGGTAGAAGGGTTTGGGTTTGGGTTTTCCAACTATGAACGAGTTCTTATAATGAAGAACTTTGAGTATAATGAACTCGTTCAAACTAGGCTTATGATAGGAAGTATTTTATGCCTAGATACTAATGGGAGAGAGCTTCAGCAGCCTGAGAATTAATAAGAACTCAGGAGGATGTAGGCTGCTGGATCTTGAAGCTTTTCTGAGAGATATCTTGATCTTTGGTTAGACTTCTTTCTCTATTGATCTTTCTTGTATATTCTCTCTCTCATATCTCTCTTTCTTTTGATGTTGAAGAAGACTCATATTTATAGGAAGGTTAGAACTAGCCGTTGGAAAGAGCCGTTCTGAATCTCTACCTAACTTCTGACAAGTTGGTCTTGTCTTCTTCCTTGATTTCCTCGTAAAGCAATCTTAGGTCTGACTTCTAGGTGCTGAGGTGTCGAGTTCCTGATGGTCCAGGTCAGTTCTGACTTTATCTCAAGTTGACTTCGACTCTACTGTGCTGGTAACTCTGAGCTGTCTTGAACTCTGCTGGGTCTTGACGCTGAGCTGAGTTGCTACACAAGCTGGGTCTTTCCTACAGCTGTGTCTAGATGAACTTGATCGTCTTGAATCTGGATAACGTTGCTGATCACTAGACTTGGCTTGCCCTGCCGTGTACTCAGCTTGGTCAGCTGAGTTTCTTTTGTATGTTGTAATCTTATACAGCTCTGCTGGGCTTCACTGCTGTGGTAGCTCTGATGAGTTACTCAGCTGGGTCTTCTGCTGTCTTCAGCGACTCCACCTGTAAACTTAAAAACTCTATAAGCTCAAACATGTGAGCTGGAAAAACACTTAGGCTTGCGCAATCATCTACTCAGTTGGGGTCAGCTGGGTTTTGGTATCAAATCAAAACTCTATTAATTTTTACAACATACATATTACATAAACTATTAAAAGTTCGAAGAATATCACTCTTCTTGTGTAGACTACATGCTCAAAAATCACAAAAGTCCAATGAAACACATGTAGATCCTTTCACCAAAATATAATACAACAACAAGATTATGAATACTTCGGCTACCATGGATAAGAAAGTCATAAAAGTTAGCTAAAATACATCTTATTCACCACACCGACTCACGACACCTTAATTGACCACATCAAGTCATGAAAAGAAGGATTAAGAAAAGACTACTTAATAAAAAAAAAGGAAGCATGTGAAGTAAATGATTGTGATCTAACCTCGGTATTGGCTTATGTGCAGGATATGTAGCCTCATTGTTACAAACCCCGTCAGTTCTGTGATTCAGAATTAAAAATTCGATCAATTTAGCTGTAAAAGAACACAACAAAGAAATTGTGGAACAATATCTAAACTTCTGAGCTAAATAAATTTATTTCCAATTCCTTGCTTTTTAGCCACACAACAAAACGGATTAGCTCCTCCAATTCATAATAGATCACACTAGAGCTCTTCTATTCTGACTGATCCCACACATTTGTCCTACACCTTCCATTTTAAAAAACTTACAGAAAAGATCGAGCTTTGAAGCCAACTTCAATCCGAGAAGTAACATGTTGTAGACACATTTCATCCAGTTACCTCGCACATTCGAAGATTATATTCAATCAGAATAACAATGTTAACATCTTTAAAATTTAAATAAGATCCAACATCCTGGTTATTGAATGCATCAGTCTATTGATACCAATAAGTGGCCAATAGAAATGCCCATGAAAATTAAATCTCATATGAAAATTAGAGGACAGTCGATATTAATTCCTTGAACCATCCACAAATTACTTCAAATAGCTAGCAACGTCCCCCAACAAATGCAAATTAAGCAAAAACACTAAAAGAAGAACCACAAAAGGATCCATTCTTGCCAATCGAACACCTCGAAGCATCATCTAAAATTCTATCAAAATTAACAACTGAACTGATACAGATCTTATGATATAACAATAAATTAAACCAAATGAATATGTTCAATTTAGAATAATTTCAGTAAATGATCTGCAGCAAAATTCCCACACACAGACATACAAACAAATACAACTAAAAATTCTGGCTGAAATTTAATATAATTTTTGTACACATTTGCTTCTTGATTATTTCAAAACAAGATATGGATTTACAGATTCTAGTTTTACACCTAAAATTCACTCAAATTTATGATGTATCCACCATCAAATAAGAATTTGACCGCACTGTATATACCAAAATAATTAGAAGGCCACTACGACAATGCAATAAGAATCAAACATATGCAAAAATTAAAGATATTTCAGTTAATCGTCGCCGTATTCTTGCATAAAAAAAATTCGTACAACCAATCTGTCACAAAAATAAAATTCAAACCTTTGTAGTGAAGTACAAAGAGATTGTGTCAGCGTGGATTTGAAGTCAATTGGGCGTTGGCTGTTATGTGTGTTGGAGAAGACACTGCAGCAATGTCAGTGGCGACAGTGAAACGAGGGCACCATTTGAGTTTAGTTGAGAGAGGATTTGTACCTTTGTTCATCGGTAGAGGAGTGGCAGTTTCTCCACCAAGACGATTTCTTTTTTCATTATATAGTAGAAAAAATTATTAGATGGAGTATTGGCGCTCATATTTTTCCTTTTTGCCGCTATATTTATCAACAAGTACTAATTGATATATTTTGTTTTAAATTAATATATTTTCTTTTATTATGCCCTTAAAATTAATTAATGGAATAATATTTAAATAATATTTTTAAATTTTAATATTTTATTTGAACAGAGAAGTTTATATTTCATTTGAATTTGAACTTAACTTTAATTATTGTACTTAAACTAGTATTTAAATAAGTAGCTCTTAATTTGCTCGAAAATAGTTTAATAAAAAAATTGCTTGAAAATAATTTTTTCAAAGTATTTTTTTTAAATTAAGCAAAAAATGATGATTTTGTTATGTTTATATAATACGTCATTTTAAGGCTATAAAAAATCAAATAATTTTGATTATATTCGGTATTCGTATTCGAATTGTATAATTCGCATTCGCATACAAATATTATTTTGATTCAATTAGTATTCAGATGCAAATACAAAATAATGATATTCGATTTGATATTTGCAAATATACAATTAAATATTTAAATATATGTATAAATATTATATTTATTTATAATATACTTTTTTAAGCTCATCCTAGATTTAGTCCTCAAATCCTTAAATGTATGTTAAATGTATCGGATATTTCCCCATATAATTTAGAATATAATTTTAAAGATCTTCTCCGTAAAATTTAGAATCGAATAGTTTTGAATCAAGTCAAATAGTTCTTAGGGGTTTTACCAATGGGGGTTTTTGTTGGGAAAATTATAAGGTTTTGATTTGATACCAAAACCCAACTGATTCTCCAACCGAATAGATGATCGCGTCAACCTAAATAGTATTTTCCAGCTCACCTGTTTGAGCTTTAGATTTTCTAGGTTTACAGGTTAAGGAAGCGGAAGACAGCAGTCGACCCAGCTGTGTCTACAGCATGAGTCAGCTAGCGGAAGACAGCAAACATTCCAGCTGTGTCTACAGCAGGAGTCAGCTAGCGGAAGACAGCAGGAGTCAACCTTCAGCTAAGTCCTCCAGCAGAGCATGATCAAGCTGAAGAGAATTCGAGCTGAGTTCAAAACACAGCCGGTCCAGCTGCACAGAACAAAGGGAACTAACTCTGAAGACATCACTTCAAGTCAGTTTGCCAAATCCAGCTCTGAATTCAAAAGCCAGCTCCAAAGGCAGAAGATCTCGGCGTCAGAGGAAGTCGACATGCCTCAACCAATGAGGGATTGCCGAATCAGCATCCTAGACTTCAAGACCTAGGATGTGACACAAATGAAGACAGGTGCAGAATCGCCCAACGGTAGATCTCGAATTTAAGAAGAGTAGGTAAGATTCAAATGGCTCCTCCAACGGCTAGTCTTGAATCTCTACCTATATAAATCTGTCTTCAACCTCAGGATCAAATACGAACGAAAAACTCTCTACAAGCTTTTATTATCTGAAATCATCAATCTTTCAAAAGCTCTCAAGCAGTTCTACATAGATAAAAGAACACTTTATCTTAAAGTGTTTCTAGTTCAGAAACTGCTTAGTTTTTCGTCAGATCCCTAGGCCAAAATCTTTGTATATCTTAAAGCCTAGATTTCGAACGAGTTCATCATACTCTAAAGTTCTTAATTGTAAGAACTCGTTCACAGTTGGAACCCCAAACCAAACCCCTCTTTACCCAGAAAGGTTAGGTCAATGTAACGCTTGCTTGAAGCGGGAAATTCAAGTGTGTAAGATTTTTTCAGTACCCGTAAACTGAAAGGTTAGGCTTGACAGTACCCGCAAACTGTTGGAACACAGCTCGGGTTAGAGTTGTGGAGTTGCTTGGTACTTGGAAACCAAGTGGTAGTGGATTACCAGTAAACCTGGTCGTGGACGTAGGAGGTGTTACTCCGAACCACGTAAAAATCGTGTGCTCTTTACTGTCTCTTTAAATTCAGTTTTGTACTAACTCTTTCATAACATTACATATTTGATCAAAACTGCATACGCAGCTACTCTCCAAAGACAGCTGTGTCTTTCTGAAAGTTGCACAACTTGACTAAGCTGAAAACGTAAAGTTAATCTTTTCAAGCTGAGTTTTTCTAAGTAACCGAGCTAAGTTTTCAAACCACCACATTCCGCACCGCCAGCTGAGTTATTTACCCAGCTGACCCTCCTCAGCTGGATCAATAACTGAGCTCACCAACTCTGTTATTTAACTTGAAAAGGTTTTCAGAAATCTATTTGGTGTATTCACCCTCCCTCTACATCAAATACCTAGCTCAGGGACCATCAATTGGTATCTGAGCAGTGGTTCAACAGACCACCGTTTCTGTATCAAGAGATCTCTCTTGACAATCTGTCAGTGGTCATCTGAACAGATCCTCTTTGTGAAACACTCATAATATTACATTCTGCATATTTCCATGGATTCTTACCTTAACAGGAATCTTCCCACCTTTTCGGTCGACGATTATGCAATATTGAAGTTCAGACTGAAGAGCTTTCTCTGTGCACATCATGATATGATGTGGGACGTCATCATAATCTTCAAACCAGTGAACGAGCTTGTTCCAACTCAAGATGGCGAACAACCAAGTTATCAACTCATTCTCAAGCCAAAGGGTGAGCACACCTCAGAAGAAAGGAAGCAGGCTGGACTAGACAGCTTCGCGAGGAACACCATATCCTCAACGGTCTCCAACGCCTACCTCAGCAAAATCATCAACTGCGAAACAACAAAGAAGATGTGGGAAACCCTAGCAAAACTATGCGAAGGGTCGGATGAGATAAAGGAAAATGAATTCACGATTGCATGCCAGAAGTTTGATAACTTCAAGCAGCTGGTCAACGAGTCCATCGAAGAGATGGAACTCAGATTTTCAAATATAGTGGTGGAAATAAAAACCATCAGAACTGGGAAATACACCCAGCGAGAAAAGAATCTAAAACTTCTTTCAGCGCTCACCGCTGAATGGAACACTTATAAGGTGGTACACCAAAGTCGAAGTGACTTAGGTGATCTTTCAACTAAAAGATTATACTCCCTGCTCAAAGCCAACGAATACAACTTGAAGATTACCATGAAATAATCTTCAAGCAATCAGAATGATGGAGAGCTGACACCTGCAACAAAGGAGATTGAGTTCAGAGCCAACTCTGAAAAATCCGCATACTTACAGTCAGTTGAGTCATCGAAGAAGGATAAGAAGGACATGAGCAAGGAAGAGCTACTTGAAGAAATAGCTATGCTGGTCAAAAGCTACAACAGACTCAACACCAGCAAGGGCAAATACAAGAAGTTCGCAAGAACTTACAGAGACAAGTACGCAGCAGCTGATGAAAAGTCAGCTGACAAACGAACAGAAGAAGGTTGCTTCAACTGCAAGGAACCAGGACACTACCGGCTAGATTGTCCAAAGTTGTCCAAGAAAGATAAAGACCAACTGAAAGCTAAGGCAGCTGACAGAAGGAGAGCTTACATCGCCGATGAAGAATCAGAGTGCAACAAAATGGATGACAACATGCCATTTTCAGACTCGGAAGAAGAAGCACTGATGGCCCATGATGAACCTGATTGGGATACATGCTTCATGGGACAAACAAACGGCATCTGTTTCGACTAAATTAACCCTAGTCGCTCGCAATTAAACGAGGTCACTATAGATTAAGCAAGCCAACCCAAGTATCGTCTCACAAGGAAAACTTAACAGGGAAATTATTGTATTGCGAAAAGAAAATAAATAGAAAGCAGTAAATCAATTGGATTTAGGAGTTATAACTAGACGGAAAGAATAGTTAAACACAAAATAATCCCTAGGCATGAATCGAAATTTAATCTAACAAAAGCATTAAGCATTCGATCATAATCTGAACATAAATTCAATTAAGCAAATGAACGGAACAATTATAAGCATGAATTAAGAATGGAAATCGAATTAACTCACAAACGTAATAAAAATCGACGAACACAATAAACTGGAATTGGAATTGAAGGTTGCAATGTCTGTAGCCTCGAATCCGGAGTGCAATTACAATAGTAAATCGCTAACTAGAAATATTCGAAAGTAACTAGGAGAAAACCTAAAAATCAATCTCTGAAAATGAAAGAAAAAATAAAAAATGGCGTCTGAAAAACTGGAGAGAGCTCTGAAAAACCCTCGCTCGGTATTTATACACACCGCGAATTAATTGCGCTCAACGGTCTCCTAGCCTCAGCGACCGCTGAGCACAATTTAGTAAACCCGCTAAACGCCCGAAGTCAGCGGTCGCGTAGGGTGAGCGACCGCTGACTTCTCACCCTGTAATGGATAAGCGCTGGACTCAGCGATCGCTTGGGTTGAGAGACCGCTGACTTCTGGCCCTGTATTGGCTGAACGCTGGACTCAGCGATCACTCAGGAGCAGAGACCGCTGACACCTCATACATGAACGCAATGCCTGGAACTCAGCGGTGTCCTAGGTTGAGGGACCGCTGAGTTTCACTACACCAAAAACTCATTGCAGTGATGCAGATTGATCGAGCCTTGTCGCCTTCGTCGTTTCCGAGCAAAATCTACATATTCCACTGAAAGCTCGACAAAACATCATTAGCCATTTTTAATTTCCAAAATAATATAGAATCAAGCAAAAGGCATCACAAACACGCATGCAGATCATCCAAAAATACAACCAAAAACCAACGCAACAAACCCTCCACACATAAAACCTTGCTTGTCCTCAAGCAATTCTCATTTCAAACTAAGACGAACATGACTGATCAAACTCAACAAACATGCCTCGACATCCTGTCAATCACAACACATTCTATCAATCGTCAATCGCACGTGATTATCACACATCAACAAGTGGCCCGCCACCCAAGGCCTCAATCCACCCAACACTTAAAAACAAAGTTACAGGCAAGAAGATATCACAACTTTTCAACAAAACCAAATTCCACACCATGAGTAACTTAAAGAAATAAGGTGATTTCCAGGCAAAATTCACTAGGTTTATTCTCGGAAAAATTCCGGTATCCTAGCGTGGTTTCCCATACCCATTTCTCACATAAAAGATTCAATTTTGAACAGACGAGAAAGAGGGGTAGAGCCTTTCAAATCACCACAAATTTTTACCAACGAATGAAATTAAACAGGTCTAAGTCAAGTCGAGTTATGCGGCCATATTTCATGAGGTGTAAACATTAGAGATTATCTAAAGTATCCCCACGTGGTTTCCCATGCTCATGGTTCCCAGAAGAGCAGAAGCCTCTCAACTTGACTCAGATATTTTCTTCTTCTTTTTTTTTTTATTAGAGTTGGGATACAACAAAAAAAAACATAATCTTCTCACCCATAACCTCATCTTCAACTATCGAGTATCAATCAATCAAGTATGACAAGGCCCCATAGTTGCTATATAATACCCACAACAATCGATTCAAAACAAAACATACCGATCAATCAAGTCCATCAAAACATAATTCATCAAGTCCAACCATCACATTTACAACTTAGATCAAAATAAAATTCATGAGTACATACAAGCAACACTGACAACAAAACATGCCCCCCCCCAGACAAGAAAATAAAACAATGCCCTCAATGTGACAATGAAAGGAGAGAGAAAAAGAGGCTTCACTGAGGGAATGACAGCTCCAAGCGAGAAATCATTCAAGCAGCATTATCCAGCAACCTGAAACAAAAACACAAAGACAAAACAAAACAAAACCAAACAAAACCAACCAAAACAAAACAAAAGAAAGCAAAACAAATACAACAAAGGGAAAGAACGAGAAACCAACTCATGGGTTGCCTCTCATGCAGCGCTTGTTTAACGTCATTAGCTTGACTGCGAAACCCTTAACCAAATTCTGACTGAAGCTTCAGCTGACTTCTCACCTGGATTATCACATCATCTAAGGTTGCAGCTGATGGTCTCACTTTCGGGTGCTTAACAACACCCATTGCACATGTTGCTCTTCTCTTATCCCATATTTGAATGTCCAGCTCGACTTCCTCCTCACTTTGCAGGTCAGACAGAAAATCATGCACTATGTCATCCTCATTTTCCAGATTAGCCAAGAATTCCTGAATGATATCATCCTCATTGTGCAAATTAGCCAGGAATTCGTCCACAATTTCATCCTCATCCACCGAGTCAAACATCTTGACGTAGGAACAATTTTGCACCAAAGGGTCAGGAGCTATTGACTTCTTACTGAACACAGAGAAAGTCACTGATCGCCCTGATCCAGCCATACTTAAAGTTCCTGACCTGACGTCAATGCGAGTATTAGTTGTGACCATAAAAGGCCTGCCTAGCAAAACAAGGTGACCATTCTCACTCCTTATCCCCTTACCGGTCTCCAGCACAACAAAATCCACCGGAACTCTAATACCACTTACAATTACCACAACATCCTCAACCATCCCACGAGGGTAACTAATAGAACCATCAGCTAATTCTATTTTCATGTCCGTATGCTTCAATTCACAATTACCCAATTTCTCAAAAATACTAAAAGGCATCAGGTTAATTGCTGCACCTAAATCTAGCATTCTTGAGACCTCGTCGCTAATACCCAAGTCTAAGCTTATGATAAAACTACCTGGATCATCCTGCTTAGGTAGTAGCTGTTGTGGTTCAGCTGTATTTAGAGGTATAGGTTCATCTGGCAGCTGTGAAGCTTTGATTATACTCACAGTTTTACTTCTCCACTTCTCTGTGGTGTCCCTCGTATTAAGGGTGTGTACCGGTCCTTCTCTTAGTCTACTCGATAAGGCAACGAATCGGTCAAATTGGTGCTTGCCCGTGTGAGGCTTGATTTCCTCCTCCTTAAATTTTGGAGCAACTTCTCTAATGATAGAAACAGCATGGGCCTGATGAGGTTGTTGTCCTTGACTCGGTATCTTCCCAATCTGCTGTTGCTGCTGTATCTGATTCATAGTGCCAGATATCTGTCCCACAGCTGTTTCAAGACGCTTGATAGTGGCATCTTGAGCTTCCCTTGGTCGCTTGCTTTCCTGCATGAAAGCGCTCAAGCTGTCCTCCATGGAAGTCTTTTGAGGAGGCTGAAATTGTTGGGAAAACTGTTGTTGCTGAGGATACCATTGCTGCTGAGGGGGATACTACTGAACAGGCTGTTGTTGTTGGGAAGGGTGAAATTGAAAATTTTTCCCTAAGCATTGTCCTTGATTCTGGTTCCTCCACCCAAAACTAGACTGATTCTGCCATCCCGAGCTCTGCTGTCGTTGATTCTGATTGAAACTTTGGCCTTGATCCAACTGCTGACGTGGAGGATACCCCTGAGCAGCATAGAATTCTGCTCCTCCTTCATATGTCGGCTCTCCCATTCTTTGACACTCTTCAGGATTGTGCCCTTTCTCTCCACAAATGCCACATGGCTCAGTAAAAATCTCTTATCTAGTAGGTGTCTGTCGAGGTGGAAAAAGAGCAGACTTGCTCATCTTCAATTCTTGCAGCTCTCTAATCATGTTGGCCAGCTGCTTTTTCATGTCTGGACTTTCAACAATTGAACTCACTTCAACACGTCGAGTACGGGTAGATTTCTGCTGTGAACTAACTGCAAGTGTTTCGAAAATCTCTTGCAGTTCATCAGTTGTTTTCACCGCAATGTTTCCTCCAGCGGTACTATCCACCATAAACTGAGCTATCTGCACCAATCCATCGTAGAAGAACTGCCACAACATTTCTGGTACCATCTGGTGATGTGGACACTGCTGAAGTAACTCCCGAAATCTTTCCCATGCCTCATGGAAGGGTTCATCTCCAGCTTGAGTGAAATTCATGATTTTTGTACGAACTTCCCGAGTCTTATGATTAGGGTAATACTTCAACATGAATTTCTCACACACAGCCGTCCACGTAGTGAGCGAATTTGGTGGAAGAGATAAGTACCACGTTTTAGCCCTGTCCTTCAACATGTACGGGAAACATTTCAACTTGAGTTGGTCCTCAGTTAAAGCTAGCAAAGGAAATGATTGAACCACCGTGCAAAACTCTCGAACGAATTGCAGAGCATCTTCATTTGCCATTCCGTGATAAGAGGGAAGCAGATTCAGATGATTCTGCTTCAAATCATAATTCCTGACTTCTGTTGGCAGCACTATAGCAGAAGCAGTAGTTCCAAATGTAGGCCTGGCAAAATCCCCCATAAATCTGGTATTGTTAGCCATTTCTCCCGGAAAAATCGGTTCGTCTGGTGTATAACACCCGGATTCTTCTGACTGAACAATAACTTCTTCTTCAAAACAAGGTTCGTCAACCTCGTTAAAGTTGGACTCGGCTTTTTCCTGCAAACTTATCAAAATCCTGGGTGGTTGATTGATGTTGTCAAAATAAGGTGCCAAATTCCTTTTCAAGCTTCTGCGACCTTGCATACACAACACTCAACAAACAGATTACACGCACCGGAGGAAAGCAAATAACCTAGTACCAAAAGCATAAAATAAATAAACATAAAATAAACTTAAATACAAAGCAACACAAAAATTGCCTAAAGTTTTCCCCGGCAACGGCGCCAAATTTGTTTCGACTAAATTAACCCTAGTCGCTCGCAAATAAACGAGGTCACTATAGATTAAGCAAGCCAACCCAAGTATCGTCTCACAAGGAAAACTTAACAGGGAAATTATTGTATTGCGAAAAGAAAATAAATAGAAAGCAGTAAATCAATTGGATTGAGGAGTTATAACTAGACGGAAAGAATAATTAAACACAAAATAATCCCTAGGCATGAATCGAAATTTAATCTAACAAAAGCATTAAGCATTCGATCATAATCTGAACATAAATTCAATTAAGCAAATGAACGGAACAATTATAAGCATGAATTAAGAATGGAAATCGAATTAACTCACAAACGTAATAAAAATCGACGAACACAATAAACTGGAATTGGAATTGAAGGTTGCAATGTCTGTAGCCTCGAATCCGGAGTACAATTACAATAGTAAATCGCTAACTAGAAATATTCGAAAGCAACTAGGAGAAAACCTAAAAATCAATCTCTGAAAATGAAAGAAAAAATAAAAAATGGCGTCTGAAAAACTGGAGAGAGCTCTGAAAAACCCTCGCTCGGTATTTATACACACCGCAAATTAATTACGCTCGGCGGTCTCCTAGCCTCAGCGACCGCTGAGCACAATTTAGTAAACCCACTAAACGCCCGAAGTCAGCGGTCGCGTAGGGTGAGCGACCGCTGACTTTTCACCCTGTAATGGATAAGCGCTGGACTCAGCGATCGCTCGGGTTGAGAGACCGCTGACTTCTGGCCTTGTATTGGCTGAACGCTGGACTCAGCGATCGCTCAGGAGCAGAGACCGCTGACACCTCATACGTGAACACAATGCCTGGAACTCAGCGGTCTCCTAGGTTAAGGGACCGCTGAGTTGCACTACACCAAAAACTCATTGCAGTGATGCAGATTGATGGAGCCTTGTCGCCTTCGTCGTTTCCGAGTAAAATCTACATATTCCACTGAAAGCTCGATAAAACATCATTAGCCATTTTTAATTTCCAAAATAATATAGAATCAAGAAAAAGGCATCACAAACACGCATGCAGATCATCCAAAAATACAACCAAAAACCAACGCAACAGCATCGATGAAGATGAGGTAATGTCTCGAACTCAAAATCTATCTAACCTCTCACCATCACACGAACACTCTACACAGGTTTCAGAATCAGGGCTACCTGATTGAAGTCTAGTAGAGAAAGTAATAAACGATTCCAAGGAGCTTCAAGAGATCCTTGACGTCATTATGCGTGAGAATGCCGAGCTGAAAGCAGAACTGGAAAAGACAAAGGTATCAGAAGCAGCTGATACAACACAGCTCCAACAGGAAGTTGTTTCACTAAAAGACAAAATAGTGAAACAAGATCAGCTGATGAATGAATTCTACTATGAGAAGAAACAGCTGATGGAAGATTTGGAAAAGGTCACAGCTGAATCAGAAAAGAAGTCAGCTGAGATCATTGAGCTGAAAAACACCGAAGAATTACTATCTAAGAAGATAGTAGCTCTCATCAAAGCCACATCAACAATGGACGAGATCATTAGTGCACAACGTCCAGCAGCACTCAAAGCAGAATTGGGATACAATGAATCAAAGGATGCCTCAAACATTGCCTCCACAAGTGGAACAAAGGTAATGTTTGTACGAGCAAAAGAACATCCAATCCCAGCAACTCAGCATCAACAGTTGAGGACACAACAGGCGTTAGAAAGACCAGCTGTGAAACATCCTCAAGCTCCGTCAAGGACACAGCAGGCATCAAAAAGGCCAGCTGTGAGACAACCTCAAGCCCAACTCAGACAGCAACGTACTCAACCTCAACAAAGACAACAGGCTGGACTTTACAGATACCAGCAACAGCAACAGCACGTTGAACGATATCAACCGAGATATCAGAGATACCCAGCTGGATATCACTCACATGAGTACCAGCTGGATAATCATTTCCAGCCACAGCATCACATGAGACAGCAGAGACAAAGGAACGTCTCAGCTAGGTAGACAGCTGGAAACCGAAAGAAATCAAGACATCAAGACGGGAAGACACTGAGATCAAGATCCCGCCAGCAACAACCGAAGAACACAAAGAATGTGTATATCGACTCAGTTGGGAGAATTATCAGATCAAATGACCCAATTCGAGTCATCAAGCAGATCTGGGTCGTCAAAGGATCTCTGTCTAACCCACAAGGACCCAAATCTTGATCTTTTGTATAGGTTGCAAGGAATCGACGCATCACTGAGGAGTCGATGAGAACACTATGGTACTTGGACAGTGGATGTTCCAAGCACATGACGCACTTAAAGCATCTACTTCAGAAGTATATCGAGCGTCCATGCCCACAAGTAACATTTGGTGACAACTCCAAAGGCCTAACCAAAGGTTATGGTACATTTAAAACTAAAAATATTATAATCCCAAATATTTCTTATGTACAAGGATTGCAACACAACTTGCTTTCCATTAGCCAATTCTGCGACAACGGTTTTTCTGTCAAGTTTGATGCACAGTGAAGAACAGGGAAACCAAGCAGATACTCCTAAGAGGGAAAAGAGAAGGAAATATGTATTTTGCTGACTGGAACAGCAGCCCTCCGAAGACTTGTCTTATATCGAAAAGCAGCAATGAAGTCAGCTGGCTGTGGCACAGACGGCTGAATCATCTCAACTTCAAGACAATCAACAAACTGGCTAGGAACCAGCTCGCTAATGGAATTCCAGATCAAGTATATGACAAAAGTCATATGTGCAGCGCGTGTCAACAAGGAAAGCAGACAAAAATTTCATTCTCTCTCAAAACAGTTCAGTCAACTGATCGAGTACTTCAACTCCTTCACATGGATCTTTTTGGTCCAGTTACTCCAGCAAGCTTCAATGGCAGAAAATATACTCTGGTCGTAGTGGATGATTTCTCAAGATTCACATGGGTATCATTCATGTACCAGAAGAGCGAAACCAAGACTAAGCTGCCTATCCTGCTGGAAAGATTGTCAACACAGAAGGAGTGCAAGATAATCTCAATAAGTTGTCTCAGTTTAGGTTTTGGCATCATCAAAAAGGGGAAAATTGTTGGGAAAATTATAAGGTTTTGATTTGATACCAAAACCCAACTGATTCTCCAACCGAATAGATGATCGCGTCAACCTAAATAGTGTTTTCCAGCTCGCCTGTTTGAGCTTTAGATTTTCTAGGTTTACAGGTTAAGGAAGCGGAAGACAGCAGTCGACCCAGCTGTGTCTACAGCAGGAGTCAGCTAGCGGAAGACAGCAGACGTTCCAGCTGTGTCTACAGCAGGAGTCAGCTAGCGGAAGACAGCAGGAGTCAACCTTCAGCTGAGTCCTCCAGCAGAGCATGATCAAGCTGAAGAGAATTCGAGCTGAGTTCAAAACACAGCCGGTCCAGCTGTACAGAACAAAGGGAACTAACTCTGAAGACATCACTTCAAGTCAGTTTGCCAAATCCAGCTCTGAATTCAAAAGCCAGCTCCAAAGGCAGAAGATCCTGGCGTTAGAGGAAGTCGCCATGCCTCGACCAATGAGGGATTGCCGAATCAGCATCCTAGACTTCAGGACCTAGGATGTGACACAAATGAAGACAGGTGCAGAATCGCCCAACGGTAGATCTCGAATTTAGGAAGAGTAGGTAAGATACAAACGGCTCCTCCAACGGCTAGTCTTGAATCTCTACCTATATAAACCCGTCTTCAACCTCAGGATCAAATACGAACGAAAAACTCTCTACAAGCTTTCATTCTCTGAAATCATCAATCTTTCAAAAGCTCTCAAGCAGTTCTACATAGATAAAAGAACACGTTATCTTAAAGTGTTTCTAGTTCAGAAACTGCTTAGTTTTTCGTCTGATCCCTAGGCCAAAATCTTTGTATATCTTAAAGCCTAGATTTCGAACGAGTTCATCATACTCTAAAGTTCTTAATTGTAAGAACTCGTTCACAGTTGGAAACTCAAACCAAACCCCTCTTTACCCAGAAAGGTTAGGTCAAGGTAACGCTTGCTTGAAGCGGGAAATTCAAGTGTGTAAGATTTTTTCAGTACCCGTAAACTGAAAGGTTAGGCTTGACAGTGCCCGCAAACTGTTGGAACACAGCTCGGGTTAGAGTTGTGAAGTTACTTGGTACTTGGAAACCAAGTGGTAGTGGATTACCAGTAAACCTGGTCGTGGACGTAGGAGGTGTTACTCCGAACCACGTAAAAATCGTGTGCTCTTTACTGTCTCTTTAAATTCAGTTTTGTACTAACTCTTTCATAACATTACATATTTGATCAAAACTGCATACACAACTGCTCTCCAAAGACAGTTGTGTCTTTCTGAAAGTTGCACAACTTGACTAAGCTGAAAACATAAAGTTAATCTTTTCAAGCTGAGTTTTTCTAAGTAACCGAGCTAAGTTTTCAAACCACCACATTCCGCACCGCCAGCTGAGTTATTTACCCAGCTGACCCTCCTCAGCTGGATCAATAACTGAGCTCACCAACTCTGTTATTTAACTTGAAAAAGTTTTCAGAAATCTATTTGGTGTATTCACCCCCCCCCTCTCTACACCAAATACCTAGGTCAGAGACCATCAGTTTTAACGAGGCTTGACTTTGAGGTTTTGTCTCAAAGTTGTTAGGCTCATATCCGTTTCCTTCTACTTCTTTTATTCTTTTATATATATGACCTTTATTTGTCGAATCAAATCGAACAATATCAAATACGAATCAATTTTTAACATAATATTCGAATAGTATTATTTAGAATAATATATTTTAAAATAATGAAATCGAATATTTGAGTAGTTTCGAATAATTCGAACATTAATTTTGAATTGAAAATGAATCAAATTTAGTACTCGAATAACAATCGGATACGAATATTCAAATAGTTTCATAAATACAAATCGAATACAATATTATTTGCTTCTATTGCACCCCTACATAATTTTTTATGTCGACCGGTGTGTCTACATGGGTACTTCTGACATGCAGATAGTTTCAATTTCATCTAAATATGAAATGGGGAGGTAATTTCTTCTGAATAAAGATATCGCAGAGAAAATTGTAAAGAAAGTAAAGTTCGTGTATTTGAGAAGACAATTTAAAGGTCTTGTAAACTAAAAACGGGTGAAAGTTCATACTATATTTTAAACCAATTAACCTTTTAAATGTATAATATTATGTGAAATTAGAGTTTCGTCAAAGAGCCAAATCAAAGCTATCAAAAGTTTCACCATATGAATTTATTATTGGATCGAGCTCGTTCGTAATCTATCGAATAATATGTAAAGCTTAAAAGGCTATGCAAGTTTATTAATCTATCAAATTTATACCTATTATAAAAGAGTCTTGTTTACAAAATTTGATTTGCCTATTATACCCTTATTAAAGTATTTTATTATTAATATCTATTATCATATGATTATTTTATATTTAATATATATATATATATATATATATTATTAAACATACCACTCTACTAGTATTGAAAAGTGATGAAAGAAAATGAAAATATTTACATTATATTTTAATCTTGTCAATCTACTACGAGTCTACGATATTGATATCAGTGTAATCAATAAATAAGTATTATGATGTAGTGAGTCTTTGAAATTCTCTTATCATAAGGTTGTACTTCTTACATGCTTGCTTATACAACATGGACAAATAATGAAGATGATGTATCAATTAATTGCAAAAGAATAAAATCAATGAATTAAACTCCCTAATACCCATCCATTAGACTACTTGATTTCTACTGTCTTAACAATTAGGAATAGATCAAAGGTGTAGGTATTGAGGCCCATGAGGGTACTGCTAAGGTTAGAACAAGATTATTCTTTCTTGTGTTTGGAATAATGAGATGCAATAAATATTATCATGATACAATAATCTCTCACTCAAAAAGAGAGAGCTATGTGAAGCAGATTATTTATATTATATGCCTGAAGTAAGGCTGCCTGGCATGGAAGTAGTTCTAAGCAGGACAAACTGATCCATACATATGACTGATTTTTAAAACAGAGCAACTTGGTCTAATAGTTATTATTCCACAGACAGAAGTTTAAACAAGAGCATAATAGTCAACTTAGTTTTCCTCTTGTTTGATCCATTTCCTGTTGTTGCTCTAATATCATAGCTTGAGCTTCTGTAATAACTGATGCATCATCATCCTCTGCAGCATAGAATATCCTTTTCATTGCTCCAACCAACTGGCAACAGATATCAGAACTAATGAGCATATAAAATTTTTCATAGTGTCTGAAGTAATGGTAGTTTTTTAATATATGGGGTCTGGCGATCTCAAAATCTCTGAGTTTGGCAAAGTAGAAGTCTCTCTCTTTCTCTAGACTATCTATTGATAGCTTCAACTCTGTGATCTGCAGACAGATAAAATTAACAAGCCTTTAAATATTTATAAAGCATTATTGATCATTCATAATGGTAACTAAGTAGATCAATTTAATCATTACATTGCCTCCAGCAAAATAGTATATTTCTTACATTAACCTACAAAAATATCATAAATAGGTGAGACTAAAAATCTCAAAAATTGCTAGTTAGCTAAAACAAAATTGCAGAAAATAGTTAGCGAGACAAAATGAAATGATGAGAGCACTAAGCTTAAGCACAGTTGCCCACACATATATATGATGATATGATATATCATCACTTTACAAGAGACGACATGCACGGACAAGTAGGATTAGCACAGTTGCAACAACATAATTCTTTTCTCACAATGGGGAACAAGATTGTTTTTTGATGCATGGTTCCTATGTTTCAGCTTCTTAAGCATCTTTTGCATAAGCTTTTAGAAATTATCAACTGAGAAAAGAAACATAAGTTTTGCTAACCAGTAAAATAGTTGCAAACGCAAATTATCAAAGAATGTGCTCATACTAATACAGTAATACTCGAGGCATAAATACTACACGTATGAGATCCTCTATCACTCAGAAACATGGTTACTAAAAGAGTTTTGAACAACCGTTAGAACCAACTTACTCTCATCACAAACTACAGAAATAAAACTTAAGCACACTGCCACAAATCCAAAAAGAAATGTTTTTTTTCCAATGACTAGCCATGATACACTTATAACAAAACCAGTGTACTGAATAATCATTGATAGAAATACAGAAAAATGATTCATTGAAAACATTATAATATTGCCTTATTATAAAAGTTGTTTTAAACGAACATGGCATTGCCAACTTAGTTGAAACAATTTCCAAACATAGAATCAGCTGGAACCACATTGAAATTCTAATGCAAAATCGATTCTCTTCCATCTACCTTCTTGTGTAGTCTATATGATAATATTGCCTTACTATAAAAGTTTTCTTCTTCCTTGTGAGCGTCTGTATGATAAGTCAACCTGTTACTCTTGTTCAAAAAGAAAATTAAGTCCATTTTGGTATTCATTTTTTAATCTTGACTTTGTCATCCAACTTCTATCCATATCATTTAAAGAAATTCCTAATTAATCTTATAATAAAATAAAAAGGAGACAACTTAGTTAATTTGATACTTCAACTAAGGCAAACACACATAAAAATATGATAAGTATAAAGTATCATGTGACGGTGTAAACAACTTATATTAACAAAACACAAATATGAAACTGTAAGCAGAATACAATAGACTACGAGCAAAACTATAAGCTGAACACATATTTTCTAATACAATGACTCGTAGATTCACATATCAAACAAACACTTAAATCTCCAGAATAAACACACTCGTTCAGATAATGAGCAGAATGTCAACATATATAAATGATCTAATAGTTCTATTTTCATGTCACGTCTACAACAAGTTATGATCAAACTACCTGTACTTATTTTTGTTGGTGCGTTGATTAGTGGATTCTTTAATTGCCATTCACTTTCTAAAATCAGCAAACTTATAAGAACTATTTGCAGAAATTAACTACAAATTTCTAATTTCGTGCCTACACAATTCATATATTTTAGGTAATCAACGTAATAGGAAACAACAATATAATAGATAATTACATAACAACATTCAAATTTCGATAGCTCATTAACCCAGCCATATCAAATAGAATCTCCAGCACTCATCACCAAAATCAAGAACAAGCACAATACAAATACATATGAATGCATCTGTGTTTCTTTTCCTTCAATATCTTGTTTGTAATTAGAATAGGTATATACCGATGATCGGCGGCGTTTACAGAATTCCCAATGAATCACACGCTGGTATGCTGCTCTCTCACTTTGTGTGTTTGAGTCGACCGTAATTTGCTTCTCTTCTGCTTAGCGGCCCGTGCAGGGTCTTTGATGGGCGAGGTCATTAACTAATTAATTATAATTATTCAAACTTATTTTTCTTTTACCTTTTTTATAGTTTGTTTTTTATTTGAGAAAATCTTTTTTATTTTCTATTTTTTATTTGAGAAGATTTTTTATATTTTGTTAGGTGGCGTGTACATATACCTATTATTGTAAATTATAGTATATTTTTAAAAAGTGTCACTAAATGACCTGTTTCATGGCATTTCTTCTAAAATGTGGAATCAGTTTCCTCACAAAATGTCATAAAAGATTAATGTATCAATTGAATATGTGTTGTGACATTCAATTTGAAGTGTCACAAAATAAGTGTAATGATAGGTCATTTTTCTAGTAGTTTACTTTTAGTTTTTAGTATTATTTTATATAGCACTGTGCCCAGATAGAGAACTGTTCCGACCAAACCCCTTTTTAGTGACACCGGTGACGAAGAGAAGGTTACGATCAACTCCCTTGAGTTCGACCCTATACTTACCGCTTGCTAAGCTTGCTGTGGGAGTAGGAAATTACAAATTCATTTTGCGTGGCTAAACGATGGCCACGTCAAAATTTTCGCCGTTGCCGGGGAGTTGGTAATTCTAGTAATTTTCTCTTAAGTGTGAGTTGTGTTTTTCTTGTGTATGCTTCAACCTAACCCTACAGGAGAGCTCAGTTCTTTGTTATACGATCCGGATCTTGAAGGAACTGTAAGGGCAATCAGGAGGGCACAAAGAAGAGCAAGGCAACGCACACGGAAAACAAGAAATCTGGAGGGAAATCATCCAGATGAGGAAGCAATGGCAGGTCAGCAACCTCAAGAGCGCACTCTCAGGGCAATGATGTTCCCTGAAGATATGAGTCTGCGACCTATGGGCATCGCTTTGCCCGCAATCACTGGAAATTGGGAGTTGAAACACTCTCTTATTCAGATTCTGCCCAAATTTAGTGATATGCCCGGAGAAGATCCATAGCGTCATTTGCAAGACTTTGAAATGGCTTGTGGTACTATACGAACAGCTGCGGAGAATCCCAATCTTGGCGAATATATTAGGCTACTCACGTTTCCATTCTCCCTTCAAGATGGAGCAAGAACGTGGTTATACACTTTGCCCGAAGAGAGTGTTGCATCATGGCAAATGCTACAAAAGAAGTTCCTTGTAAGGTACTTCCCTGCTGCTTGGATACAAGTTATGAGATCACGGATTAGCACCATCAAGATGGGCGTAGGGGAATCACTCTACGACTATTGGGCAAGATTCAAGCTGCTTCTGGCAAAATGCCCACAACACAGAATTCCAGACCAAGATCTCATTCAATACTTTGTTGCTGTAATGAGATCTCAAGAAAGGTATTGGGTAAACGCTGCGAGTGGAGGCTCTGTGCTCAACAAATTGCCCAGTGCAGCTTTCAAACTCTTTCAGGAGATGGCCGAGGAGGCAAGAGACGAAGGAGAGATGACAAGATCAGCCGTTATGCCTTCACAAACAGACGATAAAATTGAGAAGCTTTGCAATGCCGTGGAGAAGATATTGAGCAATATCAGTTCTACTCAGGGCACAACTACGGGCATAGCACAAAGAAGACAGTGAAGAGGTACGAAGTGTGCTCAGCTACGATGCACGCTACCGACCAATGCCCCACTTGGTTCGAAGAAGAAGATGTGAATGCCATGGGGCAATCGAATAATGGATTTGGGCAAAAGAAGTTTGATACAAATGCTCAAACTTACAACGTCGGATGGAGGCAACACGAGAATTTGAGGTATGGTAATAATCACTACCAGAACGCACCTCAGTAGCAACACCATGCTCAGCCTCGTGATCAGGGCAGAGGCGACTCTTTGAGGGATATAGTAAAAAAAATGGCTACGGAAAATCTCAAGGCGCGCGGCAAGAGTATGTCAGGGCACAACAGGAGAATGAAAAATTTAAGATGGAAACGAGGGGTGGCATTAATAATATCAATGCCCAATTATCTCATCTTGCCCAAGCTATTGCGAGATTAGAGAAGAATCAAGGGGCGCTGCCTGCCCAAGTGGAAGTGAATAAAGCTCAAGTGAATGCAGTGACTTTGATAAGTGGCAGGGTTTTGCTCGAAGTAGTGAAGCAGCCAGAGAAAGAGCCTCTGCCAGTAGAAGAAACAAATATGGACGCAGCAGATAAAGAGGAGCTAGTCCGAGAAAAGGAAATCCGGAAACAGAAGATTGCTAAGCCCAAAGCGAAGGAGGTTCCGATCTATATCATGAGACCTTTATTTCCTGGGAGGTTGATAAAGGACAAAGAAAAGCAAGAGATGAACGACATGTTCAATGTGTTTAAAAAGGTGGAAATTAACCTACCTTTGCTCACGGCACTTCGCTCTATGCCCTGATGCGCCAAGTTCTTGAAGGAATTATGCAATAGAAAAGTTAAATAAACCGACGATGCAAGGTTCCATGTGGGAGAGAATGTTTCGGCCATATTGCAACCAAATATGCCCACAAAGTATGGAGATCCAGGGATGTTCTATATTCCTTGCGCTATAGGTTCAATGAAGGTTGAAAAGGCCAAGCTGGATTTGGGCGCTTCGACCAATGTTATGCCCTTAATGATGTACCAAGACTTGAATATGGGACCGCTGAAACCTACAAGAGTTGTGATCCAATTGGCGGACAGGTCAGAGGTGTTCCATGAGGGCGTATTAGAGGATGTTTTGGTCAAAGTGGATGACCTAATCTTTCCAGCTGACTTTTATGTACTGGATATGGGCAAAGCGAGTGGCAAAGCACCAGTCATGCTTTTGGGTAGACCATTCTTGAAGACCGCTCGGACCCGTATTGATTGCGATACGGGCAAAATGACATGCGAGTTCGAGGGAGAGAAGGTGACTTTTGACATCTATCAAACAAAGAAGCATTCTAGCGACATAGAGATGGTGAAAAACATTGACCATATTGAGCAAGTTGCGGCCTTTCAATGTGGTGATTCAAGAGGGCATAAGCCATCAGAATATTGAACTACTCGATATGCCCACTCTCAGCCCAGAAGATATCTGACCATCGACAAGGAGGAGAAGGGCATAAGTCCAACTGTTTGCATGCATCACATGTTGCTCGAAGAAGATGTCGTTCCGGTCAGAGACCCTCAACAAAAACTCAATTCAACTATGAAAGAGGTTGTTAAGAAGGAGGTGCTAAAGCTATTAGATTTGGGCATAATATACCTAACTTCCGATAATAGATGGATCAATTCGGTTCATGTTGTGCCTAAACTATTGGGCAAACAAGTGGTTGGAAAAGAGAAGAATGAAACGGGCTAGAAAGTATGCATCGACTATTGGAAGTTGAACCCAAAGACGCCCAAAGATCACTTCCATTTGCCCTTCATAGATGAGATATTGGAAAAGTTAGCGGGCAACAAATACTTTTGTTGTTTTGGATGGATATTTCGGCAACATACAGTGCTTGACAAAAAAAGGATGAGGAAAGCTCATGACCCAATCATGAATGAAAAGAACTTCGACTCTGGGCAAATGACACCCTTGAATCAGACCAGAGTTAAGTTCATGTACGGGGAGTTTTCGACCAAATGGAAAGGACCTTTTGAGATTCAAATTCAATTTCCTAATGGGGCCGTATAAATCAAGAATCTGAAATCGGGCAACACGTTCAAGATAAATGGCCAGCGTTTGAAGGCTTACTATAGGCACAACACTGGTCAGAAGGAGGCTCTAGATCTCCTTGATAATGAGGAACGCTAAGGGAGGAAAATCACGTCGTGCCGCGACGTTAACTAAGGCGCTGGCTAGGACGCAACGTGGTATGTTATTTTCTTTTTATTTGAATAATTGCCTTTGGGCAAAGTTATTTCCCTTCTTAGTGTTAATCTTAGGCTAGATAGTTGTTTTTCCTTGCATAGGTGGTTTTTATTTTTAGTGTGCAGATGAACAGGGCAAATGAGGAGTCGCAGTAGTTAGAGAGAGCAATACTTTGGTCAGAATGAAGGATGTGAAGCTCGATGATAAGGGCAAACCAAGATTCACTACACCCGAAGAGATGGAGCAATCAACAGTAGTAGCTATAGGCAAAGAGACACTTTCTCAGGGCAGAGAAGAAGCCAAGGCTGAAGTTTTTGAAGCAAAGGAGCTGAGGGAGGAGGTGGCTCGTCTGACCAAAGAGACAACTGAAATTCACGCTGCACTCCTTGCCTACTTCGCCCATATGGGATTCAGGTATTCTCCTGAATCATCCCCTTGAAATTGTTCCTCCCTTCGTTTGCTAAGTTTAGGTTTGTTTTATTTTTATTTTCTTTTAAGTCAGTAGTTGTTTTAGTAGTTCCTTTTTGTGTCTGTTGGTTTGAATTGACCCGTTTACACAACCTCTTTGCCTAAGGCAAAGTATGTGTGTGTGTGGGGGGGTTGATAGTTGTTTCTATTTATGTTTGTCCGTAACCCTTTTTCACATAACCACTTTGCTTAAAGCAAAGTGTGTGTGTGGGGAGGGGTTACTTGTTTGTAAATCTGTCGTTTGTTTTGAGTCAGTTGAGACCCCTTTCTGACCCACTTTGCCCAAGGCAAAGTCTGTGAGTGGGAGGCCTCCGCTATGTTTGTTTTGGTCAAACCATGATTAGGTAGATGATCAGCTGAGCGTGGTAGTTTCTCTTGATTTTAATTGTGCAAGTTGTTTATAATGTGATGTCAAGTATGCCGAATGAGATTGAGTATGACGGAAAAGAATTGTGAGCACACCTAGTGAGGATTCGAGCTTAAAATTGCTGTCATATACCCGTACAACTTTTCTTTCTTGTGAGTGATTGATGTTTTAGTTCGGTTTATACTTGAACTTGCTTACACTCTTGTTAAAACTCAGTTGACTAGGTGAGGTGCTTAAATGATTTGGGCAGATTTTCTTTCACTTAGCCCCGATGACCTTAAAAGCCGACCCTACTATGTATCTCTTGTTTAGCCCCTTTGAGCTTGATTAAATTCTTTCTAATCACTTAAAAATTGCCATGAAATTCTGAACCTACCCGATCTTGAGAACTCGTTAGGCAATCAAAGAAGAGATAGGGAAAAAGAGAGATAGTAGAGGACTGATCTGGGCAAGGCACTGCTCAAATGAGGGATGAGAAACATGTCCAATATTAAAAAGAGTGTTGTGAAGAAAAAAACTTGGAAAAAACAATGAAAAATATGAAAATGATAAGTTCAAAGGTTGGATAGGCTCATATCTGAGAGTAAGGCTAAGGAGAAAGACAAAAGAAGTGCATCAGTATGCCCATATTTGAGTTCACAAGACCTTAGCCTCGTTCCAAAATACTACCTACCTTATGCCTTAAGCCTACGTTACAACCACATGAAAGACCCAATGATGAGTACCAAAAACTTAGTCTAATAGAGTGGAGACGTTAGAGGGCAAGCAAGCTTATGGAATGACCGTTCCAAAAACGTCACGAGCGTAAACACTAAACCCAAACACAAGAGTGAAGAAAGTTGGTGAGGAAGATCCTTATTGCTCGTGATTCGATCTTGACTCTTTTGATGACATTTGCTTGATTTCTATTGTGACTATTTGCTTATATATTTGAGAACTGCTATGTCATGTGTAATCATTTATCTGACCATGTTGTGTTTTAGTTGAAGCTGTGAAAAGTTAGTTTTTGTTTTGTCGTGTATCTTTGTTTTGTCTTTTGCTTCGTCTTGGTTTTGAGCAAATTGCATTCACACGCTTGAGGACAAGCGTACTTAAAGTGTGTGCGTGTGATGAGCCCATATTTTGTGCTCATTTTGTGTCTTGTTTATAGGTTAAATCGAGTATTTTTCGTATCTTTTTGGTCGTAGTCGTGTCTGGGAGGACACAATTTGCATTCAGGGTGTTCAGGGCAAAGCAGGTGGAACTTTGGACAAAACAGGCTGTATTCCGCAAAAGAGGCACAAGTACAGATAAGAGGCAAATTGAGGCATACATTGAAGCTCTTCAGCGAAGGTGTTGTAGCCCAACTGAGTACCGTGCGGGATCCAGACCTATGTAGAATACTAAGGGCAGAACCGTGCACGCTTTGGGCAAAGGAAGACATGCTTTGGGCAAAGGACGGAGTGCAAGATTTATTCGGATCTGGAGATAAGGATGAGTTCATCTCTTTCCTTATCCAGAATATATACATCAGATTTGTATCTTTGAAGATAAGGAAAGAGATCCCTATCAATTTCGATCTCTACAAGGAAGGTGGCTAACCCTAATTTCCATGGGCCGGACCGTCCACGAAGCCCGCGAAGCTCATCTATATAAGAAGGAGGGGTGCACGAAATTTGCAGCATAATTATTCTATCTTTATTTACAATTTCGAGTGGTGTGAGGAAGAACATGCCCTACGGGCAAACTCTTTTACTTTTCTGCACATGTTTTGCTTGGCCACTTTGGCCATAGCTTTCTGCTGGATACTTTAAGTTTTTCATTTCAATTCCAAGTAATGTTTTCTTTTATCTCTTTTATTGTTATTGTTATTTCAATTATGTCTAGCTAAATCATCAAGGCCCTAGATAGGGTGAGATGATTTGAACATGAATGTTTAATTACTCGTGAGGTCTGCTCTGTACGTATCAATCTGCATGCATATGTTCCCGAAACACTAGGTTTGATTCCAAAATGGTCTTGTCAAATTTGAGTAGTTAATAGGCCGTTCACAACTCGGATAAAATAAGATCTCTAATAATTTCGGACTAAATGTTTAGATGCCCTCTTGCATCCGAAAGTATAACGAGTGTGGGTGAGTGGTTGTATGTCTTTGCGCATGCTTTTGGCCATATCGGGTCTGTCTAAATCGAAATGCTGTCTGGGCAAAGAACCTGTTGAAACGCCATCGTAGGATAGTTGGTCAGATTAGATAATAGGTAATCATCATAGACTTTACTTATTTTACACTGAAAGGATAGATTGGTTCTGGACAGAGGAGCACGTGACACCGTGACAATGGGGGCGACTTTGCTTAAGGCTATAACCGATTGATGTATGCATGTGGGGGAATTATTTAGACCTATGATCGAGCTTATATTCATGTTGACGATTTGAATCTTATCCGGGCTTTGCCATTTATTATTTGACCAGATCTACTTTTAGTTTTTAGTATTATTTTATATAGCACTGTGCCCAGATCGAGAACTGTTCCGACCAAACCCCTTTTTAGTGACACCGGTGACGAAGAGAAGGTTACGATCAACTCCCTTAGGTTCGACCCTATACTTACCGCTTGCTAAGCTTGTTGTGGGCGTAGGAAATTACAAATTCATTTTGCGTGGCTAAACGACGGCCACGTCATACCCCAAGCCGCACCCAGCAGACATCTGGGAATCCGCCAACCGGCTACTCATAGCGGCAGGTTGGAAGATGACTTCTGAAGCTGATTATTCCAAAGAAGTCTCAGTTGAGATTACCAGGGAAGCTGTACCTATCAACACAGCTGAGGTAATGAACGTCGAACAACCAGATAACGCAAAAGCTGAGAAGGAGATTGAAACTCCGCCAAGTCCACATGCCGATGACACTCGCACACTGGTCGAGATCGAGGCAGAAAAACCCAGCCAAGCTGAATCCAGGACCCCAACTGACTCCGATGTCGTGCTTTCAGATACCATGAAGGATGAAATCGCCAAACAAGTTGAGGAAATCCTATTCCAGGATCGACTCAAATATAATGTTGACACCCTTCTGCGCATCACAGCTGTAGAGTGGCAAGTCCATTGTCAAGGACAGTCAATTGATGACGTTCATAAATTTGTCCAAAATCTACAAGAAAGCACCAGTCTAGATCTCAAGCAATCTCTCGTCTCTCAAAGTATTGATCAGTCAAATCATCTAGAGAAGAGAGTTCCTGAGATAGTAACAAGACTTCAAGCTCCACTGGTCGACGACATAGCAGATCTTTCAAGCCAGCTGGAAGCTATCAAAAAGTCTACTCTCTTTAACAGCTCTGACATCCACGAACTTTTCAACCTGTTCAAAGATCTGAATGCTCAGTTCAGAGCTGGAAGCAGCAGCAATGCTCAGCTGAACATTGCTACAGCTGACAACACAGCCAAAATCGCTGATGTTGAATCTGTCCTCACCAAGCTGAACGCAACCGTCGTTGATCTCTCTGCCTCCCTTATTGATAATGCCAAAAAGGGGGAAGAAAAGAATGAAACTGAAAAAATAATGGAGAGGAAAGCTGCAGCTCATAGGGAATCTGTGCATCCAAATCAGTCTAAAATCAACGATTTTGCCAAGGAACTGGATGAGCAAGAACCAACAACAGTAGTCAAGGAAACATGGAGAGAGAAAACAATCGCTTTTGCCAAAGCTTGTGGATATAAGCCAGAAGAATACATCTACAACTGGTTGTGTAACTTTCACAATGAGCAGAGAATAGAAATAGATGAGCTGGACAAAATTGTTAAGAAGAAAGCTTAATCGCTCAAGTCTGCTGAGAAAAAGCAGAAAAAGAAAATACAGAGCTACATGCAAGCCAGGAAGAAACATGTCCAAGTAGCTTCAAGCATTCCAAGACCTGACAAGAGGATCCCAGATGAAATCAATGAAAACTGGGAACAATGCAAAACAGAATTCATCAAAGAATTTTACTACCTAAATCAATACAAAGGTATGGATCCTGAAACTGCGTTCAAAGAATACTTGCTCGAACTTCATGAAGAAGATCCAATGATGGCAAGATCATTAGCTCTAGCTGCCAAGAGAAACGACATTCAGCTCAAAGCTCCAAAAGTCAAGCAATTGAAGCCTCCTACTTTAGCTGGAACGAATCTCCCTTACAATTATCAAAGAAGTTTATTACTGGGCTGGTGAAAGAGAAATATCTAAAATGAAAAATCGACCTGAATGGAGGAAATAGGAAGAATTCATCTTCAACAGGTATGGTCTCAAAACTGACCATCAGATTGAAGAACTGGGAAAGAAGAACAGCTGAAGACCCAGTCAGCTGAAGACCCAGCCAACTGGAATCGTCTTTTGAACTTTTTGTAATAACTTAGAAAATTGTAAAATTTCTCTATATGAATGTAAAGTTCGTTTCCTCTAAATCAACCTGATAACAATCTCTCTTTGTCCAGGCTCTGAATATGATTATCTGCTGTGAATATTTAACCTTTAAAAACCCCGTCTCTTGTTAAGGTGGAAGTAAATTATTTTTTCAACTTGGGGTTTTGGCATCATGAAAAAGGGGGAAATTATTGACAAAATTATAAGAGTTTTGATTTAATTCCAAAACCCAGCTGACCCCAGCCGAGTAGATGATTGCACAAACCCAAATATTTTTCCAGCCCACCTGTTTGAGCTCATAGAGTTTCTAAGTTTGCAGGTGGACACTGAAGACATCAGAAGACCCAGCTGAAGGATCAGCTGAGTAAAGACCAGCTATAGAATCAGCTGAGTAATTCATCAAAGTTGACACAACAAAGAAGCCCAGCAAAGCTGTACAAGACTACATCAGACAAAAAAAGAAAGACTCAACTGAACAAGCTGAGTACACAGCAGGGCAAGCCAAGTCGAGTGGTCAGCAACGTGATCCAGATTCAAGACGATCAAGTTCATTTAGACACAGCTGTGAGAAAGACCCAGCTTGTGTGGCAACTAAGCTCAGCGTCAAAGACCCAGCAGAGTCCAAGACTCAGCTCAGTGTCAAGACCCAGTAGAGTTCAAAACACAGGACAGAGTCAACAGTACAGCGGAGTCGAAGTCAACTTGAGATAAAGTCAGAGCTGACCTAGACCATCTGGAACTCGACACCTCAGCACCTAGAAGTCAGACCTAGGATTGCTTTACGAGGAAATCAAGGATGAAGACAGGACCAACTTGTCAGAAGTTTGGTAGAGATTCAGAATAGCACTTTCCAATGGCTAGTTCTAATCTCTCCCTATAAATATGAGTCTTCTCCATCAAGAGAGAGAGAGAGAGAGAGAGAGAGAGAGAATATAAGACGAGAGTTCAACAGACTACACAGAAAAGAAGACTACTCAAGTCAATATTAAGATATCTCTAAGAAAAGCTTCAAGAACCAGCAGCCTGAATTCTCTAGAGTTCTTATTCGTTCTCAGGCTGCTGATGCTCTCTCCTATTAGAGTCTATGCATATAATTCTTCCCATCTTAAGCCTAACGAGTTCATCATACTCAAAGTTCTTCATTGTAAGAACTCGTTCATAGTTGGAAACCCCAAAACCAAACCCTCTAACCCAGAAAAAGGTTAGGTTAAGGTTCAGGTTCTGTAGTACCCGTAAATCTACAGGTTAGGTTCTTCAGTACCCATAAACTGAATGTAGGCTTCAGTTGTGCCCGTAAACAGACTGGTTACATTTTGATACAGTACGCGTAAACTTGTATCCAGCTCGAGGAACTGAGCTGCAACGCTTACTGACTGCGCGAAAAGTCAGTGGAATCCTTAGTGGATTATTAGAAGGTTTCTGGTCATGGACGTATGAGTATTTTCTCCGAACCACGTTAAACTGCTTTGTTCTTTACTTTATTTATGCATCCAGCTGACCATTCATAAGCATACTTCAAGCTGCATAAACTAACTAAGAGAATAGAGAAACAGAGCTTTGCAATATATTTGAAGTAACAGACGGACTTTTCAAATCCCACCACATTCCGCACACACAGCCAGCTGTGTCTACTTAGCTGTCCTCCAGCTTGGTCAAACACAGCCAACTCACTCAAGAGTTTTAAATTGGAAAAGTTTTTAAACCTTGATGTATTCACCCCCAATAGCGTTGATGCGGAGGAGAACTTTCGCCATGTTTTTGAAGTAGACGTTGAGCTTTAAGCTTTATAACGTTGACGTGGAGGACTTTCGCCTTATTTTCGGATCAAACGCCACTTTGAGACAATTCCGGTGAAGAAAGTGTTGCTTCCACGAAGAACGCCTTGAATCTTGCCGGGACACCTTGAATATTGAGAAACAAATCTTAGAGAATTTCTCTTCAATTCTTGAGCTCTTGAAGATGATTATTGGTGTGATTTTTAAGTGATATGAGGACCTTATTTATAGTTGTAGGGAGAGAGATTTAAGTGGGCTTTTGGGCTCCATTATGGACTTTAGGGGTGAGGTGGCACAATTTCATTGGCTCTAAGAAATTGATATATATTATTAACTTGTTGCCAAAGAAATAGATATCTATCACCATATAAATACATATTTATTAATTAAATAACCTATTTAATATGAATTTATAAGATTCCATAATCAAATAAAGATATTATAATTAATAAAAAGATGCATAAAATTTCGACTCCTACAATCTGTTTTGAGTTTGTGCAAATTTTCCAAAGATGTAATTTTTTTATTAATGAAAATGCAGATTTCCTCTCGAAATAAATAAATAAACATCACATTTTTTAACATCCGTATTGGGATCTATAAGATCATTGAAATTAGACATAGGAAGTATATTATATTTACTAGAAATCGTCAAGGAAAAATTGAGACAGAGGAAAGCAATTTCCAAAAATTCGGATTTTGCTATTTTATTTATATTGCGTATCTATTTTAGTATAATTTATTATTATAATTATTACAAATTTTGATGA
Source organism: Agastache rugosa (assembly GCA_031470985.1). Taxonomy (NCBI): domain Eukaryota; kingdom Viridiplantae; phylum Streptophyta; class Magnoliopsida; order Lamiales; family Lamiaceae; genus Agastache; species Agastache rugosa. The sequence goes on from CM062607.1 coordinate 11,402,807, forward strand.
TTACTTCTAAAAATTAAATATTAAAATTATGTTAGAATTCCTATCATAACTATTGATAAACATCTCGAAGATTATATTAGGCGAGTTCCGATTGTCAAAAATTGAAATATTGGACATTTGATTGTCAAGATTTGAAACATGATCGAAATTGCAAAAGAAGTCATAGTTCGTTATTTATTTGAAAGTTTTCTTTAATATTTTTGTATAATTGCATAAAAACTAGCAGCTATTGGCTGATAAAAGAATTAAGTGTACATAAATTGATCCCACGCTAATTAAGTATAGTATAGTTTAATTTACTTAATTATTATTGAGCAAAATTACAGCGGAACAGTAATATGAAGAAGCTTGGAATATAAAACTGAACAAGAAATCGAACTAATTAGATTACAAAATGAGATAAACAAAATAACAAACAACAAACTTAAATTTCGTCTAGTCGAGGAGGCCTCTATCCATAAGACGAGATACGCCCCTACTAATGCTTATGGTAACAGTGTATCGTCTTTCAAAGATAAAACGACGACGTCTTCTCAATATCAACATAAAAAATCGAGACAACTCCGGCAAATGAAATTAAAACTTGAGAACTGAGCTTTGAACTTGTAAAGTACTACTAGATGCGATGCAAATGCTTAGAGAGATGATAACTTATTAGTGTGTTTGAACCACCAAATGATTGTCCTATATATAGCATTCCGATGGGAAATTAGGCAGTCACGGCAATCAAAAAGGCCAAAGGCCACTGACCTCATCAAGAATTAAAACAAATTGGATTTTTAATTAATTTAATTGTTGAACAAATGAATTGGAAAGGCCGATTTTTTCCATGCAATATACAATTGACGTGTTTAATTTGTGTTGGACAATTAATTGGGCCATAGCCCACGTCTAATTGAGTTTGTTATTTGGGCCGAGCCCAAACTCAAATCAATTAACTAATGGGCTCCAAGCTTTACTTTAACTATTTAGATATTGGGCCAAGCCCAATCCAAACCAAGGCCCATGGCCCAAAGTTCACTCCTAGAACCCGAGCTCGTTCCTTCAACTTGTGATAATAACATTAATGAATTTATCTACAACAAATTCAACTGCAACACACTACTCAAATATACCAATTATCACTCATCATTTGATGATTTTGATAACATGAATATATTCTGATTATTTACCCAACAAATAGAATAATCCTCCATTATTTCACTTTCAAAATATTAAATAATTAATTACAACTATAAATAATGATTTAAAACCATTATATCCAACAATTAAATAGGGCCTTACATGGATGGCGAATTATCTAATCCAATGTTTGAAGATGCTCTGCAAGCTGCTGAATATGCAAAGTAACATGAAGATATATATTATTTTCAATTTTTTAATTTAGCCCCCTTTTATAGACCAACTTGTATTAAATAATTCGTCAATGAGACATACCAAATTTAAAATATTCCAAGTGCTAACAAAAAAACAAAGGTTTTAAAGAACATGATATAATTGACATTTCTATGCGTAATCAAATTTTATTTCTTGTTTTCATAATTAGTTTATTTTTTTTCCTTCTGTTTCCAAAAGAATCATAACCTTATAATGAATGAATGAACAATTTTGGTTTCCTCATCATACTTTGCCTGACATTTTTAATAAGATAAATAAATGAGCTAAATTGGGACCATCAAGACAAAGGCTCAAGACTCAAGATGGGTAGTGTTTAAAGATATTTTGTATCACAAGTTTAGCAATGATGTCAAGATGGCCGAGTGGTCTAAGGCGCCAGTTTCAGGTACTGGTTCGAAAGAGCGTGGGTTCAAATCCCACTCTTGACAATAAGTTTTTTTCTTTAATTTTTCACTTGTGTTTTTTTAGTTTTTTGTTTTGTTTTTCAGAATGATTAAACGCTTTAATTAATTTTTTTTCTTTAATTTTTCACTTGTGTTTTTTTAGTTTTTTGTTTTGTTTTTCAGAATGATTAAACGCTTTAATTGCCTTTAGTGAAATAAAAAATTGTAAATTTCATTCGTTCTCGTTCATACATAATTTTGCATTAATTTCCACAATAACAATTATTTAAAAAAATTAATGTAACAATGAAAATATATACATGACAATATTTTAGTATTATACATATACTACAACTATACACGAATATTTATTAAAAATTAATTTTGGATAATACAGACTTGACTCAATTCTAACCAATAGTAATAGAAAAATGATGAAAAGGACTTTACAAAAAAATAACTAATGGTGGATCAAGATTTTATTCAAGAATAGACCATAGAAGTTATTTGAGTAACCTAATTTCTTTCTAAAAGTTCAGTAATTAAATAAAGAGCTGAGATTGATGTCATGTTTAATTTGATCATTGATGTATTTTTTTTCGTCATGGTCATGCTATACTGTCTTTGTTCATTTTAATATTTTCTAGGCCCATCTTTTTTATTTTCATCCTTTGAATAAATTCGAGTATTCGAGTTTCTACACATTAATAATGATAATAACAATAATGTTGCAAAACAATCTCGATCAAGTCTCAATATATATACTAATTGAGTAGAGGAATTCTCAATGAATAATTTTTTAGTGAAAAATTAAAGTCTACCATTACCCGAAATACCTTTGGGGAGATTGGAGATTATTCTTTTTGAAGAATTGATTAAACATCATATGGGTTATTTTCCTTCGTCTAAATTGATTGTGTTTTCGGATGTTTAATATATGAGAAAATATTAAACATCCGAAAACACAATCAATTTGGACGAAGGAAAATATATATATATTCATATACAACAGAACCTCTATAAATTAATACAGTCGGGATCGGAGAAAATTATTATTTTAAAAAAGTTATTAATTTATCCAATTAAAATTTAAAGGACAATATTATTTTCGGAACTGAAGAAAAATATTATTGTAGAGAGGTTATTAATTGATCGATTATTAATTTAAAGAGGTTATACTATATATATATATATATATAGGGTGTGAATTTGATATGAGAAATATGAACTAATCATGACCACTCATTTGTATGGAATGTATGGATATAATTAAATCTTAAAATCTGACATGGATGATAAAATAAGGGGTGGAGGGTTAAATTTGAAAATTAAGTTTCAGCAACACCGTTCTCTCCCTCTCGTTCATTCACATCGTATTTCTCTCTCGCACCCTCCTTCTTCCATTTTCCTCTTCACTGCCAGCACCACCAACCATAGCCGCAACCACCACCAAACAACACCATCGTAGCCACCACTAGACAGCGCCGCTGCCACCACCGCCAGACAACGTCGATTATCCCACCTCTTGACACCGCCATCATCGCGTGTATTCAAATTTTGGAAAAATCATTTATGTGGTTTATGAATAGAGATTTCTAAAATTTCGACAATAGCATAAATTCTGAAATTTGATGAGTTGTCATCTGAATTAAAGTCTCTCGTAAGAAGATCATCTTCAACATGGTTAATCTTCTCCCAATTATATAGGTATTTGATTGTAAATACATAATACTCTCTCTCTCTCTCTCTCTCTCTCATCTATTCGATGTTTCATCTTCCTAAATAATATTTTGGGCAAACAATTCAAAAGGTTGATGAAGTCAAAATTGGTTAGAATTACGCATCAGACAACATTCATTCATATATTCCTTTCTCATTCATTTTTTCTCTCCCTTCTCTCTCTATATATATTTCTTTCTCATTCATTTTTCATCTCTCTCCTCACCACTACCGTCAGACACCACCGTCATGCCGTCACTATTGAACAACACCATCATCCGCCACTGCACATCTCCACAATCAAAAATTACAAAATGTGATGCATAAATCTAAATAATGTAATGCACAAATACCATATACGTAATGCACTAATTATACTCAACTGGTTGTGGATTTCTGTCAGTACATATATTAAAGGAAGAAGCATGAGATTTAGGATTTGGCTGGAAAATGAGTGTTGATATTAACTTCTTTCTTCATTTATTTCTTCAGATTGTGCAAAATGAAGGATTTGATGGCTTGATTACAAGTTAAAGTCTATAAAATAGGAATTCGTCCAGACTGACACTAAACCGAATGCATTTGATAAAGTTTTTAATGCATAAATTTAAACAATATAATGCACAGATAACATAGAAGTAATGCATTAATTGTGGCAATGAGTCTTTACCTATTATGTGCATTAAAAGTTCTATATTAATGCATCACGTAAATCGTGTTAATGCATCATAAAATTATATTATTAAAATAATCCATGTGAGAGGTGGGTGCAGTGTGTGTACATGTATAATAGAATTTCCTCGCCCGCTTACTTTTTTCTTCACTTTTTATTTAGTTTCGTAATAAACTGATGTGCATATTTATTTTTATATATTCTTTTTATTTGGCACTTAGCCGTGTTTTTTTTATGTATGATCTATTTTAGTTGCCTTGAAAATTTTGAATTATATACTTTAATTTTAGTTTTCTTAACTATGTTAGATTATCAACTACTAGTGAAATTTTGATAATAGGGATGGCTTAAAAAAATATCACGTGAAAGATTAGAGCACGCTAAATCTAACAATTAATTTCATATTTTAATCTTTTTTATGCGAAATTTAGTACATACTACTTCGAGGAAGAAAACTTTATGAATCTTAGTAATTAATTATTTCAAAGCGTGAAGAGTTTAACACGTTTTAAGATAGTTGTATTATACTATTAATTTTTTAATACTAAAAAATAATTGAACAAACCTACAACAATTACTTAATTTATCAAAATTGTTAGAGCATCTAAATGGCAAGGCTCTTTATGGAAAAATTTATTACCATATATTAAATATTTTAATAACTAGGTTATAATAAAATGTTAAATAATAGAATGAATTAAGTGACTGAGGTGTATTTGAGATAGTGGGTCCATGAATAGTAAAGAACCTTGCTAAGAACACGTGATTATTGAGGTACGTATTTTTTTAAATGGAATCCTTAGCTGATGTCGCAGCGGAAGAACCCAGATGCTCTTATTAATCTGTAATTTTATTTTTGGAGTTCACCATTATTATTATTATTATTATTATTATTCGTCAGAATCTTACTTAACAAAATTTTAGGCTCTCATATATCGGTTAAGTGAACTTAAATAAATGCATTCAACATCTCAACGCAATACCAAAACTTTACAAAATTATATGAACCATACTTGTATAATAGAAAATTAATGATCTATAATATTGAAGGAACACAAACTTATTTATTGGCATTTGAAAATCATTAAATTTTATAACCTCCCAAATTTGGACCAGGGAAAATTAATATTTTAGATGGCTAGGTCCATTAATTATTAGATGTAATAGTATGGAGGTCTAGTGAGCTATACATAACCTATTTAGAACTCGTTTGCTACTGGTGATAAGGGTGCATAATATATTTATAATACCTTGATATATTATTTGCTTCAAATCACACGATCCTTTATAAAACAAGGACTCAATATGCATGTATTATACTCATTTATGTTGTTATGTATACCACATAAAAGGTGGGATGTATACTAATGATGCCATATATTAATTTATTATTAGTCTAAACTACTACTATATGTTACATATAACCTAATATATCGAATCATACATAATACTGACATACGGTAGAAATCTCAGTCAAATATATCAAGAATTATCTCATCGTTTGAGGTAAAACACCACCTATTAATAATAAACTTTAAACAATATATAGAGATAAAATGCATTAGAAGATGCCGATGAGGCATAATTCAAGTAGCTAGCTGAGGTACCACAAGTCTCTTCCTAGTGAGAGGTCTTGGGTTCAATCCCGCCTGCGTGTTGTGTAGTATTTTTTCAGCGTGTTTGGTGGTATAGTGGTCCCGCCTGCGTGCGGTGTAGTTGTCCCACTTATATGGTGGTTGTAGTGCTTTATTTGTATCACCCTATTTTTAAATTAACTATAATGTTACAGTATAACTGACGTCACTCGTCGTAAAAGCAGAAAAATAATGTATATATAACGAAAGACGCTTTGTTTATTTTTATTTTTCGAAAAATAGGCATTAAACTTCACTTTTAAATATAATACTTAGACTTTAATAGGAGCTCAATAATCCTTACAAATATATACATACATATATATATATATATACATACATATAAAATCACCGTACAACTACATAAAAACCATATATTAACAACTTTATTCCCAAACCAAAGGTTATATATATATATATATATATATATATATAGGGATATGATCATATAGGAACTCCATTTTATATAGGAAATAGGAACTAATCTAAACCCTTCATTTATCTTGATCTAAGGTTGATATTTAATTAAAAATTTTAATAATTTTCGCTTCATTAAGGGTAGTGTTGTCATTCCACATATTTCCTACGCGCCAAGCTAACTCATATTTCGCTTTCTGTTTGTTGTTTTTATTCCTTTCTGCTCTTTTCCTCTGTTATGCGACGTTATCCATAGTTCTTCTGGGTTTATTGATTTTGCTTGGTCTCTCACTTTTATTGGGTTAGAAGCGTTGCTGAAGATGGTGAAAGTTTCAGGTTTTCAATTGATTTTCACAATTTAAACATACTTATTGAGTTAATTTCGAATTTTATTTTTCTCAAGTTTTTGTGAAAATACTTTTCATCGGCATTCTTAATTTCAATCTATATGTATTAATTTCGATCTTGAGTTGGGTGATCGTAGCTGGTTTATTATATGGTTTGCTATATTACGTCTGATCGATCATTGTGAGTTAAATAGTTTTTGTTTTTTCAAATACGTGCTGATTTTCGATCTTCAAAAATTGTATTCGCCTGTAATGAATATGCCTCTGCTGTAAATGTTGGTATTTTGAAGTAATGTTTTTATTATTTAATTAATGCATTACCGTACATGGTTTTATGCATTTGGTTATAGTTCTTAATGCATTATCTCATCAATAAATTAATTGTGCAATGTATTAATTGTATTCTCATTATTTGATTAGTTATTTGTCAAAAGAGTGAACCTGATGTATCTATCCAAGATTCAGATGTTGTTTATATTCCTGAATGTGCAAATCACTTGAAGCCTTATGTTGGTCGTACGTTCATGACGTTAGATAACGGTGTACAATGTTATAAGCATTATGGTGCTGCATGTGGATTAGATGTAAGAATGGGAACTATTAAGAGATCTAGGGATGGAACTATTTTGTTTAGATATGTTTTGTGCAATCGTGAGGGTGAGAAGAATGTAGAAGATGGTGTATCACACGTTGAGCATACCAATTCTTCATAAAAAAATAAGAAGAATGTCATGTCATTCATTATGTAATGCGCGTGTTGTGTTTCGTTTTTGCGGTGGAGAAAGATATGTTGTCTCAAAGTTGTATGAGGCTCACACGCATCCTCTTATCTCCGACAATTTCAAACAGTTTATGAAGATTAATCGAAAATTGGATTATGTACATCAAAATTTCATTTTGAATTGTGCAAAAGCAAATATAGGACCGATGAAATCATTCCGTTTGTTTAAGGAGCTAGTTGGTAGCTATGAGAATATTGGATGTAGTAGTCTTGAGTTCAAGAACTTCAATCGTGATTTGAGGGCTTTTATTGTTGGAGTCGATGCACAAATGTTGTTGAATGAAATGGAGAAAAAATGTGAGACATGTAGTGGGTTCACTTTTGATTATACTGTGGATGAAAGTGACAAACTAAGACGATTGTTCTGGGCTGATTCGATATCCATAAAAAACTACCACATCTTTGGGGGCGCTGTTTCTTTTGATGACCAATAGGTCAGTTATTTATATTTGTTGTTGCTTAGGTTTGTTTGTATGTTTTTGTCATTTATTATAACATGTTTTTGTATTACTAAATAATATTTTTGTAATATGGTAGTAGACACGATAACACCCTTAATGTATTAAATTTGTGGTGTATATGTATTACATTGTTCATATTTGTGCATTTCCATAATAATTATTCGTTTTTCTGGCCTTCATTTATCAAGTACAACATGATATTTGCCTCATTCACAGGGAAAGATAATTATAGAAAATGTGTAACATTTGCTGCCGAATTGCTATCCAAGGAGGATGTCGAGTCATACTCATGGCTCTTTGAGAAATTCTTGAATTGCATGGGTAAGAGTCCAAAAGTTTTGATAACAGACCGAGATCCAGCGATGAGGTATGCAGTTGAACAAGTTACGCCTCATACCCGTCATAGATTCTGCATGCGGCATATCATGCTTAAGTTAGTTGATAAGATTTCTTCTACCTTACAAGATGACGAGGTATTTACTAAAAAGTTCAATGAGATAGTGTGGTCAAAATATCTTCAGCCATTACAGTTTGAGAGAAAATGGATTGAACTAATGAATGAATTTGGCTTGTCTGAACATAGGTGGTTTTCCAGTTTGTTTGCATCACGGTTTTATTGGATTCCGGCATACTTTAGGGATTTTAATATGGGAGGATTATTTAGGACCACATCTTTGTCCAAGAGTGAGAATAGCTTTTTTCGTAGATTCTTCAACCAAAAGGCGAATTTATGTGCCCTTTTTATGCATTTTGGGAGTGCTAAGGATGCACAACGACATACACATGCTCATTTTAGTAGCAAGGATGAATCCAACTTTCTAAGTCTTCAAACAAAGCTATCAATTGAGAAACATGTTGCAACTGTGTATACCAATAACATTTTCATATGTATATAGAAAGAAATTGTAGCTGCTGTTTGTGTCTGTTGTATTATCAAGATGACGACTGGCGAGGTTGAAAATGTCTACGAGATCGATGATAGTGTGAATGGTGTATTCACTGTGATACATAATGTGGCAGATAACCATGTTTCATGTGGATGCAACTTGTTCATTACAAATGGCTTGATCTGTCGAGACATATTTCTTATTTTCAAGAACATGAAATTGCAATCCATTCCAGAGAGATATATTATTCGTCGTTGGACCAAATTGGCATGCCCTACAAATGATGGATTTTATTATAGTGTCAATTCTTCAATCCAAGGTCCGTGCTTGTCGGTAAGCAAGCAGATCTTTTCTGAGGTTTACAAATGTATTGGAATTGTTGATGGAAAAACAGAACATTTGGAACAGTTGTTAGCTTATTTGAGAGGGCTAACCTAGCAGTTTGGCTGGACAAGCTTCTGATGGCAACAGTAAGCAGAAGTTGTTTCAAAACTATTATGGTTCCACCATTCGAAGCCATCAGTGTTTTGCCACCCGATCCTGTGAAAACCAAGGGCAGTGATAGCAGATTGAAGTCACGGAAAGAGAAGGCGTTGTTAGATATGAACAAGGCTAAGAGGAGATGTAGCAGTTGCAATTAGATGATGAATCATGACAAGCGAAATTGTATTGCATCGAAGGCCAAAGATAGTCTAAGCGAAATTGTATTGACTCGGTGGGTTGTGGCATATGTGATATAGATTATTATTTTGTCTATACAAATTATTTGTATTTGTTACTCACTATTCTGGGCATAATTATATAATGCATTAATACAATATATATGATGCATAAACTTGAATCTGTAAATGCACAAATAGGAAAACACAACATATTCCTCAGCAAAGTTTTTATGTGTGTTCCCCGTTATAATGTAATGCATCATACTTCGCACCGGAGACCAAATCTATTTTTTTAATCCAAATAAGTGATTATGAAAGTTACTATTAAAATCGTGGGTATTTACATTATTGAGATCACTGAAGTTGACACTTTATCAGCTGCATTTTCTAATGCAACTAAGTCAAACCCATGACTGACTAACAAGGTTACTTCTTTTACAATATTTTCAAACCCCACAACCGATGTACCAAATATCAAGCACTAGATCGACAATTGATGTTGAAATAAATGAAAAATGGTTGTTATTCTTCTTAATCGCATATGTGCAAACGAACAATAAAAATATACAAGATTGTTAATGGAGAATTCCATTATATAAAATGCACAAACTAACCTACTGTAATGCATCATTAGCAGATGAATTATGAATTTTTATTCTCTCTATCAATAAAGAAATAGGAAAGGTTGCTAATGCACAATTCCATTATATATAATGCACAAAACGAACCACTGTAATGCATCAGAAACATATGGATCGAAGTACACCAGTATCATTAGATGGATGTTCGATTCTGTTACATAACTACCAAAAGTATTAATATCCAAACACCAAACAGAAACATGTGGATGTTCGATTCTGTTACATAACTACCAAAAGTATTAACACCATACAAAAACATGTTTTACTGCAAAGCCCATTACAAGACCTACTATCCCTCCTCTTACCAATTAACTTTTGCCTTTTAGGTGCAATGGTGTCCTCCACGAAATCATCATCGTTTATGCTGCGAACTCCTTTGTCATGCCTCCTTTTTGTTTTCTCTGTCAATGAAATATCAAAGATTGTTAGTGCACAATTCCATTATATATAATGCACAAACTAACCCACTGTAATGCATCATTAGCAAATCAATTATGATTTTTTGTTCTCTCTATCAATAAAGAAATAGAAATTATTTTTAATGCACAATTCCATTATATATAATGCACAAATTAATCCACTGTAATGCATCATTAGCAGATTAATTATGAAATTTTTCGATCTCACTGAGTTACCCATGCAAAAAATATCTCCTAAAAAGCTAATTATCATTATTCCAACAGTCATATATTGGAAAATATAGAGGACCCAGATCTACAGTATATGTTGGTCCCAAGACGGATACCTTGGTGTAGAGGGGGGTGAATACACCAAGGTTTAAAAACTTTTCCAAGTTAAAATTCTTTTCAGAGAGGAAATTTGTTGTGTTCGATCCGAGTGGATGGCGGCTTGATCGACACGGTATTTGTGTGTGTGTGCGGAATGTGGTGGATTTGGAAAGTCCGTCTGTTGCTTTAAATATATTGCAAAGCTCTGTTTCACTTTTCAGTTAGTCAGTTTATGCAGACTGAAATGTATGCTTATGAGGGTTAGTAACATGCATAAAACAAAGCGATAAATAACAGAGCATTTTTAACGTGGTTCGGAGTAACCCCTCCTACGTCCACGACCAGATTCACTGGTAATTCACTACCACTTGGTTTCCAAGTACCAATCAACTTCACAACTCTAACCCTAGCTGTGTTCCAACAGTTTGCGGGCACTGTCAAGCCTACACCTTCAGTTTCCGGGTACTGAAGAACCTAACCACTCGAATTACACACTTCGAGCAAGCGTACCTTTACCTAACCTTTCTGGGTTAGGGTTTGGGTATGGTTTTCCAACTATGAACGAGTTCTTACAATGAAGAACAAGGAGTATGATGAACTCGTTCAAACTAGGCTTAAGTTTTTTTTTTCTGATCTATTCTGCCTATGACTGAATATGTGAACAACTAAGAACACGGTAGTAGTGGGTGTTCTTGAAAGATTTGGCTTTGAAGATCGTTGTTCATTTTTCTGTTTTCTTCTATTTCTTCAGTCGACTTGCCAGCCTCTCCTCTTCAATGGTGGAGGAGAGATATATATAGGTGGAGATTCAAACTAGCCGTTGGAAGAGAGCCGTTTGAATCTTACCTACTCTTGTTGACTTCTTGGCCTTTACCTACGAAGTAGGTCTGCATCTGTAGAAGCTAGTTCTTCTCTGATCTGACTGCGTCAGATAAGATCTTCTGACATCGGGATCTTGTCTTTGAGAAGGTCTTTGTCTTCGAGCTGCTAAGCGTCTCTGCTGTATCTTCAGCGGCTTAGACTCTGCTGTGTCTTGATTCTGAGCTGTCTTTAGACCTGTGCTGTATCATCAACTTTGCCGTGTCTTCAACCCGAGCCGTGTCAACGACTGAGCTGTGTTTTAGACCTGAGCTGTGTCATCGACACTAAGCTAGGTCTTTTACACTGAGCTGGGTCTTTGACACTAAGCTGGGTTTCCGTCACTGAGCTGGGTCTTGATACTGCAAGATCTTTTAACTCTGCTTGGTCTTGCTCTGCCGACGCGCTTTCTGTGAGTTCTTTAAGCCGTGTCGCTTAGCCGTGTCTTCTGCCGTCTTGGTACCGTCTTCAGCGAATCTACCTGTAAACTAAGAAACTCTATAAGCTCAAACAGGTGAGCTGAAAAATGCTTAGGCTTGTGCGATCATCTACTCGGTTGGGGTCAGCTGGGTTTTGGTATCCAATCAAAACTCTATTAATTTTCCCAACAATTTCCCCCTTTTTGATGATGCCAAAACCTAACTGAGAAAAACAATTTACTTCCCCCTTAACAAGAAAACGGGTTTTCAAAAGTTTAAACATACATAGCAGGTAAATTAAATTCAGAGTTCAGTGCCTGGACAAAGAGTTATTGTCATCAGGATGAGCTTGAGAGAAAAAATGAATTTTTCATTAATAAAAGATAATATTACAATTTTACATTTTACAAAAATTCAAAAGGCAAAAATTCCCAGATGACTGGGTCTTCAACTCTGCTTCCTCTGCTGCTGATTCTTCAGTCTTTCTTCTTCAAGCTGTTCATCCGTTCTTAACCTGTACCGGTTGAAGATCATCCGTTCCAGCTTTCTATATTCTTCTTCATTACTTACCTTGGAAATTTTTCTCCTGATTGCCCATTTGTTTACTTCTGCGATTACTTGCGATTTGTCAGGGAAATCGGTTCCAGGTATTAGTGGAGGCTGGAGATGATACAGCTGGGGAGCAGAAAATTGGATCTTTGCAGTCTCTGCATTGAAGAATGCTTTCGCAGTCATCCTATCTTGATGGAAGAGCTCATTTAGATGCATCTTGAAAGCAACATCTGGAGGCGTATTTGGGTAGGCTCCCAGATAGTAGTAATCTTCAATGAACTCGAATTTTGTATGTTCCCAGTCGTCGTTTAATTCTTCTGGGATCCATTCATCTATTCTTCTCCAGTTCATTGGCATACGAGTCTTTTTCTTCGATGCTGCGATGTTTGCTCTTTTCTTCTGCTTCTTTTCCTCAGCATCGAGCAAGCTTTCCTTCTTCTTCTGCTGCTCTTGAAAGTTCCTCATCTCTTGCTTTTGTTTATTTACAAAGTTGCAGAGCCATTGAGTATCATTTATTTCTTCTGGCTTGGCTCCGCTAGCTTTGGCAAGAGGGATGATCATTTTGCTCCATTTTCCTTTTCGTCCAGCTGGTTCTTCGCTTAAGCTCGAAGAACAATTTCATCAATCTCAGACTGCAGCACTTGGATTTCATCTTCAGCTACAGCTTTTCCTTTGCCTGCCCTTGATGTTTTTCTCTTGTCATTTCCTTCCCCCTTATCTTCCCCCTATTTGGCATTATCAACAAGGGTGGAGGATAGGTTGACAATTGTCTCATTTAGCTGGGCCAGGGCTTTGTCAACATCAGCAATCTTGGCTGTGTTGTCTGCTGTGACAAGGTTGAGTTGTGCTGTGTTGGTACTTCCAACTTTGAACTGAGTGTCCAGCTCTTTGTAGAGATTGAACAGCTTTTGAATGTCAGTCCTGTTGGAGAGGGTTTGTTGTTGTAGAGCTTGCAGCTAGCTGAATAAGTCGTTGAAGCTGCTTTTCAGTGGAGCTTGAAGGCTTGAAATGATCTCAGGAACTCTCTTCTCTAGATGATGTGACTGATCAATGTGATAAGATACGAGAGATTGCTTGAGATCTTCACTGGAGCTTCTTTGTAAGTTCTGGGCAAAAGAGTAAACTTCATCAATGAACTGTCCATGACAATGGACTTGCCATTCTACAGCTGTGATGCGCAGAAGGGTGTCAATATCTGATTTGAGTCTATCCTGGAATAGGATTTCCTCAACTTGTTTGGCTATCTCCTCCTTCATTGCATCAGAAAGCACGGCATTGGAATCCGTTTGGGTCCCGGATTCGACTTGGCTGGGTTTGAATGCCTCGATCTCGACCAGTGAGCGAGTGTCATTGGCGATTGGACAAGGTGGTGCAGCTTCTGCGGGCTCAACTGTTGCAGAAGTTGGCTCGTTTTCAGTCACCATTGCCTCAGCTGTGTCTGCATGTGCAGCTTCCTTGGCAGTCTCAACTGGAACAATCCAGCTGAGAGTGTGGAGGTAGGAGTTGGCTCTCGCGATTACCTCATCAGATGGTGATACTTCATCTTGCTTAGTCTTCTGGATGAGAGTTTGGATTAGCTCGTCTTGATGCAAGAAGGCATTCTGAAGACTTCCAAATCCGAAGATCTCCTGTAGAGCAGCTTCTTCGGCTTTGAGCTTGTTGAAGGAGTAGAGCTCCACAAGTTCCTCATTTGCGTACCAAGTAGTCATCTTGGTAGCAAGGTAAAATTTGAAGTCGCTTACGGCGACTAATGCGGCGGGGAGCGAAACAAGAGACGAGTATTATTGCAGTGCGCTCTTTACTTCTTGAAGCCTGAGGTCATCGAACCTCATGATGGTGGCAGCACGTGCAACAGCTCTGGGACTGAGGATTTCAACTTCCTCAGAAGTAGTGGGACTTGAAGGTTCAGCTTGGTTTTCATCATCCAGCTGCGAAGGAACATCAGCTGGACGGGGCTCTTTAGGTGAGCTGGGAAGAGAAGATAGTTCAGTTTGGGAGTCGGTGGTACAGAAGACGCTTCGACCAATGGCGAATGTCTGTCAGCTCTCTTAAAGGAGATGGTTCTTTGGGAGGAGAGCTGGGTGCTGAAACTTGGGTGTGTGGAAGTAAGGAGGTTTCAGGTACTGAAGAATTGAAATGGGAATCTGAGATGTGTACCTGAGGATGGGATGGAAGAAGAGATTGTTGAAGAGAAATTCCAGCTGATTTGTAGTCAGCTGGAGTGGGGTGTGAGAATGCTTGAAGAATTTGGCGAAGAGGAATAGCATCCTCTGGGTCAGTGACCACTATTTGTGATTCTTCAGCTTCTCGTGATGTTCTCACGAACTCCCTTCCATTGTCTGAGCTGGAGGAGTATCCCTGAGCTGTCTCCTCAGTAACTGGTCTCCACTCAGTTTTCTTCTTTTGGACAGGGGAGGCTGTGGGAGTGGATTCCGATCCAGCTGTCTCAATAACTGGTTTCTCTGCTGCCTCCTTAGCTGGTTTGATGGCTGCCTTGAATTTCAGCTTCTTCTTGGCAGGTGGAGATCCAGCTGGCTGTGTCTCCTCTGATTGCTTCCTTTTTCTTGCTTGAGAGGGAGAGGCAGTCTGATGCTTTGCCTCTAGCGCCCTCTTCTTCCCTTCAGGGGCTGCTTTCTTCAACAAGTCAGTGAGCTGACTTGGCTTTTCAAAGAGTATTCTGGACACAGAAAATTTTTCTGCGTTATGCCACTTGATTTGCCTTCCGGTAGAGTAACTTTCTATTATGCATGCTACTTTGGTGCATAGATAGATTGTCTCTTTACAGCTGTACCGGGTGAAGCTGTCATCTTTAAAATGAATCTTTTTAGATTCTTTTTCCAATTTTCATGAAGTATGAGAACCAATCCACAGGGTCATTTCTGAGGATGGCTATCATTGGTTTCAGTTTGGGTATGCTGATCTCTCATTGAGATCCAGCGATACCGAGGATGCATTTCTGGGTGACATCCAGAAGTAATCTGTACTTGGGCTTGAGCAGGAGCTTGGACATGCTCGCCCTGTACGGTTCTGGCTTGAACAACATCTTTTCCAGTTCAATCTGGATTTCTTCTCTGGTGTAATTATCTGGGGAGCGATCCCCAATAGTCTTTAGGCAGAACAGCTTGTTCAACATCCGGTTGATGTTGATGTCAACGTCCCACGGAGTTGTACGTCCAGTCTTCTCCTTGATTTGTAGAGAGACGTTGGAACGGAGTCGATCATCTCGGTTAGATATCTCTAAGAAGAATTCTGCCACTTCCCGGCGGATGATGTTCTTCGGTCTTGCAGTCGCCCACTGCAAAAGTCCGGCATTTTCGATGAGATCCAGAACTTCCTAGAACTCCGCGTTCTGGTAGTTCTTGAGAGTCAGACAACTCTCAAAATGAAGTTTTGACATCAAGTTCTCAGTCTGGCTTGCTCCTGGTGTAGTCTTCTTTGGTGCCATGATTTTCTTCTGTAGTAAGAGGTTAGAAAGACGAAGATACTCGGGGAGCGTATTAGCAAAAAGATAATCAAGAATCTGAGATATGAATTTCAGATAAGTATGAGCGATAATAAATATGGCGAAGATTTGCAAATTTTTGATAAATATATCAATTGCCCATTTTGATTAATGGTTGAGATCTTGGCAATTGTATTGAAGATCTGCGGCTGAGAGAGATTTGCGCAACACGTCCTATGACGTGTGAATATTGAGTGTATGTCACGCGCGCGTGAGGAAGTCGAAACGTTCTGACTTCTGACTCAGTTCTCTTGAGCTACAGTATTCTGCATGCTTTTCATTAAATGCGATGGGATGTATAGCTTGCAGAATAATCCATTTAAGGAATGTTTGGATGTTTGAATTAAATTCAAATAATTTTATCCTTACATTGTATTACAACAGGAAATATAATAAACAAAATCTGCAAACCCGTCAGCTGATCATTGTAGTCAGCTGATACCACTGCTGTATTCTCTTCTACTAGATTGAAGGTTCTCCTTAGCTGAGTATCTTGGTGATTAGCTTGAAGCTTCTTCAGCTGAGTTCCCTTTAGCTCTTCGATTGTTGTCCAGCTGAGCTTTATTTTCTTTTAGTTGGATAATCCTTCTGATCTGAGCTTTTGGGATCCATCTGGGTTTGTTCCCCCTCAGTTGGTGACTCCAGCTGAGTCTATCTTGGTGAGTGCATCCTGCTGGGTATTCTACTTGATTTTGCTGATTCTTTTCAGCTATGTAGAGTTCCCCCTCGATTTGATAGTAGGTGGTTTTTTCTTCAGTTGCATCCTACTTCCTTCTAATGAACGGATCTTCTCACCATCGGCTCATTTCTTTGAAGAGGTCTCTGATTGTATAGCAGGTAGTCAGCTGTTCCAAATCCAGCTGATTCATCTGCTGCTTCTTTATTCTTTCCTTGAGACCAATGTGCTCAATTTGTATGGTGTTGCATCTTCCGTTATGCATCCCATTGTCTTTATTTCACGGTAGTCGCGATCATTAGCTGGATTTCTTCATCTTCTTTGCTCCTCTATTGAGAGATTCCTGTACAAGGAAGATTTCACGACAGTATGCAATATAATAATTTAAAAAAAATTGAAGCTTTGAAGGATCTGTTCAGGTGACCACTATCAGCAATGAGATGCTGACTTGACATATACAGTGATCTTTTGAACCACTGCTCTGATACCAATTGTTGGTCCCAAGACGGATACCTTGGTGTAGAGGCGGGGTGAATACACCAAGGTTTAAAAACTTTTCCAAGTTAAAATTCTTTTCAGAGAGCTGGCTGTGTTCGATCCAGCTGGATGGCAGCTTGATCGACACAGCTGGTTGTGTGTGTGTGCGGAATGTGGTGGATTTGGAAAGTCCGTCTGTTGCTTCAAATATATTGCAAAGCTCTGTTTCACTTTTCAGTTAGTCAGTTTATGCAGACTGAAATGTATGCTTATGAGGGTTAGTAACATGCATAAAACAAAGCGATAAATAACATAGCATTTTTAACGTGGTTCGGAGTAACCTCTCCTACGTCCACGACCAGATTCACTGGTAATTCACTACCACTTGGTTTCCAAGTACCAAGCAACTTCACAGCTCTAACCCGAGCTGTGTTCCAACAGTTTGCGGGCACTGTCAAGCCTACACCTTCAGTTTCCGGGTACTGAAGAACCTAACCACTCGAATTACACACTTCGAGCAAGCGTACCTTTACCTAACCTTTCTGGGTTTAGGTTTGGGTATGGTTTTCCAACTATGAACGAGTTCTTACAATGAAGAACAAGGAGTATGATGAACTCGTTCAAACTAGGCTTAAGATATTTTTTTTCTGATCTATTCTGCCTATGACTGAATATGTGAACAACTAAGAACACAGCTGACTGGCTGGGTGTTCTTGAAAGATTTGGCTTTGAAGATCGTTGTTCATTTTTCTGTTTTCTTCTATTTCTTCAGTCGACTTGCCAGCCTCTCCTCTTCAATGGTGGAGGAGAGATATATATAGGTGGAGATTCAAACTAGCCGTTGGAAGAGAGCCGTTTGAATCTTACCTACTCTTGTTGACTTCTTGGCCTTTACCTACGAAGTAGGTCTGCATCTGTAGAAGCTAGTTCTTCTCTGATCTGACTGCGTCAGATAAGATCTTCTGACATCGGGATCTTGTCTTTGAGAAGGTCTTCGTCTTCGAGCTGCTAAGCGTCTCTGCTGTATCTTCAGCGGCTTGGACTCTGCTGTGTCTTGATTCTGAGCTGTCTTTAGACCTGTGCTGTATCATCAACCTGAGCTGTGTCTTCAACCTGACCTGTGTCACTGACCTGAGCTGTGTTTTAGACCTGAGCTGTGTCATCGACACTAAGCTGGGTCTTTTACACTGAGCTGGGTCTTTGACACTAAGCTGGGTTTCCGTCACTGAGCTGGGTCTTGATACTGCAAGATCTTTTAACTCTGCTTGGTCTTGCTCTGCTGAGTCTGCTCTGCTGAGTTCTTTAAGCTGTCTGCTTAGCTGTGTCTTTTGCTGTCTTCAGCTGTCTTCAGCGAATCTACCTGTAAACTAAGAAACTCTATAAGCTCAAACAGGTGAGCTGAAAAACGCTTAGACTTGTGCGATCATCTACTCGGTTGGGGTCAGCTGGGTTTTGGTATCCAATCAAAACTCTATTAATTTTCCCAACAGTATAGCTTATTATCCACCCAACAAATAATGCCAAAATCATCCTATATTTGTCAACCATAGCCCACATGTTTGAAAATGTGACAAAATTAAATGTCTAGAAAACTACAATATGGAGGACCACAACTCCATTATTTTACTTCAAATTGCTCAAAAAATACTAATATTTAACCAAAACCTAAGATCGTCGTAAGACATTGCTTGATTCACTTTTTACAGATTTTCTTGCTTGGGTCCGACAGTCGGCACAAATGGATAAGGTTTTGGGCAATCGAAACTTCTCATTGGACCATCATTCCGGACGCGAGCTTGCTCATATGCGTGCAATGCGTAATTGGATCATTCCATTCCCCGATCGTGAGAGCGCGGGGACTCTAGGTTGGGTCGAGCATCCTCCACCTGTACGTGGAAAACTCGCATTAGGGGCCTTATTTCAATAGAAGGAAGAGTTGAAGATCACTATTGAAATGTATCACTTGGAGAACTTTTTGCAGTATATAGGTAAGCGTTCCGCAGGTAAACGAATGACGTTTCTCTGCAATAGTGGTAGACAGAATTGCAACTTCAGAGTGTGTGCTGTTGAGGGTGCATCCATTTGGAGGATTATTAAGTTGACCATGAATCACACATGTCACGAGGACTTGAATCGTGTTGTTGCACGGTCGGTACCTTCTGAGGTTGCTGCGTTCTATTTTGCCAAAAAATTGACCGGCGAGGGGGTCACACTGAGGCCAAAGAAGATGATTGCAGAGATGCGTAGAATGTTTGGGGTTGACATTCTATACAGTTTTGCTCTCCGGGTGAGAAACATAGCCATTCAGAGGACGTACGGCGACTTTGACTCGTCGGATCAGAGGCTCCCGTCGTATCTATATTTGTTGAAGCAGCACAATCCAGAAACCGTTTATGATTTGGAGATGAATAGCAAGGGTTCGCTGTGCCACATGTTTGTTGCACTCGGTCAGAGTATTCGAGCATTTGATAAGTGTCTTCGACCGGTGATTGTAGTAGACGGGACCCACCTTAAGGGAAAGAACAGGGGAATTTTATTTGTTGCCGTCACATTGGACGACAACAACCATGTCTTCCCTCTTGCAATTGGCCTCGGACCCAAAGAGAATGATGAGGGGTGGACATATTTTCTCTATAACCTGCGCAGATGCTACAATCCTCCAGATGATTTACTGATCGTGAGTGACCAACATAAGAGCATCTCTGCTGCTGCCCCACCGTGTGCTCGTGCTGAAACTGAGCACTACTACCTCTGCCTCGTGCTGAAACTGAGCACTACTACCCTCTGGAAGCTGTCTGTCCCAACACATCGGCTGAAACATGGGAGGCTGCCACACTGGAGGGTCGTACTGATGCAGCGGAGTGCTGCTATAGCCCCAAAATTGAGGGTGGTCGTACTGGTAGGGCATGGGGTCACTCTGATGGGGAATTTGATCAAACGTCTCAGAAACGAGGTCAAACGATTGTCCTAGTAGCCGTGTCTGATACTCCTGCTGCTCGGGGCGGTGAGTCTGTAGAGTTGCAGCTGCTGAATGACGAGACGGGTTGACGGACATCCTCCGGTGACCGCTACTAACTGAGGCAGACTGACTAGGCGGGTCGTGCGCTCTTCTGTAGCTCCCATCAGACTGCCGTGGAGGACTCTGTTCAGCCTAATTAATCTAAGTTGCACGCAATTAAATGTGGTCATAATAGATTAAATAAGTTAACCCGAATATCGTCTCACAAGGAAAACTTAGCAGGGAAATGATTGTATTGCGAAAAGAAAAGAAACAGAAGTAAATCAAAGTTTCATTTTGGAACTTATTTTTCAAGGATAGTCTTGATAATAGGTCAAATTGAAAAGGCAATGAGATGGATTTTATATTAATTTCAAATTTCAACTGACCTGATCAAAACTATGAATTGGTAAAGAAACCCGATAAAATTGGTTCAACCAATTGTAAAAAATTACTACTAATTATTGAAATTTTTGTTTATCATCTTAAATCACTATTATTTCATTTAGAAGTAACATTTTTGAGATTATGATTTTTACACTATTCTTTCTCCTTTTTCATAAATAGAAAATGATAACGATGAAATTACTAATGCTAATCTTGAAAGTTTTGGTCGTCAAATTGGCGGTCATGGCAATGGTGTTCATGATGGTTGGAATTGATCGAGATATGTAAATTTTCTTTTATTCTAATATTTTTAAAATATGTACTTTTATTTTCATTGACATACTTTGATTTGTACATAATGTTTAACTAATATTGCTGAACAATTCTACCAATTTTGGGTTGATATAGTGTACATGTATTTTTAAAATTTTATTTAACTTTATCATGTTAGTAGTTTATTCGAGTATTATATTTCTTTTAATGTATATATATATATATATCTTATATATGAATAAAAAAATATGTAAGTGGTATTCGATTTTTCAAAACAATTCAACTGATCTAACCAATGATCTAGTGAGTCTTTTAAATGATCGATTCCATGTTCGGTTTGAATTTAAAAATATTGCCTGGAGATGGAAGTTAAGACACATATGAAAAAGTCTTGTCCCTATGCTTTTTGGTAAGTAAGGATTCGAGTTTTTTAAGATACAAGATATATTAATCAAAGAAAATATGAATTCACGAAATTTTAAGTAGGTACATGATACATTATAAGGTCATAATTTGCTGATGTTCTAAAGTCTATATAAATCACAACACTAAATCAAATTATATTTAATGATATTACAAAGTCTATAAATTGCAACACTAATTAAAAATTAGTTTATATTTTGATAGAATCAAACTAAAACCTTCTTGTTAAAGAGATATTCATAGTATTTTAACTTTATCGCTTAGACTAAAATTCCTCGACAAAATTTCAATGTTCTAAAAATCGGATCAGATCGTCCGATTCAACTGGTCAATCCGAAAATCGGGAGCAACACCAATCCGATACCACTATGGAACCGGTGGTCTTAAGAAACCGCCACAGGACTGCTAAAATCGGTCGGAACAAGTAGGAGTCGTCCGAGTCATAGAACTAGAGGTGGGTTTAGAAAATCTTCCGACTTCGATTTTTGCACAAAATTAATTAAATCATGATTTCGAGGTCTCGTCGGTTCGATGTTCCATCCGGTTTTTAAAATATTGTTTATTTGTATTATGTCACTCAACATATATATAAAGAATAAATCTATGCAGCGCTAGCTATAATGTGATTGAATAACAAAAAAAATTAGTTTATTTATTTTTTTTTTAGTTTTAAATGACTTATAATATTTAAAATATTTAAAATATTTAATTTGTACAAATTTATCTTGATATATTTGGATTTGGATGTAACATAAATCTTGATAGATATAATAAAGGTAATACAAAGTTTTTTGTCGAAAAAATAAGAAAGAAATATATTTACACTAATCATGATAGAATTTAAGCAAAAAATATAAACACTAACATAAAATATATAATCACACTTTTATATGAATCAAACATCTAATAAAATTGGATAATTTTTTCTTAATTGACAAAATTATGGCTGAATAGTATCACTCATATATAAAACATGAGCAATATTATATGGAGCCAAACAATTTTTTTCTTTTTTTTACAAAAATCTTTCTTTTTCCCCTGGCGGCTGGCATAAAGAATTTTCTTCATGTGGTCAAGTTTGGCAAACATACTCTGCAGTCTGCAATAAAAAAAGTTAGGCAAACATAAAATACGAGTAATTTATAAAAAAGGCAAAAGAAAAAATAAAAGTGGTATAATGGTAGCAGGTACACACACTACACAGCAGTCCAAAGCAAGCAGCTCAACTCTATATAAACTAACTAATAAATGAGGAGTGGAGATTCGATTCCGATTTAAAACCGCCGAAAAAAGAGTTGAAACTTCATTCATATATTTAATTTTCAGGTAAAACTTTAAATTTTCTTTAAATTTTAAATGTTTGTGTGTGTGTGTGTGTGAAGAAAGGCCTGCTTGAATGATCGAGGATTAAGCAAGAAGTGTGATGTAGATGATAAGTTGAAATTAGGGCTTGAAATTTTTGTGGGCTTTGTTTTGTTTGATTGATTGTTGCTGTTTTATGCTGGGGTCAAGAAATGATGCGGAGAAGTGTTTAAAGGAGCAGTTTTTTTCATTATCTATCTTAGTTGAGTAGGCATTATCAATCTGATAGGGGTGATAATATTTTGATATTGAGATTTAATTCATGAAAATCTCAGAATTTGTTTTGAGATGATGTGTTTATTGATGTCAGTATAGTCTCTTTCTGTTGAATAATGTGTAGTGGTTATTGATTCTCTCTGCACTTCCATTGTTTGGTGGGGATGCCTTTTTTTTTCCTTTTTTTTTTGATGTCGTGTGAATCCGTAGCCCCTACCTTCGGTGTGCACTGGGTAAACATATAATGTTATGAATCTTGTGGATGCTCTAATAATATTGTATATCGAAGCCTATTTAGTTATTTTGCATGGAAGCTCATTGTATTATGTATTGTGATTTCATGATGGTGAAACTAAAGTAGGGTGATTTCACCGGAATGATTGGAAGAAATTTGTGTCTATAAAATTCAAGTGCCTAAATTTTACATTAGAACAATCCATGATGCAAATATGCAAGGTGATGTTCGTTCACATCAAGAGTTGCTGGAAGATGGCTTCTGATTGTTTCTTATTCCAGGGACTATATAGTCGTGTTGTCTTAAAAGGGAGCATCTAATGCCCATGCACCATAAAATGGAAACTATTTTTGAGTTTCATTTTCTATTTATTCCACCACGCCTATTTGGTTTCCGACTTGCTGGTGTGTGGTCTATATTGGTTGAATAGCAAGTTTATTGAATTAGAATTATGATATATAAAAGGATGAACAAGCTAGATAGACTAACATCTAGAGGTATTGCAGTGATGTATTATTAGTTTAAAAAAATTATTGTACTCTGATTTGCAGTTGCATTTACATCATAGGAGATAGATGAAGAAACGTTGGTGCTTCACTAATTTAAATTCTTCATTTCTATATTCAGCCTGTTTTAAAGTTGGACGAGCCATTAGGTGATATGGATAGAAATTTGGTCCAACCATTGGTTGCAGCAGCTCTTTCAGCTGCAATTTCCATGAGGTCTTACAGAAAGAAGTCCCTTGACCTTTCTGGAGCTCTTGCTGGTTTTACGGTCATGACAATTCATATTGCCGTCAATTACAGGTATCTCTTCTCCTATATATTCAGAACATGCCTGTGCTCGCCTATAATCTTTTTTTTGTTTTTCTTATATATGGCATTTGCATTAACTGTAGGTTTGGTGCTCTGCTACTTGGCTTCTTTATTACATCTTCAATGTTAACGAAAGTAGGAGAGGACAAAAAGAAGAAAGTTGATGCAGATTTTAAGGAGGGTGGTCAACGCAATTGGTATCATCCTTGGCTCTCTAAAAAACAATTGTTTTGTACGCATACGTTGCTGATGATTTGTAAATACTTTTTGTATCATCAATGGCATTTGCTCTTATATTAATATGATTCAGTATGAGTTTTCTTTGCTTTAGAAATGAAATGATGCTAATTTCATTATTGCAATATATGTTTCACCATCCAAAAGTTCTTTTTGATATATTTGTGTCTGTCGCACATAGTTAATGTGATTGAAGTTATTTCTCTTTTTCTGAAATAGCATTCTGTATAGTTCACCAAGTGTCTGTTTGCAAAAAGCTGGAATCGAAGCCTTCTAGATAATTTTGTTTAGACTTTAATAACTTCAATTTCTCTTCCTTTTGCAGGATACAAGCTTTTTCTAATAGTGGTATTGCAACAATTTTAGTCCTGATTGCTTGGACACAGGTGGGCACACAGGACTTTTGTCTCAATTCAAAAGAATCACGTCTTATGACCTCTCTAGCTGGTGGTATTATCGGTCACTATTGTTGCTCAAATGGAGACACATGGTCATCTGAGCTTGGGGTTCTCAGTGACGAGCAGCCACGTCTTATTACGAACTTCAAGGTGTACATTCACTGCTATGATTCTTTTATCACTCATGCTTACTGTTAGAGTTGCTTTCATTTTACCTCATTTTCTCTCGATTTCAATTTATCCTTTAGCATGTCTCTTTGGCTTGCTTAAGGTCATATTCCCAGACTGTTCTTTCCATGCATTGCTGTAAAAAGATCAAAATCTGAATAATTTGGTTTGACTATCTCATTTGCAATGCTATGCTCTTCTGTGTGTAAACAGACCTTGGATAAGCACTAATAGCAAATGGATACTGATAAGTAATAGTATGTTGAATCGATCGTTTGGGGTTCTTTATCGATTTAGTTCATTTTTACGATTTGATGGGATGTTATGGACTCTAAGAGTGCAATGATTGGTAGAGGAATATATTTTATTTGTTATTTTCCCTCTAGTTCATTTTTCTATATTTGGTGGGATTTTAATCTTAGTTATACAGAAACTATTGTAGAAATTTATTATCTGTACTAATTTATACATAAAAAAGGGATTTTTTTATACTAATTTTTTTTCTCAGGAAAGGGAAAATCAAATTCTGTATTTAAAATAATTGATTTACATTTTTATGTATATCTTAGTAATACAAAAAGTATTGTGGAATTTTATTATTCGTCTAAAGAAAAAGAGATCATATATATATATATATATATATATATATATATATTTTGGTTCACGAAAGGAAAAGATCAGAAATCTTCTGAATATCGGAAAATTGATGTCTATCATTATATATCATCTAGTGTCTTACCCATTCTTTCATTTAAACAGCCAGTTCGGAAGGGTACTAATGGTGGAGTGACGAAGGCCGGATTTCTTGCTGCTGCAGCTGCAGGCTGTGTGCTCGGGCTTACATTTGTTATCTTAGGATTTTTCACTACCAACTGCAGTTCCGATGTTGCCATGAAGCAGCTATTGTTGATACCAGTTGCAGCACTTTCTGGATTGTGTGGAAGTGTTATCGATTCTTTATTGGGTGCGACCCTCCAATACAGTGGTTTCTGCAGTGTCCGAAATAAGGTGATATTTCATATCTTAATTTGAATCTATGTGCTTATTATGTGATACTGCTTTTATTTTCATTGGCATGTTAAGAGACCGGTATCTGAATTATTTCCAATCTATCAGTTAATTTTTGGTTAAAATAACTTTGTTAGATCTGTTTTTCGTTTGCAAATATGCTTTTGAGACTTCTGGTAATCCTAGTTCTTCACTTAGGCACGATGCCGATTCCCCTTTTATTCCCACGAGTGTGAAATAACGTAAAATCTAGTAGTATGACCCTGTTGAGGAATATTATTGAATGATTTGATCCAAATAGTTATCCTCGTGTGTACATGGGGCTATGCCGATCTTGCATAGGGTGCCACTAGCGCCCTATTTTTTAATTTGTTGTCATCGGTGTCTTTTTTCCGGTCAGATTTATTGTCGACAAGTCGATGTGTCCTGAATAATGCCATAGAATCTAAATATATTATCAGCAACCAATTTTGGTGCCAATGCAGCGGTGAATTTGGCATCTGAAGAAAAAAATACAACACAAAAATAAATAAAAAATACACAAGAAAATAAACTTCAAAGCCTAAATTCACAGCCGAATTGACATCAAATTTGTTTGCCAAAAATATATTTAGACTCTACGGCATGATTCAAGGCACATCGACTTGTAGGCAATAAATTCTGATAGGAAAAAGTCATCGCGGACAACAAATTAAAAAATAGGGTCCCAATGGCACCCTATTCAAGATCGAATTTACCGTGTACATAGTATGTAATAAATTGTAGCAAACATACTATGTCTTTGATTCAAATCCATCAAATGTGTGCCCATTTTAATAAAAATTATGAGGCCAAGTGTAATAATTTGTGTAAAGTAAGTAAAAGTGGTATTTATCCTTAAATTTGCAGGTTGTGAGTAAAGCAGGACCCACAGTGAAGAGGATCTCAGGTCTTAGCATACTGGACAACAATGCAGTAAATTTCGTGTCCATTCTGTTGACCACTGTGTTAACTTCCATAGCATGTTTATTCATATTTTGAGGAACTAATTCTACTCAAAATAATTTAGGAGCTTTTTCAAGATATCATGAATTCCATGAATAATAATATTGTTCCATCTATTACATGATTTTGCAATCTGATATGCAATGGCTCATGTTTATTTTCTGTCATGCACTTTGGTGACGTTTGGTTTGCTTGATAAGGAGTGATTGATAATATAATCTCATCTAATCCCATGTTTGGTTTGAATGATGAAACCCGTGATAAATAACTGGGCTCGTGCTCCAATCATTTAAATGGATGATAACTAATCATTCCAAATTTGGGTTGGTTATTAATCCTTGTCTAATTCATAATGCAAAACTCCAAAAATAACCATACATGAACACACACACACACACACAAAACACATACATTGCACATAGTAGCGCACACACTCACACACATAGCAAACAGTTGCACACACACTCACATAGTTCTTCAATTATCCTACGTCACAATCAAGCAATACAAACACATGACTAAATAATTTAAATAATCACATTCTACACTATCCTATCTAATATTATCTATCTCATCCATCAAACCAAACGCCTTTGTGTATCCTAATTGCGTGTCGCTACTCTATGATTTGAAATATACATTTTCTTAATTTGCTATCATGTGAAAAACTAGAGGGAAAATGGTCAAATATATTCTCGATTTTCTTTGTTAAATTCAAATGGAAATTTCAAGTATTTTTTAAAACTTGTTTTCCTTTCTTTTTTGGATTGTCCCATTAAACTTGTTTTATTTTAAATAATGCAACAAACAATTAACTTTTTAAAAATGGAGAGACCTATCTACTTTCTATTTTTTACTATTTTCCTTAATATCCATGCCGAACAGTAAGTCAGTAACAAGACATGTTCAGTGAGATGTAGGGAGTACTAGCTAGTGATGTTAGGGGTGAGCGAAACTGAATCGAAAAAGGAAACCTAATCGAAACGTAGTATTTCTAATGATTTGGTTCGATTTTGAGCCGATCCGAAAAATCGAAACCTAATTGAATGTAAACAACGTCTTTCATTTTTGTTGTTGAATGCAAGAGTCATTAGACCCACAGGGGGCAGCAATGTTCTTTCTATGTTCATGAATGCCCGAATTCCTTTCACAGATTCTTTTCTGTTCTTGATCTACTCGTGTAATCATGTATTAGTTCAAAATGAACTATTACACGAATCTATTACTAATACGAAAATAAAGATGCCCCTCCACTGTGCTCCGTTCAAATTTTCTTTTATTCTGGTAATTTGTTTAAATTTAATTCATATATATTCTAATTTTTATTTTCATTAATTAAAATTTTATTAATTTCACATGTTTATCTATTAATCACATCTCATATTTATCTTTCCATCCATTTAATTAATTTCTTCTATTATGCATATTAAAATAACAATAATTTCAGAATGTATTCTTATAACTCATTATTTTATACATTCTTAATTCATATATAATAATCTATAGAAAATTTGTAAATGAAAATCCCTATGAAGACTAATTAAATATATTTAATCAACTTGTCTATATGGAATCCTTTTCATTTTTCATTCTTGTTTTTCTAAAAACTTCGATTAGTGCTTTCTGGAAAATATATACATTGAATTAAATGTGGGATAGGTAGCTAAAGAAAATAACAAAAAAATTTGAAGATGTAAACATATTTTTTTCCGCATTTTGGCAAAGATTAGAGATATCGATTTAACATGAACTAACGAGACGGCCCAAATATACTTAAAAATAAGAATTTTTACTAATTTTAATTAACATTAACTTTGTTTAGATTTTTATCGAGTAATTTAGCATAAACCAACGAGACGGTTCAAATAACATAGAAAGAATGATTTTTACTAATTTTAATTAATATTACTTTGAAGATGTAAATATTTTTTTTCCACATTTTGGCAAAGATTAAAGATATCGATTTAGCATGAACCAACGAGACAGATCAAATATACTTAAAAAGAAGATTTTTTACAAATTTTAATTAATATTAACTTTGTTTAGATTTGTATCGAGTAATTTAGTATAATCCAACGAGACGGTTCAAATAACATAGAAAGAAGGATTTTTACTAATTTTAATTAATTTTACATGGAGTGTTCATATTTTTATCGAGTATTACTCAACGGATTTGAAACGAATATGTACAGTAAAGTCACTATTTTAACCGAGATTTAGGACGAACATGTAGAAAAATTATAAACAAATTTAGATTTAAAAAAACATAATTAATGAGTATATTCGATCAATTGTCATTCCTAATTATAAATTTAGATACGTGAAATAAAATTAATTTTCTAAGTTTGATTAATAATTAACACAAACAATATCACAACTTTTAAATAAGAAAATCTCTCTATGAAGACTAAATAAATATATTTAATCAACATGTCTACATGGAATCCTTTTCATTTTTTCATTCATATTTTTCTAAAAACTTCAATTAGTGCTTTCTAGAAAATATATATATTGAATCAAATGTGGGATAGGTAGCTAAAGAAAAGAACAAAAAAACTTGAAGATGTAAACATATTTTTTTTCACATTTTGGCAAAGATTAGAGATATCGATTTGACATTAATTTTAATTAATATTAACTTTGTTTAGATTTTTATCGAGTAATTTAGCATAGACCAACGAGACAGTTCAAATAACATAGAAAGAATGATTTTTACTAATTTTAATTAATTTTACTTGGAGTGTTCATATTTTTATCGAGTATTACTCAACTGATTAATTTGAGACGAGTAAAGTCACTATTTTAACCGAGATTAGAACGAACATGTAGAAAAATTCTAAACAAATTTAAATTTTAAAAAAAATACATAATGAATGAGTATACCCGATCCATTATCATTCATAATTATAAATTTAGATACGTGAAATAATTAATTTTCTAAGTTTGATTAATAATTAACGCGAACAATATCACAACTTTTAAATAAGATATAAAATTATTTTTAAAATATATACATATAAATTATAACATAAAGTTATTTTCAGTCGAATTTCGACGGGCTACTTACTAGTATATTCTATAATACATGAATGTGTCTAATTTGAGTATAATTATAGATCTAGTTTGTGTGTTACAAGAATAGATCCAATGCGGGTATTACACAAATAAATCTAATTCGTGTAATTTAGTAACAAGGATATTTTCGTAACAGTAGCTAGGTTTTGTATTTTTGTTATAATTGCGTTATCTTTTTTATCTTTACTATAGCAAAAAACCTATATTTGAACGTTACCTCATAATAAAGTCATGTTTTAATTACAAAATGACACTTGACTGCTATTAATTTGGACCAAAATTTTCAAAACATATGTTAGTTTTTAATTTTTTTTAATTATCCATTTTGAAATTCTTTTTTGAAAATTTATATTGAAAAATTGGGATGTCGAAACTAAACAAGCTAAATCAGTTGTAATCTTATTCTTAATTGCATGATGGTGAAATAAAACAATCGGAATCAGCCCATTGTTTTGGGAAATTGAAAAGCACCACAATCATAAATTTATGTTTTTAATGAAAAATAAAATTAAAATTAATGTAGAATTTGCAATTGTTCCAAAAGGTTATGATTTCCTTGTAACTAGAGCTATCAAAATTTGGTTCGGTCCTCATAGAGCTGGGCTGGCCAGAAAATGGGTGGGTATATGGGCTCACAAATAGAGGCCCGATTGAATTTTGGCATGACCTGATCGGGCCCGAAATAGTTTCAAGCTTGATGGGCTAGGACCAGCCCAATTGGCCTGACCAATTTTGCACTAAAATTATTATTTCGAGTTGAGCTAGACTGAACTGCATTTTTAACAGCCCAATTGATTTTCGGGCCAGCCCGATCTTGGCCCGAATATTACTTTTGGCACGTTGGGCTCGGTCCGGCTCAAAAGGTTTGACAGTTCCACAAACAACCATTCTTTCAAAACGATATCATTTTATTTGCTTGAAAAACTAGTCTACATAGGAAAAATACGTCTGTCATATTAGCCTCATTGATTGAATAAATTTGTGATCAAATAGTGATGTCTTTATTGCATAGATTTAAAATTCATGTATAATTTACAATTTTGATAAAATGTTGAACTTTTTAATATATATATATATATATATATATATATATATTTTGCAATTAATCCTATATATTTTCTCCATCTTAAAAATTTAATCTGAATTTTCTTATTAAGTTGTCCCAACAAATTAGTCTTCGTACCTAAAGTGCACTATATCTCATGAACAACACATAATAAAAAAAACCCTCAAAATAACTCTTAAATTACACACTGTCATGCAAAAAAGTTGTTTCTCTTTGCTATTCCTAATGTTTTGACAAAATTATTCTCTTTCTAGTTTATTATGAATAACCGATTTCTTAACATCTGTGTCTATATCTCGCAGAGGCATAACGTATAGAAGAGAATACCGAACTACTAGTTGTTTCTCTTTGCTATTCCTAGCGTATTGAACTACTAGTTCAATATCTAGTACTATAATCTACTTTCCGTTAGCAAGGAATAAATAATCGGTATTCTTAACAAGTTAGGGTGAAACAAAATTGCAAAATTGTAAGTTTCTAAAAGGAAATTTTCACAAATAAAATTGCACCAAATTTTCGACTTCCTTTATTTCTTGAAGAGTTAATTGGGTCATATAGCTACTTCACTTAGTAAAAATCAATAGTTGTCAAAGAATTTAATTTGTACAAATTATAGCAATACTCTGCCTTTTAGGACGAAATTGTCCTTACTTTTAAGCAAACCCACTTACTTTTCCTTCTTCTTTATTTTTCTCTCTCCTTCCTCTATTCTCTTTCTTCTTCATGCGTAACTTTTTCTATCTATTTCTACATCTTCTCACTTTCTTTCTCCTTCCATTCTCTGGTATCTCTTTGCCTGCCCCACCGTCGTCGCCTTCATTCCGCCACCGCCGTCGACACCTTTACCATATCTTCTTCTCCATCATGCTGCTTCATCCACCATGCCGCCCCATTCTTCGAGCTGCTCATCCACCATACCATCTCATCCATGATTTTCCACCAGTCGTAAGCTTCTCGTTTACATCCATGGCGGCTTCATGCTACAGATCTACAAATAGATCCATAGATCTTGGTAATTTCTCCTTCCAATTCTCGCAATTCATGTTGATTTAGTTTTTTTAAACTTTTGTTTTATTTTTCTGATTTTTTGTTGATTTAGGACTTTTTCGTGTTTATTTTTCAATGATTTATGAGGTTTTCAAATTGTTTTCATGATTTTTTGTGTATTTGAATTGATTTCTGGGTAATTTGGGTTTATTTTTGTTGATTTCTGGTTTGTTCACTCGTTATCATGAGGTTGCTGTTTGCTGTCAAAACTCGTCGGTACGAAATGAGTGTATTCGTATCAGTAGTAACTCGTCTCAGTAGCGCGTAACCTATTGTTGACTTGTTGGAACGAATATGATTTATTCGTATCAGCGTTCCATGCATTGGTACGATTTTCTAGATTTTGTGTTGTGGTTATTTTCGTACTTGATTTGTAGTTCGTACCATCGTACCTACAATTCATAGTATGAAATATAGGTATGAGTACCATTCTCACATCATAACGTAATATCGGTACGAATATTATAAATCGTATCATTGTGCATCGGAACGACTGACACGAATTAAATAAATTTGTACCATTCGTGACACCAAATAAAAATACGTCGATACATAATTCATCATCGTCATCAACATCGTACTCATTCTCATTTTGCACATTCCGAGCAGTCAAGAAATTGATCAATATATCGCATTCTCATTCTCATTTAATTGACACTACCGATAGTTTCAGATCATGATGGTAACTTTACCAAATTACAACATGGTAACCTTATACGAAATTGTCATTTCGTACCTGATACCATTTCAAATAGTTGCCACCGGATATGCCCCAATATGAAATTGTCATTTCGTAGCGGGATACCATATTATAAAGTGGTAACTTGGTACGAAATAATCATTTTGTACGGGGTACTAGGTTATAAACCACTGTTATGGTACAAATATTGATATTTTGTACCAAGGTATGTACCCGATATGAATATAATATTGATATCACTCGTACTGTGTTTGATTGTGTCAAATATAATACTGATTTGTGTTTTGTTTGTTTTATGGAAGGTTGTCTGGACATACAATAAGAAGAGCTTGATTAATGTACACCACAAGATGATACTACCCGAATATGAGTCCATCGTTGGTGACATCCGCTGCGTGTTGGATACATTTGGTCGTGCTGTTTTTATGTTAAACTGTTGAATGTTAGTATTTATTGAGAACAATTTATGTATGTACGCGTTGGTAACTGATTTTGAAACAATTATGTATGTTGGGGCTGGATTATTACCATTTAATTTTAAATTGTGATGTGTTATTATGTGTTGTGACTACTAAAAAAAGATATGAATGGTACGATATTTATAGTTCATACCATCGTACCTACAATTTATGGTATGAATTATAGGTAAGAGTACCATTCACACATCACAACGGAACATCGGTACGAATATTATAAATTGTATCGTTGTGCATCGGAACGACTGACACGAATTAAATAAATTCGTACCATTCGTGACACCAAATAAAAATACGTCGATACGTTATTCATCATCGTCATCAAAATCGTACTCATTCTCATTTTGCACATTCCGAGCAGTCAAGAAATTGATCAATATATCGCATTTTCATTCTTATATACCTCGCCGCCACCTCGTAGTAGTGGCGGTGGCGGAATGGAAGGCGAACACACTGGTACGAATATGCATATTCGTACCAAGCGTATCACTCCACCGTGGCGGTGGTGGTGGCGGCGGTAGAATGAGAGAGACGGACGGTAGTACGCTGGTACGAATATGCATATTTGTACCAAGCGTATCACGCCACCGTGGCGGTGGTGGTGGCGGCGGTAGAATAAGAGAGACGAATGGTGGTACGCTGGTACGAATATGAATATTAGTACCAAGCGTAACTCGCCGCCATGGCGGCGGCGGCGGTAGTGGTGGTGGTGAAATGGGAGGCGGACGTGCTACGCTGGTACGAATATGCATATTCGTACCAAGCGTATCTCACCACCGTGGAGGTGGTGGTGGTGGTGGTAGAATGAAAGAAACATACAGTGGTACGCTGGTACGAATGATACGAATATGCATATTTGTACCAAGCGTATCTCGCCACCGTGGCGGTGGAGATGGTAGTAGTGGCGGTAGCGGAATGGGAGACGGACATGGTACGCCGATACGAATATTCATATTCGTAGCAAGCGTACCTCGCTGTCGTGGCGGCGGCGGCAGTAGTAGTGGTATGGGCGGAATGGGAGGCGGACGTGCTACGCTGGTACGAATATGCATATTCGTACCAAGCGTATCTCGCCACCGTGGAGGTGGTGGTGGTGGTGGTAGAATGAGAGAAACGGATGGTGGTACGTTGGTACGAATGATACGAATATGCATATTCGTACCAAGCATATCTCGCCACCGCGGCGGTGGCGGTGGCAGAATGGGAGGAGGATGTGGTACGCCGATACGAATATTCATATTTGTAGCAAGCGTACCTCGCCGCCGTGTCGGCGGCGGCGGTAGTAGTGGCTTGGGCGGAATGGGAGGCGGACGTGGTACGCCGATACGAATATTCATATTCATATCATGCGTATCTCGCCACCGTAAGAAAAGACAAAAGTAAGGGCAAAAGGGTCCGAAAAGACAAAATTTAGCTATAATTTGTACAAACTAAGTTCCTTGACAATTATTGATTTTTACTAAGCTATTTGCCTATTCTATGTCTCCTCTCTTTCTTGAATTTGGTAGTATTAAATAAATCAGTACATAAACTAATCAAGAACTACTCAATCCTATATTCTTTATACTCATTCATATATCTAGGTTATTATTGACAAATTTAAAAAAAAAAGAAGAACGACATAAGTATAATAGCTATATAACTTAAACTCTCTCTCTCTCTCTTCTCTTTTCGCAAATTCTTTGAGCAAGACTTGTGCTCCAGCTCCGCCCATCATCCTCCAGTTTTTGTTTTCGTGTCGCAGCCCGAACCTCGATATTAGATGTCAAGGCCGGTAGGTCCCACGACGTACACAATTTATGATTAACAAAGGGAATTTAATAGCGACCCGGCTATTGATCATGTAAACAAAGGACATTCATACTCAACAAGGCTCAAGAATTCTGAATAATCACGACATGCATGACTCGAGATAAATGAGACGATCAACGATTTCAATAACAACATGCAATCAACAGAATAATTTAAGTCAGCTCGAAAATAAAAGACCTGATCGACCAAATAATCGGCAAAGATCAAGAAGATGACAGAATGACTTGAGGATCAAGAAAACAAGATAAAGAAAAATGTTTCAAGTTCGACAAAGCTTCAAGGAATAGAGATTTAAATAAATACATATCAAGACTAAGTTTCAAGTAAACTTTGACAAAAAGAGTTCGACTATCAAAACATAGTTCGACTCTAGGGTTTAAACGACTTCAACAAAGTTCAATTCTAGAATCCAAAAATTCAAAGCATCATCATAGTATCTCAAAACATTTTAACACAGCAGTGGAATACGAGAGATTATATGTATGACGACATATAATCTAGGCTCTTAACTTATCAAAATATTAACAACAACCGACGTCCATCCAGCCCTCGTCATCTATATCCCTGCTAATCTGCACGTTTTAGAAATAACATGCAGGGCTGAGTACTACGTACTCAGTGAACACATGCCGAAAACATTTGAAAACTTTGCTGAATACAGCTATATATGAAAACTTGCCAGAAAAACATAATACGAGGATTTTCTGAAAACAACTCGTAAAATGATAATAATACTTTCTTTTCAAAACTCATTTGTCTGCAGACAATTATAATAGTATGAACCATATCTACAATAAATAATGGTGATGAGAAAGAGGCATCTTTCTCAATCACTTGTAACCGGCATATCAAGGAAAGACTCACGATTATGAATAATCGGCCTATCAAAGAAATGCGCACGATTACTTATGTGTACACAGATTTCACCTTGCGTGAAACCGAATTCGTCTTTCTGAAGTAGATGGTAACATACTTAAACATTTTAAAATCATTTGGCAAGTATCAAAGCTTTAAAATCATAGTATATTATGCTTTGCACATTTTTCAGTTTAGAAAGCCCACCTGATAAACTTAAGCTTTACTTTAACTTTATCGCTTGGTCGATCTCCTTACTTTACGTTCCCGCTCCCGCTTCCACTAGTTCCTTTAAATCGAAACGGAATAACGCTTTTTAAACGAGAATTTCTATCGAATAACGACTTCGATAATCTTGACGTAGTTCTATTCGAATTTCTACGCCGAAACTCGACGAAATTCGAGAATTTCTATCTTAACTATTCAAACATTCTTAATCTATCTTAATCTATCTTAATTCCTCATTAAGAAAGACATCAATCAAATCTCATATAACATTAATATTTATAAATTACTATTCACCATAATCAACTAAATCGATTTTTTTTAATTCGTCTAACGAATTCAGAAAATCCTCAAATTAATTCCACACACTTATTTCATCACAACAAACATAATTATACTTTAAATACACACATTAACTCAATTAAACATATAAACTCCCAAATCGGGAAAATCAACCTAAAATAGAAAATCTTTATTACTTTGAATTAAATTTCCAGAAAATCATATAACACTTAATTTTTATTAAGAAGTTCATAAATGTAATTAGTTTCTTAATTAAAATTTAATTAATATTTTATTTATTTATTTAATTTTCGGTTTTTATTAAAATTACCATTCCCTTATTTTTCATCTTTTTTTTTTCAATTTCTAATATATTTATTTATCATTTTAAGCTCATTTCTTCATTTAATTTCATTCAATTAAGTATTAATCTTCCAACCCTAATTTAAGAACCGTAATTCGATTTTCTAGGGTTTCTAGGGTTAATCAAGCTTTTGTTTCATTATCTCTTGATCTAATTTACTTTATTAATCTCATATATCTTTAATTGAATCATCAAATTCATCATATAACATTACATTATTAAACCCTAATTTATATTCTTATTTAATCGATTATTTTCTCAAAATGAAATTGGTTGGAAAATTTTAATTACTTCCAACATGAAACATTCTTAAAATACTTAACTAAACTTATTTATATCATTAAATCAATCATACAATTCATGCATCAAGTGTTCTTAATTTTCTCTTATTTTCGAAAATTTCCAATTATGAACTAGGGTTTCTCATACTTAAATTTAATTACATATTTGATCTTTTAAACATATTATAAGCATAATTCATGAAGATTAAAACATCATTCAACCACTTCTTCATTTCTTCTTCAAAATTTCGATATATATATATCTATATCTAGGGTTTTCTCATGCATTTCTTAAGCTAATGATTGATCATCTAATCATCATAATATCATCATATAAACAATATATAAGCATCATACCAAGAGATTAAAATCATACCATCACTTTCTCTAATTTCTTCCAAAATTTCGAAAATAATAGAACTAGGGTTAGGGTTCTTCATGCTTGATTTAATTATACCAATGATCATATAATCACTATATAAACATAATATTAAGACATGAAGATTAACTAATCATTTCTACAAATTCTCCCAAATTTTCGACATATATATATATATATATATATATATATATATATATATATATCTTCCACCATAAACATGAATCAAGAGTTTGGAAGAGAGAAATCTAAGCTTACTTGACTACTTGAGAGGATTGCTAGAATTTGTAATCTTTGAGCTTGAAGATCAAGATGGTGTTCTTAAGTGTGTGTGTGAGTGTGTGTATTGAGAGAGAAGAGATCGAGAGAGAGAGAGATGGCTGCTTGTGTGTGTGTGTGCGTGAGTGAGTGAGTGAGGGAGAGATGAGAGAGATGAGAGTAATCTAATATAGAAGTCTTAGCCTAGGTTTATATGCATAGGTTAGCTATTTTAATATTGAAACTTAATTACTAAGTTTAGGTTTAATCATTTAATTAATTATTAATTCAATTAATTAATAACTAATTACTCTTCTAATAACTCTCTAATTTCTCAACACAATAATTAAGATTAAGGTTTCACGAACCTTAGATAAAAATCTCACAGAAAGAATCGGAGATTCGAAGCATTTTCAAATCGACCGAAACTAAATTTTTAAACGATAAATTACGTAAAATTTCACGTAATTAATTTAAATTTTTCTTCTTGTCAATTAATGACTAAACATTTATCATCTATTGATAAATGTAAAAACTTCTTCGTTTCGGACTAACCGAGACGATAATAATTAATTAAAACTCATTTTTCCGGTAGAATATATCTGCCGGGTAAAATTTTCGGAAAGAAAATTTTTATTTTACTAAAATTCTTGTCTTTCTCATTAGATTAATTTATTTTAACTACTTAAGAAAAACGGGATACTACATTCTCTCCTCCTAAAAATAAATTTCGTCCCGAAATTTGCTTACCTCATGAAAGAGTTCGGGATACTTTTCTCTCATCTTGCTCTCTAATTCCCATGTCGTTTCTTCTAGTCCGTGATGCCTTCATTTGATTTTTACTGACGCGATCGACTTATTTCTAAGCTGCTGGACTTTCCGATCCAAAATCGCATCAGGTTTCTCTTCATAACTGAGGTCTGGTTCAAGGACTACTTCTTCTTGATGAATAACGTGCTTAGGATCAAACATATATCTCCGTAACTGAGATACATGAAACACGTTATGTAAACTTCCAAAACTTGGCGGTAAGGCTAGCTTATACGCTACTTGACCTATTCTTTCCAGAATCTCATATGGTCCTATGTAGCGAGGCTTAAGCTTCCCTTTAACACCAAATCGATGAATTCCTCTTGAAGGCGAAACTTTCAAGAAAACTTTATCACCCACATTGAATTCTAATTCTGATCTTCTGACGTCAGCATATGACTTCTGACGGTCTTGTGCTTCTTTAATTCTTTGCTTGATTTGACGCACAATCTTTATCATCTCTTCCACTGAATCGGGTCCTAATATTTTTCTCTCACCCACATCATCCCAATGAAGTGGAGATCTACACTTTCTTCCATAAAGAGCTTCGTAGGGCGCCATGCCAATCGTCATTTGATAACTGTTGTTGTAAGCAAATTCAACAAGAGGTAAAATTTGCTCCCATTGACTTCCTCGATCTAGAACAACAGTTCTCAACATATCTTCCAAGATTTGAATGGTTCTTTCTGATTGACCATCCGTCTGAGGATGAAAAGCCGTACTAAAATTCAATTTGGTACCTAATTCTTCTTGCATACTTCTCCAAAAATGAGAAGTAAATTTCGAGTCTCGATCTGAAGTGATTGACTTAGGTACTCCGTGCAATCGCACAATTTCTCGCACGTACAGCTGAGCTAACTTATCTGCGCCATAAGTTATGGGAATAGGTATAAAGTGTGCAGATTTTGTCAATCTATCCACTATTACCCATATTGCTGTATTCTCTCGTTTGGATC
The DNA here is from genome assembly GCA_031470985.1 of Agastache rugosa. NCBI lineage: Eukaryota > Viridiplantae > Streptophyta > Magnoliopsida > Lamiales > Lamiaceae > Agastache > Agastache rugosa. The sequence goes on from CM062607.1 coordinate 11,442,112, forward strand.
TAGGTAACCCAGTTACAAAATCCATGGTAATTTTATCCCATTTCCACTCTGGAATATCTAAGGGTTGTAGCTTCCCATATGGTCTCTGATGCAATGCCTTTACCTGTTGACAGGCGAAACATCTTTCCACAAAAGAAGCTATGTCTCTTTTCATTCCTTCCCACCAAAATGTTTGTTTCAAATCTTGATACATTTTGGTACCTCCAGGGTGAGCTGAATAAGGAGTTTCATGAGCTTCGCTCATGATCTCATTTCTTAATTCTATATCATTCGGCACACAATTTCTTCCTCTAAAAAGGATAATATTATCTATTGCCTCCTTAAAATTTTCATCCTTCTCTTGACGAATTTTCATTCGTAATTTTTCCAATTTCTCATCTTTCCTCTGAGCATCGGAAATTCTTGATCTTAGGTCTGGAATTATTTCCATGGCTGCAATCATTTGCTCAACATATTGCGGAGGTAGAATTACTTCTAACCTCAATTCTCCGAAGCTCTTAATGAGTTCTTTCTCTTGAGTTAGAAGAAATCCTAATTCCGATTTCCCTTTTCTGCTCAACGCATCAGCGACTACATTTGCTTTTCCTGGATGATAGGAAATTTTACAATCGTAGTCTTTAACTAATCGAGCCATCTTCTTTGTCTCATATTTAATTCTTTCTGTTCAAAGAAATATTTGAGACTCTTATGATCTGTGAAGATTTCACATTTTGCTCCATAAAGATGGTGTCTCCAGATCTTTAGAGCATGTACTACTGCTGCTAGTTCCAAATCATGAGTTGGATAGTTTACTTCATGAGGTCTAAGCTGTCTAGAAGCATATGCAATAACTCATCCTTCTTGCATCAGGACACAACATAGCACTGGGGCAGTGGTCAATCTCCTTTTAAGTTCTTGGAAACTTTCTTCACATTCTTCTGACCACTTGAACTTTGATTCTTTCTTCAGGAGATGGGTCATTGGCTTAGCTATCTTGGAGAATCCTTCGATAAATCTCCGATAATAGCCTGCTAGACCTAAGAAACTCCTAATTTCATGTGGTGTGGTTGGAACTTTCCATTCCTGAACTGCAACTTTGATTCCTTCAGAAGAAACAACATGTCCAAGGAAATGTACTTCCTTCAACCAAAATTCACATTTACTAAATTTGGCATACAATCTTTCGTTTTTCAACCTTTCCAAAACAATTCGAAGATGTTCCTCGTGTTCTAATTCATTCTTTGAATACACGAGAATATCATCAATGAAAACTACGACAAATTTGTTCAGAAATTCATGAAATACTCGATTCATGAGATCCATAAATACTGCTGGAGCATTTGTTACACCAAATGGCATTACTACAAACTCGTAGTGGCCATATCTTGTTCTGAAAGCCGTTTTGGAAATATCTTCTTGCTTAACCTTCAATTGGTGATAACCAGATTTTAGATCAATTTTCGAGAATACACTCGCTCCTCTGAGCTGATCAAAGAGATAATCTATTCTCGGCAAAGGATATCTATTCTTCAGGGTTAATTTGTTTAATTCTCGGTAGTCGATGCACATCCTCAAACTACCATCCTTCTTTTTGACAAATAGAATTGGTGCTCCCCACGGAGAAACACTAGGTCTAATGAAACCTAGGTCAAGCAACTCTTGTAGTTGAATCTTCAACTCTTGCAATTCCTTTGGAGCCATTCTGTATGGTGCCTTGGAAATAGGAGCTGATCCTGGTTCAAGATCTATTGTGAACTCCACTTGCCTGTCTGGTGGCAATCCTGGCAAAACTTCTGGAAATACGTCTTGAAATTCCTTTACTACATCTACATCTTCGATGCTGCTCTCTTTATCTTCATTCTTGTTGAGATAGATAAGATATGCTTTCACATCTTTCTTTTTCAACACTCTTCTTGCTTGAACCACCGAGATAATCGGCGATCTCTTACAATTTCTTTCTATTCTGAAAAATAGAGTTGGTTCCTGACCAGGCATATGAAATGAAATCTGCCTTTGCTTGCATTGAATGCTTGCAAAATTCTCGGTCAACCAATCCATTCCCAAAATAATATCTACATCCCACATTTTAATTAAGTTCAGGGTTTTAGCTAACATCTTGAAAGATCCTAATTCAAACTCTATATTAGGACAGATGCGAGTAACTGAGGTAGATTTACCTAACGGTGTAGTTACTCTCAAGTCTTGACTAGCACGTTCTACTTTAAGACCAAGATTATCTACGCATGCATCTGATATAAATGAATGCGATGCACCAGTATCAAATAGAATTATAAGAGGTACGTCATTTAATTGACCCATACCTGTCAAATTTCCTTGATCTTTGTCGAACGGCTTTTGATCAAGAGCAAAAACCCTTTGATATCGCTGCTGGGGTTCCATTCTCAGTTGTTGGGGTTGCTTTTGCTTTTGCTGGAATCGCGGCCCTTGGCGATTTCGTTGCTGCTGCCGTTGCTGAGGAACAACTTCTATTGCCTTCAGTCTTTGAGGCGGGTTCTGAGTTGGTCTACTTCTTCCTGCTCCTTGTAGTTTAGTTGGGCACTGATACGAAAAATGACCAACTTGACCACAAGTATAGCAGCTATTACTTCCAGCCTTGCATATCCCTTGATGCATCTTGCCACACTTGGAACATGGAGATATTCCTTGATAAGTTTGAGACGAACGGCTTTGATTGACAAAAGGCTGCTTGAATCCTCCTTGATTAAATTGCTGCTGTTGATGACGTGGTTGTCCTTGTTGTCCTTGCCAGGGCTTCTTGTTAGATTGACTTCCAAAATTCCATTTTCGTTTCTGACTTTGGTTGGACGATTGCGGATTTGCTACTGTCACTGGGTTTTGAACTTGCGTGGCTGCTGAAGTCTGAGAAGACTTATCTGGCTGCATAGCCAATTCCATATCCAGTGCTCTATTTAAAGTCTCGGCATATGACAATGCACTTTGACTGGCCAGAACGATTCTTATTTCTTGTCAAAGACCTGCTCGGAAAAGTTCAGCCATCTTCTCGTCTGTGTCCACCTTATCTTGAGCAAAACGTGCCAAATCACAAAATTCGCGATCATACTCGGCTACCGACTTCTTGCCTTGCTTGAGATTAGCAAACTCATTCTCCTTATGCTTTCGATAACTTCAAGGAACGAATTTTTCGAACAAAGCATCCTTAAATTGTTCCCACGTTAGGTTCTCTAATTGTTCAGGGGTATACGCCCTTTGACGAGCTTCCCACCAGTAATCCGCAGATCCCTTGAGCTGATAAGACATGCATGTTAGACGTTCTTGATCCGTACATCGAAGAAAACGGAAAATTCTTTCAAGCGCACGAATCCACTCTTCTGCTTCTGAAGGACTTCCTCTTCCATCGAGAGTTGGGAGATTTTGCCGCAAAAATAATTCTTTAATTCTCCTTTCGAACTGAGGAGGAGGTGGGGTAGGTTCTCTTTCGGGTTCATCTTCAACCCTTCCTCGACCTCGGCCTCTTGGTCCACCTCTTGGTGGCATTTTCTGCTTAACCAGGATTTTTATTCGATTTATTCTTTCTTTCTAACAAAGTCTTATTCTCTAATAAAAATTCTTGTTTCTTTAAAAGTAATTTAAAGGAAATAAATTTTTCTAGGTTTTAGATCTTAGAAAATTTTTCTTGTCACCTCTTTAATGCATATTATACTCATCGTACTTTTAATGAATCACACGATTCATACTCATCACAACTCATGCTTATTAAAACTTTCAATTACTTTTAACATGCTCATACTTTTTAATGAATCAAAGATTTACTCACATCATCATACATTGTAAACTCATAATTTAACTTCTTATTATCATCATGAACAATTTAAACAATTCACTATTGTCATAGATAATGAATCAATGATTCATTTATTTCAAATAATTACTATAATCACAAAAATAATTCAAGAACAAATATTTTTCATACTTATCTTTGCTAAATAAAATTTAGCTAATATATATTCCTAATATTTCAAGAAAATAATAGCATCATCTTGGCATATAAACTTTATCATAACTTTAATGAATCAAATGATTCACGCTCATCATCAAATAATCAAAAAAAAAAAAATTTTCCAGTAGTAATTATTATACATATATATTTATTTGCTAAATTTAATTAGCTCTTCATTCTTTATAAAACAAGAGATGAATAATATCATCTAAGCTTCCTCATAATTTCCTTTGAGATGATCTACTTCATCTTAACATTTTTCCTAACTAATAATTACGAACTAAGCTAACGATAACGAATAATTAATGAAACGAATAAAACGAACGACGAACTTAAACCAATGATAGTCGAATAACGAACGAACTAACGAAGAATGGAATGAACTACAATGAAACGAACTACGAACAAACGAAGAATGAACAATTACGAACGACGAACGGAACAGACGAATAAACCTCGGCGCTGGATCGAACCATCCCGCGCCAAGATCGCCGTCCCGCGCGCAGACATCGCGCGGCCAAGAAGAGAATTACTTCATGCGCGGGCGACTTGACCTCCGGCGGATTGTCCCGCGCCACTCCAAACCGCACCAGATGCTGATATTGTCGTGGAGCTGGCGCGCCGCGCGCTGAGGTCGCGCCCGGTGCTGGTTCGACGCTTTGTCTTGTTTTCTTCGTCCGAGCTTTTAATCGATCTTTTTCCATTCCTTAAACCTCACTTCTTTATTTTAAAACTTCTATTATTTAAACTTCATCTTACTTCGTCTTTAAAACGATTCAACGAGAATTTTAACGACGAAAATTATCGATAACTTGGAAATTTATCAAATGACCCAACATGGTCATACTTCTTCATTTAGTAGGAAAATTTGCCTCTTTGAGGACTTTTACAAAAGGTAGGGAATTATTTACATCCAAAAATTCCCTATATGAACCGTGATTTTCTAACATCACGCAAAATGTTTTTATCGGAGCGAAATTCTACTTCGCCTCCAATTCGCTATGCTATCATATGCTTCTATGTACGAGAGCTTATTTACAATAACCGATAACCGTACAAGTTGTTTGATTATCTATTCTATTACATTATATTTACATTATCTTCCTTTTCTTTAATTATTATCAAACTTCTTTCATCAACCCATCTTCTTCTTCACTGCTCGTCCTCCGACGGATCCTCTTCCTCTTCTTCATCGTCTCTCGGATCTTCCTCACTCGGATCTTCTTCTTCCGTTTCCGTGCTCTCCTCTGCTCTCTCCACTCCATCCAAAGTCACACGAGGGGCATAAGTAATATTCTCTCCCGGCGACGGCCTAAAGCTAGGCTGAAAACTTAAATGAGTAAACGGTATTCGACGGAGGTGGAAGTATCCTTCGGTTGGTCCAACTTCTGGATCAACGTTATCCTCGTCACTATCATAGTGACGTGGTCCAGAGGTGCTAGCCACATTAGGGTCAAATAGAATAGGCTGGACTTCAACTATGGCATCAAGCTCTGAAGAATTCAAAGCTTGCAATGTTTCAACGGAAGGATCATTTGGAACTTCCTCAACAAAAGAAGCTGAGGCTATGCCGTTAGGCAAAACAGAAGGCTCAGGAGTGAAGATTTGAGTCTCGATTTGAGAGGGAGACGAAACATAGCCATTTGCCAATGGCTCAACAAGAAAAGAGTTAACATCAAAACCAGTATTTTCATGGATGGGAGAAGCAGTAGGTTCGGGATTCTCTTGCGGAATCATAAAAGGAATCGGGTCATGATGGGGCATGGGATCCTGCAATCCTAATTCATCAACGGGAATCAAGGGTTGATATGGTCCAGGGGGTGGATAAGAGAAACACATAAACCTAGAGCTGATCTCCGATATAAACCCGCAACAGTCTCCAAATAACTCTCCATCCCAATATCGAGGAGTGATGAATCGTGGGGCAATTGACGCTGCCCACTCTTGCCATTCATCGGGAAGAAGAGGTACTAACCTGACTATGCCAGTAACTCCCGACATATTCGATTCACGTATGTCCATCCAAACCCGATGAAACCGAGCTAAGAACTCTGCTAGGGTTTCTGTGTAGCTCATATGTATGTGGTGGAATTCAATCATTGTTGCTACGCTTCTAGAGTTGGACATCCTATAAAAGAAAATTTAAATAATTAACTAAACTGAAATTACGAATAGTTTTGAGAATCCACTGTCTCAACATACTCAATGTCGCTTTCAAAAGGGTGTTCCGGGCTCATGTTACATTCCACAGATAAATACTCAACTTGCTTGCACAACTGATCCATCATCTTGTTTATGATCGATCACCAATAACCAATCACATTAGAGGTTCAAATACAACAATTATATATATATACTTCAACTTCCAACCTTTTTAAAACTAAAATCGTTTGAAATTCGTACCTGGATAGCTGGATGAGATGAGAGATGCTGGACTTCAGTTGTTGTTAAACTTAACTATTCTAAGAATTCAAACCGGACTAGACTTTCAGAAAAACAACTTGGAGGAGAAGACATTGCTCTAATCTAGTCTAGGGTTTCAAAATAGACTAGATTTTAGAAAAATTATTATTCAGAGCAATCAGACCTGCTCTGATACCACTCTGTCGCAGCCCAAACCTCGATATTAGATGTCAAGGCCGGTAGGTCCCACGACGTATACAATTTATGATTAACAAAGGGAATTTAATAGCGACCCGGCTATTGATCATGTAAACAAAGGACATTCATACTCAACAAGGCTCAAGAATTCTGAATAATCACGACATGCATGACTCGAGATAAATGAGACGATCAACGATTTCAATAACAACATGCAATCAACAGAATAATTCAAGTCAGCTCGAAAATAAAAGACCTGATCGACCAAATAATCGGCAAAGATCAAGAAGATGACAGAATGACTTGAGGATCAAGAAAACAAGATAAAAAAAATGTTTCAAGTTCGACAAAGCTTCATGGAATAGAGATTTAAGTAAATACATATCAAGACTAAGTTTCAAGTAAACTTTGACAAAACGAGTTCGACTATCAAAACATAGTTCGACTCTAGGGTTTAAACGACTTCAACAAAGTTCAATTCTAGAATCCAAAAATTCAAAGCATCATCATAGTATCTCAAAACATTTTAACATAGCAGCGGAATACGATAGATTATATGTATGACGACATATAATCTAGGCTCTTAACTTATCAAAATATTAACAACAACCGACGTCCATCCAGCCCTCGTCATCTACATCCCAGCTAATCTGCACGTTTTAGAAATAACATGCAGGGCTGAGTACTACGTACTCAGTGAACACATGCCAAAAACATTTGAAAACTTTGCTGAATACAGCTATATATGAAAACTTGCCAGAAAAACATAATACGAGGATTTTCTGAAAACAACTCGTAAAATGATAATAATACTTTCTTTTCAAAACTCATTTGTCTGCAGACAATTATAATAGTATGAACCATATCTACAATAAATAATGGTGATGAGAAAGAGGCCTCTTTCTCAATCACTTGTAACCGACATATCAAGGAAAGGCTCACGATTATGAATAATCGGCCTATCAAAGAAATGCGCACGATTACTTATGTGTACACAGATTTCACCTTGCGTGAAACCGAATTCGTCTTTCTGAAGTAGATGGTAACATACTTAAACATTTTAAAATCATTTGGCAAGTATCAAAGCTTTAAAATCATAGTATATTATGCTTTGCACATTTTTCAGTTTAGAAAGCCCACCTGATAAACTTAAGCTTTACTTTAACTTTATCGCTTGGTCGATCTCCTTACTTTACGTTCCCGCTCCCGCTTCCACTAGTTCCTTTAAATCGAAACGGAATAATGCTTTTTAAACGAGAATTTCTATCGAATAACTACTTCGATAATCTTGACGTAGTTCTATTCGAATTTCTACGCCGAAACTCGACGAAATTCGAGAATTTCTATCTTAACTATTCAAACGTTATTAATCTATCTTAATCTATCTTAATTCCTCATTAAGCATCAGACATCAATCAAATCTCATATAACATTAATATTTATAAATTACTATACACCATAATCAACTAAATCGATTTTTTTTAATTCGTCTAACGAATTCAGAAAATCCTCAAATTAATTCCACACACTTATTTCATCACAACAAACATAATTATACTTTAAATACACACATTAACTCAATTAAACATATAAACTCCCAAATCGGGAAAATCAACCTAAAATAGAAAATCTTTATTACTTTGAATTAAATTTCCAGAAAATCATATAACACTTAATTTTTATTAAGAAGTTCATAAATGCAATTAGTTTCTTAATTAAAATTTAATTAATATTTTATTTATTTATTTAATTTTCGGTTTTTATTAAAATTACCATTCCCTTATTTATCTTCTCTTTTTTTTTTCAATTTCTAATATACTTATTTATCATTTTAAGCTCATTTCTTCATTTAATTTCATTCAATTAAGTATTAATCTTCCAACCCTAATTTAAGAACCCTAATTCGATTTTCTAGGGTTTCTAGGGTTAATCAAGCTTTTGTTTCATTATCTCTTGATCTAATATACTTCATTAATCTCATATATCTTTAATTGAATCATCAAATTCATCATATAACATTACATTATTAAACCCTAATTTATATTCTTATTTAATCGATTATTTTCTCAAAATGAAATTGGTTGGAAAATTTTAATTACTTGCAACATGAAACATTCTTAAAATACTTAACTAAACTTATTTATATCATTAAATCAATCATACAATTCATGCATCAAGTGTTCTTCATTTTCTCTTATTTTCGAAAATTTCCAATTATGAACTAGGGTTTCTCATACTTAAATCTAATTACATATTTGATCTTTTAAACATATTATAAGCATAATTCATGAAGATTAAAACATCATTCAACCACTTCTTCATTTCTTCTTCAAAATTTCGATATATATATATCTATATCTAGGGTTTCTCATACATTTCTTAAGCTAATGATTGATCATCTAATCATCATAATATCATCATATAAACAATATATAAGCATCATACCAAGAGATTAAAATCATACCATCACTTTCTCTAATTTCTTCCAAAATTTCGAAAATAATAGAACTAGGGTTAGGGTTCTTCATGCTTGATTTAATCATACCAATGATCATATAATCACTATATAAACATAATATTAAGACATGAAGATTAACTAATCATTTCTACAAATTCTCCCAAATTTTCGACATATATATATATATATATATATATCTTCCACCATAAACATGAATCAAGAGCTTGGAAGAGAGAAATCTAAGCTTACTTGACTACTTGAGAGGATTGCTAGAAGTTGTAATCTTTGAGCTTGAAGATCAAGATGGTGTTCTTAAGTGTGTGTGTGAGTGTGTGTATTGAGAGAGAAGAGATCGAGAGGGAGAGAGATGGCTGCTTGTGTGTGTGTGTGTGCGTGAGTGAGTGAGTGAGGGAGAGATGAGAGAGATGAGAGTAATCCAATATAGAAGTCTTAGCCTAGGTTTAGATGCATAGGTTAGCTATTTTAATATTGAAACTTAATTACTAAGTTTAGGTTTAATCATTTAATTAATTATTAATTCAATTAATTAATAACTAATTACTCTTCTAATAACTCTCTAATTTCTCAACACAGTAATTAAGATTTTGGTTTCACGAATCTTAGATAAAAATCTCACAGAAAGAATCGGAGATTCGAAGCATTTTCAAATCGACCGAAACTAAATTTTTAAACGATAAATTACGTAAAATTTCACGTAATTAATTTAAATTTTTCTTCTTGTCAATTAATGACTATACATTTATCATCTATTGATAAATGTAAAAACTTCTTCGTTTCGGACTAACCGAGACGATAATAATTAATTAAAACTCATTTTTCCGGTAGAATATATCTGCCGGGTAAAATTTTCGGAAAGAAAATTTTTATTTTACTAAAATTCTTGTCTTTCTCATTAGATTAATTTATTTTAACTACTTAAGAAATACGGGATACTACATTTCGACAGCCCGAAAAACCAGAGAGCGATGAGAGAGAGGACGGCAGCCTCGAGCCCCTAATCATATGAGACCGATTCATTGCCATGTAAAGATTAGTAATATCTCTTAGAGGCCTCCTGCCTCCATTCATCTTCACCAATATGCATTTGGCTTTCTCATTATTCGGGCCGGGCTTGTTCGACATCGAAAATGATGGGATATTCTCCTTGTTGGCGTGCTCCATCTCAGAAATCTTTTTTACGTCCATTGACGAGTGGTGATTAATGTGAAGTTGGAATGGAGGTGGAGAACAATCTGGTTGGTGTTTGGGTGTTTTATTACGTGCATTTTGGATGTTTGGAGGGAATTTAGAAAAAAAAAATGGTTTTGAAGGTTTTGAGTTTGAGATTTGTGAAAAATGAAAATGTATGTGTTTTTTCAGATTAATGGAGGGAATTTTAATTTTTGGAGGCTAAGAAGATTTAGAGTTTATGAGGAAAGTGAAAATTTTAAATTTTTAACTGGAGGGAATTAACTACTAACTATTAAGTAATTGTAGCAACTAAATTACTAGGGGGATTATTAAAGGGAGAAATGAGATAATAGCACTTTTAAGATTGTCAATACTAATAATAACACTACTTTTTAAAAAATACAAATAATAGCAATTTTGTACATTTTTGCCCTTCTTTTTTCTATTTTTCAGTTTTTTATTATTATGAAATTCAAACAAAAATTAGAAAATACAATATCATTCTATTTACTAAATATCTATAGATTTACTTTTTACTCTCTCTCTCCCAAAACCAATGTTATAATATCATTCTATTTACTAAATATCTATAGATTTATTTCGCTCACTTTTATTTGACTTACCTCGTTCCTTCCCCCATCCAGAAAACCTATTTCATTTTCCATCCACTGCTCCAATGCAGTCGCCATCATACATCATTCATCTGTCATCTTCATCCGTACTCTGAATCCAGTAATATGGTCTTGATCATCTTCCATCGGTCATTCCCTCTGGCCATTTATATTTTTCGACGGCTGGATCTACAAAAATGGTGGACGGAAATCGACGATGTATGTATTGATTTGTAACACCCTAATTTTAATAAAGTGTTAAAACTTAAATTTAAATAAATATTTGATGCCGAAATAAGAATAATTTTTTTATTCTCATTACTAGAAAAAAGCTCATACATAACGGAGATTCTCCGTTATGTATGTGGCCAAAACTCCGTTATATATAGTGATGTTATGTATGATGCGCTAATACATAACGGAGAAAAACCGTTATCTATAGTGTTATACATAACGGTATTTTTCTTATACATAACACTTTTATCTCCGTTATGTATAGTTGTTATACATAACGTTGTAAACCGTTATGAATATTAATTTTTTCTGTTATGAATTATTCAAAATTTTTTTAGAGTTAATCATGTTGACTAGCAAATTAAGTTAGTGGAAATTAATAGTTGGCCACCAACTTTATTCTAATAAATTGTGGCCAACTTTGGGCTGAAGTGACTTAAATGCCCTCCATATCACTTTACAGATTTTTTCACTTTCACTTTCTCTCTCACCGTACTCTCTCTTTCACCCACTCCACTCTCACTTTCTCTCTCCTCTCATGTCTCTTTCTCTCTGTACTCCCTTCCTCCACCTCCACTCCCTCCCGTCTGCCTCCGCCGCCGAGTCTTCTTCCTTGGTCGTCTTTTCGATTTGATTTATTTGTACACTTTTTCGAACAGTTTATTATTTATCTTATAGTCTTTTTCCGGTCATCTTCTCCGGCGTAGCTTTCATCTCCATAGTGATTTATTTGAGGTATTTTTACTGTATTAGTTTTAATTGAGTTTTCTAGATCTAGTCTGTCATGTTCTTGTCATATTTTTCAGATCTTGTTGTCCTCTTCGTGCATATGTGTTCTTCCTGCATTTTTCACGTCACTGAACGTCGCGACTTGGCACACCTGGTACGAATACAACATATTCGTACCAGGTGTGCCAAGGCATACCGCGCATAGACTTGGAACACCTGGTACGAATACACACCATTCGTACCAGGTGTTCCAAGTCTAGGCGCATCGCGACTTGGCACACCTGGTACGAATACGTTTTCGTACCAGGTGTGCCAAGGCATACCGCGCCTGGACTTGGCACACCTGGTACAGATATAGACCATTCGTACCAGGTGTGCTAAGGCATACCAGGATGCGGTTGACCAAAGACGAACACCATCCAGGACATTAGATCTGGAATTTGACGCCATGGATTCTGGAGAGAAAGCTGTGAAATAAGGCAACGAGATCTGGAAGAATCTGGTGCGGCGGTATATCTAGAAGAATCTGGTGCGACGGCAGATCTGGAATATGGCTGGCAGAATGTGAAAGTTCAAGGCGGCGCGACGGACTGGACTGGAAGTACGAAGGCGGTGCGGCGGAAGGGATGGAAGTACGACGATGCGGCGGCGGAATGAAAGTACGACGGCGGCGGCGACGGCAAAATGAAAGTACGACGGAAGAAATGGAGAAAATAGGATTTTTAGAGAGAGAAGAAACAGAGAATTTGAAATTTGAAAACTGAAAAATAAAATAGGTGGATGGATGGTTAATAGTGGTTCCAAGGGCAAATTGGTCCAAATTTCCAAAAGTTGGCCAGAATTTCTACAAATAAAGTTTGTGGCCAACTATTAATTTCCACTATCTATATTGGTTATCCCAAATTTTGCCTCATTTTTTTATATGTCACTATAGATAACGTCAATTTGTATTTTAGATAACGGTATTTTTACGTTATCTTTTGTCTAATACATAACAGTTCTTGACCGTTATAAATGTATTTAAATTTCATTGTGTTTTGCTATTATAGACAACGGTTTGTTTTGTTTTGGAGTACGGTTTTGTGTACCGTTATGTATTCCTGCAGCTTTTAATATTTTTTTTCTGATTTTCATGTTATTTATTTCGATAAATAAATAAATAACTCTAAAACAACAAATGACATTATCATCCATAACATATATAATATACCATCCAAAACATTTGTTACATTATCATCCGAATATAGTCAAAATGTCACACGAATTCTATCTAATTATGTCTTAAAAAGAAAGAGAACGTATTGAGGATGTACCTAATACCCATTTGGAACAAATTTTCTGGCGAATAATATGACTTGGAACAACTTCATCAATCGACACATGGAAACAATCTTCAGCGTAAGAATTGAAATAACAGTTCGGAACCAAGAAATGGAAGAACTAAAGGTCTATGGATTCACAAAAACTTTGTGAATAGAAATGAAAAACGAGATATCAGAACAATTGGAGAACCATGTAGGACATCCACAGCAACAACCACCATTCCATAGGCTACAACTTTTTTGGAGATTTCCAGAAGTAATTTAACTGTCTTCCCCTACATATTTTCAAAAAGTAGAACGCAAGTTTGGAGGTAAAAGTATAATTATTCCATAAATAAGCGAATGCTACAAAAGGTGGAATCATACATGATAGTACAATGCTATAAGCATGCAATAAGTACTCACTAGATTAATAATACATGTATACATATACACACACATATAAGAGGAGCATTGAAATCCCGAAAAAGCCCTCGGAGTTGGATAGAAATTCCAAGACACCCTGGAGACGCAGATTAGTAGTAGCTATTTATGTCCTTTTGAGTCCATTCTACTCATACCATTTCACAAACTCCAGTTTCCAAACTCATAATTTCCAAACAACATTCCAAAACACACACACACACACACACACACACACCAACCAGAGACAAAAATCAAAGCAGTTACAAGAGGGGATGATTAAAACGTTATCGTTTTAATCAAAACAACATTAAAGTATAAAGTATTAGCCCTTCAAAATCAAAAGCAGAGTTTACCGAGTTGAAGTATTTTCCTGCAATGAACTCCTATTTTTATTATTTCATTTTCATTTTGTAATGTACTGTTAGAAAAGAAAAGCATAGGGCAGCGGGCACCACCAGGGGGGTGTTGGGGGACTCTTATAGAAAAATATAAGACGGAGTCAAATATAAATCACTATATACACAACCCTCATCCTATTATTTTAACAGAGTCGACCACAATGTAAAAATATAGAAAAATATAAAGACATATATACCTGTAAGAAGGCTGATTTGTCAACCAATTCCGCATCCTCACACTTACTATCGTGTTTCTTCTGTGTTGGAGCTTTCATAACAGAACAACTGCCCAATCCTTCAAACTCTTTATCTTCGTCACCGTGCAATTCATTCTTCTACAAGCACAGATAAATCAGCCAGCAGTCAGTACTTTTTATGATTTGATGAGAATTCTAAATGCAGCAGCATCATAATCATGATTAAGGACTTGAGATATTAAAAACAGTTGTCAGTACTCATAAATAAATGAATTTCTCAACCTTACATATGTAAAGAATTACAACTCGACTCTCCAAACATCACCTACAGATTTCACACAATATACACGCATACACAAAAAATACAAAAACATAACAGAAGAAAAAAATGATAAAAAATAACCAGCTCCTCTGCAGCATCAGAATCAACTTTCATCATCATTGGGTAGCATCGAGCGGGGTGCCGGTCCTCGCTTGAGATATCCTATTTGCATATATCGTTACCAACCGGAGTTGCGTGCTATTAAGCCCCCCCCCCCCCAAATATGGCAAAAATGCTTTCCCCAGCATGATATATATGTCCACAAGGCAGAAAACAACAGTCTGCAATAAAAACATCAGGGGCTTTACGACATGGAACAAAAAAGGTAAAAGCTCGACACTTCTAATGGATATCATCCTCGCAAAAGCACAGTCTGGAGACGGATATGATATATAGAGTGGTTGGAGTTCCCATTGGGTAAACATCAGGTGGGTAATACTAGAAATTCTTTCAAGATATATTTTGAAAAGCAAAATCAATATTTCAGATAAATCAATTCATGCTCGTTTTTCTTTTCGGGCAAGTCGAGCAGAGATTAGTCATTTATACCTTGCGGACATCAGCACTCTGATTCCCAAATGCATCGAAAAGAGCAGGCAAAAATGAGGGCAATTGAGACATCAGTTCCTCTTGAGAGAGCCTGCCCACAAGCTGCAAAGTAACATCACATGCTTAAGCTGTATAAAAATGTATTTTCTAACCACATCATATATTAAATCCTAAGAAAGAAGTCGCAACGAGCACCAGATGCTTTGACATAGTGAAAGTAAACAAACAAAAATTTATATTTTTGCTTCGGTGATTCATATAATAACTCATAATCAGGTGAAAAAGCTCTAGGCTATATAAAATCGATTTGGACATAAAATCTAAATTATACTTTGATCAGTTTCATTACCTTGATCAGAAACTCAATAGTTAGAACTTGAGAGTGTCAGGAGGAAGACGAGGGACAAAAGGCTCAGCATGAAAAGGGGGAAAGCCAGAAAGGCTCGGCATACTATTGATTTTAAAATCAAATATAATTATTCGAGTATTACCAAATTGGACATTTCAACCAATAATAGTGAACGAAACAAATTTTAAATGCATCACCAGATGTAAATTATTGTAATCGCAGCCTAGTAAAAAAAATTTCAAATATGATAAACATCACCAGATGCAATCCTTGGAAAGTGGATAGATCTTTATATCATAATTCAATGCTATAAAGTGATAATTTAAGCAATCAACCTAACTTAGAGGATAATTAACCTAAGAAATAACAATCACATCAAGAAACAATCAATGAGAAGCAGTATTATACTCATAACCATATTGAAGAGATCAACTTTTCACAGTAAAACTTTCCCATTGTAATGAATTATTCACAACTATAAGCCGAGATCAAAACCTTTCTTCAACATGATATTCACAGGAAGGCTAAAAATGACCACAAGATACCTCTTATCTTTTGAAAAGTAGGGGGCGGCGCAGAATTTACAGAATATGTGATCGTGATTCTTCTTCTTCATGCGGAATGCATGATGTTGGTAGCACTGTTCAGTCTGTCAAGAATGCCATTGGCTTTCCTCTGACAAAATGTATAATACTACTTTTCAGCTCTCAAGCAAATAAGCCACGATTTTACAATGAAATACAAAGAAATTATTAGCATTACCAAGAGGACATGAAAATACCTTATCCGAATCTGCACCCACGCTCAATGCGGAAGCAGAAGGAGCCTCATCCTAAAAATCCATACATGTGTATGACGAACTGCAGCGACGTTGCTGGAGGCGAGGCAGAAGATGGCGACGGTGGAGATAAGACGAGGCGGCGGTGGCGCCAAGTCAATTCCGCTTCTGCAGCGGAGCAATTGGAACGAGAGCGAATTATTTTCCAGAATTCGTCTTCGTAAACGGTGTAAAATCTCGACGGTGCCTCCTTCTTACCCTCCTTTAGTTGCAACCATCGTCCGATCGGAGGCGCGAGACTAAGGGAAATTACAACCGCGGCAGAGGGCCGATGGTCGATCGGCGGCTTGAAAATTGAGTTATTAACTAAGAATTTGATGATGGTGAAGTTTTGGCACGATCGAATTTGCAGAAAGCTGAGGTGGGATTCACTAAATTTCAGAGAGAAGAGAAAATTTTTAAATTGGGGATCTAAGGTTTTTGAATGAATGTTATGATGTAATTACAAAGGATACTTGCAAGAGGAGGAGAGTGAGCGGAGATGGCGAGGTCGGCGGCTAGGTCGGCGGCGAGGTGTTGGTCTCGCCGGGGAAGAAGGAGAAGACGGAGAAGAGCCGCAGATGAATTGGGTGGAAGTTTGGTGAATTTTCGCTAAGGGCCGAAATTTCTAATAAATAAATAAATAAATAAAAATAAAAATAAAATAAAAATAAAAATACTCATACATAACGGTAGCATAACGGTTTCAGTCGACCGTTATATATATGTTATCATACATAACGTATCACTTAACGGTTCCTTATTACCATAATATATATAATTAATAGATAACGCTCATACATAACGTATTACTTAAAACCGTTACGTATGGACATAGATAACACTGCATACATAACGGATATTTATAAATGCGTTATCTTTACAAAAAGTGCGCTCATACATAACGGTTTTTAAAAAACTCCGTTATCTATGTAGTGTTATGTATGTGCATTTTTCTAGTAGTGTCTTTCTTTAATAAAACTAAATGTAAATATTAATTTTAAAATAAATATCTAATAAAATAAAATTTTAGAACAAACAGTAACAGACATTTTTTTTTAACTTAAACCATGAAAATACATAGTTCTTAATAATTATAAACCAACTAAGTTTATCAAAGTTAAACATAAACTAGAATTAATAGTCTTAAAATCTTAAAGAACTTATAAAGAAAATGCAGAAAACGGAAATCCTAATATAACTTGACACGTCATTCAACCCTCCACGCGCCTCCGAATTCAATTACCTGAAAATGTTAAAGATTTGGGATGAGCATACATGAATATACTCAGTGTACATGGACAGTTATGCTGAACTTGTCCAATTTAATAAAAATAGAAAGCCATGTATGAATATTAAAGTCAAGATAATTGTAATACCCCGGGTTTTATTATCTCGTCATAATTAAATTTTTATTAATTAATAAAGTTTTGCATTTCTTAATTGCTAATTTTCAATTATAAGATTTATGGCGCGATCCGTTTCTGAAAATTAATTACAGAAATCGAGTAACCGGATATAGGAATATGGTTTCGGCGCCCGATTAATTTTTCGTTCTAGACATCGGAATTGAGCAGCGTCTGCATTTCCATTCACTTTGTAGTATCCCGCTTTTTCATAACCGATCTTAGTAATTAATTAAGAGCTAGTCTAAAAGAATTAAGTTGTGCGAACTTAGAAAGAAAATAAGTTCCGGCAATTAAAATTTTTCGGCAGCCCTAATTTGCCGAATTTTAATAATTTAAGATTTATTCTCGTTTCGATTAATCCGAAATGAGATAATGAAGATGTTTATGACTATGTGCTTATATGCTTGAAGTTATTTGAGAAATATATGCTATGATTTTGATTTCTTCGAAAATCATAAAATCTCTTCAATAATTTATTTTATTTTCGGATTTTATTTCCGGAAATTCATAAAGAAAGCTTATATTAGAGTTTGAGAAACCCTAATAATTTTTATAGTTCGAGAGCTTTTTAATTAAAGCCGTTATGATTGACTGATTGATGTTTGATTAATTAGAGAATTAATTAATCCATTTAAATTAATAATTATATGCATAATGTTTAATTAATTAATGTAGTATTCCATATTTCTTGAGTATTAAGATTTATTAAATTAGTAAGAAAGATAAGATTTCAGTAAAAGAAAAATTTTTGTTCAGAAAATTTATCCGGCAGATATATTCTACCGGAAAATGAGTTTTTAATTATTTTTATCGTCTAGGTTAATCCGAAACAAAGAAGTTTTTATATTTATCAATTAATGATAAATGTTTAGTCATAAATTGACTGAAAGAAGAATTTAATTTAATTACGTAAAATTTTACGTAATTTAACGCTTAAAAATTTAGTTTCGATCGATTTGAAAATGTTGCAAATCTCCGATTCTTTCTGTGAAATTTTTATCTAAAGTTCGTGAAACCTTAAGCTAATTTCCTGTGTTGAGAAATTAGAGGGTTATTAGAAAATTAATTTGTTATTAATTAATTGAATTATTAACTAATTAAATAACTAACCTAAACTTAGCAATTAAGTAATAATAAAATAATAGCCTACCCTAACCCTAACCTATGCAAGAGATGTATATATCTCACTCTCCTCACATCACTCACGCACACAAACATACAGCAGCTGCAGCTTCACCATCTCTTCTCTCTTCTCTCTTCTCTTTCTCGACATATACACACAAACACACACAAACTTCATTTTTGTTCTTCAAGCAAGCTTCAAGCTTTCAAGATCAAGTTTATTTATCTCATCCAAAGTAATCAAGAAGAGCTAGGTATATACTAACCTAGGTTCTTTCCTCAAGATCTCTTCTTCCATATATATATATATATATATATATATATATATATATATATATA
The DNA here is from genome assembly GCA_031470985.1 of Agastache rugosa. NCBI lineage: Eukaryota > Viridiplantae > Streptophyta > Magnoliopsida > Lamiales > Lamiaceae > Agastache > Agastache rugosa. The sequence goes on from CM062607.1 coordinate 11,461,123, forward strand.
TATATATATGTATGTCGATTATTTTGGAGAAATTGTAGAAATGGTTAGATGATCTTCATGTCTTAATATTATGTTTACATGATGGTTATATGATGATAGGAAGATCAATTATGAGCTAAAATGATGCATGAGAAACCCTAGTATATATATATATATATATATATATATATATATATAGGGCGCGGATCAAATAAGAACACTTTCTTATGTGAGAAATAAGAACAAATCTGGACCCTTGATCTTTGATGATCTATGGTCCAGATTTAACCGTGCATTTAATTACTCTAATTTATGCATTTCAATGCTAATGCATTAAGTTATTGTAGTTTATGCATTAAAATATTTATGCATTTAGTTTCTGCATTTTATGCATCTCCGATGTAATAAAAATGCATTGTTCTTACGTTCTTATATAAGATGTGTTCTTACCAGATCCGCTCCCTATATATATATATATATATATATATATATATATATATGCATCGAGATTTTGGGAAGAATTTTATGAAGTGGTTTGATGTTGTTTATGTGTTAGTATGATGCTTATATGATGATTATATGATCATTGGTATGATTAAATCATGAGAAAGAAAACTCTAACCCTAGTTTTTATTATTTTCGAATTTATGATGAAAATGGTCAAGTTTTGATTCATGCATTGAATGATGTTTTGATCTTCATGAATTATGCTTAGAATATGCTTAGAAGATCAAATATGTAGTTAGATTAAAAATGAGAAAACCCTAGCTATTATTTTAAAATTTTTTGAAAATGTGAGGAAAATGGAAAATATTGGATGCATGTCTTATATATTCATTTTGATGATATAAATGAGTTTAGATAGTTATTTTAAGAATGTTTCATGTTGGAAGTAAGTATAAATTCCCAACCAATTTCATTTTGTTAAAAATGTCGATCAAATGAATATGAAAATTTGGATTTAATGGATTTATGAGATATGATGATTATGATGGATAATGTGATGTTATGTGATGTTAATGAAGTAAGTTTAATCAATAGATAATGAAAATTGAGCTTAATTAATCCTAAAAACCCTATGAAATGAAATTAGGGTTCTTAAATTAGGGTTGGAATATTAATGCTTAATTGATTGAAATTTAATAAAGGAATGAGCTTATAATGTTAATTAAGAATATTAGAAATTAAGAAGAAGAGAAAATAATTATAGAAATCTTAAATTCAAAATAACCGAAAATTAAAATAATTAAATAAAATATTAATTAATTTTTAATTAATAAACTAATTGCATTTATGAACTAATATTGTGTGAATTTCTAGAAATTTAATTCAGAATATTAAAGATTTTCTATTTTTGGATGATTTTCCCGATTTGGAAGTTTATATGTTTAATCGAGTCAATGTGTGTTATAAATGTGTAAGGATGTGTGTTGTATTGAGAAATATGTATAGATTTAAATTGAGAATTTTCTGAGTCCGTTAGACGGATTAAAATCGACTTAGTCGATTATGATGAATGTTTATGAATGTTGTGTTAAGTGATTATTTGATGTTTGATTGATATTGATGAACGAGTTGAATTGTTGATGTTTGATGCTTAAAGTTAAGTTAAGATAGATTATGGACGTTTAAGAAATTAAGTTAGAAATTCTCGAGTTTCGCCGAGTTTCGACGTAGGATTCCGAAGCGAATTAAGTTAAGAATATCGAAGTTGTAATTCGATAGAAATTATTCTCGTTTTGAAGTTCGTATTTCCATTTCGATTAAAGAAGCAAGTGGAAGTGGAAGCTGAAGCGTAAAGCACAAATTTAGCGAGCGTTAAAGTTAAGACAAAAGCTTAAGTGTATCAGGTGGGCTTTTCTAACCAAAGAAATGACAAATGATATACATATATATGATTATATATATATGATGTTTTTTTTAGTTGATTAACTTGCCAAATGTTCGTATGATACCATCTACGGTAGCAAGATGAATTCAGTCCTACGCAAGGTAGGATTTGTGTACACTTAGTTGTAATCATGTGCCTTCGAAAAGGTGGGCCGATTACAAGTGTTTGAGAAGGAGGCCTCCTTCTCAACACTATCACTATGTGATTATAGATCTGGTACATACCTCATAAAGTATATATCTGGCCAGACAAACATGATTTACAGAAAAGAAAATGTTGAGCATGCACAGGTTTGTTTTTGAGAAAAATTACTTGTGCTTATGCTCTATGGCAAGTTAAATCCCTAACTCTAAGAAATAAAATTTTAAGTATTTTTGGCATGTGCCCACTGAGTACTTCGTACTCAGCCCCGCGTATTATTCTAAAATGTGCAGGTTAGCTGAGATGGAGATGACGTGTGCTGGATGGACTGTGTTGTTGATAAAGTGTTTAGGAGTTGTTTTGATGAAATCAGACCTAGATTACATGTCTCCATACATATAATCTCTTGTATTCCGCTGAATGATAAGATGTTCATTTCTGAAGTTTGATATTGTATAATGTTATTGATGATGTTGGATTCTAGAGTCGAATTATGCTAAAGTCAAACTCTTTTTGTCAAGTACTTTTGAAACTCAACCACTTGAATCATATGTTCATAAGTTGTTCGTTGTTTTAAGAAAGTTTTGTCGAACTTGAAACAGTTTTCTTTATCGTGCTTTCTTGATCCTCAAGTCAGCTCGTCATTCCTTGATCAATGTCGATTATTTGGTTGATCATGTCTTTTGATTCTGAGCTGATTTGAGTTGTATTCGTTGACATGCATGTTGTTATTGAAATCAGTTGATCGTCTCGTTGATCTTGAGTTATGCATGCCGTAATTATTCTAAGATTGATGAATTGTTGAGTAGGAATGTTCTTTGTTATTCTTCAACGATAGCCGGGTCGCTATCTTTATCCTTTTGTTAATCATAAAATTGTGTAAGTCGTGCGACCTACCGGCTTTGTTATCTAAATTCTAAGCCGGACTGCGACACACTTATTTCTCGATACGAATCTTTTTCCAAATAGTCAGTTTTTGTCATTATCGGATATTTTTATCGACTCGTTGTGTCTCGACTTTTTCTTATTTTTCGAAAAACGAACCGGCATTCCTGACTAATTAAAATATTTCGGATTCAATGGTCTCGACCATTCTCATCAAAAATATTGTCATCTAAGAATCTCGTTGCTCGTTTTAATTTATGATTTAAAACTTAATTACCTAGATATTAAAGTTACTTTCACCCATGTATTAAATAGAAGCATCTTTCTATCTCCCCTTCACTCTAAAAAACCGCATCTCTCTCTTTCTTCTCTCAAAAAAACCGCAGCCACCATTGAAGAAGAAGAAAGAGTTTCTTCAAGCTTTCAAGTCTCGATTTCTCTTCGTCTACCGTCCGATTTCCGATCCGAGTTCATTTTTGAGAAGGTAGGAGCAAGGACTTCAATTCTAGCCAAGCAAAATCTCTCTTTCTCCTCTCTTGTAAAAATCAAAAATTTATATTTGGGGGAGATTGATGTTCTAAATTCATTGTATTGATCCTTGATGCTTGTAAGTGATAATTCAAGGTTTAATTCAAGTTTAGAGCATGTTTATGCTCATTTTCCAAATTTTTGAAATATATATATAATTTAGGGATTTTAGATTGAGCTTGAATTTTCATGTTTGGTTTGTGAATTATGCCTCTATAAATTCATATATGATTGCTTGATTAAATTGAGATTTTTCTAAAAATAATTATATTTTTGTTGGAGATAAAGATGTTAATTTTGATTGAGTTATACGGATGATATGGATGTTGTGTATACATATTTGAGTAGTACATAGCATGAGGGTGAACATATATTTAATTTAGATTTTTCTAAAAATAAAAAAAAAACCGTTGGAGACGAACATTCCATATAAATCGAATGAATAAAAATAGTTTAGAAGTTGTGTTTGCATAATTAGTCACTAGTAAGCATGATGATTATTGAGTAAATTAATTAGAATTTTCTAAGAATGTTTTATTTTTCGTTGGAGACGAAAAATCGAGAATATATTAAAAGTTGTTTAACATATGATCGTACGGATTACATATTAGTTAATCTAGTAGCTTGATGATCATAATGTATAAGTTTGAGAAATTTCTAAGAATATTTCTCGTTTGAAAAGAGACGGATAATCGAGCAAAATTATCGACTAAGTTTTTGTAAGAGAAAAGTAAATGGATATTAGAAGTTATCTATGTTAAGAGCTCGTTGTGTATTTGTTTGAGATTTAACGGACCAACTTTATTTAAAAGTATATTAAAGATTGAAATTGTTGGGTAATAGATTAAGTGTTTGATTTGGTGAGTTAAACATGTTAATATGTTTATGTTAATGTTATAAGACAATGGAAATTGAAAGAAAATGAAAAGGAATTATAAAACTTGGTTTTATAATAAAAGTAAGTAGACGTATTGTTGGATAAGCGAAGAATCGAGCCGTAAAACGAATAATTGGATAAAATGATTTGTATATAAATAATAAGCATGTTTATATATGGTTATAATGATTTAATTAGAATTAATAAAAATGTTTTGGAAAATCGACTACGCTCGTCGTTGCTCGATAAAAGTTGTATACATGTTTTGTTTAGAACTTTGATTGTAGATTTGAGTATGTTGTTGGTTGATGATGAAATGATCAGTTGGTGATTATGTCATTAGAGGATTTATTAAGAAATTAATTGTGTAATTAAGTATATTGTGTTTAGTTTTTAAAATATGCTAACTATGGAATGCCAAACATGGAAATCGAGAAGCATGTTGTTTTGTATGAAATGATTAGTTGGTGATTATGTCATTAGGGTTTGCATGGCTAGGGTTTGAGTGAAATTAGGGTTTGCATGATAATTCCCGAGCCTTGGGAAACGTGCACCGAGAATTAGGGTTCTTGGATTTTCGGCAGTTCTGCCACCTTTTACTCCGAAGGCCATAACTTCCTGCTCGTTTAACGAAATTCAGATCCGTAAATTGGGTTGGAAACTAGACATATGTGGTTTTCTAATGATACCCTCCGATCCCCTGTTTCTAAGTATTCTGTTCTGAAATCCAGTTTGAATCTGCTGCAGCTGTGCAGATTTTTCTAAAAGCTTATTTCTTTCAAGTTTAATCAATTTATTTTGATTTATTGGAACCTTCTAAGTCAATTCTTATCATTGACTTCCAATGTAATCTATCCAAGCCTCAAGTAAGAGTCAAGTTGGAAACCAACTTGAAATCTCTTAAGATCCGTTTTATTAATAATCTATTAATTTAATGTCAAAGCCTTAAAAGATTAATCAAGTTATCAAGTCTGTTATCGTATTGTTTCCCTCTCGATCTTTTTCTAAGGTTTGATTATTTACGATTAAAAGAGGACATCGTACATAGAAGAAAGGACGGAAGACTGAAGCTTGGTTTCCGTTCTGTAAACTGTTAAGGTGGGGTTTTATATTATACAAATAAAATGTGGCTATTCCATTTACTGAATAACTCGAGCTTTACTCAGTTTTTCTTACCGCTTTAAAAAACATGTTTTAAAGTGATTATCTTGGCATAAAAGAATTTGTTTTGTGAGTTCTATTATATCTATCTGAGTTGGTTCGCCAACTAGAAATCGATCGGATTCTGAGTTAGCCAAGAGGGTGCTTTCCAGAATTAGTGTATACGGTAGCCGGTGTGTGTGGTACTCTGTTGAGGGGTAGCCAGCCACGGTGAGGAGCGACTGCGGAAGAGTGCATTCTTCCCCGGCGTTATTCAGATTTGGTCATATTAAATTAAAGTAAGAAAATACTTGCAAGCGATTATGAATAGAAGTTTTAGTAAGCACGGGCCTTTAATAAAAAACCCCGTTGTATTACTGTTGAGATGCCGGATAAATCCGTTAAATCTATTATATGTTTTTGGCATGTGTTCATTAAGTTCTTTGTACTTAGCCCTGTATATGTTTTTGAATATGCAGGTTTAGTGACGGGTGATGGCGGGAGTTGAGTACGTGGTTGTAAATCATCGAATAAAGCTAGTTGAGCCTCGACTTCACATCTTCATATGTGGAGTCAATCTACGTCTTTTTCCGCTGCAAACACTTTAATATGTTATAACACTTTATGTTTAAGTATTTTGTACCTTGAAACTTGAAACAACTTGTTACTTCTCTAAAGAGAAATCCTTCGAGATTGTCTCATATTATATAATCAAAGTTCACTTCTACGAATTTCCTTGATGATTCAAGATTTATTCTTCATTTATTTATTAATCCCCTTTCTTCACTGCTTCTTAATTCCAACCCCTAGTCACACCCCGGCTTAGGCATCCTTCGGGATTTGGGGCTGTGACAGATTGGTATCAGAGCGTTTCGTTTGCTCTGAACCTGAGTCTTCTTTTGAGTAAAAGTTTAGTTCAAATCACTAAACTTGAGAAACTAGTTACCAACTCAACACCCCATTATGCCGGCTCAACCAATAAGAAGGTAAGAAGTTTTAAAAGTTCTTGTTCTTTGTAAAAGTTTAAAAATATCTTGAAAACATATTTTAAATATTATTCTAAGCTTGAATTTAATGCTAGAATTTATCTTCTTGGAATTATATGATTTATAATTTCCGTTTTCAATAGCATGTCGGATTGAGAACTTAGAAGAATTTTCTAAGGCATTTTCCCGATTTTTTGAGAACTTAGACTTTTAAGAAGCGTTGGTTTCAAAGCAATAAAGAAGAACTCAATCAGGAAAGAAATGAAGAAGTAAAGAGAAACGAAAGCAAAAGAGGACGAATGTCACTTGCGTATAAGTTATATGAGCACAATCATCTTCATTGAAGTTCATCATTCGACGGAACTTCAATTTGACTTTGCTTTCCATTATAGAGAACCGTTTAGATTTTGCTTGTTGAATCTAGCTAAGTAAAGTTTAGTTGAGTTCTTTCTTTATTAGAGTTAAGAAACTCTAAGTATAGAGTTATAAAATTTGAGAAATTTTTTTTTTAGGATTTATATGCAATTTTGAGATAATTGCTAGTGCTTAAGATAAGTTGTGCTTTTTATTGCTTAAGTTGTTTTTGTTTAATACTGAGTTTATTCTTTAAGTGCTTTAAGAATCCCTTAAGTTGTGTTAGTTTTTATCCTACCAGTTACTGATTTGTGTTTTGCAAATTCTTCTCATAGGATGAGTACGGAGTGCCTCTCGAGCTAATATAGCAACCGGTTCAAGCCTCCAGTTAGGCCTCAGGTACTACTGAGGTTGTACCATGACTTCATTCCACGCTCCGGTTGTGACTTTGGACAGTATGTTATAGACTTCCTACACTACTGGAAACCAGTTAAGCAACATGGAGTGGACGATAGACAAGCTATGGTGGACTGTATCGCCATGATGTCCCAAAAATGGAAGGAATGGGCGCAACAACAGTCATGTTTTTTTTCTTGTCTTGGTGGGAGCTGACACGGAGCCTACAGGCAACTTTTGTCTGTTCACGGCCGCTTTGTTGAGACAGTTTATCACAGTCGGTAGTTGTCCAAGAGTTGAATTTAAGGAGCACTCTTGGTACCGTCGACTGAATGACCTAGTACCGGTGACTGACCTTCTTCCTGGGTCATTCCAGAGAAAACAGGGTCGACTACTGATCTACCCTTACCTTGGGTAAGCCAAGTCGACGAGTTTGCAATTGGACCTTCTGCAGTCCCACTTGACTATGGATTCCTAGAAAATATCACCTCCTCGTACCCTGTACACTTAACGCAGCCGTTGACTGCGGTGAACCTTACTGAGCTCCCATACCATGTCTTTTTAGACGAGACGATGGCTACTATCGACTGGGCTGACCTTGCTGAGAAGATGGCAGCACTAGAGTTGTACTTGGGGCCCAAGCAGCTAGCACCGGCTGAGCCACACTAGGAAGAAGCAGAGCTGGCAGCACCGGATCAACACCTGCCCGACGCCGAGGTCGAAGGAACCTTGGGAGCAGTTTTCGGCGTAGAGTTGGAGGAGGAAGACTAAGGAGTTTCCTTGGTGGTTGGAGCCCGCTGAGGGCAGTGAGGAGAGCATATCAGCGTCTCCGAGAGTCAGGCGTGGACCCGTCTAGGGTCAGTTAGCTGTGAGAATTAGTTTTTGCATTTGTAAATAGATCTGAAATGTGTTAGACTTCTTTTGATGTTCATAGACGGGTGTTAGTGTAAATATAATCCCGAGTCTAGCACCTTTCCCTGTTGTTGACGGCAATGCATCTTGTTAGAGCATCCCGTCTTTTAAATTTCTAGAAGCATATTATAGATAGGCAGATAGCCTAGTCTAGACTAGACAAAGTCTAGATCTTTTGGATGTAAGACCTCATGGAGGCAAATTTTGGTTATTCCAGTATATATATATATATATATATATATATATATATATATAGAATAAATTATTAGAAGAAAAAATTGATAAAAGAAAAAATATACTTATAACAGATGAAGAAACCGAATGTAGTAAAATGTCACAACATATTGAAGAAAAACAGGAAGTCATTTCAATAAATAATAAAAGTCTTGAAAGTATTAATAAAGGAATTTCCAATTTAATAACTCTACATTGCAGAGTTTGGCTAGATCAAAATACTTATATACCATTAGCAGCCACACTTGATACTGGAAGTACTAAAAGTTTAATAGGATATAGTCTAATCCCAAAACAGTATCATAAAAAATTAACTTATAATATAGAAACAAGAACTGTTGAAAATAGAATTATTAAAATAACACACCAAGTTGAAGCATTAGGAATTCAATTCCTAGACTTTGCAGGAAATTTTAGTTCTAAATATGAATTACCACAGGTTATTATTAATCCAGAATCTGTAAAATCAGAAGATTTTCTGTTAGGATTAAACTTTGTTACAAGTTTAAATGGATCAATTACAATAGCAAAAAACCATATTACTCTTAGTAAACAAGTTTATAGTTTTCCTACAAACAGATATAGTCAGACATCATAGTTCGCTCGAAAGCGTGGTGGAACTGGTGAATTATATATATATATATATATATATATATATGACCCCGTGTGAGGACTTTTTCTCCTATGTTGCAATTTTCTTATATTCTGTTCTTACTTTTGTCAACTTGAGAAGTGTACAATCGAAATCCAATTATCTTTGTCCAAGTAATGATTGCCAATCTGTTCAAAGTTGTCATTGAGTATGTCAGTTTGATAAGTTGTGTTCTAATAAGTTTCTTTTTGAATCTCATAATATCTTCAAAATGGAAGCTGAAAACGAAGAAGGAAGAAGAGGACGTGGGAGAGGTAGAGGAAGAGGTAGGGGTAGGGGTAGACCTCGAAGAGAAGATCAGGAGCATCAGAAAGCCCCACCACCTCCATCTTCACCTCCACCACTACCTTACCGTGATATCGAGGATCTATTCCTCAAAAGAAATTCGCCTACTTTCAATGGATCTGGAAACCCGAGCGATGCTGAGCTTTGGGTAAGAGCTATTGAAAGGATCTTCCAGCTTCTTAGATGTACTGATGACGAGCGTCTTTCTTCCATAGCCTTTCAACTCACTAGACCTGCTGATTTCTGGTGGGAGGGTTGTTGGTCCCAAGACGGATACCTTGGTGTAGAGGGGGGGTGAATACACCAAGGTTTAAAAACTTTTGCAAGTTAAAACTCTTTTGAGAGAGCTGGCTGTGTTCGATCCAGCTGGATGACAGCTTGATCGACACAGCTGGCTGTGTGCGGAATGTGGTGGATTTGGAAAGTCCGTCTGTTGCTTCAAATATATTGCAAAGCTCTGTTTCACTTTTCAGTTAGTCAGTTTATGCAGATTGAAATGTATGCTTATGAGAGTTAGTAACATGCATAAAACAAAGCGATAAATAACAAGAGCATTTTTAACGTGGTTCGGAGTAACCCCTCCTACATCCACGACCAGATTCACTGGTAATTCACTACCACTTGGTTTCCAAGTACCAAGCAACTTCACAACTCTAACCCGAGCTGTGTTCCAACAGTTTGCGGGCACTGTCAAGCCTACACCTTCAGTTTCCGGGTACTGAAGAACCTATCCACTCAAATTACGCACTTCGAGCAAGCGTACCTTTACCTAACCTTTCTGGGTTTGGGTTTGGGTATTGGGTTCCAACTGTGAACGAGTTCTTACAATGAAGAACAAGGAGTATGATGAACTCGTTCAGACTAGGCTTAAGATATTTATTCTGATCTATTCTGCCTATGACTGAATCTGTGAACAACTAAGAACACAGCTGACTGGCTGGGTGTTCTAGAAAGATTTGGCTTTGTAGATCGTTGTTCTTTTTTCTGTTTTCTTCTATTTCTTCAGTCGTCTTGCCACCCTCACCCGTCAGCTTTTTCTCTTCAATGGTGAGGAAGTGTATATATAGGTGGAGATTCAAACTAGCCGTTGGAAGAGAGCCGTTTCAATCTTACCTACTCTTGTTGACTTCTGGCCTTTACCTACGAAGTAGGTCTGCATCTGCAGAGGCTATTCCTTCTCTGATTTGACTGCGTCAGACAAGATCTTCTGACATTGGGATCTTGTCTTGGAGAAGGTCTTCGTCTTCGAGCTGTCAAGCGTCTCTGCTGTGTCTTCAGCGTCTTGGACTCTGCTGCGTCTCGACTCTGAGCTGTATCTTAGACTTGTGTTGTATCATCAACCTGAGCTGTGTCTTCAACCTGAGCTGTGTCACTGACCTGAGCTGTTTAGACCTGAGCTGTGTCATCGACACTAAGCTGGGTCTTTTACACTGAGCTGGGTCTTTGACACTGAGCTGGGCTTCCGTCACTGAGCTGGGTCTTGATACTGCAGGATCTTTGAACTCTGCTTGGTCTTGTTCTCGCGTACGCTTCCGCCGAGATCTTGAGCTGTCTGCTTAGCTGTGTCTTCTGCTGTCTTCAGCTGTCTTCAGCGAATCTACCTGTAAACTAAGAAACTCTATAAGCTCAAACAGGTGAGCTGAAAATCGTTTAGGCTTGTGCGATCATCTACTCGGTTGGGGTCAGCTGGGTTTTGGTATCCAATCAAAACTCTATTAATTTTCCCAACAATTTCCCCCTTTTTGATGATGCCAAAACCTAACTGAGAAAAACAACCTGCTTCCCCCTAAATGAGAAAGTGGGTTTAAAAGATTTCAGCAGAAGATTAAGTTCAGAGTTCAGTGCCTGGACAAAGAGTTATTGTCATCAGGGTGAGCTTGAGAGAAAAAAATATTTCAGTTCTATTAATCCATAAAAGATGATTACAAGATATACAGGATCAACGAACTGAAAAGAAATGAAAAAAACAATTTAATCCCAGTTAACTGGGTCTTCATTTCTGCTGCTGCTGCTGATTCTTCATTCTATCTTCTTCCAGCTGCTCATCTGTTCTTAACCTGTATCGGTTAAATATCATCTGCTCCAGCTTCCTGTATTCTTCTTCATTGTTTGCCTTGGAAATTTTCCTCCTGATCGCCCATCTGTTTACTTCAGCAATAATCTTTGATTTGTCAGGAAGTTGAGTTCCAGGTATCAACGGAGGCTGGATATGATACAGCTGGGGAGCGGTGAGCTGGATCTTCGCGGTATTTGCAGCGTTGAAGAATGCTTTTGCCGTCATCCTGTCTTGATGAAAAAGCTCATTTAGATACATCATGAAAGCAACATCTGGGGGCGTATTTGGGTAAGCTCCCAGATAATAGAAATCTTCGATGAACTCAAACTTTGTATGTTCCCAGTCGTCGTTTAGCTCTTCTGGGATCCATTCATCTACTCTTCTCCAGTTCATCGGCATCTGAGACTTTTTGTTTGCAGCTCTTATGCTTGCTCTTTTCTTCTGCTGCTTCTTTTCTTCGGCATTGAGCAGACTTTCTTTCTTCTTCTGCTGTTCTAGGAGGCTTTTCATCTCTTGCTTTTGCTGAGTTACAAAGTTGCAGAGCCAATGAATATCATTGAACTGTTCTGGCGTGGCTCCGCTAGCTTTGGCAAGAGGGATGATCATTCTGCTCCATTTCCCTTTCCGTCCAGCTGGTTCATCTGCATCCAGCTCAGCAACAACTTCGTCAATCTCTGACTGCATCACTTGGACTTCAGCTACAGCTTTTCCTTTGCCCGTCTTTGAAGTTTTTCTCTTGTCATTACCTTCCCCCTTTTTGGCATTATCAAAAAGAGTGGAGGAGAGGTTGACTACTGTCTCATTCAGCTGGGCCAAGGCTTTGTCAATGTCCGCAATCTTTGCTGAGTTGTCTGCTGTGACTAGATTGAGCTGTGCTGTGCTGCTGCTTCCAGCTTTGAACTGATTGTCCAGCTCCTTGTAAAGATTGAACAGCTGGTGGATGTCAGTTCTGTGGGAGAGAGTCTGCTGTTGGAGAGCGTCCAGCTGGCTGGATAAATCGATGACGCGGCTTTCCAGCGAATCTTGGAGGTTTGAGATGATCTCAGGGACTCTCTTCTCTAGATGATTTAAATTATCAATACGTTGAGACACGAGAGACTGTTTGAGATCTCTGCTGGTGCTTTCCTGCAGATCCAGAGTGAATCTGTGAATGTCGTCAATGGACTGTCCATTGCTCTGGACTTGCGACTCTATAGCTGTGATGCGCAGAAGGGTATCAACATTTGATTTGAGTCTATCCTGAAAAAGGATTTCCTCGACTTGTTTGGCGATCTCGTCCTTCATTACATCAGAAATCACAGTAGGATCCGTCTGGGTCCCGGATTCAGCTTGGCTGGGTTTTACTGCCTCGATCTCGACCAGTGAGCGAGTGTCATCGGCAATTGGACTCTATGGGGCAGCTTCAGTTGGCTTAACCGTTGCATCAGTTGGCTCTTCTTCAATCATCATTGCCTCAGCTGTGTCGGCAGGGACAGCTTCATTGGCAGTTTCAACTGGAACGATCCAGCTGAGATTGTGTAGGTAGGAGTTGGCACGAGAAATGACTTCCTCAGAAGGTGGTACTTCATCCTGTTCAACCTTCTGAATGAAGATCTGGATCAGCTCGTCTTGATGCTCAAAAGCATCCTGAAGACTTCCAAAACCAAATATCTCTTGCAGAGGTGCTTCTTCGGCTTTGAGCTTATCGAAAGTGAAGAACTCCACCATTTCCTCATTTGCGTACCAAGTGGCCATCTTGGTAGCCAAATAAAATTTGAAGTCGCTTACAGCGACTAAAGCAGCAGGGAGCGAGGCAAGAGAGGGATAATGTTGCAGTGCGCTCTTTATTCCTTGGAGTCTGAGGTCCTCGACCCTCATGACTGTGGCAGCACGTGCAACGGCTCTGGGACTGAGGATTTCGATTTTCTCAGAAGAAGAAGTAGGGCTTGATGGTTCAGCTTGGTATTCATCATCCAGCTGCAAAAGAGCGTCAGCTGGATGGGGCTCTTTAGGTGAGCTGGGTGCTGAAAGATGGGTGGTTTCAGGTACTGAAGAAGTAGGGGAGGATTCTTGGAGAAGTACCTAAGGATGAGGAGGAAGGAGAAGAGAGTGTTGTTGAGGCGGAAGGAGAAGAGAGTGTTGTTGAGGAGGAGATCCAGATGATGTGAGATCAACTGGAGCGGGTTGTGAGGATGCTTGAAGGATTTGGCGAAGTGGAATAGCATCCTCTGGGTCAGGGTGGGGGACCACTATCTGTGGTTCCTCAGCTTCACGTGAAGCAATCACAAACTCCCTTCCTTGATCTGTGCTGGAGGAGGAATCCTGAGCTGTCTCCTCAGCGACTGATCTCCATTCGGCCTACCGGCTTGTCACCGGCTTTCCGTCGTGTCCTCAACTGGCTTGCTGGCTGCCTTAAATTTGAGCTTCTTTTTGGCAGGTGGAGATCCAGCTGGCTGAGTTTCCTCCGGCTGTTTTCTTTTCCCAGTTTGAGAGGGAGAGGCAGTCTGCTGTTTTGCCTCCTGCATCTTCTTCTTCCCTTCAGGGGCTGCTTTCTTCATCAAGTCAGAGAGCTGACTTTGTTTTTCAAACAGAACTTTGGACACAGGGAACTCTTCTGTGTCTTTCCACTTGATTTGCCGTCCAGTGGTGTAGTGTTCTATTATGCACGCCGCCTTGGTGCATAAATAGATGGTCTCCCTACAGCTGAATTTGGTGAAGCTGTCATCTTCGAAGTGAATTTTTTTCGACTCCTTCTCCAACTTTCCCATAAAGTAGGAGAACCAATCCACAGGATCATTCCTGAGGATGGCTATCATGGGCTTCAGCTTGGGTATGCTGATTTCTCCTTGAGATCCAGCGATACCTAGAATACACTTCTGGGTGATATCCAGAAGCAGTCTGAATTTGGGCTTCAGCAGTAGCTTGGACATACTTGCCCTGTAGGGTTCCGGCTTGAATAGCATCTGATCCAATTCGACCTGGATCTCTTCTCTGGTGTAGTTGTCTGGGGAGCGGTCCCCAAGAGTTTTCAATCCGAACAGCTTGTTCAATATCCGGTTGATGTTGATGTCGACGTCCCAGGGAGTTGTGTGCCCTGTCTTTTCTTTGAGTTGGAGGGTGATGTTGGAGCGGAGATGTTCTTCTCTGTTCGTCATCTCCATGAAGAACTCTGCTACTTCCCGGCGGAAGATGTTATTCGGACGCGCCGTCGCCCATTGAAGTAGGCCTGCCTTATCGATGAGATCCAGCACCTCCTGGAACTCCGAGTTCTTGTAGTTCTTGAGAGTTAAACAACTCTCAAAGTGCAGTTTTGACATGAGGTTCTCTAATTGGTTCGCTCCTGGGGTTATCTTCTTTGGTGCCATTGAATTTATCTGTATTGAGAAGTTAGAAAAGTACAAGAGAAAAGAGTTTTGCAGAGAGATAAACAAGAACTTGATTTGCAGAAAAATTTCAGAGATAATAAGTAAATGTGGCGACGATTTGCATATCTTTGATATATATATATATAACCGTCTATCTTGATGAACGATTGAGATCTTTAGGTTTGAATTCAAGATCTGCGGCTGGGAGAGATTTGCGCAACACGTTAAGTGACGTGCGTATATAGATTGTAGGTCACGCGCGCGTGAGGTAGTCAAAACGTTCTGACTTCTCCCTCGACTTTCCCGAGCTACAGTACCCTGCATGCTTTTCATTAAATGCGATGGGATTCGATTTGCTGGATGGCTTATTGACGAATCCTTCTAAGGAATGACTGTGAATTTTGAATTTAAATTCAAATAAATTTATCCTTAAATAGCATATTCCTCAGGGAAGTAAATGAAAGACTGCAAACCTGTCAGCTGAACTTTTTAGTCAGCTGATACCTCGGCTGTGTTTCTTAATGTTGAGTTACTCCTTCAGTTTAACTATCCAGCTGAGCTTGATTCCCCCTCAGCTGGTTTCCCTTTCTGAACGGTCAGCTTGGACATAGTATCCATCTGATATTACAGCGGTCTTCTCCTTTGCTTGATTGACAGTTCTCCTCAGCTGAGTATTTGTAGATTTTGCTTGAATTTTAGTCAGCTGAGTTCCCTTTAGCTCTTCGACTGATGTCCAGCGGAGCTTGATTCCCTTTTTGGCTGGGAAATCCTTCTGAGTTTTGGGATCCAGCTGAGTTTGTTTCCCATCAGCTGGATGAGCTTTTCTTTATTCGGTTTGAGCAGTCCAAATAATTCACACACATCAACTTGACTTGGATTTCAGCAGATTGTGCTTCGATGTGAATTTTCCCAACAATGGATAATCTTGAAATGATAGTAGGTGGCATTTTCTTCAGCTGCATCCTACATCGTTTGAGCGGATTTTCTCATCATCAACTCATTTCTTTGATGAAGTCTCAGTTTGTATAGCAAGTAGACAGCTGTCCCTAATCCAGCTGGTTCAAGTACTGCTTCTCTACTCTTCTCTTGAGACCAATGTACTCAGCTGAATGACTGGCTGAATTTTCAGTTTTGTATCCAGCTGTCTTTATTTCACAGTTGGTCCCAGTCAGCTAGCTGGGTTTCTTCATTTTCTTCGTTGGTTGAATCAATAAGATGTTTCAGACATCTTAATCAGAGCAATCATCCTCATCTTTCCTTGCTGTGATCCAGCCTATTGATGCTCCGTACAAGCATGGCAACTTCTTCGTGCAATTCTTCTTTGCTCATATTTTTGAACTCCTTTCTGACTTTTTCAGTCTGAGCTGATTGAGTTGATCTTCTTGACTCTGCACTGAGAGCTGTCTCTTTTTCCTTGGGAGTCAGCTCCGTTTAATTCATCCGGCTGGATGATTCTCCGCTTGTGATCCCCAGATCAAATTCGTTGGCTTTCAAGATGGAGAACAATTTTTCCGTCTCCATGCTGCCAAGATCAGTTCTGCTTTGGTGAACCACCTTGTGTGTACACCATTCTGAGGAGAGAGCTTGCAAGAACTTTTAAGTTCTTATCTCGAACTGTATATTTTCCAGTTCGGATCGTCTCGATCTCGATGACGAGGTTGGAGAATCTGAGCTCCATTTGATCAATGGACTCGTAGGGGAGTTGCTTGAAGTTGTCGAACTTCTGGCATGCAACTGAGAATTTGTTCTCTTGAATTTCCTCTGAGCCTTCACACAGCTTGGCTAGAGTGTCCCACATCCCCTTAGCTGTCTCGCAGTTGATGATCTTGCTGAGATAAGCGTCCGTCACCGTTGAGGAGATGACGTTGCGAGCGTAGCTATCCAATCCAGCTTGTCTTCTTTCTTCTGGAGAGTACTCCCTTTTGGGCTTCACAACTTGCCGGAGTACTGGTTCAGCTCCAGGTAAGGTTTCTGCTTGTCTTTCTGATTTCATGATGATGATGGGTCCGACTGTGATAACATCCCATATCATGTCGTTTTGCGCGCACAGAAAGCTTTTGAGTCTGAACTTCCATATCTGATAATCATCGACTGAGAATGTTGGGAGATTCCTGCACAGAGAAGATTCCATGACAGTATGCAATATAATGATTTTAAAAAAATTGAAACTTTGAAGGATCTGTTCAGGTGACCATTATCAGCAATGAAGCTGACTTGACAGATACAGTGATCTTTTGAACCACTGCTCTGATACCAATTGTTGGTCCCAAGACGGATACCTTGGTGTAGAGGGGGGTGAATACACCAAGGTTTAAAAACTTTTGCAAGTAAAAACTCTTTTGAGAGAGCTGGCTGTGTTCGATCCAGCTGGATGGCAGCTTGATCGACACAGCTGGCTGTGTGCGGAATGTGGTGGATTTGGAAAGTCCGTCTGTTGCTTCAAATATATTGCAAAGCTCTGTTTCACTTTTCAGTTAGTCAGTTTATACAGATTGAAATGTATGCTTATGAGAGTTAGTAACATGCATAAAACAAAGCGATAAATAACAAGAGCATTTTTAACGTGGTTCGGAGTAACCCCTCCTACGTCCACGACCAGATTCACTGGTAATTCACTACCACTTGGTTTCCAAGTACCAAGCAACTTCACAACTCTAACCCGAGCTGTGTTCCAACAGTTTGCGGGCACTGTCAAGCCTACACCTTCAGTTTCCGGGTACTGAAGAACCTATCCACTCGAATTACGCGCTTCGAGCAAGCGTACCTTTACCTAACCTTTCTGGGTTTGGGTTTGGGTATTGGGTTCCAACTGTGAACGAGTTCTTACAATGAAGAACAAGGAGTATGATGAACTCGTTCAGACTAGGCTTAAGATATTTATTCTGATCTATTCTGCCTATGACTGAATCTGTGAACAACTAAGAATACAGCTGACTGGCTGGGTGTTCTAGAAAGATTTGGCTTTGTAGATCGTTGTTCCTTTTTCTGTTTTCTTCTATTTCTTCAGTCATCTTGCCAGCCTCACCCGTCAGCTTTTTCTCTTCAATGGTGAGGAAGTGTATATATAGGTGGAGATTCAAACTAGCCGTTGGAAGAGAGCCGTTTGAATCTTACCTACTCTTGTTGACTTCTGGCCTTTACCTACGAAGTAGGTCTGCATCTGCAGAGGCTATTCCTTCTCTGATTTGACTACGTCAGATAAGATCTTCTGACATTGGGATCTTGTCTTGGAGAAGGTCTTCGTCTTCGAGCTGTCAAGCGTCTCTGCTGTGTCTTCAGCGTCTTGGACTCTGCTGCGTCTCGACTCTGAGCTGTATCTTAGACTTGTGCTGTATCATCAACCTGAGCTGTGTCTTCAACCTGAGCTGTGTCACTGACCTGAGCTGTTTAGACCTGAGCTGTGTCATCGACACTAAGCTGGGTCTTTTACAGTGAGCTGGGTCTTTGACACTGAGCTGGGCTTCCGTCACTGAGCTGGGTCTTGATACTGCAGGATCTTTGAACTCTGCTTGGTCTTGTTCTGCAGAGTATGCTCTGCTAAGATCTTGAGCTGTCTGCTTAGCTGTGTCTTCTGCTGTCTTCAGCTGTCTTCAGCGAATCTACCTGTAAACTAAGAAACTCTATAAGCTCAAACAGGTGAGCTGAAAATCGTTTAGGCTTGTGCGATCATTTACTCGGTTGGGGTCAGCTGGGTTTTGGTATCCAATCAAAACTCTATTAATTTTCCCAACAAGGGTCGTAAGAAAATCATTCCAGAGGAG
This sequence comes from Agastache rugosa, assembly GCA_031470985.1. Lineage (NCBI taxonomy): Eukaryota > Viridiplantae > Streptophyta > Magnoliopsida > Lamiales > Lamiaceae > Agastache > Agastache rugosa. The sequence continues at coordinate 11,479,544 of CM062607.1, forward strand.
CATCTGGCTCAGTATACCTGGAATGAATTCAAAGAGGCACTGTTTGACAAATATGTGCCAAAGACTTATGGAGCAAAGAAGGAAACTGAGTCCTATAATTTGAAGCAAGGAAAGATGTATGTGATGGAATACGATGGAATATTCTGTGAATTGACAAGATATGCGCCGGATCAGGTTGATACGGATGAGAAAATGGCAAAGAAGTTCCGTTCTGGACTAAGAAACGAGATTGGAGTGTCGTTAGCCAGTCATGGAGGGCTGAGCTACACTGAGTCACTAGAGAGAGCTCTAGAGATAGAGACAGTAATGGCGGAAGAAAGATGAGCTCCAGTATCCGTTCCGGTACAAGCTCAAGCTCAGACTCAGAACCATTTCAACAACAACTACAAGGGCAAGAGAACATGGGAAGGCGGAAACAACAGTAGTTACTATCAACACAACAACCGTCAGGGTAATCAGGATGGTAATCAACGTGGCTTTCAACAGCCTAATCCGAATATCAATAAGAACAATAACAACCTTGGCAAGAGGCCATGGCAAGGAAATAACCAGTCAGGGCAATGGTAAGGGCAAGGGCGGCAGAATGCTCCGAATCAAGGAGGCAACGGTCAGGGAAAGGCTATAATCCCTGTTTGCCCTAAGTGCAATAGGGTACACTTCGGCGTCTGTCAGTTGGGCACCGAAAACTATTTTAACTGCAGTCAGAAGGGTCACATGAAGAGAAAGTGCCCGAGACCAGCCCAAGCATTTAGGCCGAACCAATATGGTCAACCCCAGTCTCTGAAGGCTATACAGGCACAGCCGCAACCTCAACAACAACCACAACAGAGGAATGCTAGGGCCTTTGCCATCGAACAAAAGCCTCGAATTAAGAACAAAGGAAATTTGGCAGGTATGGGCAAGCTTCTTAACTTCCCTGTAATTATTTTGTTCGATACCGGAGCATCACACTCTTTTATTTCTAGTTCTTGTGTCGATAATTTAGATATCATACCAGAACGAGCTAGTCATAAAATGAGAGTAACTACGCCATCTGGAGAGATCACTACCACTTCACTTGTTTGCTCTAACCTAGAATTAGAACTAGGAATTTTTAAGGTTATAGCGAACAATTTGAATGTCATGGTAATGCGGGACGTAGATATAATCCTAGGAATGGATTGGTTAGCTGAGAACTATGCTACGATTCTCTGTAATGAGAGAAAAATTTCTTTTCAATTACCCGGAGAAGACCCCACAGAATTTCACGGAATTACAATGGGTAGGAGAGTGCCTGTTATCTCTGCCCTTCAAGCTAAGAAGATGATGAAAAAGAAGAACTGTCAGGCTTTCCTTGTTTACCTGAACGGGGAAGCCGGAGCCGAAAAGACCATAGGAGATGTGGCGATCGTCCAAGAATTCGAAGATGTATTTCCAGAAATACTACCAGGATTGCCACCAAATCGACATGTGGACTTCAACATCGACCTGGAGCATGGGTCAGCCCCAGTGTCGAAAGTACCGTACAGAATGGCACCGAAGGAGTTACAAGAACTCAAAATACAACTACAAGAGTTGTTGGATCTTAGTTTTATTAGACCAAGTGTTTTACCATGGGGAGCACCTATTCTATTTGTAAAGAAAAAGGACGGTACGATGAGGATGTGCATAGATTATCGAGAGTTGAACAAGATAACCCTCAAGAATAAATATCCTTTGACAAGGATAGATGACCTGTTTGATCAACTCAAGGGAGCATGTGTGTTTTCAAAAATAGACCTTAGGTTCAGGTATCATCAATTGAAAATCAAACCAGAAGATATACCCAAGACGGCTTTCCGGACAAGATATGGCCACTACGAATTCTTAGTTATACCATTCGGATTGACTAATGCTCCTGCAGTATTCATGGATCTCATGAATAGAGTTTTTCACCCATACTTAGACAAGTTTGTCTTAGTATTTATTGACGACATTCTCATTTATTCCAAAAATGAGAAAGACCACGAAGAACACTTGAGAATAGTGTTGGAAACTTTGAGAACTGAGAAACTGTATGCCAAGTTCAGTAAGTGCGAGTTTTGGCTGAGTGAAGTGATGTTTCTTGGGCACATTGTGTCAGCAGGAGGTATCAAGGTGGACCCTGCTAAAGTGGAAGCGGTACGTGACTGGAAGTCACCAACCAACCCTAATGAGATTAGGAGCTTTTTAGGTCTAGCCGGATACTATAGAAGATTCATTGAAGGATTTTCTAAGATAGCTAGACCTATGACACAATTACTCAAGAAATGAATCAAATACAAGTGGACGGACGTGTGTGAGGCAAATTTCCAAGAACTAAAAGACAAGTTGACTACGGTGCCCGTTTTGGCTCTTCCAGAAGCAAATAAAGAATATGTGGTGTATACAGATGCTTCTAAAAATGGACTAGGTTGTATGCTGATGCAAGATGGAAAGGTGATAGCCTATGCATCACGACAACTTAGGCCACATGAAGTTAATTACCCCACACATGATCTGGAATTAGCAGCCGTTGTGCATTCGTTAAAAATCTGGAGACATCACCTATATGGATTTAGGGTTGAGATTTTTACGGATCATAAGAGTCTAAAATACTTTTTCGAGCAAAAAGAATTGAATATGAGACAAAGAAGATGACTCGAATTAGTAAAGGATTATGACTGTGGTATCAATTACCATCCAGGCAAAGCTAATGTTGTAGCAGATGCTTTGAGTCGCAAGACTCCAACACACTTAGCTTGTTTCCTTACCGAAGAAGGAGAACTCATTCAAGACTTTGAGAGATTGAGGTTGGAGGTGATCAATTCACCAGAAACAATAACTAGTCGTGTTGCAACCCTAGTGGCTACACCAGACCTGCGAGAAAGAATAATAAGTGCTCAGAGGAAAGATGAGGTGTTTGGGAAACTACGTCTGAAGGTGAGAGCAGGTAACTTTAGCGGTTACTCTGAAGCAGCAGATAATGCAATCGGGTTCGAGGGAAGACTTTGTATTCCTCATGATGTCGAGCTGAAAAATGACATCATGAGTGAAGCTCATGATACACCTTACACCACTCATCCAGGAAGTACGAAGATGTATCAGGACTTAAAGAGAAAGTTCTGGTGGGACGACTTAAAGCAAGATGTAGCCTCCTTCGTAGAACGATGTCTGGCTTGTCAGCAAGTAAAAGCCTTACACCAATGACCGTATGGAAAGTTACAACCGTTGGATATTCCAACATGGAAGTGGGAAGGTATAACCATGAATTTTGTGACCGGTCTGCCGAAGTCAAAAACAGGAAACACTGCAATATGGGTAGTAGTAGACCGTCTCACAAAGTCAGCTCATTTTATACCACTTCCGATTACCTATGGATCGGAAAAATTAGCCCAATTGTATGTCCGTGAGAACATACGTCTGCACGGATGTCGCAGCCCGACTCAGAATAAAGATGACCAAGCCGGTGGGTCCCACGACGTACACAATTTATGATTAACTAAGGAATAGATAACGACCCAGTTATCCAACAAAACCAACATTTGATAAACCGTTCTTAACAAACAACGATACTGGGAGTTGAACTTATTCTTGAACAACATTTCAACGAATATGCTTAACAAGAAATCAATAACATGCTCGACAATTCCAACCAACAATTAGTATCGTACGACCAACGATGCCAAGAGATCAATATCGACAAGAAGTCCATTAGATCAAGAAAACACGATAAAAGAGGGTCGTATGATTTAAAAGATCTCAACAAAGGATTGACAACTTATTTTCAAATTAAAACAAGTTTGCAGCTGAAACCTTAACAAATAACTTTAACGACTTCAAAGTCGAGAACATGCTTCATACTTCAACATATATTTCAAAGTATTGCAGCGGAAAAACATAGGGAATCATATGTATGAAGACATATGACTCAACTCTAGTTTAAACAACTTTCAAAAGACTCAACCAACAAAAGTCCGTCCAAGCACACTCTCATCTTCATCCGAGCTAACCTGCACATTTTAGAAATAACATGCAGGGCTGAGTACGAAGTACTCAGTGGACACATGCCAAAAACATTTGAAAACTTGCTTCTTAGAGCTATAGATTAAACTTGCCATAAAGCATTGCACAAGTAACTTTTTGAAAACAAACTTGTGCTTGCTTAAGCATTTTCTTTTGAAATAAGTGACTGCAGTCAAAATACTCATTAAGTATGAACCATATCTACTATAAATAGTAGTGATGAGAAAGAGGCCTCTTTCTCAATCACTTGTAACTGGTCTATCAGAGAAAGGCTCACGATTACCAATGTAACCGGCCCATCACAGAAAGATTCACGATTACTAATGTGTACACAAATCCCACCTTGCGCGGGACCGAATTCGTCCTTCTTCAGTAGATGATATCATACAAAAACTTAAAACATTTGGCAAGTTAATCAATTTAAAACATCACATATATATAATCATATATATATAGCATTCATCATTTCTTTGTTTAGAAAGCCCACCTGATAACTGAAGCTTTGGAGTTAACCTTTATCGATTCTGAATTCTCGGATTCACACTTCCACTCGATCCTTCATTCGAACTAGAATTCACGAATTCAGAACGAGAATTAACTACTATCGAATAAACGAATTCGATATTCTTAACTTCTAATTTACTTCGAAATTCTACGTCGAAACTCGACGAAACTTGAGAATTTCTAACTTAACTTCTTAAACGCTCTTACTCTATCTTAACTCATCATTAACCAAAATCACACTTAACATATCATACATTAATTACTATTCATATTTTCAAATACGAAACGGATTTGACTCGACAAACGAGCTCTAAAAATTCTCAATTTAAATCTACTTACATCTTTTAACATAATAAACATAATTACTCAATCATATTATCAATCCAGATCACGTACACATATAAACCTTTAACTTAGAAAAATAGCCGAAAAATAGAAAATTCTTAATACTTCATATTTAATTTCTGAAAAATTCCACAATACTTAATTTTTATTGTAGAATTCAAATATGTGATTATTTTCTTGATAAAAATCAAATAATCATTTAATTTCCTTTAATTATTTTAGGCCCTTTTATAAAATTAGGATAAAATATCCAATTTCATTCTAATCAATTCCCAACATCTTATTTTAATTTATAAGCTATATTTATAGCTTAATTACTTAATTTAATTGGATAAAAATCAAAACTCTAATATATATATTTCGATTTTTTTAAAGGAATAGGGTACATTTGCTTATTTCTATCCATTTCAAATTACAACATGCTTAATTAATATTCTAGAGATTAATTGTAAACTCAATTAATCCATTTAAGCTCTAGAATAATTATTTTTAATTTATTTTAAAAGCTGAAAATTTCGAAATTAATGAAATTGAGCTCCAAAAATTCTAACAAAATTCCCACATGCTTAAATAAATATCATAAGCTCAATTCTATCATCAATTTCATCATTCAACATGAAAATCAAAAAGCCCAAATCTTAAGAACCCTAATATTTCAAAAATTCCAAAAATTGGAATAATTATGATTCAATCTATTAATTCAATGCATAAACATACTTAATAACATCATATAAGCTTAATTTAAACATCAATTTAATCAAAGAACATCAAGATAAAAAACCCCTAATTTTAATCATAATTTTCGGCTATAATTAAAAGTCATAGAAGGGTTTTGATTCTTTGATTATTTCCAACATCAAACATGCTTAGAATAATTATCTAAGCTCAATTATTCAATCAATTTGATCATCTAACATCACAATTGAAAAAGCCCTAATTTCCCTTAATTTTCAAAAATAGCTAAATTTAAGGTTAGGGTTTGATTTGAACATGATTTAATGATCTATCATGCATCGTAAGCATGAATTAAACATCATAAATCAAAATCAAGATCATCTACTAATCTTTCTTATTTTTTTTCGAAAAATATGAAAGAATAAAAAGAGATGATTTAACCATGATCTTGAGCTAAAACTTGCACTAAAAACTTATCTTACCTTGATTAATAATTTGGAGATGATTTGATCTTGGATTTGAGCTTAAAAATTGAAGAAAAATGGAAGAATGGTGTGTGAAGGAGCTGTTGTTCTTGCTGCTGTCTTTCACGATGGAAAAGGGAAGAAATGGCTTGCTAATCACACTTAATAGCTACTAACTTAGTCAACATGCTTAGGTCATTGCTTATGCAATAATTAGGATTATTTAATTAGTTAAATGCTTAGTTTAATCAATTAATTACTAACTTGCTAATCATAACTTCATTCTCTAATTTCTTGATTTAGAAAAATCAATTAGGGCATCTCAAACCCTAATATAAATTTTCGGAAGAAAATACCGAAAAACGAATCATTTATGAAATAAATAAGATTATTATTTTTAATAATTAGTTGTTAATAAAATAAATTAAGAAAATTAAATTCATAATTTTCTCAATTAAAAATTATGCATAAATGCACAATTCGATAAACATAAATTCTAATTTGTTTCGATTAACCCGAGACGAAACAAACATAATTATATTCCACTTTTTCGGCACAAATTTGGATTGCCGAATAAAATTATTAAAAAGGGAATTTTTCTTCATCTTCATTCTCTTAATTTAGTTAAAGAAATATTAAGTTTAATTATTCACGAAAACGGGATATTACATTCTCTCCCCCTAAAAATAAATTTCGTCCCGAAATTTGCTTATCACAAGGACAAAGCTCGGGATACCTTTCTTTCATCTTTATCTATCAATTTCAACATTTCTTTTTCTGAGCCATCGGCTCCACTTAATCTTTACTAGCACAATCGATTTAACTTTTTAGCTAATGGATCATTCGATCCAAAATTGGTTCTAGGTTTATCTCAAAACTGAGATCTGGGTCTAAGATTGCTTCTTCTTCTTAAATAACATGGTTGGGATCGAACACGCATTAGCGCAACTAGAATACATTAAACATGCTGTGCGAATTTCTAAAGCTTATCGGTAAACCAGCTTGAACGTAATTTGACCTATCCTTTCCAGGATTTCACACGGTCCTATTTAATGAAACTTAAACTTTCTTTTCTCGCCAAAACTAAGGATTTCTCTCGAAGGTAAACTTTCGGAAAAAACTTTATTTCTGACTTCGAACTCTATTTCTGATATCTGAGTATCAGCATAAAATTTTTGGCTATCTTACTCTTCTTTAACCCGTTGCTTGATTTGGCGAATTATCTTGATGAATTCTTCAACAATATCGGCATCTAATACTTGACTTTCACCTACTTCAACTATATAAAACCAGGGATCGACACTTTTTCCTCAAAGAGCTTCATAAGGGCGTTATGACGATCGACATTTAATAATTGTTGTTGTACGCGAAATTAATGAGAAGAAAAACTTGCTCTCACTGGTCACTTCAATTCAACACAACAGTTCTGAGCATATCTTCCAAATTTGAATTATTCTCTTGAATCGATCATCCATCTGAGGATGAAAGATGATGCTAACATTTAATTTTTTTTTTATATGCTCTCTTAACTTTGTAGGCTTCTCCAAAACAGGAGGTAAACTTAGAATCTTGATCTAACGATCGACTTAGGCATATCGTGCACATGCACAATTTTAAGAACATACAGTTGAGTTAGCTTGTTTCATCCAAGCGTTACTGAGATTGGCATGAAATGAGTAGATTCTGACAATCTGATCAAAATCATCCAAATAGTTGTATCCTCTCTCTTTTGAACTTAGGTAACCTGGTTACAAGTCCATGGTAATATCTGATGGCTTAAACTTTCCCACACGGGTTTGCTCCTTCCGCTTAAGGCGTAGCTACTACGGTTGTTTTTTTTTCCTGGATGACAGGAAATTTTACAACTGTAGTTTCCTATTATTAGCTCGAGCCATCTTCTTTGCCTTACTTAACTCTTTTTCTTGAAAAAGTATTTGAGGTTTTTGAGATTTGCAAAGATCTCACACTTGGCTCCAAACACATAATATTTCAAGATTTTCGGTGCATATACAACTATAGCTCATTAAAATAATAAGTTGGATAATTTATCTTATGAGGTCTGAGTTGTCGTGACACATAAGAAATTATTTTTCCTTCTTGCATCAGGACACTAACTAGTCCATTCTTTGATGCATCCGTAAACACGGTGTAATCCTTGTTTGTTTCTGGTACTGCTAAAACTAGAGAAGTGAATAGTTTTTCTCTTAAACTCTTGGAAACTTTCTTTGCATTCAAAAGACCATTTGAACTTTGATTCTTTCTTCAGAAGAAACATGTCCGAGGGAATTTACTTCTCTTAGCTAAAATTTGCATTTGCTAAATTTGGCATACAACTTCTCAAATATTAGCTTTTCTAAGATAGTTCGGAGACATTCTTTATACTCCGCTTCCCTCTTGAATACATGAGAATATCATCGAAGAAGACCATGATAATTCTATCCCATTATTCATGGAAAACTCGATTTATGAGATCCACGAATACTGTTGGGGCATTTAACAATCCAAATGGCATTACTACAGACTCGTAGTGGTCTTACCTCGTTTGAAACACGGTTTTTGGAATATCTTCTTGATAAATCTTCAGCTGATAACAGCTAAATCTCAAATTAATCTTTGAGAAAACGTTAGCTCCTTAGAGCTGATTTGTCAGATCATCTATCCTTAGCAAAGGATATTTTATTTTCAACTTGTTAAATTCTCGGTAGCTCATACTCATTCTTAGACTTTCGTCTTTCTTCTTGACGAACAAGATTGGCGCTTCCCACGGAAAATACTAGGTTAATAAAACCAAGGTCAAGCAATTCTTTTAACTGAATCTTCAATTCTTACAATTCCTTTGAAACATTATATATATAATTTTGATTTTGGAGTTGAACCAGATTTAAGGTCGATGGTAAACTCCATTTGCCTTGTCTGAAGTAGTCATGTCCAAACTTCAGGAAAAATTTCCTTAAACTTTCGGACTACCGCAACATCATCGATATTCTTCTCTTGATTCTTATCTTTATGGAGATAAACTAAAATATACTTATTCTTCTTTTCTTCTTAACAACTTTCTTGCTTGAATTACCGAAATAATCGGTATATTTTTTTTATTTTTATTTTTTATTTTTTAGTTCTCTCACCATTCCAAAGAATAGGGTTGGCTCTTTTCCAGATTACTGGAAAGAGATCTATCTTTGCTGGCACCAAATGGTGGCAAGGTTCTCGGTTAACTAGTATATCCTCAGAATGATGTCTACATCCATAATCGAAATAGATTTAGGGTTTTAGCTGGCATCATAAGGAAATCTAATCTTAAGTTCCCAAATAGGGCAAACATGCATCACTGAGGTAGATTTACCTACCAAGGTCAATACTCTTAAGCTCTGACTAGCTCACCTTATTTTAAGGCCAAGAGTATCTACGCATGCACTCAATAATTGAATAATGCGATGCACCAGTACCAAATAATTTATATTTGGTACACCTTTGAACTAGCATATATCTATCAGATTACCTTGGTCTCTACCGCTTGTTTTCTAATGAAGAGCGAAAATTCTTTGATGCTATTGAGGTCACTCCTGCTGCGATGGTTGCTACTACTTTGATTGCTGCTGCTGAGGACGGGGCGCTTGGCTCTGGTGCTGTTGCGGCCGTGGAACTTCTTCTATGGCCCTCAGACGCAGGGCTGCTACTGCTATGGTCATCTTCCATCTTTTTCTTGCTGCTTACTTGGGCATTGTTACGGACGAAATCCTTGCGGTCTTGTGCGTCTTAGAGACGATAAATTTTTCCCTACGAAAAAGCGATCTAAACTATTCTAGAGTTAATCGAATGCTGCTGACTTTGTCTTTATTATGGCTTCTTGCTAGATTGACTTCCAGCATTCCACTTTTCTCTTCTCTTAGGATTCTGACCTTCTTTTCCTCTTCGGATTCTGACCTTCGCACGAAGATTGCGGTTTGATGGTTGCTGGAGCTTGAACTTGAAATGGGGAAAGTGCTAGGATTTTGGACTATCTTTTCTGGCTGTAAGGCTAACTCTATAACCAGAGTTCGGCTTAACGCTCATAAGTCAAAACACTTTGACTTACTAGAACTATTCTTTATATTTGGAGTGAGTCCGAGGAAAAAGCTCAGACATTTTCTTGCCTGACTGAATCAACTTGACAAGGACGGGACGAGTTAGGTCAAATTCTTTTTTTTTTTTTACAAACTCTGCCATTGTCTTCTTTCCTTGCTTTAAAATTTACGAACTAGCTTTACTTCTACTTACAAAAGCTTTTCGAAATATCTTTCAAAAAGGCTACTTAAACATCCAAGAGAGATATTTTCGAGCTACTCGGAATAAATCTTCTGGCAAGCTTCCCACCCATAGATTGCTGATTCTTCCAACTGGTACGACATGCATGTGAGACGCTCGTGGTCATCACATCGAATAACCTAAAGATTCGATCTAACGTACAATCTATTTTTCTTCTTCTGATAGATTTCCTCTATCGTCAAAAGTTTGGAAAAATCTGACGAAGAAAAAGTTCTTCGATTCTCCTCTTAGATAGAGAAGATGGGGTAGGTTCTTGTTGCTCTTCTTCTTCTATTCTGATTCTCTCTTTTTTTTTTTTAGAAAGCATTCTAATTAACATGCGCAAGGGTTTAAACGAGATTTGCTTTATTTAAAACATCAATAATTTTACTTGAAAGTTTTAGGCACTTTTACATTTCAAGCTTCATCATAAAAGCATTTACTTCACATAGTAATAGTTCCAATCATAGAACTTAACATGCAAGCAAATCAAATCTCATCATAGCATAATCACTTTCATAACTTAACTCAATAATTAAGCAATAGCACAACAACTTAACTTCATAACTTTTCTTACTCAGTCAACCAATTCGCAAAATACTTAACTTAACTTATAACTCTTGACAAGCAACTTATTTCTTTCATACTTAGCTTATATTCATAAAATTCTCATTCTTCAAACTCTAGCTTCATATTGACAGCTATCCTTCAACTTACTTGATGCTTAACAAAGCATCATAACTTCTTATTTTTCTTAAGCATATAAGAACTCATCAACTGAACTAAATGACTGCTTTTGTCATTTTTTTTTTTTTTTACTCTGGAAAATTTTCCTCTTTGAGATCTTTTCAAGATAATAAATCTATCAACAGAAAAATTATCCTTATCTGAAATGTGATGTTCTAGCATCACACAACATAATAGTGACGATACAGACTACTAATCTGTTACCGAAAAATCTAAGGTCAAATATGCATTATATATTTTATTTAAAACTCACATTTCTGCATTTATACTACTTCTTTCTTTCACGTTCTCGATATTGATGATAATTAAAAAGGTCGACTCTCAATTAGTCGTCCTTGAAATTTTTTTCTTCTTTATTAAACGCATTATCGAAATCTATACTATCGAATTCTACATCATCTTCCTCTACTACTTCTTCTTTGACGATCACATCTCAGCTCAAGGTAAGCTTGACTTTATCTTCAGTGTCCGCAACTGGTGTCAACGAGAAACTAGCCTCTAACTTGACTTCTGGGGGGGAAACACGTTGATGTTAGTTAAACAATCCATCCTTTTAGTTGTTGGATTGCTGTCGAGGTCATTATATTATTATTCTCACGACACAGTGAGAATTATCCCACTTCATGCTCCTTTTTCTAGAACGGAGAAATAGAAGCGAAAGAAAACTTAATATTCGTAGGGCTGAGAATATTAAGAAAACTCGGAAAAAAAAATCACTTATGAACGAAGAGCTAAAATTAAATCAAATCTTAAAATAAAAATTTCTAAGGCCAAAACTGGCGCATTTAACTGGATAAAGAAATTACAGGTTTAATAATCCGAGAAGTAGGTTGGGGAATGAAAGAATCCCAAACCTTAATTAAATCGGATAACTGAGGTTAAATAAACATTAGCTCATGCATTCCTAACAAAACAGAAAGGAATAACATTATCCTGCAATATTAGCTTTATCATATCCCTCTGAGATAATAACTTTATCAATTAATTCTTTTGAGATATTACTTCATCTCAAACTCTTCTAAGATATTACAAGAATGCGGTTAGCGGAAGAAAAGAATAACGAACGACGAACGAAACAAACGAAGAACGAAACGGATGATGAATGAACGGACGGAGAAAAACTGGGCTGACCTGCTCAAGTTCAGCGATCACCCAAGCTCAGCCGGCGCTGAAGCTTTTTGGGCAGCGACCGCTGACTGCTCAGCCAGCGCTGAGTTCCGACGTCGCGTTTTCTTAAGCGAGCGCTGAGTCTATGAGATGGCTGACTTCTCGCCCTGTATTATTTTCAACCATCTCTGACTTTACAGCGGTCTCTCACTTCAATTCATGTATTATTTTTGAGAGATCTCTGAAGTGCAGTCATCTATGACTTTTATGGCTGAAAATTTTCTCCTTCGATCTTTCATGCATTCGACGAATTTTTCACCTTTCAACTCTTAGTTTAACGCTTTTTTTTTAAACTAAACTTTATTTTATTTCAAAATTTTCATTTCTTTATTTCACTTTTAACGAAATAATTTCCGACACAACGATAAAACTCGGAAATTTTCTAAATTGACCGCTTTGGCCATATACTTCTTCTTAATATGAAAAATTTACCTCTTTGAGGACTTTTACAAAAACGAAGGATTTCTATCTACAATAAAAACTCCCTACGTTAACCGTGATATTAGGACATCACGCAAAATATACTTTCTCAGAGCGGAATTCTTCATCGCTACCGGATCTTTAAAAACTTAACATATTATGCATCTTTTAACGAAACCTACTAAACAATCATAAAACTTTAAAACGACAAAGCGTAAATTTGTTCGATTAATAATCTATTAAATTAACGTCACTCTCGAACTCTCTCTCTCTGCTCATCCTCTAATGGATCTTCTTCTTCTTTTTCTTCCTCACCTTCAGACTCGATACTCTCCTCGGCTCTCTCTCCACTTTATCTAACGTCAAACGTACAACACTCACGTCGACCACACCCGAAAGAGATCTAAAACTAGGTTAAAACCCTAGATGACTGAACGGCATACGACGAAAATAAAAATATTCTCCAGTTGCTCCGACCTCCGGGTCAATGGTATTCTCATCACTATCATGGTGACGTGGTCCAGACGTACTCCTCTCACGAAAAACGAAAGAAGCAAGCTGAGTTCCAAAGAAATAATCAAGCTCTGAAGAATTCAAAACTTGAGGAGTATCCAAAGAAGGATCTAATGGAACTATATCAATAGAGGAAGCTGAACCAAGTTGTTCGCCGAAGCAGAAGGCTCGGGAACAGAAGCAAAATATTTGTTAGAGGTGGAGATGAAACATAGCCATTCAACAACGGCTAATAAATAATTGTGTTTTTATCAAAACTATAATCATTAAGATGAGGAGAAAGAACGGTTTCAGGGTTCTCTTGAGGAATGAGAAAAGAAATTGGATAGTCTTGAATATCGAATCCTGCAATCCTGCTCCATCCACTCATCGGGAAGAAGAGGAACCAACTTTACTATTCCGAGAACTCCTAAAATATTACTTTCAATAATATTCATCTAAACACGATGGAAACATCTTAAAAACTTCACTAACGTCTTTGAATAACTTTTACGCATATGCCAAAATTCTCTCATGGCCTCACCACCTCAAGAAGCTAATTCCGCTTTTATACAAGGGTACCATGTTCGTGATACTTTCCAAAGTTAAACATATATGATTGCTTGATTAAATTGAGATTTTTCTAAAAATAATTATATTTTTGTTGGAGACAAAGATGTTGATTTTGATTGAGTTATATGGATGATATGGATGTTGTGTATACATATTTGAGTAGTACATAGCATAAGGGTGAACATATATTTAATTTAGATTTTTCTAAAAATGAAATAAAAACCGTTGGAGACGAACATTTGATATAAATCGAATGAATAATAAAATAGTTTAGAAGTTGTGTTTGCATAATTGGTCACTAGTAAGCAAGATGATTATTGAGTAAATTAATTAGAATTTTCTAAGAATGTTTTATTTTTCGTTGGAGACGAAAAATCGAGAATATATTAAAAGTTGTTTAACATATGATCGTACGGATTACATATTAGTTAATCTAGTAGCTTGATGATCATAATGTATAAGTTTGAGAATTTTCTAAGAATATTTCTCGTTTGATAAGAGACGGATAATAGAGAAAAATTATCGACTAAGTTTTTGTAAGAGAAAAGTAAATGGATATTAGTAGTTATCTATGTTAAGAGCTCGTTGTGTATTTGTTTGAGATTTAACGGACCAACTTTATTTAAAAGTATATTAAAGATTGAAATTATTGAGTAATAGATTAAGTGTTTGATTTCGTGAGTTAAGCATGTTAATATGTTTATGTTAATGTTATAAGACAATGGAAATTGAAAGAAAATGAAAAGGAATTATAGAACTTGGTTTTATAATAAAAGTAAGTAGACGTATTGTTGGATAAGCGAAGAATCGAGCCGTAAAACGTATAATTGGATAAAATGATTTGTATATAAATAATAAGCATGTTTATATATGGTTATAATGATTTTATTAGAATTAATAAAAATATTTTGGAAAATCGACTACGCTCGTCGTTGCTCGATAAAAGTTGTATACATGTTTTGTTTAGAACTTTGGTTGTAGATTTGAGTATGTTGTTGGTTGATGATGAAATGATTAGTTGGTGATTATGTCATTAGATGATTTATTAAGAAATTAATTGTGTAATTAAGTATATTGTGTTTAGTTTGCAAAATATGCTAAGTATGGAATGCCAAACATGGAAATCGAGAAGCATGTTGTTTTGTATGATGGAAAATTAGGGTTTGCATGGCTAGGGTTTGAGTGAAATTAAGGTTTGCATGATAATTCCCGAGCCTTGGGAAACGTGCACCGAGAATTAGGGTTCTTGGATTTTCTGCAGTACTGCCACCTTTTACTCCGTAGGCCATAACTTCTTGCTCATTTAACGAAATTCAGATCCGTAAATTGGGTTGGAAACTAGACATCTGTGGCTTTCTAATGGTACCCTCCCATTCCCTCTTTCCAAGTATTCTGTTATGAAATCCAGTTTGAATCTGCTGTAGCTGTGCAGATTTTTCTAAAAGCTTGTTTCTTTCAAGTTTAATCAATTTATTTTGATTTCTTGGAACCTTCTAGGTCAATTCTTATCATTGACTTCCGATGTGATCTATCCAAGCCTCGAGTAAGAGTCAAGTTGGAAACCAACTTGAAATCTCTTAAGATCCGTTTTATTAATAATCTATTAATTTAATGCCAAAGCCTAAAGATTAATCAAGTTATCAAGTCTGTTATCGTATTGTTTCCCTCTCGATCTTTTTCTAAGATTTGATTATTTACTATTAAAGGATGACATTGTACATAGAAGAAAGGACGGAAGACTGAAGCTTGGTTTCCGTTCTGTAAACCGTTAAGGTGGACTTTTCTATTATACAAATAAAATGTGGCTATTCTATTTACTGAATAACTCGAGCTTTGCACTGTTTTTCTTACCGCTTTAAAAAGCATCACTACTAGAAATTCGTTGATACATAACGGTGCATACATAACGGTTATTTTAAGAAATCGTTATATATGTGCGTCTTTGGACTAATGATAACGGTTATTGGGAAAACCCGTTATCTATGAGCATGAGCCTGTTACGATACGTAACGGGTATAAGCAAAACGTTATGTAAGAGTGTAATTTTATTATCTAACACATAACGGTTTTATGTTAACCGATAAGAATGCATGTTTTATTAATATTATATAATTTTATTTACATTTTCATTTTTATATAATTATTTAAGAAAATAAAATAAAATTCCCAAACTTCATCTCTCCCTCTGTCACAATTAACTCTCTCCCGCTCTCGTAAATCTCACCCCTCTCTCTCGGCTATCACTCTCCGTCTCCGGCCAAGATTCCGGCGTCCCACCGTTGCACTCTCTTTGCAGTAAGATCACATTCCTCTTAGTTCGATAAATTGCTTATACTCTCTATTTTTATATTTTGTTGGGTCAATAAAGCAAAATACTTTTCTCTGCTTTTTTCTCTAGAAATTTATGCATACATAATACTGGACGAGCTGCGTTAAAGAGGTACATTCTGGCCAAATGGTTCTATGATTAGTTGAAGCCATTGGTGAGTATAATTAAAGTTGTGAGGATATGATTAGAGTTATGAGAATTTCGATTTTGCCTCATTAGTCTTAACGCTCCAAGAATTCCACTTCCTCCAACACTTCTGTGAAAGGTAACATCTACTTAATTGTATTTTTCCACCTGATTCTTGCTGGTATCTTGAAATTTTGGCAATATGAGTTTGATATTTAGTTGTGGATTTAAAATGACTTATGTCCATCCATTTCTATTTAGTTGTCCCAAATATTCAGTCTAGGATTTTGCCAAAGGAGAATAAAATCTACCAACATAGCACAAGACTAATTTCCTTGGTATAATTTTCGCATTGAGACAAACAGCATATGCATCATTTGGGTTTGTAGTCACAAACTAATGGAATAATTCTAGTTGTCACAGAAAATGTATAACACGAGGTTGTACCGAGGTTAAGACTCGATTACTTCTGAATTCATTGGAAAACCATGTTACTGTATTGCTTTTTTCTTTATCGTCTATCGAAAAGATTGTAGGATTCTAAATTATATCACGAGATAACTTCATTTTTGTGGTTTTTTGTTAACGTGTGCCCATGCTAATAATTCATAATAAATCAAATTCTTATTTATTTGTACATTAATGTCACATTTGCCTTGTTATCTATCTACAACCTTCAAGAGATGATTCCCTTAAACGCTGGAAATATATTTGGAGCTGAAGATAGCCGCCCAGTTTCAAAATGGGAAAATTTAATACGTGAACATAAGCCTGTTATGATGTGTGAAATCTTTATAATTCTAATTTGGATTGATGTTTAGGACTTCGTTATGAAAATAGGCGATGCGGGTATAACTCAAGCCGAAAAGCTCCTTGCTTTGTAGCATGGCAAGTGGGGGCAAAGTGTCGATCCTGTATTTGATGAGCTGCTATACTAGAGGTAGTTTGAGAATATATATTAAACATGCTTCAGATCAATGTCCATATAATTCTTACTGTCATGAATGATTGCATAATGTATGTTATTGATCAATTTAATATACTTGTGTTGTTGAGATTGGTGTGGTTTTGAGGTTGTTGTGTTGTTGAGATTTCTAGTATGTCGTACACATTAACTATTAATTGATTCGTGTGATGGATTGTGATTAGTGTTGTTTCATTTGTAGAACTCGGCCCTACATCAACATCAAAGGGAATTGTGTCAAAGGGGCTTACCTCATGATTTGCGAAGAGTTTGCAAATGGATGTACTTGTAATATGTATTAACACTTTATTTACATATTTTCATGTTTTGGAAGATAGCTAGATCTCAAAAAATAGAAACATGTAGCATTTTGACTATTATGTAGAATGTTTGAATGATATAAAATATGTACACCTTGTTTTGATGGTAATATATATATCATTATGTTATTTTAGAAATTATTATTTATTCATTTTTTGAAATTAAAAACAGGAAAATTGGAAAAATATAAAATAAATAATGTTGAAATGTAACTAAAAACATAACGGTTAAGAAACCGTTATCACAAGCACTACGCAACCGTTATCTATAAGAAGTAAAGATAATGGTTATAAACCGTTATGTAAAATTTCAAAAAGCGTTATCTATGAAGAAAATATACAACACATTAAGTGCATTTTATAACGGCTAATAATCGTTATGTATATCATCCATAGATAACGGTTTCTGGAGCGTTATATATTTCTGTAACCGTTATGTATAAGTACAATGCATAACGGTTATTAACCGTTATGTATGAGCGTACTTTTTATATCACTACTTTATATAACGGTTTTTTGTGCTCATACATAACGGATAATATCAATATCCGTTATGTATGAGCGGATTTGTAGTAGTGCATGTTTTAAAGTGATTATCTTGGCATAAAAGAATTTGTTTTGTGAGTTTTATTATGCCTATCTGAGTTGGTTCGCCAACTAGAAATCGA
The DNA here is from genome assembly GCA_031470985.1 of Agastache rugosa. Lineage (NCBI taxonomy): Eukaryota > Viridiplantae > Streptophyta > Magnoliopsida > Lamiales > Lamiaceae > Agastache > Agastache rugosa. Next base: position 11,497,624 of record CM062607.1, read on the forward strand.
TCGGATTCTGAGTTAGCCAAGAGGGTGCTTTCCAGAATTAGTGTACACGGTAGCCGGTGTGTGTGGTACTCTGTTGAGGGGTAGCCAGCCACGGTGAGGAGCGACTGCGGAAGAGTGCATTCTTCCCCGGCGTTATTCAGATTTGGTCATATTGAATTAAAGTAAGAAAATGCTTGCAAGCGATTATGAATAGAAGTTTTAGTAAGCACGGGCCTTTAATGAAAAACCCCGTTGTATTACTGTTGAGATGCCGGATAAATCCGTTAAATCTATTATATGTTTTTGGCATGTGTTCATTAAGTTCTTTGTACTTAGCCCTGTATATGTTTTTAAATATGCAGGTTGAGTGACGGGTGACTGCGGGAGTTGAGTACGTGGTTGTAAATCATCGAATAAAGCTAGTTGAGTCTCGATTTCACATCTTCATATGTGGAGTCAATCTACGTCTTTTTCCGCTGCAAACACTCTAATATGTTATAACACTTTATGTTTAAGTATTTTGTACCTTGAAACTTGAAACAACTTGTTACTTCTCTATCGAGAAATCATTCGAGATTATCTCAAATTATATAATCAAAGTTCACTTCTACGAATTTCCTTGATGATTGAAGATTTATTCTTCATTTATTTATTAATCCCTTTTCTTCCCCGCTTCTTAATTTTAACCCCTAGTCGCACCCCGGCTTAGGCGTCCTTCGAGATTTGGGGCTGTGACAATAATAGTGCGTCAATGAGTGAGAGCAAAGTCAAATGGACAACTTGAAATTAACGGTCCTGCTCATCACATGATATCCAATTAATTGTACGCAAAAATGAGTGAGAGCAAAGTCAAATGGACAACTTGAATTGAACGGTCCTGCTCAATCACATAATATCAAATAAACATACGGCAAGTCACGTGATATTAAATAGGACAAACTCAAGTCAAAGCATAAAGCTAAATAAGATCCCAGACCTTAATTTCGCTTGAAAAGTGAATCGAGCAACTCAAACGGAGTCTAATGTCATAGTCGCGCCGCACCTAGAGATTTAATAAATTTAAAATCTATAAACAAATGTCCGATATTTTAATGCATATGAATTTTAATTTTTTATAATCTAATATATATGATATGCATGTACATTAGATCACACGGTTCACTGTTTCTAAATAAAAATTTGGATTTCTAAATTTTCTTAAGAAAATTTACTAGTGATCTAGTTAATAATAAAGTATAGGAAATAAAATAACATAAAAAGATATAAAATGAAAATATGAATAAAGAAATAAAATTCTAACTTTAAAAATTAACTAATTTTCTTGATCTCTGCTATCCCTCTCGACTATATCACCATTTACAAAAATTAATTCAACCAACAACAACTTAAACTTTCTCCCAAATCTCTTGCTAGTTGGATCTCTATTCATATTCGAAATTTCAAATTATACAACCTCTAAACCTTAGTATCCAACTTAAAACACATATATCCTAATTCCTCTTTTTGTGAATTATTCTATGTACAAGTATTAATTAGAGTTTCAGTAGATGAAATAAATTTAATTATGCTTGTGATGTGCAAGATGAATGCGTATGTTTGTAAAACTTCCATGCTTAACTAGTTATTTTGTAAAGTAAATTGTCAAAAGAATATAAAAGAAATTACCTTAAAATTGAACTCACTTCAGTTACCAAACCGATCAAGAATTCCTAAACAAATCAGTTTTAAAATAATTTCAGAATTTGTAAACTTTTGAAAAATTAAAGAACAAAGAAATAAGAAAATTTGAGAAAGAACCGATCGATACCTGGAACAATTTCTATAGATGCGTATGAAAAATCTAATTTTAAAACTGAATCTTGCTTTTATAGTAAAAGATAGAGGATTAACTACTATTATCTTGATTCCTATATTTCCTCTCACTTCTATACGTGGGGAAACTACATGATAACCACAATTTGTTTTTAATAAACAATATATATATAATATAATTAAGAAGATAAATTTATAAATCAAATAAGGCACTTTAAATCCCTTTTGCTCTATCCCAAATTCGAAAACAAAAGGTATTTAAATATTAATACTAATATTTCATGAAATTATGTATGCACATGCATGTGTTGTCACAGCCCCAAATCCTGAAGGACGGCTAAGCCGGGGTGCGACTAGGGATTGGAATTAAGGAGCGGGGAAGAAAGGGGATTAATGAATAAACGATGAATAGATCTTGATCGATCAATGATATAAACTGAAAGTACTTTGATTATTTAAGAGGAAGACAATCTCGAAGGATTGTTCGACATAGAAGCTTAGTACTATTTAGGGTGTAAAGTATGGAATACTTAAATAAAAAAAAATGTTATAACAAAAAGAGTGTCTTGCAGCGGAAAAAGACGTAGATTGATTCCACATATGAAGATGTGAAATCAGGGCTCGACTAGCTTTATTTGATTATTTATAACCACTCAAACTTCCTCCATCGCCGCCACTCAACCTGCATATTTATAAACATATACAGGGCTAAGTACAAAGTACTTAGTGAACACATGTCAAAACATCATAACTTTAATAGATTAATCATGCATCTCCAAAAGTAACACACAAGGGTTTTTCAATAAAAACCTGTGTTTACTAAACCTTTTCTTTTTCGTACTTGTACAAGATTTTCATCTCAATTCATCAAAACCATATCTGAAACAACACCGGGGAAGAAGGCCTTCTTCCGCGAACGAAACTCACCAAGGCGGGTTACTCCTCAACAGAGACCACAACCTCAGCTAATGTGTACACTAACTCAGAATCCGATCGATTTTTCTAGTTGGCGAACCAACTCAGATAGGTAAAAGAGAATTCACAAAAACAATTCTTTTATGCATGATAATCACTTTAAAACATCCTTTTTAAAGCGGTAAGAAAAACAGAGCAAAACTCGAGTTATTCAGTAAATAGAATTGCCACATTTTATTTGTATAATAGAAAAGCCCACCTTATTGAAATACAGAACTTGTCGATAAAGCTTCCTTCTTCCGTCCTTTCTCCTACTCGCGAAATTCACCTTTAATCACAAACAATTAAGTTTAGCGAAACGATCGAGTCGAAAATCAATACTACTAAAGGACTTGATTAGAAATCAAGTTTTAGAGCTTTGAATTTAACTAAGTCTTTAGTTAAAAAGGATTCCTTCTAAATCTCTATCTCGATTTTATACGATGCTAAACTTAATTAAAATAAAATATTTAACGAATCAATTAAACGTTCTAATTTTATTGGGCATCGAGAATATTAAACGGGTTTATGAATTAAGGCCGTTTTAATACGGGACGATAACTTAATTCGATATTCAGTATCTCCTTAATTAAAATCTGCCATCCAATTTAATTAATTAACTCAGGCCCAAAATTTCGGCCTATTCAATTAATTAAATTCGGCCCAGTTGATTACCAATGTCCAGCCCAGAAAATTAATTTGTAGCTCATCTCTTATAAAACAATTTGGCCCAGGTACAAATTATAACCCAAGCCCAATTTTAATTAAATCCTTAATTCCTTTTTTTTTCTTAAACAACAGGTTTCTCTCTCTCTCTCAAAACCTCTCTCTCGCTCTCTCAACCTGCTCTCCCTTTTCTCTCTCTTTATCGAAACCAAACCGTTGCAGCTCCGCCGCCATTCTCCTTCTTTTCCGGCGAGGGTTCGCCGGTCGCTGCACCTTCTCACCGTCGCCGGCGCCTCCTCTCTCCATCCCTCTCTCTCATCTTTCTTCCTTCTTGGTCTCGTTTCTCTCTCTAACCAACGGCAGCAGCAGTAGCACGACAGCTGCATCTTCTCCGGCGAACCTCACCGTTCGCCGCCTTCGTTCCGTCATCGTTGTCTCAATTTCATCTTTCACTCAAAACCCCAGTAAAAAGCCCCAATTTTTAACCCAGATCCCCAAAATCGAAAATCCTAATTTCTTTTTTCTCCTCTCAATTCCGGCAACCCTACCGTGCTCCTAACGGCGGTGTTCGGACAGTAGTAGCCGCTGTCGCTGCCATTAGCAGGCGACCGCGCCACCTCTGTCTCGACGGAACCCTTCGGGTTCCTCGACCGCCTTCATCGTTGTCTGCGCCGCAGACTAAAACGTCGCCTTCCTCTCTTTCGCCAAACGGGCAGTAGCCCGGAGAAGCTGCCGCCGTCGCGGCGTGTCACCACTACCATGGTAAACTCTCTGCCGTTCATCCTCTTATTTCTTATTTAATCGTTAATTTCAGATTTTAAGATTTTGATTTTAGTTTTAAATTTTAAATCTCTCTCTTTTCTTTTAAAACCGGCAGTGATTGCCGTTCTTTTGTGCAAACTGGATTATGGTTGCTTTACTTAGGTTGATGATCATGCTTGTGCTTATTGAAAGATATAATAGGTTATTCTTTTATTTCAAATATACTTGCTAAATCATTTTAATTGTGTTTCTTATTTTGCAAATGTGTGAAATTAAATTTAATCGAGCTTTGATATAGTCTAAGTCGCGCCCCTAGACATGAAATCTAATTTAATTAGTCAATTCAATTCTTATTACATTGTTTCGTTTAGAAAGATATTTAAAATTTATTTCTTTAATTAAACACATGTAATACCCCAATTTTTCTAATCTCACATTTAATTAATTTTATATAATTAATTACGGCTTTTGCAGCCTTAAGTTGTTTTAACCGAATATTCTTAAATTTCAGAGTCGAGTATCAAAACGAAATACGTTATCAATTTCGTATTTTGATAAAGCCTTATTTTATTTATTGGTCGTATTTCAGTAATAGCAAGATTAAAAAATTTATTTCATTTTTTTTGAACAGATAATAATTATAATTACTTATCGCCAATCGAGTCCTTCGTAAATGAAGACTTGATAATTATATATAGTGGGCCGAGTTATATCTTTGTGATTTGGGCCCGAACCTTTTCTTTTATTTAGTAGCCATTGAGCTTAAATATAAATTTAAGCACATCTTGTTAAATAAATAAAAGCCCAAATTGAAGCCCAAACTTTAAAAATATTTAAAAGCCTATTTGAGGCCCATAAATCAACCAGGAATTGAAAGTCAAAATATCTAATTACCAGCTATGAATTCCAATTCCATCTGATAAGACGAAATCTGTAGTGAATCTCTTAATTTCAACCTTGTCAGATAGCTGATCGTTACATCATTACGGATGTAATTACCAGCAATAACAAAAGCTTAAATACATAACCTTCTCTTACCTCTCACATCCAAAACACAATACACACAGCAAAGTAAAGGAAGAGGAACCTGTACTGGGATTTTGCAGTCACAAGATTCAACATTTCAATTCATTCGCAAACCATCCATCCACTCATCAACCCAGCTAGTAAGTTTATACAGCTCAAAATCCAATTTCTATGCAATGAAAACCCTATTTTCTTTTCTTAAAAGAAAACTTCAAACTGAAATCATATCAAATAAAAGAATAACCTATTATATCTTTCAATAAGCACAAGCATGATCATCAACCTAAGTAAAGCAACCACAATCCAGTTTGCACAAAAGAACGGCAATCACGGCCGGTTTTAAAAGAAAAGAGAGAGATTTAAAATTTAAAACTAAAATCAAAATCTTAAAATCTGAAATTAACAATTAAATAAGAAATAAGAGGATGAACGACTGTAGTATCCCGTCTTTCTTAAGTAATTAAAATAATTAATCTAATAAGAAAGACAAGAATTTTAGTAAAATAAAAATTTTCTTTCCGAAAATTTTACCCGGCAGATATATTCTACCGGAAAAATGAGTTTTAATTAATTGTTATCGTCTCGGATAATCCGAAACGAAGAAGTTTTTACATTTATCAATAGATGATAAATGTTTAGTCATTAATTGACTAAAAGAAGAATTTAATTTAATTACATGAAATTTTACGTAATTTATCGCTTAAAAATTTAGTTTCGGTCGATTTGAAAATTCTTTGAATCTCCGATTCTTTCTGTGAAATTTTTATCTAAGGTTCGTGAAACCTTAATCTTAATTACTGTGTTGAGAAATTAAGAGTTTATTGGAGGGTTCGTCGTTGTTAATTAATTGAGTCGAGGAAGTGATTAAACAAATAACAAAACTTAACAATTAAGTTAAATTAAAATAACAACCCTAGGCTACCCTAACCTATGTGTGTAACATGCATATAGTCTACTCTCACTCTCCCTCACTCACCACACGCACACACACAACAACTAGCAGCCATCTCTCTCTTAATCTCTTCTCTCTCTCGATCTCTTCTCTCTCAATACACACACTCACACACACTTAAGAACACCATCTTTGATCTTCAAGCTCAAGGTTACAAGTTCTAGCAATCCTCTCAAGTAGTCAAGTAAGCTTAGAATTCTTCTCTTCCAAGCTCTTGATCCATGTCTATGGTGGAAGAATTATATATATATATATATATGTGTCGAAAATTGGGAGAAATTGTAGAAATGATTAGTTAATCTTCATGTCTTAATATTATGCTTATATAGTGATTATATGATCATTGGTATGATTAAATAAAGCATGAAGAACCCTAACCCTAGTTCTATCATTTTCGAAATTTATGAAGAAAATGTTAAGTTTTGATTCATGCATTATTTGATGTATTGATCTTCATGAATTGTGCTTATAATAAGCTTAAAAGATCAAATATGTAATTAGATTTAAATAAGAGAAACCCTAGATCATGATTCAGAAATTTTCGAAAATGAGAAGAAAATGGGAAATAATGAATGCATGAATTATATGATTAATTTGATGTTAATTATGAGCTTAGTTAAGAATTCTAAGAATATTTCATGTTTGAATTAATCATGAATTCACAATTTTTCCATTTCTTATAGGAATAACCGAAAATATAAAGATGGAAATTAGGATTGTGATGGTGATGTTATATGATATAGTTAATAGATAATGTGATGATGTATGAGATTAATGAATTAAATTAGATCAATATAAAATCAAATGTAAGTATGATTAACCCTAGAAACCCTAGAAAAATCGAATTAGGGTTCCTAAATTAGGGTTGGAAGATAAATACTTAATTGAATGAAATTAAATGAAGAAATGAGCTTAAGATGATAATTAAGTATATTAGAAATTAAAAAGAAGAGAAAATAATTAAAGAAATATTAATTTTAATATAACTGAAAATTTAAAATAAAATAAATAAAATATTAATAAAATTTTAATTAAGAAATTAATTTCATTTATAAACTTCTTAATAAAAATTTAGTGTTACATGATTTTCTGGAAATTTAATTCAGAATATTAAAGATTTTCTATTTTTGGATGATTTTCTCGATTTGGGAGTTATATGTTTAATTGAGTTAATGTGTGTATTTAAAGTATAATTATGTCTGATATGATGAAATAAGTACGTGGAATTAATTTGAGAATTTTCTGAATCCGTTAGATGGATTAAAATCGATTTAGTCGGTTATGATGAATAGTAATTTATAAATATTAATGTTGTATGAGATTTGATTGGTGTTGATGCTTAATGAGGAATTTAGATAGATTAAGATAGATTAAGAACGTTTGAAAAGTAAGATAGGAATTCTCGAATTTCGTCGAGTTACGGCGTAAAAATTCGAATAGAATTTCGTTAAGATTATCGAAGTCGTTAGTCGATAGAAGCTCTCATTCTAAAATCATTATTCCGTTTCAATTAAAGGAGCAAACGGAAGCGGGAGCAGAAACGTGAAGTAAAAGGATTACAAGCGCTAGAGTTTAAAGTAAAGCTTAAGTATATCAGGTGGGCTTTCTAAACTAAAATATGTGAAAAACATGATATCGTATGTTTTACAAAACTTTGATACTTGCCAAATGATTTTAAAAATGTTTAAGCATGTTACCATCTACTTCAGAAAGACGAATTCGGTTCTACGCAAGATGGAATCTGTGTACACATTGGTAATCGTGCGCATTTCTTTGATAGACCGGTTATACGTAACCGTGAGTCTTTCGTTGATATGCCGATTACAAGTGATTGAGAAAGAAGCCTCTTTCTCATCACCATTATTTATTGTAGATATGGTTCATACTATTATAATTGTCTGCAGACAAATGAGTTTTGAAAAGAAAATATTTTTATCATTTTACGAGTTGTTTTTTCAGAAAATCCTCGTATTATGTTTCTGGCAAGTTTTCATATATAGCTGTATTCAGCAAAGTTTTCAAATGTTTTCGGCATGTGTTCACTGAGTACGTAGTACTCAGCCTTGCATGTTATTTCTAAAACGTGCAGGTTAGCAGGGATGTAGATGACGAGAGCTGGATGGACGTCGGTTGTTGTTAATATTTTGATAAATAAAGAGCCTAGATTATATGTCTTCATACATATAATCTCTCGTATTCCGCTGTCATGTTAAGATGTTTTATTATACTATAACGGTGTTTTAAAATTCTGAATTCTAGAATTAAACTATGATGAAGTCGTTTAAACCCTAGAGTCGAACTATGTTTTGATAGTCGAACTCTTATTGTCAAAGTTTGCTTGAAACCTAGTCTTGATATGTATAAAGGTTAATCATCTGTTCCATGAAGCTTTGTCGAACTTGAAATAGTTTTTCCTTGTCATGCTTTCTTGATCCTCAAGTCAACTCGTCATCTTCTTGATCAATGTCGATTATTTGGTTGATCAGGTCTATTTATTTCCAACATGTTAACTTCTTGGTCACTATTGATTATTTGGTTGATCAGGTCTTTTAATTTCGAGTGATTTGAGTTAAGTTATTCGATATGTATGTCGTTATTGAAATCTGTTGATCGTCTCGAGTTATGCATGTCGTGATTATTCAGAATTTTTGAACTTTATTGATTATGAATGCCCTTTGTTATTCCAACGATAGCCGGGTCGCTATCTTTATTCTTTTGTTAATCATAAATTGTGTAAGTCGTGGGACCTACCGGCCTTGACATATAATATCGAGGTTCGGGCTGCGACAGAGTGGTATCAGAGCAATGTTTTCTGCTCTGATTATAATCATTCAAGTCTAGTTGAAACCCTAAATTTGATTAGAGCAATATATTTTCTGCTCTAAAAGTGTTATTTTGAAAGTCTAGTCTGGTTTGAATTCCTAGACTAGTCAAGTTTTTAACAACAACTGAAGTCCAGCACCTTTCATCTCATCCAGCTATCCAGGTACAAATTTCAAACGTTTTAGATTTAAGAGGTTGAAAGTTGAAGTGTATATATATATTTGTTGTGTTTGAATCTCTAATGCGATTGGTTGTTGGTGATCGATCATAAGCGAGATGATGGATCAGTTGTGCAAGCAAGTTGAGTATTTATCTGTGGAATGTAACATGAGCCCGGAACACCCTTTTGGGAGCGACATTGAGTATGTTGAGACAGTGGATTCTCAAAACTATTCGTAATTTCGAGTTAGCTAATTATTTAAATTTTCTTTTATAGGATGTCCAACTCTAGAAGAGTAGCAGCGATGATTGAATTTCATCACATACATATGAGCTACACAGAAACCCTAGCAGAGTTCTTAGCTCGGTTTCATAGGGTATGGATGGACATCCATGAATCAAATATATCGGGAATTATTGGTATAGTTAGGCTAGTTCCTTTGCTTCCTGAGGATTGGCAGGGATGAGCGGCGTCAATTGCCCCAAGGTACGTCACTCTGCAATACTGGGATGGTGTTTTGTTCGGAGATTGTAGAGCGTTCATTTCTGCAATCAGTACTCAATATATGTGTTTTTCGTACCCACCTCCTTGAACATATCAGCCGTTGATTCCTGTTGGTGAGTTTGGTTTACAACATCTCATGCCCCAAGATTACCCTATCTTTGATCAGAATCCTCCGGAAAATCCCGAACCTATTGCTTCTCCCATCCATGAAAATAATGGATTTGATGTTAACTCCTTTCTTGCTGACCCATTAGTAAATGGCAATGTTGCATCTCCCTCTCGTTCTGAAACTTTGATCTTCACTCCTGAGCCTTCCGTTCAGCCTAACGGAGTAGCCTCAGCTTCTTTTGTTGAGGAAGTTCCAAATGATCCTTCCGTTGAAACATTGCAAGCTTTGAATTCTTCAGAGCTTGATGCCATAGTTGGAACCCAGCCTATTCTATTTGACCCTAACGTGGCTAGCACTTCTGGACCACGTCACTATGATAGTGACGAGGAAAACGTTGATCCAGAGGTTGGACCAACCGAAGGATATTTCCATCTCCGTCGAATACCGTTTACCCATTTAAGTTTTCAGCCTAGCTTTAGGCCTTCGCCGGGAGAGGATATTACTCATGCCCCTCGTGTGACTTTGGACGGAGTGGAGAGAGCAGAGGAGAGTACGGAAACGGAAGAAGAAGATCCAAGTGAGGAAGATCCGAGAGATGACGAAGAAGAGAAAGAGGAAGAGGATCCGTCGGAGGACGAGCAGTGAAGAAAAAGAAGGGTGGTTGAAAGAAGTTTGATAATAATTAACGAAAAGGAAGATAATGTAAATATAATGTAATAAAATAGATAATCAAACAACTTGTACGGTTATCGGTTATTGTAAATAAGCTCTCGTACATAGAAGCATAATATGATAGTATAACGAATCGGAGGCGACGTAGAATTCCGCTCCGATAAAATATTTTGCGTGATGTTAGAAAAATCACGACTAATGTAGGGAATTTTTGATGTAAATAATTCCCTAACTTTTGTAAAAGTCCTCGAAGAGGCAAATTTTCCCGTTAAGTGAAGAAGTACGGCCAATGAAGTCGTTTTGATAATTTTTCGAGATACAATAAATTTCCGTTGTTTAATTTTAGTTTAATGATCTTAAGAAGAAAGGAAGAAGCGAGAAAGGTGAAGTCAAGAAAACATTATACTAACTAAAATGAAGCGTTATCGAAGAAATAAAACGTCGGAAAATGAGTATAGTGGAAGAAAAACTCATCAAACGCATGAAAAACGGAAGAAAACACATTCAGAAAAAGTTCCAACGCTCGTTGGAAGGAAAACCCCGAAAATGATTTCAGCGCTCGCCGGAATTTCCAGCGATCGTCGGAATTCCAGCGCCGGCTGGAATCCAGCAACCGCTGGAATGGTGAACTCAACGCTGGCGGCAGCTCAACGCCCGCTAAGTCAGGAAGGGCTAAACTGGGGATTGAAGACAGCAGCGGCTGCACGATTCCAGCGCCAGCAGCAACTCAACGCTCGCCGGAAGTCCAACGCTCGCTGCAACTCGCCGCTCGTTGGAGCAGAAAAGCCAAAGTTGATTCCAGCGCTCGCTGGAATCCCAACGGTCGCCGGAAGCCAGCGGCGGCTGGAAACCAGCGGTCGCTGGAGAGCAGAACAGCAGCGGCAGATGGCGGCAGCTTGGTGGTGCGATTTCGGCAGAAGACAGCAGCGGTGGAGGATGTTTCAAGCAACATTCAGTCAAAATTTTTTTTACGCCACCGTGTGATGGCTGTGAGATGGAAAACGACTGTAGTTAAGGCCGGAGGAAACGAGTCAAATACCTCGTTGTAATTCGTTACGTTTTTCGTTTATTCCATTATTCATTTTCTTCTTTCGCTAATCTCATATTAGTAGAAGAGTTTTAAATCAAATTTAGATAATAAATAAGAAGTTAGTAAGTAGAAGAAAGTCGAATCAAAATTCGAATAAAGGAATTTTCTTTTTCCTCATACGACTTTGAGACGTTGAATGACAAAGATGGCGTGCGGAATTGTTCGATCCATTGCCGAATGACTTTATTTATTTTATAGTTCGTTCTGTTCTTCGTTAATTCGTTAGCTCCGTATTTCGTTCGCCGTTCGTTATTTTACCATCGTTAGTTTAATTCTTAGTTATTTAATTTATGTTTTTCTAATTCATTAGCTATACATTTTTATGATTTAAGAAAAAGTTTGAGATGAAGTAAATCACCTCAAAATCAATTAAGATGAAGTTTATGTATCAAGATGATATTATTCATTCTTGATTTATAAAGAATGTACGAGTTAATTAAATTTAGCAGAATAATATAATAAATAATTATTACTTAATTTATATATATTAAAGTAAAAATCGATAATAAAAAAAATATGAATCGTTTGATTCATTGGTGATGATGAGTGTGAATTATTTAATTCACTAAGTTTATGATGAAGTTAATATAAGATATTATTCCTTTTATGAAAAGAGTGTGAAAACTAAATTTAGCAAGGATAATTATGAAAATTAATTGTTCTTGAATTATTTTATGATTAAAGATTATAGAAATTTTATATGAGTGAATCGTTTATTCATTATTTATGACAAGAATGAATTGTTTAATTTCTTCATGATGATGAGAAATTAAAACGTTGATTTACAATGTATGCTGATATGAGTAAATCTTGGATTTACTACATTCTATGAGTATGATATATGTGATTGAAATTTTTGATAAAAATGAATCGTGTAATTCATTAGAAGTATGATGAGCATACTATGCATTGATGAGGTGGTTAAGGAAAAATTTTCTAAGTTCTAAAACCTAAGAAAATTTATTTCCTTTAAAATAAATTTAATGAAAGAAGAATCCTTTTTATTAGAGAATAGATTTTCGTTAGAAAGAAAGAATAATTCGAATGAAAATCCTGGTTAATCAGAAAATGCCGCCAAGAGGTAGACCAAGAGGTAGAGGTCGTGGAAGAATTGAGGACAATGAACCAGAAAGAGCACCTACCCCACCTCCTCCTCAGCTCGATAGGAGAATTGAAGAATTATTTTTGCGGCAAAATCCCCCAACTCTCGATGGCAAAGGAAATCCTTCGGAAGCCGAAGAATGGATTCGTTCGTTAGAAAGAATTTTCCGTTTCCTTCGTTGTACGGATCAAGAACGTCTTACATGCATGTCGTACCAGCTTAAAGGTTCTGCAGATTACTGGTGGGAAGTTCGTCAAAGGGCATACACTCCTGAGTAATTGGAAAATCTAACATGGGAACAATTCAAGGATGCATTGTTCGAAAAATTCATTCCTCGAAGTTATCGAAAGCAGAAGGAGAATGAGTTTACTAATCTCAAGCAAGAAAAGAAGTCGGTATCTGAGTATGATAGAGAATTTTGCGATCTATCACGTTTTGCTCAAGACAAGGTGGACACAGACGAGAAAATGGCTGAACTTTTCCGAACAGGTCTTCGACAAGAAATAAGAATCGTTCTGGCCAGTCAAAGTGCATTGTCATATGCCGAAACTTTAAATAGAGCTCTGGATATGGAATTGGCTATGCAGCCAGATAAGTCTTCTCAGACTTCAGTAACCACGCAAGTTCAAGCTCCAGCGACAGTGGCAAATCCGCAGTCGTCCAATCAAAGTCAGAAATGAAAATGGAATTTCGGAAGTCAATCTTATAAGAAGCCCTAGCAAGGACAGCAAGGACAACAACGTCAGCAACATCAACAATTTAATCAAGGACGATTCAAGCAACCTTTCGTCAATCAAGGCAGTTCGTCTCAAACTTATCAAGGAATGTCTCCATGTTCCAAGTGTGGCAAGATGCATCAAGGGATATGCAAGGCTGGAAGTAATAGATGCTATACTTGTGGTCAAGTTGGTCATTATTCGTATCAGTGCCCAACTAAACTACAAGGAGCAGGAGGAAGTAGACCAACTCAGAACCCACCTCAGAGATTGAAGGCAATAGAAGTTGTTCCTCAGCAACGGCAGCATCAACGAAATCGCCAAGGGCAGCGATTCCAACCAAAGCAAAAGCAACCCCAGCAACTGAGAATGGAACCCCAGCAGCAATATCAAAGGGTTTTTGCTCTTGATTAGAAGCCGTTCGACAAAGATCAAAGAAATTTTACAGGTATGGGTCAATTAAATGGCGTACCTGTTATAATTTTATTTGATACTGGTGCATCGCATTCATTTATATTAGATGCATGCGTAGATAATCTTGGTCTTAAAGTAGAACGTGCTAGTCAAGACTTGAGAGTAACTACACCGTTAGGTAAATCTACCTCAATTACTCGCATCTGTCCTAATATAAAGTTTGAATTAGGATCTCTCAAGATGTTAGCGAAAACCCTAAATTTAATTAAAATGTGGGATGTAGATATTATTTTGGGAATGGATTGGTTGACCGAGAATTTTGCAAACATTCAATGCAAACAAAGACAGATTTCATTTCATATACCTGGTCAGGAACCAACTCTATTTTTCGGAATAGAAAGAAGTTGTAAGAAATCGCCGATTATCTCGGCAGTTCAAGCAAAGAGATTGTTGAGAAGAAAAGATATGAAAGCATATCTCATCTATCTTAACAAAGATGAAAATAAGGATAAAAGCATTGAAGATGTAGCCGTGGTCAGAGAATTTCAAGATGTATTTCCAGAAATTTTGCCAGTATTGCCACCAGATAGGCAAGTGGAGTTCACAATAGATCTTGAACCAGGATCAGCTCCTGTTTCCAAGGCACCATACAGAATGGCTCCAAAGGAGTTGCAAGAATTGAAAATTCAACTGCAAGAGTTACTTGACCTAGGTTTCATTAGACCTAGTGTTTCTCCGTGGGGAGCACCAATTCTGTTTGACAAAAAGAAGGATGGTAGTTTGAGGATGTGCATCAACTACCGAGAATTAAACAAATTGACCTTGAAGAATAGATATCCTTTGCCGAGAATAGATGATCTCTTTGATCAGCTCAGAGGAGCGAGTGTATTCTCGAAGATTGATCTAAAATCTGGTTATCACCAATTGAAGGTTAAGCAAGAAGATATTTCCAAGACTGCTTTCAGAACAAGATATGGCCACTACGAGTTTGTAGTAATGCCATTAGGTGTGACAAATGCTCCAGCAGTATTTATGGATCTCATGAATCGAGTATTCCATGAATTCTTGGACAAATTTGTCGTAGTTTTCATTGATGATATTCTCGTGTATTCAAAGAATGAATTAGAACACGAGGAACATCTTCGAATTGTTTTGGAAAGGTTGAGAACCGAATGATTGTATGCCAAATTTAGTAAATGTGAATTTTGGTTAAGAGAAGTACATTTCCTAGGACATGTTGTATCTTTTGAAGGAATCAAAGTTGATCCTTCAAAACTACAAGCAGTTCAGGAATGGAAAGTTCCAACCACACCACACGAAATTAGGAGTTTCTTAGGTCTAGCAGTCTATTATCGGAGATTTATCGAAGGATTCTCCAAGATAGCTAAGCCAATGACCCATCTCCTAAAGAAAGAATCAAAATTCAAGTGGTCAGAGGAATGTGAAGAAAGTTTTCAAGAACTTAAAAAGAGATTGACCACTGCCCCAGTGCTATCAGTTTCAGATTCGGATAAAGATTATGCTGTCTATACAGATGCATCAAAGAACGGATTAGGCTGTGTCCTGATGCAAGAAGGAAGAGTTATTGCATATGCTTCTAGACAGCTTAGACCTCATGAAGTAAACTATCCAACTCATGATTTGGAATTAGCAGCAGTAGTACATGCTCTAAAGATTTGGAGACATCATCTTTATGGAGCAAAATGTGAAATCTTCACAGATCACAAGAGTCTCAAATATTTCTTTGAGCAGAAAGAATTAAATATGAGACAAAGAAGATGGCTCGAGTTAGTTAAAGACTACGATTGTAAAATTTTCTATCATCCAGGAAAAGCAAATGTAGTTGCTGACGCGTTGAGCAGAAAAGGGAAATCGGAATTAGGATTTTTTCTAACTCAAGAGAAAGAACTCATTAAGAGTTTCGGAGAACTGAGGTTAGAAGTAATTCTACCTCCGCAATCTGTTGAGCAAATGATTGCAGCCATGGAAATAATTCCAGACCTAAGATCAAGAATTTCCGATGTTCAGAGGAAAGATGAGAAATTGGAAAAATTATGAATGAAAATTCGTCAAGAGAAGGATGAGAATTTTAAGGAGGCAAGAGATAATATTCTCCTTTTTAGAAGAAGAATTTGCGTGTCGAATGATGAAGAATTAAGAAATGAGATCATGAGCGAAGCTCATGAAACTCCTTATTCAGCTCACCCTGGAGGTACCAAAATGTATCAAGATTTGAAACAAACATTTTGGTGGGAAGGAATGAAAAGAGACATAGCTTCTTTTGTAGAAAGATGTTTAGTCTGTCAACAAGTAAAGGCATTGCATCAGAGACCATATGGGAAACTACAACCCTTAGATATTCCAGAGTGGAAATGGGATAAAATTACCATGGATTTTGTAACCGGGTTACCTAGATCCAAACGAGGGAATACAACAATATGGGTAATAGTGGATAGATTGACAAAATCTGCACACTTTATACCTATTCCCATAACTTATGGCGCTGATAAATTAGCTCAGCTGTACGTGCGAGAAATTGTGCTATTGCACGGAGTACCTAAGTCGATCACTTCGGATCGAGACTCAAAACTTTTTTCTCATTTTTGGAGAAGTATGCAAAAAGAATTAGGTACCAAATTGAATTTTAGTACGGCTTTTCATCCTCAGACGGATGGTCAATCAGAAAGAACCATTCAAATCTTGGAGGATATGTTGAGAACTGTTGTTTTAGATCGAGGAAGTCAATGGGAGCAAATTTTACCTCTTGTTGAATTTGCCTACAACAACAGTTATCAAATGACGATTGGCATGGCGCCCTACGAAGCCCTTTATGGAAAGAAGTGTAGATCTCCGCTTCATTGGGATTATGTGGGCGAAAGAAAAATATTAGGGCCCGATTCAGTGGAAGAGATGATAAAGATTGTGCGTCAAATCAAACAAAGAATTAAAGAAGTACAAGACCGTCAGAAGTCTTATGCTGACGTCAGAAGATCAGAATTAGAATTCAATGTGGGTGATAAAGTTTTCTTGAAAGTTTCGCCTTCAAGAGGAATTCATCGATTTGGTGTTAAAGGGAAGCTTAAGCCTCGCTACATAGGACCATATGAAATTCTAGAAAGAATAGGTCAAGTAGCTTATAAGTTAGCTTTACCGCCAAGTTTTGAAAGTTCACATAACGTGTTTCATGTATCTCAGTTACGGAGATATATGTTTGATCCTAAGCACGTTATTCATCAAGAAGAAGTAGTCCTTGAACCGGATCTCAGTTATGAAGAGAAACCTGAAGCGATTTTGGATCGGAAGGCCCAGCAGCTTAGAAATAAATCGATCGCGTCAGTAGAGATCAAATGGAGGCATCATGGACTAGAAGAAGCAACATGGGAGTTAGAAAGCAGGTTGAAAGAAAAGTATCCCGAACTCTTCCAAGAGGTAAGCGAATTTCGGGACGAAATTTATTTTAGGGGGAGAGAATGTAGTATCCTGTCTTTCTTAAGTAATTAAAATAATTAATCTAATAAGAAAGACAAGAATTTTAGTAAAATAAAAATTTTCTTTCCGAAAATTTTACCCGGCAGATATATTCTACCGGAAAAATGAGTTTTAATTAATTGTTATCGTCTCGGATAATCCGAAATGAAGAAGTTTTTACATTTATCAATAGATGATAAATGTTTAGTCATTAATTGACTAAAAGAAGAATTTAATTTAATTACGTGAAATTTTACGTAATTTATCGCTTAAAAATTTAGTTTCGGTCGATTTGAAAATACTTCGAATCTCCGATTCTTTCTGTGAAATTTTTATCTAAGGTTCGTGAAACCTTAATCTTAATTACTGTGTTGAGAAATTAAGAGTTTATCGGAGGGTTCGTCGTTGTTAATTAATTGAGTCGAGGAAGTGATTAAACAAATAACAAAACTTAACAATTAAGTTAAATTAAAATAACAACCCTAGTCTACCCTAACCTATGTGTGTAACATGCATATAGTCTACTCACACTCTCCCTCACTCACCACACGCACACACACAACAACTAGCAGCCATCTCTCTCTTAATCTCTTCTCCCTCTCGATCTCTTCTCTCTCAATACACACACTCACACACACTTAAGAACACCATCTTTGATCTTCAAGCTCAAGGTTACAAGTTCTAGCAATCCTCTCAAGTAGTCAAGTAAGCTTAGAATTCTTCTCTTCCAAGCTCTTGATCCATGTCTATGGTGGAAGAATTATATATATATATATATATGTGTCGAAAATTGGGAGAAATTGTAGAAATGATTAGTTAATCTTCATGTCTTAATATTATGCTTATATAGTGATTATATGATCATTGGTATGATTAAATAAAGCATGAAGAACCCTAACCCTAGTTCTATCATTTTCGAAATTTATGAAGAAAATGTTAAGTTTTGATTCATGCATTATTTGATGTATTGATCTACATGAATTGTGCTTATAATAAGCTTAAAAGATCAAATATGTAATTAGATTTAAATAAGAGAAACCCTAGATCATGATTCAGAAATTTTCGAAAATGAGAAGAAAATGGGAAATAATGAATGCATGAATTATATGATTAATTTGATGTTAATTATGAGCTTAGTTAAGAATTCTAAGAATATTTCATGTTTGAATTAATCATGAATTCTCAATTTTTCCATTTCTTATAGGAATAACCGAAAATATAAAGATGGAAATTAGGGTTGTGATGGTGATGTTATATGATATAGTTAATAGATAATGTGATGATGTATGAGATTAATGAATTAAATTAGATCAATATAAAATCAAATGTAAGTATGATTAACCCTAGAAACCCTAGAAAAATCGAATTAGGGTTCCTAAATTAGGGTTGGAAGATAAATACTTAATTGAATGAAATTAAATGAAGAAATGAGCTTAAGATCATAATTAAGTATATTAGAAATTAAAAAGAAGAGAAAATAATTAAAGAAATATTAATTTTAATATAACTAAAAATTTAAAATAAAATAAATAAAATATTAATAAAATTTTAATTAAGAAATTAATTTCATTTATAAACTTCTTAATAAAAATTTAATGTTACATGATTTTCTGGAAATTTAATTCAGAATATTAAAGATTTTCTATTTTTGGATGATTTTCCCGATTTGGGAGTTATATGTTTAATTGAGTTAATGTGTGTATTTAAAGTATAATTATGTCTGATATGATGAAATAAGTACGTGGAAATAATTTGAGAATTTTCTGAATCCGTTAGACGGATTAAAATCGATTTAGTCGGTTATGATGAATAGTAATTTATAAATAATAATGTTGTATGAGATTTGATTGGTGTTGATGCTTAATGAGGAATTTAGATAGATTAAGATAGATTAAGAACGTTTGAAAAGTAAGATAGAAATTCTCGAATTTCGTCGAGTTACGGCGTAGAAATTCGAATAGAATTTCGTTAAGATTATCGAAGTCGTTAGTCGATAGAAGCTCTCATTCTAAAATCATTATTCCGTTTCGATTAAAGGAGCAAGCGGAAGCGGGAGCAGAAACGTGAAGTAAAAGGATTACAAGCGCTAGAGTTTAAAGTAAAGCTTAAGTATATCAGGTGGGCTTTCTAAACTAAAATATGTGAAAAACATGATATCGTATGTTTTACAAACTTTGATACTTGCCAAATGATTTTAAAAATGCATAAGTATGTTACCATCTACTTCAGAAAGACGAATTCGGTTCCATGCAAGGTGGAATCTGTGTACACATTGGTAATCGTGCGCATTTCTTTGATAGACCGGTTATACGTAGGGATGGCAATTGGGTACGGCGGGCACGGATAGTGGATATCCATGCCCGTACCCGTGAGAAAAACCGTACCCGCCACCCGACCCGCCACCCGTGATGGGTAATTTTCTCTGCCCATACCCGCCACCCGCGGATACCCGTCACTCCGTCAGGTATCCACCAACCCGCCACCCGCGGGTATCCATCTACCCGCCACCCGCGGGTATCCGCCAACCCGCCACCCGCGGGTATCCACCAACCCACCACCCACGAATCGGAATTTAATCAAATAAACGACAATTTAATACAAATAAAAAATTAACCAACGGTATCCACAAAGTCTATAAAACATAAAATTCAAATCCACAAAGTTTAAATCCATACCCAATATCCAAATAAATCAACTAAAATTCAAAGTTCAACTTTAAAAAATAATAAAGTTACATTATTCCAACTCAACAGTTGAAATAGAGCAATCTTCCTTCAACTCTTCTTCTTCGTCTTCAAGACATGTCCAAAAACTTCCATTCTTTTCTTGACCTATGAAACAAACTATTATTTACATTAGAAATTGAACATTACATAAAAATAAGATTAATAGTAATTATAAATTTGTCCAAAATGGATACAAATTCCTGATCTTTTCTCAAATTCTGATTTAATTCCAAACCTTTTAATTTTTGCAAAATAAATCTCTACCTTTCAATTTTGCTTAATGTTCTCCCGACGACGAATTTGGGTGAAATTCAAAGTGACGTGGCGTTCAAAACGACGTCGTTGGATTCGGGGTCGGGCGTCGGAGGGATCCGCGACAATCTCGATTCGAAGCAGGCGAAGAACAGCCGTCGTTTTGAACGCCACGTCACTTTGAATTTCACCCAAATTCGTTGTCGGGAGAACATTAAGCAAAATTGAAAGGTAGAGATTTATTTTGCAAAAATTAAAAGGTTTGGAATTAAACCAGAATTTGAGAAAAGGTCAGGAATTTATATGCATTTTGGCCTTATAAATTTACCTTCAAGTTGGTTTTGAAGCCAATCTTGACAACACATTAATGCTTCTAATAGCTTTGGTGTGAGACGGCTACGATGTTCACTTTGAGATTGGTATTGATCCATCAATCTAACTAGCATCTTTTGACTCTCATTAACACTGAGGCACAAACAAATGGATATTTTGTCCCACCACCAATATTTAATATCAAATTACCAACTCTCCAGGATTATTTTGTGCACAATCAGTGAGAACATACTGCTAAAATAAAATGACAAAGTTATAGCAACAGAGCAATTGTGCATTTATTTCTACAAATAACTTCAGAATTTTAGAAGCAACCCATTGTCCTGGTATGGACGCAACACCTAGCTAAAAAATATTATAAAATTGGGATGTAGTTGTGCAAAATCTTGTGAACCATAACCTATGCAATTATGAGATTATAACACACGTGCATATTTTGTAGGAGGGATTATTAAAACTTGCAGAAGTTAGAGTCTTGGACAAGTAGTTGCATATTCAGAAACTGAATGATCTGTCAAGGAGCAATGTATACTGGGAAGGGAACAATCGAGTAGGTTTCATGAGTTACAGAAGCTCCATTCATAACATATTAAATTATTAATCAACTTTGGCTCCATAAGTACCCAACTACTGATAATTTTCATATACTGAACGGCTAATCCAAAATCAAACTCCAAAAAAAAACTAAAAACGCATGGCAAAATTACCATGAACACAAGAGAAATTGACAAGAAGCAAATACTACATAAAAAGAATCACTCCATTCAAAATCAAAGCAAAGCAGTACATAAACATGTAATTGAAACATCAAGGCATCCCTTCACTTAAAAAAGGGAACAAAATATTGAGGAGAGGACAGGACAGCGCACACATATACATACCACGGTAGTGGCGTCGTGCAGGACCTAGGGGCCTAGGGACGCTGCTACTGCTTCTCGGAGTGGACATTGGCGGATTCCGGGCTGCTGTCTGTTTGGTCAAGAAGGAGGCGGTAGTGGTGGTAGAAGTCGACGGCGACACTGGTATTAACGACGTCGGAGAAACGACGACACCTGCCGGAATTGAGAAAGAGGAGAAGCAGGGAATTAAAATTTTAAAACTAAAACCAACATCTAAGAAACTGAATTTTTCTTTAATCTAAATGAGAATAAGAGGATGAAAGGCTGAGAGCTTACCTTGGTGGAGGAGACGAACCGCAACAGCGGCGGTGGTGGCCTCGCCTGTTTGGTCGCTGCCGTTGCCGGAGAAGGAGGACGCCGGTGATGGTGCTGCTGACGGCGGCGGCGGCAACTCAACTACAGCTGTTGTCGTCCGAACTGGAGGAGGTGATGAATAGCCGGTGAGAGACGTCGGATTTGAGAGGAGAAAAGTGAAATTAAAATTTTCGAATCTTAGGGATCTTGGGTTAAAATTTTGGGGCTTTTTAATGGGGGTTTGAGCGAAGGATGAAATTGAGACGATGATGACGAAACGGAGGCAGCGAATATTGAGGTTTGCCGGAGAAGACGCAGCGGTCGTGCTACTGCTGCTGCCGTCGAATAGAGAGAGAAGCGAAACCGAGAAGAGAGGAAGATGATTGAATAGGGATTCTGAGAGACGGCGCCGTTCGATGGAGAGAAGGAGAGGTGGCGCAGCCGCGGAGGCGAAGAGGACGAGTGGTGGTGGTGGTGGTGTGCGGCAGAGAGTGAGAGTGAGAAGCGGGAGGAATGGGATTATGGGAGTAGGCGGGACTGCGCCGATTAGGTTAGAAATTAGGTGTATGAAGGGTTTTGTTGGGTTGGGCTTTTTTGGGCCAAATATATATTTATATTAAATAATATTTGGGCCAAATATATATTACATATATTAAATAATAGTCGGGTAGTAATCGGGTATTTCGTGGATATTTCGCGGGTATTTTTCTCGAGTATTTTTCGCGGGTAAACGGGTTTCGCGGGTACGGGTAGTAACTATCCATACCCGTACCCACGAACTAAATGGATAGTATTTTCTAACCATGAAGCTATCCATGGATATCAAATGCCCCTCAAACCCGCACCTATTAGGGTCGGGTACCCACGGGTATCGGGTATCCGCGGGTAAATTGCCATCCCTAGTTATACGTAACCGTGAGTCTTTCGTTGATATGCAGATTACAAGTGATTGAGAAAGAGGCCTCTTTCTCATCACCATTATTTATTGTAGATATGGTTCATACTATTATAATTGTCTGTAGACAAATGAGTTTTGAAAAGAAAGTATTTTTATCATTTTACGAGTTGTTTTTCAGAAAATCCTCGTATTATGTTTCTGGCAAGTTTTCATATATAGCTGTATTCAGCAAAGTTTTCAAATGTTTTCGGCATGTGTTCACTGAGTACGTAGTACTCAGCCCTGCATGTTATTTCTAAAACGTGCAGGTTAGCAGGGATGTAGATGACGAGAGCTGGATGGACGTCGGTTGTTGTTAATATTTTGATAAATAAAGAGCCTAGATTATATGTCTTCATACATATAATCTCTCGTATTCCGCTGTCATGTTAAGATGTTTTATTATACTATAATGGTGTTTTAAATTCTGAATTCTAGAATTAAACTATGATGAAGTCGTTTAAACCCTAGAGTCGAACTATGTTTTGATAGTCGAACTCTTATTGTCAAAGTTTGCTTGAAACCTAGTCTTGATATGTATAAAGGTTAATCATCTGTTCCATGAAGCTTTGTCGAACTTGAAACAGTTTTTCCTTGTCATGCTTTCTTGATCCTCAAGTCAACTCGTCATCTTCTTGATCAATGTCGATTATTTGGTTGATCAGGTCTATTTATTTCCAACATGTTAACTTCTTGGTCACTATTGATTATTTGGTTGATCAGGTCTTTTAATTTCGAGTGATTTGAGTTAAGTTATTCGATATGTATGTCGTTATTGAAATTTGTTGATCGTCTCGAGTTATGCATGTCGTGATTATTCAGAATTTTTGAACTTTATTGATTATGAATGTCCTTTGTTATTCTAACGATAGCCGGGTCGCTATCTTTATTCTTTTGTTAATCATAAATTGTGTAAGTCGTGGGACCTACCGGCCTTGACATCTAATATCGAGGTTCGGGCTGCGACAACGACAGAGAGTTTACCATGGTAGTGGTGACGCGCCGCGACGGCGGCAGCTTCTCCGGGCTACTGCCCGTTTCGCCAAAGAGAGGACGACGACGTTCTAGTCTGCGGCGCCGACAATGATGAAGGCGGTCGAGGAACCCGAAGGGTTCCGTTGAGACAGAAGTGGCTCTGTCGCCTGCTGATGGCAGCGATAGCGGCTGCTGCTGCTATTGTCCGAACACCGCCGTTAGGAGCACGGTAGGGTTGCCGGTATTGAGAGGAGAAAAGAGAAATTAGGATTTTCGATTTTGGGGATCTGGGTTAAAAATTGGGGCTTTTTACTGGGGGTTTGAGTGAAGGATGAAATTGAGACGATGATGACGGAACGAAGGCGGCGAACGGTGAGGTTCGCCGGAGAAGATGCAGCGGTCGTGCTAGTGCTGCTGTCGTTGGTTAGAGAGAGAAACGAGACCAAGAAGGAAGAAAGATGAGAGAGAGGGATGGAGAGAGGAGGCGCCGGTGACGGTTAGAAGGTGCAGCGACTGGCGAAGCCTCGCCGGAAAAGAAGGAGGATTGCGGCGGTGCTGCAACGGTTTGGTTTCGATAAAGAGAGAGAAAAGGGAGAGCAGGTTGAGAGAGCGAGAGAGAGGTTTTGAGAGAGAGAGAGCGAGAAACCTGTTGTTTTAAAAAAAAAGGAATTAAGGATTTAATTAAAATTGGGCTTGGGTTATAATTTGAACCTGGGCCAAATTGTTTTATAAGAGATGAGCTACAAATTAATTTTCTGGGCTGGACATTGGTAATCAACTAGGCCGAATTTAATTAATTGAATAGGCCGAAATTTTGGGCCTGGGTTAATTAATTAAATTGGGTTGCAGATTTTAATTAAGGAGATATTGAATATCGAATTAAGTTATCGTCCTGTATTAAAACGGCCTTAATTCATAAACCCGTTTAATATTCTCGATGCCCAATAAAATTAGAACGTTTAATTGAAACTTAATTTATTCGTTAAATATTTTTTTTAATTAAGTTTAGCGTCGTATAAAATCGAGATAGAGATTTAGAAGGAATCTTTTTTAACTAAAGACTTAGTTAAATTCAAAGCCCTAAAACTTGATTTCTAATCAAGTCCTTTAGTAGTGTTTATTTTCAACTCGATCGTTTCGCTAAACTTAATTGTTTGCGATTAAAGGTGAATTTCGCGAGTAGGAGAAAGGACGGAAGAAGGAAGGAAGCTTTATCGATAAGTTCTGTATTTCAATAAGGTGGGCTTTTCTATTATACAAATAAAATGTAGGCTTTTCTATTATACAAATAAAATGTGGCTATTCTATTTACTGAATAACTCGAGCTCTCCTCTGTTTTTCTTACCGCTTTAAAAAGTATGTTTTAAAGTGATTATCATGCATAAAAGAATTGTTTTTGTGAATTCTCTTATACCTATCTGAGTTGGTTCGCCAACTAGAAAAATCGATCGGATTCTGAGTTAGCACCAAAAGGGTGTGCTTTCCAGGATTAGTGTACACCGTAGCTGAGGTTGTGGTCTCTGTTGAGGAGTAACCCGCCTTGGTGAGTTTCGTTCGCGGAAGAAGGCCTTCTTCCCCGGCGTTGTTTCAGATATGGTTTTGATGAATTGAGATGAAAATTTTGTACAAGTACGAAAAAGAAAAGGTTTAGTAAACACAGGTTTTTATTGAAAAACCCTTGTGTGTTACTTTTGGAGATGCATGATTAATCTATTAAAGTTATGATATGTTTTGACATGTGTTCACTAAGTACTTTGTACTTAGCCCTGTATATGTTTATAAATATGCAGGTTGAGTGGCGGCGATGGCGGAAGTTTGAGTGGTTATAAATAATCAAATAAAGCTAGTCGAGCCCTGATTTCACATCTTCATATGTGGAATCAATCTACGTCTTTTTCCGCTGCAAGACACTCTTTTTGTTATAACATTTTTTTTATTTAAGTATTCCATACTTTACACCCTAAATAGTACTAAGCTTCTATGTCGAACAATCCTTCGAGATTGTCTTCCTCTTAAATAATCAAAGTACTTTCAGTTTATATCATTGATTGATCAAGATCTATTCATCATTTATTCATTAATCCCCTTTCTTCCCCGCTCCTTAATTCCAATCCCTAGTCGCACCCCGGCTTAGCCGTCTTTCGGGATTTGGGGCTGTGACAGAGTGGTATCAGAGCGTTTCGTTTGCTTTGAGCCTGAGTTTTCTTTCGAGTAAAGTTTAGTTTGAATCACTAAACTTGAGAAACAAGTTAACATCTCAACTTCCCGTCACGTCAACTCAACCGAAGGGAAAAAGGTGAAAGATTTTCAAAAGATTCTCATCTTTTTATTAAAAGTTTTAAAAGTGCCTTTGAAACATGTTTTAAATATTATTCTAAGCATCGGATGCTTGAATTTATTTTTGTGGAATTAATGGAATTATAATTTTAATTCTTTTTTCTCAAGAATTGTGTTGGCATGAGAATTTAGAAAATTCTTCTAAGGCTTTTCCCTACTTCTTGAGAACTTAGACTTATAAGAAGCGTTGATTTCAAAGTGTAAAGAATGACAAGGTCGAAAGAAGAATCGTGAAGACAAGAGAAGCAAAAGCAAATGAAAACGAATGTCACTTACGTACAAGTGACATGAGCAGAGTCATCTTCATTGGAGTTCAATATTCGACGGAACTTCAATTTGACTTTACTTTCTCTTATAGAGAACCGTTTATATTTGCTTGTCGAACATAGACAGTAAAATTTTAGCTAGTGCTTCTCTCGTTGAAGGTCAAGAAATCTCCAAGCATAGAGTTGTAAAAAAAAATAGGGACTTATGTTTAATGTTAAGTTGTTTGTTAAGTGCTTAAGTTATGTTTTGTTAAGTGTTTAAGCTGGGTTTTATATTAAGTGTTAAGCATTATGTCTGATAAGTTCAGCATATCACGAATACGGAATGAGTCATCAGTCTACGCTCACACCCGAGAGACTCTTACAAAAGTTCTTCGACTACTGCATATACTCAGACCATGTTGTCGGATGGTACGAGGCTGAGTTCGCACACCTCTGACACCTCTGTCGGTATGGGGCGAGCGACAGTCAGGCCACACATGATTTCATCAACAAAATGCACATCAATGGCACGGGTGGGCCAAGAAGAATTCTTGGGATTACCTCACTTCGTAGGATATAACGTACCTGGGTGACTTTTTCTTGTTTTAAATTTGTGTACTAGAGTAGTACATTCAAAACCACTTAATTCCCAAGGTCCTTTACAAGAAACTCACCAAGTTTTTTTTGGAGGTCGCGCCTGACCCATATCCTGTGCAATCGGAAGAGGTCGTATCTGGTATTGCACTACTGTTACCTTGGTCAGCATAAGGAACAAGTTCGACACCAGACCTTCCGTGGTCCAGCCAGAGTTTGGATCACTAGAGGGGACTGCATCTGTTTACCCACTTTCTCTGGAAGAGCGTACGACTATCGTTGACTGGACAGACTTTACTAAGGGACTACAATGCCGAGAGCCAAAGCAGCTGATAGTACTCAAGCCGTACTTGAGACCAGAGTAGTACATACAGTCGGGAGAGGCCAAGAGAGTTCTCGTAGCAGCCTTCGGAGTTAAGCTAGAGCAAGGGGACCAGACAAGTACCTCCAGTGACTGGAGCCTTTCGAGGACAGTGAGGAGTCTACGGGCGTATAGAGTCTAACAGTGTCGCAGCCCGACTTAGAGTGAAGATGTCTAAGCCGGTGGGTCCCGAGACTTACACAATTTATGATTAACCAAAGGATAAGATAACGACCCAAGTTATCAAACATGAACCAAATTACACCAAATCATACTTTCAAAACAACAAAACATGCTATCAAGATAAACGGAATCAAATCACATATTAAACAAGGACGTCATTGCTCAAGTACGACAATTCATATATCAAGTTCGATCAAAGATCAACGAGTATGGTCAAGAAGCTACACCATCTCGTATCAGAGTTAAGCATACTAAAATTTAGGGTTTAACAAACTGAAGTCTAAGGTTTAACAAACTGAATCAAGGCTTTTAGAGAATCCATAACAAAAGCAACATAACAAAATAACAGAAGTGAAACAAGTTCAGAATATTGCAGTGGAAAAACATAGGTTTTGGTTACATGTATGAAGACATATAACCGTGCTCTAACTTAGACTGATCACTTGAGATGTCAACAACAAAAGCCTGCCCAGCACACACCATCTCCATCCGAGCTAACCTGCACATTTTAGAAATAACATGCAGGGCTGAGTACTTTCGTACTCAGTGAACACATGCCAAAATAATTTAAAAGTTGCTACTTAGAGCTATAGATTGAATACTTGCCATAAAGCATAACACAAGCAAACTTAAAAAAAACGAACCTGTGCATGCCAAAACATTTACTTTCATTATAAGAGACTGCAGTCAAAATACTATTCATGTATGTACCAAATCTACTATCACTTAATAGTGTTGAGAAGTAGGCCTCCTTCTCAAACACCTGTAATTGGCCTACCAAAAGGAAGGCGCACGATTACAAACTGTGCACACAAATCCTACCTTGCGTAGGACCGAATTCGTCTTTCCTTGTTAGATGGTAACATACAAAAACACTTTAAACATTGGCAAGTCAATCAATTTTAAAACATCACATAATCAATAATCATATAGTCACATTCGACATTTCTTTTGTTTAGAAAGCCCACCTGTTTCGAAGTTGCTGAACTAAACTTTACTTCTCGATTTCCCTTCACTTAATGGTCCCGCTCGGTCCTTCAATTTAAAATTAGGTTTAAATTAACATAAGAGCGAGAAAAGTAAAAATCGAGGAATGAGAGATGCTGCTTCGATACTATGATCTTTCTCGGCTTTCTAGGGTTTTCATTCTACCACTAACACTTAAACTTTTCTATCTTAAATCTTAGCTCTTAATCATTCACTATTCGAAAAGAACTTCTAAAGACATAAGCAAACATATACTTTACTTCTAACCCTTCCATCTTTTCATTAATATTTATTGACTTATAACTTATACTATTGTCAACATTAATCATATCATAAAAAAAATATTTCATTTCTTCATATAAGCATCTCATTAACCATTAAGCTCTTTCTTTATTTATTTTAGCACATCAACAATGCTTAAGCTCTTTGATAACATTTAAGCTTAACATTATAACTTTTGAGTTTACGAAAGAAACAACTGAAAACAAGTTGATCAAAGATCAGCTGGATAAATCAAGCTGTCTGGAAAATCAAGCTAGCTGGAAAAAAACTGAGTTATCTGAAAACCGAAATGGCCGGAAAACCGAGCCGGCCGGACAATGAGTTAATCCAATTGATCGGGTCTAGCCGGATAATTCCAATGATCGAGTTCACCGAGTAATTCCAATGATCGGGTTCAAATTCGGGTAAATCCAATTGGTAAATCCAAATTGTGGGTTCAACTGGTAAATCCAAATGATCGGGTCCAACAGTAATTCCAGCTGACTGAGTTCAGCTGAGTAAATCCAGCTGACTGGGTCCAGCTGGGTAATTCCAGCTGACTGAGTTCAGCTGAGTTAATCAAGCTGGCTGGATCCAGCTGAGTTAATCAAGCTGGCTGGATCCAGCTGACTTAATCCAGAAATTAAACTCTAGAAACTCTAAATTTCAAAACTTTGTATTAAAATTCCGAAAAATTCTACGTCACTTAATTTTTAACGTAGATTCCATTTCTATCATTATTTTCTTCATTAAAAATCAAATACATGGCTTTATTGTACATATATATTTCGGTCCTTTTGATAAATTAAGAATTAAAATCCAAATTTCATTCTAATCACTTCCAATCATGTTAATTTAAATTATAAACCTCAATTATAACATAATTACTTAAATAATTTGGAAAAAAATTAAAACCCTACACTTAAAAGTTTCGACTTTTTCACTTCTAGGGTTTAGAAAATTTATTTTTCTCCAATTCCACTTCTAACATGCTTAGAAATAATTATAGAGGCTAATTGTATCATTAGTTAACCAATTTATGCTTTAGATTAAAAAGCCCTAAATTTTACTAAACTTTATTTTTAGAAATTCTTTAATTAAGCTCTAAAAATTCTCAAAAATTCATTCTAGGCTTATTTCAACTTCATAAACATTAATCCATCATCAATTTCATCATAGGATCAAAGGATCAAAAACTCCTAAATTTAAGCTACATTTCGAAAAAAAATAGAAAATTAGGTTTAGGTTGGATTCTTCTTAAATTGATGCTAAAAATGAGATTTTGATCATAGATCTAACATAATATTCAAAGATCAAAACATTCATCCTACTTCATGAAAAATTCGAAAGTTTTGGAAGGAAGAAAGATGGATTTTTCTTGCTAATCTTTGGCTAAGCTCTTGATCAAGTATAGATCTAACCTTCTTGAATGAAATAGATGCTTGATCTTTTAAATTCTTGAGCTTGAATCCTTGATCTTCAATGGAGGTTGTGTGTGTTTGATATGCGTGTGTGTTTTGAGAGAGAGAGTGCCGAGAGAGTGAGTGATGAGAGATGAATGAATGATGTTAGAAAATTACTATCTTCATTCATGCATTAGACAAAAATTACTATTTGCAATAATTACATGTTGGGATAAGATCAAATTAAGGATCTTATCATTAGATTTTATTAGATTTTATCATTTAATTTAATTGGTTTTTAATATCCAACATGAAATTTAGATGTACTACCATATCCATATATTAGATTTTAGGATTTAATTTAATTAATACTTAACATGTAACATGGGATTCCTTTGTACCATCAAATATTTCATGTAGATATTATTAGATTTAAATAAAAATTAAATCAAAGTTTATTAGATAAGCTTAACTTAAAATATCTAGCAATAGTATCTCATTTAATTAATTAATTAATAAATTCTCTAATTAATCACTTAAATATCATTAAATCGTTAATCAAAATCATCCCGGCTTTAAATAATAAATTCTCGAGCTCTATAAATTTTATTAGGGTTTCTTTAACCCTAATTTAAGCTTTCTCAAGAAAAATTCCGGAAATAAAAATCCGGACTAAAAATATCATTGCCGAAGAAATTCTACGATCTCCGGAGAAATCAAATCTTCAAATTAAACACACACTTTTCAAATAAAATTCAAACATATAAACACATAATCCTAAACACATTCGTAATCTTTCTCGGATCATCCGAGACGAGATTAACATCTTAAATTACTTAATTTCTTTACTTTCGGCAAATTAGGGCTGCCGAAATATTTTTTTATTGCCGGAACTTAATTTCTTTCTAAATTCTCATGGCTTAACTATCTCAGCGACTTTCTAATTAATCTTAGGTCCGATTATGAAAGAGCAGGGTATTACATCCTTCCCCCCTAAAAATAAATTTCGTCCCGAAATTTGCTTACCTTGAAGAAAAAAAACTCGGGATACTTATCTCTCATCTTATCTTCGAGTTCCTATGTCGCTTCCTCTGGCCCGTGATGTCTCCATTTGATCTTGACCGACGCGATCGATTTATTCCTTAGCTGTTGGACCTTTTTATCCAATATCGCTTCCGGTGTCTCCTCATAATTGAGGTCTGGTTTTAGGGCCACTTCTTCTTGACGAATGACATGCTTGGAATCAAACATGTATCGGCACAACTGGGATACATGAAAAACATTGTGCAAGTTTCCAAAGCTTGGCGGTAAAGCCAACTTATACGCAACTTGACCTATTCTCTCCAGAACTTCGTACGGTCCTATGTAGCGGGGTTTTAACTTTCCTTTCACGCCAAATCTGTGAACTCCTCTTGACGGCGAAACTTTTAAGAAAACTTTATCTCCGACTGCGAACTCGAGTTCTGATCTTCGAGTATCCGCATAAGACTTTTGGCGATCTTGCGCATCTTTAATCCGTTGCTTTATCTGACGAACGATCTCAATCATCTCTTCAATTGCATCGGGCCCTAATACTTTTCTTTCACCTACTTCGTCCCAATAGAGCGAGGAACGACATTTTCTTCCATAAAGAGCTTCATAGGGCGCCATGCCGATTGTCATCTGGTAACTGTTGTTGTATGCAAACTCAATGAGAGGCAAAACTTGCTCCCACTGGTCACCTCGATCCAACACAACAGTTCTGAGCATATTTTCTAGAATTTGAATCGTCCTCTCGGATTGACCATCCGTCTGAGGATGAAAGGCTGAGCTGAAATTTAGGTTGGTGCCCAGCTCACTTTATAGACTTCTCCAGAAACGGGAGGTAAACTTAGAATCTTGATCTGACGTAATCAATTTGGGCACACCGTGCAGACGCACGATCTCTCGAACATACAGCTGCGCTAACTTGTCCGATCTATACGTCATCGAAATTGGTATGAAGTGAGCAGATTTTGTCAATCTGTCCACGATCACCCAAATAGCTGTATTTCCTCTCTTGGATTTAGGTAACTGGATTACAAAATCCATTGTGATATCATCCCATTTCCACTCCGGGATGTCTAAGGGCTGAAGCTTTCCATAAGGCCGCTGATGTAAAGCTTTGACTTGCTGACAAGCTAAACATCGCTCTACAATTGAAGCTATATCTCGCTTCATTCCTTCCCACCAGAATTTCTGCTTTAAATCTTGATACATCTTGGTGCTTCCGGGATGAGCGGTGTAAGGCGTTTCATGAGCTTCTCTCATGACTTCAGCTCTAAATTCTTCTTCATCTGGAACACAAAGTCTTTCTTTGAACAAAAGAGCATTATCTCCAGCTTCACGAAACTCTTCGACCTTTCCTTTACGGATTTTGAGTCGCAACTTTTCTAATTTCTCGTCCTTCCTCTGAGCATTTGAAATTCTTGTTCTCAAGTCTGGAGTTATTTCTAGAGCTGCAATTAGTTGCTCTACAGATTGTGGTGGTAAAACCACTTCTATTTTCAACTCTCCAAGACTCTTAATCAACTCTTTTTCTTGAGTGAGCAGAAATCCTAACTCGGATCTGCTCCTCCTGCTTAAAGCATCAGCTACTACGTTCGCTTTTCCTGGATGATAGGAAATCTTGCAATCGTAGTCCTTTACCAGCTCGAGCCATCTTCTTTGCCTCATTTTTTAGCTCTTTCTGTTCGAAAAAGTATTTGAGGCTCTTGTGATCTGTGAAGATCTCGCACTTGGCTCCAAAAAGATGATGTCTCCAGATCTTCAGAGCATGCACGACTGCTGCTAACTCCAAATCATGAGTTGGATAATTCTCCTCGTGAGGTCTGAGCTGTCGTGACGGATAGGCTATGACTTTTCCATCTTGCATCAGGACACAGCCTAGTCCATTCTTCGATGCATCCGTATACACGGCATAGTCCTTGCCTGCTTCTGGTACTGCCAAGACTGGAGCAGTGGTCAACTTCTTCTTTAGCTCTTGAAAACTTTCTTCGCATTCGGGAGACCACTTGAACTTCGATTCTTTCTTGAGAAGTTGGGTCATCGGCCTTGCTATCTTGGAGAATCCTTCGATGAATCTCCGATAGTAACCTGCTAGACCCAAGAAACTACGAATCTCATGGGGTGATGCTGGCGACTTCCATTCTTGAACTGCCTGCACCTTTGAATCGTCAACTTTAATTCCTTCGGACGAAACAACATGTCCGAGAAAATTCACTTCTTTCAGCCAGAATTCACACCTGCTGAATTTGGCATATAACCTTTCGGATCTCAACTTTTCTAGGACAATTCTGAGATGCTCTTCATGCTCCAATTCGCTCTTTGAATAAACAAGAATGTCGTCAATGAAGACTATGACAAATCTATCCAGAAATTCATGGAAAACTCGATTTATGAGATCCATGAATACTGCTGGAGCATTTGTTAATCCGAACGGCATTACTACAAACTCGTAGTGGCCATATCTTGTTCGGAATGCAGTTTTTGGAATATCTTCTTGCCGAATCTTCAGCTGATGATAGCCAGATTTTAGATCAATCTTTGAGAAAACACTGGCTCCTCTGAGCTGATCAAACAGATCATCTATCCTTGGCAAAGGATACTTGTTCTTCAACGTCAGCTTGTTTAGCTCTCGGTAGTCTATACACATTCTTAGACTACCGTCTTTCTTCTTAACGAACAAGATTGGTGCTCCCCACGGGGAAACACTAGGTCGGATAAAACCAAGGTCGAGCAATTCTTGCAACTGAATCTTCAGTTCTTGTAACTCCTTCAGGGCCATTCTATACGGCGCTTTGGATGTTGGAGCCGAACCAGGCTCTAGGTCGATGGTGAACTCCAATTGCCTGTCTGGGGATAATCCTGGCAAAACTTCAGGAAACACATCCTTGAAATCTCGAACAACAGCTACATCATCAATATTCTTTTCTTGATTTTCATCTTTGTTGAGATAAACCAGATATGCTTGGGCATATTTTCTTCTCAACAGCCTTCTTGTTTGAATTTCCGAAATAATCGGCATTCTTCTATTGCTTCTCTCTATTCCGAAGAATAAGGTCGGCTCTTTTCCAGGTGGCTGGAAAGAGATCTGTCTTTGCTTGCACCGAATGGTGGCAAAGTTCTCGGTTAACCAATCCATTCCCAAAATGGTGTCTACATCCCACATTCGAATTAGATTTAGGATGTTGGCTGACATCTTAAGGGATCCAAACTCAAATTCCAAATTAGGGCAAACATGCGTAACTGTGGTAGATTTACCTACCGGGGTCGATACTCTTAGGTTCTGGCTAGATTGCTCTATCTTAAGGCGAAGAGTATCTACGCATGTACTTGATATGAAAGAATGCGATGCACCAGTATCAAAAAGAATTATCACAGGTACACCATTTAACTGACCCATACCTGCCAGATTGCCCTGGTCCTTGACGCATGCTTTCTGATCGAGAGCAAAAACTCGCTGATACTGCTGCTGCGGTTGCGGCTCTTGCTGCGGTGGCTGCTGCTGCCGCCTTGCCTGCTGCTGAGGGCGGGGCGCTTGGCGCTGGCACGGATGCAATTGCGGGACTCCTTCAATAGCCTTCAACTGCTGAGGTTGATACTGGCTAGGTCTTCCACCATTAGTCCCTTGCTGCTTGTTTGGACACTGATAAGAGAAATGCCCAACTTACCCACATGCATAGCAGCTGTTACTTCCTGCTCCGCAAATTCCCTGATGCATTTTGCCGCATTTCGAGCATGCAGAATTTCCTTGCTGCCTCTGAGACGAGCTACTCTGACCAACAAAAGGTGGTCTGGGTTTTCCTGGAGTCAAAAGCTGCTGACTCTGCCCTTGCCAGGTCTTCTTGCTGGGTTGGCTTCCAGCATTCCATTTCCTTTTTCCCTTCTGCTGCTGGCCATGGTGCGAAGATTGCGGTCTGCGGCCACTGGGGCTTGAATCTGATACTGGGGAGGTGCTGGAGCTTGAACTGGCTTCTCTGGCTGCATAGCCAACTCCATATCCATGGCTCGATTTAAAGCTTCGGCATAGGTCAAAGCACTCTGACATGCTAAGACCACTCTTATATCCTGCCTAAACCCGGTGTGGAAAAGCTCGGACATCTTCTCATCGGAATCAACTTTATCGGGGGAAAAACGAGCTAGATCACAGAATTCACGGTCATACTCGGCAACCGTTTTCTTTCCCTGCTTCAGGTTGGCGAACTCATTTTCTTTCTGCTTGCGGTAACTTCTTGGTACATACTTCTCAAAAAGAGCTTCCTTGAACTGCTCCCATGTAAGATTTTCGAGCTGCTCGGGAGTATACGTCTTCTGGCGAGCTTCCCACCAGTGGTCTGCAGATCCTTTCAACTGATAGGACATACATGTGAGACGCTCATGGTCATCACATCGAAGGAACCTAAAGATTCGCTCTAGAGTACGAATCCATTCTTCTGCTTCTGACGGATTTTCTCTTCCGTCAAAGGTCGGGGGATTTTGTCGAAGAAAGAGTTCTTCGATTCTCCTCTCAGGCGGAGGAGGTGGGGTAGGTTCTCGGTGCTCTTCCTCTTCTACCCTATTTCTTCTTCTAGGAGGCATTCTGATTTAAGAAAATAAAGGAATCATCAAAAAGTAACTTTATTCTTATCAAACATTTCTCTCTGAGCACTTCTTAATTTATTTATTCTTTCGCTTTAAAACAAACGTTCATAAGCAATTTCTTAAATCATCGAACTTATCGTTCAAACATTTCAAATCATATTATACCATAATCACTTTTATAACTTTAATTTAGAATCACGCAACAACGGCACAACTTAACTTTGCAAATTTGCCTCAACCATTCAATCAACTTCATTCAAAGCATAACATCATCACTTTTACAATTTAACCTAATAATTATGCAATAATGAATCATCTTAGATTTATATACTTTTCTCATCTTAGCAATTAATAACAAAATTCATCTTCATAAATTTTTCATCATTTAATAATCAATAGTAACAACTTAACTTAATAAGCTCATCTTGCACTTCAAGCAATCAATAAAATCTCTTATCTCGCAGCTTACTTATTTAGCAAATACAGAATTAACTAATCTTCCTTCATTACCTTAATTTAACCTTAAACTTTTGGCAAAGCAACTTACCTTTTACACTTTAATTTGTTTTCCGAAATTTCTTATTCTTTACTTTCTAACTTCATCTCATTGATACACTTTTGCTATTCTTTAATATTCTCAAGGCATTATCTCTTTATACTTAAGCATATTATGAAAGCATCAACTTAATTTAAATGACCGCTTTGGCCATTCTTTTTCATATATATATTTGGAAAATTGCCTTTTAGAGGTCTTTTCAAAATATGGGATCTTATCTACAACAAAAGATATCCCTACGTCATCCGTGATGTCCTAACATCACGCAAAAGATAACTACGGTACGGTCTACTATCCGTTACTGAGCTACTAAACCATATTATGCATCATAATCCTTAGTCACATTTACATCATATACATATAAACATAAAGCAACAACAACACAAGAACGACTCTCTCTACTCGTCGTCCTCTGACGGGTCCTCCTCCTCAGACTCATCCTCCTTACTCGAACTCTCTGGAACAACCTCGCCCTCGGCCCTCACGTCTCCGTTCAACATGAGCGGAATCTCCTTGTCTACATCAGTGTCTGCTGTCGATGGAAAACTAGGCTCAAAACCTAGGTGACTGAACGGAATTCGGCGGAGATCGGACCAACCAACGGTGACCTCGGCTGCGGGGTCGTCTCCGTCACTGTCGTCACTGTCATCTCGACGGGGCCTCAATGAGCTGCCCTCGTCTAAGCGCTGAGGCTCAGGGTGGTAAGAATGGTAGAGAGCCTCATGGTCAGAAGAGTCGAAAACTTGAGGGATCTCACTGGAAGGAGAGAAAGGAGCTACCTCCAGTGAAGGTGCTAGGTACAACTCTGAGACAGGAGGAACTGGAACTAGAGCTAAAGTATCTGTCGGTGGTGGGGGTGAAACAAAACCATCCGACGGTACAGTGGGCTGAGTGGCAAAAGCACTCAGGTTAAAACCAAAATAGGTCGACTGGGGATCAAAGTATACTGACTTGGGTTCAACTTGCAGAATCATAAACGGAATAGGGTCATCCTGAGGTAAGAACTCAGTCAACTGACCCTCTGCGGGGTGGCGGGTGGGTGGAGGGTACGGTCCTGGCGACGGTGCTGAGTAACACATGTATCGGGAGCTGATCTCGGCGATAAAACTTCGACCGTCGCCGTAAAGGTTGCGGTCCCAGTACTGCTCAGTCACAAAACGAGGCACAAGCGAAGCTGCCCACTCCTGCCATTCCTCTGGGAGAAGAGGAACTAGACGTATCATGCCCTGAACACCTGAGATCTCTGTCTCGCAGATATCCATCCAGACACGATGGAAACGTGCCAAGAACTCGGCTAAGGTCTCACGGTAACTCATTCTGATATGTTGAAACTCTCTCATCGCATCGTCACGACGAGGCGCTGCCATCCTATATAAGAAAAATTTTAAAAAATCAATCACACGGAGACTAAATACGTCTCCAAAAATCCGCAGTTTCCACATACTCAATATCGCTTCCCATTGATGGTACCAAGTTCACGTTACTTCCCAAAGACAAATAACTCACTTGCTTGCACAATTGTTCCATCATCACGCTTACGAATGCCATAACAAAACAATCTCATCAGAACCTCAGGCTCGTCACACAAGCCACAAATAAAC
The DNA here is from genome assembly GCA_031470985.1 of Agastache rugosa. Lineage (NCBI taxonomy): Eukaryota > Viridiplantae > Streptophyta > Magnoliopsida > Lamiales > Lamiaceae > Agastache > Agastache rugosa. Next base: position 11,535,381 of record CM062607.1, read on the forward strand.
GATATAAACATAGATATAAACATGTACATAAACACATCTCAAGATTCCATTCAAACTTAAAACTTTTAAACGTTAGAAAACTTTTAAATACGTACCTGACCTGCCGGATGAGACGAGGTGCTGGACTTTTGTTGTTTAAGACTTAACTAGTCTAGGGATTCAAGTCTAGACTAGACTCAAGAGAAAATTTTAGACTTAGAGCAGACAAGCTGCTCTGATACCACTCTGTCGCAGCCCGACTTAGAGTGAAGATGACTAAGCCGGTGGGTCCCGCGACTTACACAATTTATGATTAACCAAAGGATAAGATAACGACCCAAGTTATCAAACAGGAACCAAATTACACCAAATCATACTTTCTAAACAACAAAACATGCTATCAAGACAAACGGAATCAAATCACATATTAAACAAGGACGTCATTGCTCAAGAACGACAATTCATATATCAAGTTCGATCAAAGATCAACGAGTATGGTCAAGAAGCTACACCATCTCGTATCAGAGTTAAGCATACTAAAATTTAGGGTTTAACAAACTGAAGTCTAAGGTTTAACAAACTGAACCAAGGCTTTTAGAGAATCCATAACAAAAGCAACATAACAAAATAACAGAAGTGAAACAAGTTGAGAATATTGCAGCGGAAAAACATAGGTTTTGGTTACATGTATGAAGACATATAACCTTGCTCTAACTTAGACTGATAACTTTAGATGTCAACAACAAAAGCCTGCCCAGCACACACCATCTCCATCCGAGCTAACTTGCACATTTTAGAAATAACATGCAGGGCTGAGTACTTTCGTACTCAGTGAACACGTGCCAAAATAATTTAAAAGTTGCTACTTAGAGCTATAGATTGAATACTTGCCATAAAGCATAACACAAGCAAACTTAAAAAAAACGAACCTGTGCATGCCAAAACATTTACTTTCATTATAAGAGACTGCAGTCAAAATACTATTCATGTATGTACCAAATCTACTATCACTTAATAGTGTTGAGAAGTAGGCCTCCTTCTCAAACACCTGTAATCGGCCTACCAAAAGGAAGGCGCACGATTACAAACTGTGCACACAAATCCTATCTTGCGTAGGACCGAATTCGTCTTTCCTTGTTAGATGGTAACATACAAAAACACTTTAAACATTGGCAAGTCAATCAATTTTAAAACATCACATAATCAATAATCATATAGTCACATTCGACATTTCTTTTGTTTAGAAAGCCCACCTGTTTCGAAGTTGCTGAACTAAACTTTACTTCTCGATTTCCCTTCACTTAATGGTCCCGCTCGGTCCTTCAATTTAAAATTAGGTTTAAATTAACATAAGAGCGAGAAAAGTAAAAATCAAGGAATGAGAGATGCTGCTTCGATACTATGATCTTTCTCGGCTTTCTAGGGTTTTCACTCTACCACTAACACTTAAACTTTTCTATCTTAAATCTTAGCTCTTAATCATTCACTATTCGAAAAGAACTTCTAAAGACATAAGCAAACATATACTTTACTTCTATCCCTTCCATCTTTTCATTAATATTTATTGACTTATAACTTATATTATTGTCAACATTAATCATATCATAAAAAAAAATATTTCATTTCTTCATATAAGCATCTCATTAACCATTAAGGTATTTCTTTATTTATTTTAGCACATCAACAATGCTTAAGCTCTTTGATAACATTTAAGCTTAACATTATAACTTTTGAGTTTACGAAAGAAACAACTGAAAACAAGTTGATCAAAGATCAGCTGGATAAATCAAGCTGTCTGGAAAATCAAGCTGTCTGGAAAATCAAGCTAGCTGGAAAAAACTGAGTTATCTGGAAAACTGAGTCGGAAAATCGAGCCATTGGACCAGTGAGTTAATCAATTGGCCAGGGTCTATTGGATAATTCAGTGACCGAGTTAATTGAGTAAATCAACTCCGAGGGTCCAGGGTAATTCATTGACTGAGTTCAGCTGAGTTAATCAAGCTGGCTGGATCCAGCTGAGTTAATCAAGCTGGCTGGATCCAGCTGACTTAATCCAGAAATTAAACTCTAGAAATTCTAAATTTCAAAACTTTGTATTAAAATTCCGAAAAATTCTACGTCACTTAATTTTTAACGTAGATTCCATTTCTATCATTATTTTCTTCATTAAAAATCAAATACATGGCTTTATTGTACATATATATTTCGGTCCTTTTGATAAATTAAGAATTAAAATCCAAATTTCATTCTAACTACTTCCAATCATGTTAATTTAAATTATAAACCTCAATTATAACATAATTTCTTAAATAATTTGGAGAAAATCAAAACTCTACACTTAAAAGTTTCGACTTTTTCACTTCTAGGGTTTAGAAAATTTATTTTTCTCCAATTCCACTTTTAACATGCTTAGAAATAATTATAGAGGCTAATTGAATCATTAGTTAATCAATTTATGCTTTAGATTAAAAAGCCCTAAATTTTACTAAACTTTATTTTTAGAAATTCTTTAATTAAGCTCTAAAAATTCGCAAAAATTCATTCTAGGCTTATTTCAACTTCATAAACATTAATCCATCATCAATTTCATCATAGGATCTGATGCAGCCCGTAGTCCGATCCAAGTTCCTGTTGGGCCAATCACGAGAGCTAGAGCAAAGAAGTTCAAGAAAGTGCTAAGTGGGATAGGTTGAAGACTTGTAGTTTAATTAATTAGTCGTTTTTGTTATTTTATTTATTATTTTCGTGGGTTTACTTAGAGTGACTGAAACTAGGCCTTAGTTGAGTTAGTTTTGACTTTTTTTGCTTTGTTTTAACTAAGGATATGTTTCCTTATTAGGTTAGGAGTTATTTTCCATGTTTAGTTTCCTAGTTGAATTAGGTTTTCACCTCTATATATAGAGGGCTGTGTTTTGGATGAAAATAAGACTTTATTCATAATTAAATCGTGAGTTTTCACTTCTCTCTTGAGAGTTTCGAATTTCTTCTTGGTTATTCCAAGTCGAGTTCATTTATCGACGAATCGGCGAGACAACCATCCCTCGTTCGTGTGTCATTCATCGTCCCCGAGTTGCTGCATCAACTTCACGTTGGGGTTTAGGGATCCGCTCTCCTAGATCATTTCGTGGTTAGATTCAGAGGTTTTGGGATCTTCCATCGTTCGTATCCATTGATCGAGTCTTCCGCTTGCGTGTTCGAGATAACGATCAACAAGGATCGTATCATTTGGTATCAGAGCCGCGTTTCGTATCCAGGTTTCGTTGTTCTTTCTTCGTGTCAAGGGTAGAAGTTTAGGTTTCGTTTCTGTCCAGTTTCGTCAGTTTCAGATTCGTATTTCGCTTCTGTTCAGTTTCGTATTTCGTTCCAGTTTCTGAAATCTAACCGAAATTGAGCACCAAGCATTTTTGAGTTATACTCGTGCGAATTTTCTGATTTTTGGATATGTTTTTTCCTATATCAGTATCTAGGTTGTGTTAAAATTTCGGCTTAATCGGAGTTTTTTTTGTCCAGTTTCAGATCACGTCCTGTTCTTGAATTTTAAGTTTTTGAGTTTTACTCGTGCGTTTTTGCTGAAGTTTGGATATATTGTTCCTGTTTTCAATTTATAGTTTGTGTTAAAATTTCAGCTCAATCGGAGTTGAATTTCTATAGATTCCAGTCGGGTCTTCTTCGGGGATTCTAGGCGTCGATTTAGGTTTAAATTGAGTTTTTATATCGTTTGTCGTGTTTTGCTTCGATCATATATATTCCAGATCTGTTTTGGTGTCATTACTGTTCAGCTAGGGTTTCGTCTCTTTATGTTTTCTGTTTTGGTTCCGTTTCCATTTCGTTTCGTCGTGTCCACCCGCGAAGTTACTGTTCACCGTGAAGTTACTGTTCACGGGAATAAAAAACTGTTGAGAGAGTTCGATTCCTTGAGAAAGAATTCAGAGTGGAAAAAGGCAAGAGAGTTTGTGAGATTATTAGAGAGATTGAAAAAGCCATATCTGAGTGTGATACACGAGAGTTGAGTGGTTCCATCTTTAGTGATACACGAGAGTTGTGAGGTGGTGAGGTCTTGTTTTTACTAACCGTTTTGTTTTCTGTGTCAATATGTCAAGAGAAGTTGAACAGGTTTCATATAGGGAGGATCAGCCTATCATTGATCTAGAGACGAAGTTCATGATAGAGGCACTCAGGTCCGAATTGGGAAAGATTCTTGACTCAAAATTGGACTCAAAATTGGAGGTGGTGCATGAGAGGTTAGATCGGATAGAGCAATCTCGGAAGAGACAAACTCAGAATTTTCTTCATCCGATTAAGTGTCCTCGACAGAATTTTATGAAAGAAGAGAAATCTTATATGGATAACTATGAGAATGCCTATCGACAATTTTACAGTACTAGAAGGAGAGGTAGAGCTAGGGATCATGAGGATAACAGCTTGAGAAATATCAAAGAGAGCTTTCCCTCAATCCAAAGGAAAAATGATTCTAAGTCGTATCTTGGAGGGAAGCTGAATCATATGATCTATGAAGAGAATCAGTCCTTGTCAAAGCAGAAATCAGAAGATATCTCCAATACCAATCAAACAAGACAATGTTCGAATCAAAAGCCGATGGAGATTCAAGTTGAGGACGAGGTTGAAGAGGATGTAGATCCTAAGTTGCAAGATTTGGAGGATTCATGTGAATATGATGTAGATCCTAAGTTGCAAGATTTGGAGGATTCATGTGAAGATGATGTTGATCCTAAGATGCCAAGTTTGGAAGATTTATGTGAAGATGTGCTTGAAATATGTGATCCAGTTACTTTGGTTGCAGAGAAAGATTTGACGCAAACTAACGACATTGAAGAGGAGCAGACTGTCGATAAAAGGGAGGATGGATTGATTCAGAAGTCCTTTCTTGCGAGGGCTAGTGATTTGAATCAGGCCGTGAAGGAGGAGAGGCCGATGATTGTGTTGCTGTACGAGGAGAGTTTGGTTATTGATACTGACCTCTCTTCTCTACCCCCTTCTATTCATTTTATTTTGCAGGAATTTGATGATATCTTTTCCGAGGATCAAGATCAAGTCTATAAAGATCAAGTCAAGCTTTATAATGAGTCGGAACCGAGAAAGAAGCATGATGCGCAATGGGGAAAAGATATGGTCCAAAATTCGTTTGTTGTGATGACAGAAGATTTGGGTTTGAGTCCAAGCATTTGGAGTGATGCTTTGGATTTGAGGACAAATCCTCTTCAAGAGGAGGGGAATGATGCAGCCCGTAGTCCGATCCAAGTTCCTGTTGGGCCAATCACGAGAGCTAGAGCAAAGAAGTTCAAGAAAGTGCTAAGTGGGATAGGTTGAAGACTTGTAGTTTAATTAATTAGTCGTTTTTGTTATTTTATTTATTATTTTCGTGGGTTTACTTAGAGTGGCTGAAACTAGGCCTTAGTTGAGTTAGTATTGACTTTTTTGCTTTGTTTTAACTAAGGATATGTTTCCTTATTAGGTTAGGAGTTATTTTCCATGTGTAGTTTCCTAGTTGAATTAGGTTTTCACCTCTATATATAGAGGGCTGTGTTTTGGATGAAAATAAGACTTTATTCATAATTAAATCATGAGTTTTCACTTCTCTCTTGAGAGTTTCGAATTTCTTCTTGGTTATTCCAAGTCGAGTTCATTTATCGACGAATCGGCGAGACAACCATCCCTCGTTCATGTGTCATTCATCGTCCCCGAGTTGCTGCATCAACTTCACGTTGGGGTTTAGGGATCCGCTCTCCTAGATCATTTCGTGGTTAGATTCAGAGGTTTTGGGATCTTCCATCGTTCGTATCCATTGATCGAGTCTTCCGCTTGCGTGTTCGAGATAACGATCAACAAGGATCGTATCAGGATCAAAGGATCAAAAACTCCTAAATTTAAGCTACATTTCGAAAAAAAATAGAAAATTAGGTTTAGGTTGGATTCTTCTTAAATTGATGCTAAAAATGATAATTTGATCATAGATCTAACATAATATTCAAAGATCAAAACATTCATCCTACTTCATGAAAAATTCGAAAGTTTTGGAAGGAAGAAAGATGGATTTTTCTTGCTAATCTTTGGCTAAGCTCTTGATCAAGTATAGATCTAACCTTCTTGAATGAAATAGATGCTTGATCTTTTAAATTCTTGAGCTTGAATCCTTGATCTTCAATGGAGGTTGTGTGTGTGTGATATGCGTGTGTGTTTTGAGAGAGAGAGTGCCGAGAGAGTGAGTGATGAGAGATGAATGAATGATGTTAGAAAATTACTATCTTCATTCATGCATTAGACAAAAATTACTATTTGCAATAATTACATGTTGGGATAAGATCAAATTAAGGATCTTATCATTAGATTTTATTAGATTTTATCATTTAATTTAATTGGTTTTTAATATCCAACATGAAATTTAGATGTACTACCATATCCATATATTAGATTTTATGATTTAATTTAATTAATACTTAGCATCTAACATGGGATTCCTTTGTACCATCAAATATTCCATGTAGATATTATTAGATTTAAATAAAAATTAAATCAAAGTTTATTAGATAAGCTTAATTTAAAATATCTAGCAATAGTATCTCATTTAAGTAATTAATTAATAAATTCTCTAATTAATCACTTAAATATCATTAAATCATTAATCAAAATCATCCCGCTTTAAATAATAAATTCTCGAGCTCTATAAATTTTATTAGGGTTTCTTTAACCCTAATTTAAGCTTTCTCGAGAAAAATTCCGGAAATAAAAATCCGGACTAAAAATATCATTGCCGAAGAAATTCTACGATCTCCGGAGAAATCAAATCTTCAAATTAAACACACACTTTTCAAATAAAACCCAAACATATAAACATATAATCCTAAACACATTCGTAATCTTTCTCGGATAATCCGAGATGAGATTAACATCTTAAATTACTTAATTTACTTAATTTCTTTACTTTCGGCAAATTAGGGCTGCCGAAATATTTTTTTATTGCCGGAACTTAATTTCTTTCTAAATTCTCATGGCTTAACTATCTCAGCGACTTTCTAATTAATCTTAGGTCCGATTATGAAAGAGCGGGGTATTACAAACAGTCAGCTGGGAGTTTGTTTACCACTTTTGGTATATAGATCAAGATCATGTTAGATTGCTTTTGGTATTAGTAGACGAGTGATAGGGTGTTATCATTTGAATCTAGCACTTTTCCTTCTCATTGATAGCAATGTGACTTGTTAGACCTTTTGGATCTTTTGGATGTAAGACCTCAATGGAGGCGAATATTGTTCCCGATGTATATATCGACCCATGAATGGGCTTTTTCTTCTCGGCGAGTTCGTTTATTGTGCTTTTCTGTTACTTATCAACTTGGAAAGTTGTGTAATTGGTAAATTAGGATATGTTTTATTATGAAGTGGACAATTGTGAACTTGTTTAAGTTCGACAAAGTAAGTGTGTTTGATTTGTTAAACTGAAGTGCAAATGAAAATCTTATATCTGAATCTCAAAATGCCGCCAAGATGGGAAGCAGAAAATGAGAGAGGTCGGGGTAGAAGTCGAAGATGTAAATAGTGGGTGAGGACCAGGAATGTCAGACAACCCCATCATTGCCACCTACCTTCAAAGGCGATATTGAGCTTTGGGTAAGAGGTATTGAAAGAATTTTTTTCAGCTTCTCAGATGTAATGATGAAGAGTGTCTTTGCTGCATAGCCTTTCAACTCACTGGACATGCTGATTTTTTTTTTTGTTAAGAAAAATCACCCTAGAGAGCATCTGGCTCGATATACTTGGAAAGAGTTTAAGGAGGTATTATTTTACAAATATGTGCCAAAAACCTATAGAACTAAGAAAGAGACTAAGTTGTATAATCTGAAGCAAGGGAAGATGTCAGTGACAAAATATGATGGAGTATTCTGTGACTTGGCAAGATATGCGCCAGATCAAGTTGATATTGGAAGAGAAATGGGTTTCAGTTCCTGTACCGGTACAAGCACAAGCCCCGATTTAAAATCACTCCAACAACAAATTCAAAGGAAAACGAAAGTGGGAGGGTGGAAACAACAGTGATTATTATCGGCACAATAACCATTAGGGTAATAAGAGTAGTAATCAACATGGTTTTCCACAACCTAATCAGTACAATAATTAGAACAACAATGACAAGAAGTCGTGGAAACGAGCTAACCAGCCAAGTCAGTGGCGGGGACAAAGACGACATAATACTCCTACTCAAGGAGGTAACAGTCAGTGGAAGGTTGCAATTCCTGCATGCTCTAGGTGCAACATGATGCATTTCAGTGTCTGCCAGGTGGGCACCGAAAATTGCTTTAATTGCGGTCAGAAGGGCCACAGGAAGAGACAATATTCAAAACCACTGCAGACAGTTATGCCAAATCAATTAGGTTAACCCTAACCCCTAAGAGTTGTCCACCAACAGCCACAACAACCACTACAACATATTGCTAGGGCTTTTGTGATAAAACAAGAGCAACAGATCAAGGACAAAGATAATTTGGCAGATATCATACCAGAACAAGCGAGTTATAAAGTGGGGATAACTATGCCACAACTCTCTGTAATGAGAGAAAATTTTCTTTCCAACTACCGAGAAAGGAACCCGCATAATTTCACGGAATTACAATGGAAAGTAGAGGGCCAGTTCTATCTGGCATGCAAGCCAAGAAGATGATGAATGAGAAAGATTGTTAGGCTTTCCTTGTTTATCTGAGCGGAAAACTCAAAATCGAAAGACCATATGAGATATGGCGCTAGTTCGAGAATTTGAAGATGTATTTCTAGAAATGCTACCAGGTTTGCCACCAGATCGAAAAGTAGATTTTAACATCAACCTGGAGTTCGTTTCAACCTTAGTGTCGAAAGCACCTTACAGAATGGCGCCAAAAGAACTGGAAGAACTCAAGATACAACTACAAGAGTTGTTGGATCTTGGTTTTATTAGACCAAGTGTTTCATCATGGGGAGCACCTATTCTATTCGTAAAGAAGAAGGACGACACGATGAGGATGTGCATAGATTATCGAGAGTTGAACAAGATAACCCTCAAGAATAAATATCCTTTGCCACGAATAGATGACCTGTTTGATCAACTTCAGGGAGCATGCGTGCTTTCAAAAATAGACCTTAGGTCCGGATATCATCAATTGAAAATCAAACTAGAAGATATACCCAAGATGGCCTTTCGAACACGATATGGCCATTACGAGTTCTTAGTTATGCCATTCGGATTGACTAATGCTCCTGCAGTATTCATGGATCTTATGAATAGAGTTTTTCACCCATACTTAGACAAGTTTGTCTTAGTATTCATTGACGACATTCTCATTTATTCCAAAAATGAGAAAGAGAATGAAGAACACTTGAGAATAGTGTTGGAAACTTTGAGGACAGAGAAACTATATGCCGAATTCAGTAAATGCGACTTTTCGGCTGAGTGAAGTGATGTTTCTTGGGCATATTGTGTCAGCAGGAGGTATCAAAGTGGACCCTGCTAAAGTGAAAGCAGTACGTAATTGGAAGTCACCAACCAATCCTAATGAGATTAGGAGCTTTTTGGGTCTAGCCGGGTACTATAGAAGATTCATCGAAGGATTTTCTAAGATTGCTAGACCTATGACACAATTACTCAAGAAGTGAATCAAATACAAGTGGACAGATGAATGTGAGGAAAATTTCCAGGAACTAAAAGACAAGTTAACTACGGCACCAGTTTTGGCTCTTCCAGAAGCAAACAAAGAATACGTGGTGTATACAGACGCCTCTAAAAATGGACTCGGTTGTGTGTTGATGCAAGATGGAAGAGTGATAGTCTACGCATCACGACAACTTAGGCCACATGAGGTTAATTACCCCACACACGAACTGGAATTAGCAACCGTTGTGCATTCATTAAAAATCTGGAGACATCATCTATATGGAGTTAGGATTGAGATTTATTCAGATCACAAGAGTCTGAAATACTTTTTCGAGCAAAAAGAATTAAACATGAGATAAAGAAGATGGCTCGAATTAGTAAAGGATTATGACTGTGGTATCAATTACCATCCAGGCAAAGCTAATGTTGTAGCAGATGCTTTGAGTCGCAAGACTTCAACACACTTAGCTTGTCTCCTTACTGAAGAAGGAGAACTCATTCAAGACTTTGAGAGAATGAGTTTGGAGGTGGTCAATTCACCAGAAACAATAACTAGCCGTATTGCAACCCTAGTAGCTACACCAGACCTGCGAGAAAGAATAATAAGTGCTCAAAGAAAAGATAAGATGTTTGAGAAACTACGTCTAAAGATGAGATCGGTACCCCTGGTGAATACTCTGAAGCAGCAGATAATGCAATCGAGTTTGAGGGAAGGCTTTGTATTCCTCATGACGATGAGCTGAAAAACGACATCATGAGTGAAGCTCATGATACACCTTACACCGCTCATCCAGGAAGTACGAAGATGTATCAGGACTTAAAGAGAAAGTTCTGGTGGGACGGCTTAAAGCGAGATGTAGCCTCCTTTGTAGAACGATGTCTGGTTTGTCAGCAAGTAAAAGCTTTACATCAATGACCGTATGGAAAGTTACAACCGTTGGTTATCCCAATATGGAAGTGGGAAGGTATAACAATGGATTTTGTGACGGGTCTGCCGAAGTCAAAAAGAGGGAACACTGCAATATGGGTTGTAGTAGACTGTCTCACAAAATCAGCTCATTTTATACCTATTCCGATTACCTATGAATTGGAAAAGTTAGAAAAATTGTATGTCTGTAAGATCGTACGTCTGCACGGAGTAACGACATCGATAACATTAGATAGAGATTCAAAATTTACCTCAAGATTTTGGATCAGCCTACAGAAAGAATTGAGTACCAAACTCAATTTCATTACAGCATTTCACCCTCAAACAAACGAAATAACAGTCCGAGAGAACGATTCAGACACTAAAAGATATGTTGAGAATTGTAGTGTTGGATCAATGTGGAGACGGAGAGAACATTTTGACGTTAATCGAATTTGCTTAGAACAATAGTTAACAAGCAATGATAGGCATGACGCCTTACGAGGCATTGTGTGGAAAGAAGTGCAGATCGCCACTTTACTGGGATGAAGTATGTAAAAGGAAAAATCTAGAGTCTGATTCAGTCTGTGAAATGATTGAGATTATCTGATAAATCCGAATAAGAATGAAAGAGGCCCAAAGCCGGCAGAAATCTTATGCTGATGTACGCCGATCTGAGTTATCTTTTGAAAGTGGGGATAATGTTTTCCTCAAGATTTTCCCATCTAAGATTATTAGATTTGGAGTCAAGGGTAAGATTACACCAAGGCTAATAGGACCAATTGGATTTATGAGTTGTTGGGAAAATTATAAGGTTTTGATTTGATACCATAACCCAACTGATTCTCCAACCGAATAGATGATCGCTTCAACCTAAGTAGTGTTTTCCAGCTCGCCTGTTTGAGCTTTGGATTTTCTAGGTTTACAGGTTAAGGAAGCGGAAGACAGCAGTCGATCCAGCTGTGTCAGTCGACCCAGCTGTGTCTACAGCAGGAGTCAGCTAGCGGAAGACAGCAGGCGTCAACCTTCAGCTGAGTCCTCCAGCAGAGAATGATCAAGCTGAAGAGAATTCGAGCTGAGTTCAAAACACAGCCGGTCCAGCTGTACAGAACAAACGGAACTAACTCTGAAGACATCACTTCAAGTCAGTTTGCCCAATCCAGCTCTGGATTCAAAAGCCAGCTCCGAAGACAGAAGATCCCGGCGTCAGAGAAGTCAACATGCCTCGACCAATGAGGGACTGCTTAGTTTTTTGTCTGATCCTTAGGCCAAAATCTTTGTATATCTTAAGCCTAGATTTCGAACGAGTTCATCATACTCTAAAATTCTTAATTACAAGAACTCGTTCACAGTTGGAACCCCAAACCAAACCCCTCTTTACCCAGAAAGGTTAGGTCAAGATTACGCTTACTTGAAGCGGGAAATTCAAGTGTGTAAGGTTTTTTCAGTACCCGTAAACTGAAAGGTTAGGCTTGACAATGCCCACAAACTGTTGGAACACAGCTCGGGTTAGAGTTGTGAAGTTGCTTGTTACTTGGAAACCAAGTGGTAGTGAATTACCAGTTAACCTGGTTGTGGACGTAGGAGGTGTTACTCCGAACCATGTAAAAACTCGTGTGCTCTTTTCTTTCCTTTTAAATTCAGTTTTATACTAACTCTTTCATTACATTGCATATTTTATCAAAACTACATACACAACTGCTCTCCAAAGACAGCTGTGTCTCTCAGAAAGTTGCACAACTTGACTAAGCTGAAAACATAAAGTTAATCTTTTCAAGCTGAGTTTTTCTAAGTAACCGAGCTAAGTTTTCAAACCACCACATTCCACACCGCCAGCTGAGTTATTTACCCAGCTGACCCTCCTCAGCTGGATCAATAACTGAGCTCACCAACTCTGTTATTTAACTTGAAAAAGATTTCAGAAATCTATTTGGTGTATTCACCCTCCCCTCTACACCAAATACCTAGCTCAGGGACCATTAATTGGTATCAGAGCAGTGGTTCAACAGACCATCGTTTCTGTATCAAGAGATCTCTCTTGACAATCTGTCAGTGGTCATCTGAACAGATCCTCTTTGTGAAAAACACATAATATTACATACTGCATATTTCTATGGATTCTTATATTAACAGAAATCTTCCCACCTTCTCGGTAGACGATTATGCAATATGGAAGTTCAGACTGAAGAGCTTTCTCTGTGTGCATCACGATATGATGTGGGACGTCATCACAGACAGACCCATCATCATCTACAAACAAGGAAACGAGCTTGTTCCAACTCAAGATGGTGGACAACCAATATATCAACTCATTCCCAAGCCAAAGGGTGAGCACACCTCAGAGGAAAGGAAGCAGGCTGGACTAGACAGCTTCGCAAGGAACACCATATCCTCAACGGTCTCCAACGCCTACCTCAGCAAAATCATCAACTGCGAAATAGCAAAGGAGATGTGGAAAACCCTAGCAAAGCTATGCAAAGGGTCGGAGGAGATAAATGAAAATAAATTCACGATTGCATGCCAGAAGTTTGACAACTTCAAGCAGCTGGTCAACGAGTCCATCGAAGGGATGGAACTCAGATTCTCCAATATAGTGGTGAAAATAGAAACCATCAGAACTGGGAAATACACCTAACGAGAAAACAATCTAAAAGTTCTTTCAGCGCTCACAGCTGAATGGAACACTTATAAGGTGGTACACCAAAGTCGAAGTGACTTACGTGATCTTTCAACTGAAAGATTATACTCCCTGCTCAAAGCCAACGAATACAACTTGAAGATTACCATGAAAGAATCTTCAAGCAATCAGAATGATGGAGAGCTGACACCTGCAACAAAGGAGATTCCGTTCAGAGCCAACTCTGAAAAATCCTCATACATACAGTCAGCTGAGTCATCGAAGAAGGATAAGAAGGACATGAGCAAGGAAGAGCTACTTGAAGAAATAGCTATGCTGGTCAAAAACTACAACAGACTCAATACCAGCAAGGGCAAATACAAGAAGTTCGCAAGAACTTACAGAGACAAGTACACAGCAGCTGATGAGAAGTCAGCTGACAAACGAACAGAAGAAGGTTGCTTCAACTGCAAGGAACCAGAACACTACCGGCTAGATTGTCCAAAGCATTCCAAGAAAGACACAGACCAACTGAAAGCTAAGGCAGCTGACAGAAGGAGAGCTTACATCGCCGATGAGGAATCAGAGTGCAACAAAATGGATGACAACATGCCATTTTCAGACTCGGAAGAAGAAGCACTGATGGCCCATGATGAACCTAATTGGGATACATGCTTCATGGGACAAACCGACGGCATCGATGAAGATGAGGTAATATCTCGAACTCAAAATCTATCTAACCTCTCACCATCACACGAACACTCTACACAAGTTTCAGAATCAGGGCTACCTGATTGGAGTCTAGTAGAGAAAGTAATGAACGATTCCAAGGAACTTCAAGAGATCCTTGACGTCATTATGTATGAGAATGCCGAGCTGAAAGCGGAACTGGAAAAAGACAAAGGTATCAGAAACAGCTGATACAACACAGCTCCAACAGGAAGTTGTTTCACTAAAAGACAAAATAGTGAAACAAGATCAGCTGATGAAGGAATTCTACTATGAGAAGAAACAGCTGATGGAAGATTTGGAAAAGGTCACAGCTGAATCGGAAAAGAAGTCAGCTGAGATCATTGAGCTGAAGAGCACCGAAGAGGTACTATCTAAGAAGATAGTAGCTCTCATCAAAGCTACTTCAACAATGGACGAGATCATTAGTGCTCAACGTCCAGCAGCACTCAAAGCGGGACTGGGATACAATGAACCAAATGACGCCTCAAACATTGCCTCCACAAGTGGAACAAAGGTAATGTTTGTACGAGCAAAAGAACATCCAATCCCAGCAACTTAGCATCAACCATTGAGGACATAGAAGGCGTCAGGAAGACCAGCTGTGAAACATTCTCAAGCTCCGTCAAGGACACAGCAGGCATCAAGAAGGCCAGCTGTGCGACAACCTCAAGCCCAACTCAGACAGCAACGTGCTTAACCTCAACAAAGACAACATGCTGGATTTTACAGATACTAGTAACAGCAATAGCACGTTGAACGATATCAACCGAGATATCAGAGATACCCAGCTGGATATCACTCATATGAGTACCAGCTGGATAATCATTTCCAGCCACAGCATCACATGAGACAGCAGAGACAAAGGAACGTCTCAGCTAGGCACACAGCTGGAAACCGAAAGAAATCAAGACATCAAGACAAGAAGACACTAAGATCAAGACCCCGCCAGCAACAACCGAAGAACACAAAGAATGTGTATATCGACTCAGCTGGAAGAATTATCATATTATATGACCCACTTCGAGTCATCAAGCAGATCTGTCGTCAAAGGATCTCTGTCTAACCCACAAGGACCCAACTAAAACTGTATACCTAAATTTTGATCTTTTTCTAGGTTGCAAGGAATCGACGCATCACTGAGGAATCGATGAGAACGCAATGGTACTTTGACAGTGGATGTTCCAAGCACATGACGCACTTAAAGCATCTACTCCAGGAGTATATCGAGTGACCAGGCCCCCAAGTAACATTTGGTGACAACTCAAAAGGCCTAACCAAAGGTTATGGTACATTTAAAACTAAAAATGTTATAATCCCAAATGTTTCTTATGTACAAGGATTGCAACACAACTTGCTTTCCATTAGCCAATTCTGCGACAACGGTTTTTCTGTCAAGTTTGATGCACAGGGATGCACAGTGAAGAACAGGGAAACCAAGCAGATACTCCTAAGAGGGAAAAGAGAAGGAAATATGTATTTTGCTGACTGGAACAGCAGCCATCCGAAAACTTGTCTTGTATCGAAAAGTAGCACTGAAGTCAGCTGGCTGTAGCACAGACGGCTGAATCATCTCAACTTCAAGACAATCAACAAACTGGCTAGGAACCAGCTCGCTAATGGAATTCCTGATCAAGTATATGACAAAAGTCATATGTGTAGCGCGTGTCAACAAGAAAAGCAGACAAGAATTTCATTCTCTCTCAAGCCAGTTCAGTCAACTGATCGAGTACTTCAACTTCTTCACATGGATCTTTTTGGTCCAGTTACTCCAGCAAGCTTCAATGGCAGAAAATATACTCTGGTCGTAGTGGATGATTTCTCAAGATTCACATGGGTATCATTCATGTACCAGAAGAGCGAAACCAGGACTAAGATGCCTATCCTGCTGGAAAGATTATCAACACAGAAGGAGTGTAAGATAATGTCAATAAGATCAGATCGAGGAACAGAGTTTCTGAATGAAACTATTTATGATTACTACGAGAAGGACGGAGTTCAACATCAAACATCTGCAGCACGCACACCTCAGCAGAATGGTGTAGCAGAGAGAAGGAACAGAACACTCAAAGAAGCAGCTACCTCAATGCTAGCCAGCTCTGCCATTCCAAAGAAGTTCTGGGCTGAAGCAATTAACACAGCATGCTTCCCTCAGAATCGTTCCCTACTCACATCAAGGCAAGAAAAGACACCGTATGAGCAATGGAACAACAGAATACCATACATTGGATATTTCAAGGTATTCGGATCTAAATGTCATATCCTAAACCATGGAAAGACACAGCTCATGACGTTCAACGAGAAGACAGACCGAGGAGTATTCCTTGGTTATTCTGCTGTGAGTAAAGCATACAGAGTCTTCAACAGAAGAACTCAAACAGTCGAAGTAACTCCACATGTTACCTTTGAAGAAACATCTTTCGAATATAGAGACTCTATCAAACGAAGAAACGAAGGAGAATCTTCAAGACAGATTCAGACAAGAGCTCAAGAAAATCGAATCAGGAATCTGGCCGAACCATTAATTTGGGATGATGAGCCAGAGGAGGAACTTCAAATCAACCGGGAAGCTCCACCAGCTGGAAATCGAGAAGAACCTTCAACGCCAAATTAAGGGGGAACGCCATCAGCTGGAAATCCAGACACAGCTGAATCCCCAGCTCCATCTCCAGCAGAGCCTCTACAGAAGTCACCTCAAAATCCAAATCAAGGAGAATCAATCTCTCAAGACTTAACTCCTGAGCAACTCCAAGACAGACGAAATTTAGCCACTTCAAGCATCAATCAATTGGAAGAAGAAATTCGTAAAAGGAGAAGATGGATAGAAGATCATCCATCATCAGCAATCATTGGAGAACCATCTGACCAAGTCAAAACCAGAAGCTCAGCTGCTCAAGCTTCATCGGATCATCAAGAAGCAGCTGACACAGTTCAACTCTCAGTAGAGCTAGAACTGACAGTCTATGATGAAGATACAGCTCTAATGGTGTGTTACGTAGCTCAAGTGCCAGAGCCTCAATCAATTCTCGAAGCTTTGAAGAGCGTGCCTTGGACTAACGCCATGCAAGAAGAGCTGAACGAATTCCTCAGAAATTGTGTCTGGGAATTGGTCGACAGACCTGAAGAAGTCAAAGTCATAGGACTCAAATGGATATTCAAGAACAAATTGGATACCCTGGGAGTCATCATCAGAAACAAAGCTCGACTGGTTGCCAAGGGCTACACTCAGCAGGAAGGAATTGACTTCGAAGAATCATTTGCTCCAGTAGCGCGATTGGAAGCAATCAGACTCTTTCTCGCCTATGCAGCACATCACAAATTCAAGGTCTATCAAATGGATGTGAAGTGTGCATTCTTAAATGGAGAAATCAAAGAAGATGTCTACATTGAACAACCTCCAGGATTTGAAGTAGAAGGAAATAAAGTCTACAAGCTAAAGAAGGCGCTTTATGGATTGAAGCAAGCACCTCGAGCTTGGTATGACACTCTGTCAAATTTCCTTGTATCCAAAGGATTCAAGAAGGGCTCAATAGAACCCTCTTCACCATCAAGTCAGGAGAAAACATCCTGGTTGTTCAAATTTATGTAGACGACATCATCTTTGGATCAAGATCAAACTTCTTATGCCAAAGATTTGGAGAGATGTTGTCAGAGCAGTTCCAAATGTCCATGATGGGAGAAATGAGTTTCTTCCTAGGACTTCAAGTCAAGCAATCAGCAGAAGGGATTTTCATAAATCAATCCAAATACGTGAAAGACTTGATCACCAAGTATGGAGTTCAATCCAGCAGAACTGTAAAGATTTGTCACAACCCTAAATCCCGAAGGACGGCTAAGCCGGGGTGTGACTAGGGGTTGGAATTAAGAAGCGGGGAAGAAAGGGGATTAATGAATAACTGAGGGATAAATCTTGAATCATCAAGGAAATACATAGAAGTAAACTTTGAAAATATAACGCGAGACAATCTCGAAGGATTTCTCAAATAGAACTAACAAGTCGTTTCAAGTTTCAAGTACAAAATACTTAAACAAAAAGTGTTATAACATATTAGAGTGTTTGCAGCGGAAAAAGAACGTAGATTGACTCCACATATGAAGATGTGAAATCGAGGCTCGACTAGCTTTATTAAGGATTGACAACCACGTACTCAACTCCCGCCGTCACCCGTCACTCAACCTGCATAATTAAAAACATATACAGGGCTAAGTACAAAGTACTTAGTGAACACATGCCAAAAACATATAATAGATTTAATGGATTTATCAGGCATTTCAACAGTAACACAACGGGGTTTTTCATTAAAGGCCCGTGCTTACTAAAATTTCTTTTCATAATCGCTTGCAAGCATTTTCTTACTTTTAATTCAATATGACCAAATGCGAATAACGCCGGGAAGAATGCACTCTTCCGCGGTCGCTCCTCACCGTGGCTGGCTACCCCTCAACAGAGTACCACACACACCGGCTACCGTGTACACTAATTCTGGAAAGCACCCTCTTGGCTAACTCGGAATCCGATCGATTTCCAGTTGGCGAACCAACTCAGATAGGCATAATAGAACTCACAAAACAAATTCTTTTATGCCAAGACAATCACTTTAAAACATGCTTTTTAAAGTGATAAGAAAAACAGAAGCTCGAGTTATTCAGTAAACTGAATATCCACATTTTATTTGTATAATAGAAAAGCCCACCTTAATGGTTTACAGAACGGAAACCCAGCTTCAATCTTCCGTCCTTTCTTCTATGTATGATGTCCTCCTTTAATCGTAAATAATCAAATCTTAGAAAAAGATCGAGAGGGAAACCATACGATAACAGACTTGATAACTTGATTAATCTTTAATATATACTTTTGAGTTTACGAAAGAAACAACTGAAAACAAGTTGATCATAAATCAGCTGGATAAAACAAGCTGTCTGGAAAATCAAGCTAGCTGGAAAAACTGAGTTATTTGGAAAACTGAGCTGGCTAGAAAACTGAGCTGGCTAGAAAACTGAGCTGGCTGGAAAACTGAGCTGGCTAGAAAACTGAGCTGGCTGGAAAACTGAGCTGGCTGGAAAACTGAGCTGGCTGGAAAACTGAGCTGGCTGGACCTGGCCGAGTTAATCCATTGACCGGGTCCATAATTCCAATGATCGGGTCCAAGAGTTAATCCAATGACCGGGTCCAACAGTTAATCCACTGACCGGGTCCACGAGTTAATCCACTGTGATCGGTCCAAATTCGAGTTAATCCAGGAATTAAACTCTCAATTTCAAAACTTGATATTAAAATTCTGAAAAATTCTACGTCACTTAATTTTTAACGTAGATTCCAATTCTATCATTATCTTCTTCATTAAAAATCAAATACATGGCTTTATTGTACATATATATTTCGGTCCTTTTGATAAATTAAGAATTAAAAATCCAAATTCATTCAATAAATAAAATATTTTTAGAAAAATCCCAAATAATTATCACATGCTTATATCATCACATAGAAGCATAATCTTTAAACAATTTATCAAGAATCAAAGCTAAAATCAAAAGCCTAACATTTCTAGGATTTTCGGTCCTTTTTATTTTTTTTTTATTTTTTTTTTTTTGAAAAACTTGGTTTCAAACTTGATTCCTTTATTAAAAACATTACTAAGCATCATATAAACATTAATCAAAAGCTAGAACAACAATCCAACCATCCTTCAAAAATTTCGAAAATTTAAAGATGGAAAGAATGAAATTTTGTTTGGTTGGGAATGAAGAAGAAGCTCCTACCTTGTCAAAATCGAACTCGGATCGAAAATCGGACGGTAGACGAAAGAGTGATCGAAACTTGAAGCTTGAAGAAATGAAGAAATGAAAGCTTATGGTGTTTGTCGCTATGGGGAAATGGGACGGCGAGATGGGGGGGTGAATGAGAGAGAGAAAGAGATATTTAAAGGTAATATTAGGATAGACTTTATCTAGATGTTAAATTTTTAAACCGTAAATTAAAACGAGCAATGAAATTCTTAGACGACAATATTTTTGACGAAAATGGTCGAGACCATTGAATCCGAAATATTTTAATTTGTCGGAAATGTCGGTTCGTTTTTCGAAAATAAGAAACAGTCGAGACGCGACGGGTCGATAAAAATATCCGAAAATGACAAAAACTGACTTTTTGGAAAAAGATTCGTATCGAGAAATAAGTGAATGGAAATGCAGACGCTGCTCAATTCCGAGGTCTCGAACAAAAAAAAATTAATCAGGCGCCGAAACCATAATCCTGTATCCGGTTACTCGATTTCTGAAATAAATTTTTAGAAACGGATCGCGCCATAAATCTTATAATTGAAAATTAGCAATTAAGAAATGCAAAACTTTAATAATTAATAAAATTTTAATTATAACGAGATAATAAAACCCGGGGTATTACATTCTACCCTCTAACAAGAAATTTCGTCCCGAAATTTGCATACCTTCTTCAAAAAGCTCGTGGTATTTTTCCAGCATCTTTTCTTCTAGTTCCCACGTAGCTTCTTCTTGCCCGTGGTGATTCCATAAAACTTTTACAAGCGGTATCGTCTTGGTTCGGAGTTCTTGTACCTTTCGGTCCAAGATAGCTTGCGGTCTTTCTTCATAGCTCAAATCCGGACTAAGAACAATGTCTTGCTGGTGAACCACGTGTTTAGGATCGAACACATATTTTCTTAATTGAGAGACATGGAAAACATTATGAACACTCCCTAGACTTGGCGGTAAAGCCAATCTATAAGCAACGAGTCCTATCTTTTCCAAAATCTCAAAAGGTCCAATAAATCTGGGTCTAAGCTTACCCTTCACGCCAAACCTAATAATTCCCTTAGACGGAGAAACCTTGAGGAAAACCTTATCCCCAATTTCGAATGATAACTCAGATCGACGTACGTCGGCATAAGATTTCTGTCGACTTTGGGCTTCCTTTATTCTCGCCGGATCCGTCGAATGATCTCTATCATTTCACCGACCGAATCGGCCCTAGATTTTTCCTTTCACCTACTTCATCCCAATAAAGCGGTGATCTACATTTCTTTCCATACAATGCTTCATATGGAGCCATGCCTATTGTTGCTTGATAACTGTTATTATAAGCAAATTCGATTAGTGGCAAAACATTTTCCCAGCTCCCACCTTGATCCAACACCACAGTTCTCAACATGTCTTCTAGTGTTTGGATTGTTCTTTCAGACTGACCGTCTGTTTGAGGGTGAAAAGTTGTGCTGAAATTGAGTTTGGTACCCAATTCTTTTTGCAAGCTGATCCAAAATCTTGAGGTGAATTTTGAATCTCTATCTGATGTTATCGACGTTGGTACTCCGTGCGTACGTACGATCTCACGGACATATAATTGGGCTAATTTCTCCGATCCATAGGTAATCGGAATTGGTATAAAATGAGCCGACTTTGTGAGACGGTCTACTACAACCCATATTGCGTTGTTTCCTCTTTTTGACTTCGGCGTACCGGTCACAAAATCCATTGTTATACCTTCCCACTTCCATGTTGGAATATCCAACGGTTGTAACTTTCCATAAGGTCGTTGGTGTAAGGCTTTTACTTGCTGACAAGCCAGACATCGTTCAACGAAGGAGGCTACATCTCGCTTTAAGCCGTCCCACCAGAACTTTCTCTTTAAGTCCTGATACATCTTCGTACTTCCCGGATGAGCGAAGTAAGGTGTATCATGAGATTCACTCATGATGTCATTTTTCGATTCGTCATCATGAGGAATACAAAGTCTTCCATCGAACTCGATTGCATTATCTCGTTGCTTCGCAGTAACCGCTAGGGTTACCCGATCTCACCTTCGTACGTAGTTTCTCAAACACCTCATCTTTCCTCTGAGCACTTATTATTCTTTCTCGCAAGTCTGGTATAGCCACTAGGGTTGCAACACGACTAGTTATTGTTTCTGGTGAATTGATCACCTCCAAACTCATTCTCTCAAAGTCTTGAATGAGTTCTCCTTCTTCGGTAAGGAAACAAGCTAAGTGTGTTGGAGTCTTGCGACTCAAAGCATCTGCTACAACATTAGCTTTGCCTGGATGGTAATTGATACCACAGTCATAATCCTTTACTAATTCGAGCCATCTTCTTTGTCTCATATTCAATTCTTTTTGCTCGAAAAAGTATTTTAGACTCTTATGATCCGTAAAAATCTCAACCCTAACTCCATATAGGTGATGTCTCCGCATTTTTAACGAATGCACAACGGCCGCTAATTCCGCATCATGTGTGGGGTAATTGACTTCATGTGGCCTAAGTTGTCGTGATGCATAGGCTATCACCTTTCCATCTTGCATCAAGACACAACCTAGTCCATTCTTAGAAGCATCTGTATACACCACATATTCTTTATTTGCTTCTGGGAGAGCCAAAATTGGTGCCGTAGTCAACTTGTCTTTTAGTTCTTGGAAATTTGCCTCACACTCATCCGTCCACTTATATTTGATTCCTTTCTTGAGTAATTGTGTCATAGGTCTAGCTATCTTAGAAAATCCTTCAATGAATCTTCTATAGTATCCGGCTAGACCTAAAAAGCTCCTAATCTCATTAGGGTTGGTTGGTGACTTCCGATCACGTACCGCTTCCACTTTAGCAGGTCCACCTTGATACCTCCCGCCGACACAATGTGCCCAAGAAACATCACTTCACTCAGCCAAAACTCGCACTTACTGAACTTGGCATATAGTTTCTCAGTTCTCAAAGTTTCCAACACTATTCTCAAGTGTTCTTCGTGCTCTTTCTCATTTTTGGAATAAATGAGAATGTCGTCAATAAATACTAAGACGAACTTGTCTAAGTATGGGTGAAAAACTCTATTCATGAGATCCATGAATACCGCAGTGAGCATTAGTCAATCCGAATGGCATAACTAAGAACTCGTAGTGGCCATATCGTGTTCGGAAAGCCGTCTTGGGTATATCTTCTGGTTTGATTTTCAATTGATGATACCCGGACCTAAGGTCTATTTTTGAAAACACACATGCTCCCTTGAGTTGATCAAACAGGTCATCTATCCTTGGCAAAGGATATTTATTCTTGAGGGTTATCTTGTTCAACTCTCGATAATCTATGCACATCCTCATTGTGCCGTCCTTTTTCTTTACAAATAGAACAGGTGCTCCCCATGGTGAAACACTTGGTCTAATAAAACCAAGATCCAACAACTCTTGTAGTTGTATCACGAGTTCTTGTAATTCCTTCGGTGCCATTCTGTATGGTGCTTTCGACACTGGGGCGGACCCGGGCTCCGTGTCAATGTTGAAGTCCACTTGTCGATTTTGTGGCGATCCCGGTAGTATTTACGGAAATACGTCCTCGAATTCTACGACGATCGCCACATCTCCTATGGTCTTTTCGACTCCGGCTTCCCGTTCAGGTAAACAAGGAAAGCCTGACAGTCTTTCTTTTTCATCATCTTCTTAGCTTGAAGGGCAGAGATAACTGGCACTCTCCTACCCATTGTAATTCCGTGAAATTCTGTGGGCTCTTCTCTGGGTAATTGAAAAGAAATTTTTCTCTCATTACAGAGAATCGTAGCATAATTCTCAGCTAACCAATCCATTCCTAGGATTATATCTACGTCCCGCATTACCATGACATTCAAATTGTTAGCTATAACCTTAAAAGTTCCTAGTTCCAATTCTAGGTTAGAGCAAACAAGTGAAGTGGTTGTGATCTCTCCGGATGGTGTAGTTACTCTCATTTTATGACTAGCTCGTTCTGGTATGATATCTAAATTATCGACACAAGAACTAGAAATAAAAGAGTGTGATGCTCCGGTATCGAACAAAATAATTACAGGAAAGTTAAGAAGTTTGCCCATACCGCCAAATTTCCTTTGTTCTTAATTGGCGGCTTTTGTTCGATGGCAAAGGCCCTAGCATTCCGCTGTTGTTGAGGTTGCGGCTGCGCCTGTATAGCCCTCAGAGGTTGGGGTTGACCATATTGGTTCGGCCTAAGTGCTTGGGGTGGTCTCGGGCACTCTCTCTTCATGTGACCCTTTTGGCCGCAGTTAAAACAGTTTTCGGTGCCCACCGACGTACGCCGAAATGTACCCTATTACACTTACGGCAAGTAGGGATTACAACCTTTCACGACCGTTGCCTCCTTGATTCGGAGCATTCGCCGCCCTTGCCATTGCCCCGGTGGTTGTTTCCTTGCCATGGCCTCTTGCCAAGGTTGTTATTGTTCGATTGCTATTCGATTAAATTGTTGAAAGCCACGTTGATTACCACCCTGATTACCCTGACGGTTGTTGTGTTGATAGTAACCACTGTTATTTCCGCCTTCCCATTTTCTCTTGCCCTTGTAGTTATTGTTGAAATGGTTCTGAGTCTGAGCTTGAGCTTGTACCGGCACGGATACTGGAGCTCGTCTTTCTTCCGGCATTACTGCCTCCATCTCTAGAGCTCTCTCTAGTGACTCAGTGTAGCTCAGCCCTCCATGATCGGCTAACGACACTCCAATCTCGTGTCTTAGTCCGTAACGGAACTTCATTGCCATTTTCTCATCCGTATCAACTTGATCCGGTGCATATCTTGCCAATTCACAGAATATTCCATCATATTCCGTCACAGACATCTTTCCTTGTTTCAAATTATAGAATTCGATTCCTTCTTTGCTCTATAAGTCTTTGGCACATATTTGTCAAACGGTGCCTCTTTGAATTCATTCCGGGTATACGAGCCGGATGCTCCTACGGAATGATTTTCTTGCGAGCCTCCCACCGAAGTCGGCGGGTCCAATGAGTTGAAAGGCTATGCAAGAAAGACGCTCCTCATCGCACATCCGAGAAGGCTGGAAAATTCTTTCAATAGCTCTTACCCAAAGCTCCGCATCGCTCGGGTTTCCAGATCCATTGAAAGTAGGTGGATTTCTTTTGAGGAATAGATCCTCGATATCACGGCGATGTGGTGGTGGAGGTGGAGGTGGTGGTGGGGCTTCCTGACGCTCCGATCTTCTCTTCGAGGTCTACCCCAACCCCTACCTCTTCCTCTACCTCTCCCACGTCCTCTTCTTCCTCCTTCATTTTCAGCTTCCATTTTGAAGATATTCTGAGATTTTGAAAGAAACTTATTAGAACATAACTTATCAAGCGGCATACTCGATGACAACTTTAAACGATTGGCAATCATTACTTGAACAAAGATAAATGGATTTCGATTGTACAACTTCTCAAGTTGACAAACATAAAAACAGAATATAAGAAGATTGCAACATAAGAGTAAAAGCCCTCACATGGGGTCATATATATATATTGGAATAACCAAAATTTGCCTCCACGAGGTCTTACATCCAAAAGATCTAGACTTTATCTCGTCCAGACTAGGCTATCTGCCTATCTATAATATGCTTCTAGAAATTTAAAAGACGGGATGCTTTAACAAGATGCATTGCCGTCAACAACAGGGAAAGATGCTAGACTCGGGATTATATTTACATTAACTCCCGACTATTTACACCCAAAAGAAGTCTAACACATTCCAGATCTATTTACAAAAGCAAAAACTAATTCCCACAGCTAACTGGCCCTAGACGGGTCCATGTCCGACTCTCGGAGACGCCGCAAGATTCTCTCCTCACTGCTCTCAGCGGGCTCCAACCACCAAGGAAACTCCTCGGGTTCCTCTTCCTCCTCTAGCTCTACGCCGAAAACTGCTCCCAAGGTCCCTTCGACCTCGGCGTCGGGTATGTGCTGATCCGGTATCGTCGCCCGCTACTCCCGGGTGTGGCTCGGCCGGTGCTAGGCGCTCGGGCCCCAAGTACAACTGCGGTGCCGCCATCTCCTCGGCAAGGCTAGCCCGGCCGACGGTAACCATCGGCTCGTCTAA
Source organism: Agastache rugosa (assembly GCA_031470985.1). Taxonomy (NCBI): domain Eukaryota; kingdom Viridiplantae; phylum Streptophyta; class Magnoliopsida; order Lamiales; family Lamiaceae; genus Agastache; species Agastache rugosa. Next base: position 11,561,092 of record CM062607.1, read on the forward strand.
AAAGACGGGGTATGGGAGCTCGCAAGGTCCACTCAGTTAAGGGCCGGGTTAGGTGTGCGGGTACGAGGAGGTGATATCTTCAAGAAATCCATAGTAAAGTGGGACCGCAGAAGGTCCACCGCAAACTCGTCGGCTCCGTCTAACCCCAAGAAAGGGTAGGTCGCAGTCGACCCCGCCTCCTCCGGTAGAACTCCGGAAGAAAGTCGCCACCGGTACTAGGTCATTCGGTCGACGGTACGAAGCGTGCTCCTCAAATTCAACTCTTGGACAACTACCCACCGTGACAAGCTTGTCTCAACAAAGCGGATGCAAACGGACAAAAGTCACCCGTAGGTTCCGTGTTAGCCCCCACCAAGACAAGGAAAAACCATGTTGTTTTTGCGCCCATCCCTTCCATTTCGGGGCATCATGGCGATACAGTCCACCATAGCTTGTCTATCGTCCACTCCAAGTTGCTTAACAGGTTTCCAGTAGTGTAGAAAGTCTATAACATACCGTCCAAAGTCACAACCCGAGCGTGGGATGAAGTCATGGTACATGCCTCAAAAGTACCTCGAGCCTAACGGGAGGCTTGAACCGGCTGCTAAAGAAGCTCGAGAAGCACTCCGTACTCATCCTAAGAGAAGAATTTGCAAAACACAAATCAGTAACTGGTAGGATAAAAACTAACACAACTTAAGGGATTCTTAAAGCACTTAAAGAGTAAACTGTGTATTAAACAAAAACAACTTAAACAATAAATAGCACCACTTAACTTAAGCACTTAGCAATTATCTCAAAATTGTATATAAATCCAAAAATAAAAAAAATTCTCAAATTTTATAACTCTATACTTAGAGGTTTCTTAACTCTAATAAAGGAAGAACTCAACTAAACTTTACTTAGCTAGATTCGACCAGCAAAATCTAAACGGTTCTCTATAATGGAAAGCAAAGTCAACTTGAAGTTCCGTCGAATAATGAACTTCAATGAAGATGACTGTGCTCATATCACTTATACGCAAGTGACATTCGTTCTCTTTTGCTTTCGTTTCTCTTTACTTCTTCATTTCTTCGTTGATTGAGTTCTTCTTTATTGCTTTGAAACCAACGCTTCTTAAAAGTCTAAGTTCTCAAAAATCGGGAAGATGCCTTAGAAAAATTCTTCTAAGTTCTCAATCCGACATGCTCTTGAAAACGGAAATTATAGATCATATAATTCCAAGGAGATAAATTCTAGCATTAAATTCAAGCTTAGAATAATATTTAAAACATATTTTCAAGATGTTTTTAAACTTTTGCAAAGAACGAGAACTTTTAAAATTTCTTACCTTATTATTGGTTGAGCCGGCGTAACGGGGTGTTGAGTTCATGACTAGTTTCTCAAGTTTAGTGGTTCGAACTAAACTTTTACTCAAAAGAAGACTCAGGCTCAGAGCAAACGAAACGCTCTGATACCACTCTGTCACAACCCCAAATCCCGAAGGACGGCTAAGCCGGGGTGTGACTAGGGGTTGGAATTAAGAAGCGGGGAAGAAAGGGGATTAATGAATAACTGAGGGATAAATCTTGAATCATCAAGGAAATACATAGAAGTAAACTTTGAAAATATAACGCGAGACAATCTCGAAGGATTTCTCAAATAGAACTAACAAGTCGTTTCAAGTTTCAAGTACAAAATACTTAAACAAAAAGTGTTATAACATATTAGAGTGTTTGCAGCGGAAAAAGAACGTAGATTGACTCCACATATGAAGATGTGAAATCGAGGCTCGACTAGCTTTATTAAGGATTGACAACCACGTACTCAACTCCCGCCGTCACCCGTCACTCAACCTGCATAATTAAAAACATATACAGGGCTAAGTACAAAGTACTTAGTGAACACATGCCAAAAACATATAATAGATTTAATGGATTTATCAGGCATTTCAACAGTAACACAACGGGGTTTTTCATTAAAGGCCCGTGCTTACTAAAATTTCTTTTCATAATCGCTTGCAAGCATTTTCTTACTTTTAATTCAATATGACCAAATCTGAATAACGCCGGGAAGAATGCACTCTTCCGCGGTCGCTTCTCACCGTGGCCGGCTACCCCTCAACAGTACCACACACTCCGGCTACCGTGTACACTAATTACGGAAAGCACCCTCTTGGCTAACTCAGAATCCGATCGATTTCCAGTTGGCGAACCAACTCAGATAGGCATAATAGAACTCACAAAACAAATTCTTTTATGCCAAGACAATCACTTTAAAACATGCTTTTTAAAGTGATAAGAAAAACAGAAGCTCGAGTTATTCAGTAAACTGAATAGCCACATTTTATTTGTATAATAGAAAAGCCCACCTTAATGGTTTACAGAACGGAAACCCAGCTTCAATCTTCCGTCCTTTCTTCTATGTATGATGTCCTCCTTTAATCGTAAATAATCAAATCTTAGAAAAAGATCGAGAGGGAAACCATACGATAACAGACTTGATAACTTGATTAATCTTTAATATATACTTTTGAGTTTACGAAAGAAACAACTGAAAACAAGTTGATCATAAATCAGCTGGATAAAACAAGCTGTCTGGAAAATCAAGCTAGCTGGAAAAACTGAGTTATTTGGAAAACTGAGCTGGCTAGAAAACTGAGCTGGCTGGAAAACTGAGCTGGCTGGAAAACTGAGCTGGCTGGAAAACAGAGCTGGGCCGGAAAACTCGAAATGGCCGGAAAACCGAGCCGGCCGGAAATCCGAGCCGGCCGGATCACCGAGTTAATCCAATGAGGTCCAGGTCCACTGGGTAATTCCATTGATCGGGTCCAGCTGAGTTAATCCAGCTGACTGGGTCCAGCTGAGTTAATCCAGCTGACTGGGTCCAGCTGAGTTAATCCAGGAATTAAACTCTCAATTTCAAAACTTGATATTAAAATTCTGAAAAATTCTACGTCACTTAATTTTTAACGTAGATTCCAATTCTATCATTATCTTCTTCATTAAAAATCAAATACATGGCTTTATTGTACATATATATTTCGGTCCTTTTGATAAATTAAGAATTAAAAATCCAAATTCATTCAATAAATAAAATATTTTTAGAAAAATCCCAAATAATTATCACATGCTTATATCATCACATAGAAGCATAATCTTTAAACAATTTATCAAGAATCAAAGCTAAAATCAAAAGCCTAACATTTCTAGGATTTTCGGTCCTTTTTATTTTTATTTTTATTTTTTTTTTTGAAAAACTTGGTTTCAAACTTGATTCCTTTATTAAAAACATTACTAAGCATCATATAAACATTAATCAAAAGCTAGAACAACAATCCAACCATCCTTCAAAAATTTCGAAAATTTAAAGATGGAAAGAATGAAATTTTGTTTGGTTGGGAATGAAGAAGAAGCTCCTACCTTGTCAAAATCGAACTCGGATCGAAAATCGGACGGTAGACGAAAGAGTGATCGAAACTTGAAGCTTGAAGAAATGAAGAAATGAAAGCTTATGGTGTTTCTTTGCTATGGGGGAAATGGGACGGCAGATGGGGGGTGAATGAGAGAGAGAAAGAGATATTTAAAGGTAATATTAGGATAGACTTTATCTAGATGTTAAATTTTTAAACCGTAAATTAAAACGAGCAATGAAATTCTTAGACGACAATATTTTTGACGAAAATGGTCGAGACCATTGAATCCGAAATATTTTAATTTGTCGGAAATGTCGGTTCGTTTTTCGAAAATAAGAAACAGTCGAGACGCGACGGGTCGATAAAAATATCCGAAAATGACAAAAACTGACTTTTTGGAAAAAGATTCGTATCGAGAAATAAGTGAATGGAAATGCGTATTGCTCAATTCCGAGGTCTCGAACAAAAAAAAATTAATCAGGCGCCGAAACCATAATCCTGTATCCGGTTACTCGATTTCTGAAATAAATTTTTAGAAACGGATCGCGCCATAAATCTTATAATTGAAAATTAGCAATTAAGAAATGCAAAACTTTAATAATTAATAAAATTTTAATTATAACGAGATAATAAAACCCGGGGTATTACAAGATTCCAATGAACACCAACTGGAAAATTGAACCAGGAACTGAAGGGAAGTCAGTTGATTCCAGCAAATACAGAGAGATAATCGGTTCCCTGCTGTATCTAACAGCAAGTCGTCCAGACATCTCATTCACAGTCGGAGTATGTGCCAGATTTCAAGTTGATCCAAAGGAAGCACACATGCAAGCAGCCAAGAACATTCTCAAATATCTCAAAGGAACTCAGAATGTTGGGTTGTGGTACCTAGGTGAAGACAATCTACAGCAGACTGGATATTCAGACTCGGATGGAGATCGGTTAGACAGAAAATCAACTTCAGGAACTTGTCAGTTCTTAGGAAGTAAGTTGATTTCATGGTTTTCAAAGAAGCAAACGTGCGTCGCAACCTCCACAACAGAAGCAGAATATATGGCCGCTGGAAGCTGCTGCTCACAAATTCTCTGGCTGAAACATCAGCTGGATGACTATGAAGTGAAAACTGGACAAGTTCCAATTTTCTGTGATAGCTCAAGTGCGATTGCTATTTCAGAGAATCCAGTACTTCATACAAGATGCAAGCATGTGGACGTACGCCATCATTTCATCAGAGATCACGTGGAAAAGAAGGATGTGATTGTTGAGAAAATTCACACAGATATACAGCGGGCTGATATACTCACAAAGCCGCTGATAGAAGCAAGATTCAAAATGCTGTGCGGATTACTTGGATTACTCAACCCAGACGATGCTTCACCCAGCTGAATGGAAGCAGACCCAGCTGAATGGAAGCAGACCCAGCTGAATAGAAGCAGACCCAGCTGAATGGAAGCAGACCGAACTGAATGGAATCAGACAGCTGGAATTCAGAATCAATGTAACCGGCATCAGCTGAGAAAGAATTAAGCTAAACCAGATGCTTAAATTGAAGGACTATTCAACTGAGGGGGAACTAGCTGGAACCACGAACACCCAGCACACCCACTCAACCGAGGTATCAGCTGACTACAATGATCAGCTGAGAGGTTTGCAACAACATTAACTACACCTACTCAATCTGTTTTCAGTCAAATCATATCTTGTCATATCTAATCAAATTTATTTAAAAGTCTGAAAAGAACTGAATCATGGGAGTTTTGAGGCAAAAATCAAAGTGCCCCAACCGTCCTCTCTCACGCATTAACTCGCAATTTCTAAACAAGAAATTGACACAACGCGAGAATCTCTCCCAGTCGTAGATCTTCTTATCAATCGATAAATCTTGATCGTCCATTCATCAAGAAAGCTATATAAATATGCTAGAAAAGATACGTAAAACATTGCATCAAACCTAAAAAGTCTTTCGGCATTCTTTCTCATTTCCATCAATCGGTATTATTTGTTTCTACTAACAAAAGTTGCAAAAGAAGAACATGGAATCTAGAGAGATATCTCCCGAAGCCGATCAAACTTGAAGAATCTGTCAAAGCTTCAAGATAAGAGTTGCTTAACTCTCAGGAACCTCAAGAAGACGGAGTTCCAGGAGAAGGTGAAGCCCATCGACAGATCCAGTCTAACGCAGTGAGAGACTGTAAAGCTCAAGAACGTCACTCACCAGGAAGGTGCACAAAACTTCCTGGGAATGTCAAAGAAAAAAGACCTCCTCCGCCCCACTGTTTCTCTCAAAATAAAAGAGAGAACGGGACATACAACTCCCTGGGATGCAAAAATCAACGTCAACACACCTAGACCAGATGTTGATAAAGCCGGAGTCTTCAAGAGCAGTCGTGTCAAAGCTCTTGCTCCACCACAGGAGGCACAGAAAAAGATGCAGGAGACAAAGCAGCATGCATCTATTTCCGTCCCAGTTGGAAATCGGAAACAACTTGAGGAGATAAAACATGCTGAAGCACCGTCTTCAAACAGAAGACTCAAGTCAAAGGTGCTCAGTCAGTCAGCCGAGAAGTCAGCTGACATTATGAGAGAATTCGTAACGACTCTCCAAGGAGCAGAAGGCCCACAAGCGGTGGTTTCTCACGATGGAGAAGAAGTTCATGGGAGAGCGTGAACATCGTCATCATCAACGCCACAACGACGTATTCCAGTTGATCAACCAAGCTTAAACCCCAAGACAGATGGAATACTTCAACCGCCTTTTCCTCAATTTCCTTCAGCTCAACAGGGACACCAGCTTCGAGATCTTCCGATGAAAGATGCTCAAGCCCCTGCACCAAGATCAAATGAAAGACATCACCCAGCCAATGACCACCTGCAGCTGGATGATGATGATATGAGCTGAACCCAATACCCACCACTTCGAAGTGGAAGGGGAATACTCAAGTGCTGAATCAGACTTTCTCATTCAATCTAAGAAGTCTGAAGAAGCAAAATTGCAAGGAATGAAGTTGTGCCCGACTCAGAATATGTTATCTCCAGTGCCAACTCATCCCTCCAAGCACGCAGCTGGACCGCCCCAGCTGAATCAGGCCACGGACGTTGTGTCTGCAATCACAGCTGAGGCTAATGCTACTGAAGAAGAGCCAGCTAATACAACAGCTGAGCCACCTAGACTCCAAACCTCGCTGCTCAGAGCTGAAGACCACAATTTCGCCAAACTAAAGCATCGCAACAGCCGATGGTGTATCTCTCCCACCCTGTTTGATCATGCCAAAAAAGGGGGAAGTAAGGGGAAATAGAATGAGACAAAAGAGGCAAACTGTTGAGCTAGAGGAACCAACTGAATCAGAATCAGCTGGAGAAGAGACGAGTCAAAAGAAAGAAGCAACGGATACAGAAGAGAAGACCCAGCCAACTGGGATTGAAGATTGAAGACTGGAGATTTTTTTTCTCTCTTTCTTTTTCCTGTGTTATAATGTATTTTCTTACATTAATAAAACACAAGTTTTTCTGCGTCATAACTTATCTCAGTTAGGTTTTGGCATCATTAAAAAGGGAGAAATTGTTGGGAAAATTATAAGGTTTTGATTTGATACCGTAACCCAACTGATTCTCCAACCGAATAGATGATCGCTTCAACCTAAGTAGTGTTTTCCAGCTCGTCTGTTTGAGCTTTAGATTTTCTAGGTTTACAGGTTAAGGAAGCGGAAGACAGCAGTCGATCCAGCTGTGTCAGTCGACCCAGCTGTGTCAGTCGACCCAGCTGTGTCTACAGCAGGAGTCAGCTAGCGGAAGACAGCAGGCGTCAACCTTCAGCTGAGTCCTCCAGCAGCGCATGATCAAGCTGAAGAGAATTCGAGCTGAGTTCAAAACACAGCCGGTCCAGCTGTACAGTACAAAGGGAACTAACTCTGAAGACAGCACTTCAAGTCAGTTTGCCCAATCCAGCTCTAAATTCAAAAGCCAGCTCCGAAGGCAGAAGATCCCAGCGTCAGAGAAAGTCAACATGTCTCGACCAATGAGGGATTGCCGAATCAGCATCCTAGACTTCAGGACCTAGGATGTGGCACGAATTAAGACAGGTGCAGATTCGCCCAACGGTAGATCTCGAATTTAAGAAGAGTAGATAAGATTCAAACGGCTCCTCCAACGGCTAGTCTTGAATCTCTACCTATATAAACTCGTCTTCAACCTCAGGATCAAACACGAAAAACTCTCTACAAGCTTTCATTCTCTGAAATCATCAATCTTTCAACAGCTCTCTCAAGCAGTTCTACATAGTTCAAAGAACACTTTATCTTAAAGTGTTTCTAGTTCAGAAACTGCTTTGTTTTTCATCTGATCCCTAGGCCAAAATCTTTGTATATCTTAAGCCTAGATTTCGAACGAGTTCATCATACTCTAAAGTTCTTAATTGCAAGAACTCGTTCACAGTTGGAACCCCAAACCAAACCCCTCTTTACCCAGAAAGGTTAGGTCAAGGTTACGCTTGCTTGAAGCGGGAAATTCAAGTGTGTAAGGTTTTTCGATGCCGTAAACTGAAAGGTTAGGCTTGACAGTGCCCGCAAACTGTTGGAACACAGCTCGGGTTAGAGTTGTGAAGTTGCTTGGTACTTGAAAACCAAGTGGTAGTGAATTACCAGTGAACCTGGTCGTAGACGTAGGAGGTGTTACTCCGAACCACGTAAAAACTCGTGTGCTCTTTTCTTTCCTTTTAAATTCAGTTTTGTACTAACTCTTTCATTACATTGCATATTTGATCAAAACTGCATACGCAGCTGCTCTCCAAAGACAGCTGTGTCTCTCAGAAAGTTGCACAACTTGACTAAGCTGAAAACATAAGGTTAATCTTTTCAAGCTGAGTTTTTCTAAGTAACCGAGCTAAGTTTTCAAACCACCACATTCCGCACCGCCAGCTGAGTTATTTACCCAGCTGACCCTCCTCAGTTGGATCAATAACTGAGCTCACCAACTCTGTTATTTAACTTGAAAAAGATTTCAGAAATCTATTTGGTGTATTAACCCCCCCTCTACACCAAATACCTAGCTTAGGGACCATCATGAGTCTTTGGTCAGAATAGTAATGAATGATCTAGACATTCCATTTACCCTTTTGACTAGAAAGACGTTATTTTAAGTTAAGACTCGATTAACTGAAGTCTTTGAAATCAGGAAAGTAATTCGGGAGTAGCAATTTCATGCAAACCTCTAACAAGAACCTTAGAATTTTCATGAAGAGATTGTAATCCCATATGACAAGATTGTCAAGCGAGACAGAAGTTCCATGTGACTGATGAACTGTTATGTGGACTTGATCAACCCACATAGCTAGAAATTCAGTAATATGGGTCTTCCGCCTCCATAACAAATTTGTCGAGACAAGTTGAGTCTTAACCTGTTTGTCGTTTTATCATGCTAGGATTTTGAATCCTTATCTCATGATAGATGTCGTAGCAAGTCTTCTCGATTTATGACGGATTATAATCAATTTCAAGTTTCGAGGAACGGGTAAATGCCTCCAGTTTAAGTCCAATGAGATTATCATAGATGAGAAAAAGAATTATAGAAAAAAAAATGTGACAACGAAAAAGTTCAGTGTCACTAGTAATGTGCAGAAGGTATGCAAATTTCGGGACGAAATTTCTTGTTAGAGGGGTAGGATGTAATACCCTGATTTTTCTAATCTCACATTTAATTAATTTTATATAATTAATTACGGCTTTTGTAGCCTTAAGTTGTTTTAACCGAATATTCTTAAATTTCAGATTCGAGTATCAAAACGAAATACTTTATCAATTTCGTATTTTGATAAAGCCTTATTTTATTTATTGGTCATATTTCAGTAATAGCAAAATTAAGAAATTTATTTCGTTTTTTTGAACCGATAATAATTATAATTACTTATCGCCAATCGAGTCCTTCGTAAATGAAGACTTGATAATTATATATAGTGGGCCGAGTTATATCTTTGTGATTTGGGCCCGAACCTTTTCTTTTATTTAGTAGCCCATTGAGCTTAAATATAAATTTAAGCACATCTTGTTAAATAAATAAAAGCCCAAATTGAAGCCCAAACTTTAAAAATATTTAAAAGCCTATTTGAGGCCCATAAATCAACCAAGAATTGAAAGTCAAAATATCTAATTACCAGCTATGAATTCCAATTCCATCTGATAAGACGAAATCTGTAGTGAATCTCTTAATTTCAACCTTGTCAGATAGCTGATCATTACATCATTACGGATGTAATTACCAGCAATAACAAAAGCTTAAATACATAACCTTCTCCTACCTCTCACATCCAAAACACAATACACACAGCAAAGTAAAGGAAGAGGAAGTTGTACTGGTATTTTGCAGTCACAATATTCAACATTTCAATTCATTCGCAAACCAACCATCCACTCATCAACCCAGCTAGTAAGTTTATACAGCTCAAAATCCAATTTCTATGCAATGAAAACTCTGTTTTCTTTTCTTAACAGAAAACTTCAAACTGAAATCATTGTAGTTCGAAATTAGATGCTGGGAATCGGAGATCACATATATTTTTGTGTGAAATTACAAATAAAATTATGAGAGCATATCTATAATTTCACATGGGTATATATGTGAATTCTCATAAAGTTTAATTGCGATACATTGTAAATTTTCACATGTATATAGTTGTGAATTCACAAAAATAATAATGTGAATTCACAAAAAATGATGTTATACAAACTATAATTTCACATGTTTATATATGTGAATTCGCATAACATTTGATGTGATATGTAGTAATAAATTGGTCTATATTTGTGCATTCATAAATAATATAATGTGAAACAAATTATAGTCTCACATTAGTATATCTATGAATTCGTATATAACTATATTTATGATTCGCATGATTGAATCAGTGAATTCACAAATTTATAATTGTGCTTTTATTTATAAAATTTTGGGAATTCATTACTTTACATATGTAGAAATTACATAAGTTTAATGTGAAATCACAAATGTATACTTGTGAATTCACATATTAAAATTTGGGAATTCATTATAATACAATTGTGAAATCACAGTACTTTATATGTGCTTGCAGAGCACCACTATCAAAGTTGATTGAGTGTTTAGAATTCTTACAGTAGTAAACATATTTAGTCCTTGTTCAACAACAAGTTAAGAATTACAACGACAAAATAGTCTTAACAGAAAATACCACAAAAATATTATGAAAAATGAGCTATTCAAACACTGTGATTAAATACTCCAACACGAGGAGCTTGATCTTCTCAGAAACTCATCCATGTTACTAGACAATGGTTACAAATCCTCTCGCCCATATTACCTTCGTCGTGCAACTTCACACAAAAAACAAAAAACAGTGGAATTCACATATATGATTTCACGTATAATAATATGTGAATTAACAAATTATAAAATGTGAAAATATTTATAGAAAATCACTTGGCCACCATATTCATCTCTACGAAAGCTACTGTAAACCTTCATCTAATGTTGATCTCCAGAAAAATTAAGTAGTAAACGTCGATCCCATAAAAATTAATGAAACAATAAATATAATTTCCGATTATGAACAAACATCAACACAAAAAATCATTTAACAACAAGCTTTGATCTAAGAAAAATCTAAATGTAAAAAATTTAAAAAAAATTCAGATATGAACGGGAAAAACCAGAATCCAATCCATAAAATTATCATCATAGAGGAGGGTTACAATATTAACCGGAAGAAGGATGTAAATCTTGGAGATGGGTCGTCGTCTTCACCGGAATCTATGGAGGTAGTGGCGACATCCGATTACAAATATGGAGAAGATGATACGACGATGATATTGGTGATGACGAGAAATAGAGCATGGGAATGAAAACGATGATGATGGTGGCGGCCGCGGTGACGGCATTTATGACAGAGGCGACGGCGGTAGCGGCTACGATGGCAGTGGGCGGTGGCGGTGGGGGACGACAGCGGCAACAACTAGATGGAGAAAGAAAAGAGAAGTAATAAAGGATGAAAAATAAAAACGTAAATAGAGTTAAATGAAAATAATAAAAAATTTAGCTAAAATACAAAATAATAATATAAATTGAATTTTTGGTATGAGATATTAGAAGTCATTAAATCAAATAATTAAGGGCATTAATGTCCAAAAGTGCTATTATTTATCTTTTTAAAAATTGGTGATATAATTAGTGTTTTTTTTTTCTCTTAAAGTGTTATAATCCTACAATATCCTATAATTAGTGTTTTTATTTTTTTGATATTGTGGGTACGGCTGGCAATTTTCGACACGACACGATAACCCGACACGAACCGACACGAAATTAATGGATTTGGGTCAAGCCTTATTGGGTTCGGGTCCTTATCGGATTGACCCGATAAGGACCTGAAAATTTCGGGTCGGGTTCAGGTTGGGTTCGGGTCGGGTTCGAGTTACCTGATAAGGTATTATATTTTGTAATATTATATTTATTTAATTCAAATCAAGCTTTTAAATTGATAACATACTTATTTTTCCTTCCAAATCATCAAAGGATATTCAATTTTTTAATATTTATTTATTTTTCTCTTATTAAATTTTATTTTAAAATATATTTTCTCTTATTAAATCTTATTTTAAAATATTTTTTCTCTTATTAAATCATTTAAATTTGGATTCGGGTCATTATCGTGTCGAGTCAACCCGAATTTTATCGTATCAATTTCGTGTTCGGGTCGGGTTCGTGTCGTGTTCGGGTTTAGTCATTTCGGGTTGAGTACGGGTTCGGGTTGAACATATTTTTAACATGTCGGGTTCGGATTGAGCCTTAACAGATCAGGTCGACCCGAACCCGATCCAACCCGACCCGATTGCCACCCCTAATCGTGGGAACCACATTCGCTACTTTTGATAGGTACTGAATTTTTTTTCTTTCACTACAAGGTTGCACCTTGGTCCTTGTCCGCATTGAATTAATTATTGCACTTTAGGTTAACCTGAATACCTGATTTTGTTTTGGAAAAACTTGAATTTTTATGTCTAATTCCAAATCCTCTATTTATTATGGTTGGTAATGTGTATTAGATTTTACATTTTGTATCTTGTGCATAAATACTTATTGATTTTGCATAATGACCACTAAATTCAAAACATTTTATTTTGTTTGGAATTTCCCAAAATTGGAAAATACTCCCAAACTGAAACCTACATTGTAAATCAAAGTCGAGATAACAAACTCATTAACTAAAACAACGCCATTTTAATTATTGGAAACTAAAAAAATCAATAAAAAAAATCAATGCTATATACTTTTATTTCTATCTCTCCCCCTTTCTACGTCATCCGTCTCTCATACGCCCACAAAGAAAAATACCACAGATAGAGAAATGATGTGGGGAGAGTTAGTGAAATTTTTATTTTTGATATTTTTTTCTTTTAGATTTTCAATAATCAAAATGCTATCATTAATTGTCACTCCAAAAAATTGAAAAATTTATTAATTTAGGGATTACTTTTAAAAGTGGTGTACAAAACCCAAATTCGCCTATAGTTTGTGCATTTGGAGGCAATGAACTTTTGAATTAATAATAAAGTCATGTTTTTACGTACAAACTGACAATTGAACCTATGTTTTTCAATTGAGATCAATTTATGATTGGTCAAATTTTCAACATGAGCTATTTTATTCTTTAAAAAAAAGATGTTGAAATTTTTTATTAAAATTAATGTTGAAAATTAATTTGTGATGTTGAAACTAAACAATGAAAATCAGCCGTCATCCTATTTGTAGAAAACAAGATGTTGAAACGAAAATGAGAATCAACCCATGCGAAAATGTTTAAAAATAAACGAATCGAAAAATGGTGTGTTATTTGCATTGATTTAAATTCTGTCATTAATTTACTATTTAGTAAAAAGGTTAGGATTTTTTTTTTTTTGGCAATTAACACTATATCTATATCTGTACTTATATATAAAAAAGAGCCTTAATTTACAAAATTTGTATTGCCTATTATATCCCTATGTTAAACTCTCATAAAGTGCATGAATCCATGGAAGTTTTTACTGAGTAAATAAAAGTATTGAAAATTTTCGTTCGATAAACTTAAAGTTTTTTCATTAGCCGTTCTCACAAATAGTTTTTGGAAATTCATAAAAATATTTAGGTTATTACTTTACTAAACTTTTATCTAACTACAATGATTTTATAATAAGACTATATATATTATACCTCATAAACATTCAATGTAAGGCTAATAATATAATTATCAATTAATTTTGGTAAAAAATTAGTATTTTATTAACTTAATAATTTAGTAGTTAATATTTCTAATATTTGTCATCGCGTAGTCTTAATTATTAAGTTTCATCATCTCTAAAAAAACAAATTATTAATTTTCATCTTTCAGATTTCAATTTTTAATCCTAAGCAACCTCTCCTAAAAAATATGCGCTTTATTTTTTGGGTTTTTAGATGTTTTCTTTATTTATGTATTCTTTTTATAGTTTTGAGTTAATTTTTTTGATAATATTTTTTATATTTTGTACAACTTTAATTTTATAATTAAACTAATTTATTTTATGAGTATATATTTCCTATAATGTCAGCATAAAATTAGACTTAGTCTGTTCAAACCCAATAATTATGATGGCCAATGAAAATAATAATGACAACAACAATGACAATTGAAATCACTAAATCTATATATTTAAAAAAAATTAAAATTCAAAAGTTTGTTAGTAATTTTTCATGATATGTAAAATTGATTTCATAATTGAGTTACAAAAAAAAGCTTAAATCTAGAACATTCAACAAAATATACATTATATATAGGTTCCAATTAGAATTTTATAGTTAGCTAATAATTGTCATTGGATCAAATGTGTGTCTGAAAGATTCTAACTATTGATTTGGATAGTTTGAAAGTATAAATAGAGATGTATGATCTTATTTATATATTGGAAATAATAAAACCAAATCAAAGTTCAAATAATAGACTCATTATTTAAGTTTTTATTTTCGCTCTGCTCTTATTATTAATAAAATATTTACATGTAGTCTTAATATAATATCCCAGTCTTTTAATGACGAGAATAATTAAATATTATTCGATTAAGTAGGACTTTTGCATTCATAATACGTTAAAATCGAATATTAAGAATATAATTGAGTATGTTTTAAAAGTTAATTAATTATGTTGCTTGGGCCATATTAAGCAAAGACTTAATAGTTTAAGTAAATTATTCTTAATTGGGCCAAATTAAATTTATTTTAGTAGATGGGCCAAATTGTAATATTTTAAATGACTTTTGCCCAGCTCAATTTCTGAAGAAGCCCAATAATAGAGTAACAAAATATTTTATAAAATCATTTATAAAATCATATCCGATGATTTTGTCCTAAAAAAGAACCATAATGCAAATACAACTCTCAATTCTCCACTCCATCCACCCCATAGACTCACAAACTGTCACAGCCCGACTCAGAATAAAAATGACCGAGCCGGTGGGTCCCATGACGTACACAATTTATGATTAACCAAGGAATAGATAACGACCCAGTTATCAAACAAAAACCAAACATTTGACAAAACATCTTTATCAAGCAGACAAGACCGGAATTTGAACAAAAATTCCAACGAGCATGCTTATCCAAAATCAATAACATTGTCATGCTCGACAACTTCCAATCAAAACTTGAATATTAACAAGGAATCATGTTCAACCAGACATCAACAGACATAACCATACGACCAACAATACCAAGATATCGGTATCAAGAAAGCACGATAAAAGGATCGTATGAATTAGAAGATCTTAACAAAGAGTCAACAACTGATTTCAAGTTAAGGCAAGTTAGCAATCAAAACCTGAGCGACCAACATCAAAGACTTTGGAATTTATAAACTTCAAAGTCGAGAACATACTTCACAATTCAACATGTATTTCAAAGTGTTGCAGCGGAAACATAGAGAATTATATGTATGAGGACATATAACTCAACTCTAGTTTAAACAACTTTCAAGAAGAACTTAACCAACAAAAGTCCGTCCAAGCACACTCTCATCTCCATCCGAGCTAACATGCACATTTAAAAATAACACGCGGGCTGAGTACGAAGTACTCAGTGGGCACATGCCAAAATATTTGAAAACTTGCTTCTTAGAGTTAGAGATTAAACTTGCCATAAAGCATAAGCACAAGTAATGTTTCTCAAAAACAAACCTGTGCATGCTCAAACATTTTCTTTTCTGTAAATCATGTTTGTCTGGCCAGACATATACTTTAGGATGTATGTACCAGATCTACAATCACATAATGATAGTGTTGAGAAGGAGACCTCATTCTCAAACACTTGTAATCGGCCCACCTTTTCGAAGGCACTTGATTACAACTAAGTATACACAAATCCTACCTTGCGTAGGACCGAATTCGTCTTCCTTCAGTAGATGGTATCATACATAAACTCAAAACATTTGGCAAGTTAATCAACTTAAAAACAGCACATATCACTACAATAAAAAATGTATTTTGGGACACTCATAAATGTCGCAATAAAATACCTATTACAACATCTCACTTTTCTCCACGTTTATTTATTGTGTCGCATGTTCAAGTGTTGCGATAGAATTAATTATCTATGACGACACTTTTTAATGTCATATTAGATCATTATTAATCAATTTTCGCTACAGTAATATGACACTAACGAATGTCAGGAAAAGGTAACTAATACATCATTTTTTGTTGCCTGCACACATACTTTTTTATGACAATTTAAAATATCATTTTATACTAATTGTTGATATTGTAGGATTTTCTATAATGACATTAATAAGCGCCCCTAATAAATTTTAAAATGCAGATTTTCATAAATGTGTGTATTATTTAATTTATTGGAATTGAATAATATTTATTGCTATATATATTGCAAAATTAAAAATAATTGAAACACAAAAGATACTTGAACAAATAAATTCTAGTTTTTTATATATGAATTGATTTAAAATTAAGAGTCGAAGTGTCTAACAATAATAATTGATAACCAAGAAAGAGTAGAAGCTAGTCTAATAAGTACTACACCAAAGTAGAAATCTAGTAACTACTGGATCTAAAAAATATAAGTTTCCTTGAAATCTCTTAACTTCCACTGGAAACATCCTCAACGGAAGAACTTCATGCTTCATTGTTATTCAATAGGCGTCACCTATATACAAAATTATACATATCATATTAAATTTGAGAAATAGCCCATAATGGATAAGGTTTATGAAAGAACACTGATTACTTAAAAAACTGCAAGGCCAAGCAACCATTTCACCAAGTGCATCTTCGAGTGTTTGACAATAACCATAAGGTCGAACCAATTGCTCTTCAGGTTGAAGTACTACTTTCACATGCACTTGACACCAATTCTCTCCCAATACCTGTCTCCCAACTTGTGCGTTTGGATCAATACTCTGAAGACATCCTTTGGCCACGATTCTTCCTTGATCATATATACTTTTGAGGGCAACATGACCTCCAACCTACAAATGTAGTAATCACTATTTATAAGTGTTGATATGTGACTCTCTAGATAATGTAGTAATGACTATGTGACTCCTTAACTTCTACATTCATTTTAATGCGTACAAGTTATCCTTTACCATGGAAAAATTCATGCACAACATCCATTCGCTAGTCAACAGTGCACATAACTCGAATCTGACCAAGAAAATCTGACCATAGGAAAGACTCAAAACACAAGTCAGAACTTGACAGATTCTTGGATGGACCTACCACCACCTTCCAGAAAAACAGGCATAACTCCTTCTAGAAAAATCTGAACGACTCTCCATTTTTTTCATAGGAAACTAAAGCCATAGGGCTTTAAAACCATGTATCCCAATCAGCCCAATAATTTCCGAGAAAAAGCAGTTTATTGTTCAAACTTGGCCCAACTGTAGGACTGTTCAAACTTCACTACAGTGTATTAGGCCATTTCTTTTGGTCATGAGGGATGTTTTCTTTCTTAGATCAGATGCAATATCCTGAATGATTTTTTCTTGCTAACTTAAACTAACTAATAAAGTAATATTATATAAAGACATCCAAATCCATTACTAATTAAAATTTACATAAAAGGTAGCTAGACTTAGTGAATCCTAGTTTGATATACATCACCTTATAAATGAGAACTCAAAGGTACATACAGTAACTAAAAAAGAGTGACAATCTATTAAAATGATAGATACAAAAACACCAACTACATGTACTTATATATATTTAAATTTTTTTAATTAGACATAAAAATTTATAAATTAAGATTAAACGGGGGTTGGTATTAACTAAATGTTAACCGGAAATGTCTATCCATACCATTTAAACGCATATCACATATGAAATAGAGGTCAATCAGAAAAGAAGTGTACCTGAAGATGTTGGTTCGATGAAGTCTGTCTGACGAGATTATTTGACGCTGATGTTATGCTTTGAGAGCTTTGCTGTGTCGAAAGTTTTGATTGTAACTCTACAAGCTCTTTCTTCATTTTCAACATTTCTGACCGTTGTTCCAACATTATTCGTTTGCACATGTTTCTGTTAGGAACTTCTCCCCATACATCTAATGGGGAAACTCCTTCCCCAAACATTCTAACACGACCAGGTTTGTCTTGACCGCAAACTTGGGCGTACAAATCATTTGGTCCAACTGGATCTTTCGAGCCCTCTGGGAGTTGCCTTCTTAGTTCTTCAATTTCTTCCTGCGAGTACCAAGTATAATTATAAATTTCATTATTTTTTTTATCAATCACAATGATCAAACTTACCAAATACTTGGACACAATAGATGAAGTATTATGATTTCTTGTATAGCATGCGTCGAGCATTTTAGCACGAGATGGAGAACGACCTTTTTCTTTTACCTAATAATATGTAATTTAATTAGTAAATCAAGCAAAATTGAAAAATCTGGAAATGTAAAAAGAGTAGCAAAATTCACCAGTGTTTCATAGATTTTTGCAAATGGTTTTTTCCCAGTAAGATGATTCATGGTTCTCTTTGATCTGGCAACTTTGTTTTTTTCACTTCTCCCCTAAATATAAAAGAGGAAGAGTTAAATTATAGTATGACATAAAAGAGATATTTAAGTAAATTTACATCTAAAAAATGCATAATTTACCATCACTTCCTCTTTATTCCAATAAGCAAGTATATTCATCCATTGTTCTCGCAATACTCTTTCATCTCTGAAGTCTTCTAAGCCTCTCAAATCTTTCTCTGGGATGAGATACCGTGTTTTGAGAATACTCTTCCAATTTCTCCATTTCTTATTGATGGATGTAAGAATCCAACCTTCATCTCCAAGAGATATATCATATCGAGACTATAAAATAGAAACCTTGAAATTATTAAGAACACATTCATTTTTGGAAATATGTCAGAACTATGAAATTTTAATTACCCTGACAACATGTAGCATCTTCTTTTTATATTCTTTCGGCATTTTATGCCAATCTTTCACATCAAGTGGACAGTACATACCATTTCTCGCAATAGTGCCCAGGAACTCACAAAATTTGCTCTGATTAGGCCCTATAGGTCTTCCAAAACTATCAAAATCAAGTTGAATAAGAGGTAGAGTTGATGGTCTACCCCATATTTCCAGCATGAATGTTGGACCTCTACATTTCTTTTCTGTATTTCATAATTATGAAGACACTTTGCAATTATTGTAAAAGAACATTAAAAGTTCAATATAATGTTTAAAGTACAAGAACATTACCATCTTCTTGACTATTATCATGTAAACCTTGTGCTTCGGCGGTTCCGCTAATAAGTTCATGTGTATTTTGTTGTAGTGGCTCATCAACCTGTGAACTATGAGCATGATAATCCACCCAATGGTTATCTTCCAATCCTAGAAATTAATTATTATCAAGTTAAATAATGGATGTTTGACAAGTGAAGAATTGAAATGTAATATAATTTAAATAATATAAAGTATATGGTAAGTGAAGAATAATGAATTTGAAATCATACTTATTTCATCATTCAGTGTTAAGTTAGTGTTGCCATGTTTATGTGGGTTAGGCAATACTTCTTTAGGATTTCGCCTTTCTTGTACCGCTCCATTGGAGACTCGTCTGCCCACTTGAGTTCTGGTTGTCGTACCTGAAATAAAAATCCTTATATAGTTGTTGAATAAGAAAATATACACACTATAGAATATATTGTACATGTGTTGATGCATAATCTTACTAAGTGTTGGTTGCATTTGCTCATCTGAAAAGGTTTTGTTACTCTGTTTACGCTTTCGAGTTTTAGTAGCCATACTGCAACTACATTGAAGTGATATCATTCATTATTTAAATGTCTGATGCCAGAAATAATTAGTTGTTCAAAATACATAAAATAGAAATCTATGTCTGGTGTATCTTTCTTGGTGGATATTAGTTCAACAAGTAATCATGAAGTATCAATTATAAAATATAAAATGAATACAAAGAAATTTTATATTGAACTAAAGAGAAGATGCTACATATTGAAATTTTATATTGAAAGTATCTATACTCGTTTTTTTCCAAAAAAAAAAATACTTAAATGGATGTAGAATGTAGAACTGATGCAACAGAACACCTTAATAAGATCATGAAACATTCTGGTTCAATATCACAAATATTAATTCCCATGTCACCAAAAATGTTCAAAGGCATAAATCTAGATATCCAGGACATATTGTAGCTAATTTCTTATTTAAACAAATAAGTATCCACATATATATAGCTTCATGAATTTTGAGATATTACTAACATGCAATCTTAATTAATACTATGGTAAAGCCTTCCTAAAAGAGTTCCTTCCAGAAACCTTCATAGTCAAAAAATCACTTAACTAGTAAGAGCAAAGGAGGCAAAGTACTCAAGACAGTAATAAGGAAGCAACAAAAAAATTAATTAATCCAAATCAGCTTACTCTCTATTTCTTCTATACTCTCTCTATTTCTTCATATCACTTTTATTTGGGCATTTCTTCAAACACCTACTGCGCATCACATTACTATCTCTCTCTTACTTTTCTCTTATCACTACTTTCGATTCTACCCGAAATTTACAGAGAAAATAAAAAAGAATAGATAAAGGTTTACCTAAAAAAAAAAGGATAGACAAAGCCTTACCTCATTGTTGTCCTCAAACTGAACTAAAAAAAGATGGACTGTTAACAAGATAACACACATAATCTAATTAAGGATTTCATAAGTATCAGGTATACAATAAAATTGTCTGAACAAAGTTAAACAAACCCTTAACTTACGGGTTTTCTGATTGACAATGAAATTGATGGATAAATTTCTGAAAATAGATGAACAAATCAACATCAGAATTAAATTGGGGAAAATCATAAGCGAATTGAAAGCACAACCTACCTTATGTATTGCTTCAGATTAAAGATGAAAAGATGCAAGTGATGTGTGAACTTCAGAAAGTTGGATTGAGGAAGACGAATAATGTGTAGGAGCAATTCATGGGTTCTCAACTTCTGATTTTGTGTAACCGTCCCTGAAAAATAATAAAAGTATTACCGCGCTCTTTATGTCGCAGCCCGAACCTCGATATTAGATGTCAAGGCCGGTAGGTCCCACGACTTACACAATTTATGATTAACAAAGGAAATTAAGATAGCGACCCGGCTATCGTTCAAAAGAATGACCATACTTATCATGTCGCAGCCCGAATTACCCAGCTGGGCCCAGCCAGCTGGAATTACCTAAATTGACTCGGCCAGTATTTACAATTGGACCCGGTACTGGAATTACTCAATGACTTCAATAATGGTTTTACTGGAATCACTGAATTACCCAAATGACTAAATTAATCGGTTTTACCCAAATTGGACCTATTGAATTACTCGGCAAATGATTTTTACCAATTGGACGTCCAATTGGAATTACCAATTGACTCAACAATTGGATTTACCACTTTAAATTAATGTGACATATCTGACTCGAGACGATCAACTGAAATCAATATGACATACATATCAATAAACATAACTCAAATCACTTGGAATCAAAAGACCTGATCAACCAAATAATCGACAATTGATCAAGAAGATGATGAATTTGTTTGAGGATCAAGAAAACAAGATAAAGAAAACTGTTTCAAGAGAACTTAGCAAAAGAGTTCGACTTTCAAAACATAGATCGACTCTAGGGTTTAAACAACTTCATCATAAAAAAAAATCATCTTAACATGGCAGCGGAATACGAAAGACTATATGTATGACGACATATAATCTAGGCTCTTTATTTTTCAAAATATTAACAACAAGCAACATCCATCCAGCCTCATCATCTGCATCCCTGCTAACCTGCACGTTTTAGAAATAACATGCAGGGCTGAGTACTACGTACTCAGTGAACACATGCCGAAAACATTTGAAAACTTTGCTGAATACAGCTATATATGAAAACTTGCCAGAAAACATAATACGAGGATTTTCTGAAAACAACTCGTAAAATGCTAAAATACTTTCTTTTCAAAACTCATTTGTCTGCAGACATTTATAACAGTATGAACCATATCTACAAATAAATAATGGTGATGAGAAAGAGGCCTCTTTCTCAATCACTTGTAATCGGCATATCAAGGAAAGGCTCACGATTATGAATAATCGGCCTATCAAAGAAATGCGCACGATTACTAATGTGTACACAGATTTCACCTTGCGTGAAACCGAATTCGTCTTTCTGAAGTAGATGGTAGCATACTTAAACATTTTCTTTTAAAATCATTTGGCAAGTATCAAAACTTTGTAAAACATACGATATTATGCTTTTCACATATTTTAGTTTAGAAAGCCCACCTGATAAACTTAAGCTTTAAACTTTAAGCTCTAATACTTGTAGCCCTTTTACTTCACGTCTCTGTTCCCGCTTCCGCTTGCTCCTTTAATCGAAACGGAATAACGATTTTAGAACGAGAGCTTTTATCGACTAACGACTTCGATATCCTTAACGAAATTCTATTCGAATTTCTACGTCGTAACTTGATGAAATTCGAGAATTTCTATCTTAACTTTTCAAACGCTCTTAATCTATTTTAATCTATCTAAATTCCTCATTAAGCATCAATATTAATCAATTCTCATACAACATTAACTCAATTAAACATATAAATTCTCCAAATCGGGAAAATCAACCATAAATAGAAAAATCTTTATTTCTTTGAATTAAATTTCCATAAAATTATATAATACTTAATTTTTATTAAGAAGTTCATAAATGTAATTAATTTCTTAATTAAAATTTTATTAATATTTTATTTATTTATTTTAAATTTTCGGTTATATTAAAATTAATATTTCTTTAATTATTTTCTCTTCTTTTTAATTTCTAATATACTTAATTATCATCTTAAGCTCATTTCTTCATTTAA
Source organism: Agastache rugosa (assembly GCA_031470985.1). NCBI lineage: Eukaryota > Viridiplantae > Streptophyta > Magnoliopsida > Lamiales > Lamiaceae > Agastache > Agastache rugosa. Next base: position 11,583,864 of record CM062607.1, read on the forward strand.
TTTCATTCAATTAAGTATTAATCTTTCAACCCTAATTTATATTCTTATTTAATCGGTTATTTTCTCAAAAATGAAATTGGTTGGAAATTTTTAAGTATTTCCAACATGAAACATTCTTAAAATACTTAACTAAACTCATTTATATCATTAAAACAATCATATAATTCATATATCCATTATTTCCTATTTTCTTCTCATTTTCGAAAATTGCCAATTGATAGCTAGGGTTTTCCATGCTTAAATCTAATTACATATTTGATCTTATAATCATATTCTAAGCATAATTCATGAAGAACAAATCATCATTCAATGCATGAATTAAAATTTAGCATTTTCTTCTAAATTTCGATTTTCATGCAACTTAGGGTTAGGGTTTTGATTTTTCTAATTTAATCACACAAATCATCATATAATCATGATATAAGCAACATACCATAAGATCAATATCATCCAACTACTTCTTCATATTTCTTACAATTTTCGACACACATATATATATATATATATAATTCTTCCACCAAAGACATGAATCAAGAGCTTGGAAGAGAAGAATCTAAGCTTACTTGACTACTTGTGAGGATTGCTAGAAGTTGAAATCTTTGAGCTTGAAGATCAAGATGGTTCTTAAGTGTGTGTGAGTGTGTGTATTGAGAGAGAAGAGAGATCGAGAGGGAGAGAGAGAGGCTCGCTTGTTTGCTGTGTGTGTGCGTGTGGTGAGAGATGAGAGAAATGGCTATACATATATTAGTTATAACCCTAGGTTTAGAGTTATAGGGTAGGTTATTATTTTATTAAAACTTAATAGCTAAGTTTTGGTTAATTCATTTAATTAGTTATTAATTCAATTAATTAATAATTAATTAATCTTCTAATAATTCTCTAATTTCTCAATACAGTAATTAAGATTAAGGTTTCACGAACCTTAGATAAAAATCTCACAGAAAGAATCGGAGATTTGAAGCATTTTCAAATCGACCGAAACTAAATTTTTAAGCGATTAATTACGTAAAATTTTACGTAATTAAATTAAATTCTTCTTCTTGTCAATTAATGACTAAACATTTATCATCTATTGATAAATGTAAAAACTTCTTCGTTTCGGATTAACCGAGACGAATAAAATTAATTAAAACTCATTTTTCCGGTAGAATATATCTGCCGGATAAAATTTTCGGAAAGAAAATCTTTATTTTACTAAAATTCTTGTCTTTCTCAGAAGATTAATTATTTTAATTACTTAAGAAAGACGGGATACTACATTCTCTCCCCCTAAAAATAAATTTCGCCCCGAAATTTGCTTACCTCTCTGAAGAGTTCGGGATACTTTTCTCTCATTTTGCTTTCTAACTCCCATGTTGCTTCTTCTAGTCCATGATGCCTCCATTTGATTTTTACTGACGCGATCGACTTATTTCTAAGCTGTTGGACCTTCCGATCCAAAATCGCTTCAGGTTTCTCTTCATAACTGAGATCTGATTCAAGGACTACTTCTTCTTGATGAATGACGTGCTTAGGATCAAACATATATCTCCGCAACTGAGATACATGAAACACGTTATGTGAATTTCCAAAACTTGGCGGTAAAGCTAGCTTATATGCTACTTGACCTATTCTTTCCAGAATTTCATATGGTCCTATGTAGCGAGGCTTAAGCTTTCCTTTAACACCAAATCGTTGAATTCCTCTTGAAGGCGAAACTTTCAAGAAAACTTTATCTCCCACATTGAATTCTAATGCTGATCTTCTGACGTCAGCATAAGACTTCTGACGGTCTTGCGCTTCTTTAATTCTTTGTTTGATTTGACGCACAATCTTTATCATTTCTTCCACTGAATCAGGCCCTAATATTTTTCTCTCGCCTACATCATCCCAATGGAGCGGAGATCTACACTTCTTTCCATAAAGGGCTTCGTAGGGCGCCATGCGAATCGTCATTTGATAACTGTTGTTGTAAGCAAATTCAACAAGAGGTAAAATTTGCTCCCATTGACTTCCTCGATCTAAAACAACAGTTCTCAACATATCCTCCAAGATCTGAATGGTTCTTTCTGATTGACCATCCGTTTGAGGATGAAAAGCTGTACTGAAGTTCAATTTGGTACCTAATTCTTCTTGCATACTTCTCCAAAAATGAGAAGTAAATTTTGAGTCTCGATCCGAAGTGATCGACTTAGGTACTCCGTGCAATCGTACAATTTCTCGCACGTACAGCTGAGCTAACTTATCTGCGCCATAAGTTATAGGAATAGGTATAAAGTGTGCAGATTTTGTCAATCTATCCACTATTACCCATATCGCTGTATTTCCTCGTTTGGATCTAGGTAACCCAGTTACAAAATCCATGGTAATTTTATCCCATTTCCACTCTGGAATATCTAAAGGTTGTAGCTTCCCATAGGGTCTCTGATGCAATGCCTTTACTTGCTGACAGGCTAAACATCTTTCCACAAAAGAAGCTATGTCTCTTTTCATTCCTTCCCACCAAAATGTTTGTTTCAAATCTTGATACATTTTGGTGCCTCCAGGGTGAGCTGAATAAGGAGTTTCATGAGCTTCGCTCATGATTTCATTCCTTAATTCTTCATCATTCGGCACACAAACTTTTCCTCGATACAGGAGAACATTATCTCCTGCCTCCTTAAAATTTTCATTTTTCTCTTCTTTTCTTTGAGCATTGGAAATTCTCAATCTTAAATCTGGAATTATTTCCATAGCTGCAACCATTTGCTCAACAGATTGTGGAGGTAGAATTACTTCTAACCTCAGTTCTTCGAAACTCTTAATGAGTTCTTTCTCTTGAGTTAGAAGAAATCCAAATTCCGATTTTCCTTTTCTGCTTAACGCATCAGCAACTACATTTGCTTTTCCTGGATGATAGGAAATTTTACAATCGTAGTCTTTAACTAACTCGAGCCATCTTCTTTGTCTCATATTTAATTCTTTCTGCTCAAAGAAATATTTGAGACTCTTGTGATCTGTGAAGATTTCACATTTCGTTCCATAAAGATGGTGTCTCCAGAGTTTTAAAGCATGTACTACTGCTGCTAGTTCCAAATCATGAGTTGGATAGTTTATTTCATGAGGTCTAAAAATTTGTCTAGAAGCATATGCAATAACTCTTCCTTCTTGCATCGTGGACACAACCTAGTCCGTTCTTTGATGCATCCGTGTAAACGACATAATCTTTATCCGAATCCGGAACCGATAGCAGGGCGGTGGTCAATCTCTTTTTAAGTTCTTGGAAACTTTCCTCACATTCTTCTGACCACTTGAATTTTGATTCTTTCTTTAGGAGGTGGGTCATTGGCTTAGCTATTTTGGAGAATCCCTCGATAAATCTCCGATAGTAGCCTGCTAGACCTAAGAAACTCCTAATTTCATGTGGTGTGGTTGGAACTTTCCATTCCTGAACTGCTTGTACTTTTGAAGGGTCAACTTTGATTCCTTCAGGAGATACAACATGTCCAAGGAAATGTACTTCTCTTAGCCAAAATTCACATTTACTAAATTTGGCATACAATCTTTCGGTTCTCAACCTTTTCAGAACAGTTCGTAGATGTTCCTCGTGTTCTAATTCATTCTTTGAATACACGAGAATATCATCAATGAAAACTACGACAAACTTGTCCAAGAATTCATGAAATACTCGATTCATGAGATCCATAAATACTGCTGGAGCATTTGTCACCCCAAATGGCATTACTACAAACTCGTAGTGGCCATATCTTGTTCTGAAAGCTGTCTTGGAAATATCTTCTTGCTTGACCTTCAATTGGTGATAACCAGATTTCAGATCAATCTTCGAGAATACACTTGCTCCTCTGAGCTGATCAAATAGATCATCTATTCTCGGCAAAGGATATTTATTCTTTAAGGTCAATTTGTTTAATTCTCGGTAGTCGATGCACATCCTCAAACTACCATCCTTCTTTTTAACAAACAGAATTGGTGCTCCCCACGGAGAAACACTAGGTCTAATGAAACCTAGGTCAAGTAACTCTTGCAGTTGAATTTTCAATTCTTGCAACTCCTTTGGAGCCATTACGTATGGTGACTTGGAAACAGGAGCTGATCCTGGTTCAAGATCTATTGTGAACTCTACTTGCCTATCTGGTGGCAATCCTGGCAAAACTTGTGGAAATACGTCTTGAAATTCTTTGACTACAGCTACATCTTCAATGCTGCTTTCCTTATCTTCCTTCTTGTTGAGATAGATAAGATATGCTTTCACATCTTTCTTTTTCAACATTCTCCTTGCTTGAACTGCCGAAATAATCGGCGATTTCTTACAACTTCTTTCTATCCCGAAAAATAGAGTTGGTTCACGACTGTGCATATGAAATGAAATTTGCCTTTGCTTGCATTGAATGCTTGCAAAATTCTCGGTCAACCAATCCATTCCCAAGATAATATCTATATCCCACATTTTAATTAAATTTAGGGTTTTCGCTAACATCTTGAGAGATCCTAATTCAATCTCTATATTAGGACAGATGCGAGTAACTGAGGTAGATTTACCTAACGGTGTTGTTACTCTCAAGTCTTGACTAGCACGTTCTACTTTAAGACCAAGATTATCTACGCATGCATCTGATATAAATGAATGCGATGCACCGTATCAAATAAAATTATAACGAGGTATGCCATTTAATTGACCCATACCCGTCAAATTTCCTTGATCTTTGTCGAACGGCTTCGATCAAGAGCAAAAACCCTTTGATATTCTTCTTGGGGTTCCATTCTCAAATGCTGGGGTTGCTTTTGCTTTTGCTGGAATCGCGGCCCTTGTCGATTCCGTTGCTGCTGCCGTTGCTGAGGAACAACTTCTATTGCCTTCAATCTCTGAGGCGGGTTCTGAGTTGGTCTACTTCCTCCTGCTCCTTGCAGTTTAGTTGGGCACTGATACGAATAATGACCAACTTGACCACAAGTATAGCGACTATTACTTCACCTTGCATATCCCTTGATGCATCTTGCCACACTTGGAACATGGAGACATTCCTTGATAAGTTTGAGATGAACCGCCTTGATTGACGAAAGGCTGTTTGAATCGTCCCCGATTAAATTCCGCCGTTGATGACGTTGTTGCCCTTTGTCCTTGCCGGGGCTTCTTACTAGGTTGACTTCCAAAATTCCATTTTCGTTTCGACTTTGGTTGAACGGCCGCGGATTTGTCACCGTCCCGGGGTTTGAACTTGTGTGGCTGCTGAAGTCTGAGAAGACTTACCTGGCTGCATTGCCAATTCCATATCCAAAGCTCTGTTTAAAGTCTCGGCATACGATAATGCACTTTGACTGGCCAGAACGATTCTTATTTCCTGCCGAAGACCTGCTCGAAAAAGTTCGGCCATTTTCTCGTCTGTGTCCACCTTATCTTGAGCAAAACGTGCCAAATCACAAAATTCGCGATCATAGTCGGCTACTGACTTCTTACCTTGCTTGAGATTAGCAAACTCATTCTCCTTCTGCTTTCGATAACTTCGAGGAACGAATTTTTCGAACAAAACATCCTTAAATTGTTCCCACGTCAGGTTCTCCAGTTGTTCAGGGGTATATGCCCTTTGACGAGCTTCCCACCAGTAATCCGCAGATCCCTTGAGCTGATAAGACATGCATGTTAGACGTTCTTGATCCGTACATCGAAGAAAACGGAAAATTCTTTCCAGCGCACGAATCCACTCTTCGGCTTCTGAAGGACTTCCTCTTCCATCGAGAGTTGGAGGATTTTGCCGCAAAAATAATTCTTCTATTCTCCTTTCAGGTTGAGGAGGAGGTGGGGTAGGTTCTCTTTCGTTTTCATTTTCAACCCTTCCTCGACCTCGGCCTCTTGGTCTACCTCTTGGCGGCATTTTCTAATTAACCAGGATTTTCTGTAGCGACCCGACACCCCACCCTATGCGGATTTGCCGGACCGCTACTTATGAATCCATGGGTATAACCGTTATTACATCAATAAATGGGGCAATTTACGACTGCGACTGAAATATTAACAAGTCTGAACAATCGAGGACTTGATAATAATACTATGAAAACAACCTTTATCGTATTGTCATCGTTACCCTAGCTTGGTCGTCTTGGGGGCAAAGTATGAGGACTTTGACCCCGCGCTGTGGAAGCGATTACTTGAAAATAACAGGAATCGGTTAAGTCCGTAGATATTAAATGAATGATGACGTTTGCATACGTGCATGCAATGAAGAAGAGGTGACGATCCGAGTGATCGTCATCTATAGGCTTGAATACCAACACACCTCCGTCTCGGCCTTTGCTCAATCTGCATTAGGGAAAACAATGCAGGGGGCTGAGTACTAAAGCACTCAGTGGTTCCATGCCCCTCTTGAAAAATATTTATAAAAGCATTAAGATATAGCATGCTCAGTTTTATATAAAGGATATTATTAGTTAGAAAATACTTTCCCCTTTATATTCTTCAAAACATTTAATATGAGCTTAAGCTCAAAATATAGGTGCACCAATTCATAACTCTCATTCTTGTGTTACCAAACCCGGAACAATTAGTGGGGAGCCACTCCCACTCAATTGAACCGTCCTTTACTGAGACAAGGGGGCAACGTCTTTCAGTTCCTCCCATGTCCAGTTTACCGTGTACACTACCTTGGCTTGTACGGAGCTCAAGGCCGATCGTCGTTGAATAATTTGGCATATCAATGCCAAGAGAAAACGGGGATACCGTTTCTCAAGTAACCACAAGTAAATGAGATAAAAACATTTAGCATGCATATCAATTTAAAAAGCTTTTGGGCTTAATAACCCGAAATGTTACCTCGTGGGAATTTAACCCACACTTAAAAATAGGATAACCCACCTTGGTTGTCGAGCGCGAAACGTATTCCTTTGATCTATGGTTGAACGTCTCCTACAATATAATCTAGACACTTAGACTACATTCATCGAGAGTTCAAGCCATTATAAGTATCTTAGGTCAAATCATATTCCCGGTCTTTGTTATTGAACTAAAAACTCCATCAAGGCTTTGACTTGATTATTTTCCTTTGAAAACATCGGATCCGTGATCCAAATCGTTTATGCAACTTTAAAAACGTTTATCAAACCACAGGTTTGAAATTATGTGAATGCATATGTCATGTTGTGACGGCACGTAACTCATGTAAGCATACTTATGCATATAATAACATAATGCAATTATATAATTACGTCATCTCATACTCAATTAATTACTTAGATAATTAATTGTACTTAACCCGATTAATTTAGTTAATCGATCACATACGACATACTTGGGCAAATAATTTAAATAAATCATATATGGCACTAAGGCCCACATAATAAGGCCCAAACATTTATTCTAGACCCAATTAAGCATATAAGCCCATATGTATTAATTAACTAAATAACTTATTTAATTAATTAAACAATTACATATAAAATCATAATAATATAAATTAATATGATTTACTGGAAATTAGAATTAAAACATTTATGTTAATTCTTGAAAATCGATTTTAAGGTTTTAAAACCATTTAAGCCCTTTTTTCATAATTCCATACTTGAACGATAATTAATTTAATTAGAGGAAAAATAGCAAACGATCTTTGATCGACTTTCCCTTTTAACACCATCATCTATACTGACCTAATTAACATATTCAAGTGTTAAAATACATTTTCATCAATCATAACCTCGTCAAATTCGAGCAAAAAGGGCAGAACATATTCTGCTCAATTTCTGGAAGTTCTTTGCACAAGGTGCCGACAAATAAATTCATAGAGGACAAACCACAAGTCCAAAAATCAAGTTCTTTATGGCTATGGAAATCTTAGGATGTCTAATACATTTCTTCAGAAGGCCATATTTGCTTAATCTGAATAACCAAAGAGTTATACGCTAATATTTGAAACTGGGCGCAGATTAGGGTTCCTGAAAACAGGGCAGTGGACAAATTATTTTGTCTAGAACGATTTGCTTGATGGATTTGTCTAATTTTTGGATATGTTACAGAAGATATATAAGGCTACAACATGTTAAAAGTTTAGAGAAAATGGAGTTCATTTACTATGGTTTTGGCTGGCCCGTTTGGTTCGAAAAACACAAAAAGTAAACTGGAATTTAGGGCTTTTTATATCTTTCTTATTTTCGAACTCTAAGCTTCACAAATCGACCTATATATCCTAGATCTTAAAAATATAACACATATAACATGTATATCATTCATATCAAGCAAGATTTAACATGCTTTCACTTTAAAATCTCAAGATAGCTTTCATGTTTCTCAAGAATGCATATATAACCATAAATCTCCATTTTTAACCATAGACTTTCATATATAACCATGGAAATCGAGAAACCTCATGTATATCATGCTCATAACATGTATAACATCTTGATATATAAATCCTAGAAGAAAATCTAGAGATTTAAACCATAGAAAAGGTAGAAATTATACCAAACTTCTTCTCTCCTCACTCTCAAGTTCTTGGCTCTCTCTCTCTCTCACGTCTCCTCTCTCTTTCTCTCGAACCTTCTAGCCTCCTTGATGAGCTCTCTTACAGTCCATAACAATGGTGGAGGTGACGGAAAAGTGGTGGTGGAAGAGGAGGTGGTAGTGGTGGTGTTTGAGAGCAAAAATGGAGAAGAATGGAGAGTGAAGTGTGTGTGTGTGTGGGCTGCAGCAGCAGCTGCGAAAATTAGAGGAGGAGAGGGAGTAATAAGGTGGTATGATGGCTTGCTTGTGGGGGAAATGTGTGTGTAAGGGATTAGAGGGCATGCATTGGGTGTTTGACTTTGGGGGAAAGAATGAAATGATTGTGGTGCAACTTGTGACTTTGAGTCCATCTCTCTCTTGCTCTCTCTCACACGGCACTCACATACTTTCATACGTATAGTTCATCTCGTCTCGTATATTATATTCGGGTACGAGCCCTCTTGATACGTAACGTAAATTAATTAGAAGGATTCTAAATAAATCAAGCTTAAATAATTAAACTAACAAAATTATGTTATGATCGAATATTATTTAATTATCTTAAGCATACTCACCTAGATAAATTATTCTAGGTGGTCTCGTTGCTAGTTTTTTCATCTCATACGATCTTTATCGATAATTTTATTTGCTACATTATTCGATTATCGAATAATTCACAACATACAATTACATCACATTTATAATCACGTAATATGAGACACATAATTCACACATAGATATATAACGTGCCATGCTCGTGTTCGTGAATAAATATGATAATCGAAATAATTAAATATCAATTGATAGGTTTCGAAATCAATTCTTTTAAATCTTTATCAAATATCTTCATCTTCTCTTTCAAAGTAAATAATTTATTCTTTTAAAACATCCGGGAATAAGGACCTATCTAATTAATCCAAAAGTTTTAATTCATTCGAATTTTTCTAGCCCGGATTTTGCGGGGTGTTACATCCTACCCTTCTTAAAATAAATTTCGTCCTCGAAATTCCGCATCTCTTACGGGTAGAATATCTTTTTCCTTTCTAGGCTTTCTTAGTCTAATCTTATTCATGACATAACGAAAGTTCGTGTCTATCGTTCTTTGCTTAGAGCCAGTTGTGGGTGTACTATGCTTTCGCTGCGCCACTTTGATCATCTTAGAAATTTCCTTTTCATAGAACACCTTTGGGTTCTTCATCTTATCTTAAGTCCTTACTTGAGACTATATCATCCTAATTAGGCAATATGCCTCTTATGGCTCATAACATTTTCGCGGCTGCGAAACATGGAGACATCATATACATCGCTAAGACGTGGAGGTAACGTATTTTTAACGAGGAGTATATCATCTCCTCTAGGATTCTAAAGATCCTATAACTTAAGCACGTGGCTAATCTTCATTCTATAGACGATCTTATCTTCAAAGTGAGGGCAAACATTTTTTTAAGAAAAATTATTTCTTACTTGAATACTCGTTCTAGTCTAACGTTTTGACATCGCAGATGTCCATTTGGACTTTTGTCTGATCGCGTCTCTTGTGCCGTTATGGTCCTAATATTTCATTTGATATCTCTATCATAGCATTTGACAGATCGAATTCGGCTTTAATGAACGGACTTCGTAATGGTGTCGTTATGGCAATAGTATTTTGAATATCGTCGAGGAGGATCCACTATCATCAAGAATTTCGTATACAACGTTCTTCTTGTCCCTAAGTTATTTCGTACATCTTTCATAGGTTTGAAGTCTTAGCTCCAATATTGAATCGTATCCCCTCGGAAATCGTGTTATCGAGACATACTCGCTGCTTTATTCGAGTAAAATCATTTTTAAATCGTAATTGCGGTTGGTTCTTGGTTAATGCCGGTTCATCTAGTCCGCGTGTGCCATTGGCAAGATGAACTTATTTAAGCTTTTCAATCTTTTACTAATCGTACCTTTAGACTTCTAGATATCAGTACTAATATCGCATCGTTCCGTAGTTTTCGTGAAATGACCTCACCTCCGAGGTCCGTGATCATAGTTCTCTTATATGTTTTCGTATCGTCATCCCAGCGAAGTTTGATACTTTTCGTGGTTTTGTACTAGCATCGTCCGCATCATGGATTGATCTTCTTCGCTTACTAGCTCTCCTTGCTGATCATCATATCATCATATTATCATATCGTGGTATTTTGACATTGGTTCTCTATCGGCGGTGGTTGGTCTCGCATAAGCGTATCGCTGGTATGGCTTTTTCGTCTATTTTTATACGTAAAACGTACATTTTCAACGTATATCATGGAATTAATCGGATCTTAAGTTCGAATATTTTCTATCGTCGTGTTTTCGTGGGTGTCGTTCGGTATGGCATATCCGGTGCCGGCGTCGGGGCCACGATTCGAGTCCTAATTCTATCGGTGTCCTAAATATCTATTGACTGGAGTTCCTAGCGGAACTTATCTATAAAATATGTAAATAATCGCATACTATAAGTACTTATTCTTATCGAGCTTTCATACTCTTTCGTTTCGTTTACATACCAAAGAAATTTGGACAGTCTCGCTTCTTATGTACATATGCGATATCGATCGCTAAAGATTACTTACATTATCATGTTAAAGCTTCCTTCAAGCTTTCGTAAACGTCATTGCTTCCTCGCTAAGAGGCCTAACATCATCTTACTTATCCTTATCATAAATCATTACTATTATTGGCTCTGAGTCTATTCATCCTTAATATGAGATCGTAACATAAATGTGGGTGGCATAAAGATCTGTTTTTAAACTTTTCATATCTTGATCGAGACTTCATCCTATATAATCAATCATCGTTTGGAAACGATATACTCTTATCATCTCGTGTACATAGCATTATGAATTAAGAGAATTAAATTCTCAGAGTTGAAAAAGTCATTGCGCGAATAGAGATCATCATATTCGCTTCTAGAATCGTATAGAGTTGGGTGGTCAGATCAAAGAAACAACATGACCGTACATAAAAGCTAAGGGATTGCGTTTAGAGGATCATTTAAGATCGATTGGACTTCTTGGGCTATGCCAAGTTGGTCACTAAATAACATAGGTTCGGTAATAATTCGAACAAATTGGCCCTAGATTAGGGACTTAGACCTACTGACTGAATCCTATAGGGGTTCTTTTAAAAAAAAAATTGCCTTGCACAGAGGGCTTACTAATAACATGGAAGGGAATAGTTTGCCTCCGAGGAGGGCTTCATACGTTTGAAGGGAGTTAGAATTTTCTCAGGGAACTGTAATGGTACATACGTACTGTCAAGGGAAAGCGTCATTAACTTATCGTAGTCATACGCATAACAAGGTGTGTCTTGAATGAGTTTCACAGCGACACACACCAAGCTGGTTATGAATGCTAAAGTATTGCATAATAATAAATCAAGGGATCTTGACATTGCCTGGCCGAAGCAAATGGCTAGGAGGTCTGTGCTTTCAAATGAAGTTCTTAAGTGTATTCACACATATCAAGAAATACATTGCTCATTACTGAGCTCATCCGTAGTGCAAGGTGTGTCGTAGAAAAGAATTCAAAGTGACACATAAAAATTTGAACATGAACGCCAACATTTCATGACTAGTGGTTCAAATAATGTTTGAACGAGTTCAAACATAAAAATGTTCGGATTTCCAGGGGAATCGTTAGACACTCGCAGGTGTCACTGGGGAAAATTTCACTCGTAACTGTGCACTAGGTGTGTTATAGAGGCAAGTTCTTGGATAACACACATCAATTCTTAGGTAGAGGATTAAATACTTTATGACCATTGGTCAAATGCCAGAAGAATTTGGGAATTTGAAATGGATGGGGAGAATTCCATGTTAAAGAGGAATAGAGTTCGTGGTAGCGTAACCAATTTAAGACAAGGTTTACCAATATTGAGAAGATACTTGGACAAACTAAATGCTAACTAGAGCAATTTTAACATTTAAAGAATAATGTGGTGAATCGAGGACTTTGACATCATAAGGGAAATAGAGGAGATCTCTTTAGAAGTCGTTACTTGCTAAGCCAAATTGGCGAAATAAAAGATGTGATCATAACATTTTGCGTGTTAGAACACTTCGAAAGGAAGGTCTGAATACCTTAACATGGTAAGAATACGGAGTTGATGCGTAAAAAGATTCATATCCATACGTCGTTCTAGAGGCATTGGAGTAAGGTAGCAAATGCGTATCTTGGAAGATACTTAGGCGTGACCGATCATATGGTCAACGCTAAAAGAATAAACTGATTGTGTCATTTAGGTACAACATGAACGGGAATCATCTTAGTTAGTTTTTGCATTTATCTTACTTCGTCTTAAATTTTTAACGTCATTTCTTTACGATAGTATCTCGATGCATTATGGTCGATTGTTCGTGAATACAACCTTGTGGTGGTTTTCAGCAGCTTTTTGTGGCAGTTCTCATTGTGCATAGAGTCGTTCTTATCGTTCATGCGTTTTTTCGGGGTTGAGACATCGCATCGAGGTATATATAGTCTTTCCCTACACCGTCGCGCTAGTATTTTCTTCACTCAGGTGTCGTCTCCTTCGTATTTATCTTTTTTTCCTTAACATAGTCCCCTAATAATTCTAGATTCTCAATCTAGTTCTCGATCTGGTCTCTATCATAATTTAGACTATCTTTCATATCGTTTCATTTATCATTCGGCATCTATCATGAGGGGGACTTTTCTTACCTTATTAAAAACACCTATGTACTTACTTAGTCTTAACTAAGTCATACTAACACTAACAGGGGTGCCTGAAGGGATGCCGTACATTTAGGAATTCTATGTTCATATATCCTTTTGGATGAGCCTCTATTCTTCTCTTTGAGCTCTCCCTATTTGATATAAGTGTGAGTTTGTGTATTAAGAGATCTACATCATACTAAGGTCATTTGTACTTTACTCATTTGACTCTCTTCTAGAGGTCAACGCATGTTATAGCATCATTATAAGGCCATAGTCATTCATCATCGTCATAAACATTACATGCATCTGACTCCCGTAGGGTCCTTTTCATAGCATGTTTTCATCATAGGGCTTTACACTTTCATATGACATTATGAAATTCATGATCATTTACATAAGCAATTCATTCATTACACCTATCATATAATACACTGATACACATAATTGATTTTAGAAATCAAACCTTTCTTGAGCTGGCACGGACGGGTGTGTTGGACATTTAGCATCCCAGAACAAACTTGGTTCAAGAAGTTTCATTACGAGCATATCATTTTAGATTTTATCTTATCGAATCTTGATTTGATTAAGAAAGAATTTTGTACCTTTTGTACGAAATAATTATTGACTCTAGAGAGATCAATCGTTTAGGAGTTCTTGAACTCCGAATTTTGAGTTTTAAAACACTAGGGACTTGTTAGTCTGATGATTCCTCGAAGGAAATCGAGCATTTGAATCCTATAAGGGAGATTAAACTCTGAATTTTAGAACCTTCGACCACTTTGGGGTCATAGGGTTCGAATGCTTAGGAGTTGAATGACTTGGATCGAATTCTATTTCGAGTTCTTAGAAGAGTGTCGCACTTCAAAGCGAAAGTTGAATTTCTGGAATGCAGGGTATTTTTGGAATAGAAAGAATAGTTTCGAAGGGCTCTAGGGTTCAGAGCGAACGAACTGCTCTGATACCATTCTGTAGCGACCCGACACCCCACCCTATGCGGATTTGCCGGACCGCTACTTATGAATCCATGGGTATAACCGTTATTACATCAATAAATGGGGCAATTTACGACTGCGACTGAAATATTAACAAGTCTGAACAATCGAGGACTTGATAATAATACTATGAAAACAACCTTTATCGTATTGTCATCGTTACCCTAGCTTGGTCGTCTTGGGGGCAAAGTATGAGGACTTTGACCCCGCGCTGTGGAAGCGATTACTTGAAAATAACAGGAATCGGTTAAGTCCGTAGATATTAAATGAATGATGACGTTTGCATACGTGCATGCAATGAAGAAGAGGTGACGATCCGAGTGATCGTCATCTATAGGCTTGAATACCAACACACCTCCGTCTCGGCCTTTGCTCAATCTGCATTAGGGAAAACAATGCAGGGGGCTGAGTACTAAAGCACTCAGTGGTTCCATGCCCCTCTTGAAAAATATTTATAAAAGCATTAAGATATAGCATGCTCAGTTTTATATAAAGGATATTATTAGTTAGAAAATACTTTCCCCTTTATATTCTTCAAAACATTTAATATGAGCTTAAGCTCAAAATATAGGTGCACCAATTCATAACTCTCATTCTTGTGTTACCAAACCCGGAACAATTAGTGGGGAGCCACTCCCACTCAATTGAACCGTCCTTTACTGAGACAAGGGGGCAACGTCTTTCAGTTCCTCCCATGTCCAGTTTACCGTGTACACTACCTTGGCTTGTACGGAGCTCAAGGCCGATCGTCGTTGAATAATTTGGCATATCAATGCCAAGAGAAAACGGGGATACCGTTTCTCAAGTAACCACAAGTAAATGAGATAAAAACATTTAGCATGCATATCAATTTAAAAAGCTTTTGGGCTTAATAACCCGAAATGTTACCTCGTGGGAATTTAACCCACACTTAAAAATAGGATAACCCACCTTGGTTGTCGAGCGCGAAACGTATTCCTTTGATCTATGGTTGAACGTCTCCTACAATATAATCTAGACACTTAGACTACATTCATCGAGAGTTCAAGCCATTATAAGTATCTTAGGTCAAATCATATTCCCGGTCTTTGTTATTGAACTAAAAACTCCATCAAGGCTTTGACTTGATTATTTTCCTTTGAAAACATCGGATCCGTGATCCAAATCGTTTATGCAACTTTAAAAACGTTTATCAAACCACAGTTTGAAATTATGTGAATGCATATGTCATGTTGTGACGGCACGTAACTCATGTAAGCATACTTATGCATATAATAACATAATGCAATTATATAATTACGTCATCTCATACTCAATTAATTACTTAGATAATTAATTGTACTTAACCCGATTAATTTAGTTAATCGATCACATACGACATACTTGGGCAAATAATTTAAATAAATCATATATGGCACTAAGGCCCACATAATAAGGCCCAAACATTTATTCTAGACCCAATTAAGCATATAAGCCCATATGTATTAATTAACTAAATAACTTATTTAATTAATTAAACAATTACATATAAAATCATAATAATATAAATTAATATGATTTACTGGAAATTAGAATTAAAACATTTATGTTAATTCTTGAAAATCGATTTTAAGGTTTTAAAACCATTTAAGCCCTTTTTTCATAATTCCATACTTGAACGATAATTAATTTAATTAGAGGAAAAATAGCAAACGATCTTTGATCGACTTTCCCTTTTAACACCATCATCTATACTGACCTAATTAACATATTCAAGTGTTAAAATACATTTTCATCAATCATAACCTCGTCAAATTCGAGCAAAAAGGGCAGAACATATTCTGCTCAATTTCTGGAAGTTCTTTGCACAAGGTGCCGACAAATAAATTCATAGAGGACAAACCACAAGTCCAAAAATCAAGTTCTTTATGGCTATGGAAATCTTAGGATGTCTAATACATTTCTTCAGAAGGCCATATTTGCTTAATCTGAATAACCAAAGAGTTATACGCTAATATTTGAAACTGGGCGCAGATTAGGGTTCCTGAAAACAGGGCAGTGGACAAATTATTTTGTCTAGAACGATTTGCTTGATGGATTTGTCTAATTTTTGGATATGTTACAGAAGATATATAAGGCTACAACATGTTAAAAGTTTAGAGCAAATGGAGTTCATTTACTATGGTTTTGGCTGGCCCGTTTGGTTCGAAAAACACAAAAAGTAAACTGGAATTTAGGGCTTTTTATATCTTTCTTATTTTCGAACTCTAAGCTTCACAAATCGACCTATATATCCTAGATCTTAAAAATATAACACATATAACATGTATATCATTCATATCAAGCAAGATTTAACATGCTTTCACTTTAAAATCTCAAGATAGCTTTCATGTTTCTCAAGAATGCATATATAACCATAAATCTCCATTTTTAACCATAGACTTTCATATATAACCATGGAAATCGAGAAACCTCATGTATATCATGCTCATAACATGTATAACATCTTGATATATAAATCCTAGAAGAAAATCTAGAGATTTAAACCATAGAAAAGGTAGAAATTATACCAAACTTCTTCTCTCCTCACTCTCAAGTTCTTGGCTCTCTCTCTCTCTCACGTCTCCTCTCTCTTTCTCTCGAACCTTCTAGCCTCCTTGATGAGCTCTCTTACAGTCCATAACAATGGTGGAGGTGACGGAAAAGTGGTGGTGGAAGAGGAGGTGGTAGTGGTGGTGTTTGAGAGCAAAAATGGAGAAGAATGGAGAGTGAAGTGTGTGTGTGTGTGGGCTGCAGCAGCAGCTGCGAAAATTAGAGGAGGAGAGGGAGTAATAAGGTGGTATGATGGCTTGCTTGTGGGGGAAATGTGTGTGTAAGGGATTAGAGGGCATGCATTGGGTGTTTGACTTTGGGGGAAAGAATGAAATGATTGTGGTGCAACTTGTGACTTTGAGTCCATCTCTCTCTTGCTCTCTCTCACACGGCACTCACATACTTTCATACGTATAGTTCATCTCGTCTCGTATATTATATTCGGGTACGAGCCCTCTTGATCGTAACGTAAATTAATTAGAAGGATTCTAAATAAATCAAGCTTAAATAATTAAACTAACAAAATTATGTTATGATCGAATATTATTTAATTATCTTAAGCATACTCACCTAGATAAATTATTCTAGGTGGTCTCGTTGCTAGTTTTTTTCATCTCATACGATCTTTATCGATAATTTTATTTGCTACATTATTCGATTATCGAATAATTCACAACATACAATTACATCACATTTATAATCACGTAATATGAGACACATAATTCACACATAGATATATAACGTGCCATGCTCGTGTTCGTGAATAAATATGATAATCGAAATAATTAAATATCAATTGATAGGTTTCGAAATCAATTCTTTTAAATCTTTATCAAATATCTTCATCTTCTCTTTCAAAGTAAATAATTTATTCTTTTAAAACATCCGGGAATAAGGACCTATCTAATTAATCCAAAAGTTTTAATTCATTCGAATTTTTCTAGCCCGGATTTTGCGGGGTGTTACATTTTCATTCGAATTATTCTTTCTTTCTAACAAAGTCTTATAAAAATTCTTCTTTCTTTAGAAGTATTTTAAGGGAAATAAATTTTTCTAGATTTTAGAATTTAGAAAAATTTTCTTATCACCTTTTTAATGCATAATATACTCATCGTACTTTTAATGAATCACACCATTCATACTCATCACCATTCATGCTTATCAAAACTTTCAATTACATCTAACAGGCTCATACTATTTAATGAATCAAAGATTCACAAACATCATCATACATTGTGATCCCATAATTTAACTTCTTATTATCATCATGAACAATTTAAACAATTCACTACTGTCATAGATAATGAATCAACAATTCATTCATTACTATAATCACAAAAATATTTCAAGAACACATATTTTTCATACTTATCTTTGCTAAGAAAAATTTAGCTAATATATATTCCTAATATTTCAAGGAAATAATAGCATCATCTTGGCATATAAACTTTATCATAACTTTAATGAATCAAAAGATTCACGCTTATCATCACATAATCACTAAAAAAAATGTTTTCCTGTAGTAATTAATATATATATCTATTTATTTGCTAAATTTAATTAGCTCTTCATTCTTTATAATCAAGAGATGAATAATATCATCTTGATGTATAAACTTCCTCATAAATCTCTTTTGAGATGATCTACTTCATCTTAACATTTTTCCTAACTAATGATTACGAACTAAGCTAACGATAACGAATAATTAATGAAACGAAAAAAAACGAACGACACACTAAACTGATGATAGTCGAATAATGAACTAAACGATTAACGGACGAAATTAACGAAGAATGGAATGAACTACAATGAAACGAATTAAGAACAAAATAAACGAAGAATGAACAACTACGAACGACAACGGAATGGACGAATAAACCCCGGCGCTGGATCGAACTATCCCGCGCCAAGATCGCCGTCCCGCACGCAGACGTTCGCGCGGCCAAGAAAAGATTTCCTTCATGTGCGCGCGACTTAACCTCCGGCGGATTGACCCGTGCCACACCAACCCGCGCCTGATGCTGAAATTGTCGTGGGGCTGGCGCGCCGCGCGCTGTGGTCGCGTCTGTTGTCGGTACTCAGCTGGACCCAGTCAGCTGGAATTACCTGTGACTCGGCCAATTTGGAATTACCCAATTGGACCCGATCAGTGGATTTACTCAGTGACTCGGCGGTGGAATTACCCAAATTGGACCAAGTCAATTGGAATTACTCAATTGACTCGGCCAATTACCTAATTTGGACCCGATCAATTGGAATTACTCAGTGACTCGGCCAATGAATTACCATTGGACCCGATCATTGGAATTACTCAGCTGACTTAGGCAGCTGGATTTCGCAGCCCGATGCTGGTTCGACGCTTTGTCTTGTTTTCTTCGTCCGGGCTTTTAATCGGTCTTTTTCCATTCCTTAAACCTCACTTCTTTACTTTAACTTTTATTATCTAAACCTCGATCATTTGGATTCACTCATTGGAATTACCTGTTGGAATTACCAATGAACTCGATCAATTGGATTTTCTCGAATTTGGACTTACTGTTGGACTCGATCGGCGGAATTACTCGGTGACTCGGCTGCTGGATTTACTCATTGGAATTACCCGTGATCTCGATCGGCTACGGTTTTACGGCCGGCTCGGTTTTCTGTAGGCTCAGTTTTCCAGCTAGCTCAGTTTTTCCAGCTAGCTTTGATTTTCCAGCTGATCTTTGCTCAACTTACTTCTTCATTTAATAGGAAAATTTGCCTCTTTGAGGACTTTTACAAAAGGTAGGGAATTATTTACACCCAAAAATTCCCTATATGAACCGTGATTTTCTAACATCACGCAAAATGTTCTTATCGGAGCGGAATTCTACCTCGCTTCCGATTCGCTATACTATCATATTATGCTTCTATGTACAAGAACTTATTTACAACATAATTGTTAAAAGTTGTTCGCTTACTAGTCTATTACATATATTTACATCATTATCTTCCCGACACTTCCCCTCACTGCTCATCCTCTGACGGATCCTCTTCTTCTTCCTCCTCTTCGTCGCCTCTCGGATCCTCCTCACTTGGATCTTCTTCCTCCGTTTCCGTGCTCTCCTCTGCCCTCTCCACTCCGTCCAAAGTCACACGAGGGGCATAAGTAATATCCTCTCCCGGCGACGGCCTAAAGCTAGGCTGAAAACTCAAATGAGTAAATGGTATTCTACGGAGGTGGAAGTATCCTTCGGTTGGTCCAACTTCTGGATCAACGTTATCCTCGTCACTATCATAGTGACGTGGTCCAGAGGTGCTAGCCACATTAGGGTCAAATAGAATAGGCTGAGCTTCAACTATGGCATCAAGCTCTGAAGAATTCAAAGCTTGCAATGTTTCAACGGAAGGATCATTTGGAACTTCCTCAACAAAAGAAGCTGAGGCTACGCCGTTAGGCAAAACAGAAGGCTCAGGAACAAAGGTTTGAGTCTCGATTTGGGAGGGAGACGAAACATAGCCATTTGCCAATGGCTCAACAAGAAAAGAGTTAGTATCAAATCCATTGTTTCCATGGATGGGAGAAGCAATAGGTTCAGGATTTTCTGGAGGATTCTGATCCAGAATAGGGTAATCTTGAGGCATGAGATTTTGTAAACCAAACTCACCAACAGGAATCAATGGCTGATATGGTCCAGGAGGTGGGTACGAAAAACACATATATTGAGTACTAATTGCAGCTATGAACGCTCTGCAATCTCCAAACAAGACACCATCCCAAAATTGAGGAGTAACGTACCTTGCAGCAATCGATGCCGCCCACTCCTGCCAATCCTCAGGAAGCAGAGGAACTAGCCTAACTATACCAATAACTCCCGAGATATTTGATTCATGAATGTCCATCCAAACTCTATGGTACCGAGCTAAAAACTCTGCTAGGGTTTCTGTGTAGCTCATGTGTATGTGGTGAAATTCAATCATCGCTGCTACGCTTCTAGAGTTGGACATCCTATAAAAGAAAATTTAAATAATCAACTAAACTGAAATTACGAATAGTCTTGAGAATCCACTGTCTCAACATACTCAATGTCGCTTCCAAAAGGGTGTTCTGGGCTCATGTTACATTCCACAGATAAATACTCAACTTGCTTGCACAACTGATCCATTATCTCGCTTATGATCGATCACCAACAACCAATCACATTAGAGGCTAAAACACAACAATTATATATATAATTCTCAACTTCCAAACTTTATAACTAGAAACATTTAAAATTCGTACCTGGATAGCTGGATGAGATGAGAGATGCTGGACTTCAGTTGTTGTTAAAAACTAACTAGTCTAGGAATTCAAACCAGACTAGACTTTCAGAAATAACAACTTGGAGCAGAAGACATTGCTCTAACTAGTCTAGGATTTCAAAATAGACTAGATTTTAAAAAAAAATTATTCAGAGCAGTCAGACCTGCTCTGATACCACTCTGTCGCAGCCCGAACCTCGATATTAGATGTCAAGGCCGGTAGGTCCCACGACTTACACAATTTATGATTAACAAAGGAAATTAAGATAGCGACCCGGCTATCGTTCAAAAGAATGACCATATTTATCATGTCGCAACCCGAATTACCCAGCTGGGCCCAGCCATTGGAATTACTCAGTGACTCGGCGGTATGTTACCCAATTGGACCCGATCAGTGGAATTACCAGTGACTCGGCCATTTGGTTTACCAATTGGACCCGGTCATTGGAATTACCAGTGACTCGACCAATGGTTTTACCAATTTGGACCCGATCATTGGAATTACCCGACTCGGCCATTGGTTTTACCAATTGGACCCGTCATTGGAATTACCCAGCTGACTCAGCCAGCTGGATTTACCACTTTAAATTAATGTGACATATCTGACTCGAGACGATCAACTGAAATCAATATGACATACATATCAATAAACATAACTCAAATCACTTGGAATCAAAAGACCTGATCAACCAAATAATCGACAATTGATCAAGAAGATGATGAATTTGTTTGAGGATCAAGAAAACAAGATAAAGAAAACTGTTTCAAGAGAACTTAGCAAAAGAGTTCGACTTTCAAAACATAGATCGACTCTAGGGTTTAAACAACTTCATCATAAAAAAAAAAATCATCTTAACATGGCAGCGGAATACGAAAGACTATATGTATGACGACATATAATCTAGGCTCTTTATTTTTCAAAATATTAACAACAACCAACATCCATCCAGCCTCATCATCTGCATCCCTGCTAACCTGCACGTTTTAGAAATAACATGCAGGGCTGAGTACTACGTACTCAGTGAACACATGCCGAAAACATTTGAAAACTTTGCTGAATACAGCTATATATGAAAACTTGCCAGAAAACATAATACGAGGATTTTCTGAAAACAACTCGTAAAATGCTAAAATACTTTCTTTTCAAAACTCATTTGTACGGACATTTATAACAGTATGAACCATATCTACAAATAAATAATGGTGATGAGAAAGAGGCCTCTTTCTCAATCACTTGTAATCGGCATATCAAGGAAAGGCTCACGATTATGAATAATCGGCCTATCAAAGAAATGCGCACGATTACTAATGTGTACACAGATTTCACCTTGCGTGAAACCGAATTCGTCTTTCTGAAGTAGATGGTAGCATACTTAAACATTTTCTTTTAAAATCATTTGGCAAGTATCAAAACTTTGTAAAACATACGATATTATGCTTTTCACATATTTTAGTTTAGAAAGCCCACCTGATAAACTTAAGCTTTAAACTTTAAGCTCTAATACTTGTAGCCCTTTTACTTCACGTCTCTGTTCCCGCTTCCGCTTGCTCCTTTAATCGAAACGGAATAACGATTTTAGAACGAGAGCTTTTATCGACTAATGACTTCGATATCCTTAACGAAATTCTATTCGAATTTCTACGTCGTAACTTGATGAAATTCGAGAATTTCTATCTTAACTTTTCAAACGCTCTTAATCTATTTTAATCTATCTAAATTCCTCATTAAGCATCAATATTAATCAATTCTCATACAACATTAACTCAATTAAACATATAAATTCTCCAAATCGGGAAAATCAACCATAAATAGAAAAATCTTTATTTCTTTGAATTAAATTTCCATAAAATTATATAATACTTAATTTTTATTAAGAAGTTCATAAATGTAATTAATTTCTTAATTAAAATTTTATTAATATTTTATTTATTTATTTTAAATTTTCGGTTATATTAAAATTAATATTTCTTTAATTATTTTCTCTTCTTTTTAATTTCTAATATACTTAATTATCATCTTAAGCTCATTTCTTCATTTAATTTCATTCAATTAAGTATTAATCTTTCAACCCTAATTTATATTCTTATTTAATCGGTTATTTTCTCAAAAATGAAATTGGTTGGAAATTTTTAAGTATTTCCAACATGAAACATTCTTAAAATACTTAACTAAACTCATTTATATCATTAAAACAATCATATAATTCATATATCCATTATTTCCTATTTTCTTCTCATTTTCGAAAATTGCCAATTGATAGCCAGGGTTTTCCATGCTTAAATCTAATTACATATTTGATCTTATAATCATATTCTAAGCATAATTCATGAAGAACAAATCATCATTCAATGCATGAATTAAAATTTAGCATTTTCTTCTAAATTTCGATTTTCATGCAACTTAGGGTTAGGGTTTTGATTTTTCTAATTTAATCACACAAATCATCATATAATCATGATATAAGCAACATACCATAAGATCAATATCATCCAACTACTTCTTCATATTTCTTACAATTTTCGACACATATATATATATATATATAATTCTTCCACCAAAGACATGAATCAAGAGCTTGGAAGAGAAGAATCTAAGCTTACTTGACTACTTGTGAGGATTGCTAGAAGTTGAAATCTTTGAGCTTGAAGATCAAGATGGTTCTTAAGTGTGTGTGAGTGTGTGTATTGAGAGAGAAGAGAGATCGAGAGGGAGAGAGAGAGGCTGCTGCTTGTTTGCTGTGTGTGTGCGTGTGGTGAGAGATGAGAGAAATGGCTATACATATATTAGTTATAACCCTAGGTTTAGAGTTATAGGGTAGGTTATTATTTTATTAAAACTTAATAGCTAAGTTTTGGTTAATTCATTTAATTAGTTATTAATTCAATTAATTAATAACTAATTAATCTTCTAATAATTCTCTAATTTCTCAACACAGTAATTAAGATTAAGGTTTCACGAACCTTAGATAAAAATCTCACAGAAAGAATCGGAGATTTGAAGCATTTTCAAATCGACCGAAACTAAATTTTTAAGCGATTAATTACGTAAAATTTTACGTAATTAAATTAAATTCTTCTTCTTGTCAATTAATGACTAAACATTTATCATCTATTGATAAATGTAAAAACTTCTTCGTTTCGGATTAACCGAGACGAATAAAATTAATTAAAACTCATTTTTCCGGTAGAATATATCTGCCGGATAAAATTTTCGGAAAGAAAATCTTTATTTTACTAAAATTCTTGTCTTTCTCAGAAGATTAATTATTTTAATTACTTAAGAAAGACGGGATACTACACTTTACCGGGAGAATGGAGATGGAACTTTTTAACAATTTATTTTTCCCTCTAAAAAAACTATTTTATTTTCATTTAATGAGTAAATAACTCTCCCACTCAAAAATAAATTATGAAATATTATATTACTGATAATTAATATATTGTTTCAAAAACTTAATAACATATACTATCAAATATTATGTAATCGTTAATATTAAATAACTCTAGAACCATCGAATGGATGACAATATGTAAAGCAAATAAAATATATTAACATATAAAATTAAATTTTAAAAATGTCTAGAGGTTACAATTTACCCTAAATGAGCTTTCTAAATTTAGACTTACATTTAAAATATTAATTAGTTATTTTTTAAAACTATAAATTTTTTATTCACAATAATACAACATATTTACTATTTTCTTATAAAAAATTAAAGTTAGTTAGATACATAATTCCAATATTAACTAATTATATTATAAAATATACAATATCTAATTAATAATTTTATATTTTCAAGTTAAATCACTTAACGACTTTGCTCATGAGCTAACGAGTTAAATACAATTGTGCTCAAGCTTGGCTCGTTTAGCTAACGAGCTTCTCAACAAAATTTCGAACGAGCTTTTTTATCGAGTCAAACCCCGAATATCTTGTGATAAATATTAATGAACATAATTGGCTTATTTGACCATTTTCCCTTATTTATATTATAAGTTCTTCTAATTTGTTTGATATTAATTAGGGATGAGCGTGGTTCGGTTAACCGACCATTTATGGTATAAAAAAACCGACCATGCGGTTTTAAATCGGTTCGGTTAACCACAAAAAAATCATAAATAAAAACTAAAAACCGCTATAACGGTCAACCTAAAAATCGGTTCAGTTAACCAATTATTCAACGGTTAACCATAATAAAGGAAAGTTATAATTTTTTTAATTCATAGTATTAAAAATTCTCTATTCTAAAATATATATATTTCACATAATTTATAAAAATACAAATAATAAACTAATAAAAATAATAAAACCTTAACACATCTCATATACCAAGTATATATAATAATAGTGTACTAAAAGATTAATTGGACAATCAAGCTACATTTATTGTCAATTTAAACTAATTGATAATATTGTGGAATAAAAAAATTTAATGTCTAGTTCGTAAGAATAAACACATAGGAGAACAGAATAGTAATCAAATAAAATTGATTAAATATAATATTTATATGATAGATAATAAAATTATAAATATTTCATGAGTATCGGTTCGCTTCGGTTAACCGCCGGTTTATATCAATTAAAATAAAAAACCGAACCGGTACCCTCGGTTTTTTAAAATTAGAAAAATTAACCGTACCGTCGGTTCGATTAACCGTATTTTCGGGACAGTTTCGATACGGTTTGTCGGTCGGTTCGGTTTCTTCGGTTTTTTTGCTCACCCCTAATATTAATAAACGTTAAATTGTTATTCTACTCAAACCATATAGCTCTAATTTCATCTACTTGTTGATATAAGTTCACATTTATTGAAATTGTTCTTCTACTCAATCCATATAGCTCCAATGTGATCTACTTATTGATCTAAGTTCACATCTTAAGAAATTAAACTCATCCTCTATTCATTGACTGAGAGAATATTCCCCCAACATTCTTTTAATATTTCATTTGAAATGATCACATCCATAATTATTATGAGTTTCTTCATTGCTATTGCTAAAATAATCTTATTACAATCATTTACGACATTTGGAAACTGATAATAAGTTCATAATATAAACAGGAAGAACGTGAATAAATATTTGTTTGCATAGATATCAATTCAACCTGAACTTTACATATACCAGTATATAAAAAATACAATGAAAAGTCTAGATCATCTACATATGCTCGATTTCTTGTTAGAGCAGTCCTAGCAAACTCTGAGCACTGAATATGCATAAGGTTACTAAGATATGAAGCCAAAACTAATCAGGTGTTGGTGAATAATACGTTTCGTATTAACGTGACATTAGAAGAGAATATGAAACTCCAACTCAAACAATGACACCCGATGAAGGAAAACTGGCTAACAGAAAGCAAAGAAAATATTCTAATATATTGATAATCCGAACAAAGAAACGGCGGAGACCTTAATATAGGTGTTGGTCCCAAGACGGATACCTTGGTGTAGAGGGGGGGTGAATACACCAAGGTTTAAAAACTTTTCCAAATTAAACCTCTTTTGAGTGAAATTTGTTGTGTTCGATCCGAATTTGGATGGCGGCTTGATCGACACGGTGTTGTGTGCGGAATGTGGTGGATTTGGAAAGTCCGTCTGTTGCTTCAAATATATTGCAAAGCTCTGTTTCACTTTTCAGTTAGTCAGTTTATGCAGATTGAGATGTATGCTCATAAAGGTTAGTAACATGCTCGGGATCTTGTCTTGGAGAAGGTCTTCGTCTTCGAGCTGTCAAGCGTTTCCGCTGTGTCTTCAGTGTCTTGGACTCTGCTGCGTCTCTACTCTGAGCTGTATCTTAGACCTGTGTTGTATCATAAACCTGAGCTGTGTCTTCAACCTGAGCTGTGTCACTGACCTGAGCTGTTTAGACCTGAGCTGTGTCATCGACACTAAGCTGGGTCTTTTATACTGAGCTGGGTCTTTAACACTGAGCTGGGCTTCCGTCACTGAGCTGGGTCTTGATCTTGCGGGATCTTTGACTCTGCTTGGTCTTGCTCTGCTGAGTCTGCTCTGCTGAGTTCTTAAGCTGTCTGCTTAGCTGTTTCTTCTGTTGTCTTCAGCTGTCTTCAGCGAATCTACCTGTAAACTAAGAAACTCTATAAGCTCAAACAGATGAGCTGAAAAATGCTTAGGCTTGTGCGATCATCTACTCGGTTGGGGTCAGCTGGGTTCTGGTATCCAATCAAAACTCTATTAATTTTCCCAACAATTTCCTCCTTTTTGATGATGCCAAAACCTAACTGAGAAAAACAACCTGCTTCCCCCTAAATGAGAAAGTGGGTTTAAAAGATTTCAGCAGAAGATTAAATTCAGAGTTCAGTGCCTGGACAAAGAGTTATTGTCATCAGGGTGAGCTTGAGAGCAAAAATATTTCAGTTTTATTAATCCATAAAAGATGATTACAAGAGATACAGGATCAACGAACTGAAAAATTGACAAAAACAATTTAATCCCAGTTAACTGGGTCTTCATTTCTGCTGCTGCTGCTGATTCTTCATTCTATCTTCTTCCAGCTGCTCATCTGTTCTTAACCTGTATCGGTTAAATATCATCTGCTCCAGCTTCCTGTATTCTTCTTCGTTGTTTGCCTTGGAAATTTTCCTCCTGATCGCCCATCTGTTTACTTCAGCAATAATCTTTGATTTGTCAGGAAGTTGAGTTCCAGGTATCAACGGAGGCTGGATATGATACAGCTGGGGAGCGGTGAGCTGGATCTTCGCGGTATTTGCAGCGTTGAAGAATGCCTTTGCCGTCATCCTGTCTTGATGAAAAAGCTCATTTAGATGCATCATGAAAGCAACATCTGGGGGCGTATTTGGGTAAGCTCCCAGATAATAGAAATCTTCGATGAACTCAAACTTTGTATGTTCCCAGTCGTCGTTTAGCTCTTCTGGGATCCATTCATCTACTCTTCTCCAGTTCATCGGCATCTGAGACTTTTTCTTTGCAGCTCTTATGCTTGCTCTTTTCTTCTGCTGCTTCTTTTCTTCGGCATTGAGCAGACTTTCTTTCTTCTTCTGCTGTTCTAGGAGGCTTTTCATCTCTTGCTTTTGCTGAGTTACAAAGTTGCAGAGCCAATGAATATCATTGAACTGTTCTGGCGTGGCTCCGCTAGCTTTGGCAAGAGGGATGATCATTCTGCTCCATTTCCCTTTCCGTCCAGCTGGTTCATCTGCATCCAGCTCAGCAACAACTTCGTCAATCTCTGACTGCATCACTTGGACTTCAGCTACAGCTTTTCCTTTGCCCGTCTTTGAAGTTTTTCTCTTGTCATTACCTTTCCCCTTTTTGGCATTATCAAAAAGAGTGGAGGAGAGGTTGACTACTGTCTCATTCAATTTGGGCCAAGGCTTTGTCAATGTCGGCAATCTTTCTTTGAGTTGTCTCTTGTGACTAGGTTGAGTCTGTCCGTCTTCTTCCTCAGCTTTGAACTGATTGTGCAGCTCCTTGTAAAGATTGAACAGCTGGTGGATGTCAGTTCTGTGGGAGAGAGTCTGCTGTTGGAGAGCGTCCAGCTGGTTGGATAAATCGATGACGCGGCTTTCCAGCGGAGCTTGGAGGTTTGAGATGATCTCAGGGACTCTCTTCTCTAGATGATTTGAATTATCAATACGTTGAGAAACGAGAGACTGTTTGAGATCTCTGCTGGTGCTTTCCTGCAGATCCAGAGCGAATCTGTGAACGTCGTCAATGGACTGTCCATTGCTCTGGACTTGCGACTCTATAGCTGTGATGCGCAGAAGGGTATCAACATTTGATTTGAGTCTATCCTGAAAAAGGATTTCCTCGACTTGTTTGGCGATCTCGTCCTTCATTGCATCAGAAATCACAGTAGGATCCGTCTGGGTCCCGGATTCGGCTTGGCTGGGTTTTACTGCCTCGATCTCGACCAGTGAGCGAGTGTCATCGGCAATTGGACTCTGTGGGGCAGCTTCGGTTGGCTCAACTGTTGCATCAGTTGGCTCTTCTTCAATCATCATTGCCTCAGCTGTGTCGGCAGGGACAGCTTCATTGGCAATTTCAACTGAAACGATCCAGCTGAGATTGTGTAGGTAGGAGTTGGCTCGAGAAATGACTTCCTCAGAAGGTGGTACTTCATCCTGTTCAACCTTCTGAATGAGGATCTGGATCAGCTCGTCTTGATGTTCAAAAGCATCCTGAAGACTTCCAAAACCAAATGTCTCCTGCAGAGCTGCTTCTTCGGCTTTAAGCTTATCGAAAGTGAAGAACTCCACCATTTCTTCATTTGCGTACCAAGTGGCCATCTTGGTAGCCAAATAAAATTTGAAGTCGCTTACAGCGACTAAAGCAGCAGGGGGCGAGGCAAGAGAGGGATAATGTTGCAGTGCGCTCTTTATTCCTTGGAGTCTGAGGTCCTCAACCCTCTTGACTGTGGCAGCACGTGCAACGGCTCTGGGACTGAGGATTTCGATTTCCTCAGAAGAAGAAGTAGGGCTTGATGGTTCAGCTTGGTATTCATCATCCAGCTGCAAAGGAGCGTCAGCTGGATGGGGCTCTTTAGGTGAGCTGGGTGCTGAAAGATGGGTGGTTTCAGGTACTGAAGAAGTAGGGGAGGATTCTTGGAGAAGTACCTGAGAATGAGGAGGAAGGAGAAGAGAGTGTTGTTGAGGCGGAAGGAGAAGAGAGTGTTGTTGAGGAGGAGATCCAGATGATGTGAGATCAACTGGAGCGGGTTGTGAGGATGCTTGAAGGATTTGGCGAAGTGGAATAGCATCCTCCGGGTCAGGGTGGGGGACCACTATCTGTGGTTCCTCAGCTTCACGTGAAGCAATCACGAACTCCCTTCCTTGATCTGTGCTGGAGGAGAAATCCTGAGCTGTCTCCTCAGTGACTGATCTCCATTCAGTTCCAGCTGGCTTCTCTGCTGTCTCCTCAGCTGGCTTGCTGGTTGCCTTAAATTTGAGCTTCTTTTTGGCAGGTGGAGATCCAGCTGGCTGAGTTTCCTCCGGCTGTTTCCTTTTCCCAGTTTGAGAGGGAGAGGCAGTCTGCTGTTTTGCCTCCTGCATCTTCTTCTTCCCTTCAGGGGCTGCTTTCTTCATCAAGTCAGAGAGCTGACTTTGTTTTTCAAAAAGAACTTTGGACACAGGGAACTCTTCTGTGTCTTTCCACTTGATTTACCGTCCAGTGGTGTAGTGTTCTATTATGCACGCCGCCTTGGTGCATAAATAGATGGTCTCCCTACAGCTGAATTTGTGAAGCTGTCATCTTCGAAGTGAATTTTCTTCGACTCCTTCTCCAACTTTCCCATAAAGTAGGAGAACCAATCCACAGGATCATTCCTGAGGATGGCTATCATGGGCTTCAGCTTGGGTATGCTGATCTCTCCTTGAGATCCAGCGATACCTAGAATACACTTCTGGGTGATATCCAGAAGCAGTCTGAATTTGGGCTTCAGCAGTAGCTTGGACATACTTGCTCTGTAGGGTTCCGGCTTGAACAGCATCTGATCCAATTCGGCCTGGATCTCTTCTCTGGTGTAGTTGTCTGGGGAGCGGTCCCCAAGAGTTTTCAATCCGAACAGCTTGTTCAATATTCGGTTGATGTTGATGTCGACGTCCCAGGGAGTTGTATGCCCTGTCTTTTCTTTGAGTTGGAGGGTGATGTTGGAGCGGAGACGTTCTTCTCTGTTCGTCATCTTCATGAAGAACTCTGCTACTTCCCGGCGGAAGATGTTCTTCGGACGCGCCGTCGCCCATTGAAGTAGGCCTGCCTTCTCGATGAGATCCAGCACCTCCTGGAACTCCGAGTTCTTGTAGTTCTTGAGAGTTAAACAACTCTCAAAGTGCATCTTTGACATGAGGTTCTCCGATTGATTCGCTCCTGGGGTTATCTTCTTTGGTGCCATTGAGTATATCTCTGTGTTGAGGAGTTAGAAGAGTACAAGAGAAAAGAGTTTTGCAGAGAGATAAACAAGAACTTGATTTGCAGAGAAATTTCAGAGATAATAAGTAAATAAGGCGACGATTTGCCTATCTTTGATATATATATATCAACCGTCTATCTTGATGAACGATTGAGATCTTTAGATTTGAATTCAAGATCTGCGGCTAGGAGAGATTTGCGCAACACGTTAAGTGACGTGCGTATGTAGATTGTAGGTCATGCGCGCGTGAGGTAGTCAAAACGTTCTGACTTCTGCCTCTACTTTCCTGAGCTACAGTACCCTGCATGCTTTTCATTAAATGCGATGGGATTCGATTTGCTGGATGGCTTATTGACGAATCCTTCTAAGGAATGATTGTGAATTTTGAATTTAAATTCAGATAATTTTATCCTTAAATAGCATATTCCTCAGGGAAGTAAATGAAAGACTGCAAACCTGTCAGCTGAACTTTGTAGTCAGCTGATACCTCGGCTGTGTTTCTTAATGTTGAGTTACTCCTTTCAGTTTAACTATCCAGCTGAGCTTGATTCCCCCTCAACTGGTTTCCCTTCCTGAACGGTCAGCTTGGACATAGTATCCATCTGATATTACAGCGGTCTTCTCCTTTGCTTGATTGACAGTTCTCCTCAGCTGAGTATTTGTAGATTTTACTTGAATTTTAGTCAGCTGAGTTCCCTTTAGCTCTTCGACTGATGTCCAGCGGAGCTTGATTCCCTTTTTGGCTGGGAAATCCTTCTGAGTTTTGGGATCCAGCTGAGTTTGTTTCCCATCAGCTGGATGAGCTTTTTTTTATCCGGTTTGAGCAGTCCAAATAATTCACACATCATCTTGACTTGGATTTCAGCAGATTGTGCTTCGATGTGAATTTTCCCAACAGTGGATAATCTTGATTTGATAGTAGGTGGCATTTTCTTCAGCTGCATCCTACTTCGTTTGAGCGGATTTTCTAACCATCAGCTCATTTCTTTGATGAAGTCTCAGTTTGTATAGCAAGTAGACAGCTGTCCCTAATCCAGCTGGTTCAAGTACTGCTTCTCTATTCTTCTCTTGAGACCAATGTACTCAGCTGAATGACTGGCTGAATTTTCAGTTTTGTATCCAGCTGTCTTTATTTCAATAAGATGTTTCAGACATCTTAATCAGAGCAATCATCCTCATCTGAGTCGGAGACGGAGATTTGATCATTATCCATTTCGCTCGATTCAAAACTTTTATCCTTTCTCACGGATGATGACTCAGCTGGGTTTCTCTTTGGGTAGAGTTGCTTGTCGTGATGAACCTTCACAATCTTCTTGTACCTTTCCTTACTGTGATCCAGCCTATTGATGCTCCGTACAAGCATGGCAACTTCTTCGTGCAATTCTTCTTTGCTCATATTTTTGAACTCATTTCTGACTTTTTTCAGTCTGAGCTGATTGAGCTGATCTTCTTGACTCTGCACTGAGAGCTGTCTCCTTTGCCTTGGGATTCAGCTCCGTTTCATTTATCAGGCTGGATGATTCTCCGCTTGTGATCCCCAGATCAAATTCGTTGGGTTTCAAGATGGAGAATAATTTTTCGTCTCCATGCCGCTAAGATCAGTTCAGCTTTGGTGAACCACTTTGTGTGTACACCATTTTGAGGAGAGAGCTGAGAGAACTTTCAAGTTCTTATCTCGAACTGTATATTTTCCAGTTCGGATCGTCTCGATCTTGATGACGAGGTTGGAGAATCTGAGCTCCATTTGCTCGATGGACTCGTAGGGGAGTTGCTTGAAGTTGTCGAACTTCTTGCATGCAACTGAGAATTTGTTCTCTTGAATTTCCTCTGAGCCTTCACACAGCTTGGCTAGAGTGTCCCACATCCCCTTAGCTGTCTCGCAGTTGATGATCTTGCTGAGAAAAGCGTTCGTCACCTTTGAGGAGATAACGTTGCGAGCGTAGCTATCCAATCCAGCTTGTCTTCTTTCTTCTGGAGAGTACTTTCTTTTGGGCTTCACAACTTGCCGGAGTACTGGTTCAGCTCCAGGTAAGGTTTCTGCTTGTCTTTCTGATTTCATGATGATGATGGGTCTGTCAGTGATAACATCCCACATCATGTCGTGATGCGCACTCAGAAAGCTTTTGAGTCGGAACTTCCAGATCTGATAATCATCGACAGAGAATGTCGGAAGATTCCTGCACAGAGAAGATTCCATGAAAGTATGCAATATAATGAAAAGAAATTTTAAAACTTTGAAGGATCTGTTCAGGTGACCACTATCAGCAAAGAGATGCTGACTTGACAGATACAGTGATCTTTTGAATCACTGCCCTGATACCAATTGTTGGTCCCAAGACGGATACCTTGGTGTAGAGGGGGGGTGAATACACCAAGGTTTAAAAACTTTTCCAAGTTAAACCTCTTTTGAGTGAGCTGGCTGTGTTCGATCTAGCTGGATGGCAGCTTGATCGACACAGCTGGCTGTGTGCGGAATGTGGTGGATTTGGAAAGTCCGTCTGTTGCTTCAAATATATTGCAAAGCTCTGTTTCACTTTTCAGTTAGTCAGTTTATGCAGATTGAGATGTATGCTCATGAAGGTTAGTAACATGCATAAAACAAAGCGATAAATAACAAGAGCAACTTTAACGTGGTTCGGAGTAACCCCTCCTACGTCCACGACCAGATTCACTACCACTTGGTTTCCAAGTACCAAGCAACTTCACAACTCTAACCCGAGCTGTGTTCCAACAGTTTGCGGGCACTGTCAAGCCTACACCTTCAGTTTCCGGGTACTGAAGAACCTAACCACTCGAATTACACGCTTCGAGCAAGCGTACCTTTACCTAACCTTTCTGGGTTTTGGTTTGGGTATGGTTTTCCAACTATGAACGAGTTCTTACAATGAAGAACACGGAGTATGATGAACTCGTTCAGACTAGGCTTAAGATATTTATTCTGATCTATTCTGCCTATGACTGAATATGTGAACAACTAAGAACACAGCTGACTGGCTGGGTGTTCTAGAAAGATTTGGCTTTGTAGATCGTTGTTCATTTTTCTATTTTCTTCTATTTCTTCAGTCGTCTTGCCAGCCTCACCAGCTCTTTTATTCAATGGTGAGGAGGTATATATATAGGTGGAGATTCAAACTAGCCGTTGGAAGAGAGCCGTTTGAATCTTACCTACTCTTGTTGACTTCTGGCCTTTACCTACGAAGTAGGTCTGCATCTGCAGAGGCTATTCCTTCTCTGATTTGACTGCGTCAGACAAGATCTTCTGACATCGGGATCTTGTCTTGGAGAAGGCCTTCGTCTTCGAGCTGTCAAGCGTTTCCGCTGTGTCTTCAGCGTCTTGGACTCTGCTGCGTCTCTACTCTGAGCTGTATCTTAGACCTGTGTTGTATCATAAACCTGAGCTGTGTCTTCAACCTGAGCTGTGTCACTGACCTGAGCTGTTTAGACATGAGCTGTGTCATCGACACTAAGCTGGGTCTTTTATACTGAGCTGGGTCTTTGACACTGAGCTGGGCTTCCGTCACTGAGCTGGGTCTTGATACTGCAGGATCTTTGACTCTGCTTGGTCTTGCTCTGCTGAGTCTGCTCTGCTGAGTTCTTAAGCTGTCTGCTTAGCTGTGTCTTCTGCTGTCTTCAGCTGTCTTCAGCGAATCTACCTGTAAACTAAGAAACTCTATAAGCTCAAACAGGTGAGTTGAAAAACGCTTAGGCTTGTGCGATCATCTACTCAGTTGGGGTCAGCTGGGTTTTGGTATCCAATCAAAACTCTATTAATTTTCCCAACAATAGGCAACCACAAAAACATAGTCATCATAGGAATGAGAAATCCTAATCTATGGCCTAGCAAGTGTATCACAAATTAATATTATCTATTTCTTAAAAAAAAATGAACAAATCAACATCAGCATGCTATGAAGCATAACGAGCAGGCTTTTGAACTGTTCTTCTCGGATTGTCAGTAGCTATGCTTCTAACAATCACAAATACATTTCACTCTTGCACCACAAGCTCCTTATCATGTCCTCATCCATGCTCACTCACATTACTTAACGCCAACAAGGTAAGATAAAGTATAATATTATTTTCCATAAGTAACATATGCACAAATAGTAATAGAAGTCGCATAGTCAGACAATAGACTGCAGACAATAGAAATCAAAATTGTTTTAACAACAAAAAATACTTGCGGTGACTTCACTCGGAATAGTCATTCTCAACTCCTTCGACATCTTCACGAACCCAATTGACCTCTTCAATGTCATTATCAACTACTGGATTCCATAAATTGCTTTGTAGATAGGTTTCAACATCAGCTAATGGCTCCATACTGTAAGCACCTCTAGCAGTTGTAGATATAACAACATGCCAATCAGTATCAACTGGATCTGTTACATAGAACACTTGTGTAGCTTGAGACGATAGAATGAAAGGCTCTTCATGACGTTTAACATTTGTGAAGTTAGCAAGTGTAAACCCATCAGAATCTTGTTTTAGTCGTTTTCCTTTCGAAACCCAATCACATCCAAATAAAACAACCCTACGATCGACATAACATAGTTCAATGATATCAGTCAGAAGTCCATAATAATCTAATTCACTTAATATAGTATTTTCATCACGTATGCTGGAGAAGCTTGATGTTGCTGCTTTGACGGATACTCCACTATTTTGTGTTTTTCTTTTATGATCAATTTCCCTAGTGTGAAATCTAAAACCATTTACAACATATCTTTCATATGTGACTCCTATGATGTTTGGGCCATCAGCAAGCAATTTCAAATCTTGACAGACTGGATCATCTTCAGGTAACTGCAAAAGCTTGACCTACATAAGAAACACACATATAATTTAAAGAAAATAATAAATCATAATTTGACATTTAACTAGTAAGATAAGATTACATGATTTGAAAACCAATTAGTAAATTGTTCACTATGAAGGCGTTCAATTTGGTGTCGTGCCGTACGAGGATTATTTTCTTCTATCATTGCACGATGTTGGCTGCCAGTACAGTTCATTTGTAAGTATAGCATCAATCAGGTACAATGATATGCAAAAAAAATAAGATTAATGCAAGAAATAAGTCTGACACACTTACTCGATGTATGGTTTGACTGTGTCACAATTAAACAAAATATACTGATGTGCCTTTTTAAGTGTGTCGTCATCAAACTTTTTGGTTGTTCCTTTTCCAACAGCATGACCTCTCAATACAAATACATCCAATCCAGGTGCATCAGTATTAGTGCATAGGGTTGTATTCTGATTTCGAGTCGGTTTGTTGAATTTTGACTCTACATAATCTGCTAGATACAATGAACAGAATGTCAAGCATTCTTCTGCTACATACCCTTGAGCAATCGAGTCTTCTGGTCTGCTTCTATTGCGAACATATGACTTTAGTGTGCCTAAATATCTAGAATTCACATTGAGCAGAAGTTAAGTTAAATTTGTACCATAAGTAAGTGATCAATATAAATACCCGAAAAATTTAGTGAGTACCTTTCAATAGGATACATCCAACGATAGTGAACAGGGCCAGCAAGTTTCACTTCAGTAGCTAAATGAATGGTTAAATGAACCATCACATCAAAAAATGATGGTGGGAAGATCTTCTCCAAATCACAAAGAGTTACAGCAATTTCTTTTTCCAACCGAACCACATCAGGAGGATAAATTACCTTAGAGCATAATTCCCTGAAGTATCGACTCAATCGAATCAAAGAAAGACGCACTGATTTTGGTAGAAGATTCCTTAAACTTATAGGTAATAACTGTTGCATCATAATGTGATAGTCATGACTCTTAAGGCCATCAAGTTTCGGTGGTTTCAACTGAACACATCGTGATATATTTGAGGCATAACCATCAGGTACTTTTACATTTTTCAAGACATTGCAAAACATGCTCTTTTCTTGCTTAGTCATTGTAAAAGATGTTGGAGGTAAATACACTTTGCCGGACTCCTTTGAAATGGGATGAAGCTCAGATCTAATCCCCATTTCTTGTAAATCGAGTCTTGATTTAAGATTGTCTTTTGATTTTTTATCCGTTTGTAACAAAGTGGAACAGATACTCTCACAAACATTCTTTTCTATATGCATAAAATCAAGATTATGGCGGACTACATTGTCTTTCCAATAAGGGAGATCAAAAAAGATACTTCTCTTTTTCCAGTTAAATGGCAATTCAGAATTGCAATTAACATTCTTCCCAAATGTGAAACTTGAGTCTTTCAAGTCTTCTAAGATCTTATTCCCTGATAGTTTACGTGGAGGCTCTTCATGCTCTTCTGAACCATCAAAAAGACGTGCATTCTTTCGAAATGCATGCTCTATGTCCAAAAATCTACGATGACCCATATAACAAAATTTTCCACCATGTTTTAACCAACGTGAATGCGTAAACTTGTGACATACAGGACATGCAAGTCCACCTTTAGTACTCCATCCTGATAAGTTTGCATATCCTGGAAAATCACTAATTGTCCATAATAAGGTTGCACGCAACTGAAAATTTTGTTTACTGGACGCATCATAAGTTTCAATTCCTACTTCCCATAGGTCTTTCAAATCAGAAATAAGAGGTTGCAAAAAAACATCAATATTATTCCCTGGAGCTGATGGTCCAGGAATTAATAAAGATAATAAGAAAGACGATTGTTTTCTACACATCCAAGGAGGAAGATTGTACGGTATCAAGATAACTGGCCATGTACTATGTGTGACACTCATATTACCAAATGGGTTAAATCCATCTGAAGATAATCCCAACCTTACGTTGCGTGGATCATTAGAAAACTCAGGATATTTGTTATCAAATGTCTGCCAAGCGGGAGAATCAGCTGGATGTCTCATATACACATCATTTGTACGATTTTTAGCATGCCATTGCATGTGGCATGCAGTTTTTGATGACATGAACAAGCGTTGCAACCTAGGTTTGATAGGAAAATACCACAAAACCTTGTGTGCAATCTTTCTTTTCTCACCAGTTGGATCATTTTCTGAAGTGCGCCACCTTAGCTCATTGCATGTTATACATGATTTTTGTTCCCTATTCATTCCCCAATATAATGTGCAATCATTAAGGCAAGCATCTATCTTCTCATAACCAAGCCCCAAGTCCTTCATTAATCTTTCGGATTCGTAATATGACTTAGGTAAGTCGGTCATTGCCTCAGGAAATGCTTCTCGTAATAATTCTAACAACATTCCAAAATGTTTGTTACTCCATTTACCAAGACATTTAATGTGCAACAAACGAATGATGAATGATAGTTTTGTGAAATTCTCACATCCATCATATAACTTCTTTTGTGAATCATCAATCAACTTATAAAATTTTTCAGCATTACCAATGACAAATTCTGTTTCCTTAGGAGAACCTATTGGACTGTGTAGATCATTTCTTTCTTCTTGATTCCCAAAAACATCATTCACTAAAATTTTTCAGCATTACCAATGACAAATTCTGTTTCCTTAGGAGAACCTATTGGACTGTGTAGATCATTTCTTTCTTCTTGATTCCCAAAAACATCATTCACTAACCCATGCATGTCATCCGTATTATGTGAAGTCCTATAATCAATTGGAGGTGAAGAACAACTGGTTGGATTATTCGATGAAAACTCTCCATGAGCTACCCAATCATCATACCCTTTAATAAATCCTTTAACTATCAAATGTTCACGTGCATCGCTTCTTCCGACACATCTACCAAGCTTACATTCTACACATGGGCATAAAATCATTCCATTTCTTGACTGATTACAAAATGCAAAGTCTAGAAACTTCTCAACTCCAAGCATGTACGGTTCACTGTGTCTTGGTTTATTCATCCAACTTTTATCCATAGTTTAAAAAGATTAGAAATGATTTGGTACGGTTGGCACTTCATGTGAAAAGAAAAAAAGACAAGAAAAAATTAATATAAAAAATATAAATGTCAAAATAAAAATAAAATTATATAACTCACGTCTAAGGCAATGCAATAATAAAACTTCCTAACGTTACTTGTTTTAAAATATACCGATATTCATCCTAGATTAAAGGAATCACAAACTAAAAGAGTTGTTATCTATTTGTAAAGATAAGAAAATAATCACACATACTAGTATTTCTGTTACCATAATAACACATGGAACTCCCTGCCACTATTGTGTATTCTCTTAACAAATTTACGTACTAAGTTGCAAGAATATCAATAAATAAATATTTTCATTTCAAATATTACTACAAAACAGTCAAATACTTTCCCTTGGAATTATTATTTGAAAATTAAGGTGTGTTCCTCACTTAATGACACGATACAAATTTTCATACTAAAATGCAGAAAAGACAATAAACCGATCTTTTAGATTCATATTCTCACTACAAAAGATCAAATATTATTATGCTAGATTTTAGTCATCATCTTATCCTAGTGTTCTGATGCATCAAAGGATTAAAATAACACATATTATACATAGATGTAGATAATATAGATTAAAGTTGGGAGGGATTATATTTATGCGATACGATGTTTCTGATACATTATACCTACATGTTTAAGTTATTTTATTTTCGTTAAATGAATACATACATTTGATGGATCTTATAAACCAAAATGATGTATTTTTAATACAAATTAATGATTTAGAAACAATGAAACTGATTTCCTAAAAAAGGATTATACACATATCACAATTCTCTGTCATAACTGATATCTAAATAAATAACAACTTAAATATATACTTCACAAATCCATAAATATTTAATATAGTTAAGCTAAGCTCACACTATTTCTAGCAAGAATCTTAAGCTTATCTTCCATAGCCGACCTTTGTATCAAATCGTCTTCGACGGAGGATACAACTAGGATACAACTACAACTGCCAAACACAAAGACTTCTCTAATTGATAGTCATCTTTTCGACAATGATCCACAAAGTTCATCAAATTCACAACAATATAACTAAAAGAATATGTACTAAAAACCACAGTTTATTGAAGATTCACAAATAAATAATTAAAGATTCTTCTAACTCGTGTAAAATTGCATTAAATTGGTAAAGTATTCAACTTATTTTCAGTACGGATTTTCAATATTCACAGAAAATTATATGTAAACCAAAATTATAAATTAAATAAGCAATATGAGTCTAGAGTTACCTGTAAGCTTGTAAAATATGAAACACCAAATTCGAACCACGGTCGCTCAGACAAGAATTGGCAACCTTTAAACCAAAGCAATAACCAAACTTAACAATGTTCCACATATAATCTTCATAGATTAATATTTTATTACAAAAAAAAATAATGAATGCTAAAAAATTACTTCTATAAAAAAATACTCTGTTATGGAATCTTGGAACATCTTGTGATGATATAAAAATTAGAAGATTGTGCGGCAATTTACTTGAATAATAGTTCCAAAATATTCCCATATTTGCAAGAGATTATTGAAGAGTTATTTTTCTTTCAAGTCAAACAAGTAATATTAGCTACTAATCTGTTAATATTTAGTTGAAATGAATAGTTTGGGCTTAATATACTGTACAACCCTCTTACTTCAAAGCAGACAACAATGTTTAATCAAAATTATGGTTCAACACACAAGTACAAGTTGCAAGCATTGAATGATTCAAGTCCTTTTGTTAATTATGGTACAACTAAGATAGCACATTATGCAAGATTCAAAAAAAGAAATAAATAAGCATTATTGTAAGGTACAATTAAGATAGCACATATACTTCAAAGATATTTGCTAACTGAATTTGGACTTAAACATCTCCTTTTAGGCTTCACATATGCATATATCACAAAATTATGAACATGACGTATGGATCAAAGTTATCCCTGTCTCTCATTCATATTTATCAGTTCTACAAAAATAATATTTGCATTTTCTTATCATTACAAATAAAAATTTAAAATTGCTATCTTGGATCAAGGGAACACTTGAATTCTCAGTACAGAGGCATGCAAATAATACCTTTAGCTATTTAAAAGTCTAAAGTTTTCAATCAAAAAGGTACAATTCAGAAAAATGAAGGATTAGATCATCGCCATAGAATTAACTACCTTGCTTAATAATGAGAATTAAGGGGTGGCAAAACACAGAAGAAGAATAAATGAAAATAAGAACACAAAAATTACACAAACTAATGAATTGGGGATCAAATAAAACGATGCTCTACCAAATGAAATTTGTTTACACTTTGATCTCTAATAATGTAATCTGCACAGAGTAGTACAGAGGAGCTTAAAAATAAAACTTTACCTTAAAAGACACAGTTCAACAACTATACTATAGCAAAATAATGACTACAAAATACACAATAAACCACCAAATGTAGAAATATTAAAAATAAAATTAAGTTGATCAATATTGTGAAATGAACTCAAAGCTCAGTAAAGCCCTAGGACTATTTTCAGCAAGATTTTGGATTTTAACAACAAATTACATATAATGAGAATTACCGCTCAGAGCTTCTGAAATTTGAAAGAGTGATCCAATGCATACTATTGCTTCACAATATTGAACACAGTCTTCGATTTTGCGAGCTGAGTAGGAAGAAGAATTGTTTTTTTCGAACGCGGCCACTTTAACTTATTCCAGAAGGGGTAACGGTGGAGGGGGATAATTGAAATTAGAAGGGGTGGCGGTGGAGGGGGATAATTGAAATTACAGAAGAAGTATGATGATCAAGGAGGATGGCGGCGGCGGTCACTTGCGTTTGAGGATTGCTAATTCAGCTGGGCAATTTGGCAAATAGAGTGGGAGTCCACATGTATTTTTCATGTTAATTAGTATATTATAATAATACAATTAAACATAATATAATATTTAATTATTAAATGCCACGGGAGATAGGGGTGTTATAATGATGATATATTTTTTTTTCATTTTTAATAATTATAAAACGGATTTATGGGTCTCAAGGCAAAAAAAAATAATATATTTTATTTTTCTAGAAATCTTTTACGTCATGTCGTCGTTTGTCGTTGCAATAGATAAAGATGAATAGTATTAATAAGTATCCATTAGAAATCTTAATTCTTAATTAGTTTTCAAATTAATTTATTCCATGAGACATTGTACTGTGTCGCAATTACATATGTATTGAGGCATATGAATTTTTGTGTTGCAATAACCTATGACAAACGTCTATGGCATCACCATTAAAAGGTTTGGTGCCTTAATAAATAACTTATTGCGTCACCTAGTATTTGATGTCTCCATAGATGTGTTGTAATATGCATTTTTTGTTGTAGTGTATATATATATATCATTTGTCATTTCTTTGGTTAAGAAAAGCCCACCTGATTACTGAAGCTTTGGACTTAACCTTTAACGATACTGAATCCTCGGATTCACCTTTCCGCTCGATTCTTCATTCGAAACTGAATTCACGAATTTAGAACGAGAATTAACGACTATCGAAGAAACGACTTCGATTCTCTTAACTTTACTTCGCTTAGGATTTCTACGGCTTAACCCGAGAAATACTAACTTAATTTTCTTAAACATTATCAAAATCTAACTTACTTCCTAATTAAACCTCTAATTTCAAACCATTTAACACTTAACATAAAACATTCATCATAACTATTCATGACAATCGACTAAGTCGATTTTAATCCGTGTAATGGATTCAGAAAATTCTCAAATTAATTTCACACACATTTTACAACATTATATACATAATCACATATTTACTTCACACATTCGACTTGATTAAACATATAAACTCCCAACTCGGGAAAATCAATCAAAAATAGAAAAACTTTAATACTTTGAATTAAAATTCTAGAAAATCACACAAGACTAAATTTTTATTAAGAAGTTCATAATGCAATTAGTTTCTTAATTAAAAATTAATTAATAATTTATTTTATTTTGTAAACAAATAAACCTAATTCAATCATCCATTTAATCATATAACCTCAATATCACAAACCCAAATTTTAAATCTCATATTCTTCGACATTTTCCATAGAATGAAAATGATTGGGAATTCATGCTCACTTCCAACATGAAACATGCTTAGAATAATTAACTAAGCTTATTTATAATATCAAAGTAATCATACAATTCATGGATCAAAACTTGACCATTTTTCTCTTAAAATTCGAAAATAATGAACTTAGGGTTAGAGTTTTCTTTCTCATGATTTAATCACACAAATCATCATATAAACATGAAATAAGCATCAAACTATGAGATCAAGATCATCCAATCACTTCTTCAATCTCTTCCCAAATTTTCGAAAAAAAAAATATATATATATATAAGAAAGAAATGATTTCAACTTTGATTCTTGAGCTAGAAGCTTGGAATAGAAGAGATCTATGCTTACTTAATCACTTGAGAATGATTGATGGACTTGAATCTTTGATCTTGGAAGCTTAGATTTTGATCAACAATGGAGAAATAGAATTTATGTATGTAATGTGTGTGTATACGTGAATGAGAGGGTGAGGGAAGAAGAGGGATGGGGGCTATTTATAGGAGAGAGAAACTTAGGGGTTAAGTTTTAGTTAGTTAATTAATTAATTACTTAGTTAATTCAATTAATTAACTACTAACAACTCCTCAATTAAACTTCAAATTTCTCAACATAGGAAATTAATTTAGGGTTTCATGAACCCTAGATAAAAATCTCACAGAAAGAATCGGAGATTCGAAACATTTTCAAATCAACCGAAACTAAAATTTTAAGTGATAAATCACACAATAAATCACTTTAATAAATTAAATTCATCTTTCAGTCAATTCTGTTTTGTCATTCTACAAATCACTGTTGACGTTTACGAGAAATTTGCATCGGGTTCTGCCAATCTGTTTTGTCAGCCTAAAACATAGGAAGACGAAATTTAATAATTCGACCTTTTCTTCAATTCAAATTTCAAAGTTTGGAGCATGCCTCTCATTCTCTATATCTATATATACGAACCAGCTTCATCTAAAATTTGTTCTATGTTACCCTTATTTGATGATCACGGTCCCGTTCCATTTTCTCTTCAATTTTGTGACAATTTTAATCTTGCTTATTATTTTCAGATTAATAAATTACTGTACAAATTAAATTGATAATTTTTTTTCTTTTTTCTTTTTTCTTTTCCCAAATATGCAGGTTTCAGAAATAAAAATTGGTCACCACTCCTTTACTTTCGGTCATTGTCTCATTGAGGATCTTCATCTCAACTTGATGTGATCAAATTTGAAAAAGAAATCAAGAAAATAACAATCATCAGTTTGTATGTTCAATTTTTATTTTTC
Source organism: Agastache rugosa (assembly GCA_031470985.1). Classification (NCBI taxonomy): domain Eukaryota; kingdom Viridiplantae; phylum Streptophyta; class Magnoliopsida; order Lamiales; family Lamiaceae; genus Agastache; species Agastache rugosa. The sequence goes on from CM062607.1 coordinate 11,627,951, forward strand.
GTATTTAGATGCCCATAAAATTTAGAAGAAAACTAATTTCCTCACATAAAATATTTTGTAAGAAAATACTCCCTCCATCCCATAAAATTAGTCCCTTAAACCTTTTTGGAAAGTTTCAATACATAGTCCACTTTCCTAATTGAAATTTGATTAAAATATTCTTTTACTAAAACAACCTTATTTTTTAAAATATGAACATGTTGTATGGAGTATTAAATAACATAGAACTGTTGGGAAAATTAATAGAGTTTTGATTTGATACCAAAACCCAGCTGACCCCAACCAAGTAGATGATTGCAGAAAGCCTAAAGCGTTATTCAGCTCACCTGTTTGAGCTTATAGAGTTTCTAAGTTTACAGGTAGAGTCGCTGAAGACAGTAGAAGACACAGCAAAAGACGCAGCTAAGCAGACACAGCTGAGGAATTCAGCAGAGCAGACTCAGCAGAGCAGACCAAGCAGAGTCAAAGACCCAGCAGTATCAAGACCCAGCTCAGTAACGGAAACCCAGCTCAGTATCAAAAACTCAGCTCTATGTAAAGGACCCAGCTTAGTGTCAATGACACAGCTCAGGTTAATAACACAGCTCAGGTTGAAGCCACAACTCAGGATAAAGATACAGCTCAGGTCTAAGACACAGCTCAGAGTCAAATCACAGCAGAGTCCAAGACGCTGAAGACACAGCAAAGACGCTTAGCAGCTCGAAGATGAAGACCTTCTTAAGACAAGATCCCGGTGTCAGAAGATCTCATCTAACATAGTCCAATCAGAGATGAGGAATAGCTTCTGCAGATGCAGACCTACTTCGTAGGTTAAAGGCCAGAGGTCAATGAGAGTAGGTAAGATTCAAATGGCTCTCTTCCAATGGCTAGTTTGAATCTCCACCTATGTATATCTCCTCACCATTGAAGAAAAGGCTGGTGAGGCTGGCGAGACGACTGAAGAAATAAAAAGAGCAAACAGGAAAATGAACAACAATCTTCATAGCCAAATCTTTCAAGAACACCCAGCCAGTCAGTTGTGTTCTTAGTTGTTCACATGTTCAGTCATAGGCAGAATAGATCAGAAAAGAAACATCTTAAGCCTAGTTTGAACGAATTCATCATATTATTTGTTTTTCATTGTAAGAACTCGTTCATAGTTGGAAAACCCATACCCAAACCCAAACCCAAACCCAGAAAGGTTAGGTAAAGGTACGCTTGCTCGAAGCGTGTAATTCGAGTGGTTAGGTTCTTCAGTACCCGGAAACTGAAGGTGTAGGCTTGACAGTGCCCGCAAACTGTTGGAACACAGCTCGGGTTAGAGTTGTGAAGTTGCTTGGTACTTGGAAACCAAGTGGTAGTGAATTACCAGTGAACCTGGTCGTGGACGTAGGAGGTGTTACTCCGAACCACGTTAAAATTGCTCTGTTCTGTACTGCTTTATTTTATGCATTCTGCTAACTCCTCATGAGCATACATTTCAAGATGCATAAACTGACTAACTGAAAAGTAAAACAGAGTTTTGCAATATGATTTGAAGCAACTGACGGACTTTCCAAACCCACCAACTTCCGCACACACTCACACATCCAGTTGTGTCAATCAAGCTGTTATCCAGCTGGATCGGACACAGCAGGCTCTCTAAAAAGAGGTTTAACTGGGAAAAGTTTTTAAACCTTGGTGTATTCACCCCCCTCTACACCAAGGTATCCGTCTTGGGACCAACAAGAACAATTACATATAGATTATGATTTCCACCCCCAACTCATTCTTTGATGCCTCTCGCCTCTCTGTCTCTTCTTCTCTGTATCAAGTTGTCCAAATTTCCCCATCTTTTTTCTCACTAGCGATCTCGCTATCCATAAACCCCAACTTAATATTCCTTTAACCTACGGATCACCAATTGAGTTATCGTAGTAACCCCTACCACCTACGGAAAGCATATGTTACAGTAACTTCCCCAAATCAAAAGAGCTTATATACCTAAATATGTAAAACACGGTATTTTGATCACATTCCTTCCAATGGGTGGACCGACAGTGCAATACCGTGGCTCATCACATTGCCAATTTGGCTCGTAATCCGAACTTTTCCGTTTTGAACAATTGCTTTGATGTAATATCTATTCGGCGCTTAGTCATGCTTGATGTAATCTCCTCTTCGTAAAATGAAATTCACCTTATGCTAAAAAAAAAAAACACGGTACACATATGTAGTTGTAGCAAATCAACTGAGAGTTTTCTAATTGCACCACCAAATCCAATCTCCGCATTATTTATCACTAATCCACCACATGACAAAAATGTGCCCCTCTCTCTCTTTCTCTCTCACTTATAGCATCAAGAATCGATGATGAGCATACAATATTATCTCTTTGGAGAATGGTAGTTCTTTCGGTCGTCCATCATATTCCTCCATCTGCTTTTTATTTTTTCTTTTTTCAGGGGCTATAATGATGATTATAGTTTTAGGGTTTATTTTCTTATATTTAATTAAAAAAATTAGTTGGGGGCTATATTAGGTTGGGGTTATGGAATAAAAGAATAAAATATTTATTTAATTAAAATTTTAAGTTGGGGCTATGGGGTATAATAGTAAATTTATTATTTATTTAATTATAATTTTGTTTAGAAGGCTATAGTGAGAGAGATTTGTAGGCTCTGTTTAACATTATCCTTTTTTTTTATAGTGGCTTTGCATAATTTGTAATGCTAATGGGATTATTTCTTGGTTTGAGTTGGCTTTATTTTGATTTCGGTCTTTCGTTTCATTATTTTTTAGTTTTGTTTCGGTGACATTATTATTGATTTATATATTTGTTACATATTATTTTATATTAACGAACAATATATTTTCATAAGTTTAATACACACACATATATATATAGGGAATATCATATGTAAAAGTCTTTTCCCGTAAGAAATAAGAAGCGACCTGGACCATTGATTTTTGTAAATCTACGTTTGTCATTAACCGGTGCATTATAATTGAACATGAAATATATTATCGTAACAATGCATTGTAGTAAATAAAAAATACATTATTATGACATTGTATTGTAATAATATATAAAATACATTATTTTAGTACATAAAATACATTATTATTATTTTTTACGGGAAAAGTGTTTTGTATGTGAACCAACCATATATATATATATTTCAAATACCATATACTTAACCCTATCAACATGTATGATACCATTGTTTCAAAAAAAAAAAATGTACGATACCAATTCAATTACTAATATCCAAATTCTTTTTTTTTTATGCAACAAAATAATAATTTTTGATTTCACTTTCAAAAATAAAATGATAATGTGGAAAAAATTTAAGATGAATTATTACAATATCACATAATACTAATAGAGAGTAATGAATTATGGGAGAGAGTCTGGCAAGAAGCTCATTTGATACTTCCTCGCTCAATAGAGGAATCAAACTTAAGATCCTCTTTTCCTCATCTTCGGACCACGGCACTGCCTCAATGAATCTAACAAAAGCTCTTAACACAATCTTCAAACAACAATTCAAGAGCGATTGGGAGCAAATCAAACGCGGTCAACTGGTTAAATGAAACGACATCGTTTAAGACATCTAAAGGTGCCAGCGCGACTTTCCGGCACTAGAAAATAGTAATTGGAAAATTGTCACAAATTTGTATTTGTTTGGATAAAAATTGGTATTATGCTAAGTTCAGACTAAAATTATCACAAAAGTAGAAAAAATCGGGCTAAAATTGTACATTTTGACAAATGAATTTATCGGGCTAAATTTGACATTTTGCCTAAAAAATATTACCCGTGCATTGCACGGGAGGAATACTAGTTCACTAAAAAGATTAAATAGCAATCAAGAATAGCTACAAAACTTAAAACAATTTAGCATAAATAGTAAATTATAAATGTCAATCTAGATAATATCAACTTGAATCTTGATTTTTAGCGTATCTACTATAAATACAAAAGGGAAAAGTAGCATATACAACCTTAACGTGTCAACCTACTTTTTACACGTTGGGGTTCTAGTAGCCCCAACCCTTCCCTTAAGGGTGTAAATGAGATCGAGGTTGACACGTTAGGGTTGTATATGGTACTTTTCCCAATACAAAATAATAATAATAATAATAATAATAATAATAATAATAATAATAATAATTTAACATAAAACAAAATTAAATTGTAAGTTCTAAAGAGCACCCACAATGGGAGACCTACCCAAAGGTAGGTCTCCCAATATTTTAGAATACTTTATGCACTTTTTGTGGGACCTCAATTATTGAGAGACCGGTCTCTAAATCGGTCACAATGGGGTAGGTCTCTCACCCCGGTCTCTGACCTAGGTCTTTCATTATTTTAATTATTTTTTTTAATTTTAAGTTTTATATTTTTTTAATAATAAAAATAATTATAATTAAAATACCATATTGTATTGAAATATTGGAAAATTACAATACAATAAAGAAAAATACATTAAATTTAAAATTAATGTAGAACTAGTTAAGTGGACCGAAACGTGTCCAAATTTCCTCAATCAAATCGTTTTCAAGACGTTCATGGGCTCTCGCATCGTGAAGTTGCGCTTCTCTCCGGGCATATGCTCTAAAAGCAGGGGGTCCACCTTGGATTGCCGGTGCCCTATTAATATTTCGATCGCCCTCCGTGCTCTGTTCAGCTTCAAAGTGAGTCGATTGAACTCCTTCATCTTCAATGATCATGTTATGCATAATGATGCATGCATACATGATGTCGCATAAATATTCTCGAAACCACAAGCGTGCAGACCCTTTTATAATTGCCCAACGAGATCGGAGAACGCAGAAAGCCCTTTCAACGTCCTTGCGTGCAGCTTTTTGGATCCGAGCGAACCGCTGTCTTTTCGGCTCCGTTGGCTGTGGGAATGTCTTCACGAATGTTGCCCAACGTGGATAGATGCCGTCAGCGAGATAGTAGCCCATTCCGTACTCGTTGCCATTTGCAATAAAATTGACTGTCGGCGCCCTCCCATGCAGGACGTCGTTGAAAACGTCGGACTGAATAAGCACGTTGATGTCATTATTGGAGGCCACCGCTTCAAGGATGAGTGTAGAATATCCCTTTCGTTGGGTTGTGTACGCACCTCTCCACTGGGTTGGACAATTTTTCCATGCCCAGTGCATACAGTTGATGCTACCAAGCATATCAGGGAACCCATGCTTCGTTTCGTGCATCGATACGAGTCTGGCCACGTCACTACTCGTTGGCCTCCTTAAGTATTCATCACCAAAAGCGGATCTGATGGCCGCACAGAAATTCTTGAGAATCAATATGCCCGTTGACTCGCCCACGTGCAGATACTTATCATACTGATCTGCTGATCCACCGTTTGCAAGCTGTCTCAAAGCGACAGTGCATTTAACATATAGATGGTGCCCCAATCTACCCGTTGCATCTGGGCGTTGTTGAAAAAAAGGTTCTCGATCCTGCAATGTCTCCGCTATGCGTATGAACAAATTCTTGCTCATGCGAAACCGGCGGCGAGATACGGCTTCGCCCCACCTTGAAATTTCTGCAAAATAATCTTGAATGAGGCGGTCAACAGCCCCCTCACGATCTCGATCAACGTCCACCCTTATTGGAATGCTACTCGTTCCAGCTGCATGCTCTTGACGCCATTTGCATACTATTTCAACTGCTTGCTCAGCCAGCTCCAATGCCCTCTCCACACGCTCATTCTCCTCTTCACGATTGAATAAAGCTCCGGGCCAAGATATGATTGTAGATAAATTGAGAGATATAATGAATGTAGATTTATGAGTGAATGAAATAGAAGATGAGTGAAATAGAATAGAAAATGAGTGAAATGAATTGAAGTGAGATGTGATATTTATAAGTAGAAAATGTGAAAAAATAAATAAATAAAAACACACGAAATAGCCGTTGATATATATATATATATATAATATTTTTTTAATTAATACACAAAAAAAAGTAATAAAATAATACGTCCCCAGGTCGCAAGCTCGGGCACAAGCCCGACCTGGGGTGCGACCGACCAAGTCGCTACAACGGCAGAGACCGGGCCCTTCGACCGCCATTGTAGGTGCTCTAATAATTTTGAAAAAAAGAAGAAATGGGAAAGAGGAGGATATGTAATTTTCAACAATGAATTGTTTTTCAATCTGCAATCCTACCGTTATCAATCCCAATGAACACAAACAAAAGTGAGACTGCCAAACTGTTAAGTTTTTCTAACCGTAAATTCACACATAAAATTGCACCAAATTTGTGAATTCCTTTATTTATTGAATTTGGTAGTCTTAAATGAAGCAGTACATGAACTAATCAGGAACAACTCTGTCCTAAATTCTTTATACTCAATCATAAATCTAGGTTATTATTATTGACAAAAAAAAAGAAAAAGAATGACACATATGTTAAAAATCTCCCTCTCTCTCTTCTTTCTCTCTCTATCTGTACTCTTTTCGCAAAATCTTGGAGCACGACTTGTGCTCCTGCTCTGCCTCTGCACTATCATCCTCCATTTTTCGTTTCCGATGGCCCGAAAGGCCGGAGACTGATGAGAGAGAGGAGGATGGCAGCCTGAGATGAGCCCAACTCGATGCCATGTAAAGATTAGTAATATCTCTTAGAGGTATCCTGCCCTCATTTCTCTTCACCAATATGCATTTGGCCTTCTTTTTATTCGGGCCGGGCTTGTTCGACAGAGAAAATGGTGGGATATTCTCCTTGTTGTTGTGCTCCAAAGAAGAAATCATTTTTACATCCATTGATGACGATATAATGTGAAAGTTGCAATGGAGGTGGAGAACAATCTGGTTGGTTTTGCCAGTTTTATTATGTGCATTTTGGATGTTTGGAGGGAAGTTAGAAAAATAAAAATGGTTCGAAGATTTTGAGATTGAGATTTCTGAAAAATGAAAATATGTGTGGTTTTCTTAGATTGATGGAGGGAATTTTAATTTTTGGAGGCCAGGATTTAGAGTTTCGGTGGAAAACTGGAAAGTGGAAATTTTAAATTTTTAAGTGGAGGGAACTAATTGTAACAACTAAATTATTTTGGGAAATATTTAATGGAAAAGGCCCCTTTTTCTTTTTCACTACACTGGTTGCATTGCATCTTGTCGGCGTTGAATTAATTATTGCGCTTTAGGTTAACCTGATTTTTGTTTAGGAATAACTTTATTTTTTATGTCTAATTCCATATCCTCTATTTATTACGGTGGGTTGTTTTAGATTAGGTTCTATATTGTATCTAGTGGAATATTATTACATTTATTATTTATTAAATATAAGGAAAATGATTTTGCGTAAATCTGCCGCGAATTAAAGCTACTTATTGCAATATTGCATTTCATCTAGCCTACTATTTATAGGACCTCACTATTTTTGTTGTAATTTCATTTGTTAATATTAGTAATGTAAATAAATATATAATATACTCCCTCCGTCCCATGGTAGTGTGGTTCAACTAATATTTTATACATCACATATAATTAAATATGAATCACATATTTGGGGGACGGATGGAGTATTTATCATTATTCGTGTACAATAGTTGGTAAACTAAACAAGAGATATTAATCGCACTAGGAAAATCTTGAACCATAAGTTACATACAGTGGCGGAGTCAGGATTTCGGTTCAGGGGTTCCAATTTTTTTTTTTCAATAAAAATACATAAAAATATCTAACATAATTATAATATCATTTAAATTACATAACAAATCAAAGAAACAAGTATAAACATGATTGCTTCTAGGTAAACAATTTTCTATTATGGGTAATGTCCCTTCGATTTTACTTATATATATATTTTAATATAAATAGTAAAAAAATTAATAATATTGAAAATGAAACGACATTATGTTATCGACATGTCTATTTTTTTTAATATTTCATTTGATTAAGCAATATCATTTTTTACACCATATTTCACACCTAACAAAATAATTTAAATCACATTCGGTATACATTTAGTTGAGAAATGTTGTTTTGGATTAATAAACATATTAATGTGAAACATGTTATGAAAGAAATTTTGATATAACTCAAATAAAATTAACTTAAAAAGTTCAAATTTTCTATCAAATTAAAAATTCAAATTTTCTTTATGAAAAATATCTCTATATTCTGAACAAATAAATATAAAACTTATTTCTATATAAAGTTCTAATCTAAGTTTCATAATTAGTAGTATTTCAGAAAATTTGATAATACAAATTATACATATGCATTTAAAGAATAAAAAAATATTAAAAGTCTTGCATAAATTATGTTAAAATAAAATAAGTAGTGGAAATCCACCCCCAAAAAACAGAAAAGAAAAGATGAGAAGGTAAAATACAACCTACATATAACGATAATAAATACTACATATAAAAAGACTACAAAAGCTCATAATTTTTTAATGGTGATTGGATTTTTTTATGGCCAAATTTATTTTGCCTAAAACTTCAGCCCAAATTGCCTTTCCAAGCTATTATTGTCTATACAAAACCTATTTTAAATCATTAAACACATGATCCATCTGTAAAATCTACTTCTCACCTCTGCTCCCTTCTTCTTCCCCAAACGACAGACTGCTTATATACATATATACAACTATTTTTTTTTTAAATCCAGGGGATCCAGTGACCCCACTGCCCCCCTGGTTACATATAAGGTTTTGGTGATATTCGAAATTGATATTTGATCACATAAATACCCACTCCAACAGAAAATTGTACTACTATAGTGGGCAAAATTGGTATTTATGTTTCAGACAGAATTAACTTATTTTACGCTCTACCTCCTATCCTTTTTTTTAAACAAACATTACCAGAAATTTTAAAGGCTGCGTGATGGTGGACTTGAACCCGTGACCTTTGGCTCGAGCATTAACCACTCTAACACTAGGCTAACACACGCACACCTACCTCCTATATCCTTTAACCACTTGATATAATCCAACAAGACTATCTCCGCCGATAGGCTCTCATTGTTAAATATCCTCTATTGGCACGATCATCGACTAAACCCTCCGAACGCTACCAACTTCTCACGATGAGCATCCCTAAAAATTATTTTTTTTAATAGTTTAGTTGTGTTATTTTCTATCTTAAAATTAATATTGAGCACGAAGAATATTAGGTTAACTTATTTGAAAATTTCACAATATATATATATATATATCTTACAATTTTTAAGTATATATGTCTTTATATTGAGTAATTCTTATTTTTCAAACTCTATTTCATAATCTTGATATATACTAAAAGTTTAATTTTATATTACATAAAATATTTTGGTTCGATGTCTTATTTTATACTATGTCTATTTTTCTAGCATATAAAAAAAAGAATTGAAATTTTCTTTATATTATTGTATTCGTAATTAGTAAAAAAATAAAAAAAAAATTGGGCCCCTGGTTCAAGATCATGAAATTAATTTGTTCCTGAACTAATTGGATGGATCATGAAACATGAGCCTGCCAATTCCAATTAATAAAATAAATAAAAGCCCATAAAAAAGGAGAAAGGAACCTTATATAACTTGATGCTCAATCAAAATACTTAGCAGCAGCAACCACATTTCTAGTGAAGTGGACGCGAAGAAACGAACCTCCTCCTACTTATCAAAATTCCCACCACTCATTACATGCACCAACAAAATCACACACACACACACACTTCTAACACATCCAACGAAACTACCTAAATTTTTAATTTTTCCTTTTTAAATATTTTTGGTTAATTTTTCCATTTTTGACTCCAATAACTAGTAGGATTATATTGTAGTAGGGGATGGAAGGCGGAGGGTCGATGATGGCGAATAAGGCGGAGATCGACACGAGCGCCCCCTTCCGGTCGGTTAAGGAGGCGGTGATGTTGTTCGGGGAGAGAGTTCTTGCTAGTGAGGTTTATGCTAACAAGCTCAAAGAGGTGAGTTCCTCATTAGCCTCCATGTTAATTTTACCAAGTTTTGATTTTGAAATTCATATCTTATCTTATGTATTTTACTAAATGCAATTCTTGAAATATATTTGTAAAATCATATATTGTTTTTTTGTTTTTCCATGTTTTTACAAAGCATATCAATGATCTTTTCTTATAATTTACTAAATGCAATTCTTGAAAAGGTATTTGCAAGATCAAATCTTACTTTTGTTTCTTAATGTTTTGCATTAATCATCAAATTAAATAAATGCCAACTTTTATAGTAAAACAAAACATGGAAGCGAAAGAAATCTCTGATTACAATAGTACTTTTTATTATAGTGGAAAATATATAAAAAGGATTAACATCAACGTACACAATTTGAAACAAAAGTAAATTCCTGATTATAAAATTTATAGTACTTTTTACTATCTTCTCTCCGTGCATAAAAAAGGAAAGATGTATGCCGATATAAAAAGATAAATCCTTATGCATATAATTGAATATAGAATTAAATGAAATGAAAGAATTAAAATTTCAACACCGTAATATATATAAAAGATTAATCCACAAAAAGATTTTTTTTTCTTTTATGTATCTCAATGAAACTTTATAAAAAAGAAAGAAAGAAAACCTATAACCGAGGAGATTACAAATCAATCCCTCGCCGACCTCATTAAAACCCCATTTGGCGAAAACCCAAAGGAAACAACACTAAAAGGAAAAAAAAAAAGTACTCGCCTACGGGGAAATATTTGTTCTACTTCTCATACACTGCAACGTACGAATTAATAATTCAAGGTCGTGCCAATATAAAAAACTCAAGCTCAAGATTCTGATTTCATTAGATATATATGAACTTATAGACTAATAATCCATGATCCAAAATTTAGGACTCATTTTTTAGTTATAGAACCGTGTAGTCCGCGTCTAATATTTTTCTTTATTAATTATTCTGAAATTTGTTTTATCATATACATTTCCCCTTCCTCTTCGCAATTCACATTTCCAAAGATTTTTTTCCTTCAATTCACCGTCCAAAGAGAAAATCTGATTTATTGTCACGACATTTAATCAAAAATCTTCAGAAACGGGAATTAATTGCAAATGAGACGGGGAAATGTACAAGAAAAAACAAAACTAAAAATAATAAAGACGAATGCTAAACATGGAATTCTCACAGTAGGTGCTCACAAATAGTTGCAGGACGGGGGAGACGAATACGGCGAGGAAGCGAAGGCATCCGAGCTTGAGGTGATAAAGCAAAACCTCGAAAAGGCGCGCGAGGAGAGCGACCACATGGCTCAATACCTCTCATCCCTACAACAAGAACTCGACCAAACCAAAAGGGAGCTTCATCAATTCAAATTGCAAGCATTTGACAAACGCGCCATGAATTTAGAGAAGGAGCATCTCAAATATGAAGAGGCAGAGCATGTGAAGAGGGAGACGTCTAACGACGATCAGAGAGTCGAATTCCAGAGGAAGAAATGTGTGACGTTTGCGAATCCTCCGTTGGTGGCGCAAGTCATAATGCCGCCGCCGCTGCCGCAGGCGGCGGTGTTCCAGAGACATCCCTCTCTGAGGAAGAAGAAGAAGAAGGCGCTGATCCCCTTCATCGGAGGGATTTTTTCGAAGAAGAAAGGAAGCTCTGAAGTTGCGTTTGCATGAGTTTCATTGCAAAGTTGAGATATATAGGCTTAATCAGAAGCATCAGTGTTCAAATATTTCAATAATGCTCAATTTTCTTGTATTTAGGATCTCACCATTTGTTTTTTGCTTTTACTTTTTTTTTTAATAAGATTTGTATTCTAACTTTGTTTGCCAGCATGTTGACAAGTTGCTCGGTTTGAGTATAATGTGTATATATATAGGATTTGATGTATGAATGATATGAACTCTGCTGGTGAAAATGCTCTATCAAGAAGTGCCCTCCAACTGTTCGGTGGAATGCACAAAAGAGAAACAAAGAATTTGAAGATGAGAGAAAAGCTGTGGCGTGGTACGACCACTGCCTGAAAGCGATTTAGGCCGACCCAAGATGTGCTGGTCGTACAAAACCGATCGCCCCCAAGGGATTACACATCTATCAATCGATGCGAGCTCACTCCGCACCAATTGATTGGAGACAAATTAGAACAAATGCTCATGAGATTGAGAAAGAAGAATATTTTTTCTATATTTTGCAAACCCAGAACAACCAAATTAAAAAGGAGAAGAGAGAGCCGTTATTCCCAAAATCAATAATTAATAATTAGGGATTTGCTCAACAATCACAAGAAATTAGGGATTTGATCTCCCTCATGATCTGACTATTTCCACACAAGTAAACAGCAGGAATTGACCAGATCAACACACTTTAAAAGGGCTGGGCTTGAAAGAATAATTAAGAGTAAATAATAAAAGCTCAATTGGAAGGAAGATATTAAATTGTGGGACAAAGGAGATAAAAGAAATATACAACAAAAGAGGGTTAGAAAGACTAGCCATTTCCAACAATCCCCCACAAATGGCTAGACAGGAAAAAATTGACCCCCAGAAAAAGAACAGACAAAAAGGAAGAAAAATGAGCACAAGAAAGGATTATCACTTAAGCGTCAATAATCTTTCGATTTTGTATTGACACGTAGTGAAGTCAAGTAACAAATGAATTCACAAAGTGAATCCGATTCTTGAACTAAGTGAACTCAAATGAAAACCCCCACAACACGTGATTCTCCCTAAAAATCTAATTGTCTCCTCGATACGAACTAGATTGGCCCACATAAACCTTGGGATCTCGTGAGTGCTCTAGAAAAAACCACACATGTCCTTTTCATAGGGGATGGCCAAAAACCCCACACTCACTTAGGTGATTCTCCGTAGTGCTTCTCAATAGCACAATAAAATTCATAGAATCATTAAGAGTCAAATTTTTCAACCTCAAACAACATCAAATATACCATCAAGTCCGTCTCATAAAGGACCACTCAAAAAGAGCTATGGTTTATTTCTCAATTAATATGTGAAGGACCATCAAGTTCGGAAAAACAAACCACCCAATCAAGGGCTATGGTTTAAATAACAATAATGTAAATACATGACATATTCGAACATGGAAGAAGAACATCTTAGTTTGACCTGTTAGGTATCCACTGCATTTCTTTCACGATGTAGGCCGCAATACTATTTCTTTTGATGTTTCCAGCACCAATCCTCGTGCTAGTCCCTTTGTGAATGGATCTGCTATATTCCTTTCAGACCTCACAAAGTCCAAGGAAATTACTCCATCTTTCAATAATTGCTTTACAATCCCATGTCTAACATGAATATGCCTCCTCTTTCCGTTGTAAACACTGTTCTTTGCAACGACAATAGCTGCATGTGAATCACAATGTAGGGATACAGGGGCTGAAGACTCCCCCCACATAGGAAGCTCCGCCAAGAGATTTCTTAGCCATTCTGCTTCTCGACCTGCCAACTCAAGAGCAATAAATTCTGATTCCATAGTGGAGTTAGCTATGCAAGTTTGTTTAGCAGATTTCCAAGAAATAGCTCCACCACCCAATGTAAACACATAACCACTCGTAGAGCTCACTTCATCATTATTAGACACCCAATTTGCATCACAAAAACCCTCAAGAACAGCAGGAAATCTATTGAAATGCAAACTCCAGTAAGTAATCGAATTACAAAGTTCACGCATTGGGCATCAGATAAGTCAAGATTGAACAATGAGCTTATGGGTTTTTCCTCACCAACACTCTTCACTCTTGTGTATTGGGCTTAGTGTTTACGCTCGTGACATCCTTAACTTGGTCATACAATAGGCTTGTCTACCCTCTAACGTCTCTACCCCTTAGATAAAATTTTCTATACTTATCATTAGGTCTTTATTTTGGTTGTAATGTAGGCTTAAGGCATAAGGTCGGAAGTATTTAGGAACTAGGCTAAGGTCATAATAAACTCATTACTGGGCAATAAAGTGTCCAGTTTCTTCTTCAATTCCTTGCCTTTATTGCGAGCCTCAGCACAGGACTTCAAAAATTTTTCTCTTATTAATTTTTTTTTCAATTTTTCTTTTTAGTCCTTTTCTTGTTTGACACTTTTTCTATTTTGGGCAAGTTAATGACCCTCATTCAATTCCAAGCGTCTTACCCAGATTGTGGCCTCTACTATCTCCTTTCTTCCATTTCCTTCTTTAACCGCTTCCTGAGTTCTCATGACAGGGTAGGAAATGTGTATCAGGGCAATATTTAAGTGAATTGAAAGAATTATTATCAGGATCAAAGGGGCTACGCAAAGGATAAAGATAGGGGCGACTTTTTAGGCTTTGTGGGAATAATAAAAGATATTTTGCCTAAATTATTTAAGCACATAAATCATGTCAATAGGATTTCAACAAAAGTACATGAAAGTTCTCGCATTAACCTAAGTCAGGATTTCAAATCTTACAACAAAAGAAAAGCTGCGCGCGTTGGGCATAATACATCATATAAGGCTCAAACCTCACAAGACATGCTCATAATTCATCCATCATACTTATCCACATATGGTCATGCTAGCAACCTGAAAAATTAAACTACTTGGACAATACAAAACAGAGATTTCAACATGCTTATATTGACCCAAAAATTCTATTCATGGCAACTTACTACACAAAACAGATACCCCCTCACTCACACACTTTGCCTTGGGCAAAGTAGGTAGTAGGGCAGATAAGGGGTATTCAACCGACCGGAAAAAAAAACTTTGTCCTCACTCACACGCTTCCAAGGAAAACTTCCCAGGAGGTCACCCATCGTAGAATTGCTCCCGGTCAAACATGCTTAACCTTGAAATTCTTCCACAATGAGCCCCAGAAAAGAAGATGCATCTTGATTTATGCGTGTCATCCTTGCGCAGGGGCCATGCTATTCTTCTCTGTATCGTTCCAATTTTATCAGATGTCTCCAAAGGGCATGATACCACTAAATGTAACACCCTAACTTATTTTCTTTAAATAATATAAATAACTTTTGCGAAAAATCTATTAATTTTTTTTATAAATAAAATATGAAATAACTCTAAATAAATATCTAGCTCAAAGTAAAAGAAAGAAATTAAATTTTCTGACATATACAGTTCTAAAAGTTAACATTTAACTGAATTTATAATGCTTGATAAGTCTCAAATATTTCAATTTAGTAAACTACAAATCCTAATAACCAAGTTAATCCATCAGAGGTAAGCATAACAATCCTAAATGTTTTACCAAAATATAATACCAACTCATAAGTTTAAATTCAAACGAAAATACGAAATCACACAATTTCTACTAATACTTAAACAGAAATCTTATATCAACTAACACAGTTCCTTTACGCAGCTCCATGCTTATCACGTGTAAACATTTTTAAGAAAAAATAGGGTGAGTATTTAAAATATACTCAGTGTGGGTAGTTCAAATCATAACATTTCCTTTGTCTAATAGTATAGACATAGCAAATGAGGATACGGGAAACTTCAGCCACAAGCTAATAATCTTGTGGGACAAGAACTTCAACCATAGATCATTTCAATGCACAAAGCAAAGTACGAATCTACGGGACATTTATAACTTCAACTATGCATAGGACATAACTTGCACACATATTTGTCACTTTCACTTCGACCATATTTCAAAGCACAAGTAAACACATTGGACATAAATCATATATCTTGAATAAGAATTTAAATCATTTCCGTGTAAAGCATAACATGTAAAATTTTAATACTTTACCCCACCTTGAATTCTTGAGAAACTCGACAAAGCTTTTAACGTGAAGACGGATATCCTATTTGCACCGCTCCTAATTAAACATATAAAAACATTAAGGGTCCTTCTTCTAAACTTATATTATACTATTCTTTATCAATTAAAATAAAATAAATAAATACTTATATCCTTAAACAAAATCCTGACCCTGATTAAAGTATCAATTTTTTTTTAAAGATATACATATATATATATATATATATATATATATTTATTATTGCGGCTAATAAGCAACCACTCATCGTAAATTACAAACTATCAGATTAGCGTGGTATCTCCTTAAAATTAAGGATATTTAATCAGAGTGCTTAATTTAAGCAGATAATAAAGACCCTTGTTGTTCAAAGAGTCTTAAGCTTCGTTTAGCGGATTTAAGAGTAGGATAAAAATATATCTTTTTTGAAACCTCTGGAATTTCAGAGTCTTCAATACATTCAACTAAATAAGAAATAAAATTTCTTGTAGAAGATATTTTATCTCTAACAGTTAATTTATAATTTTTATAATGACCATAATCATAATCATGCGGTGCATTCCAAAATTCATATGAATTGCAAGGAAGATTCATAAAACAAGAACTTACATTAATTTTTGGGAGCTTTACACTGGAATTATTACAATGCGAAGAGAGGAAAGTAGTGAGGAAAAGAGAATATTACAAGAGAGAGGAAAGCAGAGAAAGCATTAAAAATTTGTCCTCAAAACATCTGAGGACGGGCTATTATATAGCCAAAAGTACAAGAAACGACAAACTAAAAAGTAAACATACTATTCATTAAATAGTAACAAATTATTCATGAATAGTAAAACCTATAAGCTATAAAGAAAAACCTACTAAACCTACTAATGATGATATCATTGCGTGCGTATTTCGCAGTAATTATTTTTGTAGTTCTCCTTCAAGAAGAAAACTTATGCAGTCTAGATCTTCGTAGGGATCTTGGGCTTCTTCAAAATTTTCAATTTCTTTCATTTCAGTATCTGAGATATTTTTCTCTACTGAAGATGAAGAGGAACTTGCTTTAGTAATTTCTGGATTGTCTTTTTCAAAAACTTCTTTCCACATATTATTAATGGAGTCTTTATCCATTTTCTGGAAAAGTTCTTTAAGTAAGGAGTCTGAGGAAGGAGTCTGTGCATTGAGACTTCTGTAAATCTGTTGAGATGGTTTGATAGCCAAAACTCCTCGTCTATCATAAGTTTTTCCTTCACTAAAGAAATCTTCTTTGGGCCACCATTTGATAAGAATTCTCCTAACTAAAATTGTTGGAGTGAATTGAATTTTATTCTTTTCTCTTTTTTGCTCTTGCAAACCATAGTCCCATCTTAAAATCCATGGAACAGAGTAATAGTTTGTGATGGTCCCTGAGCTAGGTATTTGGTGTAGAGGGGGGGGGGTGAATACACCAAATAGATTTCTGAAATCTTTTTCAAGTGAAATAACAGAGTTGGTGAGCTCAGTTATTGATCCAGCTGAGGAGGTTCAGCTGGGTAAATAACTCAGCTGGTGGTGCGGAATGTGGTGGTTTGAAAACTTATCTCGGTTACTTAGAAAAATTCAGCTTGAAAAGATTAACTTTATGTTTTCAGCTTAGTCAAGTTGTGCAACTTTCTGAGAGACACAGCTGTCTTTGGAGAGCAGCTGCGTATGCAGTTTTGATCAAATATGCAATGTAATGAAAGAGTTAGTACAAAACTGAATTTAAAAGGAAAGTAAAGAGCACACGAGTTTTTACGTGGTTCGGAGTAACACCTCATACGTCCACGACCAGGTTCACTGGTAATTCACTACCACTTGGTTTCCAAGTACCAAGCAACTTCACAACTCTAACCCGAGCTGTGTTCCAACAGTTTGCGGGCACTGTCAAGCCTAACCTTTCAGTTTACGGGTACTGAAAAAACCTTACACACTTGAATTTCCCACTTCAAGCAAGCGTAACCATGACCTAACCTTTTTGGGTAAAGAGGGGTTTGGTTTGGGGTTCCAACTGTGAACGAGTTCTTGCAATTAAGAACTTTAGAGTATGATGAACTCGTTCGAATCTAGGCTTAAGATATACAAAGATTTTGGCCTAGGGATCAGACAAAAAACTAAGCAGTTTCTGAACTAGAAACACTTTAAGATAAAGTGTTCTTTGAACTATGTAGACCTGCTTGAGAGAGCTTTTGAAAAATTGATGATTTCAGAGAATGAAAGCTTGTAGAGAGTTTTTCGTGTTTGATCCTGAGGTTGAAGACGAGTTTATATAGGTAGAGATTCAAGACTAGCCGTTGGAGGAGCCGTTTGAATCTTATCTACTCTTCTTAAATTCGAGATCTGCCGTTGGGCGAATCTGCACCTGTCTTAATTCGTGCCACATCCTAGGTCCTGAAGTCTAGGATGCTGATTCGGCAATCCCTCATTGGTCGAGGCATGTTGACTTTCTCTGACGCTGGGATCTTCTGCCTTCGGAGCTGGCTTTTGAATTTAGAGCT
Source organism: Agastache rugosa (assembly GCA_031470985.1). Taxonomy (NCBI): domain Eukaryota; kingdom Viridiplantae; phylum Streptophyta; class Magnoliopsida; order Lamiales; family Lamiaceae; genus Agastache; species Agastache rugosa. The sequence goes on from CM062607.1 coordinate 11,646,096, forward strand.
GGATTGGGCAAACTGACTTGAAGTGCTGTCTTCAGAGTTAGTTCCCTTTGTACTGTACAGCTGGACCGGCTGTGTTTTGAACTCAGCTCGAATTCTCTTCAGCTTGATCATGCTCTGCTGGAGGACTCAGCTGAAGGTTGACGCCTGCTGTCTTCCGCTAGCTGACTCCTGCTGTAGACACAGCTGGGTCGACTGACACAGCTGGATCGACTGCTGTCTTCCGCTTCCTTAACATGTAAACCTAAAAAATCCAAAGCTCAAACAGGCGAGCTGGAAAATACTACTTAGGTTAAAGCGATTATCTATTCAGTTGGAGAATCAGTTGGGTTATGGTATCAAATCAAAACCTTATAATTTTCCCAACAATTTCCCCCTTTTTGATGATGCCAAAACCTAACTGAGACAACTTATGATGCAGAAAAACTTGTGTTTTATTAATGTAAGAAAATACATTATAACACAGGAAAAAGAAATAGAGAAAAAAAAATCTTCAGTCTTCAATCTTCAATCCCAGTTGGCTGGGTCTTCTCTTCTGCATCCGTTGCTTCTTTCTTTTGACTCGTCTCTTCTCCAGTTGATTCTGATTCAGCTGGTTCCTCTAGCTCAACAGTTTGCCTCCTTTGTCTCATTCTCTTCCCCCTTACTTCCCCCTTTTTGGCATGATCAAATAGGGTGGGAGAGATACACCATCGGCTGTTGCGATGTTTTAGTTTGACGAAACTGTGGTCTTCAGCTCTGAGCAGCGAGGTTTGGAGTCTAGGTGGCTCAGCTGTTGTATTAGCTGGCTCTTCTTCAGTAGCATTAGCCTCAGCTGTGATTGCAGACACAGCGTCCTTGGCCTGATTCAGCTGGGGCGGTCCAGCTGAGTGCTTGGAGGGATGAGTTGGCACTGGAGATAACATATTCTGAGTCCGGCACAACTTCATTCCTTGCAATTTTGCTTCTTCAGACTTCTTAGATTGAATGAGAAAGTCTGATTCAGCACTTGAGGGACTTGAGTATTCCCCTTCCACTTCGAAGTGGTGGGCATTGGGTTCAGCTCATATCATCATCATCCAGCTGCAGGTGATCATTGGCTGGGTGATGTCTTTCATTTGATCTTGGTGCAGGGGCTGGAGCATCTTTCATCGGAAGATCTCGAAGCTGGTGTCCCTTTTGAGCTGAAGGAAATTGAGGAGAAAGAGGTTGAAGTATTCCATCTGTCATGGGGTTTAAGCTTGGTTGATCAGCTGGAATACGTCGTTGTGGCATTGATGATGACGATGTTCACGATGGCCCATGAACTTCTTCACCATCTTGAGAAACCACCGCTTGTGGGCCTTCTGCTCCTCGAAGAGTCGTTACGAATTCTCTCATAATGTCAGCTGACTTCTCGGCTGACTGACTGAGCACCTTTGACTTGAGTCTTCTGTTTGAAGACGGTGCTTCAGCATGTTTTGTCTCCTCAAGTTGTTTCCGATTCCCAGCTGAGATGGAAATAGATGCATGCTGCTTTGTCTCCTGTATCTTTTTCTGTGCCTCCTGTGGTGGAGCAAGAGCTTTGACACGACTGCTCTTGAAGACTCCGGTTTTATCAACATCTGGTCCAGGTGTGTTGACGTTGATTTTTGCATCCTAGGGAGTTGTATGTCCCGTTCTCTCTTTTATTTTGAGAGAAACAGTGGGGCGGAGGAGGTCTTTTTCCTTTGACATTCCCAGGAAGTTTTCTGCACCTTCCTAGTTTTCTGCGTTGGACTGGATCTGTCGATGGGCTTCACCTTCTCCTGGAACTCCGTCTTCTTGAGGTTCCTGAGAGTTAAGCAACTCTTATCTTGAAGCTTTGACAGATTCTTCAAGTTTGATCGGCTTCGGGAGATATCTTTCTAAATTCCATGTTCTTCTTCGGCAACTTTTGTTAGTAGAAACAAATAATACCAATTGATGGAAATGAGAAAGAATGCCGAAAGACTTTTTAGGGTTGATGCAATGTTTTACGTATCTCTTCTAGCATATTTATATAGCTTTCTTGATGAATGGACGATCAAGATTTATCGATTGATAAGAAGATCTACGACTGGGAGAGATTCTCGCGTTGTGTCAATTTCTTGTTTAGAAATTGCAAGTTAATGCTTGAGAGAGGACGGTTGGGGCACTTTGATTTTTGCCTCAAAACTCCCATGATTCAGTTCTTTCAGACTTTTAAATAAATTTGATTAGATATGACAAGATATGATTTGATTGAAAACAGATTGAGTAGGTGTAGTTAATGTTGTTGCAAACCTCTCAGCTGATCATTGTAGTCAGCTGATACCTCGGTTGAGTGGGTGTGCTGGGTGATCGTGGTTCCAGCTGGTTCCCCCTCAGTTGAATAGTCCTTCAATTTCAGCATCTGGTTTAGCTGGATTCTTTCTCAGCTGATACCGGTTACGTTGATTCTGAATTCCAGCTGTCTGCTTCCATTCAGCTGGGTCTGCTTCCATTCAGTTGGGTCTGCTTCCATTCAGCTGGGTCTGCTTCCATTCAGCTGGGTGAAGCATCGTCTGGGTTGAGTAATCCAAGTAATCCGCACAGCATTTTGAATCTTGCTTCTATCAGCGGCTTTGTGAGTATATCAGCCCGCTGTATGTCTGTGTGAATTTTCTCAACAATCACATCCTTCTTTTCCACGTGATCTCTGATGAAATGATGGCGTACGTACACATGCTTGCATCTTGTGTGAAGTACTGTATTCTCTGAAATAGCAATCGCACTTGAGCTATCACAGAAAATTGGAACTTGTCCAGTTTTCACTTCATAGTCATCCAGCTGATGTTTCAGCCAGAGAATTTGTGAGCAGCAGCTTCCAGCGGCCACATATTCTGCTTCTATTGTGGAGGTTGCGACGCACGTTTGCTTCTTTGAAAACCATGAGATCAACTTACTTCCTAAGAACTGACAAGTTTCTGAAGTTGATTTTCTGTCCAACCGATCTCCAGCTAAGTCTGAGTCTGAATATCCAGTCAGCTGTAGATTGTCTTCAGCTGGGTACCACAACCCAATATTCTGAGTTCTTTTGAGATATTTGAGAATGTTCTTGGCTGCTTGCATGTGTGCTTCCTATGGATCAACTTGAAATCTGGCACATACTCCGACTGCGAATGAGATGTCTGGACGACTTGCTGTTAGATACAGCAGGGAACCGATTATCCCTCTGTATTTGCTGGAATCAACTGACTTCCCTTCAGTTCCTGGTTCAATTTTCCAGTTGGTGTTCATTGGAATCTTTACAGTTCTGCTGGATTGAACTCCATACTTGGCGATCAAGTCTTTCACGTATTTGGATTGATTTATGAAAATCCCTTCTGCTGATTGCTGGACTTGAAGTCCTAGGAAGAAACTCATTTCTCCCATCATGGACATTTGGAACTGTTCTGACATCATCTCTCCAAATCTTTGGCATAAGAAGTTTGATCTTGATCCAAAGATGATGTCGTCTACATAAATTTGAACAACCAGGATGTCTTCTCCTGACTTGATGGTAAAGAGGGTTCTGTCTACTGAGCCCTTCTTGAATCCTTTGAATACAAGAAAATTTGACAGAGTGTCATACCAAGCTCGAGGTGCTTGCTTCAATCCATAAAGCACCTTCTTTAGCTTGTAGACTTTATTTCCTTCTACTTCAAATCCTGGAGGTTGTTCAACGTAGACATCTTCTTTGATTTCTCCATTTAAGAATGCACACTTCACATCCATTTGATAGACCTTGAATTTGTGATGTGCTGCATAGGCGAGAAAGAGTCTGATTGCTTCTAATCGCGCTACTGGAGCAAATGATTCTTCGAAGTCAATTCCTTCCTGCTGAGTGTAGCCCTTGGCAACCAGTCGAGCTTTATTTCTGATGATGACTGCCAGGGTATCCAATTTGTTCTTGAATATCCATTTGAGTCCTATTACTTTGACTTCTTCAGGTCTGTCAACCAATTCCCAGACACAATTTCTGAGGAATTCGTTCAGTTCTTCTTGCATGGCATTAGTCCAAGGCACGCTCTTCAAAGCTTCGAGAATTGATTGAGGCTCTGGAACTTGAGCTATGTAACACGCCATTAGAGCTGTATCTTTATCATAGACCGTCAGTTCTAGCTCTACTGAGAGTTAAGCTGTGTCCGCTGCTTCTTGATGATCCGATGAAGCTTGAGCAGCTGAGCTTCTGGTTTTGACTTGGTCAGATGGTTCTCCAATGATTGCTGATGATGGATGATCTTCAATCCATCTTCTCCTTTTACGAATTCCTTCTTCCAATTGATTGATGCTTGAAGTGGCTAAATTTCGTCTGTCTTGGAGTTGCTCAGGAGTTAAGTCTTGAGAGATTGATTCTCTTTGATTTGGATTTTGAGGTGACTTCTGTAGAGGCTCTACTGGAGATGGAGCTGGGGATTCAGCTGTGTCTAGATTTCCAGCTGATGGCGTTCCCCCTTGATTTGGCGTTGAAGGTTCTTCTCGATTTCCAGCTGGTGGAGCTTCCCGGTTGATTTGAAGTTCCTCCTCTGGCTCATCATCCCAAATTAGTGGTTCGGCCAGATTCCTGATTCGATTTTCTTGAGTTCTTGTCTGAATCTTTCTTGAAGATTCTCCTTCGTTTCTTCGTTTGATAGAGTCTCTATATTCGAAAGATGTTTCGTCAAAGGTAACATGTGGAGTTACTTCGACTGTTTGAGTTATTCTGTTGAAGACTCTGTATGCTTTACTCACAGCAGAATAACCAAGGAATACTCCTCGGTCAGTCTTCTCGTCGAACGTCTTGAGCTGTGTCTTTCCATGGTTTAGGATATGACATTTGGATCCGAATACCTTGAAATATCCAATGTATGGTATTCTGTTGTTCCATAGCTCATACGGTGTCTTTCCTTGCCTTGATGTGAGTAGGGAGAGATTCTGAGTGAAGCATGCTGTGTTGATTGCTTCAGCCCAGAACTTCTTTGGAATGGCAGAGCTGGCTAGCATTGAGGTAGCTGCTTCTTTGAGTGTTCTATTCCTTCTCTCTGCTACACCATTCTGCTGAGGTGTGCGTGCTGCAGATGTTTGATGTTGAACTCCGTTCTTCTCGCAGTAATCATAAATAGTTTCATTCAGAAACTCTATTCCTCGATCTGATCTTATTGACATTATCTTGCACTCCTTCTTTGTTGATAATCTTTCCAGCAGGATAGACAGCTTAGTCCTGGTTTCGCTCTTCTGGTTCATGAATGATACCTATGTGAATCTTGAGAAATCATCCACTACGACCAGAGTATATTTTCTGCCATTGAAGCTTGCTGGAGTAACTGGACCAAAAAGATCCATGTGAAGGAGTTGAAGTACTCGATCAGTTGACTAAACTGGCTTGAGAGAGAATGAAATTCTTGTCTGCTTTCCTTGTTGACATGTGCTGCACATATGACTTTTGTCATATACTTGATCTGGAATTCCATTAGCGAGCTGGTTCCTAGCCAGTTTGTTGATTGTCTTGAAGTTGAGATGATTCAGCCGTCTGTGCCACGACGGTGACTTCGATCTTGCTTTTCGATACAAGACAAGTCTTCGGAGGGCTGCTGTTCCAGTCAGCAAAATACATATTTCCTTCTCTTTTCCCTCTTAGGAGTATCTGCTTGGTTTCCCTGTTCTTCACTGTGCATCCCTGTGCATCAAACTTGACAGAAAAACCGTTGTCGCAGAATTGGCTAATGGAAAGCAAGTTGTGTTGCAATCCTTGTACATAAGAAACATTTGGGATTATAACATTTTTAGTTTTAAATGTACCATAACCTTTGGTTAGGCCTTTTGAGTTGTCACCAAATGTTACGTGGGGGCCTGGCCGCTCGATATACTCCTGAAGTAGATGCTTTAAGTGCGTCATGTGCTTGGATCATCCACTGTCCAAGTACCATAGCGTTCTCATCGATTCCTCAGTGATGCATCGATTCCTTGCAACCTAGAAAAAGATCAAAATTTAGGTACCCAGTTTTAATTGGGTTCTTGAGGGTTAGACAGAGATCCTTTGACGACCCAGATCTGCTTGATGACTCGAATTGGGTCATATGATCTGATAATTCTTCTAGTTGAGTCAATATACACATTCTTTGTGTTCTTCGGTTGTTGCTGGCGGGGTCTTATCAATCATGTCATAAGAAAGGATTCTTTTCCAACAACTATGTGTTCTCCTCTTATGGATAGAGTAATATTCAAATTTTGTAGCTATTGGAAATAAGGTAATGCAGATGTGGTTCTTCATATTGTAATTTTTTGGAAATTTTATCGTATCTTCAAATATGCGGAGCTCGTACAAGTTAGTAATATTATTTTTTTTCCGATTTTTTGTAACAATTTTTTCTCTATTGTTTGAATAGATATCGATGTTTGTTTTTGTGTTTGTTCATCTAAAATGTTAATGCATTACGTTGTTTTAGTTTGTGCATTAAAGAGTTTGTAAATGTGCATTACCATTTTAGATCTCTTCTTCATCAGTCTGCTTGATTTTTGTTGATAATCTAAATATTAATGCATAGATTGTTTTAGTTTTTGCATTTAAGAAATTGGAAATATGCATTACCGTGATTTATGAGACTCATCTATACATCATATTTATGTAATTTAGGATTTAAAATTTTTCATAACCTCATGGGGACAACTGAACATATTTGTTGTATATTCACATATAGTTTTCTGAAAAAATTTATGTTGTATGTTGAGATTTTCAGTTTATAATAATGTTGATTGTTAATGCATTTACATGGGCTCGTTTATGCACTGCAGAAATAGCATTCATACATTTTGGCCTCTATATATTGAGCGCTAATCAAATAAGAACACTTTCTTAGGTGAGAAATATGAACAAATTTGAACCCTTGATCTTTGTTGATCTACGGTCCAAATTTAACCATGCATTTAGTTACTCTAAATTATGCATTTAAATGTTAATGCATTAAGTTATTTTAGTTTATGCATTTTATGCATCTCCGATGTACTAAAAATGCATTGTTCTTATGTTCTCATATAAGATGTGTTCTCACCAGATACCGCTCCCTCTATATATTAATACTTATTTTAATACAATTATCAGTGCGGCAATTATCCATTGAAGGAGTATGCATTATTTCTTAAACTTTCAATGAGATGCAGTCCGTATGGGCTTTTCAAGCATCTTAAAGACATCAATGAGAGACAAGGAGAAAATGTCGTAGAAATGGGATTTGAAAATATTTTAAACGCAATTACAATTAAAAAATGCATTTATCTGTTATTCTAAATGCATTTTTAAGAAAAAGTGTAAGCTTATATATTTGACATAACTTTAAACAATATATTAGCGTTTAAAAACCAACACACACAATTATAAAGAAACCTGGGAACTTTCAGTTCAATATTCTTGCACTTAGAATGTCAACAATCAACTTGAATCAGAAGTATAAAATAAAATAGTCACCAATTTGACCCTAATTAGATAACAATATACGTAAATTGTGATGCATTAAATTATACTTTGAAATGCATTAAGTCTAATAACGATGAATATATACTTTGAAATGCATTGCATTGTATGGTAATGGGATTATCATATACATATACATTTACACACCTACAAAAAAAATTTAAATCATTTAAAAAACACTAGAATGTTATAATTCTAAAAAATTTAAATAAATGAAATGATGCATTAATAAGCAGAAAATGATGCATTAAATAACATATGCATTAATAAGTAGATAATGAGATTTTATAATTCTAAAAAAAAAAATTGTAATGCATGATGGTTTAATTTCTTTTATTTGAATTGATTGTCATATATATAGTTGTTGAGAAAGAAAAAAAAATGTATGAGAAGACACGTATTTTTTTAAGTTAAGAAACTTTTTTATTTAGGAATAAGTTAAGAAACTTTACCTATCATAAATTAAACAAATCAAATTTCATGTTTTGTGGGGAGTGGGCGGTTATAAGATAAAAGGAAATTACAAGTCTACCCATAATTACTATTTAACCGATGTATTCAATTCTTAATCTAGAATCAATAATAGCCATAGATCAAAATAGATAGAGGGTGTAGATATGTTCTTATTTCTCATATAAGATAGTGTTCTCATATGATCCACCCTCTATATATATATATATATATATATAACATGTATATATAATATTATTATTGGGATTTATTTATCTCAATTTTTATGCTTGGGATTATACGAATTCATCCTACTTATGCTATTATTAGATTACAATTCATAATTTTATCGGTTTCTTATCTTAATTGGACTGCTATTAGGTGTTACTTTACTCATAATGATTTTTTTTACATGTACAAGTCTTGTTAATCAAAAGAGTGTTATCCTGTAGAGTCTTATTTGGACGTGTGAAACATTAAGATTCATGGTTAGATATAGATGATAATGTCAATTATATATATGATGACAAAGATTCCCACGTGACAGGGGTTTTGGAAGGTATTATATGTATAATTGATAATTATTGCTTCTAAAGTTAATATAAATAAGTTTACTTAGTTCTTCAATCTTACGTATTAGGAGGTGGCATTTATTTGTGTTAATTGATATAGATGGTTGTACTATGTTTATTAGGCCTCTTTGTAAAGGATTTTAAAGGGTTATTCTACAGAATATGTAATTAAATCCCATGTCCTATCATAAGATTTTAAAGGATTTTATATATATGTTGTTACAATGTTCAGGTTTATAACAGAGATGATGTTGCTTCTAATAGTTCTTTACCGGGCTCTTATAACAGGCTAAAGAACCAAGTTTAGAGATATAGTTCCTTCAATATTTTTCATTGTGAGTTTTCTATATCGTTTCTTGTCTCTTATATTTTTCTTATAACAATGCTTCTAGTACTTTATAGTATCATTCAATTATATTTTATTTTTTTAAGGTAACTATAAAAAGTCGGTAGCTCAGCTACGGTATGAACATAGTTAATAAGGAGTATGATGCATAACAAGTGATTGAGAAGGGAAGCACTAATTTCCTTAGCAGAAGTAACATGTAGATTAGGTTCCCCTTCTTCATGGTGATATCTACAATAAAATAAGAATTTATCAGTTATTATAGTATAGCATCTTGTAATCTTGATTGAAAAATTGAATTATTACAACATGGGTGAAATCTAGATACCATGGAAGTTAAGATTGCAGGGAGGCATAGTCTGAAGAAGAGCTGCATATTGGGCTTGAATGCCAACGATGCTTCTTCTTCTTAAAGGCGTCAAGATTATTATTGTATCCTAACTATGGCTTGTATTTATTATTGATAAATAGTTTGGTGATTAAATTCTGAATATAGGGTTGGTATTCTTAATCGGAAATTAGATAGCCAGAGTAACTGCAGCCTGCCGACTAGCGACATTACGGGGGAGGCTCGTCAAAAGGTGAAATCTTATCTTGATATCTCTTTCTATGCATCATGAGTGATCCTAAATTGAATTGGACACTGAAAACTCAACTACTTATGTTTTCTTAACACAAATTTATGCTGATGAAGGAATGTGAGAGGAGGCATCGGAAGATGAGAAGAATTGTGAGTATTAAGATGAAAATTGATGCAAGAAATCGTTGGAACAAGATCACTCAATCTCAAAGGATCCTTTGTAATTTAGATGGTGTTGTTTTTCTATTTCGTATTTTGTAGAAGAAACTATATGATACTATTTAGTTTTTCTTGCGTATGTTGTACATGAATGATAGAACATGAGATTTATACATTCAATATAAATTTCAAATGTATTTTTGTTGCATGGGTGGTACTATTTATTGATATATTAATAAGATATGGTTGTACTTGTGTATAAGTACTGTTTTGTAACATTAATTTGTGCACATATACATGATTTTGATGCTACACATTATGTGCTCAAAATTCATTTTTGCGCACAAATAAGTGTCCCAAACATTAATATTGGGATATAAAATGAATTTTGAGGCTACACATTTTGTGACCCAATATTTATGTAAAGGGCACAAATAAGTGTCCCTATATTTCATTTAAAGGCACTAATAAATATCCCAATAAATCTATTAATATGTTTTTAAACCTTTTAAAAGGCAGTTGTATGTGCCTCGAGAAGTTAATCTCTGGACATATCAAAATGCATGGAAAGCTAATCGCATAGAGACACTTAAAAAGTGTCTCAAACCTTATTGGGACATGATACTTGGAGGCACATGTAATAAATGCCCCAAAAATCAAAAGTGCCCCAACAATGCAGATATTGTGGGACACTTTTTAGTGTCTGCAAAACCCTTTTTTGTTGTAGTGAACGTAAACTCTTGTTTGTTGCACATTACGTTCAACTAGATTCCTCCTCAGCTGACTAATATCTCTTTCCGCCCGAGTCTAGTTGAACTAAATAAATGTGATATACCGTCGAAAATTCGTATAACTAATAAAGAGGAAAAAAATTATAACCATTTACCCCTAATTATTGTATGTAATACACCTCCGTCCACGACCTATTTGCCTGTATTTTCTTTTTGGTCCGTCCACGACCTATTTGCTTGTTCAATTTTTAATAATAGGTCCCACACAACTCATTTATTTTCAACCACACAACACATCAAGAGTGAGACCCTTATTCCACTCACAACATATCTATCAACTTAGAGCATCTCCAACCCAACACAAAAAACCTACATATCTCCAAATTTGGAGCAATTTCTTCTCCAACCCAACACAAAAATCTTGCTCTATTATACATATTTGAATAGTGTTGCTCCAAACTTATAAAAGAAGTAGAGCAATGAATAGTACTATTCATTGCTCTACTCCTTTTATAATTGATTTTCTTGTTATAATTATTATTCCTTGTTATATTTATTAGTTTTTGTGTTCTTTAATTATTTTGTTCCAAAATATTATATTATAGTTATATTTCTAAATATATTATACAAACATTAAAATTACATAAAATTATTAAAAAAACACAATTACATAAAATACAAGATAAACTAAAAAGAAATTTAAAAAACATAATTACATAATAAAAGCATAAAAATAAAGTCGAGACATTTAAATTTCTAATAAAGGTTATCTCCAGAACGTCCCACCCCATCTGAAAATAAAATCGAAAGCATATCAAAAGTACTAGTGTTGGCTTCTTTGGCTTATTTCTACTTTCGAATTATTTTGTTGCTCTGATCGGAAGTAATCGCATGTTTCAGGATCATCAACCGTGACTAAAAGTAGAATATTTGTAGTATCCCATTTTTTTGATGTATTAATATTAATTAATTTAGTAAGAAAGATAAGAATTTCAGTAAGATAAAAATTTTCGTTCAGAAAATTTTATCCGGCAGAAATATTTTTCCGTAAAAATGAGTTTTAATTAAGAATGATCGTCTCGGTTAATCCGAAACAAAAAAGTTTTTACATTTATCAATGAATGATAAATGTTTGGTCATTAATTGACTGAAAGTGGAATTTAATTTATTTAAGTGAATTATTGCGTAATTTATTGCTTGAAATTTTAGTTTCGGTCGATTTGAAAATGATTCGAATCTCCGATTCTTTCTATGAGATTTTTATCTAGGGTTTGTGAAACCCTAAATTAAATTCCTATGTTGAGAAATTTAAGGTTTAATTGATGAGTTGTTAGTTATTAATTAATTAAATTGATTAAGAATTAATTAATACCTAACCTATTACTATTCATCCTAAATATCTAGATATTAATATTAGAACCTTCTAACCTAAAGTCTATATATATGATGATTAGCATCATCTTCTTCATTCCCTTTCTCTCTCTCAACCGCATACACACACACACACAACATACACTTGAAGCTTTCTTCCATTGTTCTTCATCTTCAAGTCCAAGAATCAAGATCCAAGTTTAGCAAATCTTTCTCAAATAATTAAGTAAGCACAAATCTCTTCTCTTGGAAACTTGTAGTTCAAGGTTTATGGTTGAAATCATCCTCTCTATCTATATATATATATTTTCGAAATTTTGGAGGAGAGATTGAGAAATGATTGGATGATCTTGATCTCTTAGTATGATGTTTATATCATGTTTATATGATGATTTGTGTGGTTAAATGAAGCATGAGAAACCTTAGGTTTAATATAGTAATTTTCGAAATTTGGAAGAAAATGTCAAATTTTGATTCATGAATTATATGCTTAATTTGATGTTATAAATGAGTTTAATTAATTATTTTAAGTATGTTTCATGTTGGAAGTGAGCATGAATTCTCAATCCTTTTTCATTTTATGAAAAAGTCGAAAACGATAGTATATTAATTAGGGTTTGTGATATTGATGAGATATGATGTAATTAATGGTTAATTTGATGTTATATGTTGTTAATAATAATTATTGAATCAAGAGATAGTGAAATGAAAGCATGATAAACTATAGAAACCCTAGAAAAATGAAATTAGGGTTCTTGAATTAGGGTTTAAAGTTTAATGCTTAAATAAATGAAATTAATTTGGGAATTATACTAAAGATGTTTAATTAAATATGTTAGGAGTTAAAAAGAAGAGAAAAGAATTCTAGAAATCATAAAATAAAAAAAATACCGAAAATTAAAAAAATATAATAAATAGTTATTTAATTTTTAACTAATAAACTAATTGCATTTATGAACTTCTTAATAAAAATTAAGTATTGTGTGATTTTCTAGAATTTTAATTCAAAATATTAAAACTTTTCTATTTTTGGTTGATTTTCCGATTCGGAAGTTTATTTGTTAAATAAATCAAATGTGTGGAATAAAGGTGCAGTTTTGTTCATTATATGAAAATATGTGTGTGGATTAAATTTTAGAATTTTCTGCATCCATTAGACGGATTAAAATCGACTTAGTCGAATGTCATGAATAGTGATTCATACATGTTTATGATTAAGTGTGAATTGTTTGATTTTGATGATTACTGATAGTTTTCATTAGATAAAAGCGTCTAACAAAAGTTATGTTAGAAATTTTCGAGTTTCGTCGTAGAAATTCGAAGCGAATTAGAAATTAAGAATATCGAAGTCGTTTCTTCGATAGGCATTATTCTCGTTCTGAAGTCGTAATTCCATTTCGATTGAAGGAGCAAGCGGAAGTGGAAGTCTGAAGTAGAAGATCGAGCATTAAAGTTAAAGTCCAGTTAAAGCTTAATAAAATCAGGTGGGCTTTCTTAACTATACAACGTGAAAAGCATGATATTATATGATTTTTCAAAGCTTCGATACTTGCCCAAATATTTTAAAATATTTAAATATGTTACCATCTACTTAAGAAGGACGAATTCGGTCCCGTGCAAGGTGGGAGTTGTGTACACATATGTAATCGTGAGCATTTCTTTGATAGGCCGGTTATTTGTAATCGTGAGCCTTTCCTTGATATGCCGGTTACAAGTGATTGAGAAAGAGGCCTCTCTCTCATCACTACTATTTATTGTAGATATGGTTCATATTGTTTAATATGTCTGCAGACAAAAAGTTTTAAGAAAAGAAAAATGTTTTTTTTTTAACATTGCACAAGTTGTTTTCAGAAAAATCCTTGTGCTATGTTTTCTGGCAAGTTTTCAAAATATAGCTGTATTCAGCAAATTTCAAATGTTTTCGGAATGTGTTCACTGAGTACGTAGTACTCAGCCCTGCATTTTATTTCTAAAACGTGCAGGTTAGCAGGGATGAAGATGACGAGAGCTGGGCTGGTTGTCGTTGCTGTTGTTAATATAATTGATGAGAGTTGGCCTAGAATATATATCTTTATATATATATTCTCTCGTTTTTCCGCTGCAATGTTAAGATGTTGGTTTTGTGAGATTATGAAGTGTGATATGATATAATGATGATGATAATGTTGGATTCTAGAGTCGAACTCGTTTGTCGAGTACTTTGGAAACTTAATTCTATATTCATAAGTTTGTTCCTTGTTTTGAAAAGCTTTGTCAAACTTGAAATAGTTTTTTTTATCTTGTTTTCTTGATCGTAAAATCAACCTGCCGTTTGTTGTCGATAATTTGGTTGATCAGGTCTATTGATTTCCGAGTTGATTTGAGTATTAATTGTTGATATGCATGTTGTTGGGAAAATTCTAAAGTTTTGATTTGATACCAAAACCCAACTGTTCTCCAACCTATTAGATGAATGTGCAAACCTAAGTTTTGTTTTCCAGCTCGCTTGTTTGAGCTTTAGATTTCCTATCTTTACAGGTAAGCACGCTGAAGACGGCAGAAGACCCAGCTGAGTAATCAGCTGGACCCAAAGTCAGCTGAAAGGATTTTCAGCTGAACAGAGTTCAAAGACTGAGCTGAGTCAAACTGACTCTCAAGTAAAGAAGATTGGATCCAGCCAAGGAGATCCAACGGAGCAAAGTAAATTGAGTTGACTCAAGTCTAAGAGATTCAGCTGAGCAGACAAAAGGGAACTAACTCTGAAGTCGTCACTTCAAGTCAGTTTACCCGATCCAGCTCTAAATTCCAAAACCAGCTCCAAAGGCAAAGATCCCGGTGTCAGAGGAAGTCAATATACCTCGACCAATGAGGGATTGACATCTCAGTATCCTAGAAAAGCGAACCTAGGATCTGACACAATGATGAAGACAGGTGAAGATACGCTCAACGGCAGATCGACAGATCATAGAGTAAGTGAGATTCAAACGGCTCTTCCAACGGCTAGTTTTGAATCTCTACCTATAAATACCAGTCTTCAACCTCAGAATTAGATACGAAAAACTCTCTACAAGCTTTCAACTACTCTGAATCTCTCAAGCATTAAAAAGCTCTCAAGCAGTTATCTAACTCTTTGAAGAACACTTAATTTTTAAGTGTTTACTTTCAGAAACTGCTTTAGTTTTTCGTCTGATCAATAGGCAGAAATCATAGTAAATCCAAAGCCTAGATCTGAACAAGTTCATCTTCCAAAGTTCTTCATTGTAAGAACTCATTCAAAGTTGGAAACCCAAACCCTCCTTTACCCAGAAAAGGTTAGGTCAAGGTTACGCCTTCTCGAAGCGCGAAATTTGAGTGTAAGGTTTTTCAGTACCCAGAAACTGAAAAGATATAGGCTTCTACAGTGCCCGTAAACTGTTAGAACACAGCTCGAGTTAGAGCTGTGAAGTTGCTTGGTACTCGTAAACCAAGTGGAAATCCTTAGTGGATTTACCAGTTAAAATCTGGTCGTGGATGTAGGAGTTGTCTCTCCGAACCACGTTAAAATTTCGAGTTCTTTATTGCTTTATTTATTCTCTGCATATTTAAAGAACTAACCGCTTTAGCACATCACAAGTTTTCAAGCTTAAAAGTTCTCTAGCTGTGTGACCCAGCCAACTGCATTTTTTTCAAGTCTGCTTAACTGAAAACTGAAACTAAGTTTTTCTGAGATCTTGTAAAGAGAACGAGCTAAGTTTTTTTCTCACCACATTCCGCATATCCAGCTGAGTTATCAGTCCAGCTGACCACCTTCTTTAGAAGTCAGCTGAATTCATAACTGAGCTCTCACTCAACTCAGTTTTAATTTGTTAAAAGTTTTCAAAAAATCCCTCTTCGGTGTATTCACCCCTCCTCTACACCGAAAACCTTGTTCCGGGACCATCAATTGGTATCAGAGCAGAGGTTCGAGAGACTGTTGTTTCTGAATCAAGAGATTTGTCTTGAAACTCTGTGTCAGTGGTCAACTGAACAGATCCGTTTTTCAGAAAAACTCATCCTAGTGCATTCTGTACATTCCTCCATGGATTCTTATCTTAACAGGAATCTGCCCACCTTCTCGGTTGATGATTATGCAATCTGGAAATTCAGATTGAAAAGCTTCATGTGTGCGGTACAAGCCTTTCATCCTCAGACGGATGGTCAATCAGAAATAACCATTCAGATTTTGGAGGACATGTTGAGAACTGTTGTTCTAGATCGAGGAAGTCAATGGGAGCAAATTTTACCTTTTGTTGAATTTGCTTACAGCAATAGTTATCAAATGACAATAGGCATGGTGCCCTATGAACCTCTTTATGGAAAGAAATGTCGATCCCCGCTCCATTGGGATGATGTGGGCGAAAGAAAAATGTTAAGGCCCGATGTAGTAGAAGAAATGATAAAAATTGTACGCCAAGTCAAACAAAGAATCAAGGAAGCACAAGACCGTCAAAAGTCTTATGCTGATTCAAGAAGATTAGAATTAGAGTTTGCAGTTGGCGATAAAGTTTTCTTGAAGATTTCACCTTTGAGAGGAGTTCATCGGTTTGGTGTTAAAGGAAAGCTTAAGTGTAGTATTCCGCTTTTTCATAACCGATCTTAGTAATTAATTAAGAGCTAGTCTAAAAGAATTAAGTTGTGAGAACTTATAAAGAAAATAAGTTCGGGCAATTAAAATTTTTCGGCAGCCTTAATTTACCGAATTTTAATAATTTAAGATTTATTCTCGTTCCGGTTAATCCGAAATGAGATAATGAAGATGTTTATGACTATGTGCTTATATGTTTGAAGTTATTTGAGAAATGTATGCTATGTTTTGATTTCTTCGAAAATCATAAAAATCTCTTCGATAATTTATTTTCGGATTTTATTTCCGGAAATTCATAAAGAAAGCTTATATTAGAGTTTGAGAAACCCTAATAATTTTTATAGTTCAAGAGCTTTTTGATTAAAGCCGTTATGATTAGCTGATTAATGATTGATTAATTAAAGAATTAATTAATCAATTTAACTTAATAATTATATGCATAATGTTTAATTAATTAATGTAGTATTCCGTATTTCTTGAGTATTAAGATTTATTAAATTAGTAAGAAAGATAAGATTTCAGTAAAAGAAAAAATTTTCGTTCAGAAAATTTATCCGGCAGATATATTCTATCGGAAAAATGAGTTTTAATTAAGAATGATCGTCTCGGTTAATCCGAAACGAAGAAGTTTTTACATTTATCAATAAATGATAAATGTTTAGTCATAAATTGACTGAAAGAAGAATTTAATTTAATTACGTAAAATTTTACGTAATTTAACGCTTAAAAATTTAGTTTCGGTCAATTTGAAAATGTTGCAAATCTTCGAATCTTTCTGTGAAAATTTTATCTAGGGTTCGTGAAGCCCTAACTGAATTTCCTATGTTGAGAAGTTTAAGATTAAAGAAAGGATTAGTAAGTTATAAATTAATTGAATTGATTAATCACTTAATTAATTAAATAATATAACTTAGTTGCTAAGTATCTAGGATATTTCTTAAGAAGCTTCTTAGCTCTCTTTAAATACCCTTAAACACCTTCAAACCCTCATTTCTCCTCCCTCCCACAGCCGCCATCTTCACACACACATATACACTTGAATTCTCCATTTTTGTTCAAGTTCAAGCTCAAGAATCAAGATCCAAGTTTAGCAAATCTATTCCAAGTATTAGATCAAGGTTAGATCTATGATCTTCCAAGCTTTAGCTCAAGATTCAAGCTTGAATAATCTCATTTCTTCCTTTTAATTTTTTTTTAAAAAAATTTGAAGAATTGAGTATTTGATTTTGATCTTCTAGTATTATGTTAATTTTATGATTAGAAGATCAAATATGTGATCAAATCAAGCATGAGAAAACCCAAACCCTAGTTATGAGAATTTTGAAATTTAATAGAAATTAGGGGTTTTTGATTCATGTGAAGTATGATTAAAATGATGTTATATTTGAGCTTAGATAATAATTATAAGCATGTTTGATGTTGGAACAAAGCTTGAATTCACAACCCTTCTATTTATTTTGAAATTTTCGAAATAAATGGGTTAAAAATAGGGTTTTGATTGTTGATGATATATGATGCAATTCATGGTTGATTTGATGATATATGATGTTAATAATGCATGTTTAATCAAGAGTTAATGAATGTAAACATGATTAACCCTAAAAACCCTAGAAAAATCGAATTAGGGTTCTTAAGAGTAGGGTTTATAATTGAGGATTAATTGATTGAAATTAATTGAAGAATTAAGCTTATAATGTTTAATCAAGTATGTTAGAAATTAAAAAGAAGAGAAAATAAATTTAGAAACCCTAAAATGAAAAGGACCGAAAATAAATTAAATAAAATAAATTATTATTTGAATTTTAATTAATAAACTAATTGCATTTATGAACTAATTATTAATAATGTAATATTGTGTGATTTTCTGGAAATTTAATTTAGAATATTAAAAATTTTCTATTTTTGGATGATTTTCCCGATTTGGGAGTTTATATGTTTAATCGAGTCAATGTGTGTTATAAATGTGTAAAAATGTGTGTTGTATTGAAAAATATGTATAGATTTAAATTGAGAAATTTTCTGTGTCCGTTAGACGGATTAAAATCGACTTAGTCGATTATGATGAATGTTTATGAATGTTGTGCTAAGAGATTATTTGATGTTGATTGATATTTGATGATTAATGATGGATTAAGTTAGTTTAAGAGCGTTTAAGAAGTTAAGTTAGAAATTCTCGAGTTTCGACGTAGAATTCCGAAGCGAATTAAGTTAGGAATATCGAAGTTGTTTATTCGATAGAAATTATTCTCGTTTTGAAGTTCGTATTTCCATTTCGATTAAAGGAGCAAGTGGAAGCTGAAGCGTAAAGCACAAATTTAGCGAGCGTTAAAGTTAAGACAAAAGCTTAAGTGTATCAGGTGGGCTTTTCTAACTAAAGAAATGACAAATGATATACATATATATGATTATATATATGTGATGTTTTTAAGTTGATTAACTTGCGAAATGTTTGTATGATACCATCTACTGTAGCAAGATGAATTCAGTCCTACGCAAGGTAGGATTTATGTACACTTAGTAGTAATCATGTGCCTTTGAAAAGGTGGGCCGATTACAAGTGTTTGAGAAGGAGGCCTCCTTCTCAACACTATCACTATGTGATTATAGATCTGGTACATACCTCATAAAGTATATGTCTGGCCAGACAAACATGATTTACAGAAAAGAAAATGTTGAGCATGCACAGGTTTGTTTTTGAGAAAAATTACTTGTGCTTATGCTCTATGGCAAGTTTAATCCCTAACTCTAAGAAGTAAATTTTTAAGTATTTTTGTCATGTGCCCACTGAGTACTTCGTACTCAGCCCTGCGTATTATTCAAAAATGTGCAGGTTAGCTGAGATGGAGATGATGTGTGCTGGATGGACTGTGTTGTTGATAAAGTGTTTAGGAGTTGTTTTGATGAAATCAGACCTAGATTATATGTCTCCATACATATATTCTCTCATTTTTCCGCTGCCATGTTAAGATGTTTGTTTTGAGAAAGTTTATGAAATTTGATGTTGACGATGTTTGGATTCTAGAGTCGAACTATGTTGAAGTCCTTTGAATTCTAAAGTCGAATTCTCTCTTTTGTCAAGTTCTTTTGAAACTCAGCCACTTGATCATATGTATATAAGTTGTTCATTGTTTGAGAAAGCTTTGTCGAACTTGAAACAGTTTTCTTTATCATGCTTCCTTAACCCTGAAATCAGCTTATCGTCTTCTTGGTTATTATTGATAATTTGGTTGATCAGGTCTATTGATTTCCGAGGTGATTTGAGTTGTATTCGTTGACATGCATGTTGTTATTGAATTCAGTTGATCGTCTCGTTGATCTTGAATCATGCATGTCATAATTTTTCTAAGTTGATGAATTGTTGAGCATGAGTGTCTTTTGTTGTTCTTGAACAATAGCCGGGTCGCTATCTTAATCCTTTTGTTAATCATAAATTGTGTAAGTCGTGGGACCCACCGGCTTGGTCATCTAAATTCTAAGCCGGGCTGCGACAGAGTGGTATCAGAGCAGGTCTGTCTGCTCTGAGTTATTTCTTGAAAGTCTAGTCTAGTTTAATTCCTAGACTAGTCGAGAGCAAGGTCTGTTGCTATAAGTTCATATTTCTTCAAGTCTAGTCTGGTTTGAATTCTAGACTAGTCGAGTTTTAACAACAACAAAAGTCCAGCACCTCATCTCATCCGGCAAACCAGGTACGCATTTAAAAGTTTCCTATGTTTAAAAAAAAAAAAAGTTTAAAATTTGAAGTTCCATGTGACTGACGGACTGATATATGGACTTGATCAACCCACATAACTAGAAACTCAGTATTATGGTTCTTCCGCTTTTATAATGAAAATAAATAATGAGATGAAGTTAGAAAGTTTGAGATATGAGATTGTGTAGTGGAATTGAGACCTTAATGAGGTTGTAAGTTGGCGAATAATTGTGCAAGTAAGTTGGTTGTTTAACTTTGGAATGTACCGTGAGTTTGGTGCCATCGTTTGGAAGCGAAATTAGCTTCTCAAAGTGACGAGGCCATGAGAGAGTTTCAACATATGCGTATGAGTACATAGAGACGTTAGCTTCAGCATGTTTCCATCGTGGTTGCATGGATATTAATAAGACTATTATTTCAGGAGTTCTCGAAATAGTAAGATTAATTCCTCTTTTTCCCGACGAGTGAATGGAGCAGGACTTCAAGATTCGATGTCGCAAGACAACCCAATTCCTTTTCTTATTCCTCAAGGGAATTTTGAGCATTTATTTCTCCTCATCCTCATGATTATAGGTTTTGATGTGAATTCATTTTTTTTTAGCCATTATAGAATGGTTGTGTTTTATCTCCACCTTTATTAAATATTTTTGTTTATGTTTCCGAGCCTTATGCTTCGGTGAACAGCTTGGTTCCAGCTCCCTCTATTGATATAGTTCCATTAAATCCCTCTTTGGATACTCTTCAAGTTTTGAATTCTTCAGAGCTTGATTATTTCTTTGGAACTCAGCTTGTATCTTTCGTTTCTATGAGAGAAGTATGTCAGGACCGCGTAGTCATGTCAGTGATGAGGAGATCGTTGACCCAGAGGTCGGAACAACCGAAGGATATTTTTTATTTTCGTCGTATGTTGTTTAGTCATCTAGAATTTCAACCTAGTTTTAGACCTTTTTCGGGTATGGTCGACGTGAGTGTTGTCCGTTTGACGTTACATAAAGTGGAGAGAGCCGAGGAGAGTACCGAGTTTGAAAGTGAGGAAGAAAAAGAAGAAGAAGATCCATTAGAGGACGAGCAGAGAGAGAGAGATTTTGAGAGTGGCGTTAATTTAATAGATTAATAATCGAAAAAAATTTTACGCTTGTTTAGTAGGTTTTCGTATAAAGATGTATAAAATGTTAAGTTTTCAAAGATTCAGTAGCGATGAAGAATTCCGCTCCGAGAATGTAGTTTTGCGTGATGCCCTAAAATCACGGTTAACGTGGGGAGTTTTTGTATAGAGAAAAATCCCTCGTTTTTGAAAAAGTCCTCGAAGAGGTAAATTTTTCCGTTATAAGAAGAAGTATGGCCAAAGCAGTCATTTTAGAAAAATTTTGAGTTTTGTATTTATGTTGGAAATTATATCTTAAAAATGAATTAATGAAACAAGAATTTTTAAAGTAAAATAAAGTTTATTTTAGTAAATAAAAGCGTTAAAACAAGAATTGAAAGATAGAAAGTTCGTTGAGAGCATAAAGAATCGAAGGAGAAATTTTTCAGTCATGAAAGTCAGAGATGGCTGCACTTCAGAGATTTCTGAAAAATATTACAGGGAATGAAGTGAGAGACCGCTGTGAAGTCAGAGACCGCTGAAAATAATACAGGGCGAGAAGTCAGCCATCTCCTAGACTCAGCGCTTGCTGAAGGAAGCAGGACACCGGAACTCAGCGTCCGCTGAGGTCGAGCGGTCGCTGACCATGGGGGGTCAGCCGCGGCTGAGTCCCAGCGGTCGCTGACCTGGGCGGCGGCTGTTCTGTCACCTTTTACTCCAGAGACCATAACTTCCTGTTCGTTTAACGGAATTAAGATCCGTAAATTGGGTTAGAAATTAGACATCCGTGGCTTTCTAATGGTACCCTGCACGCCCCCTGGTTCTAAATATTCTGTTCTGTAATTCAGTTTCAATCTGCTGCAATTGTGCAGATTTTTCTATAAACTATTTCTTTCAAGTTTAATCAATTTATTTTGATTTCTTGGAACTTTCTAAATCAAATTCTTGCTCATCGATATAAGCTTGAGATCCTTTATGTGAGGAGCTTTCGTAAAGCGAGATGATGAATTAATTTCAAGCAAGGCGATTGTTTATTTTTGGGAAGTAAAGTGATCGGGAGACACCGTTGGAAAACGACAAGAAGATGAAAGCAATCGGAGAAAAAGAAGAAAAATGAGTATGAAAAAGAGAATTAGAATAAGTATGAAGGGTGAAAATATAGCTTAAAGTATGAAAGATCGAAAGAAGCAGTACATCAACTCGACTCAGCGCCGGTTGGGCAGGAGTGACCACTGACCATGAAAGGTCAGCCATGGTTGAGCCCAGCAAACGCTGGACTTGGGCAGGTCAGCCCAGGTTTTCTTCGTCCATTCCGTTCTTCGTTCGTTCTATTCGTCGTTCATTTGTCATCCGTTTCGTTCGTTATTCGTTTCATTCGTCGTTAGTTTAGTTCTTCGTTGTTTTGTTGTGTTCTTGTTTTATTTTCCGTTAGTTATATTCTAGTTATGATTTAGAAAAAGGTTTGAGATGAAGTTAATATCTCAAAAGAATTTATAATGAAGTTTATATGTCAAGATGATATTATTCATTTCTTGAATTATTAAGAATGCATGAGCTAATTATATTTAGCAATTTTGAGCATGAAAAATAATTGCTACTTGAATTATTTTTATGCTTAATTATTGAAGTGATTATATGAAGAAAATGAATCGTGAGATTCATTATTTATGATAATGAGAGTGAATCGTTTGATTCATTAATTATGATGAGCATGTTATGTGTTAATGATGTGATTAAGAATTTTTCTAAAGTTTTTAAAACCTAGAAAAATTTTATCTCTTTAATTTTATTTAAAGAAGGTAAGAATTTTACTAATTAACCAAATTAGGAAGTAAAATTCGTTTTTAAAGAAAGTAGAATTCTTCAGCAAACCCTTAGTTGTTTAATCAGAATGCCGCCAAGAAACATACCAAGTGGTAGAGGAAGAGGAAGGGTAGATGACGAGCAAGAAAGAGAACCTACCCCACCTCCTCAGCTTGAAAGGAGGGTCGAAGAACTCTTTCTTCGACAAAATCCTCCTACCTTCGACGAAAAAGGAAATCCATCAGTAGCAGAAGAGTGGATTCGCGCTTTAGAACGAATCTTTAGGTTTCTTCGATGTGATGACCGTGAGCGTCTCACATGTATGACATATCAGCTTAAAGGATCTGCCGACTATTGGTGAGAAACCCGTCAGAGAATTTATACTCCAGAACAGTTTGAAAATCTCACTTGGGAGCAGTTCAAAGAAGCCCTCTTTGAGAAGTACGTTCCGAGAAGTTATCGCAAGCAAAAAGAAAACGAGTTTGTAAGTCTCAAGCAAGGAAATAAGACGGTGTCAGAGTACGATCGTGAATTTTGTGAGTTAGCTCGTTTCGCCCCTGATAAAGTTGATTCAGATGAGAAGATGTCCGAACTTTTTCGTACCGGACTTAGGCAAGATATAAAAGTAGTCTTAGCAAGTCAGAGTGCTATGACCTACGCTGAAGCGTTAAATCGAGCCTTAGATATGGAGTTGGCAATGCAGCCAGAAAAACCAGTTCAGATTCCAATACCTTCCCCAAATCAATTCCCAGTGGTCGTTAAATCGCAAGATTCGTACCAAACTCAGATTCAAAAGGGAAAAAGGAAGTGGAATGCTGAAAATCAACCTAGCAAGAAGTCATGGTATGGGCAGAGTCATCAGCTATCGACTCAAGAAAAATATAGACCTCCTATTGTTGGTCAAGATAGCTCGTCTCAGAGACAGCAAGGAATTTCTCCATGCTCTAATAAGTGTGGAAAAATGCACCAAGGAATTTGCAGAGCAGGAAGTAACAGCTGCTATGCATGTGGGCAACCCGGTCATTACTCTTATCAGTGCCCAAATAAGCAAGAAATGACTGGTGGAGGAAGACCTAATTAGTCTCAGCATCTAAAGGCCATTGAAGGAGTTCCTCAGCCAAGTCAGCAGCAGTCACCACAGCAGCAGCATCATAGAGATTTTGATCTCAATCAGGAAACATGCATCAAGGATCAGGGCAATCTGACAGGTATGGGTTGGAAGAGTGATGTACCTGTAATAATTCTTTTAGATACTGGTGCATCACATTCCTTTATATTAAGTGCATGCGTAGATACTCTTAGCCTTAAAATAGAATAAGTTGGCCAAAACTTAAGAGTATCAACCCCGATAGGTAAAGCTACCTCAGCCACACATGTTTGCCCTAATCTAGAATTTGAGATTGGTTCCCTTAAGATGTCAGCAAACCTTCTTGCCATGCCTCGGAAGAGTTTATGTTAAAGCCAATACCTTCTTGCCATGCCTCGGGAGAGTTAAATAAGTTGATGTTGAGGAATTGATATCCTTTGCTAAGGATAAATGATCTGTTTGATCAGCTCAGAGGAGCCAGTATTTTCTCAAAGATTGATTTAAAATCTAGCTATCATCACTGGTAGAATCATCAAGAATGGGTGGCCCTAGAACCAAACCTCAGTTATGAAGAAAAACTGGATGCGATATTGGATCAAAAGGTCTAGCTGTGTAGAAATAAATCGATTGCGTTGGTAAGGGTTAAGTAGAGACATCACGGGCCGTAGGAAACAACGAGGGAACTTGAAGATAAGATGAAGGAAAGTATTTCCGAGTTTTTCCCTCGAGATAAGCAAATTTCGGGACGAAATTTATTTTTAGGGGGAGAGAATGTAGTATCCCGCTTTTTCATAACCGATCTTAGTAATTAATTAAGAGCTAGTCTAAAAGAATTAAGTTGTGAGAACTTATAAAGAAAATAAATTCGGGCAATTAAAATTTTTCGGCAGCCTTAATTTACCGAATTTAAATAATTTAAGATTTATTCTCGTTCCGGTTAATCCGAAATGAGATAATGAAGATGTTTATGACTATGTGCTTATATGTTTGAAGTTATTTGAGAAATGTATGCTATGTTTTGATTTCTTCGAAAATCATAAAAATCTCTTCGATAATTTATTTTCAGATTTTATTTCCGGAAATTCATAAAGAAAGCTTATATTAGAGTTTGAGAAACCCTAATAATTTTTATAGTTCAAGAGCTTTTTGATTAAAGCCGTTATGATTAGCTGATTAATGATTGATTAATTAAAGAATTAATTAATCAATTTAACTTAATAATTATATGCATAATGTTTAATTAATTAATGTAGTATTCCGTTTTTTTTTAGTATTAAGATTTATTAAATTAGTAAGAAAGATAAGATTTCAGTAAAAGAAAAAAATTTCGTTCAGAAAATTTATCCGGCAGATATATTCTACCGGAAAAATGAGTTTTAATTAAGAATGATCGTCTCGGTTAATCCGAAACGAAGAAGTTTTTACATTTATCAATAAATGATAAATGTTTAGTCATAAATTGACTGAAAGAAGAATTTCATTTAATTACGTAAAATTTTACGTAATTTAACGCTTAAAAATTTAGTTTCGGTCAATTTGAAAATGTTGCAAATCTTCGAATCTTTCTGTGAAAATTTTATCTAGGGTTCGTGAAGCCCTAACTGAATTTCCTATGTTGAGAAGTTTAAGATTAAAGAAAGGATTAGTAAGTTATAAATTAATTGAATTGATTAATCACTTAATTAATTAAATAATATAACTTAGTTGCTAAGTATCTAGGATATTTCTTAAGAAGCTTCTTAGCTCTCTTTAAATACCCTTAAACACCTTCAAACCCTCATTTCTCCTCCCTCCCACAGCCGCCATCTTCACACACACATATACACTTGAATTCTCCATTTTTGTTCAAGTTCAAGCTCAAGAATCAAGATCCAAGTTTAGCAAATCTATTCCAAGTATTAGATCAAGGTTAGATCTATGATCTTCCAAGCTTTAGCTCAAGATTCAAGCTTGAATAATCTCATTTCTTCCTTTTAATTTTTTTTAAAAAAATTTGAAGAATTGAGTATATGATTTTGATCTTCTAGTATTATGTTAATTTTATGATTAGAAGATCAAATATGTGATCAAATCAAGCATGAGAAAACCCAAACCCTAGTTATGAGAATTTCGAAATTTAATAGAAATTAGGGATTTTTGATTCATGTGAAGTATGATTAAATTGATGTTATATTTGAGCTTAGATAATAATTATAAGCATGTTTGATGTTGGAACAAAGCTTGAATTCCCAACCCTTCTATTTATTTTGAAATTTTCGAAATAAATGGGTTAAAAATAGGGTTTTGATTGTTGATGATATATGGTGCAATTGATGGTTGATTTGATGATATATGATGTTAATAATGCATGTTTAATCAAGAGTTAATGAATGTAAACATGATTAACCCTAAAACCCTAGAAAAATCGAATTAGGATTCTTAAGAGTAGGGTTTATAATTGAGGATTAATTGATTGAAATTAATTGAAGAATTAAGCTTATAATGTTTAATCAAGTATGTTAGAAATTAAAAAGAAGAGAAAAGAAATTTAGAAACCCTAAAATGAAAAGGACCGAAAATAAATTAAATAAAATAAATTATTATTTGAATTTTAATTAATAAACTAATTGCATTTATGAACTAATTATTAATAATGTAATATTGTGTGATTTTCTGGAAATTTAATTTAGAATATTAAAAATTTTCTATTTTTGGATGATTTTCCCGATTTGGGAGTTTATATGTTTAATCGAGTCCATGTGTGTTATAAATGTGTAAAAATGTGTGTTGTATTGAAAAATATGTATAGATTTAAATTGAGAAATTTTCTGAGTCCGTTAGACGGATTAAAATCGACTTAGTCGATTATGATGAATGTTTATGAATGTTGTGCTAAGAGATTATTTGATGTTGATTGATATTTGATGATTAATGATGGATTAAGTTAGTTTAAGAGCGTTTAAGAAGTTAAGTTAGAAATTCTCGAGTTTCGACGTAGAATTCCGAAGCGAATTAAGTTAGGAATATCGAAGTTGTTTATTCGATAGAAATTATTCTCGTTTTGAAGTTCGTATTTCCATTTCGATTAAAGGAGCAAGTGGAAGTGGAAGCTGAAACATAAAGCACAAATTTAGCGAGCGTTAAAGTTAAGACAAAAGCTTAAGTGTATCAGGTGGGCTTTTCTAACTAAAGAAATAACAAATGATATACATATATATGATTATATATATGTGATGTTTTTAAGTTGATTAACTTGTCAAATGTTTGTATGATACCATCTACTGTAGCAAGATGAATTCAGTCCTATGCAAGGTAGGATTTATGTACACTTAGTAGTAATCATGTGCCTTTGAAAAGGTGGGCCAATTACAAGTGTTTGAGAAGGAGGCCTCCTTCTCAACACTATCACTATGTGATTATAGATCTGGTACATACCTCATAAAGTATATGTCTGGCCAGACAAACATGATTTACAGAAAAGAAAATGTTGAGCATGCACATGTTTATTTTTGAGAAAAATTACTTGTGCTTATGCTCTATGGCAAGTTTAATCCCTAACTCTAAGAAGTAAATTTTTAAGTATTTTTGGCATGTGCCCACTGAGTACTTCGTACTCAGCCCCGCGTATTATTCTAAAATGTGCAGGTTAGCTGAGATGGAGATGATGTGTGCTGGATGGACTGTGTTGTTGATAAAGTGTTTAGGAGTTGTTTTGATGAAATCAGACCTAGATTATATGTCTCCATACATATATTCTCTCGTTTTTCCGCTGCCATGATAAGATGTTTGTTTTGAGAAAGTTTATGAAATTTGATGTTGACGATGTTTGGATTCTAGAGTCGAACTATGTTGAAGTCATTTGAATTCTAAAGTAGAATTCTCTCTTTTGTCAAGTTCTTTTGAAACTCAGCCACTTGTTCATATGTATATAAGTTGTTCGTTGTTTGAGAAAGCTTTGTCGAACTTGAAACAGTTTTCTTTATCATGCTTCCTTAACCCTGAAATCAGCTTATCGTCTTCTTGGTTATTGTTGATAATTTGGTTGATCAGGTCTATTGATTTCCGAGGTGATTTGAGTTGTATTCGTTGACATGCATGTTGTTATTGAATTCAGTTGATCGTCTCGTTGATCTTGAATCATTCATGTCATAATTTTTCTAAGTTGATGAATTGTTGAGCATGAGTGTCTTTTGTTGTTCTTGAACAATAGCCGGGTCGCTATCTTAATCCTTTTGTTAATCATAAATTGTGTAAGTCGTGAGACCCACCGGCTTGGTCATCTAAATTCTAAGCCGGGCTGCGACATTAAGCCTCGCTACATAGGACCATATGAAATTCTGGAAAGAATAGGTCGTGTAGCGTATAAGCTAGCCTTACCGCCAAGTTTTGGAAGTTCGCATAACGTGTTCCATGTATCTCAGTTGCGGAGATATATGTTTGATCCTAAGCACGTTATTCATCAAGAAGAAGTAGTCCTTGAACCAGACCTTAGTTATGAAGAAAAACCGGAAGCGATTTTGGATCGAAAGGTTCAGCAGCTTAGAAATAAGTCGATCGCGTTGGTAAAAGTCAAATGGAGACATCATGGACTAGAAGAAGCGACATGGGAGTTAGAAAGCAAGAGGTAAGCAAATTTCGGGATGAAATTTATTTTTAGGGGAAGAGAATGTAGTATCTCATTTTTCTGACGTATTAAAATTAATTAATTTAGTAAGAAAGATAAGAATTTCAGTAAGATAAAAATTTTCGTTCAAAAAATTTTATCCGGCAGATATATTTTGCCATAAAAATGAGTTTTAATTAAGAATGATCGTCTTGATTAATCCGAAACAAAGAAGTTTTTACATTTATTAATGAATGATAAATGTTTGGTCATTAATTGACTAAAAGTGGAATTTAATTTATTTAAGTGAATTATTGCATAATTTATTGCTTGAAATTTTAGTTTCGGCCGATTTGAAAATATTTCGAATCTCCGATTCTTTCTATGAGATTTTTATCTAGGGTTTGTAAAACCCTAAATTAAATTCCTATGTTGAGACATTTAAGGTTTAATTGATGAGTTGTTAGTTATTAATTAATTGAAATTTTATCTTGGTCTATTTGAGATTCTAACTTTTAATCGTAATCAATTCTTGTCTCTCCTTTCTTTTCTCAACAAATCGAAGAACTTAATGGATCGAACTCATCATTGGCCTCCAAAAATCATATATATAATAATATTTGTTACTCTTTAGAGAATATCTTTCTTATCTATCCCATACCAAAAGGTTACAAAGATCCCCAGTCAAAAAAATGTTAACACAATATAAAATATGATAGAGATTCTGAAATCTCTTATACACTTATTCGGTGTCTTATTATTTATAGTACTTTGTTTTATTATGCCAAAACTTTTATTTTATAGCTAGTTTTCCGCTACGTCTCCTGCCTATCGAGGCCTTTTGAGTGACCTATCACATAGCTACGATTAAGAATTAATTAATAACTAACCTATTACTATTCATTCTAAATATCTAGATATTATTATTAGAACCTTCTAACCTAAAGTCTATATATATGATGATTAACATCATCTTCTTCATTCCCTTTCTCTCTCTCAACCGCATACACACACACACACACAACACACACTTGAAGCTTTCTTCCATTGTTCTTCATCTTCAAGTCCAAGAATCAAGATCCAAGTTTAGCAAATCCTTCTCAAATAATTAAGTAAGCACAAATCTCTTCTCTTGGAAACATGTAGTTCAAGATTTATGGTTGAAATCATCCTCTCTATCTATATATATATATATATATTCGAAATTTTGGGGAAGAAATTAAGAAATGATTGGATGATCTTGATCTCTTAGTATGATGTTTATATCATGTTTATATTAGAGGTGTTCACCCGACCCGGAACCGGAACCGTGGTCATTGGTTTTTAGCCCGGAACCGCGGTCAACGGGCCGGTTCCGACCCGGAACCGTGTTTGGGACGGGATGGTTCCAGTTTCAAGGGCTAGGAACCGTGAACCGGCGGTTCCACATTTTTTTTTAATATGTTTTGTGTTATCCATGTTATTATATCCTAAAACAAGCAATAATGACAATTAGAATTCTAAATGGAACGAAAAATGTCAATAAAATAAAAATAAAAATAAAAAATAAGGTTCGAGGTTGAACCGGCGGTTCCGGTTCAGAACCGCCGAACCTTGTGAACCGCCAGTTCAACCACCTAGGATTTGGCACCCATTTGAAATTCAAAATGGATGGCTATGATTTCATCTTGTGATCCAATGGCTATGATTCAAAGTATTCCCCTCCATTTCCTCCCACTTTCAACTATAAATACCCCCCTACCCACAACCATTTCTTCACACCAATAACTCTCTTCTCTTCTCTTACTCTCTTCTCTTACTCTCTAAGTTATTCATTCTTTTCAGTTTTCATTGTTCTATTTTCTAGCTCTTAGTCTTACTCTCTTAGTCTCTTAGTAGTTTTAGCAAAAATGTCTTCCTCCAACCCTTATAAGGGTAAGGAAAAGGCTGTCGAAAATGTTCGTGGTACTCGTGGTAGTGGTAACCCTCCTCGTCGTCCTCGTGGTGTTGTCATTCGAGAACGAGAAGCGTTCCAGGATGACTACTACGAAGATGATGATACTTCTTCCACTCCCACTCCAACAAGCCAGAATTCTCAATACCAGAGGGTCTCCACTCGCCGCCAATGTGAAGAAATGGAGAACTAGCAGATGGCCGAAGATGCTGCTGCCTTTGCTGCCCACCAGATTGAAGCGGGTAGGCTATTTGCTGAAAGCCTATATGTTGCCGACCTCGAAGTGGAGATGAATCTGCCCCACCAAATGCATCCTCCCCGCACTATGCAGTCGTCCACCTTTCACAAAGAGGCAATCAACTTGGATGAGGATGATGAAATGTGATGGTCCCTGAGCTATGTATTTGGTGTAGAGGGATGGTGAATACACCAAATAGATTTCTGAAATCTTTTTCTAGTTTAAATCACAGAGTTGGTGAGCTTAGTTATTAATCCAGCTGAGGAGGGTTGGCTGGACAAATAACTCAGCTGGCGGTGCGGAATGTGGTGGTTTCAAAACTTAGATAGGTTAATTAGAAAAACTCAGCTTGAAAAGATTAACTTTATGTTTTCAGTTTAGTCAAGTTGTGCAACTTTAGGAAAGACACAACTGTCTTTGGAGAGCAGCTGTGTATGCAGTTTTAGATCAAATATGCAATGAGATGATAAATTTAGTACTAAAATTGAAATTAAAGAGACAATAACGAACACGAGATTTTTACGTGGTTCGGAGTAACACCTCCTACGTCCACGACCAGGTTCACTGGTAATTCACTACCACATGATTTCCAAGTACCAAGCAACTTTACAACTCTAACCCGAGCAGTGTTCCAACAGTTTGCGGGCACTGTCAAGCCTAACCTTTCAGTTTACGGGTACTGAAAAAACCTTACAACACTTGAACTTCCCGCTTCAAGCAAGCGTTACCTTGACCTAACCTATCTAGGTAAAGAGGGGTTTGGTTTGGGGTTCCAACTGTGAACGAGTTCTTACAATTAAGAACTTTAGAGTATGATGAACTCGTTCAAACTAGGCTTAAGATATACGATAAATTCTGCCTAGGAATCGGACGAAAAACTAAGCAGTTTCTGAACTAGAAACACTTTAAGATAAAGTGTTCTTTGAACAATGTAGAACTGTTAGAGAACTTTTGAAAGATTGAGGTTTTCAGAGAATGAAAGCATGTAGAGAGTTTTTCGTATTTGATCCTGAGGTTGAACACGGGTTTATATAGGTAGAGATTCAAGACTAGCCGTTGGAGGAGCCGTTTGAATCTTACCTACTCTTCTTAAATTCGATATCTATCGTTGGGCGATTCTGCACCTGTCTTCATTTGTGTCACATCCTAGGTTCTGAAGTCTAGGATGCTGATTCGGCAATCCCTCATTGGTTGAGCCAAGTTAACTTCCTCTGACGCCGGGATCTTCTGCCTTTGGAGCTGTCTTCTGAATTCAGAGCTGGATTGGGCAAACTGACTTGAAGTGAAGTCTTCAGAGTTAGTTCCTTTTGTTCTGTACAGCTGGACCGGCTGTGTTTTGAACTCAGCTCGAATTCTCTTCAACTTGATCATGCTCTGCTGAAAGACTCAGCTAAAGATTGACTCCTGCTGTAGACGCAGCTGGATCGTCTGCTGTCTTCTGCTTCCTGCTGTAGACACAGCTGGATCGTCTGTTATTTTCTGCTTCCTGTTGTAGACACAGCTGGATCGTCTGCTGTCTTCTGCTTCCTGAACGTGTAAACTTAGAAAGTCTAGAGCTCAAACAGGTGAGCTGAAAGACACTACTTAGGAAGAAGCGATCATCTAATCGGTTGGAGAATCAGTTGGGTTTTGGTATTAAATCAAAACTTTATATTTTTCCCAACAATTTCCCCCTTTTTGATGATGCCAAAACCTAACTGAGACAACTTATGACGCAGAAAAACTTGTGTTTTATTAATGTAAGAAAATACATTGTAAAACAGGAAAAAGAAAGAAAGAAAAAAAATTCTTCAATCCCAGTTGGCTGGGTCTTCTCTTCTACATCCAGTCTTCTTTCTTTTGACTGGTTCTTCTCCAGCTGGTTCCTCTAGCTCAGCAGTTTGCCTCTTCTTTGTCTCATTCTCTTCCCCCTTACTTCCAACTTATTGGCATGATCAATCAGGGTGGGAGAGATACAACATCAGCTGTTGCGATGTTTTTGGCTAAACTGTGGTTGTTAGCTCTGAGCTGCGAGGTCTGGAGTTTAGGTGGCTCAACTGTTGTATTAGCTGGCTCTTCTTCAATAGCATTAGCCTCAGCTATGATTGCGAACACAGCTTCCTAGGCCTGTTTCAGCTGGGGCGGTCCAGCTGAGTGCTTGGAGGTATGAGTTGGCGCTGGAGAATACATCTTCTGAATAGGACACAACTTCATTCCTTGCAATTTTGCTTCTTCAGACTTCATTAGATTGAATGAGAAAGTCTGATTCAGCACTTGAGGGACTTGAGTATTCCCCTTCCACTTTCTGGAGTGGTGGGTAATTGGTTCAGCTCACATCATCATCATCCAGCTGCAAGTGATCATCGGCTGGATGATGTCTTCCATTTGAGCATGGTGCAGGGGCTTGAGCTCCAACTTCCATAAGTGGATCTCGAAGCTGGTGTTCCTGTTGAGCTGAAGGAAATTGAAGAGAAGGTGGTTGAAGTATTCCATCTGCTGTGGGGTTTAAGCTTAGTTGATCAGCTGGAATACGTCATTGTGGCGTTGATGATGACGATGTTCATGCTGGCTTATGAATATCTTCTCCACCGTAAGAAACCACCGCTTGTGGGCCTTCTGCTTCTCAGAGAGTAGTTACGAATTCTCTCTTAATGTCAGCAGACTTCTTGGCTGACTGACTGAGCACCTTTGACTTGAGTCTTCTGTTTGAAGACGGTGCTTCAGCATGTTTTGTCTCCTCAAGTTCTTTCCGATTCCCAGCTGGGAAGAAAATAGATGCATACTGCTTTGTCTCCTGCATCTTTTTCTGTGCCTCCTGTGGCCGAGCAAGAGCTTTGACACAACTGCTCTTGAAGACTCCGGTTTTATCAACATCTGGTCCAGTTCTGTTGACGTTGATTGATCTTCATCTTCTCCAGGAACTCCGTCTTCTTGTGGTTCCTGAGAGTTAGAGGAGGGGGGTGAATACACCAAATAGATTTCTGAAATCTTTTTCTAGTTTAAATCACAGAGTTGGTGAGCTTAGTTATTAATCCAGCTGATGAGGGTTGGCTGGACAAATAACTCAGCTGGCGGTGCGGAATGTGGTGGTTTCAAAACTTAGCTCGGTTAATTAGAAAAACTCAGCTTGAAAAGATTAACTTTATATTTTTCAGTTTAGTCAAGTTGTGCAACTTTAGGAAAGACACAGCTGTCTTTGGAGAGCAGCTGTGTATGTAGTTTTAGATCAAATATGCAATGAGATGATAAAGTTAGTACTAAAATTGAAATTAAAGATACAATACGGAACGCGAGATTTTTACGTGGTTCGGAGTAACACCTCCTACGTCCACGACCAGGTTCACTGGTAATTCACTACCACTTGGTTTCCAAGTACCAAGAAACTTCACAACTGTAACCCGAGCAGTGTTCCAACAGTTTGCGGGCACTGTCAAGCCTAACCTTTCAGTTTACGGGTACTGAAAAAACCTTACAACACTTGAATTTCCCGCTTCAAGCAAGCGTTACCTTGACCTAACCTTTCTGGGTAAATAGGGGTTTGGTTTGGGGTTCCAACTGTGAACGAGTTCTTACAATTAAGAACTTTAGAGTATGATGAACTCGTTCAAACTAGGCTTAGATATACGATAAATTCTGCCTAGGGATCGGACGAAAAACTAAGCAGTTTCTGAACTAGAAACACTTTAAGATAAAGTGTTCTTTGAACTATGTAGAACTGCTAGAGAGCTTTTGAAAGATTGAGGTTTTCAGAGAATGAAAGCTTGTAGAGAGTTTTTCGTATTTGATCCTGAGGTTGAAGACGGGTTTATATAGGTAGAGATTCAAGACTAGCCGTTGGAGGAGCCGTTTGAATCTTACCTACTCTTCTTAAATTCGATATCTGCCGTTGGGCGATTCTGCACCTGTCTTCATTTGTGTCACATCCAAGGTTCTGAAGTCTAGGATGCTGATTCGGCAATCCCTCATTGGTCGAGGCAAGTTAACTTCCTCTGACGCCGGGATCTTCTGCCTTTGGAGCTATCTTCTGAATTCAGAGCTGGATTGGGCAAACTGACTTGAAGTGAAGTCTTCAGAGTTAGTTCCTTTTGTTCTGTACAGCTGGACCGGCTGTGTTTTGAACTCAGCTCAAATTCTCTTCAACTTGATCATGCTCAGCTGAAGATTGACTTCTGCTGTAGACGCAGCTGGATCGTCTGCTGTCTTCTGCTTCCTGCTGTAGACACAGCTGGATCGTCTGCTATCTTCTACTTCCTGAACGTGTAAACATAGAAAATCTAGAGCTCAAACAGGTGAGCTGGAAGACACTACTTAGGAAGAAGCGATCATCTAATCGGTTGGAGAATCAGTTGGGTTTTGGTATTAAATCAAAACTTTATAATTTTCCCAACAATTTCCCCCTTTTTGATGATGCCAAAACCTAACTGAGACAAATTATGACGCAGAAAAACTTGTGTTTTATTAATGTAAGAAAATACATTATAAAACAGGAAAAAGAAAGAAAGAAAAAAAAATTCTCCAATCCCAGTTGGCTGGGTCTTCTCTTCTGCATCCAGTGTTCTTTCTATTGACTGGTTCTTCTCCAGCTGGTTCCTCTAGCTCAGCAGTTTGCCTCTTCTTTGTCTCATTCTCTTCCCCCTTACTTCTCCCTTTTTAGCATGATCAATCAGGGTGGGAGAGATACAACATCAGCTGTTGCGATGTTTTTGGCTAAACTGTGGTTGTTAGCTCTGAGCTGCGAGGTCTGGAGTTTAGGTGGCTCAGCTGTTGTATTTGCTGGCTCTTCTTCAATAGCATTAGCCTCAGCTGTGATTGCAAACACAACTTCCTAGGCCTGTTTCAGCTGGGGCGGTCCAGCTGAGTGCTTGGAGGTATGAGTTGGCGCTGGAGATGACATCTTCTGAATAGGACACAACTTTATTCCTTGCAATTTTGCTTCTTCAGACTTCATTTGATTGAATGAGAAAGTCTGATTTAGCACTTGAGGGAATCCCTCATTGGTCGAGGCAAGTTAACTTCCTCTGACACCGGGATCTTCTGCCTTTGGAGCTGTCTTCTGAATTCAGAGCTGGATTGGGCAAACTGACTTGAAGTGAAGTCTTCAGAGTTAGTTCCTTTTGTTCTGTACAGCTGGACCGGCTATGTTTTGAACTCAGCTCGAATTCTCTTCAGCTTGATCATGCTCTGCTGAAAGACTCAGCTGAAGATTGACTCCTGCTGTAGACGCAGCTAGATCGTCTGCTGTCTTCTGCTTCCTGCTGTAGACACAGCTGGATCGTCTGCTGTCTTCTACTTCCTGAACGTGTAAACTTAGAAAATCTAGAGCTCAAACAGGTGAGCTGGAAGACACTACTTAGGAAGAAGCGATCATCTAATCGGTTGGAGAATCAGTTGGGTTTTGGTATTAAATCTAAACTTTATAATTTTCCCAACAAAATGGACGAGCAAGAGGACGCCGGAATGGCTGCCGACAAGGGCCGTCGTACTAGAAAGGCGAAGCTGCAGGCCAAAGGAAAGAAGGAAGGATCCGAAGTGTTCTCAATATGGTTCAAAAAGGTAACACTACCTTGTGCCGAAGGACAAACTCCAATTATAATGGCGTGCTGCAATTTCTGCGACCAGCAGTACGAGCATAAGAAAGGAAATGGGTATGGCACTTATAACCGCCATATACTCAAACACAAGCCGAAGGATCAAGAAAAAGGTACACAACAACAAACTCAAACTCAACTAAACTTCACGCAAGGTAATGAACTCACTTTATTTAAGTATAATGATATAGTAGCTAGAGAAGTGATGGCTAAGTTTGTTGCTACTGAATCTCTTGCTTTCCAATTTGCCGATAGCATGCGTTTTGAAAATTCCATGAAAAAGTATATAATCCGCAAGCTAAAAAAATCTAACGAAGTACCATGACTAGGACAATTGCTAGATTATCTATTAGATATAAAAAAGCATTAAGAGACATGTTTGCTAAGCTGCCATATAGAGTCTCTGTTTGTTCTGAAATTTAGTCATGTACGTGGCAACAAAATTCATATCTTTGAATGACTGTGCATTGGATTGATCCGAATTGGTGTATGAACAAACGCATACTTTGTTTTAGGAAGTTTAATTGTACTCATAATGCTGCAAACATTGCTCTTTGCATTATAAAAGTATTGAATCAATTTAGATTAACCTCTAAGATTTTTTCAATCGGTTTTGATAATGCATCTGCTAATACTGCAAGTGTGCCTGCTCTAATTGCTGCATGTAATCCAACTCTATGAGGAAAATATTTTCATACTAGATGCATATGACACATACTAAATTTATGTGTGCAAGATGGATTAAAGCAATTAGAATGTTCAATTATGCATATTAGAAAATGTGTTGCCATATTAAGGGATAAAGCTAAGCTACACAGAAATTGGTTAAAATTTTGTAAGCAAAAAACTGGAAAAAGTAAGAGTTTTAACATTGATGTATGCACTAGATGGAACTCTACTTATGAAATGTTGGCAGCAACTTCTGAATATAAGGATTTATTATGTGATTTCTTTTCAACTGAGGTTAGCAACATGGTCTTATTGCCTTCTTATTGGGATGAATGCTCAGGTCTGATTGCACTCTTAAAAGTTTTTGAAACTGCAACTAAAGATTTATCTGGAGTTTATTATCCTACTTCATGTCGTGTACTATATCATTGTGTTGTTATCGTTCTTCAATTCTTAATATGCAGTACTAACCCAAGGTTGCAGGATTCTATAACTATGATGGTCATTAAATGGTTGAAATATTTTACTTATATTCTCGATGTCTTTTTTATTGCAAAATGTTTAGATCCCTGAAGGGGTTTGTTGTCTATTAGACTTGTATTACAGTTATCTTCGTGAAATGACATTTGGAGGGGGGTGAGCGTGGTGAAGACTCTTTTGAATTGCCTAATATTGCATCTGTTAAAACTTATCTAGATACGACATTGAGGGGTCTTTTTAAAGAATATGAATCTAAGTATTCGGATAGAGGGTCATCATCTAGGCCTAGTCAAAGACCAAGAAGCTCTTTTAATCTAGGAATAGATTCTAGTTCTGTAGCTGCACAAAGACTTCAAAGTTTCTTTCAAAATCAAGGCACGGGTAGTAATATAAGCAGTGAACTTGATATCTATCTTAGCGAACCCAAAAGTACAGATTTAGCATGTGAAGGGCCAAATGATGTTGATGTTTTGCAATGGTGGTCGATGAGGCAAAACCAATACCCGATTTTAGCAATGATGGCGAGGGAGATCTTAGCCATTCTGGCATCAACAGTCTCGGTGGAACAAGCTTTCAGTGCTGGAGGCTACGTGCTCGATGAAAGAAGATCGGTGATGACGCCAAGAAGCCTAGAAGCTCAAGTTTTACTCAAAGATTATACATTGGCCGAAATGCGTTAACAAGAAACTAATTGGGATGAAATATTTGTAGAGTATCCCATAAGCACAACCGAAGCCGATAGCACAGACACCGACTCTATAGCCACTACTAAAACTGATGAATTTGAAGATGATTGGAACTTTGACGACGACATCAACGGGTAGTCCTAAATAATTTTAGACGAGTACTCTTTTTCCTTACTTGGTGTTTTTCCCATTGGGTTTTCGCCAAGAAGGTTTTAACGAGGCTCGGTCCTTGAGTTTTCAAACTTTGTGAATTCCAAGGGTTTTAGGATTTCGAGTTTTAAATAATAATATATTTTCATTTGTAATTGATTACACATTGTTATAAATGAAGATATATATTATTCTATTTCGATCTTATACATTACATTGATGATTTATGTGTTTCATTTCAATAACAATGTAAAAAAAAAATTTATACGGTTCGGGCCCTAAACCGGCGGTTCCGACCCGGAACCGGAACCGTCCAATACGGGCTGGTTCCGATCCGGAACCATGGTATGTGGCGGGCCGGTTCCGGTTCCAATTTCTCTGAACCGGAACCAGCGGTTTCGGGCCCGGTTCCGAACCGGAACCGGCCCGTGAACACCTCTAGTTTATATGATGATTTGTGTGGATAAATGAAGCATGAGAAACCCAAGGTTTCATATAGTAATTTTAGAAATTTGGAAGAAAATGTCAAATTTTGATTCATGAATTATATGCTTAATTTGATGTTATAAATGAGTTAAATTAATTATTTTAAGTATGTTTCATGTTGGAAGTTAGCATGAATTCTCAATCCTTTTTCATTTTATGAAATAGTCGAAAAAGATAGTATATAAATTAGGGTTTGTGATATTGATGAGATATGATGTAATTAATGGTTAATTTGATGTTATATGATGTTAATAATAATTATTGAATCAAGAGATAGTGAAATGAAAGCATGATAAACTCTTGAAACCCTAGAAAAATGAAATTAGGGTTCTTTAACACCAAATACCTAGCTCAGGGACCATCAATTGGTATCAGAGCAGTGGTTCAACAGACCGCTGTTTCTGTATCAAGAGATCTCTCTTGACAATCTGTCAGTGGTCATCTGAACAGACACTACTACAAAAATGCTCATAGACAACGGTTTAAAACCGTTGTTGTAGGCATAAATTGACCGTGGTCGTAGATGGTGTTGTGGTAGGTCGCTAAAAAAGACGCTCATAGACAACGGTTATTAACCGTTGTTGTATATAATTACTACAACGGTTAATAACCGTTGTCTATGACTCTTTTTGGGCGTTGTCGTAGGCATTGTTGTCATAGGTTCTTGAAAAATAACAACAGTTTTTAACCGTTGTCGTAGATAAAAACAACAACACTCTTCACAACACATTTTTTCTATTGTCGTATGTATATAAATCGTTATCTATTTATAATTAGTAATTTAAAATATTATACACAATTAAAGCTGAATTTCATTAATATAAATCATTCATGTTACAAAGTACAATCATTCATCACCATATTCTTTACAAGTACTTAAGTTCGATCATGAAAATACAAAAACGGCTGAAGCACATTCTTGTTTCACCTCGACTTTCTACCATCATTTCTCTTACATCTTCATGGTTCAGAATCCATCGCACTACTATGATCGGACTTCTAATCGCTGAAACCACCAACTGAAAACAATATAAGATAAGAACACCATCAATTCCTTGTCTCTTCTAATCACTTATGTAGCACTTGTGATATTGCTAACTCCAAAAGATCCAGTAATCTATCCTCAAGAGACAACTCTCATATGCATAAGAAGCATATGTTTCTTTTCAAATTATGCATTTGAATAATGGACTACATGGGCATGTTAGTATTATAAAAAACAATCAAGCTTAGGATCAACCATAAACACAAATAGTTGATGAGCAGAAGCCAAAATCTCATATAATACTGCAGGCTTGACCTATCAAGAGTAGAGAAACGTGCAGCATAAGCCTTCAGCTTAGTTTTATCTCCATAGAGGGGCAGTCCAACATTATAGTAAAGAAAATCTTTTAAAGGATGAAAAATCAGAGAAAAGAGAATCTTGGCGATACATGTGCTATTTGGATGTTACCTTTTTTTAATTAACAGATGATCCATATATATAAAAATTTGGGTCTTTTCGGCATCTTTCCTATTCTTGAACTCAACATATGCAAACTATCACAACTGGAAGTCATTATATTCTAATTATAATCACAAGTACTAAGAGAGCATGCAGTAAACATACTCGAGTCCACAATGAGGTAATTTGTGTTCCTCTGCAAATCAACATTCCAGCCAATAAAAATAAATCCAGTAATTTATGATGGGAGGAGACTTGAAAATGTCTCAATATCCTGAAAAATGGTGGAGTATGATGTCATTGAAAATCAATAAAAGGTTCAGGTTAGCCAATTTCAATAAGATATCAAAACAATTACAAAATGCAAGTTGTACGTAGATACTAAAATTCTTGTTTCTCATACTCATCCCAGAAAGACATATGGCATCAATTAGTAATATTTTCTACCTTATGGAATATTATAATTGGAACATAGTTTAATTAGTGGTATGCTCAGAAAGTAAAAATAGTAACAGAATGTGACAGCAAGCCAAGGCATGAGCAATTATGAGTGGCCTAACCTCACTAGTAATTGCAAATGATAAGCTTCCCATACACACAGATCTTGTACTTTTGTGATTTCGAAAGCAGATCGACTAAAAATAGGATATGGTTGCAGTACTTGACTAAGATATTTAAACTTGCAATAAAACATACAAGAAGCACATAATGCATACTTGAAAAAGTAGTGACCTCTGTTGAAATGCCCAAAATCAATAAGAGATCATATATCATTAAAAATCTATTCTTAGGGAAATGATAATCCAAATACTTGTTTTTCCTGACAATCATCTCATTGCAGCTTATTTAGCAGCTCACAAGCAACCACTTATGGGTTCAAAACCATTTGAGATAATTAAGGTCACTACCATCAACTAATCAAGAAATTTATAGCATATAAAAGCCATCAAATTATTGCAGAATTCTGGGGAGCCAATGCAAGGAGTATACAGAATATATATTAGAATATAAGCACAATTGATCCACTAAAAAGTAGATATAAGAATCTGAATACACCTTCTAGATTTCGAATGAAAATTTACAGTGTCCTAAGTGTCTTTATATCAAACAGTTGGTGAACAATAAGGGTTGTGCAAAGTGCCATAAAATTTCCAATTCAATTCAACACCAGCAATAAACAATAAATTTAGAAGAATTGCAGCAGGTTGAAGAGGGTTGAGCACCCAAAGATCAAATTTTATGATTTACAGCAAGTAGGTTGAGCATCTAAAAATGAACCAAAAAAAATAGAAACAAAATATAGCTAGAAAAATGAAAGAGAGAGTACTTCGATTGGAGAAAAACAACGGTGACGAGGACCAGCTTGCGGCGGTGATTCACGATGACGGCGGTGCAGAGATGAGCAAGGTCAGCAGCTACTGGCGGTGGTCGGGCAATTGGTGTTGCTGGAGAATTGTTTTGCTATTAAGATGAGAAGAATTAGATGTGAGATTCGGAAGCGTTCGATTACAGAATGAGAAATGGGGAGGAAGACGGGGAAAGATATGAATGGAGAAAGCCCAAGCTGGTGGAATGAAATTAGGGCACACAAAAACATATTGTCAAAAAAAAAAACATATCGGACGACAACTTCTGAATGGCCGTGTCACTGAAGCATGAGGCGGCAGACGAATAGCCACCAGTGTTGCTGGGGTCCTGGAGTTATGCTTTGAGCTGCGGGATGGGGAACCGTGGCGGGAATAAGGGTTCATAATTTTAGACTAAGGCAAAGCTCAAGGAATTAATATGGAGAAATCCAAATTAGAAATAGATTAGGGCTCACCTGCGGCGGCTATAAAGAATTGAGGTGGCCGCGGCGGTGGTGGAGTCAGGCGGTGGTGATGGAGCACATAGGCGGCGACGGCGGTGGAGTCAGGCGGTGGTGGTGGAGCACATAGGCGGCGGCGGCACAAGAGAGTGAGAAAAGAAAGAACACATTAGACAAAGATGGGAAACCTGAAACCCCTTTATGTTTTAATTTCTATTTTTGTTTTATATTCATTTTTTTTTTCAAAAAGACAACACATATAAACTCCTATGACAACGTTGAATTAGGTACCGTTGTTGTCGATCATAACAACAGAATATAACAACGGTTCTTAAAAACCCTTGTCTATGAGCGAATTTTTTCGCTAAAAGACAACGGTTTTATCTACGACTACGGTTCTTTGTGCTACGACAACAGTTTTTTCATAAAACCGTTGTCGTTTCAGTGTTGTCGTTTACCATTTTTGTAGTAGT
Organism: Agastache rugosa; assembly: GCA_031470985.1. Classification (NCBI taxonomy): domain Eukaryota; kingdom Viridiplantae; phylum Streptophyta; class Magnoliopsida; order Lamiales; family Lamiaceae; genus Agastache; species Agastache rugosa. The sequence continues at coordinate 11,688,490 of CM062607.1, forward strand.
GAGATCCTCTTTGTGAAAAACTCATAATATTACATTCTGTGCATATCTCCATGGATTCTTATCTTAACAGGAATCTTCCCACCTTCTCGGTCGACGATTCTGCAATATGGAAGTTCAGACTGAAGAGCTTTCTATGTGCACATCATGATATGATGTGGGACGTCATCACAGACGGACCCATCATAATATTCAAACAAGGGAACGAGCTTGTTCCAACTCAAGATGGTGGTCAACCAACATATCAGCTCATTCCCAAGCCCAAGAGTGAGCATACCTCAGAAGAAATGAAGCAGGCTGGACTGGACAGCTTCGCGAGGAACACCATATCTTCAACGGTCTCCAACGCCTACCTCAGCAAAATCATCAACTGCGAAACCGCAAAGGAGATGTGGGAAACCCTAGCAAAACTATGCGAAGGGTCGGAGGAGATAAAGGAAAATAAATTCACTATTGCATGCCAGAAGTTTGATAACTTCAAGCAGCTGGTCAACTAGTCCATCGAAGGGATGGAACTCGGATTCTCCAATATAGTGGTGGAAATAGTGTCGCAGCCCGACTCAGAATTAAGATGATCGAGCCGGTGGGTCCCACGACATACACAATTTATGATTAACCAAAGAACTGATAACGACCCAGTTATCCAACAAAACCAATCATACATCAAACATTCTCAATATTCAGAAATACCGGGAATTAAATAAAGATTTGATCAACTTTTCATCGAGCATGCATAACAAGAATTCAATATCAATATCATGCTCGACATTTCCAACCAAAATTTGAATATCCACAATGGATACCAAACGATCTCAACAATAGAATCAGTTGATCAAAATATGTCAAATTCAACATTTCCAAGGAATCATGCTCAACTGGATATCAACAGAATAATCATACGACCAAAGGTACCAAAAGATCGATGCCCAATAAGAAGTTTATCAGATCAAGAAAGCACGATAAAGAGGTCGCATGACTTAAAATACTTAAGATAGAAACAACAACGGTTTCAAATAAAACAGGCTAACATATCATTCAGAAGATACTTATCAACGTCAAAGACTTCAGAATATAGGAATAGACTTCATACTTCAAACATACTTAAGAATTTAAACACACTTCAGAGTGTTGCAGCGGAATAACAAAAGGAATTATATGTATGCAGACATATAATTCTAGACTGATTTTTTTTTAATTACATTGGAACCAACAAAAGTCCGCCAAGCATACCCTCATCCTCATACCAGCTAACCTGCACATTTCAGAAAACAACATGCAGGGCTGAGTACTACGTACTCAGTGGACATATGCCAAAATAATTTGAAATCTTGCTGATTACAGCTATAAATTGAACTTGCCTTTCAAAGCAAAGCACAAGTATAAGTTTTAAAATCAAACCTGTACATGCTCAAATATTTTCTTTTATTTAAAAGCATGAGTGTCTGCGCAGACAATATATATATCAGAGTATGTACCAAGTCTACAATAATAAATTAGTGTTGATTTAGGCCTCCTTCTCAAACACTTGTAACCGGCCCACCTTTCGGAAGGCGCACGATTACAAATAAGTGTACACAAATCCCACCTTGCGTAGGACCGAATTCGTCTTCCTTTGGTAGACGGTATCATACAAAACTTAAAACATTTGGCAAGTCAATTAATTTAAATCATCACATAAATATATATGTATAAATATATATATATAAATATATTCATGCATTCACCACTTTATTCATTTAGAAAGCCCACCTGTCGTACGCTGCTTTAATTACCCTTCCGAATTCTGATTTCCCGGCTTTAAGTTCCCGCTTGTTCCTTCATTTGAAATTGGTTTATCAACGATCAGAGCGAGAAACAACGACAGGCGAAGAGATACGACATCTCTATCAACTTAATTTCTAATTCGCTTTGACTTTTCTAACGCTTAACTTAATACTAACACTTAAACATTCTAATTACTTCTAAAATTCTAACTTAGCTTCTAATTAACTTTCTAAATTAAACATATAAATATATAAACACTTAAACATTTAAAACAAATTATTAACATTGCACTTTATCCAAGGCATTCAACTCAGATTATTTTCGACTCGTCAAACGATATCCAAAAATTATGAAATTAATTCTACTTACATCATTTAGCATAATAAACACAATTACGCAATCAGATTACACATTCAGATCACGTACACGTATAAACCTTCGACTTGGAAAAATAGCTGAAAAATAGAAAATTCTTAATATTTGGCAATTAATTTCTGAAAAATTCTACAATACTTAATTTTTTCTGTAGAATTCAAATATGCCATTATTTTCTTGATTAAAAATCAAATAATACTTTTATTTCCTTTAATTATTTTCGGCATTTTTGGAAATTAGAAAATAATTATCCAATTTCATTCTAACCAATTCCAAACATCTTAAATTAAATTATAAACTATATTTCTAGCCTAATTACTTAAATAAATTGGATAGAAATCCAATTTCTAATATATATATATATTTCAAAATTTTCAACAAATATAGCACATTTACTTATTTCTATACTTTTCAAATTACAACATGCTTCACTAATATTCTAAAGATTAATTATAATCTCAATTAATCAATTTAAGCTTTAAAATAATTATTTTTAATTTATTAAAAATCTGAAAATATTCAAAAATTATGAAATTGAGCTCTAAAACTAACAAAAATGGAGGTTGATTGAGGTGTATGTATATGCGTGTGTGTGCTCTGTTTTCTTACGGGAGAAAATGAAGAAGAAAGAAGAAAGTATAGTCTAAATACTCTTAATCACCAATTTAGTCAACATTAATAAGTCATCATCTATGTCATCGATGATGTCACTACTTAGGTCATAATTAATTAATTAATTGCTTAATTAATCAATTAATTATTAAGCTTGCTAATTGTAACTTTAATCTCTAATTTCTTGATCTAGAAAAATCAGTTAGGACATCTCAAACCCTAATGCAAATTCTCATAAGAAAATGCTAAGAAATGAATTGATTATGAATTAATTAAGATTATTATTTTTAATAATAATCACTAATAAAATAAATTAAGAAAATTAAATTCATACTTTTCTCAATTAAAATCAAGCATAAATGCGCACATTGATAAACATAAATTCTACTTCGTTTCGGATAACCCGAGACGAAACAAAAATAATTATATTCTACTTTTTCGGCAAAAAATTAGGGTTGCCGAAGAAAAATTATTAAAAAGGAATTTTTTTCTTCATCTTAATTCTCTTTAATTAATTAAAGAATTTTAGAATTAATTATGCGAGAAATCGGGGTACTACAAATAGAAACCATCCGAACTGGGAAATACACCCAGCGAGAAAAAAATCTAAAAGTTCTTTCAGCGCTCACAGCTGAATGGAACACATATAAGGTGGTACACCAAAGTCGAAGTGACTTAGGTGATCTTTCAACTGAAAGATTATTCTCCCTGCTCAAAGCCAACGAATATAACTTGAAGATTACCATGAAAGAATCTTCAAGCAATCAAAATGATGGAGAGCTGACACCTGCGCCAAAGGAGATTGCGTTCAGAGCCAACTCTGAAAAATCCGCATACATGCAGTCAGCTGAGTCATCGAAGAAGGACATGAGCAAGGAAGAGCTACTTGAAGAAATAGCCATGCTGGTCAAAAATTACAACAGACTCAACACCAGCAAGGGCAAATACAAGAAGTTCGCAAGAACTTACAGAGACAAGTACGCAGCAGCTGATGAGATGTCAGCTGACAAACGAACAGAAGAAGGTTTCTTCAACTGCAAGGAACCAGGACACTACCGGCTAGATTGTCCAAAGCTGTCCAAGAAAGATAAAGACCAACTGAAAGCTAAGGCAGCTGACAGAAGGAGAGCTTACATCGTCGATGAGGAATCAGAGTGCAACAAAATGAACGACAACATGCCATTTTTAGACTCGGAAGAAGAAGCACTGATGGCCCACGATGAACCTGATTGGGATACATGCTTCATGGGACAAACAGACGGCATTGATGAAGATGAGGTAATGTCTTGAACCCAAAATCTATCTGACCTCTCACCATCACACGAACACTCTACACAGGTTTCAGAATCAGGGCTACCTGACTGGAGTCTAGTAGAGGAAGTAATGAACGACTCCACGGAGCTTCAAGAGATCCTTGACGTCATAATGTGTGAGAATGCCGAGCTGAAAGCGGAACTGGAAAAGAAGAAGGTATCAGAAGCAGCTGATACAACACAGCTTCACGAGGAAGTGGTTTCACTAAAAGACAAAATAGTGAAACAAGATCATCTGATAAAGGACTTCTACTATGAGAAGAAACAGCCGATGGAAGATTTGGAAAAGGTCACAGCTGAATCAGAAAAGAAGTCAGCTGAGATCCTTGAGCTGAAAAATACCGAAGAAGTACTATCTAAGAAGATAGTAGCTCTCATCAAAGCCACATCAACAATGGACGAGATCATAGGTGCACAACGTCCAGCAGCACTCAAAGCGGGACTGGGATACCATGAATCAAAGGACGCCTCAAACATTGCCTCCACAAGTGGAACAAAGGTAATGTTTGTACGAACAAAAGAACATCCAATCCCAGCAACTCAGCATCAACCGTTGAGGACACAACAGGCATAAAAAAGGCCAGCTGTGAGACATCCTCAAGCTCCGTTGAGGACACAACAGGCATCAAAAAGGCCAGCTGTGAGACATCCTCAAGCTCCGTCAAAGACACAGCAGACATCAAAAAGGCCAGCTATGAGACAACCTCAAGCTCAAATCAGACAACAACGTACACAACCTCAACACAGACAACAAGCTGGACATTACAGATACCAGCAACAGCAACAGCACGTTGAAAGATATCAACCGAGATATCAGAGACACCCAGCTGGATATCACTCATATGATTACCAGCTGGAGAACCATTTCCAGCTGAAGTATCACAAGAGAGAGCAAAGACAAAGGAACGTCTCAGCTGAGTACTCAGCTGGATACCAAAGAAGACCAGGATAACAAGTCAGGAAGACACTGAGATCAAAACCCCGCCAGCAACAATCGAAGAACACAAAGAATGTGTATATCGACTCAGCTGGAAGAATTGTCAAATTAAATGACCCAATTCGAGTCATCAAGCAGATCTGGGTCATTAAAGGATCTCTGTCTAACCCTCAAGGACCCAATTAAAACTGGGTACCTAAACTTTGATCTTTTGTATAGGTTGCAAGGGAACGACGCATCATTAAGGAGTCAATGAGAACGCTATGGTACTTGGACAGTGGATGCTCCAAGCACATGACGCACTTAAAGCACCTACTCCAGAAGTATATCGAGCGTCCAGGCCCTCAAGTAACATTTGGTGACAACTCCAAAGGCCTAACCAAAGGTTATGGTACATTTAAAACTAGAAATGTTATAATCCCAAATGTTTCTTATGTACAAGGATTGCAACACAACTTGCTTTCCATTAGCCAATTCTGCGACAACGGTTTTTCTGTCAAGTTTGATGCACAGGGAAACCAAGCAGATACTCCTAAGAGGGAAAAGAGAAGGAAATATGTATTTCGCTGACTGGAACAGCAGCCCTCCGGAGACTTGTCTTGTATCAAAAGCAGCAATGAAGTTAGCTGGCTGTGGCACATACGGTTGAATCATCTCAACTTCAAGACAATCAACAAACTGGCTAGGAACCAGCTCGCTAATGGAATTCCAGATCAAGTATATGACAAAAGTCATATGTGCAGCGCGTGTCAACAAGGAAAGCAGACAAGAATTTCATTCTCTCTCAAGCCAATTCGATCAGGCGATCGAGTACTCCAACTCCTTCACATGGATCTGTTTGGTCCAGTTACTCCAGCAAGCTTCAATGGCAGAAAATATACTCTGGTCGTAGTGGATGACTTCTCAAGATTCACATTGGTGTCATTCCTGTACCGGAATCTTCCAACATTCTCAGTCGATGATTATCAGATATGGAAGTTCCGACTCAAAAGCTTTCTGTGCGCGCAAAACGACATGATGTGGGATGTTATCACAGACGGACCCATCATCATCATGAAGTCAGAAAGAAAAGCAGAAACCACACCTGGAGCTGAACCAGTACTCCGGCAAGTTGTGAAGCCAAGGAATGAGTACTCTCCAGAAGAAAGAAGACAAGCTGGATTGGATAGCTACGCTCGCAACGTCATCTCCTCAACGGTGACGGATGCTTATCTCAGCAAGATTATCAACTGTGAGACAGCTAAGGGGATGTGGGACACTCTAGCCAAGCTGTGTGAAGGCTCAGAGGAAATTCAAGAGAACAAATTCTCAGTTGCATGCCAGAAGTTCGACAACTTCAAGCAACTCCCCTACGAGTCCATTGATCAAATGGAGCTAAGATTCTCCAACCTCGTCATCGAGATTGAGACGATCCGAACTGGGAAATATACAGTTTGAGATAAGAACTTGAAAGTTCTTGCAGCTCTCTCCTCAGAATGGTGTACACATAAGGTGGTTCACCAAAGCAGAACTGATCTTGGCAGCATGGAGACGGAAAAATTGTTCTCCATCTTGAAAGCCAACGAATTTGATCTGGGGATCACAAGCGGAGAATCATCCAGCCGGATGAATGAAACGGAGCTGACTCCCAAGGAAAAAGAGATAGCTCTCAGTGCAAAATCAAGAAGATTAGCTCAATCAGCTCAGCTTGGAAGGACCAACAAGGAGCGCGGAAATATGAGCAAAGAAGAATTGCACAAAGAAGTTGCCATGCTTGTACGGAATATTAATAGGCTGGAACACAGCAAGGAAAGGTACAAGAAGATCGTGAAGGTTCATCACGACAAGCAACTCTACCCAAAGAGAAACCCAGCTGAGTCATCCTCCCGAAGAAAGGATAAAGGGTTCGAAACGAGCAAAATGGATGATGATCAAATCTCCTTCTCTGACTCAGATGAGGATGATCACCTTGATTAAGATGTCTGGAACATCTTACTGAATCAACCGACGAAGAAAATGAAGAAACCCAGCTAGCTGACTGAGACCAGCTGTGAAATAAACACAGCTGGATACAAAACTAAAAACTCAGCCAGTCACACTGCTGAGTACATTGGTCTCAAGAAAAGAATCGAGAAGCAGCAGATGAATCAGCTGGATTTGGGACAGCTGTCTACCTGCTATACAAACGGAGACCTCATCAAAGGAAGTAGGATGCAGTTGAAGAAAAAGCCACCTACTATCAAATCAAGGAGGAACTCTACACAGCTGGAAAGAGTCAGCAAAATCAAGTAGAATACCCAGCTGGACATGGCATAGCTGATTGCATGCTAAAAAGAGACCTCATCGAAAAAGTGCTCAGCGACTTCAAGAGATTGCTAGAAATCCTTGAAATCTAGCCAGCTGAGAATTTGGAGCTAAGGAATGAGCTCAAGCAGAAGAATGTTCAAGAAGCTGAAGATGGCCAGAGTTGAATCAGAACAGACTGGCTCCAGCCAATTCAAACACAGCTGGAACCAATGCCAATGATGTTCCAAAAAGATCGAACATCATCAAGCCAGCTTTCAAAGCTCAACCCTGCCAAAGAAGATAAGTTGCTCAGCAATCTAAAGCCCAAGAAAAGCAGCAGCTCCCAGCTGGACACAAAGCTAAAAGGCAGCAGATAAATCCAGCTGACTAGAATCAAAATCAAAGGCAGAAGGTCATCCAGCTCAGACATCAAGGTCAACCAAAAAGATACAGCTGAGTATCTCAGCTGCTTATAAAGCTGGAAATCATCCGAGCTTCATATCAAGATTTCAGTAGACGGGATATCAAGCTGGATATCAAGCTGACAGGCTCCAGCTGGGAAATGGACCTCATCAAAGAAAATGGAGTTCAAGCAGTTAACAAGGTCCAAAGAAGAAAGAACCCCTTTAAGGACCAACCAGAAGTATCACTCACAAAAGACAAGGACAAATCGGGGTTTTCAATGGAACCCTCAGCAACAAAGCCGGACCCAATCACAACTGGGTGCCGAAGGAGTGATAACAGGTCAAGGAGGGACAGACGCAATTGAGGATGTCATCAAGCGTGCTGAGAAAGAAGGACAGCTGATGATCAAAGCTCATGACTTACCTCAAAGCTCATCAAAGAATATGTCAAGCGTACTGGTCCCAGCCAATTGTTGTGACAATGGTTTTCCTGGTAAGTTCAATGCGCAGGAATGCATTTCAAAGAACAGGAAATCGAAGATACTACCCCGCAAAGTAGCAGTGAACTCAGCTGATCGTGGAACAGCTGACTGTCTTCTCAAGATCAGAGATCAAGTTGACAGATGAACGTAATTGTTGAGAAAATCACTGGCTCAAGTGAAGTAGGAAGCAGCTGAGAAAAGACAGTCACCTACTATCAAATTAATGGGGAACTCTACCGAGCTGGAAATCGACACAGCTGTGATATCAGCTGAGGGCAAAGTCAATCCAGCAGAGTATTCAAGTGGAGAATCAAGAGATAAATCCAGCTGAACTATCAAATGTCATCCTCTGGATATCAAACAAAGCTAGATCAAACATGGATCACAGAATCCAGAAGAGGAATCAAGCTGAGGGGGAACTCAGTCCAGCAGAATCGTCAAGCAGAGCATCCAGCAAGAAATACTCAGCTGGATCAACGTGTGTAATACCCCGTTTTTCTTGCATAAATTGCCTTAGTTTTTCTTTAATTAAATTAAGGAAATTAAGAAGAAGAAAATTTCCTTTTTATTAATTTTTCTTCGGCAACCCTAATTTTTGCCGTAAAAAGGAATTAAATTATTTTTGTCTCGTCTCGGTTAACCCGAAACGAGGAAGAATTTATGTTTATCAATATGTACTTACATATTTGATTTTTAGTTGAGAAAACTATGAATTTACTTTTCTTAATTAAATTTATTAGTAATTAATTATCTAAGATGATAATTTTTATTTATTCGGAAATGACTCGTTTTTCCGTATTTTATTATGAAAACTTGTATTAGGGTTGGAGAGGCCCTAATTGATTTTTCTAAAGTGAGAAATTAGAGATTTAAGTTTTTATTAGCAAATTTTGTAATTAATTGATTAAATTGAGTATTTAATTAATTAAATAATCCTAATTATTACCTAAGCAATGACCTAACTAATGACCTAAGTGATGACCTTATCTTGTTGACTTTTGTGTTAATTAATTAATTAATTAACCTATGCTATGTATATATATATATGTATCATTTCACTCAATTCCTCTCATCTCTCTCTCGCCATTTCTCTCTCAAATGGCGAACACTCACACACTTTCACACACTTAAATCCTTCATTTAAGTCTTCATAATCCAAGCTCGAAGATCAAGGTTTCCATCCAAATCATTTCCAAGTTATTAATCAAGGTTAGATATAAGTTTAATTCAAGTTTATAGCTTAAAAATAAGCTTTGATCATCTTATTTTTAAATTCCAGATTTTTCGAAAATGAAGGAAGAATTAGGGGTTTATAAATTTTGATGATGGATGATCAAATTAATTGATTATTTGAGCTTAGATAATTATTCTAAGCATGTTTGATGTTGGAAGTAATCAAAGAATCAAAGTCCTTCTATTATTTTCAAAATAGCCGAAAATATTAATTAAAATCAGGGCTTTTTGATCCTTTGATCCTATGATCAAATTGATGATTTCTATGAGCCCCTATGATGATTATAAACATGTTTGATGGTTTGATTTATTAAGATTTGAGAAATTTCAATTTAAATTAACATGATTGGAAGTGATTAGAATGAAATTTGGATTTTAAATTCTTAATTTATCAAAAGAACCGAAATATATATATGTACAATAAAGCCATGTATTTGATTTTAATGAAGAAAATAATGATAGAAATGGAATCTACGTTAAAAATTAAGTGACGTAGAATTTTGCAGAATTTTAATACAAAGTTTTGAAATTGAAAGTTTCTAGAGTTTAATTCCTTGATTAACCCAGCTGGACCAAGTCAGCTTCATTAACTCGAATTTGAACTCGGTCATTGGAATTACCTGTTGGACCCGGTCAATTTGGATTTATCCAGCTGGACTCAGTCAGCTGGATTTACTCAATTGGACCAGTCAGTGGAATTACTGTTGGACAGTCATTGGATTTACCAATTGGACTCGATCAGTGGATTTACTCAATTTGGACAGACAGTGGAATTACCTATTGGACCCGGTCAGTAGGCATTACCTGTTGGACCCGGTCATTGGATTTACCAATTGGACTCGGTCATTGGATTTACCGAATTGGACCCGGTCAAGTGGATTTACCCAAATTGAACCCGTCATTTGGATTAACTCATTGGGTCCGGCCGGCTCGGTTTCCGGCCCGGCTCTGTTTTTCCGGCCCGGCTCGGTTTCCGGCCCGACTCTGTGTTTCCAGCCAGCTCAGTTTTCCAGCCTGCTCTATTTTTCCAGCCAGCTCTGTTTTTCCAGCCGGCTCAGTTTTCCAGCCATCTCAGTTTTCCAGATAACTCAGTTTTTCCAGCTAGCTTGATTTTCCAGACAGCTTGGTTTATCCAGCTGATCTTTGATCAACTTGTTTTCAGTTGTTTCTTTCGTAAACTCAAAAGTTATAATGTTAAGCTTAAATGTTACCAAAGAACTTAAGCATTTATATTATGCTTAAATAATTAAATGAAAAGCTTAAGTGTTAATCAGATGCTTATATGACTAAATGAGATGTTTATTTGTAAAGGAAATGTTTATGTGATAATGATACGATAGTATGATAGATGGCAAGCTTAAGTGGTTAATGAAGTTATTAGTATGATTTTAACTGTTAATTAAGTTAGTTAAGAGAGTTTAAGAAGTTAAGTTAGAAATTCTCGAGTTTCGACGTAGAATTCCGAAGCGAATTAAGTTAAGATTATCGAAGTTATTTATTCGATAGAAATTATTCTCGTTTTGAAGTTCGTATTTCCATTTCGATTAAAGGAGCAAGTGGAAGTGGAAGCTGAAGTGTAAAGCACACATTTAGCGAGCGTTAAAGTTAAGACAAAAGCTTAAGTGTATCAGGTGGGCTTTCTAACCAATGAAATGACGAATGAAGTTATATGATTATATATGAGATGTTTTAAAAATGATTGACTTGCCAAATGTTTAAGTTCTTGTATGTTACCATCTACTATAGCAAGACGAATTCGGTCCTACGCAAGGTAGGATTTGTGTACACTATTTTGTATTCGGGAGCCTTCCGAAAGGAATGGACGATTACAAGTGTTTGAGAAGGAGGCCTCCTTCTCAACACTATCATTATGTGATTATAGATCTGGTACATACATCCTAAAGTATATGTCTGGCCAGACAAACATGATTTACAGAAAAGAAGAAGTTGAGCATGCACAGGTTTATTTTTGAGAAACAAAAATTACTTGTGCTTATGCTTTATGGCAAGTTTAATCTCTAACTCTAAGAAGTAAGTTTCAAAATATTTTGGCATGTGCCCACTGAGTACTTCGTACTCAGCCCCGCCTATTATTTCTAAAATGTGCAGGTTAGCTGGGATGAAGATGATCGTGTGCTGGACGGACTTACTGTTGTTGTTGTTTGTTTAAGACTCATTTTGAGGAGTTTAGAACCTAGAGTATATGTCTTCATACATATATTCTCTCGTTTTTCCGCTGCAAGTTTATGAAGATTGAATTTGGTATAAGTTTGATGAAGTGTTGAAGTCCGAAGTCTCGAACTATGTTTGTTATCTTATTTTGAAGTCTAGCCGACCAAATTATCTATATAACAATTGCTCGTTATATTGAAAGATAATCTTATTGTAACTAATTTTTATCTTGCTTTCTTGATCCTGAAAATCAGCTCATTTCCTTCATGGTTGTTGCCTTTAATTTGGTTAATGAGATTATTGATTTCCGAGCTGATTTGAAATCGTATTTGATGATATGCATGTTTTTAAAAAGAGAACAAATGTTCGTTTCATTAATCTCGAGTTATGCATGTCCTAATTATCCTAAGTTTGATGATTTGTCGAGCATGAGTTGTCTTATGTGTTCTTGAATGATAGCAGGGTCGCTATCTTAATCCTTTTGTTAATCATAAATTGTGTAAGTCGTGGGACCCACCGGCTTTGTCATCTAATTTCTAGGCCGGGCTGCTGACAGTGGTATCGAAGCGGTACGTTTGCTCTGAGTCAATATTTCTTAAAAGTCTAGTCTAGTTTGAATCCCTAGACTAGTCGAGAGCAAAGTCTATTGCTCTAAGTTCATATTTTTTAAAGTCTAGTCTGGTTTGAGTTCTAGACTAGTCAAGGTTGAACAACAACAAAAGTCCAGCACATCATCTCATCCGGCAAACCAGGTACGCATTTAAAAGTTTCCTATGATAAAAAGTTTAAAATTTGAAGTTCCATGTGACTGAAGGACTGTTATGTGGACCTGATCAACCCACATAGCTAGAAACTCAGTAATATGGTCTTCTGTCTCCATAACGGAGTTAATTAATAAGATGAAGTTAGAAAGTTTGAGAAATATGAAATTGTGATGTGGATTTGAGATTTTAATGAGGTTGTTTTATGATTGAGTTGTTTAAAGTAAGTTTTAACAATTGCAAGCAAGACAATTGTACGTTTTTGGGAAGTTTCGTGAGCTTGGTATCACCTATGGAAAGGAAAATTAGTTTCTCGAAGTGACGAGGCCATGAAAAAGTTTCAGTAAATGTATATGAGCTATGTAGATATTAGCAGAGTTGAGCCGTTTCCATCGTGTTTAGATGAATATTAATGAGAGTAATATTTCAGGGGTTCTCGGAATAGTAAAGTTGGTTCCTCTTCTTCCTGACGAGTGGATGAAGTAGGATGGCAGGATTCGATATTCAAGATGACCCAATTTCTTTTCTCATTCCTCAAGAGAACCCTGAAACCGTTGTTTCTCCTCATCCTAATGATTATAGTTTTGATAAAAACAGAATTATTTCTTAGCCGTGTTGAATGGCTATGTCTCATCTCCACCTTTAACAAATGTTTTGCTTCTGTTCCCAAGCCTTCTGCTTCGGCGAACAACTTGGTTCAGCTCCCTCTATTGATGTAGTTCCATTAAATCCTTCTATGGATACTCTTCAAGGTTTGAATTCTTCAGAGCTTGATTATTTCTTTGGAACTCAGCTTGTTTCTTTCATTTTCACGAGAGGAGTACGTCTGGACCGCATCTTCATGTCGGTGACAAGGAAATCGTTGACCCCGAGGTCGGAACAACCGAAGGATATTTTTTATCTTCGTTATATGCCGTTTAGTCATCTAGGATTTCAAACCTAGTTTTAGACCTTTTTCGGGTGTGGTCGACGTGAGTGTTGTCCGTTTGACGTTAGATGAAGTGGAGAAAGCCGAGGAGAGTACCGAGTTTGAAAGTAAGGAAGAAAAGAAAGAAGAAGATCCATTAGAGGATGAGCAGAGAAAGAGAGATCGAGAGTGGCGTTAATTTAATAGATTAATAATCGAACAAATTTTACGCTTGTTTAGTAGGTTTTCGTATAAAGATGTATAAAATGTTAAGTTTCAAAGATTCGGTAGCGATGAAGAATTCCGCTCCGAGAAAGTAGTTTTGCGTGATGCCCTAAAATCACGGTTAACGTGGGGAGTTTTTATATAGAGAAAAATCCCTCGTTTTTGAAAAAGTCCTCGAAGAGGTAATTTTTTTTTCGTTATAAGAAGAAGTATGGCCAAAGCGGTCATTTTAGAAAATTTCCGAGTTTTGTATTTATGTCGGAAATTATATCTTAAAAATGAATTAATGAAACAAGAATTTTTGAAGTAAAATGAATTTTATTTTTAGTAAATAAAAGCGTTAAAACAAGAATTGAAAGATAGAAAGTTCGTTGAGCGCATAAAGAATCGAAGGAGAAATTTTTTTTTTTGCCATGAAAGTGAGCGATGGCTGCACCTCAGAGATCGTTCAAAAATAATACAGGGCGAGAAGTCAGCCATCTCCTAGACTCAGCGCTCGCTGAAGAAAGCAGGACGCCGGAACTCAGCGTCCGCTGAGGTCGAGCGGTCGCTGACCCCGGGAACCTGAAGTCAGTCATGGCTGAGCTTCAGAGACCGCTGACCATGGCAGGTCAGCCGCGGCTGAGTCCCGCCGGTCGGCCCGACACGGGCGGCGGCTGTTCTGCTACATTTTACTCCGGAGGCCATAACTTCCTGCTCGTTTAACGGAATTCAGATCCGTAAATTGGGTTAGAAACTAGACATCCGTGGCTTTCAAATGGTACCCTGCACTTCCCCTGATTCCAAGTATTCTGTTCTGAAATCCAGTTAGAATCTGATACAGCTGTGCAAATTTTTCTGCAAGTTGTTTCTTTCAAGTTTAATCAATTTATTTTGATTTTTTGGAACTTTCTAAATCAAATTTTGCTCGTTATTATGAGCTTGAGATCCTTTATGTGACGAACTTTAGTAAGCAAGATGATGAATTAATTGCAAGCATGGCGATTGTTCGTTTTTGGATAGTAAAGTGAATGCGAGATATCGTTGGGAAGCGACAACGAGATGAAATCGACTGAAGAAAAAGAAGAAAATGGGTATGAAGAATAGATTTAAAATAAGTAATGAAGAATGAAAACATAACTTAAAATATATATATAAAAAAAAAATATAATTCCGTTGTTCGTTCATCATTCGTCGTCCGTTTCGTTCTTTGTTTGTTTTTGTCCGTAGTTCGTTATTCTTTTCTGTCGTTAATCACATTCTTGTTATGTTTTAGAACGAGATTGAGATGAATTAATATCTCAAAAGAATTAAAGAATGAAATTAATTTCTCGGGATAATGTTATTCCTTTCTGTTTTGTTAGGAATACCTGAGCTAAAATTTTATTTAACCTCAGATTATCCGATTTAATTAAGGTTTGGGATTCTTTCATTACCCAACCTACTTCTCGGATTATTAATCTTGTCATTCCTTATTCAGTTAAATGCGTCAGTTTTGACCTCAGAAATTTTTATTGAAGAATTGGATTTAATTTTAGTCTTTCGCGCAGAGGTGATTTATTCTCTCTTTCCGAGGATCCTTAATATTCCCAACCCTACGAATATTAAATTTTCTTCCGTTTCCATTTTTCCGTTCTAGTAAGGGAGCATGAAGCGGGATCATTCTCCCTGTGTCATGAGAATAATAATATAATGACCTCGACAGCAATCCAACTACTAAAAGGATGGATTGTTTAACTAACATCAACGTGTTCCTCTCCAAAAGTCAAGTTCAAGGCTAGTTTCTCATCGACACCAGTTGCGGACATTGAAGATGAAGTCAAGCTTACCTTGGTCTGAGATGTTATCGTCAAAGAGGAAGTAGCAGAAGAAGATGATGTAGAAATCGATAGAGTAGAATTCAATAATGAGTTTAATAAAGAAGAAAAGTTTTCCAAGGACGACCAATAGAGAGTCGACCTTTTTAATTATTTTGAGAACGTGAAAGAAAGAAGTAGTATAAATACGGGAAATGTGAGTTTTTAAGTAGAATATATGATGCATGGTTTAACCATAGATTTTCGGTATATGATTAGTATTCGTACCGTCACTATTACGCTAGTGTGATGCTAGAACATCACAATTAAGATAAGAATAATTTATCTTTTGATAGATTCCTTATCTTAAAGAGATCTCAAAAGGGAAAATCTTCCAGTATATGAAAGAATGACTAAAGCAGTCATTAAGTTCAGTTGATGAGTTCTTATATGCTTAAGAAAAATAAGAAGTTATGATGCTTTGTGAAGCAGAAAGTAAGTTGACAATAAATTGTCAAGATAAAGTTAGAGTTTAAAGAATAAGAATTTTATGAATATAAGTTAAGTATGAAAGAAGTAAGTTGCATTGCCAAAAGTTAAAAGTACGTTAGGTTATTTTGCGAATTGTTTGAATGGTTAAGAAAAGTTATGAATCTGAATGTTTTGATGTTGATTGTCAATATGAGAAAAGTTTATGAAGCTAAGTTGTTGTGCTATTGCTTAATTCTTGAGTTAAGTTATGAAAGTGATTATGCTATGATAAGATTTGATTTACTTGAATGTTAAGTTCCATGTTTGGAACTATTATTTTGAGAAGTAACTGCTTTTACTTTAAAGCTTAATATGTGAAAAGTGCTTAAACTTTCAAGTTAAATTCTTGATAATGTGATCGTATGATGATGAGAATGAATCGTTTGATTCATTAATTATGATGAGGATGTTATGTGTTAAAGATGTGAATAAGAATTTTATTAAGTTTTAAAAATCAAGGAGTTTTATTCCGTTTAAAGAAAATAAAATTCTTCGGAAAAATCCTTGTGCGTGTTAATTAGAATGCCTTCTAGAAAAAAAAAAAATAAAGTAGAAAAGAAGAACATCAAGAACCTTTTTCCGTCTCCTCAGCCTGAAAAAAAGATAAAAGAACTTTTTCTTCGTCAAAATCCCCAACTTTAGACGGGAGAGAAAATTCGTTAGAAGATGAAGAGTGGGTTTGATCGTTAGAAAGAATTTTTAGGTTTCTTCGTTGTATCGAGCAAGAGCGTTTTACGTGCATGACCTACAAGCTCAATGGATCTGCGGATCATTGGTGGAAAGTTCGTCAGGAGACGTATACCCGAGCGGCTAAAGATCTAACTAGAGAATAATTCAAGAATACTCTTTTCAAGAATTATGTCCCAAGAAGTTATCGCAAATAAAAGAAGAATGAGTATGCCAATCTTAAGCAAGGAAAGAAATCGGTATCCGAGTTTGATCGATATTTTATGATCTCATTCGTTTCGCCTAAGATGAAGTAGACACAGATAAGATAAGGTCTGAGCTCTTTCGAGCCTACTCAGTTAGAGTGTATTCATCTATGCAGAAGTAGTGCATTGAAGATCAAGGAAATTTAACAGGTTTAGGTCAATCAAAAGGCGTACCTGTTATAATCTTATGGGTACATCGCATTCATTTGTATAAAATGCATGCGTTAATAATCTTAATTTTAAAACGTAAAACGTGCTAGATAAAACCTAATAATAATTATTTCAATAGGTAAACCTACCTTAGTTACTAGTGTTTATCCTAATTTAGAGATTGAATTAGGATTTCATGTCAGCCAAACTCTTAACCTAAATTAAAATGTGAAATGTTGATATCATTCTGGGAATGGATTAGTTAACCAAGAATTTTGTAACCATTCGGTACAAGTAGAGATAAATCTCTTTTCAGCCATCTAGTCAAGATTAGAAATTATTCTGCCGTCACAATCTGCAGAGCAGATGATAGCAGACATGGAAGTAATTCCAAATTTAAGAACAAGGATTTCTAATGTTCAGAGAAAAGATGAAAAGTTAGAAAAGTTTTGAATTTTAGTACAGCCTTCATCCTCAAAGGGATGGTCAATCAGAAAGAACCATTCAAATCCTAGGGGATATATTAAGAATTTTTGTTTTTGAACGGAGAGATCATAAGGAGCAATTTTTTTTTTACTTTTGCTAAGTTTGCTTATAACAGCAATTATCAAATGACGATAGACATAACGCCCTATGAAGTCTTTATGAAAGAAAAGGTCAATCTCCGCTCCCTTGAAATAATGTGAGCGAGAGAAAAATGTTAGGGCCGAAGTAATTAAAGAAATGATAGAGATTGTGCGTCAAGTCAGAAAAAAAAAAAAATATATACATAAGATCGTCAGGAATGTTTTTTTTAAGACACGTAAAGATCAACGTTAGAGTTTGAAGGGGGAAACCTTTGCAAAGAAATTCATCGTTTGGTGTTAAAAGAAAATTTACTCTCGCTACATAAGACCGTATGAAATTCTGAAAAGAATAAGTCAAGTAGCGGATAAGCTAGCTTTATTGCCGAGTTTTAGAAGTACGTATAACGTGTTCCATGTATCTCAGTTGCGATGATACATGTTCGAGCCAAAGCATGTTATTCATCTAAAAGAAGTGATCTTTAATCCAGATCTAAGTTATGAAGAGAAGCTAGAAGTGATTTTGGATCGAAAGGTCCATCAACTTAGAAATAATTTGATCGTGTCAGAAAAGATCAAGTGAAATCATAATGATTTAGAAGAAGACATATGAGAGTTAGAAAGTAAGATGAAAGAAAAGTATTCCCAGTTATTCCAAGAAGTAAGTAAATTTCGGGACGAAATTTATTTTTAGGGGGAGAGAATGTAATACCCCGTTTTTCTTGCATAAATTGCCTTAGTTTTTCTTTAATTAAATTAAGGAAATTAAGAAGAAGAAAATTTCCTTTTTATTAATTTTTCTTCGGCAACCCTAATTTTTGCCGTAAAAAGGAATTAAATTATTTTTGTCTCGTCTCGGTTAACCCGAAACGAGGAAGAATTTATGTTTATCAATATGTACTTACATATTTGATTTTTAGTTGAGAAAACTATGAATTTACTTTTCTTAATTAAATTTATTAGTAATTAATTATCTAAGATGATAATTTTTATTTATTCGGAAATGACTCGTTTTTCCGTATTTTATTATGAAAACTTGTATTAGGGTTGGAGAGGCCCTAATTGATTTTTCTAAAGTGAGAAATTAGAGATTTAAGTTTTTATTAGCAAATTTTGTAATTAATTGATTAAATTGAGTATTTAATTAATTAAATAATCCTAATTATTACCTAAGCAATGACCTAACTAATGACCTAAGTGATGACCTTATCTTGTTGACTTTTGTGTTAATTAATTAATTAATTAACCTATGCTATGTATATATATATATGTATCATTTCACTCAATTCCTCTCATCTCTCTCTCGCCATTTCTCTCTCAAATGGCAGAACACTCACACACTTTCACACACTTAAATCCTTCATTTAAGTCTTCATAATCCAAGCTCGAAGATCAAGGTTTCCATCCAAATCATTTCCAAGTTATTAATCAAGGTTAGATATAAGTTTAATTCAAGTTTATAGCTTAAAAATAAGCTTTGATCATCTTATTTTTAAATTCCGCATTTTTCGAAAATGAAGGAAGAATTAGGGGTTTATAAATTTTGATGATGGATGATCAAATTAATTGATTATTTGAGCTTAGATAATTATTCTAAGCATGTTTGATGTTGGAAGTAATCAAAGAATCAAAGTCCTTCTATTATTTTCAAAATAGCCGAAAATATTAATTAAAATCATGGCTTTTTGATCCTTTGATCCTATGATCAAATTGATGATTTCTATGAGCCCCTATGATGATTATAAACATGTTTGATGGTTTGATTTATTAAGATTTGAGAAATTTCAATTTAAATTAACATGATTGGAAGTGATTAGAATGAAATTTGGATTTTAAATTCTTAATTTATCAAAAGAACCGAAATATATATATGTACAATAAAGCCATGTATTTGATTTTAATGAAGAAAATAATGATAGAAATGGAATCTACGTTAAAAATTAAGTGACGTAGAATTTTGCAGAATTTTAATACAAAGTTTTGAAATTGAAAGTTTCTAGAGTTTAATTCCTTGATTAACCCAGCTGGACCAAGTCAGCTTCATTAACTCATTGAACTCGGTCTGAATTACCTAATGGACCATTGGATTTACTCAATTGGACCCGATCAATGGAATTACTTTGGACCCGATCATTGGATTTACCTGTTGGACCAGTCATTGGATTTACTCATTGGACCGATCAGTAGCATTACCAATTGGACTCAATTGGATACTCATTGGACCCGATCAATTGGATTTACCTACTGACTCGGTCAATTGGATTTACTGGACTCGATTTGGATTTACTGTTGAACCCGTCATACTGGATTAACTCGGTCCGGCCGGCTCGATTTCCGGCCTACTGTTTTGGGCTCGGTTTTCCGGCCAGCTCTGTGTTTCCGGCTTTTCCGGCTGCTCTATTTTTCCAGCCAGCTCTGTTTTTCCAGCCGGCTCAGTTTTCCAGCCATCTCAGTTTTCCAGATAACTCAGTTTTTCCAGCTAGCTTGATTTTCCAGACAGCTTGGTTTATCCAGCTGATCTTTGATCAACTTGTTTTCAGTTGTTTCTTTCGTAAACTCAAAAGTTATAATGTTAAGCTTAAATGTTACCAAAGAACTTAAGCATTTATATTATGCTTAAATAATTAAATGAAAAGCTTAAGTGTTAATCAGATGCTTATATGACTAAATGAGATGTTTATTTGTAAAGGAAATGTTTATGTGATAATGATACGATAGTATGATAGATGGCAAGCTTAAGTGGTTAATGAAGTTATTAGTATGATTTTAACTGTTAATTAAGTTAGTTAAGAGAGTTTAAGAAGTTAAGTTAGAAATTCTCGAGTTTCGACGTAGAATTCCGAAGCGAATTAAGTTAAGATTATCGAAGTTATTTATTCGATAGAAATTATTCTCGTTTTGAAGTTCGTATTTCCATTTCGATTAAAGGAGCAAGTGGAAGTGGAAGCTGAAGTGTAAAGCACACATTTAGCGAGCGTTAAAGTTAAGACAAAAGCTTAAGTGTATCAGGTGGGCTTTCTAACCAATGAAATGACGAATGAAGTTATATGATTATATATGAGATGTTTTAAAAATGATTGACTTGCCAAATGTTTAAGTTCTTGTATGTTACCATCTACTATAGCAAGACGAATTCGGTCCTACGCAAGGTAGGATTTGTGTACACTATTTTGTAATCGGGAGCCTTCCGAAAGGAATGGACGATTACAAGTGTTTGAGAAGGAGGCCTCCTTCTCAACACTATCATTATGTGATTATAGATCTGGTACATACATCCTAAAGTATATGTCTGGCCGTACAAACATGATTTACAGAAAAGAAGAAGTTGAGCATGCACAGGTTTATTTTTGAGAAACAAAAATTACTTGTGCTTATGCTTTATGGCAAGTTTAATCTCTAACTCTAAGAAGTAAGTTTCAAAATATTTTGGCATGTGCCCACTGAGTACTTCGTACTCAGCCCCGCCTATTATTTCTAAAATGTGCAGGTTAGCTGGGATGAAGATGATCGTGTGCTGGACGGACTTACTGTTGTTGTTGTTTGTTTAAGACTCATTTTGAGGAGTTTAGAACCTAGAGTATATGTCTTCATACATATATTCTCTCGTTTTTCCGCTGCAAGTTTATGAAGATTGAATTTGGTATAAGTTTGATGAAGTGTTGAAGTCCGAAGTCTCGAACTATGTTTGTTATCTTATTTTGAAGTCTAGCCGACCAAATTATCTATATAACAATTGCTCGTTATATTGAAAGATAATCTTATTGCAACTAATTTTTATCTTGCTTTCTTGATCCTGAAAATCAGCTCATTTCCTTCATGGTTGTTGCCTTTAATTTGGTTAATGAGATTATTGATTTCCGAGCTGATTTGAAATCGTATTTGATGATATGCATGTTTTTAAAAAGAGAACAAATGTTCGTTTCATTAATCTCGAGTTATGCATGTCCTAATTATCCTAAGTTTGATGATTTGTCGAGCATGAGTTGTCTTATGTGTTCTTGAATGATAGCAGGGTCGCTATCTTAATCCTTTTGTTAATCATAAATTGTGTAAGTCGTGGGACCCACCGGCTTTGTCATCTAATTTCTAGGCCGGGCTGCGACAACGTGTGTCATCAAGAAGGAATCGAACACAGCTGGACTAACTCAGCAGGAACCTCAAGGATTTCAAAATGAATTTATCACTCAGGGAGAATCAAAACTCCGCTGATAAAACATAATTGGACTATCCAATTGAGGGGGAACCTTGCAAACGGAGCCTTCTCTCAGAGGAAGAAGGTCGAAGATGACTCACTCCAAACTGAGTCATACAGCTGAGAATGACCATCAATTGGTATCAGCCGAAAAAGGAAGAGCCAAAATGCACCGATTAGTTTTAACTCCAAGCTGACTGGAGTTACCTCAAACGGGAAGAAATTATTGCCAGAACGCCGCCGCCAGACCTCGACTCTCCTTCCTCCCAATATGTTTTTGATGAACCAAAAAGGGGGAAAGGATTGAACAGAAAAACGGGAATAAAAAGGAGGAAATGATTGAACAGAAAAGGAATCTAAAAGAGGCAAATGGCGAGCTGAAAAGACAACTGGAGAAAGAGTGCAAACTCTCGTCAAGGCAAGTGGAGCAGCCAGGAAGAGTTTAGTTAGGATTTTTGTTTTGTGTTTTTCTGTAAAAGTTTGTAAAGGTTTTGGCATCATCAAAAAGGGGGAAATTGTTGGGAAAATTAATAGAGTTTTGATTGGATACCAAAACCCAGCTGACCCCAACCGAGTAGATGATCGCACAAGCCTAAGCGTTTTTCAGCTCACCTGTTTGAGCTTATAGAGTTTCTTAGTTTACAGGTAGATTCGCTGAAGACAGCAGAAGACACAGCTAAACAGACAGCTTAAGAACTCAGCAGAGCAGACTCAGCAGAGCAAGACCAAGCAGAGTCAAAGATCCTGCAGTATCAAGACCCAGCTCAGTGACGGAAATCCAGCTCAGTGTCGAAGACCCAGCTCAGTGTAAAAGACCCAGCTTAGTGTCGATGATACAGCTCAGGTCTGAGACACAGCTCAGGTTAATGACACAGCTCAGGTTGATGATACAGCACAGGTCTAAGACACAGCTCAGAGTCGAGACGCAGCAGAGTCCAAGACGCTGAAGACACAGCAGAGATGCTTAGCAGCTCGAAGACGAAGACCTTCTCCAAGACAAGATCCCGATGTCAGAATATCTTGTCTGACGCAGTCAAATCAGAGAAGGAATAGCCTCTGCAGATGCAGACCTACTTCGTAGGTAAAGGCCAGAAGTCAACAAGAGTAGGTAAGATTCAAACGGCTCTCTTCCAACGGCTAGTTTGAATCTCCACCTATATATATCTCTCCTCCATCATTGAAGAAGGAGGCTGGCAAGACGACTGAAGAAATAGAAGAAAACAGAAAAATGAACAACGATCTACAAAGCCAAATCTTTCTAGAACACCCCAAATACCGTATTCTTAGTTGTTCACATATTCAGTCATAGGCAGAATAGATCAGAATAAATATCTTAAGCCTAGTTTGAACGAGTTCATCATACTCCTTGTTCTTCATTGTAAGAACTCGTTCATAGTTGGAAAACCATACCCAAACCCAAACCCAGAAAGGTTAGGTAAAGGTACGCTTGCTCGAAGCGTGTAATTCGAGTGGTTAGGTTCTTCAGTACCCGGAAACTGAAGGTGTAGGCTTGACAGTGCCCGTAAACTGTTGGAACACAGCTCGGGTTAGAGTTGTGAAGTTGCTTGGTACTTGGAAACCAAGTGGTAGTGAATTACCAGTGAATCTGGTCGTGGACGTAGGAGGGGTTACTCCGAACCACGTTAAAAATGCTCTGTTATTTATCGCTTTGTTTTATGCCTGTTACTAACCTTCATGAGTATACATTTCAATCTGCATAAACTGACTAACTGAAAAGTGAAACAGAGCTTTACAATATATTTGAAGCAACAGACGTACTTTCCAAATCCACCACATTCCGCACACACACACAACCAGCTGTGTCGATCAAGCTGCCATCCAGCTGGATCAAACACAGCCAGCTCTCTGAAAAGAGTTTTAACTTGGAAAAGTTTTTAACCTTGGTGTATTCACCCCCCCCTCTACACCAAGGTATCCGTCTTGGGACCAACATGATCTCTCCTTGAGATCCAGCTATCCCTAAGATGCATTTCTGCGTGATATCCAGCAGCAGCCTGTACTTTGGCTTGAGCAGGAGCTTTGACATGCTCGCTCTGTAAGGCTCTGGGGAGATAAGCATCTCTCTGCTGAGAAATTCATCCACTTCTTCACGACTGTAATCATCTGGGATGAATCCTCCTTCTCTGGGTAGGTTGAACACCTTTCGTAGCATCTTGTTGAGTTTGATATTGACGGTTGCTGTATCAAACTTTCCGTCTTCGCCTTTGACGATCATGTCAAATGAAGATGAGTAGAATCCGTCTTCATCAATGATGTTGAGGTAGAAAAGTGCTGCATCTCTCTTTAGCAACAGCTTGGGCATGGAGATTGCCCACAGCAAGAGACCGGAGTCTGCAACTAGATCCACCATCTCTTTTAACTCTGAAACATGGAGGTTGGAGGTGGACAGAATACTCTCAAATGATAGCTTTGTCATTAGAGCTTCAAACTGGTTCATCCCTGCGGTTGATTTCTTGGGCGCCATTTCTGCAACTTGTTGAATTTGATCGTGCGAAGAACTTGCAGAGAATAGATGAAGATTTTGAATCTTTGAAATTTGCAGAGATAAAGATGGAGGAGGAAAGAATCCGCATATCTTTTCCATATATATCAACTGCCATAAAGGATCAACGGTTGAGATTGAATCAGTTGATATTCTGATCAACGACTGGGAGAGATTCTCTCATCACGTTTTGCTGACGTGCTTTCGGCGAGTGTATTTCAAACGCGCGTGAGGCAGTTCAAACGTTTGATGTTCTGCCTAGATTCTGCCGTGCTACAGTACTATGCAGACTTTATAATTAATGCGACGGGAAAGGAAACTTATCAAACAATTCAACTAAGGAATACATGTCCGCTTAACATAAGAATTCAAATTTATTGAATATTATATTCCTCAGAGCAATAAATGCATGAGACGCAAACCGGTCAGCTTGGACACAGTATCCAGCTGATATCACAGCGGTCTTCTCCTTTGTTTGATTGACAGTTCTCCTCAGCTGAGTATTTTGAGATTAGCTTGAATTTCCTTCAGCTGAGTTCCCTTTATCTCTTCGACTAATGTCCAGCTGAGCTTGATTCGCTTTTTGGCTGGGAAATCCTTCTTAACTGAGCTTTGGGATCCAGCTGAGTTTGTTCCCCCTCAGCTGGATGAGCTTTTCTTTGTCCGGTTTGAGCAGTCCAAATAATCCACACATCATTTTGATTGCTCCGCTGGATCAGGTTTCCCTTTAGCTGGTGATACCAGCTGAGTTTTATCTCGGTGAGTGCATCCTGTTGGGTATTCTACTTGATTTTTTTGAATCTTTCCAGCTATGTAGAATTCCCTCTTGATATGATAGTAGGTGGCTTTTTCTTCAGCTGCATCCTACTTCCTTGAGCGGATTTTCTCATTATTGGCTCATTCATTTGATAAGGTCAGCTGTCATAAATCCAGCTGATTCATCTGCTGCTTCTGAATTCTTCTCTTGAGACCAATGTACTCAGCTGTATGACTGGGTGAATCTTCAGTTTTGTATCCAGCTGTCTTTATTTCACAGTTGGTCCCAGTCATCCTCATCTGAGTCGGAGAAGGAGATTTGATCATCATCCGTTTCGCTCGATTCGAACCTTTTATCCTTTCTCTGGGAGGATGACTCAGCTGGGTTTCTCTTTGGATAGAGTTGCTTGTCGTGATGAACCTTCACGATATTCTTGTACCTTTCCTTGCTTTGTTCCAGCTGATTAATGCTCCGTACAAGCATGGCAACTTCTTCGTTCAATTCTTCTTTGCTCATATTTCTGTGCTCCTTGTTGGTCCTTTCAAGTTGAGCTGATTGAGCTTCTTTTCTTGGCTTGATCCTCAGCTCTGCTTGATTCATTCTGCTGGATGAATCTCTGCTTGTGATCCTTAGATCAAATTCGTTGGCCTTCAAGATGGAGAACAATTTTTCCGTCTCCATGCTGCCAAGATCAGTTCTGCTTTGGTGAACCACTTTGTGTGTACACCATTTTGAGGAGAGAGCTGCAAGAACTTTCAAGTTCTTATCTCGAACTGTATATTTTCCAGTTCGGATCGTCTCGATCTCAATGATGAGGTTGGAGAATCTGAGCTTCATTTGATCAATGGACTCATAGGGGAGTTGCTTGAAATTGTCGAATTTCTGGCATGCAACTGAGAATTTGTTCTCTTAAATTTCCTCTGAGCCTTCACACAGCTTGGCTAGAGTGTCCCACATCCCCTTAGTTGTCTCGCAGTTGATGATCTTGCTGAGATAAGTGTCCATCACCGTTGAGGAGATGACGTTGCGAGCGTAGCTGTCCAAACCAGCTTGTCTTCTTTCTTCTGGAGAGTACTCCCTTTTGGGCTTCACAACTTGCCGGAGTACTGGTTCAGCTCCAGGTAAGGTTTCTGCTTGTCTTTCTGATTTCATGATGATGATGGGTCCGTCAGAGATAACGTCCCACATCATGTCGTGATGCGCACTCAGAAAGCTTTTGAGTCGGAACTTCCAGATCCGATAATCATCGACAGAGAATGTCGGAAGATTCCTGCACAAGGAAGATTCCATGACAGTATGCAATATAATGATTAAAAAAAAAATTTGAAACTTTGAAGGATCTGTTCAGGTAACCACTATCAGCAAAGAGGCTGACTTGACACAGAAAAAGTGATCTTTTGAACCACTGCTCTAATACCAATTGATGGTCCCAAGACGGATACCTTGGTGTAGAGGGGGGGGTGAATACACCAAGGTTTAAAAACTTTTCCAATTAAAACTCTTTTGAGTGAGCTGGCTGTGTTCGATCCAGCTGGCTGTGTGCGGAATGTGGTGGGATTTTGGAAAGTCCGTCTGTTGCTTCAAATATATTGCAAAGCTTTGTTTCTCTTTTCAGTTAGTCAGTTTATGCAGCTTGAAATAATGCTTATGAAGGGTTAGCTAGATGCATAAATAAACAGCAAATAACAAAGCAACTTAACGTGGTTCGGAGAAACTACTCCTACGTCCACGACCAGAAACCTCTGGTAATCCACTAAGGATACCACTGACTTTTCGCGCAGTCAGCAAGCGTTGCAGCTTAGTTCCTCAAGCTGGATACAAGTTTACGTGTACTGTATCGAAACGTAACCAGACTGTTTACGGGCACAGCTGAAGCCTACATTCAGTTTACGGGTACTGAAGAACCTAACCTGTAGTTTTACGGGCACTACAGAACCATAACCTTAACCTAACCTTTTTCTGGGTTTGAGTTTGGGGTTTCCAACTATGAACGAGTTCTTACAATGAAGAACTTTGAGTATGATGAACTCGTTCAAACTAGGCTTAAGATGGGAAGGATTATATGCCTAGATACTAGTGGGAGAGAGCTTCAGCAGCCTGAGAATGAATAATAACTCATAAGAATGACGGCTGCTGGATCTTGAAGCTTTTCTGAGAGATCTCTTGATCTTTGGTTAGACTTCTTTCAATGAAGTATGTTGATCTCTCTTGAGTATATTCTCTCGTCACTTCTCTCTGAAGATGAAGAAGACTTCTATTTATAGGAAGAGATTAGAACTAGCCGTTGGAAAGAGCCGTTCTGAATCTCTACCTAACTTCTGACAGGATTGACTTGTCTTCTTCCTTGATTTCCTCGTAAAGCAATCCTAGGTCTGACTTCTAGGTGCTGAGGTGTCGAGTTCCTGATGGTCCAGATCAGATCTGACTTTATCTCAAGTTGACTTCGATTCTGCTGTGCTGGTGACTCTGAGCTGTCTTGAACTCTGCTGGATCATTGACGCTGAGCTGAGCCTTGAACTCTACTGGGTCTTGACGTAGAGCTGAGTTGTCATACGAGCTGGGTCTTTCCTACAGCTGTGTCTGGAAGAACTTGATCGTCTTGAATCTGGATAACGTTACTTATCACTCGACTTGGCTTACCCTGCTGTGTACTCAGCTGGGTCTTCTGCTATCTTCAGCGACCACCTGTAAACTTAGAAACTCTATAAGCTCAAACAGGTGAGCTGGAAAAACACTTGGGCTTGTGCAAACATCTACTCGGTTGGGGTCAGCTGGGTTTTGGTATCACTTCAAAACTCTATTAATTTTCCCAACAATCATGATCATGGGTGATCCAAAACAAAATGAAGAAGGATGTCATGTCGTTCATCATGCATGGCTCGTGTTGTATTTTGTTTCTGCCTTGTTGATGGATATATTGTAAAAGAATTGAATAAGGCTCACACACATCCTCTAGTATCGGAATGTTTCAAACAATTCATGAAGAGTAACAGGAAATTAGATTATGCACATCAAAATTTTATTTTGATCGTTCATGCTATTCAAAGAATTAGTTGGGAGCTATGATGATGTTTGATGTAGTGGTCTTGAGTTCAAAAATTTCACACGTGATTTGAGAACTTTTGTGGTAGGAGTTGATGCTCAGATATTATTGGATAAATTTAAGAATAAGATAGACACGTGTATTGGTTCACGTTTGATTATTATGTGGATTCTGAGAACAAACTTGATCAACTTTTTGGGATTGATCCTCTATCTATAAGAAATTATCAGATATTTGATGATGTTATCTCGTTTGATGCTACATATTCTACAAACAGGTTAGTATAGTATAAAATTATCTTTATTATTTGCATACCACATGAATTACAGTTTAATTTGCAAGTTATATGATACTTTAATAATTGTAATGCCCCAATTTATTTAGGGTTAATTTGGTGTAAAACCAAAAAGAATTTTCAAATTTCGGTTTTGCCAGGATTGCTACCAGATAGGCAAGTGGAGTGCACAATATATCTTGAACCAGGATCAGCTCCAGTTTCCAAGGCACCATATAGAATGGCCCCGAAGGAGTTGCAAGAGTTAAAGATCCAGCTGCAAGAGTTACTTGATCTAGGTTTTATTCGACCTAGTGTATCTCCGTGGGGGGCACCAATTTTGTTTGTTAAGAAGAAGGATGGTAGTTTGAGAATGTGCATCGACTACCGAGAATT
Organism: Agastache rugosa; assembly: GCA_031470985.1. Taxonomy (NCBI): domain Eukaryota; kingdom Viridiplantae; phylum Streptophyta; class Magnoliopsida; order Lamiales; family Lamiaceae; genus Agastache; species Agastache rugosa. Next base: position 11,717,053 of record CM062607.1, read on the forward strand.
AAACAAGTTAACCTTGAAGAATAAATATCCTTTGCCGAGAATAGATGATCTTTTTGATCAGCTCAAGGGAGCTAGCGTATTCTCAAAGATTGATCTGAAATATGGCTATCACCAGTTAAAGGTTAAGCAAGAGGATATTCATAAGACGACTTTCAGAACAAGATACGGACATTACGAATTTGTAGTAATGCCATTTGGTGTGAAAAATGCTCCAGCAGTATTTATGGATCTCATGAATCGAGTATTCCTCGTGTATTCAAAGAGTGAATTGAAACACGAAGAATATCTCATGATTGTTCTAGAAAAGTTGAGAACCGAGAAATTATATGCCAAGTTTAGTAAATGTGAATTTTGGCTAAAAGAAGTGCATTTCCTTGGATACGTTGTTTCTTCTGAAGGAATCAAAGTCGATCCTTCAAAAGTACAAGCAGTTCAGGAATGGAAAGTTCCAGCTACACCGCATGAGATTATAAGTTTCTTAGGTCTAGCAGGCTACTATCGAAGATTTATCGAAGGATTCTCCAAGATAGAAAAGCCGATGACCCACCTCCTAAAGAAAGAATCAAAGTTCAAGTGATCAAAAGAATGTAAAGAAAGTTTTCAGGAACTTAAGAAAAGATTAACCACTGCCCCAGTGTTAGCAGTTCCAGATTCAGACAATGATTATACTGTTTTCACAGATGCATCAAAGAACGGACTAGGCTGTGTCCTGATGCAAGAAGAAAGAGTCATTGCTTATGCTTCTAGACAGCTTAGACCTCACGAGGTAAGCTATCCAACTCATGACTTGGAGCTAGCAGCAATAGTGCATGCTCTAAAGATTTGGAGACACCATCTTTATGGAGCAAAATGTGAGATCTTCACAGATCACAAGAGTCTCAAATACTTCTTTGAGCAAAAGGAGTTAAATATGAGACAAAGAAGATGGCTCGAGTTAGTTAAAGACTACGATTGTAAAATTTCCTATCATTCAGGAAAAAAAACGTAGTAGCGGATGCTTTGAGCAGAAAAAATAAATCTGAGATAGGATTTCTTCTAACTCAAGAAAAAGAACTCATTAAGAGTTTTAGAGAATTGAGATTGGAAGTAATTCTACCGCCGCAATCTGTAGAGCAAATGACTGCAGCCATAGAAATAATTCCAGATCTAAGGTCAAGAATTTCCAGTGCTCAAAGAAAAAATGTGAAATTAGAGAAATTGCGAATGAAAATTCGTCAAGAAAAGATTGACGATTTCAAAGAGGCAAGAGATAATGTTCTTTCATATAGAGAAAGGCTTTGTGTGCCTATTGATCAAGAATTAAGGAATGAAATCATGAGTGAAGCTCATGAAACTCCTTATTCAGCTCATCCTGGAAGCACCAAAATGTATCAAGATTTAAAACAAAAATTTTGGTGGGAAGAAATGAAGCGAGATATAGCTTCTTTTGTGAAACGATGTCTAGCCTGTCAGCAAGTAAAGGCATTGCATCAAAGGCCATATGGGAAGTTACAACCTTTAGACATTCCAGAGTGGAAATGAGATGACATTACAATGGATTTTGTAACTGGTCTACCCAAATCTAAAAGAGGAAATACGGCAATATGGGTGATAGTTGATAGATTGACAAAATCTGCACACTTCATACCTATTCCGATAACTTATGGCACAGATAAGTTAGCTTAGCTGTACGTGCGAAAAATTGTGCGTTTGCAAGGAAAACCTAAATCGATCACTTCGGATTGAGATTCTAAGTTTACTTCTCATTTTTGAAGAAGTACGCAATAAGAATTAGGTACTAAATTAAATTTCAGTACAGCTTTCCATCCTCAGACTGATGGTCAATCAGAAAGAACCATTCAGATCTTAGAGGATATGTTGAGAACTGTTCTTTTAGATCGAGGAAGTCAATGGGAGTAAATTTTGCCTCTTGTTGAATTTGCTTACAACAACAGTTATCAAATGACGATAGGCATGGCGCCCTACGAAGCTCTTTATGGAAAGAAATGTCGATCCCCGCTCCATTGGGATGATGTGGGCGAAAGGAAAATGTTAGGGTCCGATGATGTTGAAGAAATGATAAAGATTGTGTAGTATCCCGGAAAATCAGGGCTAGAAAAATCTGAATAAATTAAAACTTTTTGAATTAAGTTAAATAGGTCCTTATTCCCGGACGATTTAAAAGAATAAAATTATTTCTTTTGAAGAAAAGATGAAAACCTTATTTATAAAGGTTCAAGAGAGATTCTATTCCCAGAATAAAATCAATGAATGTTAAAATATAAATTTCTCTTTTTTTTATATTTTAAAACGAGCACGAGCATAGCATTATTATTTGCTGCATGACATCTTATATGTTACATTATTTATTTTAAGTAATGATAAATCGATGTTATTAATTAATTTATATTAATTAGCTATGTGATTATAGAGCCAGATAAAAGGCCTCGACTATGTGAAATTAATTACGTGATGTTGTGCTATATGGAATTAACAATCGTAGATGCGATATAGTCATGATAGATAATTATATTAAATAATTATGTGATCGGTAAGATCGAGTAATTGAAAATTAACCGATAAAGTTGTACCGGACTAAAATAATACCGCGATATATTATATCTAATAAAAATAAATAAGAAAGAATGGAAGAGAGAGGGGACGCGTGGGAGAGAGATGGAGAGAGCAATTATATCTGCCTTTCTCTCTTCCAATAATAATACATCAGATAAAGAGAAACCCTTCCCCAATGAAAACACGGCAGAGATAATTATTATCTCTGCACACTACCGTTCTTCACTCAACCTCCTCATCTCCCACTTATAACTCACGCTACACACCCCACTCCATCATTCATCCTTCATTTTCTTCTCAAAATGAAACTAGGGTTTCTCTCTCCAAACCCTAGCCACCACCTGCCGCCACTTCCACCACCGTCTGTCGCCTCTACCGCCACCGCCGGAGGCACCAAGGCAACGGGAGCAGCACGAGAGAGAGAGCAGCAGTAGCAGTCAAACGTGAGGAACGAGGGTTCCTCCACTCGTTCTCCACCCTAATCACCCTTCACCACCGCCGTCTGCCGCCACGATCGCCGTTGCTGGAGGCACCAGATGAGCTCGATCGACGCGAGAGAGAGAGAGAGGACAGCTACTGGTCGAAGAAGAGAGGGAGAAACCACCGCCGCTGCTCCTCCATTACCACCCTCCATCGTCTGCCGCCTCAGAGACGTCGGAGGAGCGATGAACGGACAAGAGAGAACGAGAGCAGCAGTGGCAGCAACAGTGGACAGGGGGTTCGAGGGAGGGTAGATGTACTTGAGAGAGAAAGGAAGAAGGAAGGGGCTTGGTATATGGTTTCACCTTTCTACCTATGTTTCTCCTTTATTAATGCGATTCTAGGAGCTCGATAAGAGGAAGATATTAATCTGAATATACGATGAAAAATGAGGTGTGATGATAAGAACCGAGCATGATGATGTTTGATGATCTTTATGAGTGTATTCTCGGTTTTACGGAGTATGTACTGGTTGTTGTGTGCGTACTCGTTTTTGTAATATATCTTGAGTAGAAGTCACACTAGGGCCTGCCCTTTCGTGTCATTGAAACATGAGAATCTATATATGAAGATATCTAGGACTTTAAGATGTTGTATATGATGGTTTGATTGAGTTTCATAATGCTTTGCTGTGAAAAAATTTCAAACCTTAATCTGCTCAAATCTGATCTGCTGAGTTCGACAGGTTAGGAGTTGAGTTTTGTTCCCATCTTTTACTGTGTTCTGTATTCATATGTTATGAAGAACATATCCAAAAATCAGCCTCATTCATTGAGTAGAACTCGAGTTATGCTTTAAAGAGCAGCCTGATATTTTTGAGCGTGAATTCTGTGCAGATTCTTGTTTTGGGATTGTAGCCCTTGTGTCTTATGATTTGCAAGCTTTGCCTTATAGAATCAAAATCTAGACATCTTAAGCTTTCTATAATGATAAAGAAAACTATTTTGGTCGAACGGGTGAGTCGTAGCGCTCGTTGCAAGTTGACCGTTTTCTCAAATGCCACAAAACATGACAGATTACATGCCCTATGATTACGAGTGAAAGCATGCTAAGTTTTGAGGCTCGATGACTTGTGATATATAATGTATGAGTTCTATCTTCATTTTCTATGTTTGAATCTCTAGATTTCTTCTAGGATTATGTTATATGATGAAGAATACGTTCTAAGCATGAGGATTGTGAAAATATATGTATTTCTATGAATTAAAATGAAGATCTATGGTTATATATGTGTTCTTGAGAATCTATGAGTTTTTCTTAAAGTTTTGAAGCAAGAGTGTGCAAGATCTTGATTCGTATGGATGATATACATGTTATATGTATTATATGTTTAGATCTATTATGTATATGAAGGATTTACGAAGCATTTGGTTCGAATAGATGAAGGGTATAAAAAAGCCCTAATTTCCAGCATGTCTATTTGTGATTTTTCGAACCAAAGAAGCCAACCAAAACTATACCAAATGAACTCCAAATTCCATGAAATTTTAATATGTTGTATCTATATATGTTTTATATAACATAGCCAAAAGTCAGAATTTTTCTTCGAGCAAATTGTCCTAGACAAAATAATTTGTCCCCTGCCCTGTGTTTAGGAACTCTAATCTGACAAGTTTCAAAGATTAGCATATAACTCTTTGGTTATTTAGATTCAGCAAATATAGCCTTCTTGAGAAATGTAGTAGACATCCTAATATTTCCATAGCCATAAAGAACTTGATTTTTGGACTTGTGGTTTGTCGTGTATGAATTTATTTGTCTGCCCCTTGTGCAAAAAACTTCCAGAAATTCAGCAGAATATGTCCTACTCTTTTTGCTCGAATTTGACGAACGTATGATTGATGAAAATGTATTTTAACACTTGAATGTGTTAATTAGGTCAGTATAGATGATGATGTTAAAAGGGAAAATCAATCAAAGATCGGTTGCTATTTTTCCTCTAATTAAACTAATTATCGTTCAAGTATGGAATTATGAAAAGAGGGTTAAATGATTTTAAACCCTTAAAATCGATTTTCATGAATTAAAATAAATGTTTTAATTCTAATTTCTAGTAAATCATATTAATTTATATTATTATGATTTGTTTAATTAATTAAATAGGTTATTTAGTTAATTAATACAAATGGGCTTGTATGTTTAATTGAGCCTTAATACCATTTATGTTGAGCCATGTATAAATGTTTGGACCTTATTATATATAGGCCTTAATGCCATATGTGATTTATGCGGACTTTATAGTCCAAGTATGAACTATATGACAAATTAATTAATAAATCGGATTAAGTATAATTATATACTTAAATAATTAAGCTTATGATATAACGGAATTGTTATATGATTATACGATGTTAAAATGTGCATTGGTATGTCATATGTGAATTAGGTGAGTAATTCAATACTCAAGGTCTTTGACCTTAATTGAATTAATTCAATTGATTGAATTAATTAAAGTTATTACTTAAGTAATTGAGTATGGATGATATGTAATAATTTAATTATGTGAGTAATTAAATAGAAATATTATGAAATATGATTTCACTATGTGAGTAGAATTGCATGTGTGTACTTATATGGGCCTTTGGCCATATTTAATTTAAATTGATGAGTTGACCAAATTAATTTAGTCAACGGTTCCAATTAATTAACTAGTTGATTGATTGATTTATCTAGTACCATGGTATATCATTATATATGATTACTAGCATGAGATGCATGTACGAAGTATGTGCGTACATATAAATGCATGAACATTTTATGTGTTACATGATGAACATGATCATGCATCTCATGTCAAAACATGATTTCAAACTATGTTTTGAATAACGATTTAAGATGCATGTTTCCAAATAAGGATCATGGATCCGATGTTCTAAAAAGATAGCCTCAAGGCAATGCCTTGATGAGATTTTCAATTTAAAGTGATAAAGACCGGGAATAGGTTGAGCTTTAGGTTAATTAAAACACAATTAACTCCCTTTATGACTTTAAGCCTAAGAATCTAGATTGTCTTGTAGGAGACATCAAGTTAGGGATACTGGAGGATATTCTTACGTCAAGGACAAGAGGTGAGTTATCCTATTTTCAAGCGTGGATTAGATTCCCACGAGGTAACATTTCGGTTATTAAGCCCAAAAGCTTTTTAAATTGATATGCATGCTAAATATTTTTATCTCAATTACTTGTGGTTACTTGAGAAACGGTATCCCCGTTTTCTCTTGGCATTGATGTGCCAAATTATTTAACGACGATCGGCCTTGAGCTCCGTACAAGCCAAGGTAGTGTACACGGTAAACTGGACATGGGAGGGACTGAAAGATGTTGCCCCCTTGTCTCAGTAAAGGACGGTTCAATTGAGTGGGAGTGGCTCCCCACTAATTGTTCCGGGTTTGGTAACACAAGAATGAGAGTTATAAGTTGGTGCACCTATATTTTGAGCTTAGGCTCATGTTACATGTTTTAAAGTATATAAAGGGAAAGTATTTTCTAACTAATAATACCCTTTATATAAAAATGAGCATGTTATATCTAAATGTTTTCATAAATGTTTTTAAAAGAGGAGCATGGAACCACTGAGTGCTTTGTACTCAGCCCCCTGCATTGTTTTTCCTAATGCAGGATGAGCGACGGAACGGAGGCGGGCGTGATGGTTTCCAAAGTTTATTTGGGTGACAGTTCTTTGGTTCGTCATCTTTAATTTGATGTGCCTATGGTGAACCCAAAGTTTGTTTGTAATTTATTGCTTTGACAAACATGAACTTATTTCATTTCTTCATTCCGATCACTCGATCGTCGTGGGTGATCGATGAAAACTTTTCTTTGCTTCCGCACTGCGAGGTCGAAGTCCTCATACTTCGGACCTATCCAACGTTTTGACTTGATAATTCCTAACGAACATTCTTACTAATCATTAATTATTGACTTAGCAAAATAAATCTTATTTTCAAATATTTTCTTCTGCAAATCCTCAAAGTATGTTGACAGCATCGCGGCCCGGCATTCTGCATAGGCCCGGTTGTCGGGGCGCGACAGATTGGTATCCGAGCATTGGTTTGGCTCTGACCTACTAGGACCGTTTCTTTGAGTAGCAAATGTTTCTAAAGTGCTAAGTCTTCTTTTAAGTATCAAGTCTTCTTTCATATACCACGAAATAGTATTCTTATTGTTCTAAATTTGAAATCTCGTCCCTTTCAAATCAATTTTTTTTAAGATTCTTTCAAAAGAGTAACTACTTGAATTTAAGTCAAGTAGTAGGACATCGAAAACCTCATCACTCCGCTCCGCGTCGTCTCAAGGGAAGGTATGATCATTCAAAAAGATTTATGTTATGAAATTTATAAGAATCCTTTTTATATGAGAATGGTCTCTAGATGGACATATGTAAATTATTATACAATGGATGTATATTATGTGAAATGTTTAAATATGGTCGATGTATGGTGAAAGGAGGGTAGTCGTTCTTGACTGTTTGATTTTACGTCACGAGTTAAGGATATAATACCCTAGATGGATTGATGAGAAAACCAGACAACAAACTCAAGGTGTAGTATCCCGTCTTTCTTGAGTAATTAAAATAATTAATTTAATGAGAAAAATAAGAATTTCAGTAAAATAAAAAAATTTCATTCAGAAAATTTTACCCGGCAGATATATTCTACAGGAAAAATGAGTTTTAAATAATTTTTATCATCTCGGTTAATCCGAAACGAAGAAGTTTCTACATTTATCAATAGATGATAAATGTTTAGTCATAAATTGACTGAAAGATGAATTTTACGTGAAGTTTTACGTAATTTATCGCTTAAAAATTTAGTTTCGGTCGATTTGAAAATATTTCGAATCTCCGATTCTTTCTGTGAGATTTTTATCTAAGGTTCGTGAAACCTTAAGCTAATTTCATGTGTTGAGAAATTAGAGGTTTAATGAAGGATTAGTTGTTATTAATTAATTGGAAGTAATTAATTAAATAACTAATTACTTAACTTAATTATTAAGTAACAATATAATATTCCTCTATCCTATCTCTATATCTATATATATATTAGATGCATCCCTCTCTCTCACCCTCTCAAACTCACACACACACACAATCACTCTCTCTTCTCTCTCTCAACTACACATACGACACACACACATATACAAGTTCTTCCATTGATTCTTCATCTTCAAGCTTAAGGAGTAAGATCAAGTCTTAACAAATCCTCTCCAATCCATTAAGTAAGGATTTATTTCTATTCTCTCAAGCTTTTATCTTCTTTTCATGGAAGAAATCATCTATTATATATAGATGATGATCAAAATTTTGGGGGAGAAATGAAGAGTGTTTAGATGATTTTGATCTTATAGTATGTTGTTTATATCATGATTATATGATGATTTGAGTGATTAAATTAGAAAAAATCAAAACCCTAACCCTAAGTTGCATGATTTTTGAAATTATGAAGAAAATGGTCAAGTTTTTATTCATGCATTGTATGATGTTTTAATCTTCATGAATTATGCTTAGAATATGAATATAAGATCAAATGTGTAATTAGATTTAAGCATGGAAAACCCTAGCTATTATTTTCTTTTTTTTGAAAAAAAAATAAGAAAATGAAGAACAATTGATGCATGAATTGTATGATTGTTTTAATAATAAATATGAGCTTAGTTAATTATTCTAAGTACATTTCATGTTGGAAGTAAGCATGAATTCCCAACATATCTCATTTTATTATTAAATGTCGAAAATTAGGGTTTTAATTGTGTTTTGAAGATTTGATGAAGAAAGATGTAATTGATGGATAATTCGATGTTATATAATGTTAATGGTAATTGTTGAATCAAGAGTTAGTGAATTAAAAGCATAATTAACCCTAGAAACCCTAGAAAGTTAAATTAGGGTTTATAGTTTAATGGTTAATTGAATGAAATTAATTGAATAATTCAGCTTATAATATTTAATTAAGTATATTAGAAATTAAAAAGAAGAGAAAATAATTCTAGAAATCCTAAAATTAAAACCACTGAAAATTAAAATAAATAAATAAATTATTAATTGATTTTTAATTAAGAAATTAATCGCATTTATGAATTAATTACTAAAAATGTAATATTGTGTAATTTTCTGGAAATTTAATTCAGAATATTAAAGATTTTCTATTTTTGGATGATTTTTCCGATTTGGGAGTTTATGTGTTAATCAAGTTGAATATGTGTAATGAATGTATAAATATGTTTGATATGATGAAATAGGTGCGTGAAATTAATTTAGGAATTTTCTGAATCCGTTAGAAGGATTAAAATCGATTTAGTGGATTATGATGAATAGTAATTTATAAAGGTTGATGTTATATGAGATTTGATTGATGTTTGATGCTTAATGAGGAATTAAGATAGATTAAGAGTGTTTAAGAAGTTAAGATAGAAATTCTCGAGGTTCGTCGAGTTTCGGCGTAGAAATTCGAATTGAATTACGTTAAGATTATCGAAGTCATTATTCGTTAGAAGTTCTCGTTCTAAAGTCGTTATCTCGTTTTGAATTAAAGGAGCAAGTGGAAGCAGGAGCGGGAATGTAAAGTAAGAAGTCGATCAAGCGATAAAGTTAAAGTTAAAGCTGAAATCTATCAGGTGGGCTTTCTAAACTGAAAAATGTGAAAAGCATGATATCGTATGGTTTTCAAAGCTTTGATACTTGCCAAATTATTTTTGAAATGTTAAATATGTTACCATCTACTAAAGAAAGACGAATTCGGTTCTGCGCAAGGTGGAACTTGTGTAGTATCCCGTCTTTCTTGCGTATTAAAAATTATTAATTCACTAAGAAAGATAAGATTTCAGTGAAAGAAAAATTTTCGTTTCCGAAAATTTTATCCGGCAGATATATTTTGCCATAAAAATGAGTTTTAATTAATTTTTATCGTCTCGATTAATCCGAAATGAAGAAGTTTTTACATTTATCAGTAAGTGATAAATGTTGGGTCATAAATTGACTGAAAGAAGAATTTAATTTATTTAAGTGAAATTCTGCGAGATTTATCGCTTAAAATTTTAGTTTCGGTCGATTTGAAAATGTTTCGAATCTCCGACTCTTCCTGTGAGATTTTTATTTAGGAATCGTGAAACCCTAAATTAAATTTCTATGTTGAGAAGTTTAAGATTTAATTGAAGATTTGTTAGTTATTAATTAATTGAAGAAGCAATTAATTAATTAAACAACTTAACTTAATTATTTAATATTAAATATTTATTCCTATCTCTATATATACAACCCATCTCCTCCCTCCTTCCCTCACCCCTCTCGACAGCCACTACACACACATATATATACATAATTCCTCCATTGATGAGCTCATTCCAAGCTCCAAGAACAAGATTCAAGTTGGCAAATCAATTCCAATCCATTAAGTAAGTGTATATCCTTGTTCTTCCAAGCTTTTAGCTCAATTTTCATGGTTTAAACATCCTCTTTCATGTATATATATATAAATTTCGAAAATTTGGGAGAAAATTTAGAAATGATTGGATGATCTTGATTTCTTAGTATGATGTTTATTTCATGTTTAGATGATGATTTATGTGATTAAATGAATCATGAGAAACCCTAAATCTATTTCTTGAGATTTTCGAAAAATTCAAGAAATGACCAAGTTTTGATCCATGTCTTGTATGATTAATTTCATGTTATAAATGAGTTTAGTTAATTATTTTAAGCATGTTTCATGTTGGAAGTAAGTATAAATTTCCAACCATTTTTATTTTATGGAAAATGTCGAATTTAAATGTTTAAAAATTAGGGTTTGTGAAGTTGATGAAGTATGATGTAATTGATGGATGATTTGATGCTATATGATGTTAATGATGTTTGATTAATCAAGAATTAATCAAAAGAAAGCTTGATGAACCCTAAATTCTAGTTTAATTCGAAAATTGGGTTCTTAAATTAGGGTTATTAGTTTATTGATTAATTGATTGAAATTAATTGAAGAATTAAGCTTATAATGCTTAATCAAGTATGTTAGAAATTAAAAAGAAGAGAAAAGAATTTTAGAAACCCTAAAATAAAAATAACCGAAAATTAATAAAATAAAATAAATTATTAATTAAATTTTATTTAAGAAACTAATTGCATTTATGAGCTTCTCATTAAAAATAAAGTATTTTGTGATTTTCTGAGAATTTAATTCAAAGTAATAAAGATTTTCTATTTTTAATTGAATTTCCCGAGTCGGGAGTCTATATGTTTAATCGAGTCGAATGTGTGAAGTGAAGGTGTAGTTATGTTCATAATGTTGAAAAATGTGAGTGGATTTAATTTAAGAATTTTCTGAATCCGTTATACGGATTAAAATCGACTTTGTCGATTATGATGAATATTAATTAAAGTATGGTTATGATAAGTGTGATTGATGATTGATGATTGATGATTGATGATTAAGTATGAGTTAAGATAGAATAAGAGAGTTTAAGAAGTTAAGTTAGAAATTCTCGAGTTTCGTCGAGTTTCGACGTAGAATTTTGAAGTAAATTAGAAGTTAAGAAGATCGAATTCGTTTAATCGATAGTAGTTAATTCTCGTTCTGAATTCGTGAATTCTAGTTCGAATGAAGGATCGAGTGGAAGTGAATCCGAGGATTCAGAATCGATAAAGGTTAAGTCCAAAGCTTCAGTTATCAGGTGGGCTTTCTAAACCAAGAAATGATGAATGCTATATATATACATATGATTATATATGTGTGATGTTTTCAAGTAGTTGGCTTGCCAAATGTTTAAAGTTTTGTATGATACCGTCTACCAAAGAAAGACGAATTCGGTCCTACGCAAGGTAGGATTTGTGTACACTATTTTGTAATCGGGAGCCTTCCGAAAGGAGTGGACGATTACAAGTGTTTGAGAAGGAGGCCTACTTCTCAGCACTATTTTATTGTAGACACGGTACATACTTATATATATATTTATGTATTCTTTTGAACATGCACAAGTTTGAATTGTGCTATGTCTTTCGGCAAGTCCAATTTATAGTTGTATTCAGTAAGTTTTCAAATTATCTTGGCATTTGCCCACTGAGTACGAAGTACTCAGCCCCGCCTATTATTCTAAAATGTGCAGGTTAGCTGGGATGAAGATGATCGTGTGCTGGCGGACTTGTTGTTGTTGTTATTGGTTTATATGATAAGAGTCGTTTTGATGAGCTTAGGACCTAAAATATATGTCTTCATACATATATTCTCTCGTTTTTCCGCTGCAAATTTATGAAGTTTGATGATGTATAATTTTGTTGATGATGGTTGTATTCTAAAGTCAACTAAGTTTAAGTCGTTTAAATTCTGAAAGTTTGATCGAAATATGTTCGTGAACTCCTTTTGAGATCAGCCTACTATATATATATATATATATATATATATATATATATATATATATATATATATATATATCTTGCGTTCTTGATCTATAAGTCAGCTCGTTGTTTTCATGTCATTGAGTTGTTGGATTCATTTGATGGAAATTATTGATCTTGAGCTGATTTGATTATTCCATAAATGCTTATTTGGTTGATCGTCTCATAAATCTCAAGTTATACTTGTTTTAAAAATGTCAAAGTTGATTGTTGGTTGAGTTGATTTGTCCTTTGTGATTATTGATAAATAGCCGGGTCGCTATTAAATTCCTTTGTTAATCATAAATTGTGTAAGTCGTGGGACCCACCGGCTTTGTCATCTAATTTCTAGGCCGGGCTGCGACAGAGTGGTATCAGAGCAGGTTTGTCTGCTCTGAGTTATTTCTTGAAAGTCTAGTCTAGTTTGAATTCCTAGACTAGTTGAGAGCAAGGTCTAATTGCTCTAAGTTCTGTTTATTCTAAGTTAATATTTCAAAGTCTAGTCTGGTTTAAATTCTAGACTAGTCAGGTTTTAACAACAACAAATGTCCAGCACCTCATCTCATCTAGCAAACCAGGTACGCATTTAAAAGTTCTTATGTTTAAAAGTTTAAAATTCGAAGTTCCATGTGACTGACGGACTGTTATGTGGACCTGATCAACCCACATAACTAGAAACTCAGTAATATGGTCTTCCACCTCCATAATGGAGTTAATTAATGAGATGAAGTTAGAAAGTTTGAGATATATGAAATTGTGTTGTGGTTTTGAGATTTTAATGAGATTGTTTTATGTTGGTGTGCTTAAAGTAAATTGATGAATAATTGTGCAAGTAAGTTGGTTGTTTATCTTTGGAAGGTACCGTGAGTTTGGTACCATCAATTAGAAGTGAAATTAGCTTCTCAAAGTGATGAGGTCATAAGAAAATTTTAGCATATGTGTATGAGTTACACGGAGACGTTAGCAGAGTTTTAGACGTTTCCATCGTGTTTCGATGGATATCAAGGAAAGTAATATTTCAAAAATTCTTAGAATAGAAAGATGAAATTCTTTTCTTCCCGACGAGTGGCAGGAAATGGGCAGCTTCCCGTGCATCTCAGTTCATCATAGAGCAAGATTGGGATCGTATGCACTTCGGAGATTGCTGTGGAATTATAGCCTAGATCAGTTCTCGCTATATGTGCTACTCTGCACCAATGCCTGGACCGTATCAGTCACCGATCCGAGTGGATGGAGCAGGATGGAGCAGAATTTCAAGATTCGATGTCTCAAGACAATCTAATTCCTTTTCTCATTTCTCAAGAGAACCCTGAGCTCGTTGTTACTCCTCATACTAATGATTATGAGTTTAATGTAAACTCATTTCTTTCTTAGCCGTTGTCGAATGGCTATGTTCCATCTCCACTTCTATCAAATGTTTTGTTTTTGTTCTCGAGCCTTCTGCTTCGGTGAACAATTTGATTCAGCTCCCTCTATTGATGTAGTTCCATTAAATCCTTCTTTGGATACTCTTCAAGCTTTGAATTCTTCAGAGCTTGATTATTTCTTTGGAACTCAGTTTGTTTCTTTCGTTTCTACAAGAGAAGTACGTCTGGACCGCATCGTCATATCAGTGACGAGGATACCATTGACCCTGAGGTCGGAGCAACTGGAAGATATTCTCATCTTCGTCGTATGCCGTTAGCCATCTAGAGTTTAAGCCTAGTTTTAGACCTTTTGCGGGTGTGATTGACGTGAGTGTTGTCCGTTTGACGCTAGAAAAGTGGAGAGAGCTGAGGTGAGTACCGAGTCTGAAAGTGAGGATGAAAAAGAAGAAGAAGATCCTTTGGAGGATGAGTAGAGAGAGAGTTCGAGAGTGACGTTAATTTAATAGATTAATAATCGAATATATTTTACGCTTTGTCGTTTTTAGGTTTCACGCTTGTTTAAGTAAGCTTTCGTGAAAAGATGCATAAAATGTTAAGTTTATAAAGATTCGGTAGCGATGTAGAATTCCGCTTCGAGAAAATGTTTTGTGTGATATTAGAGTATCACGGTAAATTGGGAATTGTTAATGCAAATAATTCCCTATCTTTTGTAAAAGTCCTCGAAAAGGCAAAATTTTCTATTAAATGAAGAAGTACGACCATGCTGAGTGTCATTTGATAATTTTTCGAGTTATCGATAAATTTCGTCGTTTAAATTTCGGATTAATTGTCTTAAGAAGAAAGAAAGAAAATGAAGTGAAGTAAAGATTAAATAAAGTCGAGGAGAGTTAAAACGAAGTAAGATGAAACGTAATTGACGAAGAAGAACGTTAAAATCAAGTAAAGAAAGGAAGAAAGCAAAGTAGAACGAAAATTAATTAACGTTGAGGAAGCGTTAGAATAATTAAAATGAAGAGTAATCGAAGAAGAAGAAGAACGATGAAAAGCAAGAGATGTAGGAAGAAATCTTGTCAAATGCATGGAAATAAGAAGAAGCGCGTTCAGCTCGACTTTCCAGCGCCGACTGGAAAGCAACGCTCGCTGGAAAGCAACGCTTGGTGAAAAGCAGCGCTCGCTGGGACGAAAATGCCGAAGACCACCCCAGCGGTCGCTGGAAACCAGCGGTCGCTGGAATAGTGAATCCGGCGGCAGCGGCGACTGGAAAACTGGGCGGCAGCTGTTCTGCCACCTTTTACTCCGGAGGCCATAACTTCCTGCTCGTTTAACGGAATTCAGATCCGTAAATTGGGTTGAAAACTAGACATCCGTGGCTTTCTAATGGTACCCTGCACTTCCCCTGGTTTTAAGTATTCTGTTCTGAAATCCAGTTACAATCTGATACAGTTGTGCAGATTTTTCTGCAAGTTGTTCTTTCAAGTTTAATCAATTTATTTTGATTTTTTTGGAACTTTCTAAATCAAATTTTGCTCGTTGTTATGAGCTTGAGATCCTTTATATGACGAACTTTAGTAAGCGAAATGATAAATTAATTGCAAGCATGGCGATTGTTTGTTTTTGGATAGTAAAGTGAATGCGAGATATCGTTGAAAAACGACAAGAAAATGAAATCGACTGAAGAAAATGAAGGAAAATGGGTATGAAGAAGAGATTTAAAATAAGTAATGAAGAATGAAAACATAGCTTAGTGTATAAAATAAATTTTCCGTCGTTTGTTCATCATTCGTCATCCGTTTCGTTCTTTGTTTGTTTCGTTTGTCGTTCGTTATTCTTCTCTTTCGTTAATCACATTCTTGTTATGTTTTAGAACGAGATTGAGATAAAGTAATATCTCAAAAGAATTAATCGATGAAGTTAATGTCTCAGGATAATGTTATTCCTTTCTGTTTTGTTAGGAATGCCTGAGCTAATGTTATTTAGCCTCAGTTATCCGATTTAATTAACGTTTGGGATTCTTTCATTACCCAACCTACTTCTCGGATTGTTAGTTTTGTCATTTCCTTATCCAGTTAAACGTGTCAATTTTAATCTCATAAATTTTATTTTAAGGATTTAATTAAATTTTAACCTTTTGCGCAGAGATGATTTATTTTCTCTTTACGAGGGTCCTTAATATTCTCAACCCTACGAATATTAAGTTTTCTTTCGCTTCCATTTCTCCGATTTAGCAAAGGAGCTTGAAGCGGGATTTTTCTAACTATATCACAAAGATAATAATAATATGACGATCTCGACAGCAATTTAGCTACTAAGAAGATGGACTGTTTGGCCCAACTTCGACGTGTTCCTTCCCAGAAATTAAGTTCGAGGCTAGTTTTTCGTCGACATCGAGTTAAGGACACTAAAAATAAAGTTAAGTATACCTTGAGCTGAGATGTGATCGTCAAAGAAGAAGTAGCAGAAGAAGATGATGCAGAGATCGATAGTGTAGATTTCGAGAATGCATTTAATAAAGAAGAAAAGCTTTCCAAGGACGATCAGTAGAGAGTTGACCTTTTTAATTATTGCTAATTTTGAAAGCATAAAAGAAAGAAGTAGTATAAATGCTGAAAGATGAGCGATAAATAAATGCATATAGGTTGACCTTAAATTTTTCGGTAGCAGATTGGTAGTCTGTACCATCGCTTTAATGTTGTGTGATGCTAAGACATCACAGTTAAGATAAGAATAATTTTTCTATTGATAGATTTCTCATCTTGAAAGATCTCCAAGAGGAAAATTTTCCAGTACATGAAAGAATGACTAAAGTGGTCATTAGTTCAGTTGATGAGTTCTTATATGCTTCAGAAAAGTAAGAAATTATGATGCTTTGTTAAGCATAAAGTAAGTTGACAGTAAATAGCCAAGATGAGAAAAGTTTATGAAGCTAAGCTGTAGTGCTATTGCTTAAGTATTGAGTTAAGTTATGAAAGTGGTTATGCTATGACAAGATTTAATTTACTTGAATGTTAAGTTCCATGTTTGAAACTAGTATTTTGAGAAATAAATGCTTTTATATTAAAGCTTAAAATGTGAAAGTGCTTAACCTTTCAAGTTAAATTCTTGATGATGTGATTATATGATGTTGAGAGTGAATCGTTTGATTCATTATTTATAATGAGCATGTTATGTGCTAAAGATGTGAATAAGAATTTTATTAAGTTTTAAAAACCAAGAAAGTTTTATTCCGGTTAAAGGAAATAAAAATTCTTCGGAAAACCCTGAGTTGGTTAATTAGAATGCCTTCTACAAAAAGAAATAAGATAGAAAATAAGAGCAGAAAGAACCTAACCGTTTCCTCAGTCCAAAAAGAGGATAGAAGAATTTCTTTTCTTCATTAAAATTCCCAACTCTAGACGTAAGAGAAAATTCGTCGGAAGCTGAAGAGTTGTTTCGATCGTTAAAAAAATAAAATTATTATTTATTTAGGTTTCTTTGTAGTAGCAGGCATTAACGTCACACATGTATGACCTACCAGCTTAAAGGATTTGCGGATTATTGGTAGGAACTCGTCAGGGGACATATACCCTGAGTAGCTTAAGAATTTGACGTAGGAGCAACTTAAGAATGCTCTTTTCGATAATTATGTTCCAAGAAATTATCGAAAACAAAAGGAGAGTAAGTTTGCCAATCTTAAGCAAGGAAAGAAGTCGGTATCCGAGTACGATCGAGATTTGCGTTTTAGCTCGTTTTGCCCAAGATAAAGTAGACACAGATGAGAAGATGTCTGAGCTCTTTTGAGCCGGACTCCATCAAGAGATAAGGGTTGTGGGAGTTGATGCATTAACCTATGGAGAAGCTTTAAATCGGGCTTTGGATATGGAGTTGGCCATGCAATCAGAAAAGCCAATCCAAAACCCTAGCAATTTTTTTTCCTCCATTTTAAATTCAAGCTCCAACAACCGCCAACTCACGATCTTCATGTGAAGGTCAAAATCCGAAAATGGGAGAAAAATGGGTCAAAAACGTGTTTTGGGCGGTAGAAGACATGCCACACGTAGTCGCGCCCGAGGTCACTCGTCCAAGAAGGAATTTTCTTCTTCCTCGCGCGGTTTGTACCCCGGCGGTTTGTCCCGCGCGCACCAAACCGCTCCAGAATTTGATTTTCATGTGTAGCCGGCGCGGCCGCGCGCCAAGGTCGCTACCGGCTGCGCAGTTTTTTTGTTTCGGTCCGTTCTCCCTCGTCCGAACTCCGAATTGACCTCCGTTTTTTCCCACGTTCTCGTATCGAACTCCTCTACGATATTCGAAGATCCTTTCGTTCTAATTTAATTTTTATTTTTTTAGATCTAATCAAAACTACCAAACAAGTGTGAAATCTTCGCAAAACAACACTTTTTGCAATAAAGCTCAAATCAAGCATGGTTTTTTTTGAATAAATGGCATCAAATGTACCCTAATCAACGTGAATAATCCATGTTTGTCAAGCCAATAGGTAAGCCTACCTCAGTCATGCATGTTGCCTCAATCTAGAATTCGAGAATGGTTCCCTTAAGATGTCAGTCAAACCCTAAATCTAATCCAAATATGGGACGTAAACATCATTTTTGAAATGGATTGGTTAACCGAGAATTTTGCCACCATTTGATGCAAGCAAAGACAGATATGTTTCCAACCCTTGGAAAAGAGTCAATCCTATTCTTCAGAATAGAGAGAAGTAAAAGAAGGACGCCGATTATATCGGCAATTCAAGCAAGAAGGTTATTGAGAAGAAAAGGTGTGCAAGCATTTCTAAATTATCAACAAAGATGAAAATCAATAGAAGAATATCGATGATGTAGCTGTAATCCAAGAATTCAAAGATGTATTTCCTAAAGTTTTGTCAGGATTATGCCAGACAGGCAAGTGCAGTCCACCATAGATCTTGAACAAGGATTAGTTCCAGTTTCAAAGGCGCCGCATAGGATGACTCGAAAGAGTTACAGGAGTTAAAGATCCAATTGCAAGAATCGATTAATCTAGGTTTTATCCGACCTAGTATTCTTCCCTTAGGTAGCGCCAATCTTGGTTGTCAAGAAAAGGACGGTATTTGAAAATGTGTGTCAACTACCGAGAGCTGAACAAGCTAAACCTGAAGAACAAATATCCTTTGCCGAGAATAGATGATCTTTTTGATCAGCTCAAAGGAGCTAGAGTATTCTCGAAGATTAATCTGAAATCTGGTTATTATCAGTTAAAGATTAAGCAAGAGGATATTCAGAAAATGGATTTTAGAGTGAGATACGGCCACTACGAGTTTGTAGTAATGCCGTTTGGATTGACAAATGTTCCAGTAATATTTATGAATCTCATGACTTGAGTATATCATGAATTTTTAGACAAATTTGTCGTAGTCTTTATTGATGATATTCTCGTTTATTCAAAGAGTGATTTTAATAACGAGAAACATCTCAGAATTGTTTTGGATAAGTTGAGAACCGAGAGATTGTATGTCAACTTCAGCAAATGCGAATTTTGACTAAGAAAAGTACATTTCCTTAGACATTTTGTTTCCTCTAAAGGAATCAAAGTCGATTCGACAAAAGTGCAAGCAGTCCATAAATGGAAGTTTCCAACTACGCCACATGAAATTAGGAGTTTCATAGGTCTAGCAGGCTACTATCAAAGATTTATCGAAAGATGATTTCAAGATAGCAAAGCCAATGATCCAACTCCTAAAGAAAGAATCGAAGTTTGAATAGTCTAGCGAGTGTGAAGAATATTTTTAAGAGCTCAAGAAAAGGGCTAACCACTGCTTTAATGCTAGCGGTTCTAGAATCAGATAAGGATTATACCGTTTTCACAGATGCATCAAAGAATGGACTAAGTTGTATCCTGATACAAGAAGGAAAAGTTATTGCTTATGTTTTTAGACAACTTAGACCTTATGAGGTAAGCTATTCAACTCATGAATCGGAATTAACAGCAGTAGTATATGCTCTAAAGATTTAGAGACACCATTTTTACGAAGTAAAATGTGAGATCTTCACAGATCATAAGAATCTCCAATACTTCTTTGAGAAGAAAGGAGTTACAAATAAGACAGCGAAGATGGCTCGAGTTAGTCAAGGACTACAGTTGTAAAATTTTCTGTCATCAAGAAAAGCAAACGTAGTAGCTGACGATTTGAGTAGAACGAGTAAATCTAAGCTAGAATTTCTTCTGACTCAAGAAAAAAAAAATTCTTTAAGAATTTTTGGAGAGTTAAGATTAGAAATGTTTTACTGCCGCATCTTCAGAAACGATAATTACAACTTTGGAAATAGATCCAGATTTCAGAGCAAAGATTTATAATGATCAGAGAAAAGATGAAAAGTTAGAAAAGTTTTAAAACTTTAGTATAGCCTTTTATCCTCAAAGGATGGTTAATTAGAAAGGACCATTCGAATCCTAGAAGATATGTTAAGAACTGTTGTTCTTGATCAAAGAGATCATTGGGAACAAATTTTACCTTTTGATTTTACTTATAACAACAGTTACCAAATGTCGATAGGCATGGTATCCTATGAAATCCTTCATAGAGGAAAATGTCGATCTTCGTTCCATTAGGATAATATGGGCGAGAGTAAAATGTTAGGGCCGAAGTAATTAAAGAAATGCTAGAGACTTTGCGCCAAGCCCAACAATAAATTAAGGAAGCACAAGATCGTCAGAAATTTTATGCAGATACGCGAAGATCAGCGTTAGTGTTTGAAAGGAAAACCTTCAAAAGGAGTACATCGTTTTTGTGTTGAAAGAAAGTTTAAGTCTTGCTACATAGTACCATATGAAATTCTGAAAAGAATAGGTCAGGTAGCGTATAAGTTAGCTTTATCGTCAAGTTTTAGAAGTTCGCAAAACGTGTTCCATGTATCTCAGTTGCAATGATACATGTTTGACTCTAAGCACGTTATCCACCAAAGAAGAAGTGACCTTTAAGCCAGATCTTAGTTATAAAGAAAAGCCAGAAATAATTTTAGATCGAAAGATCTAGCAGCTTAGATTAAGTCGATCGTGTTAATAAAGATTAAGTAAAATCATAATGGTTTAGAAGAAGCCATTTGAAAGTTAGGAAGTAAGATGAAAAATAAGTATCCCGAGTTATTCTAAGAAATAAGTAAATTTCGGGATGAAATTTATTTTTAGGGGGAGAGAATGTAGTATCCCGTCTTTCTTGCGTATTAAAAATTATTAATTCACTAAGAAAGATAAGATTTCAGTGAAAGAAAAATTTTCGTTTCCGAAAATTTTATCCGGCAGATATATTTTGCCATAAAAATGAGTTTTAATTAATTTTTATCGTCTCGATTAATCCGAAATGAAGAAGTTTTTACATTTATCAGTAAGTGATAAATGTTGGGTCATAAATTGACTGAAAGAAGAATTTAATTTATTTAAGTGAAATTCTGCGAGATTTATCGCTTAAAATTTTAGTTTCGGTCGATTTGAAAATGTTTCGAATCTCCGACTCTTCCTGTGAGATTTTTATTTAGGGATCGTGAAACCCTAAATTAAATTTCTATGTTGAGAAGTTTAAGATTTAATTGAAGATTTGTTAGTTATTAATTAATTGAAGAAGCAATTAATTAATTAAACAACTTAACTTAATTATTTAATATTAAATATTTATTCCTATCTCTATATATACAACCCATCTCCTCCCTCCTTCCCTCACCCCTCTCGACAGCCACTACACACACATATATATACATAATTCCTCCATTGATGAGCTCATTCCAAGCTCCAAGAACAAGATTCAAGTTGGCAAATCAATTCCAATCCATTAAGTAAGTGTATATCCTTGTTCTTCCAAGCTTTTAGCTCAATTTTCATGGTTTAAACATCCTCTTTCATGTATATATATATAAATTTCGAAAATTTGGGAGAAAATTTAGAAATGATTGGATGATCTTGATTTCTTAGTATGATGTTTATTTCATGTTTAGATGATGATTTATGTGATTAAATGAATCATGAGAAACCCTAAATCTATTTCTTGAGATTTTCGAAAAATTCAAGAAATGACCAAGTTTTGATCCATGTCTTGTATGATTAATTTGATGTTATAAATGAGTTTAGTTAATTATTTTAAGCATGTTTCATGTTGGAAGTAAGTATAAATTTCCAACCATTTTTATTTTATGGAAAATGTCGAATTTAAATGTTTAAAAATTAGGGTTATTAGTTTATTGATTAATTGATTGAAATTAATTGAAGAATTAAGCTTATAATGCTTAATCAAGTATGTTAGAAATTAAAAAGAAGAGAAAAGAATTTTAGAAACCCTAAAATAAAAATAACCGAAAATTAATAAAATAAAATAAATTATTAATTAAATTTTATTTAAGAAACTAATTGCATTTATGAGCTTCTCATTAAAAATAAAGTATTGTGTGATTTTCTGAGAATTTAATTCAAAGTAATAAAGATTTTCTATTTTTAATTGAATTTCCCGAGTCGGGAGTCTATATGTTTAATCGAGTCGAATGTGTGAAGTGAAGTTGTAGTTATGTTCATAATGTTGGAAAATGTGAGTGGATTTAATTTAAAAATTTTCTGAATCCGTTATACGGATTAAAATCGACTTTGTCGATTATGATGAATATTAATTAAAGTATGGTTATGATAAGTGTGATTGATGATTGATGATTGATGATTGATGATTGATGATTAAGTATGAGTTAAGATAGAATAAGAGAGTTTAAGAAGTTAAGTTAGAAATTCTCGAGTTTCGTCGAGTTTCGACGTAGAATTTTGAAGTAAATTAGAAGTTAAGAAGATCGAATTCGTTTCATCGATAGTAGTTAATTCTCGTTCTGAATTCGTGAATTCTAGTTCGAATGAAGGATCGAGTGGAAGTGAATCCGAGGATTCAGAATCGATAAAGGTTAAGTCCAAAGCTTCAGTTATCAGGTGGGCTTTCTAAACCAAGAAATGATGAATGCTATATATATACATATGATTATATATGTGTGATGTTTTCAAGTAGTTGGCTTGCCAAATGTTTAAAGTTTTGTATGATACCGTCTACCAAAGAAAGACGAATTCGGTCCTACGCAAGGTAGGATTTGTGTACACTATTTTGTAATCGGGAGCCTTCCGAAAGGAGTGGACGATTACAAGTGTTTGAGAAGGAGGCCTACTTCTCAGCACTATTTATTGTAGACACGGTACATACTTATATATATATTTATGTATTCTTTTGAACATGCACAAGTTTGAATTGTGCTATGTCTTTCGGCAAGTCTAATTTATAGTTGTATTCAGTAAGTTTTCAAATTATCTTGGCATGTGCCCACTGAGTACGAAGTACTCAGCCCCGCCTATTATTCTAAAATGTGCAGGTTAGCTGGGATGAAGATGATCGTGTGCTGGCGGACTTGTTGTTGTTGTTATTGGTTTATATGATAAGAGTCGTTTTGATGAGCTTAGGACCTAAAATATATGTCTTCATACATATATTCTCTCGTTTTTCCGCTGCAAATTTATAAAGTTTGATGATGTATAATTTTGTTGATGATGGTTGTATTCTAAAGTCAACTAAGTTTAAGTCGTTTAAATTCTAAAAGTTTGATCGAAATATGTTCGTGAACTCCTTTTGAGATCAGCCTACTATATATATATATACATACATATATATATATATATATATATATATATATATATATCTTGCGTTCTTGATCTATAAGTCAGCTCGTTGTTTTCATGTCATTGAGTTGTTGGATTCATTTGATGGAAATTATTGATCTTGAGCTGATTTGATTATTCCATAAATGCTTATTTGGTTGATCGTCTCATAAATCTCAAGTTATACTTGTTTTGAAAATGTCAAAGTTGATTGTTGGTTGAGTTGATTTGTCCTTTGTGATTATTGATAAATAGCCGGGTCGCTATTAAATTCCTTTGTTAATCATAAATTGTGTAAGTCGTGGGACCCACCGGCTTTGTCATCTAATTTGTAGGCCGGGCTGCGACAACTTGTGTACACATATGTAATCGTGCGTATTTCTTTGATGGGCTGGTTATACGTAACTGTGAGCCTTTCCTTGATATGCCGGTTATAAGTGATTGAGAAAGAGGCCTCTTTCTCATCACTATTATTTACTGTAGATATGGTTCATACTGTTTAATATGTCTGCAGACAAATGTTTTAAAGAAAGAAAATGTTTTTAACAGCGCACAAGTTATTTTCAGAAAATCCTTGTGCTATGTTTTTCGGCAAGTTTTCAAATATAGCTGTATTCAGCAAATTTTCAAATGTTTTCGGCATGTGTTCACTGAGTACGAAGTACTCAGCCATGCATGTTACTTCTAAAATGTGCAGGTTAGCAGGGATGAGGATGACGACTGCTGGATGGGCAATTGTTGTTGTTATGGTTATTTTGAGAAGAAAGTCGTAATTAAGAACTAATATGATAAACTCAGACGACCTAGGATATATGTCTTCATACATATATTCTCATGTTTTCCGCTGCAATGTTAAGACGTTGTTCCATAAAGTCTGATGTTGATGGTTATGGATTCTAGAGTCAGATTATGTTGAATTCATTTGAACTCTAAAGTCGAACTATGGTTGTCAAGTTATTTTGAAACTCAGCCACTTGATATGTATATAAGTGAACCTTTGTTTTGATGAAGCTTTGTCAAACTTGAACAATTTCTTTATTGTGTTTTCTTGATCATCGAGTCAGCTTGTCATTTCCTCAATCATTGTCGATTAAGTTGTTGATCAGGTCTGTTGATTCCCAACTCGTTGTATTCTCGGTCATCATCGATTATTTGGTTGATCAGGTCTTTTGTTTTCAAGCTGATTTGGATTATATTGTTGATTTGCATGTCGTTTGATCGTCACATTTATCTCGAGTCATGCATGTCGTGATTATTCAGAATTCTTGAACTTTGTTGGGTATGAATGTCCTTTGTTTTAGTAATCAATAGCCGGATCGCTATTAAATTCCCTTTGTTAATCATAAATTGTGTAAGTCGTGGGACCCACCGGCCTTGACATCTGATCTCGGGGCCGGGCTGCGACAGAGTGGTATCAGAGCAATGCTTTCTGCTCTAAGATGTTATTTTAAAGGTCTAGTCTGGTTTGAATTCCTAGACTAGTTGAGTTTAACAACAATGAAAGTCCAGCACTTCTCATCTCATCCAGCTATCTAGGTACGAATTTCAAAAGTTTTCTAGTTTAAAGATAGTAGAAAGGTTGAAAGTTAAGGTGTATATATATATTTATGTTGTATTTGAGCTTCTAATGCGATTGGTTGTTGGTGATCGATCATAAGCGAGATGATGGATCAGTTGTGCAAGCAAGTTGAGTGTTTATCTGTGGAATGTAACATGAGCCCGTAACACCCTTTTGGAAGCGACATTGAGTATGTTAAGACTGTGGATTCTCAAAAATATTTGTAGTTTCGGTTTAGCTAATTAAGTAAATTTTCCTTTATAGGATGTCCAACTCTCGAAGCGTAGCAGCAATGATTGAATTTCACCATATACATATGAGCTACACGAAAACCCTAGCAGAGTTCTTAGCTCAGTTTCATAGAGTTTGGATGCACATCCATGAATCAAATATCTCGGGAGTTATCGATATAGTTAGGTTAGTTCCTCCGCTTCTTGAGGATTGGCAGGAATGGGCGGCGTCGATTGCTTCAAGATACGTCACTCCCCAATACTGGAATGGTGTTTTGTTCGGAGATTGCAGAGCGTTCATAGCTGCAATTAGTACTCAATATATGTGTTTTCTCGTACCCACCTCTTGGACCATACCAGCCATTGATTCCTGTTGGTGAGTTTGGTTTACAACATCTGATACCACAAGACTATCCTATCTTTGATCAGAATCCTTCAGAGAATCCCGAACCTATTGTTTCTCCCATCCATGAAAATAATGGATTTGATATTAACTCCTTTCTCATTGAGCCATTGGCAAATGGCTATGTTTCGTCTCACTCTCAAATTGAGACTCAAACCTTTGTTCCTGAGCCTTCTGTTTTGCCAAACGGCGTAGCTTCAGCCTCTTTTGTTGAAGAAGTTCAAATCGATCCTTCTTTGAATACTTCCCAAGCTCTGAATTCTTCAGAATTTGAGCCTTTCTTAGGATCTCAGTTCGTTCCTTCTGTTCCTCATGAAGGAAGTAGCTCAGGGCCACGTCACTATAATAGTGACGAGGAAAACGTTGATCCAGAAGTTGGACCAACCGAAGGATGTTCCATCTCCGCCGAATACCGTTTAGGCATTTAAGTTTTCAGCCTAGCTTTAGGCCTCCGCCAGGAGAGGATTATACCAATGGCCCTCGGTTAACGTTGGATGGAGTAGAGAGAGCAGAGGAGAGTACGGAATCGGAGGAAGAAGATCCAAGTGAGGAGGATCCGATAGAGGACGAAGAGGAGGAAGTAGAAGAGAATCCGTCGGAGGATGAGCAGTAAAGCAAAAGAAGGGTTGTTGAAGGAAGTTTGACGAGAATTAACAAGAAGGAAGATAATGTAAATATAATGTAATGGAATAGTTAATCAAACAACTTGTACGTTTTATCGTTTGTTGTAAATAAGCTCTTGTACATAGAAGCATAATGTGATAGTTGTAGCGAATCGGAATAGATGTAGAATTCCGCTCCGATAAATCACGACTAACGTAGGGAATTTTTGATGTAAATGATTCCCTAACTTTTGTAAAAGTCCTCGAAGAGGCAAATTTTCCCGTTAAATGAAGAAGTACGGCCAAAGAGGTCGTTTTGATAATTTTTCAAGTTGTTTTGTCGTTATAATTTTGATTAGATTATCTCATAAAGAAAGCAAAGAAAGATGAAGTTTAGTTAATGACGAGAAGCGTTATATGATATAAGATGAAGTATAATCGAAAAGGAAAATCGTCAAAACCAAAAGATAAAAGGAAGAAAGCTCGTCAAATGCTTGGAAGCATGAAAGAAATACTTCAGCACGTAAAAGCAGCGCTTGTTGGAAGAAAAACCCCGTAACTTGTTCCAGCGCTCGCCGGAAAACCACCGCTCGCTGGAACTCGCCGCTCGCTGGAACTCACCGCTCGCTGGAGCAGGAAAGCCGAAGGTGGTCCCCAGCGATCATCGGAATTCCCAGCAGTCGCCGAAATCCAGCGGTCGCTGGAGTGCTGAACAGCAGCGGCATATGGCGGCAGCTTGAATGACGCGATTCCGGCGAGAGGCGGTGGCGGTGGAGGACGTTTTGGGCGACGTTCAGATGGCTGTTATGCAACTATTCGATGGCTGTGTAATGGAAAACGACTGTAGTTCAGGCCGGAAGAAATAAGTCAAATAATTCGTTCGTAGTTTGTTACGTTTTTGTTGTTCCATTAGCCATTTTCTTCTTTTGATAGTTTTATATTAGTAGAAGAGTTTTAATCAAATTTAGATAATAAAGAAAAAGTTAATAAGTAGAAGAAGGTTGAATCAAAGCTCGAATGAAGAAACTTTCTTTTTCTTCATCATGCGACCTTGAGACGCAGAATGACGAAGATGGCGTGCAGGATGGTTCGATCCATTGCCGAATGCCTTCGTTCGTCTCATTTGTGGTTCGTTCCGTTCTTCGTTAGTTTCGTTCGTAAGTCGTTTCATTCGTTATTCGACCATCGTTAGTTTAGTTTAGTTATATTTTCTTTTCCATCAGCTATATATATAGTTTTGTGATTAAAGAAAAGTGTGTGAGGTAAAGTAAATCACCTTTAAAGAAGTTATGATGAAAATTTTATATATCAATATGATATTAATCATCTCTTGATTTATAAAGAATGTACGAGCTAATTAAATTTAGCAAATATATATATAATTTTGCTGTTTAATGGTTGTAGTAATTACATGATAAGAAATTAAATCATGGATTTGCAATGTATGATGATGTGAGTAAAATTTGGATTCATTAAATTTTATGAGCATGTTATATGTGATTGAAAGTTTTGATAAGAATGAATCGTGTGATTCATTAAAACTATGATGAGCATGCTATGTGTTAATAAAGTAATCAAGGAATTTTTCTAAGTTCTAAAACCTAGAAAAATTTTATTTTCTTTACTCAAATTTAAAGAAAGAAGAATCCTTTTGATTAATCAAATTAGAGAATAAAATTTCGTTATAAAGAAAGAATAATTCGAATCAAAATCCTGGTTAATCAGAAAATGACACCAAGAGGTAGACCAAGAGGCAGAGGTCGAGGAAGAATTGAGGACAATGAACCAGAAAGAGAACCTACCCCACCTCCTCCTCAACCAGAAAGAATAATAGAAAAATTATTTTTGCGACAAAATCCCCCAACTCTTGATGGAAGGGAAAGTCCTTCAGAAGCCGAGGAATGGATTCGGGCATTAGAAAGAATTTTCCGTTTTCTTCGTTGTACGGACCAAGAACGTCTTACATGCATGTCTTACCAGCTTAAAGGTTCTGCGGATTACTGGTGGGAAGCTCGTCAAAGAGCATACACTCCTGAGCAGTTGGAGAATCTAACATGGCAACAATTCAAGGATGCATTGTTCGAAAAGTTTATTCCTAGGAGTTATCGCAAGCAAAAAAAGAATGAGTTTTCTAACCTTAAACAGGGAAAGAAATCGGTATCTGAGTATGATAGAGAATTTTGCGATCTATCACGTTTTGCTCAAGACAAGGTGGACACAGACGAGAAAATGGCTGAACTTTTCCGAGCAGGTCTTCGGCAGGAAATAAGAATCGTTCTGGCCAGTCAAAGTGTGTTGTAATATGCAGAGACTTTAAATAGAGCTCTGGTTATGGAATTGGCTATGCAGCCAGATAAGTCTTCTCAGACTTCAATAACTACGCAAGTTCAAGCTCCAGCAACAGTGGCAAATCCGCAGTCATCCAACCAAAGTCAGAAACGAAAATGGAATTTTGGAAGTCAACCTAGTAAGAAACCCTGGCAAGGACAGTAAGGACAACAACATCAGCAACAGCAGCAGTTTAATCAAGGACGATTCAAGCAGCCTTTCACTAGTCATGGCAGTTTGTCTCAAGGATATCAAGGAATTTCTTCATGCCCTAAATGTAGCAAGATGCATCAAGGAATCTGCAAAGCTGGGAGTAATAGCTGTATACTTGTGGTCAAGTTGGTCATTATTCGTATCAGTGCCCAACTAAACTGCAAGGAGCAGGAGGAAGTAGACCAACTCAGAACCAGCCTCAGAGATTGAAAGCAATAGAAGTTGTTCCTCAGCAACGGCAGCAGCAACGAAATCGCCAGGGGCAGCAATTCCAGCAAAAGAAAAAGCAACCCCAGCAATTGAGAATGGAACCCCAGCAGAAATATCAAAGGGTTTTTGCTCTTGATCAGAAGCCGTTCGACAAAGATCAAGCAAATTTTACAGGTATGGGTCAATTAAATGGCAACCCTGTTATAATTCTTTTTTATACTGGTGCATCGCATTCATTTGTATCAGATGCATGCGTAAATAATCTTGGTCTTAGGGTAGAACGTGCTAGTCAAGACTTGAGAGTAACTACACCGTTAGGTAAATATACCTCAGTTACTCGCATCTGTCTTAATATAAAGTTTGAATTAGGATCTCTTAAGATGTTAGCTAAAACCTTAAATTTAATTAAAATGTGGGATGTAGATATTATTTTGGGAATGGATTGGTTGACCGAGAATTTTGCAAGCATTCAATGCAAGCAAAGGCAGATTTCATTTCATATGTCTGGTCAGGAACCAACTCTATTTTTCGGAATAGAAAGAAGCTGTAAGAGATCGCCGATTATCTCGGCAGTTCAAGCAAAAAGATTGTTGACAAAGAAAGATGTGAAAGCATATCTTATCTATCTCAACAAGAATGAAGATAAAGAGAACATCATTGAAGATGTAGCTGTAGTTAGGGAATTCCAAGACGTATTTCCAGAAGTTTTGCCAGGTTTGCCACCAGATAGGCAAGTGGAGTTTACAATAGATCTTAAACCAGAATCAGCTCCTGTTTCCAAGGCACCTTACAGAATGGCTCCAAAGGAATTGCAAGAGTTGAAGATTCAACTACAAGAGTTGCTTGACCTAGGTTTCATTAGACCTAGTGTTTCTCCGTGGGGAGCGTAAATTTTGTTTGTTAATAAAAAGGACGGTAGTTTGAGAATGTGCATCGACTATCGAGAATTAAACAAATTAACCTTGAAGAATAGATATACTCTGCCGAGAATAGATGATCTATTTGATCAGCTCAAGGGAGCAAGTGTATTCTCGAAAATCGATCTGAAGTCTGGTTATCATAAGTTGAAGGTTAAGCAGGAAGATATTTCCAAGACGACTTTCAGAACAAGATACGGACATTACGAGTTTGTAGTAATGCCATTTGGTGTGACAAATGCTCCAGCAGTATTTATGGATCTCATGAATCGAGTATTTCATGAATTTCTTGACAAATTTGTCGTAATTTTCATTGATGATATTCTCGTGTATTCAGAGAATGAAATGGAACACTAAGAACGTCTCAAAATTGTTCTGAAAAGGTTGAGAACCGAGAGATTGTATGCCAAATTCAGTAAATGTGAATTTTGGCTGAAAGAAGTATATTTCCTTGGACATATTGTTTCTTCAGAAGGAATCAAAGTTGATCCTTTAAAAGTACAAGCAGTCCAGGAATGGAAAGTTCCAACTACGCCACATGAAATTAGGAGTTTCTTAGGTCTAGCAGGCTACTATCGGAGATTTATTGAAGGATTCTACAAGATAACTAAGCCAATGACCCATCTCCTAAAGAAAGAATCAAAGTTCAAGTGGACAGAAGAATGTGAAGAAAGTTTTCAAGAACTTAAAAGGAGATTGACCACTGCCCAGTGCTATCAGTTTCAGATTCGAATAAAGATTATGCTGTTTACACAGATGCATCGAAGAATGGACTAGGCTGTGTCCTGATGCAAGAAGGAAGAGTTATTTTATATGCTTCTAGACAACTTGGACCTCATGAAGTAAACTATCCAACTCATGACTTGGAATTAGCAGCAGTAGTACATGCTCTAAGGATTTGGAGACACAATCTTTATGGAGCAAAATGTGAGATCTTCACAGATCACAAAAGTCTCAAATAATTCTTTGAGCAGAAAGAATTAAATATGAGACAAAGAAGATGGCTCGAGTTAGTTAAAGACTACGATTGTAAAATTTCCTATCACCCAGGAAAAGCAAATGTAGTCGCTGACGCGTTGAGATGAAAAGGGAAATCGGAATTAGGATTTCTTCAAACTCAACAGAAAGAACTCATTAAGAGTTTCGGAGAACTGAGATTAGAAGTAATTCTACCTCCGCAAACTGTTGAGCAAATGATTGCAGGTATGGAAATAATTCCAGACTTAAGGTTGAGAATTTCTAATGCTCAATGAAAAGATGAGAAATTGGAAAAGTTACGAATGAAAATTCGTCAAGAGAAGGATGAAAATTTTAAAGAGGTAGGAGATAATGTTCTCCAATTTAGAGGAAGAATTTGTGTTCCGAATGATGAAGAATTAAGGAATGAGATCATGAGTGAAGCTCATGAAACTCCTTATTCAGCTCACCCTGGAGGCACCAAAATGTATCAAGATTCGAAACAAACGTTTTGGTGGAAAGGAATGAAGCGTGACATAGCTTCTTTTGTAGAAAGATGTCTAGCCTGTCAGCAAGTAAAGGCATTGCATCAGAGACCATATGAGAAGCTACAGCCTTTAGATATTCCAGAGTGGAAATGGGATAAAGTTACGATGGATTTTGTAACTGGGTTACCTAGATCGAAACGAGGGAATACAGCAATATGGGTAATAGTGGATAGATTGACAAAATCTGCACACTTTATACCTATTCCCATAACTTATAGCGCAGATAAGTTAGCTCAGCTGTACGTGCGAGAAATTGTGCGATTGCACGGAGTACCTAAGTCGATCACTTCAGATCGAGATTCAAAATTTATATTTCATTTTTGGAGAAGCATGCAAGAAGAGTTATGTCGCAGCCCGACCCCGATATCAGATGTCAAGGCCGGTGGGTCCCACGACTTACACAATTTATGATTAACATAGGGAATTTAATAGCGACCCGGCTATTGTTGGAAATAACAAAGAACGTTCATACTCAACAATTCATCGATTTTAGAATAAATACGACATGCATGACTCGAGATCAACAAGACAATCAACTGATTTCAATAATGACATACATATCGATAAATATAACTTAAATCAGCTCGAAATCAAGAGACCTGATCAACCAATTAATCATTAATGTCTAAGTATACATCAGGTTGAAAATAAATAGACTTGATCAACCAAATAATCGACATTGATCACGACAGTGACAAGCTAAATTGAGGATCAAAAAAGCACGATAAAGAAGACTGTTTCAAGTTCGACAAAGCTTCATGGAAACAAAGATTTACTTATATAATATATCAAGGCTGAGTTCCAAGAGAAAACTTGAAAAGAAGAGTTCAACTTTTAGATCATAGTTCGACTCTAGGGTTTCAAGGACTTCAACATAATTCGATTCTAGAATTCAGAATTCAAAACATCATTTATATAATATCAAAACATCTTAACATAGCAGCTGAATACGAGAGATTATATGTATGACGACATATAATCTAGGCTCTACATTCATCAAAACAACAACAACAACAATCAGCCCAGCACTCGTCATTTTCATCCCTGCTAACCTGCACATTTTAGAAATAACATGCAGGGCTGAGTACTTCGTACTCAGTGAACACATGCCGAAAACATTTGAAAACTTTGCTGAATACAGCTATATATGAAAAACTTGCCAGAAAACATAATACGAGGATTTCCTGAAAAACAACTATTAATACGAGGATTTTCTTTTTTCAGAAATTATTTGTCTGCAGACATTTATAACAGTATGAACCATATCTACAATAAATAATGGTGATGAGAAAGAGGCCTCTTTCTCAATCACTTGTAACCGGTATATCAAGGAAAGGCTCACGATTATGAATAATCGGCCTATCAAAGAAATGCGCACGATTACTAATGTGTACACAGATTCCACCTTGCGTGGAATCGAATTCGTCTTTCTAAAGTAGATGGTAACATACTCAAACATTTTAAAAATAGTTTGGCAAGTATCAAAGCTTTAAAAATCATACGATATCATGCTTTGTACATTTTTCAGTTTAGAAAAGCCCACCTGAACGATTTAAGCTTTAACTTTAAACTTTATCGCTTGGTCGACCTCTTACTTTACATTCCTGCTCCGGCTTCCACTTGCTCCTTTAAATAGAAACGGAATAATGACTTTAGAACAAGAACTTCTATCGAATAACGACTTCGATAATCTTAACTTAATTCGATTCGAATTTCTACGCCGAAACTCGACGAACCTCGAGAATTTCTATCTTAATTTCTTAAACACTCTTAATCTATCTTAATCCCTCATTAAGCATCAAACATCAATCAAATCTCATATAGCATTAACATTTATAATTTACTATTCATCATAATCGACTAAATCGATTTTAATCCGTCTAACGGATTCAGAAAATTCCTGAATTAATTCCACGCACTTATTCCATCATATCAAACATATTTATACATTCCTTACACATATTCAACTCGATTAGCATATAAACTCCTAAATCGGGAAAATCATCCAAAAATAAAAAATCTTTAATATTCTGAATTAAATTTCCAGAAATTCACACAACATTACATTTTTAATAATTAGTTCATAAATGCAATTTGTTTATTAATTAAAAATTAATTAACATTTTATTTATTTATTTTAATTTTCGGTTATTTTGAATTTAAGATTTCTTTTAATTATTTTCTCTTCTTTTTAATTTCTAATATTCTTAATTAACATTATAAGCTCATTTCTTCATTTAATTTCATTCAATTATCCATTAACTATAAACCCTAATTTAAGAATCCTAATTTATCTTTCTAGGGTTTCTAGGGTTAATTATGCTTTCAATTTACTAACTCTTGATTCAACAATTACTATTAATATTATATAACATCGAATTATCCGTCAATTACATCTTTCTTCATCAAATCTTCAAAACCCTAATTAAAACCCTAATTTTCGACATTTAATAACAAAATAAGATATGTTGGGAATTCATGTTTACTTCCAACATAAAACATTCTTAAAATACTTAATTAAATTCATTTATATCATTAAAACAATCATACAATCCATGCATGTTCTTCATTTTCTCTCATTTTCGAAAATTCTCAATTATGATCTAGGGTTTCTCATGCTTAAATCTAATTACATATTTGATCTTATAATCATATTCTAAGCACAATTCATGAAGATCAAAACATCATACAATGCATGAATCAAACTTGACATTTTCTTCCAAAATTTCGAAAATAATAAATCTAGGGTTAGGGGTTTTTTTTTAATATTTACTCACACAATTCATCATATAAACATCATATAAGCATCTTACTAAGACATGAAAAACATCCAACCAATCCTCCAATTTCTGCCAAATTTTTCGAAATATACATATAAATATTAGAGAAGATTTCAACCATAGGTGTATAAGAACAATTATATACACTTACTTAATTACTTGAGGATGATTTAAGGTCTTGACTCTTGGATCTTCAAGCTCTAAGCTTGCAACAATGGAGGAAAATGGTGGAGTGTGTGTGAGTGTGTGTGTGTTCGAGAGAGTGAAGAGAGAAGAGAGAGTGAGCTGCTATGTTTGTGTGTGTGCATGTGAGTGAGAGGGGTCAGGGTGAGATATAGATATCTCATGCATAGGGTAGGGGTAGGGTAGACTAATATTAAATTATAACTTAATTCCTACGTTAGGTTTATTAGTTAATTAATTAATAAATTCAATTAATTAACAACAAATTAATCCTCTAATAACCCTCTAATTTTTCAACACAGGAAATTAGCTTAAGGTTTCACGAACCTTAGATAAAAATCTCACAAAAAGATTCGGAGATTCGAAGCATTTTCAAATCGACCGAAACTAAATTTTTAAGCGATAAATTACGTAAAATTTCACGTAATTAAATTAAATTCTTCTTTTAGTCAATTAATGACTAAACATTTATCATTTATTGATAAATGTAAAAACTTCTTCGTTTCGGATTAACCGAGACGATATAAATTATTTAAAACTCATTTTTCTGGTAGAATATATCTGTCGGGTAAAATTTTCGGAAAGAAAATTTTTATTTTGCTGAAATTCTTATCTTTCTCATTAAATTAATTATTTTAATTACTCAAGAAAGACGGGATACTACATTCTCTCCCCCTAAAAATAAATTTCGTCCCGAAATTTGCTTACCTCATTGAAAAGTTCAGGATACTTTTCTCTCATCTTGCTTTCTAGCTCCCATGTTGCCTCTTCTAGTCCATGATGCCTCCATTTGATCTTTACCGATGCGATCGACTTATTTCTAAGCTGCTGGACCTTTCGATCCAAAATAGCTTCTGGTTTCTCTTCATAACTAAGGTCTGGTTCAAGAACTACTTCTTCTAGATGAATAACGTGTTTAGGATCAAACATATATCTCCATAACTGGGATACATGGAACACGTTATGTGAACTTCCGAAACTTGGTGGTAAAGCTAGCTTATACGCTACTTGACCTATTCTTTCAAGAATTTCATATGGTCCTATATAGCGAGGCTTAAGCTTTCCTTTAACACCAAATCGATGAATTCCTCTTGAAGGTGAAACTTTCAAGAAAACTTTATCACCCACATTGAATTCTAATTCTGATCTTCTGATGTCAGCATACGACTTCTGACGGTCTTGTGCTTCTTTAATTCTTTGCTTGATTTGGCGCACAATCTTTATCATTTCTTCTACTGCATCGGGCCCTAACATTTTTCTCTCGCCCACATCATCCCAATAAAGCGGAGATCTACATTTTCTTCCATAAAGAGCTTCGTAGGGCGCCATGCCTATCGTCATTTGATAATTATTGTTGTAAGCAAATTCAACGAGAGGTAAATTTTTCTCCCATTGACTTCCTTTATCTAATACAACAGTTCTCAACATATCCTCAAGAATTTGAATGGTTTCTTTCTGATTGACCATCCGTCAGAGGACGAAAAGCCATACTGAAATTCAATTTGGTATCTAACTCTTCTTGCATACTTCTCCAAAAATGAGAAGTAAATTTTGAGTCTCGATCCGAAGTGATCGACTTAGGTACTTCGTGCAATCGCACAATTTCTCGCACGTACAGCTGAGCTAACTTATCTGCGCCATAAGTTATGGGAATAGGTATAAAGTGTGCAGATTTTGTCAATCTATCCACTATTACCCATTTTGCTGTATTTCCTCGTTTGGATCTAGGTAACCTAGTTACAAAATCCATGGTAACTTTATCTCATTTCCACTCTGGAATATCCAGAGGTTGTAACTTCCCATATGGTCTTTGATGCAATGCCTTTACTTGCTGACAGGCTAGACATCTTTCCACAAAAGAAGCTATGTCACGCTTCATTCCTTCCCACCAAAACGTCTGTTTCAAATCTTTATACATTTTGGTGCCTCTAGGGTGAGCTGAATAAGGAGTTTCATGAGCTTCGCTCATGATCTCATTCCATAATTGTACATCATTCGGCATACAAATGCTTCCTCTAAATAGGAGAACATTATCTCTTGCCTCTTTAAAATTTTCATCCTTCTCTTGACGAATTTTCATTCGTAATTTTTCCAATTTCTTATATTTTCTTTGAGCATTGGAAATTCTCAACCTTAAGTCTGGAATTATTTCCATAGCTGCAATCATTTGCTCAACAGATTGAGGAGGTAGAATTACTTCTAATTTCAGTTCTCCGAAACTCTTAATGAGTTCTTTCTCTTGAGTTAGAAGAAATCGAAATTCCGATTTCCCTTTTCTGCTCAACGCGTCAGTGACTACATTTGCTTTTCCTGGGTGATAGGAAATTTTACAATCGTAGTCTTTAACTAACTCGAGCCATCTTCTTTGTCTCATATTTAATTCTTTCTGCTCAAAGAAATATTTGAGACTTTTGTGATCTGTGAAGATCTCACATTTTGCTCCATAAAGATGGTGTCTCCAAATCTTTAGAGCATGTACTACTGCTGCTAATTCCAAGTCATTAGTTGGATAGTTTACTTCATGAGGTCTAAGCTGTCTAGAAGCATAAGCAATGACTCTTCCTTCTTGCATCAGGACACAACCTAGTCCATTCTTCGATGCATCTGTGTAAACAGCATAATCTTTATCCGAATCTGGAACTGATAGCACTGGGGCAGTGGTCAGTCTCCTTTTAAGTTCTTGAAAACTTTCTTCACATTCTTCTGACCATTTGAACTTTGATTCTTTCTTTAGGAGATGGGTCATTGGCTTAGCTATCTTGGTGAATCCTTCGATAAATCTCCGATAATAGCCTGCTAGACCTAAGAAACTCCTAATTTTATGTGGCGTAGTTGGAACTTTCTATTCCTGAACTGCTTGTACTTTTGAAGGATCAACTTTGATTCCTTCAGAAGAAACAACATGTCCTAGGAAATGTACTTCTTTCAGCCAAAATTCACATTTACTGAATTTGGCATACAATCTCTCGATTCTCAACCTTTCCAGAACAATTCTGAGATGTTTTTCATGTTCCACTTCACTCTTTGAATACACGAGAATGTTATCAATGAAAACCACGACAAATTTGTCCAGAAATTCATGGAATACTCGATTCATGAGGTCCATAAATACTGCTGGATCCAGCGATGGCTACACAGGGCAGACCAAGTTTCATCGATCGTTTTGTTCGTCGTGCGTTTCATTCGTAGTTCGTTTCGTTCGCCGTTCTTTTCTTCCGTTAGCTATATCCTTAGTATGCATAGGAAGAGTTTTAAAGAAGTTAATGTGTCAAGTGATGTTATTATTTCTTGACTTTTTAAGAATACATGAAAACCTTGAGTATGAGAAATAAATTCTACTTGAATTATTTTATGTTTAATTATTTGAAGTAATTATATGATGAAAATGAAATGTTGGATTCATTATTTATGATGATAAGAGTGAATCGTTTGATTCATTAATTATGATAAGTATGTTATGTGCTAATGATGTGATTAAGAATTTTTCTAAGTTTTAGAACCTAGAAAATTTTATTTCTTTAATTTATTTAAAGAAAATAGAATTCGTCTGATTAACTCGCGAAGAATAAAAATTCGTTTTAAAGAAAATAATATTTAGAATGAAAAACCTTGTTAATCAGAATGCCGCCAAGAGGTAGAGGTCGAGGAAGAGTAGAAGACGAGCCCGAAAGAGAACCTACCCCACCTCCTCCTCAACCAGAAAGAAGAATAGAAGAATTGTTTTTGCGACAAAATCCCCCAACCCTAGATGGAAAAGGAAACCCTTCGGAAGCCGAAGAGTGGATTCATTCGCTAGAAAGAATTTTCCGTTTTCTTTGTTGTACGGATCAGGAACGTCTTACGTGCATATCTTACCAACTCAAAGGATCTGCAGATTATTGGTGGAAAGCTCGTCAAAAGGGGTATATCCCGGAACAACTAGAGAACCTCGAAGTTATCGAAAGCAGAAGAAGAATGAGTTTGCTAACCTCAAGCAAGGAAAGAAGTCGGTATCTGAGTATGATCGGGACTTTTGCGATCTAGCTCATTTTGCTCAAGACAAAGTGGACACTGACGAGAAAATGGCAGAGCTCTTTCGAGCAGGACTTCGTCAAGAAATAAGAGTCGTGTTAGCCAGTCAAAGTGCATTGTCATATGCAGAGACTCTAAATCGAGCTCTGGACATGGAATTGACTATGTATCCAGATAAATCTTCTCAATCGACAGTATCTACGCCTTTGCAAGTTCAAATTCCAGCAGTAGCCAATCCTCAATCGTCGAATCAAGAACAGAAGAGAAAGTGGAATTTTGGAACTCAACCTAATAAGAAGTCATGGCAAGGTCAGCAAAGTCAGAAAAGTCAGCAAGGTCAGCAGCAACAGTTCAATCGAGAAAGATTCAAGCAGCCTTTCGCTAGTCAAGGCAGTGCATCGCAAGGATATCAAGGAATTACTCCATGCCCTAAGTGCAGAAAAATGTACCAAGGAGTCAGCAAGGCTGGAAGCAATAGCTGTTATACATGTGGACAAGTCGGTCATTATTCTTATCAATGCCCGACTAAGCTACAAGGAATAGGAGGAGGCAGGCCAAACCAGAATCAACCTTTACATTTAAAGGCGATGGAAGGAGCTCATCAGCAGCAGCAGCAACGGCACAATCGCCAAGGGCAGCAATTTCAGCAAAAGCAGAAGCAACCTCAGCAATTGCAAATAGAACCCCAGCAGCAGTATCAAAGGGTTTTTGCTATTGATCATAAGCCGTTCGATAAAGATCAAGGAAATTTGACAGGTATGGGTCAATTAAAAGGCATACCTGTTATAATTTTGTTTGATACTGGTGCATCGCATTCATTTATATCAAATGCCTGCGTAGATAATCTTGATCTTCAAGTAGAACGTGCTAGTCAAGATTTAAGAGTAACTACTCCAATAGGTAAATCTATTTCAGTTACTTGCATCTGTCCTAATTTAGAGTTTGAATTAGGATCTCTAAAGATGTCAGCTAAAACCCTAAATCTGATTAAAATGTGGGATGTCGATATTATTCTGTGAATGGATTGGTTGACCGAGAATTTTGCAAGCATTCAGTGCAAGCAAAGGCAGATTTCTTTTCATATGCCTGGTCAGGAACCAACTCTATTTTTCGGAATAGAAAGAAGTCGTAAAAGATTGCCGATTAGCTCGGCAGTTCAAGCAAAGAGATTGTTGAGAAGGAAAGATGTGAAAGCATACCTTATCTATCTTAAAAAAGATGAAGATAAGGATAAGAGAGTTTCAAGATGTATTTCCTGAAGTTTTGCGAGGATTGCCACCAGATAGGCAAGTGGAGTTCACAATAGATCTTGAACCAGGATCAGCTCCAGTTTCCAAGGCACCATATAGAATGGCCCCGAAGGAGTTGCAAGAGT
Source organism: Agastache rugosa (assembly GCA_031470985.1). NCBI lineage: Eukaryota > Viridiplantae > Streptophyta > Magnoliopsida > Lamiales > Lamiaceae > Agastache > Agastache rugosa. The sequence goes on from CM062607.1 coordinate 11,756,747, forward strand.
TGAAGATCCAGCTTCAAGAGTTACTTGATCTAGGTTTTATTCGACCTAGTGTATCTCCGTGGGGAGCACCAATTCTGTTTGTTAAGAAGAAGGATGGTAGTTTGAGAATGTGCATCGACTACCGAGAATTAAACAAGTTAACCTTGAAGAATAAATATCCTTTACCGAGAATAGATGATCTTTTTTATCAGCTCAAGGGAGCTAGCGTATTCTCGAAGATTGATCTGAAATCTGGCTATCACCAGTTAAAGATTAAGCAAGAGGATATTCATAAGACGGCTTTCAGAACAAGATACGGACATTACGAATTTGTAGTAATGCCGTTTGGTGTGACAAATGCTCCAGCAGTATTTATGGATCTCATGAATCGAGTATTTCATGAACTTTTGGACAAATTTGTCGTAGTTTTTATTGATGATATCCTCATGTATTCAAAGAGTGAATTGGAACACGAAGAACAACTCAGGATTGTTCTGGAAAAGTTGAGAACCGAGAAATTATATGCCAAGTATAGTAAATGTGAATTTTGGCTAAAAGAAGTGTATTTCCTTGGACACGTTTCTTCTGAAGGAATCAAAGTCGATCCTTCAAAAGTACAAGCAGTTCACGAATGGAAAGTTCCAACTACACCGCATGAGATTAGGAGTTTCTTAGGTCTAGCAGGCTACTATCGGAGATTTATCGAAGGATTCTCCAAGATAGCAAACCTAATGACCCACCTCCTAAAGAAAGAATCAAAGTTCAAGTGGTCAAAAGAATGTAAAGAAAGTTTTCAGGAACTTAAGAAAAGATTAACCACTGCCCCAGTGTTAGCAGTTCCAAATTCAGACAAAGATTATACTGTTTTCACAGATGCATCAAAGAACGGACTAGGCTGTGTCCTGATGCAAGAAGGAAGAGTCATTGCTTATGCTTCTAGACAGCTTAGACCTCACGAGGTAAGCTATCTAACTCATGACTTGGAGCTAGCAGCAGCAGTGCATGTTCTAAAGATTTGGAGACACCATCTTTATGGAGCAAAATGTGAGATCTTCACAGATCACAAGAGTCTCAAATACTTCTTTGAGCAAAAGGAGTTAAATATGAGACAAAGAAGATGGCTCGAGTTAGTTAAAGACTACGATTGTAAAATTTCCTATCATCCAGGAAAAATAAACGTAGTAGCGGATGCTTTGAGCCGGAAAAATAAATCTGAGATAGGATTTCTTCTAACTCAAGAAAAAGAACTCATTAAGAGTTTTGGAGAATTGAGATTGGAAATAATTCTACCGCCGCAATCTGTAGAGCAAATGACTGTAGCCATGGAAATAATTCCAGATCTAAGGTCAAGAATTTCCAGTGCTCAAAGAAAATATGTGAAATTAGAGAAATTGTGAATGAAAATTCGTCAAGAAAAGATTGACGACTTCAAAGAGGCAAGAGATAATGTTCTCTTATATAGAGAAAGGCTTTGTGTGCCTAATGATCAAGAATTAAGGAATGAAATCATGAGTGAAGCTCATGAAACTCCTTATTCAGCTCACCCTGGAAGCACCAAAATGTATCAAGATTTAAAACAGAAATTTTGGTGGGAAGGAATGAAGCGAGATATAGCTTCTTTTGTGGAACGATGTCTAGCCTGTCAACAAGTAAAGGCATTGCATCAAAGGCCATATGGGAAGTTACAACCTTTAGACATTCCAGAGTGGAAATGGGATGACATTACAATGGATTTTGTAACTGGTCTACCCAAATCCAAAAGAGAAAATACGGCAATATGGGTGATAGGGGATAGATTGACAAAATCTGCACACTTCATACCTATTCTGATAACTTATGGCGCAGATAAGTTAGCTTAGGTGTACGTGCGAGAAATTGTGCGTTTGCAAGGAAAACCTAAATTGATCACTTCGGATCGAGATTCTAAGTTTACTTCTCATTTTTTGAGAATTATGCAAGAAGAATTAGGTACTAAATTAAATTTCAGTACAGCCTTCCATCCTCAGACTGATGGTCAATCAGAAAGAACCATTCAGATCTTAGAGGATATGTTGAGAACTGTTGTTTTAGATCTAGGAAGTCAATGAGATCAAATTTTGCCTCTTCTTGAATTTGCTTACAACAACAGTTATCAAATGATGATAGGCATGGCGCCCTACGAAGCTCTTTATGGAAAGAAATGTCGATCCCCGCTCCATTGGGATGATGTGGGCGAAAGAAAAATGTTAGGGCCCGATGTTGTTGAAGAAATGATAAAGATTGTGTAGCATCCCGGAAAATCAGGGCTAGAAAAATCCAAATAAATTAAAACTTTTTGAATTAAGTTAGATTGGTCCTTATTCTCGGACAATTTAAAAGAATAAAATTATTTCTTTTGAAGAAAATATGAAAACCTTATTTATAAAGGTTCAAAAGTAATTGAAAATTAACCGATAAAGTTGTACCGGACTAAAATAATAACGCGATATATTATTTCTGATAAAAATAAATAAGAAATAACGGAAGAGAGAGGGGATGCGTGAGAGTGAGAGGGGGAGAGCAATTATATCTGTCTTTATCTCCCCCAATAATAATACAGCAGATAAAGAGAAACCCTTCCCCAATGAAAACACGGCAGAGATAATTATTATCTCTGCACACTACCGTTCTTCACTCAACCTCCTCATCTCCCTCTTATAACTCACGCTACACACCCCACTCCATCATTCATCCATCATTTTCTTCTAAAAAAGAAACTAGGGTTTCTCTCTCCAAACCCTAGCCATCACCTGTCGCCACTTCCACCACCGTCTGCCGCCTCTACCGCCACCGCCGGAGGCACTAAGGAAACGGGAGCAGTACGAGAGAGAGAGAGAGAGAGAGAGAGAGCAGCAGTAGCAGTAAAACGTGAGGAACGAGGGTTCCTCCACTCGTTTTCCACCCTAACCACCCTTCACCACAGCCGTCTGCTGCTACGATCGCCGTTGCTGGAGGTGCCAGAGGATCTCGATCGATGCGAGAGAGAGAGAGGACAGCTACTAGTCGAAAGAGAGAGGGAGAAACCACCGCCGCTGCTCCTCCACTACCACCCTCCATCGTCTGCCGCCTCAGAGACATCGGAGGAGCGATGAACAGACGAGAGAGAACGAGAGCAGCAGTGGAAGCAACAGCGGACAGGGGGTTCGAGGGAGGGTAGACGTACATGAGAGAGAAAGGAAGAAGAATGAAAGGGCTAGGTATATGGTTTCACCTTTCTACCTATGTTTCTCCTTTATTAATACGATTCTAGGAGCTCGATAAGAGCAAGATATTTATCTGAATATACGATGAAATATGAGGCGTGATGATAAGAACCGACCATGATGATGTTTGATGATCTTTATGTGTGTATTCTCGGTTTTACGGAGTATGTATTGGTTGTTGTGTGCATACTCGTTTTTGTGATATATCTTGAGTAGAAGTCGCACTAGGGCCTGCTCTTTCGTGTCATTGAAGTATGAGAATCGATATATGAAGATGATGGTCCCTGAGCTAGGTATTTGGTGTAGAGGGGGGTGAATACACCAAATAGATTTCTGAAATCTTTTTCAAGTTAAATAACAGAGTTTGGTGGTTTGAAAACTTAGCTCGGTTACTTAGAAAAACTCAGCTTGAAAAGATTAACTTTATGTTTTCAGCTTAGTCAAGTTGTGCAACTTTCTGAGAGACACAGCTGTCTTTGGAGAGCAGCTGCGTATGCAGTTTTGATCAAATATGCAATGTAATGAAAGAGTTAGTAGAAAACTGAATTTAAAAGGAAAGAAAAGAGCACACGAGTTTTTACGTGGTTCAGAGTAACACCTCCTACGTCCACGACCAGGTTCACTGGTAATTCATTACCACTTGGTTTCCAAGTACCAAGCAACTTCACAACTCTAACCCGAGCTGTGTTCCAACAGTTTGCGGGCACTGTCAAGCCTAACCTTTCAGTTTACGGGTACTGAAAAAACCTTACACACTTGAATTTCCCACTTCAAGCAAGCGTAACCTTGACCTAACCTTTCTGGGTAAAGAGGGGTTTGGTTTGGGGTTCCAACTGTGAACGAGTTCTTGTAATTAAGAAATTTAAAGTATGATGAACTCGTTCGAAATCTAGGCTTAAGATATACAAAGATTTTGGCCTAGGGATCAGATGAAAAACTAAGCAGTTTCTGAACTAGAAACAGTTTAAGATAAAGTGTTATTTGAACTATGTAGAACTGCTTGAGAGAGCTTTTGAAAGATTGATGATTTCAGAGAATGAAAGCTTGTAGAGAGTTTTTCGTGTTTGATCCTGAGGTTGAAGACGGGTTTATATAGGTAGAGATTCAAGACTAGCCGTTGGAGGAGCCGTTTGAATCTTACCTACTTTTCTTAAATTCGAGATCTGCCGTTGGGCGAATCTGTACCTATCTTCATTCATGTCACATCCTAGGTCCTGAAGTCTAGGATGCTGATTCGGCAATCCCTCATTGGTCGAGGCATGTTGACTTCCTCTGACGCCGAGATCTTCTGCCTTCGAAGTTGGCTTTTGAATTCAGAGCTGGATTGGGCAAACTGACTTGAAGTGATGTCTTCAGAGTTAGTTCCCTTTGTTCTGTACAGCTGGACCGGCTGTGTTTTGAACTCAGCTCGAATTCTCTTCAGCTTGATTATGCTCTGCTGGAGGACTCAGCTGAAGGTTGACGCCTGCTGTCTTCCGCTAGCTGACTCCTGCTGTAGACACAGCTGGGTCCACTGACACAGCTGGATCGACTGTTGTCTTCCGCTTCCTTAACCTGTAAACCTAGAAAATCTAAAGCTCAAACAGGCGAGCTGGAAAACACTACTTAGGTTGAAGCGATCATCTATTCGGTTGGAGAATCAGTTGGGTTATGGTATCAAATCAAAACCTTATAATTTTCCCAACAATTTCCCCCTTTTTGAAGATGCCAAAACCTAACTGAGACAACTTATGACGCAGAAAAACTTGTGTTTTATTAATGTAAGAAAATACATTATAACACGGGAAAAAGAAAGAGAGAAAAATATCTTCAGTCTTCAATCTTCAAACCCAGTTGGCTGGGTCTTCTCTTCTGCATCAGTTGCTTCTTTGTTTTGACTCGTCTCTTCTCCAGCTGATTCTGATTCAGCTGGTTCCTCTAGCTCAACAGTTTGCCTCCTTTGTCTCATTCTCTTCCCCCTTACTTCTCCCTTTTTGGCATGATCAAATAGGGTGGGAGAGATACACCATCGGCTATTGCGATGTTTTAGTTTGGTGAAACTGTGGTCTTCAGCTCTGAGCAGCGAGGTTTGGAGTCTAGGTGGCTCAGCTGTTGTATTAGCTGGCTCTTCTTCAGAAGCATTAGCCTCAGCTGTGATTGCAGACACAGCGTCTGTGGCCTGATTCAGCTGGGGCGGTCCATTTGAGTGCTTGGAGGGATGAGTTGGCACTGGAGATAACATATTCTGAGTCGGGCACAACTTCATTCCTTGCAATTTTGCCTCTTCAGACTTCTTAGATTGAATGAGAAAGTCTGATTCAGCACTTGAGGGACTTGAGTATTCCCCTTCCACTTCAAAGTGGTGGGTATTGGGTTCAGCTCATTTCATCATCATCCAGCTGCAGGTGATCATTGGCTGGGTGATGTCTTTCATTTGATCTTGGTGCAGGGGCTTGAGTATCTTTCATCGGAAGATCTCGAAGCTGGTGTCCCTGTTGAGCTGAAGGAAATTAAGGAGAAGGCGGTTTAAGTATTCCATCTGTCTTGGGGTTTAAGCTTGGTTGATCAGCTGGAATACGTCGTTGTGGCGTTGATGATGACGATGTTCACGCTGGCCCATGAACTTCTTATCCATCATGAGAAACCACCGCTTGTGGGCCTTCTGCTCTTCGGAGAGTCGTTATGAATTCTCTCATAATGTCAGCTGACTTCTCGGCTGACTGACTGAGCACCATTGACTTGAGTCTTCTGTTTGAAGACGGTGCTTCAGCATGTTTTGTCTCCTCAAGTTGTTTCCGATTCCCAGCTGGGACGGAAATAGATGCATGCTGCTTTGTCTCCTGCATCTTTTTCTGTGCCTCATGTGGTAGAGCAAGAGCTTTGACACGACTGCTCTTGAAGACTCCGGCTTTATCAACATCTGGTCCAGGTGTGTTGACGTTGATTTTTGCATCCCAGGGAGTTGTATGTCCCGTTCTCTCTTTTATTTTGAGAGAAACAGTGGGGCGGAGGAGGTCTTTTTCCTTTGACATTCCCAGGAAGTTTTTTGCACCTTCCTGGTGAGTGACGTTCTTGAGCTTTACAGTCTCTCACTGCGTTGGACTGGATCTGTCGATGGGCTTCACCTTCTCCTGGAACTCCATCTTCTTGAGGTTCCTGAGAGTTAAGCAACTCTTATCTTGAAGCTTTGACAGATTCTTCAAGTTTGATCGGCTTCGGGAGATATCTTTCTAGATTCCATGTTCTTCTTCTACAACTTTTGTTAGTAGAAACAAATAATACCGATTCATGGAAATGAGAAAGAATGCCGAAAGACTTTTTAGGTTTGATGCAATGTTTTACGTATCTCTTCTAGCATATTTATATAGCTTTCTTGATGAATGGACGATCAAGATTTATCGATTGATAAGAAGATCTACGACTGGGAGATATTCTCGCGTTGTATCAATTTCTTGTTTAGAAATTGCGAGTTAATGCGTGAGAGAGGACGGTTGGGGCACTTTGATTTTTGCCTCAAAACTCCCATGATTCAGTTCTTTTCAGACTTTTAAATAAATTTGATTAGATATGACAAGATATGATTTGACTGAAAACAGATTGAGTAGGTGTAGTTAATGTTGTTGCAAACCTCTCAGCTGATCATTGTAGTCAGCTGATACCTCGGTTGAGTGGGTGTGCTGGGTGATCGTGGTTCCAGTTGGTTCTCCCTCAGTTGAATAGTCCTTCAATTTCAGCATAGGGTTTAGCTTAATTCTTTCTCAGCTGATGCCGGTTACATTGATTCTGAATTCCAGCTGTCTGCTTCCATTCAGTTGGGTCTGCTTCCATTCCGCTGGGTCTGTTTCCATTCAGCTGGGTGAAGCATCGTCTGGGTTGAGTAATCCAAGTAATCCGCACAGCATTTTGAATCTTGCTTCTATCAGCGGCTTTGTGAGTATATCAGCCCGCTGTATGTCTGTGTGAATTTTCTCAACAATTGTTTAGTCGTTATTTGTTTCGTTTTTATGTATTTATTTTATCGTGTTTGCGTGCATGCAATTGTGTTTCCCGTTTATATTTCTCGTATTTTGATTTATTTTGTTTCTTTTCGATCTTGCATGTGGTGAGCTCAATATCTCGAGTTTTTAGTTAAAAAGTGTTGCAATAGAAGGGAGTTAGCATAGAAGAGGACCAACGAGCGTCGGAACGGGAGCGCACAAGAGCTGAGAAGGCCAGCCACTGCTGGAACATGGAGCGCGCTGGCTGGGCGGTATGCCCACACTTCCCAGCGACCGCTGGATTCCAGCGACCGCTGGATTCCAGCAACCGCTGGCTGGGCGGTATCCCCATACTGCCCAGCGATCGCTGGATTTCAGCGACCGCTGGAGTTGTCTTCGCATTTCTTGGTCCAGCCGGCGCTGGGTTCGAGCGAGCGCTGGTCGGATTGTAACGCTCATTTCTTTCACGCAATTACTTATACATTCAGCTAGGGCTTTACTGAGGGAGGCATTCTCGAACTTGAACGACGGCTGCAACATTTCTTTCTCTTTTTCATTTCTTTTTCGTTTCTTTCTTTTATGTTTGGCTAGAACAAGGAGGATTATGCTCACCGGATTGCAATCGTTTTATTGTAAGAATTTCTTCGTTGTATTTCTTGTGATTTAATCGATTAATTCTTGTGATTATTGTTCGATGATTTATTCTATGCTTAGCTAATTTCTTGTTTAGGGCTTAGATATTCGAATCGTTTTCGATCCGTACTTGTTTATTATTAATTCCCTCGTTGATTGAATCGATTTTCATTATATTGAATAATTGATCGCTATTCGATATTCCTAACTAGTAGATGAGATCGATGGATGATTCTACCGCTCGATCACAATTCTCTCAACATTAGATTGACCGGAAATGCATGTCTAATAATTAATCTTGATCGTATAATTTAATCTTTAGGGTTTATCGGATTGACGCGAAAGCTATTGACGTTAGCCCTATGTTGAAGTTAATTATGCGTGATAAATTAATAGAATTAATCTGTAATAAGTCTGGTGAGAAATCGATGAGAAGAATCTAATCACTAACACTTTTCTTTCTTCTTGTTCTTCTTGTTATTTATTTGTTATTTTATTGCTTTGATTAGTTTAGTTCTCGTCATTTCAAATTCTCTGGTTTAGAATGTTTAGGATTGTCTATTTATTTTCTGTGTGAATAATACAAGTGGCATTAGCCCTGTTGAGCCTTCCTTGAGAATACGACTTGGGTCAGCTTGTCGCCCTACATTGACCTCGTTCTCTTGCGAGTCAATTCGAAGGTCTTTTGAGTTGAAACAAAATTTGGCGCCGTTGCCGGGGAAGGTTTTAGGCGAATTGTTCTTGTGTTATTTTATTTTTCGGTGTTTATTTTTGTAATTATTTTTATTTTTATTTTTGTTGTTCTTATTTATCCCCCAGTTGCGCTTGATCGGTTTTGTGTTTTTGTTTGCGCTGTGATTAGCAAAACTGGAGGATTTTATGTGGGATTTCACCTATCTTGAGATAGAGGAAAATCCGAGCTATGATTACACGGAGTGTTCGGGAGCATATAATGGAGAACATGGGTACGGAGCTAACACGTACCAAGATTTTAGTTGGGTTTCCAACCCGTATTTTGGTTGGAATGAAAGTGCCCAGTATCCGAACCATCCACCTCAGAAACCTTCTTTAGAAGAGACTCTCCAATCTTTCATCCAGTCAACCACACAAAGATTTGAATCTGTCGATGCGTCCATTGCACGCATTGAGACTCGCATTGGAGAATTGGTTGACATTGTGGGAAAATTAGTGCTACATAATAGAGAGGAAGAGTTGATTATAGAGGAGGATGGTCTCCAGCATGAGCACGATGCAATGAGTAGTGGAATGGATATCTTGGGGGAAGATGAAGACGAAGTCACAGAGTGGTTTGAGGAGCTGTCTATGGCTACAATAAATACACTCTGTGATGCCATGATTTGTGAAATTTCTAAACCCTTACCTCCAGTTGATCAGTATTTCCATTATATTATTGCTTCAGATACTTTCTTCCGTGTTTCATGGCAGGATTATTTATGTGAAGGAATGGTGAAACCGGCCCACGCTGCCAATTTAAGTGTGGAGGGAGATTCCACACGGGAAAATGGGACAACCTTTGTCCTATTAATTATTTCAGGACCGGCAGACGTGGATGATGAAGATGAGCTAATCCAAGAGATGGAATGGCTCAAGCTTGAAAAAGAATTTGGATAACATTGGCTTAGTCGGGCTGGCGACTTAAAATCTAGCGCTGCGTGGGAGGCAACCCATAATTTTAATTGCTTTATTTTCATTATTTTTGTTATTTTCTGTTTTGTTTAAGTTGTTTTGTTTTGTCTTTTTATTTTGTTTTAGGAGGCCGAGAAACCCCGAATTGAGACGGATCGAGCAAAATGAAAAGAACTACAAGTATCACACAAGCCGATAAATCAGGACAGTCAAGTTCTCTTTCCCTTTCTTATTTTTCTGTGCAATGAGGATATTGCTTTGTTTTAAGTGTGGAGGGGGAATTGTTTATATTGCTTGTGTGGGATGCATGATTTGTGGATTCTGAATTTTTGCTTGTTTTGGCTTATTTGTGAGTCCATCTTGTTGCGCCAAATTTGACTTAATTGAGGTTAATTTTATGCAAGTGAATTATGTGATATTGACTTTACTAGATTGAATTTTTTTTATAATGTCGGATTGATATGCTTTGGGACTTGGTTTTATTGGTTGAATGGTGATATGAGACTTGTTTATGCGAATTAAACTGAGGTGATTTGTCTGACTGAAGTTTGACGGAGTTTTAACATTGTGACTGCTTAGATACTAGTTTCTAAAACAAAAAAAAGTAAAAAATAAAAAAATGTGTTGAGAAAAGAGAAAAATTCTCGAAAGTGAAATTCTGTATGAAAATTCGGTGGAATTTGAATTCTGCTCCTCTTTATTACAAAGTGATAAATGAACATGGGAAACCACGTTAGGGAGTTTGGATTACTCCAAAATTATACCCAACGAATATTGTTCCGAATTCCATTTCAAATTTCACAGTTCTAAGAAAAAAAAAATGAAAAATGAAACTTGTTGGTAAAAGTGGACACATTAGTTAAATCACTTCTAATGGGGAGTCAGGTCTGATCCGATTGATAATTTGTATAGACGGGAAACATATTGCAGTTCAATCCAATGTTTTCTCTTTGTCCTGATGTTTATCTTTTGTACATTATTGAAAAATTCGTCAGTTAGTCAGAATTGCAATAATAAGCTTGCATGAATTTTTCCCCTCTGTTTATTGGTTTGGTGTTTGCTTGAGGACAAGCAAAGGTTTAAGTGTGGAGGGTTTGTTTAGTCGTTATTTGTTTCATTTTTATGTGTTTATTTTATCGTGTTTGAGTGCATGCAATTGTGTTTCCCGTTTATATTTCTCGTATTTTGATTTATTTTGTTTCTTTTCGTTGTTGCATGTGGTGAGCTCAATATCTCGAGTTTTTAGTTAAAAAGTGTTGTAATAGAAGGGAGTTAGCATAGAAGAGGACCAACGAGCGTCGGAACGGGAGCGCACAAGAGCTGAGAAGGCCAGCCACCGCTGGAACATGGAGCGCGCTGGCTGGGCGGTATGCCCACACTTCCCAATGACCGCTGGATTCCCGCGACCGCTGGCTGGGCGGTATACCCACAGTTCCCAGCGACCGCTGGATTCCAGCAACCGCTGGCTGGGCGGTATGCCCATACTGCCCAGCGACCGCTGGATTTCAGCGACCGCTGGAGTTGTCTTCGAATTTCTTGGTCCAGCCGGCACTGGGTTCGAGCGAGCGCTGGACGGATTGTAACGCTCATTTCTTTCACGCAATTACTTATACATTCAGCTAGGGCTTTACTGAGGGAGGCATTCTCGAACTTGAACGACGGCTGCAACATTTCTTTCTCTTTTTCATTTCTTTTTCGTTTCTTTCTTTTGGGTTTGGCTAGAACAAGGAGGATTATGCTCACCGGATTGCAATCGTTTTATTGTAAGAATTTCTTCGTTGTATTTCTTGTGATTTAATCGATTAATTCTTGTGATTATTGTTCGATGATTTATTCTATGCTTAGCTAATTTCTTGTTTAGGGCTTAGATATTCGAATCATTTTCGATCCGTGCTTGTTTATTATTAATTCCCTCGTTGATTGAATCGATTTTCATTATATTGAATAATTGATCGCTATTCGATATTCCTAAGTAGTAGATGAGATCGATGGATGATTCTACCGCTCGATCACAATTCTCTCAACTTTAGATTGACCGGAAACGCATGTCTAATAATTAATCTGGATCGTATAATTTAGTCTTTAGGGTTTATCGGATTGACTCGAAAGCTATTGACGTTAGCCCTATGTTGAAGTTGATTATGCGTGATAAATTAATAGAATTAATCTGTAATAAGTCTGGTGAGAAATCGATGAGAAGAATCTAATCCCTAACACTTTTCTTTCTTCTTGTTCTTCTTGTTATTTATTTGTTAATTTATTGCTTTGATTAGTTTAGTTCTCGTCATTTCAAATTCTCTGGTTTAGAATGTTAAGGATTGTCTATTTATTTTCTGTGTGAATAATACAAGTGGCATTAGCCCTGTTGAGCCTTCCTTGAGAATACGACTTGGGTCAGCTTGTCGCCCGGCAACTGCGCCAAATTTTGTTTCAACTCAAAAGACATTCGAATTGACTCACTTTGTTTCATATCAAAAGACCTTCGAATTGACTCGCAAGAGAACGAGGTCAATGTAAGGCGACAAGCTGGCCCAAGTCGTATTCTCAAGGAAGGCTCAACAGGGCTAATGCCACTTGTATTATTCACACAGAAAATAAATAGACAATCCTAAACATTCTAAACCAGAGAATTTAAAATGACGAGAACTAAACTAATCAAAGCAATAAAATAACAAATAAATAACAAGAAGAAAGAAAAGTGTTAGGGATTAGATTCTTCTCATCGATTTCTCACCAGAATTATTACAGATTAATTCTATTAATTTATCACGCATAATCAACTTCAACATAGGACTAACGTCAATAGCTTTCGCGTCAATCCGATAAACCATAAAGACTAAATTATACGATCCAGATTAATTATTAGACATGTGTTTCCGGTCAATCTAATGTTGAGAGAATTGTGATCGAGCGGTAGAATCATCCATCGATCTCATCTACTACTTAGGAATATCGAATAGCGATCAATTATTCAATATAATGAAAATCGATTCAATCAACGAGGGAATTAATAATAAACAAGCACGGATCGAAAACGATTTGAATATCTAAGCCCTAAACAAGAAATTAGCTAAGCATAGAATAAATCATCGAACAATAATCACAAGAATTAATCGATTAAATCACAAGAAATACAACGAAGAAATTCTTACAATAAAACGATTGCAATCCGGTGAGCGTAATCCTCCTTGTTCTATCCAAACCAAAAAGAAAGAAACGAAAAAGAAATGAAAAAGAGAAAGAAATGGAGAAATGAAAAACGAGAGCTGTTGCCGCTCGTCAAAGAATGAGTGTGTGAGAGTGAGTATTCCCCAAAACCCTAGCTGCTGATTTTGTTTTTAAATATCGCGCAAGAGTAAGCGTTACAAGTTTCTGCCATCCAGCGATCGCTCGAATCAAGCGCCCGCTGGAACTCAGATCTGCGAAGGTGAACCCAGCGCCGGCTGGAGCAATATTTGCGAACTCATCTCCAGCGCTCTCCCACTTCCAGCGGCGGCTCCATTCCAGCGCTCTCTCACTTCCAGCGACGGTGACGTCTGACCTCCCAGCAACAGCACCAGCTCCCAGCGGTGGCTGGGCTCCAGTTTCCAGCAGCGGCCGCAGCAGGTTCCCGCAGCAGCTCCAGCACCGTTCACGTCCAGTTCTACCGCTGCTGCATTCGTCCAAGAGAAGTTGTTCGCTGCAGCTGTGTGTTGTTCGTCTCCTCAGCGGGAGAATTAGTGAGTGCAGCTACTGTTGTTATTCTCCAAAGTATGAGAAAGAGTTGGCTGCTCTCGTCTGTTCTCTCCTCGAGCTGCTGTCCAACAATGATCAAGAAGCTGCTGCTCGTCTCCTGCTACTGTTCAGAGCTGCTGCTGCTGTGGTCGAGCTGCTGCTGTCCAGCGTGAGTTGCTCGTGTACTGCTGTTCTTCACATGTAGCTGTCGTTCTAGAGATGCTGTCCAAGAGCTGCTGTACCAGCCTCCCCGTTGCTGCTGTGCGTGGAGTTGTTGTGTTCGAGCTTAACGTCTCCCCTTCCATCACTTTTCATCCAAAAACTCGACAACCTACACTAACCACATGAAAAACTAAAAAGAATAAAACAAAGCCAAAATACGAGTAAAATACACGGGAAACATAAATGCAAGCACAAAAATACGACGAACTAAACCCCTAAAAACGACACAAATAATGACTAAACAAACCCTCCACACTTAAACCTTTGCTTGTCCTCAAGCAAACACCAAACCGACAAAACAAAGGAGATAAATTCATGCAAGCTTATTATTGTAATTCAAACTAACTGGCGAATTTTTCAACAATGTACAAAAGTTAAACATCATGACAAACATAAAAAATTGAATTGAAATGCATGATGTTTCCCGTCTATCCAAATTATCAATCGGATCAGACCTGACTCTCCATTAGAAGTGATTTAACTAATGTGACCGCTTTTACCAACAAGTTTCATTTTTTTATTTTTTTTTAGAACTGTGAAATTTGAAATGGAATTCTGAACAATATTCGTTAGGTATAATTTTGGAGAAATCCAAACTCCCTAACGTGGTTTTCCATGCTCATTTATCACTTTGTAATAAAGAGGAGCAGAATTCAAATTCCACCGATTTTCACACAGAAGTTCACTTTCGAGAATTTTTCTCTTTTCTCACATTTTTTTTTGTTTTTTTTTTTAGAAACGAGTATCTATACAGTCACAATGTTAAAACACCCTCAAACTTCAGTCAGACAAATCACCTCAATTTAATTCTCATAAACAAGTCTCATATCATAATTCAACCAATAAAACCAAGTCCCAAAGCATATCAATCCGACATTATTAAAAATTCAATCCAGTAAAGTCAAAATCACATAATTCAATTGCATAAAATTTAGCCTCAGTTAAGTCAAATTTGGGCAGAAAGATGGACTCACAAATAAGCTAAAACAAGCAAAAAACATCAAAATCCACAAAAACATGCATCCCACACAAGCAATATATACATTTCCCCTCCACACTTAAAACAAAGCAATGTCCTCATTGCACAGAAAACAAGAAAGGAAAAGAACTTGACTGCCCTGATTTATCGGCTTGTGTGGTACTTGTAGTTCTTTACATTTTACTTGATCCGCCTCAATTCAGGGTTTGTCGGCCTCCTAAAATAAAACAGAAAAGAACAAAACAAAACACTTAAACAAAACCGAAAATAACAAAAATAATAAAAATAAAGCAATTAAAATCGTGGGTTGCCTCCCACGCAGCGCTAGGTTTTAAGTCACCAGCCCGACTAAGCCAATGTTATCCAAATTCCTTCAAGCTTAAGCTATTCCATCGTTTGGATTAGCTCATCTTCATCATCCACGTCTGCCGGTCCTGAAATAATTAATAGGACAAAGGTTGTCCTATTTTCCCATGTGGAATCTCCCTCCACACTTAAATTGGCAGCGTGGGCCGGTTTCACCTCTCCTCCACATATGTAATCCTGCCTTGAAACATGAAAGAAAGTATCCCAAGCAATAATATAATGGAAATACTGATCAACTGGAGGTAAGGGTTTAGAAATTTCACAAATCATGGCATCACAGAGTGTATTTATTGTAGCCATAGACAGCTCCTCAAACCACTCTGTGACTTCCTCTTCATCTTCCTCCAAGATATCCATTCCACTACTCATTGCATCGTGCTCATGCTCATAATCGTCCTCCTCTGTAATTTGCTCTTCCTCGGTATTATGTTGCACGAGGTTGCCCACAATGTCAACCAACTCTCCAACACGAGTTTCAATGCGCGCAATGGACACATCAATAGACTCAAATCTTTGTGTGGTCGACTGGATGAAAGATTGGAGCGTATCTTCTAAAGAAGATTCTTGAGGTGGATGTTGTAGTGAATTCGTATACTGGGCACTTTCATTCCAACCAAAATACGGGTTGGAAATCCAACCAAAATCTTGGCATGTGTTAGCTCCGTGCCCATATTCTCCACTATACGCTACCGAACCCTCCGTGTAATCATAGCTCAGATGTCTCTCTATCTCAGGATAGGTGAAATCCCACATATCATCCTCCAGTTTTGCTAATCACTGCGCAAACAAAAACACAAAATCGATCAACCGCACCTGGGGGAGAAATATGAATAACAAAAATAAAATAAAAATAATTACAAAAATAAATACGGAAAATAAAATAATACAAGAAAACAATTCGCCTAAAGCCTTCCCCGGCAATGGCGCCAAATTTTGTTTCAACTCAAAACACCTTCGAATTGACTCACAAGAGAACGAGGTCAATGTAGGGCGACAAGCTGACCCAAGTCGTATTCTCAAGGAATGCTCAACAGGGCTAATGCCACTCGTATTATTTACACAAAACAGAAAATAATCCTAAACATTCTAAACCAAGGAATTCGAGATAACAAGAACGAAACTAATAAAAGCAATAAAATAACAAATAAATAACAAGAAAAATAAGAAGAAAGAAAAGTAGAAAGAAAAGTGTTAGGGATTAGATTCTTCTCATCGATTTCTCACTAAACTTATTACAGATTAATTCTATTAATTTATCACGCATAATCAACTTCAACATAGGGTTAACATCAATAGCTTTCGCGTCAATCCGATAAACCCTGAAGACTAAATTATACGATCTAGATTAATTATTAGACATGCATTTCCGGTCAATCTAATGTTGAGAGAACCATAATCGAGCAGTAGAATCATCCATCGATCTCATCCACTACTTATAAATATCGAATAGTGATCAATTATCCAATATAATGAAAATCAATTCAATCAACGGCAATTAATAATAGAACAAGCACGGATCGAAAACGATTTGAATATCTAAACCCTAAACAAGAAATTAGCTAAGCATAGAATAATTCATCGAATAATAATCATAAGAATTCACCGATTAAATTAGAAGAAATACAACGAAGAAATTCTTACAATAAAACGGGTGTGATTCTTGAATAATAATCCTCCTTGTTCTAGCCAAGCCAAAAAGAAAGAAATGAAAAAGAAATGAAACGGAGAAATGAAAAACGAGAGCTGCTGCCGCTCGTCAAAGAATGAGTGTGTGAGAGTGAGTATTCCCCAAAACCCTAGCTGCTGATTTTGTTTTAAAATATCGCGCAAGAGTAAGCGTTACAAGTTTCTGCCGTCCAGCGATCGCTCGAATCAAGCGCCCGCTGGAACTCAGATCTGCAAAGGTGAACCCAGCGCCGGCTGGAGCAAGATATGCGAACTCATCTCCAGCGCTCTCCCACTTCCAGCGGCAGCTCCATTCCAGCGCTCTCCCACTTCCAGCGGCGGCGACGTCTGACCTCCCTGCAACAGCACTAGCTCCCTCCCAGCGGTGGCTGGGCTCCAGTTTCCAGCAGCGGCCGCAGCAACTCCAGCGCCGTTCACGTCCAGTTCTACCGCTGCTACATTCGTCCAAGAGAAGTTGTTCGCTGCAGCTGTGTGTTGTTCGTCTCCTTAGCAGGACAATTAGTGAGTGCAGCTGCTGTTGTTATTCTCCAAAGTATGAGAAAGAGCTGGCTGCTCTCGTCTGTTCTCTCCTCGAGCTGCTGTCCAACAATGATCAAGAAGCTGCTGCCCGTCTCCAGCTACTGTTCAGAGTTACTGTTGCTGTGGTCGAGCTGCTGCTGTCCAGCGTGAGTTACTCGTGTGCTGCTGTTCTTCACATATTGTTGTCGTTCTAGAGATGCTGTCCAAGAGCTAAACAGAGGGGAAAAATTCATGCAAGCTTATTATTGCAATTCTGACTAACTGACGAATTTTTCAATAATGTACAAAAGATAAACATCAGGACAAAGAGAAAAAATTGGATTGAACTGCAATATGTTTCCCGTCTATACAAATTATCAATCGGATCAGACCTGACTCCCCATTAGAAGTGATTTAACTAATGTGACCACTTTTACCAACAAGTTTCATTTTTCATTTTTTTTTTCTTAGAACTGTGAAATTTGAAATGGAATTCTGAACAATATTCGTTAGGTATAATTTTGGAGAAATCCAAACTCCCTAACGTGGTTTCCCATGCTCATTTATCACTTTGTAATAAAGAGGAGCAGAATTCAAATTCCACCGAATTTTCATACAGAATTTCACTTTCGAGAATTTTTCTCTTTTCTCAACACATTTTTTTATTTTTTACTTTTTTTTGTTTTAGAAACTAGTATCTAAGCAGTCACAATGTTAAAACTCCGTCAAACTTCAGTCAGACAAATCACCTCAGTTTAATTCGCATAAACAAGTCTCATATCACCATTCAACCAATAAAACCAAGTCCCAAAGCATATCAATCCGACATTATAAAAAAATTCAATCCAGTAAAGTCAATATCACATAATTCACTTGCATAAAATTAACCTCATTTAAGTCAAATTTGGCGCAACAAGATGGACTCACAAATAAGCTAAAACTAGCAAAAATTCAGAATCCACAAATCATGCATCCCACACAAGCAATATAAACAATTCCCCCTCCACACTTAAAACAAAGCAATGTCCTCATTGCACAGAAAAATAAGAATGGGAAAGAGAACTTGACTGCCCTGATTTATCGGCTTGTGTGATACTTGTAGTTCTTTTCATTTTGCTCGATCCGCCTCAATTCGGGGTTTGTCGGCCTCCTAAAACAAAATAGAAAAGACAAAACAAAACAACTTAAACAAAACAGAAAATAACAAAAATATTGAAAATAAAGCAATTAAAATTATGGGTTGCCTCCCACGCAGCGTTAGGTTTTAAGTCGCCAGCCCGACTAAGCCAATGTTATCCAAATTCCTTTTCAAGCTTGAGCCATTCCATCTCTTGGATTAGCTCATCTTCATCATCCACGTCTGCCGGTCCTGAAATAATTAATAGGACAAAGATTGTCCCATTTTCCCGTGTGGAATCTCCCTCCACACTTAAATTGGCAGCGTGGGCCGGTTTCACCATTCCTTCACATAAATAATCCTACCATGAAACACGAAAGAAAGTATCTGAAGCAATAACATAATGGAAATACTGATCAACTGGAGGTAAGGGTTTAGAAATTTCACAAATCATGGCATCACAGAGTGTATTTATTGTAGCCATAGACAGCTCCTCAAACCACTCTGTGATTTCCTCTTCATCTTCCTCCAAGATATCCATTCCACTACTCATTGCATCGTGCTCATGCTGGAGACCATCCTCCTCTATAATCAACTCTTCCTCTCTATTATGTAGCACTAATTTGCCCACAATGTCAACCAATTCTCCAACGCGAGTCTCAATGCGTGCAATGGACGCATTGACAGATTCAAATCTTTGTGTGGTTGACTGGATGAAAGAATGGAGAGTCTCTTCTAAAGAAGGTTTCTGAGGTGGATGGTTCGTATACAGGGCACTTTCATTCCAACAAAAATACGGGTTGGAAACCCAACTAAAATCTAGGTACGTGTTAGCTCTGTACCCATGTTCTCCACTATATGCTCCCGAACACTCCGTGTAATCATAGCTCGGATTTTCCTCTATCTCAAGATAGGTGAAATCCCACATAAAATCCTCCAGTTTTGCTAATCATTGCGCAAACAAAAATACAAAACCGATCAAGCGCACCTGGGGGATAAATAAGAACAACAAAAATAAAAATAAAAATAATTACAAAAATAAACACCGAAAAAGAAAATAACACAAGAACAATTCGCCTAAAGCCTTCCCCGGCAACGGCGCCAAATTTTGTTTCAACTCAAAAGACCTTCGAATTGACTCGCAAGAGAACGAGGTCAATGTAGGGCGACAAGCTGACCCAAGTCGTATTCTCAAGGAAGGCTCAACAGGGCTAATGCCACTTGTATTATTCACACAGAAAATAAATAAACAATCCTAAATATTCTAAACCAAAGGATTTGAAATGACGAGAACTAAACTAATCAAAGCAATAAAATAACAACTAAATAACAAGAAGAACAAGATGAAAGAAAAGTGTTAGGGAGTAGATTCTTCTCATCGATTTCTCACCAGACTTATTACAGATTAATTCTATTAATTTATCACGCATAATCAACTTCAACATATGGCTAACGTCAATAGCTTTCGCGTCAATCCGATAAACCATTAAGACTAAATTATACGATCCAGATTAATTATTAGACATGCGTTTCCGGTCAATCTAATGTTGAGAGAATTGTGATCGAGCGGTAGAATCATCCATCGATCTCATCTACTACTTAGGAATATCGAATAGCGATCAATTATTCAATATAATGAAAATCGATTCAATCAACGAGGGAATTAATAATAAACAAGCACGGATCAAAAATGATTCGAATATCTAAGCCCTAAACAAGAAATTAGCTTAGCATAGAATAAATCATCGAACAATACTCACAAGAATTAATCGATTAAATCACAAGAAATACAACGAAGAAATTCTTACAATAAAACGATTGCTATCCGGTGAGCATAATCCTTCTTGTTCTAGCCAAACCAAAAAGAAAGAAACGAAAAAGAAATGAAAAAGAGAAAGAAATGTTGCAGCCGTCGATCAAGTTCGAGAATGCCTCCCTCAGTAAAGCCCTAGCTGAATGTATAAGTAATTGCGTGAAAGAAATGAGCGTTACAATCCGTCCAGCGCTCGCTCGAACCCAGCGCCGGCTGGACCAAGAAATGCGAAGACAACTCCAGCGGTCGCTGAAATCCAGTGGTCGCTGGGCAGTATGGGTATACCGCCCAGCCAGCGGTTGCTGGAATCCAGCGGTCGCTGGGAAGTGTGGGCATACCGCCCAGCCAGCGGTCGCTGGGAAGTGTGGGCATACCGCCCAGCCAGCGGATGCTGGAATCCAGCGGTCGCTGGGAAGTGTGGGCATACCGCCCAGCCAGCGCGCTCCATGTTCCAGCAGTGGCTGGCCTTCTCAGCTCTTGTGCGCTCCCGTTCCGACGCTCGTTGGTCCTCTTCTATGCTAACTCCCTTCTATTGCAACACTTTTTAACTAAAAACTCGAGATATTGAGCTCACCACATGCAACATCGAAAAGAAATAAAATAAATCAAAATACGAGAAATATAAACGGGAAACACAATTGCATGCACGCAAACACGATAAAATAAACACATAAAAATGAAACAAATAACGACTAAACAACAATCACATCCTTCTTTTCCATGTGATCTCTGATGAAATGATGGCGTACGTCCACATGCTTGCATCTTGTGTGAAGTACTGGATTCTCTGAAATAGCAATCGCACTTGAGCTATCACAGAAAATTGGAACTTGTCCAGTTTTCACTTCATAGTCATCCAGCTGATGTTTCAGCTAGAGAATATAGGAAGCTGGAACGGATGATCTTCAACCGGTACAGGTTGAGAACTGATGAACAGCTTGAAGAAGAAAGACAGGAGAATCAGCAGCAGAGGAAGCTCAGTTGAAGACCCAGCCAACTGGGAATTGTTGTATTTTAAATTTCTATTGTGAATTGGTAAAATATCCTTTTATTAATGAAATATTCGTTTTTGCTCTCAAGCTCATCCTGATGACAATAACTCTTTGTCCAGGCACTGAACTCTGAATTTGATTTACCTGCTGTGTAAGTTTAAACTTTTGAAAACCCGTTTCTTGTTAAGGGGGAAGTAAATTGTTTTTCTCAGTTAGGTTTTGGCATCATCAAAAAGGGGGAAATTGTTGGGAAAATTAATAGAGTTTTGATTGGATACCAAAACCCAGCTGACCCCAACCGAGTAGATGATTGCACAAACCTAAGCGTTTTTCAGCTCATCTGTTTGAGCGTATAGAGTTTCTTAGTTTACAGGTAGAATCGCTGAAGACAGATGAAGACAGCAGAAGACACAGCTAAGCAGACAGCTTAAGAACTCAGCAGAGCAGACTCAGCAGAGCAAGACCAAGCAGAGTCAAAGATCATGCAGTATCAAGACAGCTCAGTGACGGAAACCCAGCTCAGTGTCAAAGACCCAGCTCAGTGTAAAAGACCCAGCTTAGTGTCTATGACACAGCTCAGGTCTAAAACACAGCTCAGGTCAGTGACACAGCTCAGGTTGAAGACAAAGTTCAGGTTGATGATACAGCACAGGTTTAAGATACAGCTCAGAGTCAAGACACAGTAGAGTCCAAAACGATGAAGATACAGCAGAGACGCTTAGCAGCTCGAAGACAAAGACCTTCTCCAAGACAAGATCCCGATGTCAAAAGATCTTGTCTGACAAGAGAAGAACTAGCCTCTGCAGATGCAGACCTACTTCGTAGGTAAAGGCCAGAAGTCAACAAGAGTAGGTAAGATTCAAACGGCTCTCTTCCAACGGCTAGTTTGGATCTCCACCTATATATATCTCTCCTCCTCCATTGAAGAAATAGGACTGGTGAAGAAATAGACGACTGAAGCAATAAAAGAGCAAAACAAAAAAATGAACAACAATCTTCAAAGCCATATCTTTCAAGAACACCCAGCCAGTCAGCTGTGTTCTTAGTTGTTCACACATTCAGTCTTAGGCAGAATAGATCAGAATATAAACATCTTAAGCCTAGATTGAACGAGTTCATCATACTCCTTGTTCTTCATTGTAAGAACTCGTTCACAGTTGGAAAACCCATACCCAAACCCAAACCCAGAAAGATTAGGTAAAGGTACGCTTGCTCGAAGCGTGTAATTCGAGTGGATAGGTTCTTCGATGCCGGAGCGAAGGTGTAGGCTTGACAGTGCCAGCAAACTGTTGGAACACAGCTCGGGTTAGAGTTGTGAAGTTGCTTGGTACTTGAAAACCAAGTGGTAGTGAATTACCAGTGAACCTGGTCGTGGACCTAGGAGGTGTTACTCCGAACCACGTTAAAATTGCTTTGTTCTTTTCTGTTCTGTTTATGCATTTTGCTAACCCCTCATGAGCATTATTTCAAGCTGCATAAACTGACTAACTGAAAAGTGAAACCGAGCTTTGCAATATAAATTGAAGCAACAGACGGACTTTCCAAATCCACCACATTCTGCACACACACACAGCCAGCTGTGTCGATCAAGCTGCCATCCAGCTGGATCGAACACAACCAGCTCTCTGAAAAGAGTTTTAACTTGGAAAAGTTTTAAAACCTTGGTGTATTCACCCCCCCTCTCTACACCAAGGTATCCGTCTTTGGACCAACACACACAAAAGTTGGGATGATTTTCAAACATAAACTTTGAAAAATTTACTATTATTAGTTACACATAAAAAAAATGCAAGTTTATATTTAGATTTTTTTAATAATTATTAGTATTAATTAGTAATTACGTATATGTATTCTTGTATACAACAAATCAACCAATATATATTTCTACTGATAAATCCTTATTTATTTACTCTAAGTACTTACACTTCAACTACATATAAATAGATTAGTTATATATTGATCAAATCAGTCAATCAACATCGTTTACACAATTAGCTCCAATTAGTCAATCAACATCATTTACTTATTTAGCTCCAATTAGTGAAATTAATTTATGCAAAATAAAATGTTCAAGTACATTAAATGCATAGCTCCAAATAGGTATATGGTTCAAATTCCATCATCTCTGTTACTCAACTCAAAACAAAGACTATAGAATGTGTATATACCAACACACATATTAAATTGTATGTTATATATATATATAGAGAGAGAGAGAGAGAGATTAATTAGTTAAATTTTGATTCAACTACTCAAATTCAAATTATTAGTCTTTTAGCATCAAATTTAATTTATTTTATTTTTTATGAATAAATTAATTTATTAATGACTATTTTTATATATATATTGTTTATAGTCAAATATTAATTCAATTAATCAATTAGCAACAATTGATCAATCTAGTTAATTTATGAGTAACGTAATTACTTAATGAATTTTAATATATGTATTCAATTCACATTTCAATTGTCAACATGATTGAATCAAACTTAATTGTAAATGGAACACTCCTTTAGAAATTAATAGATTTTGTACAACTTAATCAGTGCAAATAAAATAAATGGGCGAAATAATAGTAATCTTCATTGATAACATAATTAATTATTAAAACATTATCCTCGTATGTGGCTAAAATAAATTATTTGTTGTTGTCCACATATTAATGATAGATTTTTTTTTTACTCTCCATGACGTTAAGAACAAATTTCGCAACTCTATGCTTTTCATCACAAAATCAATAATACACCAAATATCGACATAAGCATATACATATTCTGAATCAATCCACATAAATCGATTAATGAATTAACAATATAACAACAACTTAATTATAATTAATCCCATAATATTCTGATTATAATTACAATTAAACCTAATCACGGATCTTTTGCGACTAAAAATGATCAATTAAACTGACAAATTAATGATAAAGAAATCAAAGAACCGGGATAAAAGAACGGCCAAAAAAAAATATCACATAAATTTTATAGTATATATTTGAGAGTGAACATTGGACAATGATCTAAAACTACAAATATATTGAGCACATCGTGGCTCCTTCTCAAATCTTCACTGGCCTTGCGATCTTCAAATCGAAGAAACTGCTACAGGATGAAACAAATAAAAAGTAGAAATTATATCTGATACAGGGGTTTGCACCAAGCATTCTTTAGCAATTTCGTCTTCGAGCCTATTTGAAATTTAATGAAGAAACCAATTCTAAAATAAAACAAAGCTATTACGTTAATGCGGTGAGATAACTTTTTTCTTATCAATCGTGCTTCCTTTAGTCGGGAAAGCATGAGGACGAAGAATGTGTTGTGGATGAAATTGCTTGTAGAATTTTAGTATTTATAAGAGAAAAATAGTATGAGAAATGGAAAGTTTATTATTAAAATTAATATTTTGTCATAAATTATGCCTTTGTAACATCCGACATTAAATAATTGATTGGTAAATAATAATGAATAATTAGGATATAGCATTAATAAGAATTATTTCCATAAATGAAATATTGCAAAAAACAAAAAAAACAAAAAAAAACTAAAAATTGAATGTTACTATAAATAGCAGCCCGGGCTTGCTATTATAGTTTATAAAGATTGTTAAGGGTTATAGGGATAAAATAGTACAATTAATATTGTCGCAGCCCGAACCCCGATATCAGATGTCAAGGCCGGTAGGTCCCACGACTTACACAATTTATGATTAACAAAGGAATTTATGATAGCAACCCGGCTATCGTTCAAAAGAATAACCATACTCAACAATTCATCATTTTAGAATAATATGACATATATGACTCGAGACGATCAACTGAATTCAATATGACATACATATCAATAAACATAACTCAAATCACTCGGAATCAAAAGACCTGATCAACCAAATAACCGACAATTGATCAAGAAGATGACAAGATGACTTGAGGATCAAGAAAACAAGATAAAGAAAAATGTTTCAAGTTCGACAAAGCTTCTCAACACAACTAACAACTTATGTACATATGATTCACTGGTTGAGTTTCAAAAGAACTTGACAAAAGAGTTCTACTTTAGAATTCAAACGTTATAAAAACATCAATTTCATTTTCTTGCAGCGGAAAACATGAGAATATATGTATGAAGACATATATTCTAGGTCAACTTCTCAAAAACGACTTTCTTTACATAAACCACGTTTAACAACAACAATAGTTCATCCAGTACTCATCATCTTCATCCCTGCTAACCTGCACGTTTTAGAAATAACATGCAGGGCTGAGTACTACGTACTCAGTGAACACATGCCGAAAACAATTGAAAACTTTGTTGAATACAGCTATATATGAAAACTTGTCAGAAAACATAATACGAGGATTTTCTGAAAACAACTCGTAAAATGCTAAAAATACTTTCTTTTCAAAACTCATTTGTCTGCAGACAATTATAACAGTATGAACCATATCTACAAATAAATAATGGTGATGAGAAAGAGGCCTCTTTCTCAATCACTTGTAACCGGCATATCGAGGAAAGGCTCACGATTATGAATAATCGGCCTATCAAAGAAATGCGCACGATTACCAATGTGTACACAGATTTCACCTTGCGTGAAACCGAATTCGTCTTTCTGAAGTAGATGGTAACATACTTAAACGTTTTTAAAATCATTTGGCAAGTATCAAAACTTTGTAAAACATACGATATCATGCTTTTCACATATTTTAGTTTAGAAAGCCCACCTGATAAACTTAAACTTTACTTTAAACTTTAGCGCTTGGTCGCTCCCTTTACTTTACGTTTCCGCTCCCGCTTCCACTAGCTCCTTTAAATCGAAATGAAATAACGATTTTAAAATGAGAACTTCTATCGAATAACGACTTCGATAATCTTAACGTAATTCGATTCGAATTTCTATACCGAAACTCGACTAACCTCGCAAATTTCTATCTTAACTTCTTAAACTCTCTTAATCTATCTTAATTCCTCATTAAACATCAAACATCAATCAAATCTCATTTATAAATTACTATTCATCATAGTCGACTAAATCAATTTCAATCCGTCTAACGGATTCAGAAAATTCTCAAATTAATTCCACATATTTATTTTGTCACAACAAACATAATTATACTTTAAATACACACATTAACTCAATTAAACATATAACTCCCAAATCGGGAAAATCAACCAAAAATAGAAAATCTTTATTACTTTGAATTAAATTTCCAGAAAATCATATAACACTTAATTTTTATTAAGAAGTTCATAATGCAATTAATTTCTTAATTAAAATTTAATTAATATCTTATTTATTTATTTTATATTTTCGGTTATATTAAAATTAATATTTCTTTAATTATCTTCTCTTCTTTTTAATTTCTAATATACTTAATTATTATCTAAAGCTCATTTCTTCATTTAATTTCATTTAATTAAGTATTAATCTTCCAATCCTAATTTAAGAACCCTAATTCAATTTTTCTAGGGTTTCTAGGGTTAATCATGCTCAAATTTGATTATCTATTGATTAAACTTATCTCATTAACATCATATAACATCACATTACCCATCAAAATCATCATATCTTATAATCACATCAAGCCCTAATTTTTATATCTCATTTTAATCTATAGTTTGACAAAATGAATTTGGTTGGAAATTTATACTTGCTTCCAACATAAAACATTCTTAAAACAACCATCTAAACTCATTTATATCATCAATTTATTCATATAATTCATGCATCAATTATTTCATCATTTTCCATTTTTTTCGAAAATTACCAATTATGAACTAGGGTTTCTCATGCTTAAATCTAATTACATATTTGATCTTCTAAGCATATTTTAAGCATAATTCATGTAGATTAAAACATCATTCAACCACTTCTTCATTTCTTCTTCAAAAATTTCGATGCATATATATATATATATATATATATATATGTATATATATATCTAGGGTTTCTTATGCATTTTCTTAAGCTATTAATTGATCATCTAACATCATATAAACAACATATAAACATCATACCAATAGAACTAGGGTTAGGGTTCTTCATGCTTGATTGAATCACACAATTCATCATCTAATCATGATATAAACATCATACTATTAAATCAAGATCATCCAACCATTTCTCAAATCATTCCCAAATTTTCGATCATATATATATATATATATATATATATATGGATGTTTTTAGCTTGAATCAAGAGAAAAGAATTTGGGTTAACATATTTACCTAACCTTTCTTGATTAATGGAAGATGAAACTAAGCTTGATCTTGATCTTAAAGACTTAGAATAATAACCAAAAATGGAGTGTGTGTGAGTGTGTGTGTTTGATCGAGAGAGAGATTGTGTTGTGTGTGCGTGAATTAGAAGAGAGATGAGAGAAATGAGAGTAATCTAATATAGAAGTTTTAGCCTAGGTTTAGATGCATAGGTTAGCTATTTTAAAATTGAAACTTAATTACTAAGTTTAGGTTTAATCATTTAATTAATTATTAATTCAATTAATTAATAACTAATTAATCTTCTAATAACTCTCTAATTTCTCAACACAGTAATTAAGATTAAGGTTTCACGAACCTTAGATAAAAATTTCACAGAAAGAATCGGAGATTCGAAGCATTTTCAAATCAACCGAAACTAAATTTTTAAGTGATAAATTACGTAAAAATTTCACGTAATTAAATTAAATTCTTCTTTTAGTCAATTAATGACTAAACATTTATCATCTATTGATAAATGTAAAAACTTCTTCGTTTCGGATTATCCGAGACGATAAAAATTAATTAAAACTCATTTTTTTCTGGTAGAATATATCTGCCGGGTAAAATTTTCGGAAAGAAAATCTTTATTTTACTAAAATTCTTGTCTTTCTCAGAAGATTAATTATTTTAATTACTTAAGAATAACGTGCTTAGGATCAAACATATATCTCTGTAACTGAGATACATGGAACACGTTATGAGAACTTCCAAAACTTGGCGGTAAGGCTAACTTATACGCTACTTGACCTATTCTTTCCAGAATTTCATATGGTCCTATATAGCGAGGCTTAAGCTTTCCTTTAACACCAAACCGATGAATTCCTCTTGAAGGCGAAACTTTCAAGAAAACTTTATCACCCACATTGAATTCTAATTCTGATCTTCTGACGTCAACATGAGACTTCTGACGGTCTTGTGCTTCTTTAATTCTTTGTTTAATTTGACGCACAATTTTTATCATCTCTTCCACTGAATCGGGCCCTAATATTTTCCTCTCGCCCACATCATCCCAATGGAGTGGAGATCTACACTTCCTTCAATAAAGAGCTTCGTAGGGCGCCATGCCAATCGTCATTTGATAACTGTTGTTGTAAGCAAATTCAACAAGAGGTAAAATTTGCTCTCATTGACTTCCTCGATCTAAAACAACAGTTCTCAACATATCCTCCAAGATCTGAATGGTTCTTTCTGATTGACCATCCGTCTGAGGATGAAAAGCCGTACTGAAATTCAATTTGGTACCTAATTCTTCTTGCATACTTCTCCAAAAATGAGAAGTAAATTTTGAATCTCGATCCGAAGTGATCGACTTAGGTACTCCGTGCAATCGCACAATTTCTCGTACGTACAGCTGAGCTAACTTATCTGCGCCATAAGTTATGGGAATAGGTATAAAGTGTGCAGATTTTGTTAATCTATCCACTATTACCCATATTGTTGTATTTCCAATTACAAAATCCATGGTAATTTTATCCCATTTTCACTCTGGAATATCTAAAGGTTGTAGCTTCCCATATGGTCTCTGATGCAATGCCTTTACTTGCTGACAGGCTAAACATCTTTGCACAAAAGAAGCTATGTCTCTTTTCATTCCTTCCCACCAAAATGTTTGTTTCAAATCTTGATACATTTTGGTGCCTTCAGGGTGAGCTGAATAAGGAGTTTCATGTGCTTCGCTCATGATCTCATTCCTTAATTCTTCATCATTTGGCATACAAATTCTTCCTCTAAATAGGAGAATATTATCTCCTGCCTCCTTAAAATTTTCATCTTTCTCTTGACGAATTTTCATTCGTAACTTTTCCAATTTCTCATCTTTTCTTTGAGCATTGGAAATTCTCAACCTTAAGTCTGGAATTATTTCCATGGCTGCAATCATTTGCTCAACAGATTGCGGAGGTAGAAGTACTTCTAATCTCATATCTCCGAAACTCTTAATGAGTTCTTTCTCTCGAGTTAGAAGAAATCCTAGTTCCGATTTCCCTTTTCTGCTTAACGCGTCAGCGACTACATTTGCTTTTCCTAGGTGATAGGAAATTTTACAATCGTAGTCTTTAACTAACTCGAGCCATCTTCTTTGTCTCATATTTAATTCTTTCTGCTCAAAGAAATATTTGAGACTCTTGTGATCTGTGAAGATTTCACATTTCGTTCCATAAAGATGGTGTCTCCAGATTTTCAAAGCATGTACTACTGCTGCTAGTTCCAAATCATGAGTTGGATAGTTTACCTCGTGAGGTCTAAGCTGTCTAGAAGCATATGCAATAACTCTTCCTTCTTGCATCAGGACACAACCTAGTCCATTCTTGGATGCATCTGTGTAAACAGCATAATCTTTATTCGAATCTGGAACTGATAGCACTGGGGCAGTGGTCAATCTCCTTTTAAGTTCTTGGAAACTTTCTTCACATTCTTCTGACCACTTGAACTTTGATTCTTTCTTTAGGAGATGGGTCATTGGCTTAGCTATCTTGGAGAATCCTTCGATAAATCTCCGATAATAGCCTGCTAAACCTAAGAAACTCCTAATTTCATGTGGTGTGGTTGGAACTTTCCATTCCTGAACTGCTTGTACTTTTGAAGGATCAACTTTGATTCCTTCAGAAGAAACAACATGTCCAAGGAATTGTACTTCCTTCAACCAAAATTCACATTTACTAAATTTGGCATACAATCTTTCGGTTCTCAACCTTTCCAAAACAATTCGAAGATGTTCCTCGTGTTCTAATTCATTCTTTGAATACACGAGAATATCATCAATGAAAACTACGACAAACTTGTCCAAGAATTCATGGAATACTCGATTCATGAGATCCATAAATACTGCTGGAGCATTTGTTACACCAAATGACATTACTACAAACTCGTAGTGGCCATATCTTGTTCTGAAAGCCGTTTTGGAAATATCTTCTTGCTTAACCTTCAATTGGTGATAACCAGATTTTAGATCAATCTTTGAGAATACACTTGCTCCCTTGAGCTGATCAAATAGATCATCTATTCTCGGCAAAGGATATCTATTTTTCAAGGTTAATTTGTTTAATTCTCGGTAGTCGATGCACATCCTCAAACTACCATCCTTCTTTTTGACAAACAGAATTGGGGCTCCCCACGGAGAAACACTAGGTCTAATGAAACCTAGGTCAAGCAACTCTTGTAGTTGAATCTTCAATTCTTGCAATTCCTTTGGAGCCATTCTGTATGGTGCCTTGGAAATAGGAGCTGATCCTGGTTCAAGATCTATCGTGAACTCCACTTGCCTATCTGGTGGTAATCCTGGAAAAACTTCTGGAAATACGTCTTGGAATTCCTTTACTACATCTACATCTTCGATGCTGCTCTCTTTATCTTCATTTTTGTTGAGATAGATAAGATATGCTTTCACATCTTTCTTTTTCAACACTCTTCTTGCATGAACCGCCGAGATAATCGGCGATCTCTTACAACTTCTTTCTATTCTGAAAAATAGAGTTGGTTCCTGACCAGGCATATGAAATGAAATCTGCCTTTGCTTGCATTGAATGCTTGCAAAATTCTCGGTCAACCAATCCATTCCCAAAATAATATCTACATCCCACATTTTAATTAAGTTCAGGGTTTTAGCTAACATCTTGAAAGATCCTAATTCAAACTCTATATTAGGACAGATGCGAGTAACTGAGGTAGATTTACCTAACGGTATAGTTACTCTCAAGTCTTGACTAGCACGTTCTACTTTAAGACCAAGATTATCTACGCATGCATCTGATATAAATGAATGCGATGCACCAGTATCAAATAGAATTATAATAGGTACGTCATTTAATTGACCCATACGTGTCAAATTTCCTTGATCTTTGTCGAACGGCTTTTGATCAAGAGCAAAAACCCTTTGATATCGCTGCTGGGGTTCCATTCTCAGTTGCTGGGGTTGCTTTTGCTTTTGCTGGAATCGCGGCCCTTGGCGATTCCGTTGCTGTTGCCGTTGCTGAGGAACAACTTCTATTGCCTTCAGTCTTTGAGGCGGGTTCTGACTTGGTCTACTTCCTCCTGCTCCTTGCAGTTTAGTTGGGCACTGATACGAATAATGACCAACTTGACCACAAGTATAGCAGCTATTACTTCCAGCCTTGCATATCCCTTGATGTATCTTGCCACACTTGGAACATGGAGACATTCCTTGATAAGTTTGAGACGAACTGCCTTGATTGACGAAAGGTTGCTTGAATCGTCCTTGATTAAATTGCTGCGGTTGCTGACATTGTTGGCCTTGCCGTCCTTGCCAGGGCTTCTTACTAAATTGACTTCCAAAATTCCATTTTCATTTCTGACTCTGGTTAGACGACTGCGGATTTGCCACTGTCACTGGGGTTTGGACTTGCGTGGCTGCTGAAGTCTGAGAAGACTTATCTGGCTGCATAGCTAATTCCATATCCAGTGCTCTATTTAAAGTCTCGGCATATGACAATGCACTTTGACTGGCCAGAACGATTCTTATTTCTTGTCGAAGACCTGCTCGGAAAAGTTCAGCCATCTTCTCGTCTGTGTCCACTTTATCTTGAGCAAAACGTGCCAAATCACAAAATTCGCGATCATACTCGGCTACCGACTTCTTGCCTTGCTTGAGATTAGCAAACTCATTCTCCTTCTGCTTTTGATAACTTCGAGGAACGAATTTTTCGAATAAAGCATCCTTAAATTGTTCCCACGTCAGGTTCTCTAGTTGTTCAGGGGTATACACCCTTTGACGAGCTTCCCACCAGAAATCCGCAGATCCCTTGAGCTGATAAGACATGCATGTAAGACGTTCTTGATCCGTACATCGAAGAAAATGGAAAATTCTTTCAAGCGCACGAATCCACTCTTCGGCCTCTGAAGGACTTCCTCTTCCATCGAGGGTTGGGGGATTTTTCCGCAAAAATAATTCATCAATTCTCCGTTCGAGCTGAGGATGAGGTGGGGTAGATTCTCTTTCGGGTTCATCTTCAACCCTTCCTCGACCTCGGCCTCTTGGTCTACCTCTTGGTGGCATTTTCTGACTAACCAGGATTTTCATTCGAATTATTTTTTTCTTTCTAACAAAGTCTTATTCTCTAATAAAAATTCTTCTTTCTTTAAAAGTAATTTAAAGGAAATAAATTTTTCTAGGTTTTAGATCTTAGAAAAATTTTCTTATCACCTCTTTAATGCATAACATACTCATCGTACTTTTAATGAATCACATGATTCATACTCATCACAACTCATGCTTATTAAAACTTTCAATTACTTTTAACATGCTCATACTTTTTAATGAATCAAAGATTTACTCACATCATCATACATTGTAAACTCATAATTTAACTTCTTATTATCATCATGAACAATTTAAACAATTCACTATTGTCATAGATAATGAATCAACGATTCATTTATTTCATATAATTACTATAATCACAAAAATAATTTAAGAACAAATATTTTTCATACTTATCTTTGCTAAATAAAATTTCGCTAATATATATATTCCTAATATTTCAAGGAAATAATAGCATCATCTTGGCATATAAACTTTATCATAACTTTAATGAATCAAAAGATTCACACTTATCATCAAATAATCACTAAAAAAAAAAATTTCCAGTAGTAATTATTATATATATACATATTTATTTTCTAAATTTAATTAGCTCTTCATTCTTTATAATCAAGAGATGAATAATATCATCTTGATGTATAAACTTCCTCATAAATCTCTTTTGAGATTTTTAACTTTATCTCAACATTTTTTTTTCTAACTAAATAATTACTAACTAAGCTAACGATAGCGAATAACTAATGGAACGAATAAAACGAACGATGCACTAAACTAATGATAGTCGAATAACGAACGAAACGATTAACGGACGAAACTAACGAAGAATGGAATGAACTACAACGAAACGAACTACGAACAAAATAAACGAAGAATGAACAACTACGAACGACAACGGAACGGACGAATAAACCCCGGCGCTGGATCGAACCATCCCGCGCCAAGATCGCCGTCCCGCGCGCAGACATCGCGCGGCCAAGAAGAAATTTTCTTCATGCGCGCGCGACTTGACCTCCAGCGGTTTGTCCCGCGCCACTCCAAACCGCGCCCGATGCTGATATCGTCGTGGGGCTGGCGCGCCGCGCGCTGAGGTCGCGCCCGGTGCCGGTTCGACGCTTTGTCTTGTTTTCTTCGTCCGAGCTTTTAATCGATCTTTTTCCATTCCTTAAACCTCACTTCTTTACTTTAAAACTTCTATTATCTAAACTTCATCTTACTTCGTCTTTAAAACGATTCTACGAGAATTTTTAACGACGAAAATTATCGATAACTTGGAAATTTATCAAATGACCCAACATGGTCATATTTCTTCATTTAGTAGGAAAATTTGCCTCTTCGAGGACTTTTACAAAAGGTAGGGAATTATTTACATCCAAAAATTCCCTATATGAACCGTGATTTTCTAACATCACGCAAAATATTTTTATCGAAGCGGAATTCTACGTCGCTTCCGATTCGCTATACTATCATATTATGCTTCTATGTACAAGAACTTATTTACAACATAAACGTTAAAAGTTGTTCGCTTACTAGTCTATTACATATATTTACATCATTATCTTCTTTTTCATCAACTTCACGACACTTCCCTTCACTACTCATCCTCTGACGGATCTTCTTCTTCTTCCTCCTCTTCATCGTCTCTCGGATCCTCCTCACTTGGATCTTCTTCTTCCGTTTCCGTACTCTCCTCTGCCCTCTCCACTCCGTCCAAAGTCACACGAGGGGCATAAGTAATATCCTCTCCCGGCGACGGCCTAAAGCTAGGCTGAAAACTTAAATGAGTAAACGGTATTCTACGGAGGTGGAAGTATTCTTCGGTTGGTCCAACTTCTGGATCAACGTTATCCTCGTCACTATCATAGTGACGTGGTCCAGAGGTGCTAGCCACATTAGGGTCAAATAGAATAGGCTGGGCTCCAACTATGGCATCAAGCTCTGAAGAATTCAAAGCTTGCAATGTTTCAACGGAAGGATCATTTGGAACTTCCTCAACAAAAGAAGCTGAGGCTACGCCGTTAGGCAGAACGGAAGGCTCAGGAGTGAAGGTTAAAGTTTCAGAACGAGAGGGGGATGCAACATAGCCATTTACTAATGGCTCAGCAAGAAAAGAGTTAACATCAAATCCATTATTTTCATGGATGGGAGAAGCAGTAGGTTCGGGATTCTCTTGCGGAATCATAAAAGGAATCGGGTCATGTTGGGGCATGGGATCCTGCAATCCTAATTCATCAACGGGAATCAAGGGTTGATATGGTCCAGGGGGTGGATAAGAGAAACACATAAACCTAGAGCTGATCTCCGCTATAAACCCGCAACAGTCTCCAAATAACTCTCCATCCCAATATCGAGGAGTGATGAATCGTGGGGCAATTGACGCTGCCCACTCTTGCCATTCATCGGGAAGAACAGGTACTAACCTGACTATGCCAGTAACTCCCGACATATTCGATTCACGTATGTCCATCCAAACCCGATGAAACCGAGCTAAGAATTCTGCTAGGGTTTCTGTGTAGCTCATATGTATGTGGTGGAATTCAATCATTGCTGCTACGCTCTAGAGTTGGACATCCTATAAAAGAAAATTTAAATAATTAACTAAACTGAAATTACGAATAGTTTTGAGAATCCACTGTCTCAACATACTCAATGTCGTTTCAAAAAGGATGTTCCGGGCTCATGTTACATTCCATAGATAAATACTCAACTTGCTTGCACAACTGATCCATCATCTCGCTTATGATCGATCACCAATAACCAATCACATTAGAGGTTCAAACACAACAATTATATATATATACTTCAACTTCCAATCTTTTTAACTAGAAACGTTTGAAATTCGTACCTGGATAGCTGGATGAGATGAGAGATGCTGGACTTCAGTTGTTGTTAAACTTAACTATTCTAGGAATTCAAACCAGACTAGACTTTCAGAAAAAAAAAAATAACTTGGAGCAGAAGACATCGCTCTAAACTAGTCTAGGGTTTCAAAATAGACTAGATTTTAGAAAAAAATATATTATTCAGAGCAGTCAGACCTGCTCTGATACCACTCTGTCGCAGCCCGAACCCCGATATCAGATGTCAAGGCCGGTAGGTCCCACGACTTACATAATTTATGATTAACAAAGGAATTTATGATAGCGACCCGGCTATCGTTCAAAAGAATAACCATACTCAACAATTCATCATTTTAGAATAATATGACATATATGACTCGAGACGATCAACTGAATTCAATATGACATACATATCAATAAACATAACTCAAATCACTCGGAATCAAAAGACCTGATCAACCAAATAACCGACAATTGATCAAGAAGATGACAAGATGACTTGAGGATCAAGAAAACAAGATAAAGAAAAATGTTTCAAGTTCGACAAAGCTTCTCAACACAACTAACAACTTATGTACATATGATTCACTGGTTGAGTTTCAAAAGAACTTGACAAAAGAGTTCTACTTTAGAATTCAAACGTTATAACAACATCAATTTCATTTTCTTGCAGCGGAAAACATGAGAATATATGTATGAAGACATATATTCTAGGTCAACTTCTCAAAAACGACTTTCTTTTCATAAACCACGTTTAACAACAACAATAGTTCATCCACTACTCATCATCTTCATCCCTGCTAACCTGCACGTTTTAGAAATAACATGCAGGGCTGAGTACTACTACTCAGTGAACACATGCCGAAAACATTTGAAAACTTTGACAAAATGAATTTGGTTGGAAATTTATACTTGCTTCCAACATGAAACATTCTTAAAACAACCATCTAAACTCATTTATATCATCAATTTATTCATATAATTCATGCATCAATTATTTCATCATTTTCCATTTTTTTCGAAAATTACCAATTATGAACTAGGGTTTCTCATGCTTAAATCTAATTACATATTTGATCTTCTAAGCATATTTTAAGCATAATTCATGTAGATTAAAACATCATTCAACCACTTCTTCATTTCTTCTTCAAAAATTTCGATATATATATATATATATATATATCTAGGGTTTCTTATGCATTTTCTTAAGCTATTAATTGATCATCTAACATCATAATATCATCATATAAACAACATATAAACATCATACCAAGAGATTAAAATCATACCATCACTTTCTCTAATTTCTTCCAAAATTTCGAAAATAATAGAACTAGGGTTAGGGTTCTTCATGCTTGATTGAATCACACAATCCATCATCTAATCATGATATAAACATCATACTATTAAATCAAGATCATCCAACCATTTCTCAAATCATTCCCAAATTTTCGATCATATATATATATATATATATATATATATATATATATATATATGGATGTTTTTAGCTTGAATCAAGAGAAAAGAATTTGGGTTAACATATTTACCTAACCTTTCTTGATTAATGGAAGATGAAACTAAGCTTGATCTTGATCTTAAAGACTTAGAAGAAGAACCAAAAATGGAGTGTGTGTGAGTGTGTGTGTTTGATCGAGAGAGAGATTGTGTTGTGTGTGCGTGAATTAGAAGAGAGATGAGAGAGATGAGAGTAATCTAATATAGAAGTTTTAGCCTAGGTTTAGATGCATAGGTTAGCTATTTTAAAATTGAAACTTAATTACTAAGTTTAGGTTTAATCATTTAATTAATTATTAATTCAATTAATTAATAACTAATTAATCTTCTAATAACTCTCTAATTTCTCAACACAGTAATTAAGATTAAGGTTTCACGAACCTTAGATAAAAATTTCACAGAAAGAATCGGAGATTCGAAGCATTTTCAAATCGACCGAAACTAAATTTTTAAGTGATAAATTACGTAAAATTTCACGTAATTAAATTAAATTCTTCTTTTAGTCAATTAATGACTAAACATTTATCATCTATTGATAAATGTAAAAACTTCTTCGTTTCGGATTATCCGAGACGATAAAAATTAATTAAAACTCATTTTTTTCTGGTAGAATATATCTGCCGGGTAAAATTTTCGGAAAGAAAATCTTTATTTTACTAAAATTCTTGTCTTTCTCAGAAGATTAATTATTTTAATTACTTAAGAAAGACGGGATACTACAAATATACTCCCTCCGTCCCGTTATTCTTGTCTCATATCTTTTGGACACGGATATTAAGGAGAAGAGTGTTTAAAGGATAAAAAGATAGAAAATGGTGGAGTCCACAACTTTTTGTGAGAGAAGCATATTTCCTTATATGAAAACAGGACAACAATAACGGGACAGCCCAAAAGGGAATACAAGACAAGAATAATAGGACGGAGGGAGTATAACTTTTGTTTTTGAAGAGAATGTCTTTTATTTTATTGTTTTTAATAGGGCTACGGAGAGTGAAATGGGAGTTATGTTTAGAATTACAACAAGTTATGTCATACGAAGATAGCTTACGGATACATTGTGTATGAAATTAGAAGAAGAAGAAGATAAAAAAAAAAAAAACTCGTCCAACAAAAAGAATACCATCCTATACTTTAAAATTGTTTTCGAATTCCACTTTATTATTTGTTAGATAATCTCTAAATCTTCTATTCACAAACAACACGTCTAAATTCCACAGTTAGTCTTATGAAATTAATACATGCGACAAACGTCGTATATGGTTTCAATAAAAGCGATCTACAAACATTACTTTCATTTTATTAATAAAATATTTCGTGCAAATTATCACTCACATTTTTTTACAGAGACAATTGATTTAAAAAAAATTAACTTTAACCTTTCCCATGAACTTTAATTTCTAACACTAATAAACGAAATTTCATTTTATCGCAAATTTTCAGTTGACTCATAGATTTTAATTTTGCCAGCTAGAAGCCTCGTTCGGAAAATGTTTCAATAAAATAAAAATTCTTGTTATTAGTATTATAAATTAACTAGTATGTAACCCGTCGAAATTCGACGGGAATCACTTAATATTATAATTTATGAATATTATTTAAAAAGCACAATAAAATAATTTATTTAAAGTAATAGTACGACAACGAATAATTAAAAGAAGTGTTACATTACATATAAATGAAAATACTTAAATCGTGAAAAGAGGGGGTTTATTCAATTTATCCCAACTTCTTTTATCTGCAAGAAACCAAAAGAAATCACAAGAAACATATGCTGATAATAATAATAATAATAATAATCAATTTTTAAAATAATTAATTTTGTAATCATCTCATAATCTGTCGAAAATTTCATCGTAAACCACGTACGTTAGTTGTTGTATATGTCTTTCATGTACCACCATATCCATACAGGAAAAAAAAAAGTCCACCACCACTATCAACTGCATTTAGTATCTTCTTATAAACAATCATTTGCTCTTTAGTCAAAGAGGGATATAATTTCGCGTACTTTGCCTTCATTTCCTCCATATTGTAAGATGTCTCTTCCAATATGAGGAAGTTTTCGGTATCAGATGTAACAATTTCATTAAGCATCGGCATACCAGAAAAGTATAATTAGCCACAAGTAACTTTTCTATTTCAACCAAAGTTAGGTTTTGTAGATAATCATTTGTTAGCTTCAATTTTGTAAAAAAAAATAAAGACATCAATTATAATCATTTTATTGCTTTTATTTATATATAAATTAAATATTTTTGTTATGTAAATTAGTAAATAATGTAAGTATTTTATAAATTTTATTAACTGGTTGTTTAAGTATTTTCTACTTTGTATGAATGATGTCCTCTAACAGCCACCGCCAAGTTTGTTTTCACACTTCTTCGGGTATTGACATACTATTTGAAATGAGTAACGTCGTGAAGTGGCGTCGAAGATAATCTCTTGTTCTCCAAGAGCTTGCTTTAATAATTCCTCCAATGTACTTTTTATCATCGTTTAGCAAACCCATAGCGTAACATGCTTCCTTATAACTCTCTTTCAAATCTTCATTCACCCTACGGAAATCTTCATGACACGTCACGCCATTGAAGTGATTAATTAGCATTTTGAGATAGTACATCTTCCCAGCAGACGTAGGAACATGGAAGACGCGTCTGATGGCCTTGTCTTTTTCTCTCTTCTTCCATTCCAAACGTAGTGTTCGGGAAACTCACATTACAACAATTCTTTAACGAAGTTGTCAGTCTTATTAATTTTCATCTACTTTAGTAACTGTGATTCTGCAACAGTATTTTCGACGAGTACATTATCAATGTAATCGACTTATCTAAACTCACAGGTCTGTTCTCCTTCCAAATGAAAAGATAAACGTTCCATAGGGGGAGTCTGGTAATGAATTGAGAACTCAAATATTATCCAAATAGCCTTTCATGCAGAAATGTATCGACAATCGAGGAAGTCCCTGATTTCATCATTGTCAGCGGCAGTTATTCTGGCGCTCATCCTATCACCTGCCTTGCTAATGTACTTGAAAAGATACTTCACAGACTGTCCCTAATTGCAGTACTCAACGTTGATGTGGGCCCGATACTTCATAATAATAAATGCATTGTATGGAACCAGGGACCTGTTATCCAGGATAACTATATTTTTTTCCACATTGATGCATGCGTCTCTCCTTCTATAAATTGAGTAACCATTATCATCAAGTTTTATATGTTCAATGTAATTCTTCGGTTATCTCTTGGAGCACTTGAAATTCAACATGCACGGTAAATTTATTCTTTCGGATTCACAAGGACCATAAATCATGCATTCTGTAATTGTCTCGTATAGTTTGAAATTCTCCTAGTAAGTTTTCCTTCGAAATTCAACGGGAATAACTTTATGTTATAATTTATAAGTATAAATCCTAAAAATAACTTAATACTTAGTTTAGGTCCAGTCATTCGGAATTATTGATTGTGGCTAAGGACGACGATGAATCGAAATGATAGGCTAGGGTTAAACCATGTAGACATATCTATAAATATAATTTCATTCCTCATTCTCGTGTCAAACCCGTATAGTAATACCCGCTAATTACCTGAATTCATTTATATTTATAAACAAAAATTGATACAATAATTGGTTATCCACGTCAATAAAAATCCGAAATTACACAATAAATATTGCTAATAATAAATAGTATAAGTAACAAAACATTAAAAAAAATTCACGTAGACATGTCTATGAATGTT
Organism: Agastache rugosa; assembly: GCA_031470985.1. NCBI lineage: Eukaryota > Viridiplantae > Streptophyta > Magnoliopsida > Lamiales > Lamiaceae > Agastache > Agastache rugosa. The sequence continues at coordinate 11,796,982 of CM062607.1, forward strand.
CCAATCCATTTAGAATATATATACCCATACATGTCTCAAACCCGATTAAAAAATGATTTTATCACTCGTCGTCCCAAACTCGTATAGTAATTCCCGTTAATTATTCAAACGCGTTTAAATTTATAAAATATCTAAATAATCAAATATAAATTATTATGATTATTGGTTATCTGTCTAATTGAAAATCGAACAATACATAGTAAACAATAATAATAAATATTATACTTAATGTTGATTATATATAATAAGTAAAGAAGATAATAAACCCACGGGAGGTAAATTTAATTTTCAACCATAACCCTCTTTTTTCAATCTATTCGGGCCGACCCGTCCATTTCAGCTGAATTGGCATCCCTGCGTATTGGGCATGATTAGGAATGATAATGGATCTGGTACCCGCTCATTAACTATTTTTTTATCCCAAATCAGAATTTCATTACTCTTACCTATCTCAGTCCCGATTAAGCAATAAATTTTACAATATGTACTCATTCCAAATCCGTTGAGTAATATATGATAATTACTTAACTCACTCGATTCTTATTTAAATGAATAAAGTCTCTTGCCGTAATAAACAAAAAGACAAGAAAGATAAACTCTTATTAATTGTCAAGAATCATTCTTTTGAAGACAATTTATTTGCAAATGAAAATTATGTATTCATGAATCTCAGTCTAGTTCAATTATTATATTTCCAAAAGCCCAAAACTAATGTAGCTAGGCTTAAAAAATAATAAAACATGAAGAAAATCTAAAACTTCTTAGCGAACTCTTCTTCTTCCTCGTCTTCTTCACCATGCTATTTGAGTCTTTATCAATTTTAAATAAATAAAAGAAAAACAAACTCAGAAAAAGCATTTAATTATCGATGCTAGCAGGAAATCCGCTTATTCTCACTTAATGCCGATCACTGCTTTATACATCACAGGAAAGTCAATGACGGGGATCAGCAGGTTTCTTGACCTTTGGGGTTGACGGTGGAGGCAACGGTGGCCATTCACTGTTCCGTGGATCCGAACGGCTCTCCCGTATATCTAGAAAGTTAGAAGAATACTTGAAGATTGGGAATTTGATATATATCTCTGCCAATTGAATAAATATGTTTACAGTGATAGAACAAAGATAAGATTTAGTGCAGTTGATTGAAAAATTGTCGCGGAATCGTATAGTTGATTAAAAAACTATAGGTACTTTAGAAACGACAGGATATTGATGGTAAGTGGTAGCTGCTTCAGTAAGAATTACTAAGGAATTAAGCTACTTGAGAAAAATGAGAGTTTGATTTGTCCCATAATTGCAACCTTAATTGGATAAACGCAATTGTAAGTATAATTAATATAAATTAAATACACTTTGTAATATTTAGCATAAATATATCAATCTATATACATATATCGGTTTTAATTACTTGATTTGATTTTTTAGTAATTAATTGCTAGAATATTATTTTTCATGAATGGAAATGTATACAAAACTTACTTATTGCGCGCGAATGTAGAAGTTTTTTTTTTTAGGGAAGAAATACTGAATAATGATAATGAAGTTACTAATTAAGAAAACAATCTATAATCATTATCTTTTTTATAGTACATCATCCACTGTATAAACTGACATACGCAACATAAGTTGATCCAATTACATTGGTATTTGGTGGTAACATCACATTGTTCTCTAAAGAGACAAATATTTACATGTTAATATATAGTACCTTGATAAGAACCAACAATAGAAGAAGATCCACCACACAACTTCTTATTATTACCGGTTTACCACCATCAGCATGCAACTATATATATATATATATACCTTGTAATTATCTCTAAAAAAAAGAGGCATTCATGATATATTTCTTCAACAATACATGTAAATCCAATAAAGTGAAAATATATATTGAAAAGTCGGAATGAAGGAAAATATATACTTCATTGTTGGTTAGAAAGTCGGAATGAAGAAAAATACAACAAATACAATATTGAAAATACTCTTTTAATCGGAAAAGTCAGAATGAATGAGCACAAAGATGTGAAGTGTTGACAAAATTAATTGAAGAATTTAGAATTTATAGCTAAGAAAAAATATATATAAATGAGAACTTTATTATTATAATTAATATTTTGCCACAAAGTATGCTTTTGTAACTTCTTATATTAATTGATTGATTGAAAAATACTATTAATCAACAATCAAGATATACATATTGTGCATGAAATTAATCTATCTCTCTCAAATTATTGACATTGAATATTGTACAATTTGTTGCCATTAATTTTAATTTTGTAACTTTTTTTTATTAATTGTATGATTGTCAATTATTAATGAATAATTGTGATATACCAAATTTAAAAAGTTGATCATTTTAGATAATATCAAAGAAAATTTCCACATCAACATGAAGATGGATTTGGTGACTTGAAAATATTTTTTACTATTAGTAATTGATTATTTGATTATGACAAACCTCTATCAAGTGTTATACGTGTGCGAGTAACAAACTTCAAAGGATACAGAGGATCTCGTCGGAGCTATATTTTCTTCATATCTATGTGCATGCCACATTAATCCTAATTCTATGTAAATACGTATCATTAATTGTTTTCTTTTATCATACATGAAAAACAGATAAAATTATATATGGCATGATGCTATAGTTAATGAATGTTTCATTAAATTAAATATTTTTGAGATAAAGATTAAACATATAAATTAAGGTAGGATGAAATTCGTATGATATGTTTGAAATAGTTTCATTTTTAATATCAATATTTAAGATATGACTTATGAGTGAGTATCGCAAGAACATCATCTTTCTTGGCAGTAGATTATTCGTGTCGAATACTTGTTTGAAAACGGAAAAATATTATTATGAATTCAAAATGACTTCAAATATATTTTATTCTTTACTATAAACCAAAATCACATTAAATTATGTATCTATTACTAAGGTAATTTATACATATCAATTGGTAATTTTGTGAAATTTATAAATATCAATTGGGAATTTATTTATTATACATATCAATGTATAAATGATACTATACATTGCGGCAAATTCTGGGTAATGAAATTCAGCTACCCATTTATAATCCTCAGTTATAGGGTAATGTATAATTTGCATTTTTTCGAATTTATAGTTAATAGGTAGATATGTCTATGCTTAATTATATATTGTATTTCATTCACTATAGAATTAAAGCGGATTGCTGGATATGAGAAACAAAGAGTTTATTCAGCTTCATTGGCTCTTTTTACTCATATAAAAAATCAAATACATAATTGAACCAAACAAAACAAAGAAGAAAAAAGAAGTTACAGTTCATCAATCTTTCCTTCTAGTTGTTCTATAAGCCATGCAATAAAAAAAAGAATTACAAATACAAGGTATTAAAGAGATAAGGAATCGCTCAAAGAACTTTAACTGTTGGAAAATATAAGGAATCGAGCATCATCTTATTCACCAAATTTGAAATTTTTTCTTCTCTATCAAAAAATTTCTTTGGCCAAGAACAATTTGGTGTTTGGGATGCTTTGAAGTGTATGAGTGAATTTGTTAAATATATAGTAAAAAAAACCTTAAAATAAGGAAATAAATTGATTTGTTGCCATTAATTTTTATTTTGTAACGGTTTTTTATTAATTGTATGATTGTCAATTATTAATGAATAATTGTGATATACCAAATTTAAAATAAAAATTGAGATTTTAGATAATTAAAATAATTGTGTGGCTGAGATTACTTGATTAGCTCTTTTATAAGCTTGAGTTGTAAGCAGTTATCTACGTGAGATTCATTCAGTTACAGAAGAAAGAGAGAGAAATGAGAGGAAGAAGAGAGATAGAAAGCTAGGGTTGTTTTCTGTATTTCTACTCTTAGAATTCTCATCTTGTTGTAGTTGTGCATTGCTCGTTTTGAATAAGATAAACTCCATTGACCCTCTGTGGATGTAGATTTCTTATGAGATCGAACCACGTAAATTATTTGTGTTCTTCGTTTTGTTTTTAAAGATTTTAGTTGCTGCATGAGCTAAGTTCTAGGTTATATGGTCGAGTGCTTGATCATCTGTAGTTTTGAGTTTGTTTTTGCCGTTATAACCAAATTTTGCAGGCCTACTGATTACTCTATCTCAAAGTGTTTGGATGTCAAGCTTATGTCCATATCAAGGAAGATAAGCTTGATTCAAGAGCATTGAAGTGTGTTATGCTAGGATATCCAAAAGGAATAAAGGGATACAAGATGTGATTTTCAGAGAAGATTTGGTGCCTTTCTTGAGGAGTTCTGATCAACATAAGAATGCTAAAGAAAAGGTAACAGAGAATACACAAGTTGAGGTGGAGTTACAGAGACCAGAAGGACAAGCAGAAGCTAGTTGTGAGTCATCAAGTGATGATGAGCAAACTACAGTAGATCATATATACTGGTGCAAGTGATGATCTTGGAAGTTATTGGCTCACAAGAGATAGAGTGACGAGAACAACTCGTGCACCAATCAGATATGGTGAAGCTGATCTTGTGGCACGTGCCCTGAGTGTAGTTGCAGAGATAGAGTACCATGAATCAAAGAATTACTCAGAAGCAATGAAGAGCAAGGATAGAGGTAGATGGATCAAAGCAATGCAGAAGAAGTTGGATTCATTACTAAGGAATGCAACCTGGATACTTGTTGATAAGCCTAAAAACCAGAAAACTGTTGGATGTAAGTGGATTTTTAAGAGGAAAGTAGAGATCACAGAAACTGAGGAAGAGCGGATAAGGTTTAAAGCTAGGTTGGTTGCTAAGGGATTTACTCAAAGAGAAGGTATTGATTTCAACGAGGTATTCTCACCGGTGGTTAAACACTTTTGGTTTTAATTGCTCAGTTTGACATGATATTAGAGCAGTTGGATGTTAAAACTGCTTTTCTAAATGGTGACCTGGAAGAATCAATTTATATGTCACAACCTAAAGGTTTTGTTTTGCCAGGAAATGAATGAAAGATTTGCTTATTGAAAAAGAGTCTTTATGGGTTAAAACAGAGCAGCAGACAATGAAACAAGAAGTTTGATGAACATATGTTGGAGATTGGGTATTCTAGATCATCACATGACAGTTGTGTATACTTGAAACTTGTTGAAGGGACAACAATAGCATATCTTCTCCTTTATCATGTAGATGATTGAGATTGGTGCTGACAAAGATTCACTTATGGGATATGTTGACTCTGATTAATCTGGGTATGTTTTCACACTATTTGGTTCTACCATAAATTGGAAATCAGCTCTGCAAAGTGTGGTTGCTTTGTCAACCACATAGGCTAAATACATGGTTGTAACAGAGGATGTAAAAGAAGGGATATGGCTTAATGGAATTCTTGAAGAGTTTGGGATATATAGGTACAGTGTTGTGTGACAACCAAAGTGCTATCCACCTATGCAAGCATCAAGTTTTTCATGAAAGAAGTAAGCACATTGATGTTAGAATGCATTTCATAAAGGATCTTGTCAGTAAAGGTATTGTGAATATTGTTAAGGTGTCAACAAATGATAATGCAACAGATATGTTGACAAAATCAGTACTACCTCCTAAGTTTAAGTACTGTATGGAGTTGGTGAATCTCTAACTCAGTAGAGAGATAGGAAAGCCATGTGATGGGGCAAGAATGGGGGAAAGTGGACAGTTTGTCTTGTTCAAATGCTTCACAGACAAGGTGGAGATTTGTGGGGTGTGACTATAAAGCTTTTGAGATGTTAAGGGCTATTCAGCAAATAAAGGAGTGATCAACTATAGCAATTACCAGATTTGGTTAAAATCTGTTACTCACACCTAAGAAAGCAGCTTTGGCGGTTACTGTATCCTGGAGCTGAAATTGAGAGTTGATCTGCATCGTTTATTTTGTGTGGCTGAGATTAGTTAATTAGCTCTTTTATAAGCTTGAGTTGTAAGCAATTATCTACGTGAGATTCATTCCAGGGGTGAGCAAAATAATCGAAATCCGAAAATCCAAACCTAACCAAACCGAAATATGAAATTCGGTTCGAATTTTTTCGGATTTCGGATCAAATCGGATCTCATCATCTCAAAATTTCGGATTTTCGGATCGGATCGGATCTGAGCTTTAAAACACCGAACAAATCCGAAATCCGAATTATATATATATATATATATATATATATATATTATATTATTTTTATTAATGTCCATCTAAATTCTAAAACCCTAAAACTAAATAATACATCAATACAGCCGCTCCCACTCCCAGCCTCCCGCAGACAGTCCCGCTCACACCCATCCCCACCTCAAACCCTACCCTTCAATCTCCATCTCAAATCTGCTCGGCTGCTCCTCTGCCTAGCCTCGCGTGTCGCCGCCAGCCCCCGCCGCCCTCCAGATACCATCGTCGTCCTTGGCTGCCTCTCCACCGCTGCCGCATTTCGTTCCATCTTCGTCGATGACTCGACTCGATCAGGCTCCGACTTGCTAAGCCAAAGACGCTGCTGCCTGTTGTTCGTTCTATTGCACGCCTCTTCACTCTTGCCGCCGGCTTGCTAAGCCGGCCGACCAGGCTCCGGTTAGATTTAGTTCATGTCTTCTCAATTCTCACAGTTTTTGCTTATTTTTCTTGCTAATTTATATATTATTTGCTTGAATTTAGATGCATTAAAGCAAGTAGAGATTGATTCCGCTCAGGCATGCTTCTTTTTCCCCCTTTCTTCCCCCCCCCTCCCTAAACTTTTATCTAACTTTCTTTGCGTCGGAAAATGATTAACTGTTTTTTCTTTGGTTAGAGGTTGATATTCTTTTTTTTTTTCTTTTTTTGAGATTTCCGAGCAAAAATTATGTGTTGCCTTAACTAGATTCCTCTCCTGCTGTCAAAGTTTTGACCTTTTTAATTGGTGGATATATGCATCTGTGATTCTTACTTTTGCTGTTTGGTTTGGTATTACTCATTATTTGATTTGATGTAACAGAAGATTTTTTTTCTTAATTATAGTTTATGGGTTTGTGCCCCTGTTGTCTTGTTTATCTTTCTATATTTTTTTCTCTTTTTATAGTGTAAACACCTAAATGGAGAAGAGAAAGGAGAAGGCCCTCTCTACGCTCTAGTTTCATCTCAAATTTCCATCATAGATTCTTCGGCAGCAAGTTGTTTGATTGGTTGATTGTTGATTGGATTGTGTTTGCTATATTGTTTTCGAATTTTTTGCTACCAATTACCAAATGGGATGAAAATAAATGAATAATTATATTAATTTCAAATTTATGGATATTTTGGAATTTATTTGGAATTTCGGATTTTTCGGATCGGATCGGATTTAGGATTAAAATTTCGGATTTTTTCGGTTCGGATTTTCAGATCATTCGGATCGGATCGGATTAACTATTTTTAGAATTTCGGATTTCGGATTCGGATCGGATTTATCCGTAATCCGAATACTCACCCCTAATTCATTCAGTTATAGAAGAAAGAGAGTGAGAAAGAAGAGGAAGAAGAGAGATAGAAAGCTAGGGTTGTTTTCTGTATTTCTACTCTCAGAATTCTCATCTTGTTGTAGTTGTGCATTGCTCGTTTTGAATAAGATAAACTCCATTGACCCTCCGTGGATGTAGATTTCTTATGAGATCGAACCACGTAAATTAAATTCTTTGTGTTCTTCATTTTATTTTTAAAGATTTTAGCTGTTGCATGAGCTAAGTTCTAGGTTATCTGGTCGAGTGTTTGATCATCCATAGTTTTGAGTTCGTTTTTGCCATTATAAATCTACAATTAAAGTTCATAAAAAAAACAAACTATAATCGAAGTTCACGTACTTCCTCCGTGCCCGAATAAGTGTCGTATATTTCCAAAATATTTGTACTAAGACAGTAGTCAAAATTAGGGGTGAGCAAAGCAAACCGAAAAACCGAACCGACCGACAAACCGTACCGAAACCGTCCCGAAAATATGGTTAACCGAACCGACGGTTCGTTTTATTTTTCTAATTTTAAAAAACCGAGGGTAACGGTTAGGTTGTTATTTTTATATATAAAAACCGACGGTTAACCGAACCGAACCGAAACTCATTTAAAATTATAATTTTACTAATTATATGTTATAAAATTATTATACCAACTAATTTATATGTTATAAATTATAATATTAACTAACTTAATTTTACTACTTTGACTTGAAAACATGAGTGTTCATTTTATTATTTATACTTCTTTCAATGTATATTTCGAATCCACATTTTAAGATATGAATTTTTATTTTTCATGCTATGAATTATAAAAAAATTGAAAGTTTTCTTTCTACATGGTTAACCGTTGAATAACGGTTAACTGAACCGATTTTTAGGTTAACCGTTATAGTGGTTTTTGGTTTTTATTTTCTACATTTTAGCGGTTAACCGAACCGATTAAAAACTATATGGTCGGTTTTTTTTTGTGGCAAACGGTCGGTTAACCGAACCGTGCTCACCCCTAGTCAAAATGACTCCATATACCCCTAATAATTGCATAAAAAACTGAAAAAGTAATTCTTTTGTTTTATGTCAAAGGGTAAACATGAAAATTTGACTTAACTTTTGTATAAAAATCTACGATATAACACTTATTCGAGGATAATTTTTTTTTTTTTTTAAATACGACACTTATTCGGAAACAAATGGAGTATTTTTTTTTAATAATTAATCCATTAGTATAAAGTAGGCATCCCAAAGTATTCTATATAGAAAAAGGAGAAAAAAAATATCAAAGGGTCAACTCCTTGTTAATCCAATCCAAACGAATCTCAGTTGGTTGTAAATTTATTTAAATGAGTTTAGCTGGCCGAAGATAAAGAAAACATTACAATCATTTAATAATTAGTGGAGGTATCACAATCACATGACCAACTAATTCAAACATGATCAGATAGTACTAATTACAGTATCTTACTTTGATTAGGTTAATTTTCTGTAAATTTAATTAGAAATTACAAATAAAACTGCTGAAATATTGACTGTGTTTGCAATTATTATTACTCGAAGACTACCCCATTCAGTCAAAACTCTTCGTGCTACTTTATTTTCCTTAATTATGTGATGTGATAATTTATTTTGTTTGTCCCAAGAGCATTCTCACGTGCTATTAATGACGCTTTAGCTATGGATGGTTCCTAATTAGGAAAATACTTGTAGTAAATAGTTTTGATATTTCTTTATCTTCTACGCTTGATTTTTTTTATTTTTTTATATTAGAGGTGGGCTTATGAGAGGTTGATCTTATCGTACGGCTAGATTCGAATTATCTCTTTTCATTATCATTATCATTATCATTTGATATTTTAACTAGTTAAAGGATAAAAGTATAATTGTCATTTTTTTTAGGATAATTATTACTTTTTATCCGGCTGCACCATGGGGTCAACTGCAACCAATTTTTTGTGTTTTGCTTTTATGTTAATTTTTAAATATTCATTACGTTTATGTTAGTGATGTTAATAAACGTACATAGCATGTCTAAACAATGTACTACCGAAAAAAGAAAAGGAGAACTTTAACGAACTTATGGAGTTGTAAATGTGATTGGGATAGGTAGATATGATACTCAATGAACGACATATTTATGGGTTAGTTGAAATAATTGAACTTATTTCTCAATTCCTCAAACTAAAAATTTGTTGCACCAATCTGCATTCAAATTGTCGAGAAATTCAGGACCACAACAAAAATTAATTGAGTTATGTGGCATGTATATATATATATATATATATATATATATATATATATATAATACTCACTCCGTTTCTCAAAAGTGTGGTGCATATTTGATTTGTTGTGATGTATAAAATATTAATTAAAGCATACTAACCTGGGACGGAGGTAGTACAATTTATGTAGTGGTTCCGGTAATGACCATCATTATATATCCTAAAAAATATGAATAAATCTAATCCATAGATTTTGATTAAATGGGTGTGGCCAAGATTAATTCTAATGCATGTTGATATATTGTATGCATTATTTTGATGCATCATAAAAATAATGTATTTGGTGCATTATAACTTTAATGCTATTAATTTCGATGTAGATTATATAAGAATCAATGATCCTAATATATTCTTATTTCTCACTTAATTTAGTAATTTGTATTTGATCCCTGCTCACATATATAATATCTCTATATATATAGGGAAGAGATTATATGTAAAACCATTTTCCTGTAAGAAATAAGAAGCGATTTGGACCATTGATCTTTGCAGATCTAGTGATCTACGGTTGTCATTGATCGGTGCATTATAATCAAACATGAAATGCATTATCGTAACAATGCATGGTAATAAATCAAATATGCATTATTATGACAGTGAATTGTAATAAGACATAAAATACATTATTTTAGTACATAAAATGCATTATTATTATTTTTTACGGGAAAAGTATTTTGTATGTGAACCAACCCCTATATATATATATATATATATATATGGAGTGATTCTTGTACAAATAATCTCTATCCTAATAATACGAATAGATGCACCAGTCTGCAAAACGGGATACGCCGGACAATGTATTGAGATGCACCAGACAGTATTTTTAGTCAAAGCCATTTTTTTTGTTTATTTCAAAACACTGTCTGTGTATCTCAATGCATTGTCCGGTGCATCCCGTTATGATGTCTAGTGCATCTATTCATATTTCTTACTTTAAGATCTATTCTTATATGATCCATCTCCTATATATATATATATAGAGAGAGAGAGGTTGGTTCACATATAAAATACTTTTCCCATAAAAAAATAATAATAACACATTTTATGTACTAAAAATAATGTATTTTATGTTTTATTATACAATGCACTATCATAATAATGTATTTTTTATTTATTACAAAGCATTGTTACGTTAATGCATTTCATGTTCAATTATAATGCACCGATCAATGACAACCGTAGATCTACAAAGATTAATGATCCATATGGCTTCTTATTTCTTACGGGAAAATGATATTTTACACATGATCTATTTCCTATATAATATATATATATATATATATATATATATATATATGGGTATGGTGTATTTTTTAGGGATACACAATAATCCACAATAAATAAAAAGAAGAAGATCTTACGAGATGGAGGAACTTTCCAGAAAAGGGCAGCACTCCAGGTTGATCTTTGAGATGGAGAAGAGTTATACACAGCGGAGATTTTTTTTTTTTTAATAATGGGATATATTATATGAACTAGGAAGGAATAACTATCTGCTAAAAACTAAGAAGATGAGAGTTTAGAAACTCATTCTTGATTTAGAATAAAAGGGGGTTGTATTTTTCTTCGGTGTAATTACAATGAAAGAGCAGAGCTCTTTTTATAGCCAAAATTGGCCGACAAAGAAAACTATTCTACAAAGAAAAACTAACCTAGACTAGGCTAAAAAGTCTTACAAGCTATGAAAGACTACAAAAGACTACAAAAAATAAAGCCGATAATTGTGGAATTGTGACCGAATAACAATAATCGTGGCCAAAAAATTCAAAAAGTTAAAAACTTTTTGACAAATGTTAGTGACAATTGATAAATTTTCGTCATTGCATTCGTCATATTCTTTCTAGAAATCCCTGTGAGTCTCTGGAATTTCTTCGTCATTTTCTGTATCACTTTCTTGATTATGAGCAAACACTTCTTCAGTATTGATGATGTGTTCGTCGTCTTCTAATTTTTCGCCTTCACCGCTGAATGGTAAAAGCATTTTCCAATTTTATGTCCCAAAGATCTGGGTGAAATGTCCTTCTCCAAGGAGTTTGTACTGGTTCCAGAAAATTAATTCGAAACCCATGTTTTCTTGAAAGTATTCATACACCTTGGAATTTTCAATTCCCTTGAAATCAAATGATGTTGAATCATGATTTCTTAATCTGTCTTTTTCTTCCATAAAAATCCTCTTTCTGCTTGGCACATAAGAGCCATTTATAACTTGTGGAAGAGAGGATATAATTTTACAGAATACCTTGCCTTTTAGGGATTTTGATGCAATATTCCCTCCTATAAACAAGAATTTTTCTCCCAATTTTTCCAAAATGTCTTCAATTTTTGAGCCTTCTTCTTCAAGACGGAACTCAATAAAATCAACCATGCCATTGTGATAAAATTTTAAAATGTTTTCACAATTCATATCTGTTGAATTTAGGTCAACTTGGAGTTTGAAAAGTCCAGGGACTCCATCTGGAAATTCTTGAGAATCAAAGTAGTATGTGTGACTTTTGTACTACTTTTACTCCTTCGAAATGAATTTCTCCAAAAATAATTTTTATCAATTTCTTTTGGAGATTTTCAAAATCCTTTAATATTCCTTCCAAGGCCTTTGTTGAAATTATTTGTTCCAATTCAGGAACTCTGTCTAAAAGTGGTTTTAAGACCTCTTGGTAAGGGAGATCAAGCACTCTTGCCTTGAAATTTTCGAATTTTCTTTGGGGAATAGAATCCTTTTTCATTTCAAACTCTTTGATCTTAGTGTTCAAGGAAAAAAATTTTGAATTAAGGTTTGAGATCCCTTTTTCCATTGTAAAAATTGTTTGGTCCTTGAATTTTAGGGCCTCAACATTCTCTTGAATTTTTGAATTGGCGAGAGAAAGTTGACTTTGTAAATCAAAAATTTGTTTTTCTAATTTTTGAATTATCTCGGATTGAGCTGAAATTACCCCACTTGGATTTTCTTCTACAATTTGTGAAAAACTTTTGACTTCTTCGGGTTCAATGAAAAAGTTTAACCCTAAAGAATCTCTAGCATTATCTAAAGCTTCTTTAAAGGTATAATATCCTTTAAAAATAGGGTTTTGACAAGTAATATGTTTTCTAACTGTATCAAAATTATTAAAAAGACCTACTTTTGTACCTCTGTAAATAACATAATGAGAAAATTTTCTATTTGGGATTACATTCTTTTCTGCCTTTAAATCTGAAAAATAAAAACTAAGGGCATTAAGAATTTGAACTTTGAAAGATGTGGCGTTTGGAAGAGTTTGAATATGCCACAAATTATCTAACAAACACTGTTGTTGAGGATTAACCTCGATTCCAGTGTATGGTTTGAATTTTTTATTTTGATTTGTGTGAGTAGAAAGCATAACAGATCCAAACTGAAAGTGTGTTTTCAAATTCTTTTCTCCCTTTGTTGAAATTTTGGAAATAAGAGAAGTTTGAGAAAAATTTCCCATCTGTAAGAATTTTGAACTGGGAGAAATCTGAGAATCACTTCCCATCTGTGTAAATTTTGAACAGGGAGAACTAGTAGAAGTATGTCCCAATTTTAGAAATTTAGGGCTACTTTCTGCACTAGATGTTATCATTGGAGAATTGTCTGTAGAAACTTTTTCTGTAGCAACTTTCTCCTTGCCTTTAGGTCTGATGACTTTTCTGTGATTCATGACCTGTATTTAAATATTTAAAAATGTTACGGGAAAGTAAATCAGCTAGATTATTATCTTTTCCTTTTATATGTTCAAAATTTATTATGTAACCTTTTCCTTGAATTAGGTTTTGTAAATTTACCCATCTGGTTCTATTTACTTTTCTACTATTATCATTTTTTTAAAATTTTACTATTGCTTCTCAATCTGTTCTTACTGTAAATTCATTATTTAAATAAATTTTGAATTTTTCTAATGAATTTATTAATGCCTGTATTTCAAAGTCTAAAGAAGTCCAATTACTTCCAATTTTTCCAAAATTTCCACTGCTATATGCAGCAATTCTTTCTTCATTTTTTAGGCAATATTTATTTTTTTTGCATAACATAACAGCTCCCCATCCTTCTTTGGAGCCATCACATTCTATAATAATATAATCTGTTACTAGAGGTAATTCTAGTGGGTTAATTATTTTAATTGCTTCTTTTATTTTCTTAACTAAAAGAATATCTTCTCTATTAAAATTTCTTTGCCCATTTTTAGTAGTTTTGCTATATAAAGGTCCTGCAAGCTTACTAAGGTTTGGTATAAATTTTCTAGCATAATTGAGCAATCCTAAGAATTCTTGAATTTGCTTTAAACCTTCTAGTTTATCTGGAAAGTTTAATAATTTTTCTGCAATATGTGGTTGTAATTCAATCTTTCCATTTCCAATTTCTAATCCTAAAAATGATATTTTTCTTTTAAATAATTCCATTTTTCTTTTACTAATTACAATACCTTGTTTTTCTATTTCTTTAAAAATAATTTCTAAATGGTATTCATGTTCTTTAATATTATTACTCGCTACAAGAATATCATCTATATAAACTAGACAGAACTCATATTTTAGAAATATAGAGTCCATAAATCTTTGAAAAACTGATGGAGCATTTTTAAGCCAAAGCTCAAAACATTCCATTCAAAATGTCCATCTGGACAGGAAAAAGTTGTCCATGGTTTAAACCATTCTTCTAATTTTAATTGATTATATCCTGATTTAAGGTCAAATTTTCTAAAAATCTTTTTATTTTGGATTAAACTAATTAATCCATCCTTATTCGGAATATTGTAACCATCATCTATGGTGTTATCATTTAATCTTTTATAATTATAAACTATTCTTGCTTTTCCTCTTTTTATTTCTGAATGATTTCTAACTATAAAAGCTGATGTTCTATGTGGGCTTTCTGATCTTCTAATTAATTTTTGTTCTAACATTTCTGGAATTTGTTTTTTAAATTCTTCTCTATCAAGTGGAGAATATTCTATATTTGCTGTAATCCTTATATCAGGATTTTTAATTTTTTGTTTTATTAAATAGTTTACTTTTGTCTTGGTAATGTCTTCACCTATTAATCCTATTTTTTCAAGTCTTTGAATTATAAGGTAATTTATGCTTTTTGTAATATTTGGTCCTTTTTCTAATTCGTGACCTAAAAAATTTCCTAAATAAAACATTGTTTCATTTTCTATTTTATTTATCCTGTGACTTTCTTTATTTTGAGATTTTTTGAAAAAATCTAATTCACCAGTTCCGCCACGCTTTAGAGCGAACTCTGATGTCTGACTATATCTGTTTGTAGGAAAACTATAAACTTGTTTACTAAGAGTAATATGGTTTTTTGCTATTGTAATTGATCCATTTAAACTTGTAACAAAGTTTAATCCTAACAGAAAATCTTCTGATTTTACAGATTCTGGATTAATAATAACCTGTGGTAATTCATATTTAGAACTAAAATTTCCTGCAAAGTCTAGGAATTGAATTCCTACTTGGTGTGTTATTTTAATAATTCTATTTTCAACAGTTCTTGTTTCTATATTATAAGTTAATTTTTTATGATACTGTTTTGGGATTAGACTATATCCTATTAAACTTTTAGTACTTCCAGTATCGAGTGTGGCTGCTAATGGTATATAAGTATTTTGATCTAGCCAAACTCTGCAATGTAGAGTTATTAAATTAGAAATTCCTTTATTAATACTTTCAAGACTTTTATTATTTATTGAAATGACTTCTTGTTTTTCTTCAATATGTTGTGACATTTTACTACATTCGGTTTCTTCATCTGTTATAAGTATATTTTTTCTTTTATCAATTTTTTCTTCTAATAAATTATTCTTAAATTCTAATAATTGTATTTTTTGGTTTATGAGTTCAATAGCTAACTCATGTTTATTTATTCTTTCTTTATAAAAATTTAATTTTTCATCCTGTTCTATTATATTTGTTGTTCTTCCTTCTAATTCAGTATTAATTTTAAAAATTTCATGTATACATAGGAAGCATATTTCTTTAAAACATTTATTACATTGATATCTTTTATCAATAGCTGGGAATAATTTACAAATGAAACAACTAATATGATTATTTCCTTTAAATCTTATCCAATCATGTTGACATTCTATTTCTGTATTCATATATGTGTAAGTTATTTGTGATTTTTCTTCTTCACTAAATATACTATATACTGAATCATTTTCTGAGTCGGTTTTAATTTCTTCTATTTCAAAATCTCCTATTTGTTCAACTAAATTGTTTCTTTCTCTACTTCTATTATCTTTCTTCTTATCCGGGCATCTATTTGGTAAATGTTTTGGATCCCCACAAATAAAACATCTACAAGTTCTATTTTGTGGTTTTCTAACATATTTATTTTTATCATAATTTTTATTTTTATCAAAACTAGTACTTTTTCTAATATGTTTATATTTTTTAGGTTTTTCATAATATCCATATGCCTGTGGTGTATAAATTGCTGTTTTACAAAAAGCCCATGCTTGGCTTTTAATTTGTTCTTGCATGACAGCTTCTTTGCACTTTTCTTCTAATTTATGAAAAACAAAAGACACTTTGGGCCCAATTCCTAAATTTATAGGTTTTGGATCAAGTTTTTTCCATTCTTCATGGAGACCTTTTCCTAAATCTCCCGGTAATTTTATAAAATATTTATCACATAACTCATCTTCCATAGCCCTTCCGGTTTGTGATATTATTCTAGTAAAATCTGTACTAAATTCTCTAATATATTTAAAATGTGAAATACTTAATTGTTCAAGATTTCTAATTGCAGTATCTTGAATAAATGTATTTTCTTTTGTAGGATCAACTCCTAATAATAATATTCTAATTTGACTTGTGAAATTGTAGGGATTTTCTCCTAAAGATTTAATTTGATTAATTTGTTCAGGAGCTTGATTCTTTTTACTTTGCCACAACCCTAGAGCAATTGGTCCTAGCGTTGTTTCTAAATAAGCAAACATATCTATATCTGTTCTTTTATTTGTTTCCCAATTTCTAACTACATTTTGTTCCCATATTAATATTTCATCTGGCCATAATTGAGGACTTTGTTGTTCTAATAATAACATTTCTTTACTGTATAATTTTCCAATAGGCATTCTACTTCCTTTTCCTTTATATTGAGATTTTCCTTCGTATTTTAAATTAGAGGGAGCCCAATTTTCTCTGCCTATATTATCTGTTGAACCTTGTCCTGTATGTGAAAATTCTATTTTTGGTCTTTTATATCCAGTTATAGTAGTTGCATCCATAAAATTTGCTTCTTTTTTATAAAAATCTATTATCATACTTTTACCATTCATTATATCACTTACTAATGGTAAATTAAAGTATTTTTCTTATTCAACATATGACTCTTCATAATTCATACTTAATTCTGTCATACATTCAATTATCATATCATCAACTTGTTCCTGTATATTTAGTTCAGTAAATTTTTTATTTATTATTTGTTCAATAGAAGTTTTTGTTTCTTCTATTTTAAAACCTGTTTCAATTTCAATTTCTGATTCATTATCTGAATAGTCATTTAATTCAATAAATTGACTGTATCCAATTAAATCAATTTGGTCATAATCTTCAGTTTCTGATTCTGATTCAGGTTCTGTATCATAAATAGGTTCTGAATTATAAATAGAATCTTCTTTTATATTTGCCATTAATGTATGATTTGTTTCTGTTTTTTCATCATCACTTTTTTCATTATCCTTTTTAATGTAATTTGTGAATCTTAAATTAAATGTTCCAGCACTTGTTTCATACATAAGACTTTTCTGTGGAACTAAAATCTTATTATCTTCATTAATACTAAAATTTTCTAATGACCAATCTAATCCAGCAAGATCTTCTGGATTGATTTTTATGGGATCTATCATTTTTATTCCCTTACTATTTATATTTTTTACAATTCCATCTATGTTTACTTTAAAATTCATACCAGATCTATTGCTGGCTTTTCCTAAAATTCCTACACTTACAATTAATATATTTCCTATATAACCATCATATCCTTTTGTCTGTAATCCTATTTTTAAATTTTTTAAATCATTTATATCTTTTAGTATTGCTGGTAAACAATAAAATATCAATAATACTTTTTGGACATATATGTCCGGACATAAAAGGGTATATTAATAATTTTAATTTAAGATTTATCTAATAAAATCATTTTAATCAATCATTTTATGTAATATTTTCATAAATACCTTTTATCATCAATCATTTTATCTAATATTTTCATAAATACCTTTTATCATTAATCATTTTACATTATTGCCGCTTCGTTTTCTACTCAAAAGTATGCAACTTTTTACCTTATTTCACGATTAATCTTTTTTAATATTATTAATTTATTACCACTGACAAAATTCTCTAATATGCATCTACCCAATTTTCTTTTTCATATTACTTATTATTATTATTTTCTTTTTCATATTTTCTTTTAATTACAAAATTTATGTCCGGACATTTATGTCCGAATAGCATCACTCATAAAATATTGCACTGTTTTGACTCATATCTACTTCCATTCCGGAAATAATTGCTTTTTTCATATTTGTACTCCAAGATTTATCCATTAATATTGTTAAAACTTTAGTACCTAACTCTTTTCTTCCTAATCCTTTTATTCCTATAACAACTAATCCAATATGGACAAATCATTTTCTGGAATTTTTAATTTTTATTATTGTTTCTGGTGAGATTAAGTCTATAATTTGAGTATTTTCAACTATTCTTAGACTTTCTTCCCTACTGCTTCTTATTAATACTGTGTTAATTAATATTCATCATGCCTGTTTGATATAAAATTCTTGGATTTAAAATATCAATTTGATGATTATTGTATAATTCTAAATTTCTGTCTATATTTACTAGCGTGAAGCCATAGTCATCTTTTTTCTGTGCTGATCTTGTCGATACCCAATCACAATCGAACACCACTATTTTTCTACCCATAAAATATTCTAGTTCAAGTATATCTTTCAATACTCCATAGTATGTCACATCACCGACAATGGGATTATTGTCACTTCTGCTAGCAAAACTACTAGTTTGTGCAGTAACAACAAGGCCACTATTCTGAGTTCTTCTTCGGGTCTCATATTTTTTCACATGGAACCTAAATCCATTAATTATGAATCCCCTATATCGTTTACCCACAGGATTCGGACCTCTAGCTAATGCCCTAAGTTCTTCAGGTACGTGGTTCCCAGAATGATGTAAGCCTTCGACCTGTGTGAAAGAAAAAATAAAAAAGAAAATAATGGAAAAAGATAAATATTGAATATAATTATAAGTAAATAATAGCTATAAAAAATTAATAAAACTAACTTACATGATTATAAAACCAATTAGAAAAGGTTTCACTATGAATCCGCTCAATGTCCTTTTTAGCAAGACGTGGATTTTCACGTTCGACCAGACCTTTATGTTGTCTATATTAATTAACATAACATAAGAATCTCATAATATAAGGATATTTTAATAAAAGTGAAACTGATGGCTACTTACTCGATGAAAGATTCAGTCGAACTACAATTAAATAATACATATAAGTGTGCTTTCTTTTTCTTTTCTGCGTCAAGGGTTATAGATTCTTCCTTCCCAATACGGCGGCCTGATTTAAAGAATATTGGAAACTCTGTTGAGCCCTCAGCACCAACATCATCATTTCTCCTGACTTTGTTAAACCTAGTCTCCACATCATCTAAGTATCTAAAACAAAACGTTAAGCATTCTTCAAGCAAGTATGCTTCAGCAATAGAACCCTCTGGACGACTTGGATTTCGCACATATGATTTCAATGTGGACAAGTACCTAAAAGTTCATTAAAAAAATTTAGAAATTCTTTTATATTAATATAATGAAAAATAATAACGATGATACCTCTCAATGGGATACATCCAACGATATTGCACTGGTCCTGCAATCCGAGCTTCATATGCCAAATGAATAGGTAAATGAATCATGATGTCGAAGAAAGAGGGCGAAAAATTTTCTCCAAGTCACAGAGAACTTTGGCAATCTCTTTCTCATTACGAATCAAGTCAGCAGGGTTAAGAACTTTAGAACAAAGTTCTCTGAAAAATGTGCAAAGTTTAATCAACGGATTCCTAACATGGTTTGGCAAAACTTTGCACAATGCGATAGGAAGCAATTGTTGCATCAAGATGTGGTTGTCATGACTCTTCAAACCAGAAATTTTATTTGATTTAGCTTGAATACATCTTGAGATGTTAGAAGCATAGCCATCAGGTACTTTCACATTTCGAAGAATATCACAAAACATATCTTTTTCCTTTTTACTCATTGAAAAACAAGCAGCTGGCAGATACTTCTTTCCCAACTCCATAGTTACAGGATGGAGTTCATTCCTTATGCCCATATCTTCCAAATCAAGACGAGAATTTTCATGATCTTTTGATTTACCCTCTAAATTTAAAAGCGTACCTATAACACTATCACATACATTTTTTTCAATATGCATAACGTCTAAATTATGACATAGCATGATATCTTTCCAATATGGCAATTCGAAAAAAATGCTTCTTTTCTTCCAATTGTGAGGAAGAGAGGGATTATCATTTACATTCTTTCCAAATTTTATATTAAACCCAGCTAGTTCCTCTACTACCATGTTTCCGGTCAAACTTCGTGGAGCATTGCGGTGTTCTTCATTGCCATCAAAAGATCTAGCATCTCTTCGATAAGGATGATTACGATGCAAAAACCTACGATGACCCATGTAAGATTGTTTACGACTCTTGCGTAAATACATAGAACATGTGTCCTTATGACATGATGGGCAAGCTAGTTGTCCTTTTGTACTCCAACCAGACAAATTTGTATATGTCGGAAAATCATTTATTGTCCACAATAAAGCAGCACGCATACTAAAGTTTTATTTGGTAGATGCATCATATGTATCAACTCCATTCCACAGTTCTTTTAATTCCTCAATTAAGGGTTGCATGTATACATCAATGTTATTTCCAGGAGATGAAGGCCCAGGAATAAGCAAAGTTAGAAAAAAGAATGGCTCTTTCATACACATCCACGGAGGCCTATTATATGGAGTCAATATAACTGGCCATGTACTATGCGCAATAGTCATCATTCTAAATGGACTAAACCCATCAGCAGCTAGACCAAGCCTCAAGTTTCTTGATTCTCTAGCAAAATCAGATTGTCGCCGGTCAAAATCATGCCAAAGGGGAGAATTACTAGGATGTCTCAAGTAGCCATCCTTAGTGCATTCTTCTTTGTGCCATCTCATGAACGATGCGGTTTTAGATGACATAAAGAGTCTTTGCAATCTAGGCTTTAAGGGAAAGTACCTCAAAACCTTTGCTGACACTTTTTTGCACTTTAAAGATAAATCATCCTGACTTGGTGTATTATCTTCAGTTTCAACATATCTGGATGCATTGCAAACATGACATAAAGTGTCCTTTTCATGCTCTTTCCAGTACAACATGCAATCATTAGGGCATGTATCTATCTTGATATAATTGAGTCCCAATTCTCCTATTATCTTATGTACCTCATAGTAGGATGTGGGTAATGAATGTGTCAAATCTGGAAATGCCTCTTTCAATAATTCAAGAAGCATTGTGAATGATTTCTTAGACCATTTTCCAGTAACTTTCAAATGAAAGAGTCTAATGATGAACTTTAACTTTGAAAAATTCTTGCACCCCGGATATAATTCCTGTTGAGCATCGTCTATGAACTTGAAGAAAGACTTAGCATGTTCATTCGGTTCATCTAGTTCATCTGCTATATTTTCATCCATACTATTAACCCCAAAAGCATCATAAATCAAATTGTGCATGTCATCTGACATAGCAAAAGGCTCATCTTCATGATTATTAATAGGGTTAGACGAAGCACCTTCCCCATGTGCAGTCCAGTTTGTATACCCCTTCATAAAGCCATCAACTGTCAAATGTTCTTCTGCAACTTCTCTATTTACCCACTTTGAATTCTTACATCGTTTGCATGGGCATATTATTGTGCCACTGAGACTTACATTATGAAAAGCCATATCAAGAAATTGATTAAGGCCATTTTTATATTCAGCAGTAAGTCTATGTTTTTGCATCCAACTTTTGTCCATTATGAACCTACTAAAAAAACGGCCTCATATCAATTATTGAATGTACAGTATCAAATAAGCTTGCTACTATAATGAAAAAAATAAGTAATAAGGAACTGATATCACGTAATTGTATGTAGACATTAAAACATAAATTCCATGTATATAAAACTAAACAATTAAGTGAAGAAGTCAACATAATATCTTTTCAGCTTTAAGAAAAATAGTTACAGTTACTTTTAATCTTTCTCTAGTTTACTATCATTTTGTGGTAAGATCAGAAGTATATTGTAAAGAATAATAAGAAAAATTAAATAATAAAAAGAGAATACATGATACTAGAAAGGACTAGAAGCATTATCATTTAATATAAGAAAATATAAGAGCCTAAAAAGATTATAGAAAACTCACTGTGAAATTTGGATTGAAGGAAGCTACTTATATGAGGATAATTATCCGGCAGCAAGGTGAAAACTACATAAATGAAAAACATAATGCATCAGGTGAGAAACAAAAATCATACTAAATAAGAAAGAAAAAATAAGTGGCAAATAGGCACCTAAACCCGAGGTCACTTCACGCGCACCTAAACCTGAGATCGCTCGACGAGGAGTGATGACCACAACCTGGCAAAAACCATTAAAAATCAATTAATAGAATCTTGATGTTTCACAATTAAGTTAATTCAGTTGCACCAAGAATCAATTAATTCGCAAGTATAAAACAATTAAACATAAGAATTATATTGACCAGAAATGCAGGAGTTATCAAATAGAAAGATGAGTAAATGTATTGTTGCTTGAATGTAAATGTAGAAGTTCATTGTTCCAAGGGATCGATCTTGACATTTGATGGCGTAGATTTTGATGGTAGCTAGTTCATTATTTTGACTAAGGGAGGATATTCCTAGATTTTGATTAGTTGGCACGATCAACTACTACTGCTTTTGAGCTCCATTGCTAAACTGAACGATTTTTTATAGGCGCAAAAACAATTATGGGTAGTATAACTGGTGGAACGAAATAGGTACACAAGAAATGCTGGTGATAAACAACTCAAATACTAAAATTAATAAACCTTTACATTCAACAACACAAGTGCTATAATTTAAATTTCAGCAGAGACTGGTAGGGTGGCGTCGTGGAGCCGGCGCACCTCTCTGCCGGTGAGAATGAGAGAGGAAGAGGGTGGAAAGACGAGAGATACGGAGAGAGAGAAACTAAAGGTTTGTTTTTTAGTATGGAGAAGGGTTTAAACAGATAAACACGGTGATGAAAAAATAGGGCGCCAGTTATTCCGCCAAAATCTTAATTAGTAATTATTGATAGAAATTTTCTAAGTGTCCCATTAAGTTTATAAAAATTAATAATTTTGAACAAATGCCCCAATAATAAATTTGGAGGCATTTAATAAAAAAATGTCTCTAAATAAGTGTCCCAATATCCATTTTTTGTTGTAGTGTAATATTCATCATGCCTGTTTGATATAAAATTCTTGGATTTAAAATATCAATTTGATGGTTATTGTATAATTCTAAATTTCTGTCTATATTAATTTCATCTTCAATTTGAACAATATTTTCGGAAGAATTACTTCCTGATCCTCATGTAGTTATTCTATTTAAAAATGTATTAGAAACTATGTCATTAATATTTGACGTACTACTTCTTCCTTCTTGTATTGTTCTAGATCTTCCTATAAAGCTATTCATTTTCTAGCTTTCCAATGTTTATAAATAGGTGGAGTAATATCTTTTTTAGGTCTTTCAATTGGACCTAATTCTAAATCTTTTATGGTTTTAGTTAATTTATCTAATTCTTTAGTAAAATCAAAAGGTTCTGAACTTTCTGTTTCTTTAGTTTCTTTTTTGCTGTTTTTTAATTCTGCAATTATATAACAATTTTGATCTTTTATAAAATCTAAATTTTCTTTAATTTTATTAATATAAGACTCTCTCTCAAGACTTTTTTATTTTAATTCTGTTAAAATTTTAATAATTTTATTATTTTCTTTTTCTAGGCCAAAGCCTATATTTAAAACAAGATCTGTAATACTATTTAAATGATTATTTTCACTATGTAAAATATGATTAAAACCTTTTTTAAATTTACAATTAAACTTAAAATTTTCTACAGAAACACAATGATTCTCTTTTATAGAATATTCAAGATCAAGAAATTCAAGACGTTTAAGCGGATTTAGATCAATGATGAGAGTTTCTTAGTTTTTAACTTTTAGTTACCTTCCTTTTCTAAAGATAAAACATATCCCAAATATTATGCTTGTATTTCAAAGTCTAAAGAAGTCCAATTACTTCCAATTTTTCCAAAATTTCCACTGCTATATGCAGCAATTCTTTCTTCATTTTTGAGGCAATATTTATTTTTCTTGCATAACATAACAGCTCCCCATCCTTCTTTGGAGCCATCACATTCTATAATAATATAATCTGTTACTAGAGGTAATTCTAGTGGGTTAATTATTTTAACTGCTTCTTTTATTTTCTTAACTAAAAGAATATCTTCTCTATTAAAATTTCTTTGCCCATTTTTAGTAGTTTTGCTATATAAAGGTCCTGCAAGCTTACTAAGGTTTGGTATAAATTTTCTAGCATAATTGAGCAATCCTAAGAATGCTTGAACCACCTCTTTCAAAGTTCAAATTCTTAATGCCCTTAGTTTTTATTTTTCAGATTTAAAGGCAGAAAAGAATGTAATCCCAAAAAGAAAATTTTCTCATTATGTTATTTACAGAGGTACAAAAGTAGGTCTTTTTAATAATTTTGATACAGTTAGAAAACATATTACTTGTCAAAACCCTATTTTTAGAACTAAAATTTCCTGCAAAGTCTAGGAATTGAATTCCTAATGCTTCAACTTGGTGTGTTATTTTAATAATTCTATTTTCAACAGTTCTTGTTTCTATATTATAAGTTAATTTTTTATGATACTGTTTTGGGATTAGACTATATCCTATTAAACTTTTAGTACTTCCAGTATCGAGTGTGGCTGCTAATGGTATATAAGTATTTTGATCTAGCCAAACTCTGCAATGTAGAGTTATTAAATTAGAAATTCCTTTATTAATACTTTCAAGACTTTTATTATTTATTGAAATGACTTCTTGTTTTTCTTCAATATGTTGTGACATTTTACTACATTCGGTTTCTTCATCTGTTATAAGTATATTTTTTCTTTTATCAATTTTTTCTTCTAATAAATTATTCTTAAATTCTAATAATTGTATTTTTTGGTTTATGAGTTCAATAGCTAACTCATGTTTATTTATTCTTTCTTTATAAAAATTTAATTTTTCATCCTGTTCTATTATATTTGTTGTTCTTCCTTCTAATTCAGTATTAATTTTAAAAATTTCATGTATACATAGGAAGCATATTTCTTTAAAACATTTATTACATTGATATCTTTTATCAATAGCTGGGAATAATTTACAAATGAAACAACTAATATGATTATTTCCTTTAAATCTTATCCAATCATGTTGACATTCTGTTTCTGTATTCATATATGTGTAAGTTATTTGTACTAGTTTTGATAAAAATAAAAATTATGATAAAAATAAATATGTTAGAAAACCACAAAATAGAACTTGTAGATGTTTTATTTGTGGGGATCCAAAACATTTAGCAAATAGATGTCCGGATAAGAATAAAGATAATAGAAGTAGAGAAAGAAACAATTTAGTTGAACAAATAGGAGATTTTGAAATAGGAGAAATTAAAACCGACTCAGAAAATGATTCAGTATATAGTATATTTAGTGAAGAAGAAAAATCACAATTCATGTCTGTTGAATTTATGTCAACTTGGAGTTTGAAAAGTCCAGGGACTCCATCTGGAAATTCTTGAGAATCAAAGTAGTATGTTGACTTTTGTACTACTTTTACTCCTTCGAAATGAATTTCTCCAAAAATAATTTTTATCAATTTCTTTTGGAGATTTTCAAAATCCTTTAATATTCCTTCCAAGGTCTTTGTTGAAATTATTTGTTCCAATTCAGGAACTCTGTCTAAAAGTGGTTTTAAGACCTCTTGGTAAGGGAGATCAAGCACTCTTGCCTTGAAATTTTCGAATTTTCTTTGGGGAATAGAATCATATATATATATATATATATATATATATATAAAATTTAGGCAATACGTCTCGAGTTACGTCATCCTACATTGAAGGCGATGATTATAATTATGTTCATGCAAACTACCTACATCCTCAAACTCATGATCTATCTGTTTCATTTTTATAGTCCACTGCTTTATTAGATATTTTCACTATATATATAGGTATTTTTATTTTTATATTTTTATATTTGGCACTGCTTTCTTCAATTACTTGCAAATATAAAATCTATTTAAATTTAACACATCAATCAAACAAGAGTATTATTGATAGTAACACATATAGCATGTTGCCAACATCCAATTAATATTGTTCGAGTGACCTTGAACCTAACAAGATTAATGAAATTAATATTGTGATATGAGTAGAATACGGAAATGTTGGGATAGAAGATCCACATCAGAGATACTTTGCCCTCTCAACATGAAAATTTATATGACTTTTTTGCAATGATAAAAGAGTTCAATGTTATCTCTGCGAGTCATATTCGTAGAGAAGCTAATTGAGCGGTTCATGAGCTCTCTCGATTTGCTAAATCTTTAGAATCTACCGAAGTGTGGCATGATAGTTGGCCTTCTTGTCGAGTATTGTTATCGATGATTCCAAGTGATTAATGAATTCAATTTTTTCCTAAAAAAAAATAACCCCATGTTTATCTCAAAAAAAAAAAAAAAAGATAACAAAATTTAAATAAACGCATGCACTCCAATTTATGCCAGGTCAACCAGCGGTGCAGTTGAACTACGCTACATACTAGAGTGACATACATACATGAATAAACAACACACTGAAAACAATAAAATTAAATTACATAAAAAAATAAATATGAGTCAGCTTTTAGTTTATTAATTAACCAACCCTCAATCAGTTATGTGACTTGATTTCACCAACTACCACACTATAAGAGACAAAGAATAATTTAAAAAAAAAAGCAAACTAAAACCCATTCTTTAATCAATTTCCGTGTTACAAATTATGCTTTTACCTTACATCTTAATATTACTAATACAAATCATGTACATACTTATTACACTAATATACATGATTTTTACAAGTAATATAGAAGTAAGAGATGTTACAAAATTCGTATTTTACGGACCAAAAAGAAAAAAAAAGTTATAAATATGTAAAAACTCAAAACGACCTACGATTCAAGCGCTTTATAAATAACCACAAAACAAGGCAAAATCGCCCTCGAACTAAACACGCGCAACTCCTCCATATTAGAGTAAACTCCCGCGCATCCCGCCACAGAATCGTACAACCCGGCCGGCGCCGGCGCCGTCCCACAGCCGTCATCCGCCGCCGCGTCCTCGGCGGCATGCTTGACCCTCCCGGCGATGACGCGGCACACGAGCATTGCGCGGCGCGTCCCCGCCCCCGCGCCGCCGAGGCAGTCGTGCGCGCGGCCACTGCTGGCGGTGGTGCGGATCCCGGTGATTTTGGCGCCCTGGAAGCCGTGGCGGATGACGGTGCAGACGCCGCAGGCCGGTATAGAGCCGCAAAGGCTGGAGGCGCCGCAGGCGCCGAGCGAACAGGTGAGGGTGGCGCAGTGGAACCGGAGCAGCTCGTTGCCGTCGGCGGCGCAGCGGGCGTTGCGCTTGGCGGTGGCGGTGGCGCGTATCTTCACGGCGTCTCGGTAGTCCTCGAATCTCTGGATGGTGCGCTGCGTGTTGTGGACTTTGAGAATGCGTTCGATTTTGCAGATTGGATTGTCTTTTTTAAGCCAGCTTGATTTGAAGATTATTTCAACTATGTTGTGGCTTGAATCCTCTGGCCCTAGCTCAGACACTATGAAAAAAAAAAAAAAGAACATTTGTTAGAGTTAAAAAAATTAATATTTGTACTTACTAAAAAAATTTGATGACAAATTTTCCGATTTTGAACTTATTATTGATACAAATTCTTTAGTTGTTTGATTAGCGAAAAAAATATTAACATCAAAATTTAGATGCGGTTGATCTGTTGATCTTACCATTTGGATAAAAAATGACAGTTATAACCTTATTTTCTAACTAGTTAGAATATATAAGTGACAATTATGATGAAAAAATTACTTATTATCTAGAAAAAAAATGACAATTCAAATTCAATCATACGGTAAGACAATCTCAACCAGATCCACTTCAAATATTAAATATGTTATTTTTTTTGGTTTAGAAGATTTATTGGCAAGTGACATTTATTCGGGGATGGATGAAGTAGTTTCGAAAAGCATGCTACGTGGCTAGTGTAAGATTGGATGGCTAATTGAATTTCTGATTAGCAAATCAAGAATATTAAGGGTGATTAACGAAGTAAAGTATTCTATTCTTCAATGAGAGCTAATTTATCATTAAAACAAAAGGAAAGTTAGAGAAATAGCTCTTCTATTTTTCTGTTACGTATTATGATTGAATTTTTAATTTTATTAATGCTAGTAAATATGTCATGCATGTAATTAAACTATAAAATCATCAAATATGCAATGCATATAAAACAGAAATAGAAAATGTAATTATATTTGTACCATAGAATCACGCGCCAAGTGAAACTATATATAAACTGGTAGAAGTCCACCATATAATCATTTATTTTAAATTTTACTGTATTCTCTATGGCATTGCTATACGGCAATCATTAAATTTTTTTTTTTTTGGGAAAACCTAATCGTTTAAAAAATTTGTAGTCAGAAAGATACAGCTGTGCATGTAATAATATGATACAAAAAGTATAATATATACTTAATTGTTTTTTAGGAATAACAATATTTAAGTAATAAACCTAAAACTGATCAGAAAACTCAATAAGTTGCTATATACTCACAAAAAAAAAAAGAAAATATACTTTATTTTATTTTGTTTGTAGGGAATTTTTTTTTTTTTTTAGCATAGAAAAATATATTTTATTAATTAGGTAGAACTACAAAATATTAGATAGGGAGGACACCCCAAAAAAGGAAAAATTTAATCAATTAAAAAATAAAGTAGGAAGTTGGGATCGACCAAAATATGAATAGTTCCTGTGGGTGAGGTACAATGTTGATAATGCAAGACGAATGAAAAAGCGCCACGTAATATCGAATGGTACTTTTCAATTTTATGGATTGATAGCTGTAAAATTTATTTCATATATATATATGGTCCATCAGAAATTGAAGTGGCAGAACTACAGAGACGATGCTCCACAAAAGGAAGGCAAAGATTAAAAAAATTAATTAAGCACACAAATCTTTTAAAAATTGTTTATATTGTAGCATCATGCCGTTTTGTCTGCACTAACAAGTTCAATGTCCTTAATCTCCTCTTATGGAAAAGCAAAAGGGGTTCTTTGACATAGATATTTAATAATTTAAACCAAAAGACCAAAACCATTTTTTATGTAACTAATATAATATTTATATATAGTGTGTGTATATAGTTTCTTTTTATTTACTAATTGAACATCTCACATATCTTAGACTTTCCAAATAGAACAAAAAATGGATGAAAAAAAATATAAGGGCTAATTACTAGCTAAAATTAATATACAAACTTTTGCCCGTTTTGTTAGTTTTTCCATGAACTGTATTTTTTTTTTCTAAATATACAAACTTAACATTTGTTGTAATTTTTCCAAGATTTACAAATTCGGTCAAATTGAAGCTGTTGTGACAGCTTAAATTATCCATATGGACATATAGTCTGAAGTCGTATATAATTGAAAGAGTTAATTTATTTAAAATACACAAAGTTTTATCATTTTTATTTAAAGATAAAAACTTTTAGTTTAAAGAGCTAAAGTTTGTGCATTTTAAGCAAATTAGCACTTCAAATAAAAAATGATGTCAGACGATATGTCGATGTGGGCAATTACAATTGCCACAACAACTTTGATATGATTGGATTTGTAAATCGTGGAAAAATTTCATCAAATATAAAGTTCGTATATGTAGAAAAAAAGATAACGTCGTGGTAAAAGTAAAAATAAATAAAAGTTCCCGCATTTTAATTAATTAACCCTAAGTAAAAATAAAAAGGGATAATGAATTAGGTAGGACAGATAGTATGATGAATCAACTGTCCCAATGGTCAATCTCTTTTCTACCATACTCGAGTGATGATTTAATGGGTAAAATGGTCCTAAAAATTAATAAAACTATAGTGATCATGAATTCTATCACAAATCCAACTTTGATATATTACTAATATAATCTTAAAAGTTGTGCAAATTTATGTGAAATTCCAAATTAATCCAAGGTACTTTTTATGTAAAAATTAATGCAAAGTACAACTAATTATGAAAGAGTAGGGACCACAAAATTGAAAAATATGAACAAGATTTTTACCTGCATGCCTTACTGCTTGATGATGTTCCAAACTCTCAATTTTGGGGAAAACCTCTCCACATTCAGAGCAAGCACATATGGTTGTTCTTGGCAATGGATACCTGCAATTTAATCAATATTCAATTAAAATATTTCAATTATTTTATACAAATTGGATATGAAAAAATTTACTTAAGGTGTGTTTACTTGATTGTAAAAGAAAATGAGGGAAAAGAAAATTTTCTATCCTTAAATTCCTCATTTTTTATCCTTCCTTTTCTATATATTAGAATTTCAATCTTTCTTTTTCTTTCTTTTCACTCCAAGATATTTCACGATATTTTCCTACTCGGAGTGAAAAGAAAGAATAAGAAATGATGAAATTCTAATTTATAGAAAATGAGGATTTAAAGAGAGAGAATTTTCTTTTTCTTCATGTTCCCTTACAATCAAAGTAAACACACTCTTGACTTAGTAAAAAAAATAAAAAAGAGCGGTAAAAATTGAAACCGAGACATTTCACTTCAGACGTGGTCAACGATATATATAAGATTACCTGCCGAGATCAACAATGGCATGACACTCATAACAGCCGGAAAGCTTCCTGAGCTGGATTCCGCGGGCGCCGGCGGATCTAGCGGCGGAGGCGGAGTTCACCGACCGCGACGACGACGATCCATGGCTACTCCTCTTGGCCAGGAGCCTGGTTTCCTGGCCGAGAGTGCTGCCCTCCGGCGAGTTGTCGGCGCGATGTACAACTCTGGTGTTGGCGTAGGCGACGTCCTTGAAGGTACAAATGGAGGAGCAGGAAGAGTAGATATTACTATGATTATTATTATTATTAATGGCGGAATGGTGTTTGGAAGGATCGTGGATTTTCGAGTTTTCGATTTGCTTGCAGGTCAACAAGTTCTTGAATTGATACCATGACGATGGCTGCTTCGCCGTCGCAGGCGGCGGCGGCGGCGGAGGCTGCTTCTTCTTGCGCTTGGAGTTGGGAGTGTGTTTCTTGGTTTCATGAGATGGGTCTGGAAGGAAAGTTAGCAGCGCCATGAAAAGTAATGCAAGGAATCGGAAGAAGAGTGCTGGTAAAGGATCGTCTCTCTCTTTCATCAAGAGAACACACACACTTTGAGAGAGAGACAGAGAGAGAGAGAATTTCTTCCCTCTTAGCAAGTTGTGAGAAGAAGATTCTTTAATGGGGTTAGGGATCCAAGATGTGTAAAGAAGTTGGGGAGGGGGGAAGGGGGTCTTTTTGGTACTTTACATATGCATATCAATGTTAGCTTGTCAGACTGATAATGAATAAAAAAATGATTAGGTAATTAACCCTCAATTAGTTAAGTTTTTGTTACAAATTGTGCTTTATGATCATGCATGTCTCAATATGTTTTGCAACATGTACTTATAATTTCCCTCAATATATAATGTGTATGATGACTAATTCAGAAGTGTGTATGTTTGTGTTGTTAGCGTATCTAGCTTTAAGTTAAATACGGAGAGGTGTTTATAGGTGCATACTCTAAGAGTAGTTTGGTAATTTGATATTGCCCAACTACGGGTAATATGGTCAATTTTAGGAAATCGTGCGTCCCACGTCATGTGCCTTGTAGGTGTGCGTGTGTTAACCTAGTAGTAGAGTGGTTAATTCCTGGGCCAAAGGTCACGGGTTCAAGTCCACCGTCATACGGTCTTTAAAATTTCTTGTAATGTTTGTTCAAAAAAAAAATTAGTTAGAATATTTATATGGAGACCACGTTTGGATAGAGCACGTGGATATCGGAACTCTGAGGTCTAAGTGATGGGATGTAGTCCATAACAACTCGTTCGGACCTCAATATAATCTGACGTATATTAGTCCAGATCAAGAACCTAGGTAAGGGTGAGTATTCGGATTTCGGTTCGGATTTGCTAAATCCGCACTGATCCGAAAATTCGAAATTCTTAAAAAAAAAAATCCGATCTGAATTCAAAAATCCGAACAGAAAAAACCAAAATTTGGATCTAAATCCGATCCGAACCGAAAGAACAGAATTTTTCCAAAAAAAAAATGAAATATAAATAATATTAATTCTTTTTTCATCCCTAAATTATTAAAAATAAAAATAAATAATATATATATATATATATATATATATAATTCAAATTTCGGATTTATTCGGTTTTTTAAAACAGTGATCCAAAAATAGGAAATTTCAAGACAATTAAATACGATCAGATCCGAAAACGAAAAATCTGAACCGAAAATTATATTTTGGTTTTGATATATTGGATCAGATATTCGGATTTCGATTATTTAGTCACCCCTCTAGTTAATTAAAGCAAAGAATTTACCGGCCATGATTTATTATTAATCCACAGTTAACTTTTAATTTGTGATAGCAGATAGATTAATTTGGTTTTTCTGCGAAAATATATATAATTAGAATAGTGAGTTAGTCTAACCTAATCAAATAAATTGCGGATGGGATGGGTGCAGTCGGTGAAAATCCGACCAAAATGTTTTCTTAAGAATTCTTTAATTGCACACCAAGTGATTAGATTAAGACAAATAGCTGAAGAAAAATTCATTCAACTCCAAATTCTCAAGTTGAATTTCTGACCACTAATTGATATTGAGGTGTGACGCCTGTCAATTCCTATTAATGATATGACAAAGTTTCATTCTCATGCATGCATCTAATGGAGTAAATCACTTTTATCTATATTGGGATCTTCTGTCCTAATATTTTTATTTTTATTTATTATAAAAATTAAAATTAAAATAAATATTATAATATAATGAATTCTGATTAATACTTATTTATTACTAAAAAATAAGTTCTAAAAGTTTTATAACTAAATTATGAAATAATCATTATCAATTAAAATTGAAATGATCAATTATCAATTACATTTTAATGACCAATTATCAATTAAAATTGAAATTAAATACGGTATAATCAATCTTAATTAACAACTACAAATTATACTAAAAATGTTAAAAGTGGGACATGGATAGAATACTAAAAAGTGGAATAGAGAGTGTGCGTATGTTAGCCTAGTGGTAGAGTGGTTAATGCTCGGGCCACAGGTCACGGGTTCAAGTCCAACGTCACGCGGCCTTTAAAATTTCTTGTAATGTTTGTTCAAAAAAAAAAAAAAGTGGAATAGAAGTGTGCGTGTGTTAGCCTAGTGGTAGAGTGGTTAATGCCCGGAGCACAGGTCACGAGTTCAAGTCCACCGTCACGCGGCCTTTAAAATTTCTTGTAATGTTTGTTAAAAATAAAATGGAATAGAAGTGTGCGTGTGTTAGCCTAGTGGTAGAGTGGTTAATGCCCGAGGCCAAAGGTTTCGAGTTCAAGTCCACCGTCACGCGGCCTTTAAAATTTCCTATAGAACAATTAAAAAGAAAAAGAAAAAAAAAGTGGAATAGAAGTGTGTGTTTTGGCCTAGCAGTAGAGTGGTTAATGCATGAGGCCAAAGTTCTCAGGTTCGAGTCCACTGTGACTCGGTCTTTAAATTTAATGTTATAAATGAAAAAAATTAAAAAAAAAAAAGTGGGATAGAAAATCTCAGTGCTTCTATATACATCTATATACATAAACATCATGCAAAATAATTTAATTTCATTTCCCTTGATGTACTTAGCATTAGGATCAATATCGACTTTGATTCGTATTCATATTATTTTCGAAATATAGAACGTGATCGGCCACGAATATAGTTTGGTAGAAATCTAAAGTCGGATTATTCATATATTATGTACAAGCTATATTTCTATTGTAATGTCTTAAACACATGAGTATAAAGAATCAATTAATAATAGGAAAATAAATGGTGCTCCATTCCGATTTTTTTTATTCTGGTAATTTGTGTAATATTAATTCATATTCATATATTCTAATTTGAATCTATCATTATGATAATTATTATATTCATTATATATATTTAATTAATTTTCCAAACAATCTCCCTCGTTTTGATGATACCAAAACCTAACTGAGACAAACTATGAAGCTTCCCTGTTGGTCCCAAGACGGATACCTTGGTGTAGAGGGGGGGTGAATACACTAAGGTTTAAAAACTTTTCCAGTTAAAAACTCTTTTGAGTGAGCTGGCTGTGTTCGATCCAGCTGGAAGACAGCTTGATCGACACAGCTGGCTGTGTGCGGAATGTGGTGGGTTTGGAAAGTCCGTCTGTTACTTCAAATTATATTGCAAAGCTCTGTTTCACTTTTCAGTTAGTCAGGTTATGCAGCTTGAAATGTATGCGTGAGAGGTTAGCAGAATGCATAAACAAAGCAGTAAAGAACAAAGCAATTTTAATGTGGTTCGGAGTAACACCTCCTACGTCCACGACCAGATTCACTGGTAATTCACTACCACTTGGTTTCTAAGTACCAAGCAACTTCACAACTCTAACCCGAGTTGTGTTCCAACAGTTTGCAGGCACTGTCAAGCCTACACCTCTCAGTTTGCGGGTACTGAGAAAACCTGACAACTCGAATTACACGCTTCGAGCAGGCGTACCATGACCTAACCTTTCTGGGTTTGGGTTTGGGTTTGGGTATGGGTTTTCCAACTATAAACGAGTTCTTACAATGAAGAACAAGGAGTATGATGAACTCGTTCAAACTAGACTTAAGATATTTCTATTCTATTCTATCCTGCCTATGACTGAATATGTGAACAACTAAGAACACAGCTGACTGGCTAGGTGTTCTTGAAAGATTTGGCTTTGAAAATCGTTGTTCATTTTTCTGTTTGCTCTTTTATTTCTTCAGTCGTCTCGCCAGCCTCACCAGCCTTTTCTCTTCAATGGTGAAGAGATATATATAGGTGGATATTCAAACTAGCCGTTGGAAGAGAGCCGTTTGAATCTTACCTACTCTCATTGACTTCTGGCCTTTTGCCTACGAAGTAGGTCTGCATCTGCAGAAGCTATTCCTTCTCTGATTTGACTGCGTCAGACAAGATCTTTTGACATCGGGATCTTGTCTTGGAGAAGGTCTTCGTGTTCGAGCTGCTAAGCGTTTCTGCTGTGTCTTCAGCGTCTTGGACTCTGCTGTGTCTCGACTCTGAGCTGTGTCTTAGACCTGTGCTGCATCATTAACCTGAGCTGTATCTTCAACCTGAGTTGTGTAATTAACCTGAGATGTCTTAGACCTGAGCTGTGTAATTGACACTAAGCTGGGTCCTTTACACTGAGCTGGGTCTTTGACACTGAGCTGGGTTTCCGTCACTGAGCTGGGTCTTGATACTGCTGGGTCTTTGACTCTGCTTGTTCTGCTCTGCTGAGTCTGCTCTGCTGAATACCTCAGCTGTGTCTTCTGCTATGTCTTCTGCTGTCTTTAGCGACTCTACCTGTAAACTTAGAAACTCTATAAGCTCAAATAGGTGAGCTGAAAAACGTTTAGGGTTGTGCAATCATCTACTCGGTTAGGGTCAGCTGGGTTTTTGTATGAAATCAAAACTCTATTAATTTTCCCAACAATTTCCCCCTTTTTGATGATGCAAAAACCTAACTGAGAAAAATAATTTACTTCCCCCTTAACAGAAAACGGGGTTTCAAAAAGAAATAAACAATCATAGCAGATAATCAAATTCAGAGTTCAGTGCCTGGACAAAGAGTTATTGTCATCAGGGTGAGCTTGAGAGCAAAAACATTTCAGTTTTATTAATCCTCAAAGATGATTACAAGAATTACAATATTAACAAACTGAAATTAGACAAAAACTATTTAAACCCAGTTGGCTGGGTCTTCATTTCTGCTGCTGCTACTTCCTCTGTTCGTCCATCTGATGGTCAGTCTTGAGACCATATCTGTTGAAGATGAATTCTTCCAATTCCTTCCATTCATCTTGATTTTTGGATTTGGAGATTCCTCTTTCGCCCGCCCAGTGATGAACTTCTTTGATAATCTGGGCCTTGTCGGGAAGGTTCGTTCCAGCTATAGTGGGAGGCTTCAATTGCTTGACTTTTGGAGCTTTGAGCTGGATGTCGTTTCTCTTGGCAGCTAGGGCTAATGATCTTGCCATCATTGGATCTTCTTCATGAAGTTCGAGCAAGTATTTCTTGAACGCAGTTTCGTGATCCATTCCTTTGTACTAATTCAGGTAATAGAATTATTTAATGAATTATGTTTTGCATTGTTCCCAGTTTTCGTTGATTTCATCTGGGTTCCTATTGTCAGATCTTGGAATGCTTGAAGCTGCTTGTTTCTTCCTAGCTTGTCTGTAGCTTAGCCTTTTCTTCTTCTGCTTTTTCTCAGCAGGCATGAGTGATTCAGCTTTCTTCTTGATGATCTTGTCCAGCTCTTGCATTTCTCTTCTTTGCTCGTTGTGGAAGTTACAGCCAGTGATAGTCCTTGTATTCTTCTGGCTTATGTCCACAAGCTTTGGCAAGAGCGACCATCTTCTCTCTCCATGTCTCTTTGACTGCTTTGACTGCTGCAGTTGGCTAATCCTCATCCAGCTCTTTAGCAAAGTCGTCGATTTCCGACTGATTTGGCTGGATAGGTTCCCCCTGAGCTGTAGCTTTTTTCTCCATTGTTTTTCCAGCTTCTTCATTCTTTTCTTCCCCCTTTTTGGCATTATCAATATGGGAGGTAGAGAGGTTGGCAACTGTTGCGTTGAGCTTGGAGAGAGCCACTTCAACGTCAACGATCTTGGCTGAGTTGTCAGCTGTGGCGATGTTCAGCTGAGCAGTGCTGCTGCTTCCAGCTCTGAACTCAGCATCCAGATCTTTATAAAGGTTGAAAAGTTGGCGGATGTCAGAGCTGTTGGAGAGAGTGGACTTCTTGATGCTTTCCAGCTGGCTTGAAAGATTTGCTATGTCGTCGACCAGTGGAACTTGAAGTCTTGTTACAATCTCAGGAACTCTCTTATCTAAATGAATTCTGAGTTCGAGATCTTGAGAAATAAGAGACTGCTTGAGGTCTAGAATTGTACTTTCTTGTACATTTTGGGCAAATTTATGAGCATCATCAATTGCCCGTTGTTATTCTCGAACTTGACAGTCTAGAGCTATGAATCGCAAGATAACATCGACTTGAGACTTAAGTCTGTCCTGAAAGAGTATTTCCTCAACCTCTTTAGAGATTGCGTCTTTCATGGCGGTTGATAGCTCGACAGCTGAGTTTGTTTGTGTTTCAGATTCAACATGACTGGGTTTGTCTGCCTCGAACTAGACCATCGCGCGAGTGTTATTGGCAATTGGACTTGGTGGGGCTGCTGTCTCTGGTTCAGCTGTTGCATCAGCTGGTTCTTCAATGATCATTACCTCAGCTGTGTTATCTGGTACAGCTTTCTTGGTAATCTCAGCTGAGACTTCTTTGGAGTTGTCAGCTCCAGAAGGTGTTTCCCATCCCGCTGCTGTTAGAAGCTTGTTGGCTGATTCCCAGACGTCTGCTGGGTGCGGCTTGGGGTACTGCTGAGACACTTCGATGATACCTCTAATGAGATCATCTTGATGCGAGTATGCATCTTCCAGGCTTTCAAAGCCAAAAGTGTGCTGGAGGCGCGCTTCATCTGTCTTCAACTTCTCGTAGGAGAAGGTCTCTATCAGCTACTCATTCTGGTACCAAGTTGCCATCTTGGTGGCCAGATAGAACTTGAGATCTTCAACTTTGACGAGGGCGATGGGCAGGTGCGCCAAGATTGGATACTGAGTTAGAACACTCTTGATCCCTGCGATGCGTAACTCCTCGTACATAGCTTCCATGAAGGCTGAGCCAGAGGAGTTGAATGATAGAGAGGCAGTGGAATCACTCTCTTCTGATTCTGTGGAGATTTGAGGAACAGGTTCAATTGGTTTCACAGTAGGCTGTGAAGAAGCATCAACCAACTGCGTGGGAGATTGAACTTTGGGTGATGACAGTTTTGAGGGTGAGCTGGGATTTGTGAAAGAGGGTTCAGCTTGGGTGTCAGCTGGCTGTGAAGGAGCTTCAGCCAGTTCAAAATCTACCTGCTCTCTTACAGGAGATAGCTATTTGGTTGGAGAGTTGGGTGGAGGAGAAGGTTGTTTGGGTGGAGAGCTGTGAGGCGGTGAGGGCTGGGGTGAGCTGGGAAGAGGTGTCTGACTCCTTGGATTATCCAGCTCGTCCTCTGAGCTGGATGACGATCCATCATTCAATCCCATATCAGCCAGGATGTTTGATCTGAATTGATTGAAGGCCGACACTGGCTGTGGGGAGAGAATCACCATTGCATGACTTGGATTTGCTTTAGAAGAGCTTGCCTCAGTTGGTGGAATGACAGCTGTTTTTTTTTTTCTTTTCAGCTGGGCCTCCAGCTGGTTTGGGGTCAGCTGCCTTCCTTTTTCTCTGTTTCTTCTCAGCTGGAACTTCTCCCTCTGTTTCTTCCAGCTGCTTCTTGTCTTTGCTCACAGCAGGCTGTTTCTTCAGAAGATCATTGATTTGACTAATTCTCTTGAAGAGAATCTTCGTTTCTGGAAACGGTTCTGAATCAGCCCATTTTACTGTGTGCCCTATCACAGCTTGCTCTATCAGGAATGAAATCTTAGAGCATAGATACAGGGGCTCTGAGGTTGAATACGTCGTCCTGGTATAGTCGAACTTGATCTTCTCTGACTCCTTGACCAGTCGGTTGAGTTAGAAATCAAATCAGTTGACATTTGCGCCTTTGATTATGGCAATCATTGGTTTGAGCTTTGGAATACTGATCTCTCCTTGAGATCCAGCTATCCCAAGAATACACTTTTATGTAATATCCAGCAGCAGCCTGTACTTTGGCTTGAGTAGGAGCTTTGACATGCTCGTTCTTTACGGCTCTGGGGAGATAAGCATCTCTTGACTGAGGAATTCATCCACTTCCTCACGGCTGTAGTCGTCTGGTTTGAAATCTCCTTCGCTGGGCAGATTGAACACTTTTCTCAGCTTTCTATTTAGCTTGATGTTGACAGTTGCTGAATCATACTTTCCGTCAGCGCCCTTGACGATCATATCGAATGACGATGAGTAGAAGCCATCTTCGTCAATGATGTTGAGGTAGAAGAGAGCAGCATCTCTCTTCAGCATAAGTTCAGGCATGGAGATTGCCCACAACAAGAGTCCGGAGTCTGTGACGAGATCCACCATTTCGTTGAGTTCTGAGATATGAAGGTTGGAGGTGGACAGACAACTTTCAAATGACAACTTTGTCATAAGAGTTTCGAACTGGTTCATCCTGCAGTTGATTTCTTGGGTCCCATTACTGCAATCTGTTGAATGTGATCGTGCGAAGACTTTGCAGAAAATAGATAGATGTTTTGAAGATTTGAAATTCGCAGAGATAAAGATGAGATAATTCTGCGTATCTTTTCCATATATATCAACTGCCATAATGGATCAACGGTTGAGATTGATTAAGTTGATATTCTGATCAACGACTGGGAGAGATTCACTCATTACGTTTGCTGACGTGCTTACATCGAGTGTATTACAACCGCGCGTGAGGCAGTTCAAACGTTTGACGTTCTGCCTCGATACTACCGTGCTACAGTACTCTGCACTTTATAATTAATGCGATGGGAAAGGAAACTTATCAAACAAATTTAACTAAGGAACATATGTCCGCTTAAAATAGGAATTCAAAATAATTGGACTTAAATAGTATATTCCTCAAAGAAATAAACACATGAGACTCAAACCGGTTAGCTTGGACATAGAAGTTAGCTGATACCACGACGGTCTTTTCCTTTGCTTGATTGAGTTTTCCCTTCAGCTGAGTATCTGGATATTAACTTGATTTTCCTTCAGCTGAGTTCCCTTGAGTTCTGCGACTGACATCCAGTTGAGCTTGATTCGCCTTCATCTGGGTAAACCTTCTGAACTGAGCTTTGAGATCCAGCTGAGTTTGTTCCCCCTCAGCTGGATGAACTTTCTTCATCCGGTTTGAGTTGATACCAATTGTTGGTGAATCTACTGGACAGAATTCCCTTCATCTAGACTTATCTTCTGAATTCTGCGATTTACGCTTGATCCAGCTTTGTTTGGTATCCAGAGGATGATCTTTGATAGTTCAGCTGGATTTCTCTCTTGATTCTCCACTTGAATATTCTGCTGGATTGAATTTGCCCTCACCTGATATCACAGCTGTGTAGATTTCCAGCTTGGTAGAGTTTCCCCTGAATTTGATAGTAGGTGGCTGTCTTTTCTTAGCTACTTCCTACTTGAGCCCGTGATTTTCTCAACAATTACGTTCATCTGTCAACTCGATCTCTGATCTTGAAAAGACAGTCAGCTGTTCCATGATCAGCTGAATTCACTGCTGCTTTGCGGGGTAGAATCTTCGATTTCCTGTTCTTTGCATTGCAGACCTACGCATAGAACTTACCAGGAAAATCATTATCACAGCAATTGGCTAGGACCAGTACGCTTGACATATTCTTTGAAGAGCGTTGAGGAGAGTCATGAGCTTTGATCACCAGTTGTCTTTCTTTCACAGTATGCTTGATGACTCCTCAAAAACGCATGTCCCTTCTTGACCTGTTATCACTCCTTCGGCACCCAGTTGTGATTGGGTCCGTCTTTGTTGTTGAGGGTTCCATTGATAACTCAGATTTGTCCTTATCTTTTGTGAGTGATACTTCTGGTTGGTCCTTGAAAGGGTCCTTTCTTCTTTGGACCTTGTTGACTCCATTTTGATGAGGTCTCTTTCATAGCGGGAGTCTATCAGCTTGATATCTAGCTTGATATCCCGTATGTTGGAATCTTGATGTGAAGCTCGGTTGATTTTCAGCTTTATAACCAGCTGAGATACTTCTCAACTGTCTTTTTAGTTGACCTTGATGTCTGTGCTGGATGACATTCTGTCTTTGATTTTGATTCCAGTCAGCTGGATTTATCTGCTGCCTTTGAGCTCTGTGATCAGCTGGGAGTTGCTGCTTTTCTTGGGCTTGGAGTTGCCGAGCAGTTTTCTTCTTTGACAGGACTGAGCTTGGAGAGCTGGCTTGATTATGTACGACCTCTTTGGTACATCCTTGGCTTGGTTACAGCTGTGTTTGTATTGGCTGGAGCCATTCTTTGATCTGATTCAGCTTTGGCCATCTTCAGCTCCTGATCATTCATTCTTCTGCTTGACTTTCTGATTTTATGATGATGATGGGTCCGTTAGTGATAACATCCCACATCATGTCGTGACGCGCGCTCAGAAAGCTTTTGAGTCGGAACTTCCAGATATGAAAATCATCGACAGAGAATGTCGGGAGATTCCTGCACAAGAAAGATTCCATGACAGTATGAAATATAATGATTTTAAAAAGATTTTGAAACTTTGAAGGATCTGTTCAGGTGACCACTATCAGCAAAGAAGCTGACTTGACACAGATACAATGATCTTTTGAACCACTACTGATACCAATTGTTGGTCCCAAGACGGATACCTTGGTGTAGAGGGGGTGAATACACCAAGGTTTAAAAAATTTTCCAGTTAAAAACTCTTTTGAGTGAGCTGGTCGTGTCCGATCTAGCTGGAAGGCAGCTTGATCGACACAGCTGGCTGTGTGCGGAATGTGGTGGGTTTGGAAAGTCTGTCTGTTACTTCAAATTATATTGCAAAACACTGTTTCACTTTTCAGTTAGTCAGTTTATGCAGCTTGAAATGTATGCGTGAGAGGTTAGCAGAATGCATAAACAAAGTAGTAAAGAACAAAAACAATTTTAACGTGGTTCAGAGTAACACCTCCTACGTCCACGACAAGATTCACTGGTAATTCACTACCACTTGGTTTCGAAGTACCAAGCAACTTCACAACTCTAACCCGAGTTATGTTCCAACAGTTTGTGGGCACTGTCAAGCCTACACCTCTCAGTTTGCGGGTACTGAGAAAACCTGACCACTCGAATTACACGCTTCGAGCAGGCGTACCACGACCTAACCTTTCTGGGTTTGGGTTTGGGTATGGGGTTTCCAACTATGAACGAGTTCTTACAATGAAGAACAAGAAGTATGAATAACTCGTTCAAACTAGGCTTAAGATATTTCTATTCTATTCTATCCTGCCTATGACTGAATATGTGAACAACTAAGAACAGAACTGACTGGCTGGGTGTTCTTGAAAGATTTGGCTTTGAAAATCGTTGTTCATTTTTCTGTTTGCTCTTTTATTTCTTCAGTCGTCTCGCCAGCCTCACCAGCCTTTTCTCTTCAATGGTGAGGAGATATATATAGGTGGAGATTCAAACTAGCCGTTGGAAGAGAGCCGTTTGAATCTTACATACTCTCATTGACTTCTGGCCTTTTGCCTACAAAGTAGGTCTGCATCTGCAGAAGCT
Organism: Agastache rugosa; assembly: GCA_031470985.1. Lineage (NCBI taxonomy): Eukaryota > Viridiplantae > Streptophyta > Magnoliopsida > Lamiales > Lamiaceae > Agastache > Agastache rugosa. The sequence goes on from CM062607.1 coordinate 11,839,447, forward strand.
ATTCTTTCTCTGATTTGACTGCATCAGACAAGATCTTCTGACATCGGGATCTTGTCTTGGAGAAGGTCTTCGTCTTCGAGCTGCTAAGCGTTTCTGCTGTGTCTCGACTCTGAGCTGTGTCTTAGACCTGTGCTGCATCATTAACCTGAGCTGTGTCTTAGACCTGTGCTGCATCATTAACCTGAGCTGTGTCTTCAACCTGAGCTGTGTCATTAACCTGAGCTGTCTTAGACCTGAGCTGTGTCATTGACACTAAGCTGGGTCATTTACACTGAGCTGGGTCTTTGACACTGAGCTGAGTTTCTGTCACTGAGCTGGGTCTTGATACTGCTGGTTCTTTGACTCTGCTTGGTCTGCTCTGCTGAATACCTCAACTCTGTCTTCTGCTATGTCTTCTGCTGTCTTTAGCGACTCTACCTGTAAACTTAGAAACTCTATAAGCTCAAACAGGTGAGCTGAAAAACATTTAGGCTTGTGCAATCATCTACTCGGTTGGGGTCAGCTGGGTTTTGGTATCAAATCAAAACTCTATTAATTTTTCCAACATCCCCCCTTAGCTTCCCCCTACGTTTTAAGAGGTTAAAAAAAATCAGCAGATTAAGAGTTCAGAGTTCAGAGCCTGGACAAAAAGTAATTGTCATCAGGGTGAGCTTTGAGTAGCAAATAAAACTTTGTTTTATTAAAGTAAGAAATTACAGCAATTAAAGAGATAAATTGAAAAGAAAGAAAAAAAAATTCTTCAATCTTCAATCCCAGCTGGTTGGGTCTTCTCTTCTGCATTCGCTGCTTCTTTATTGACTTCGTTTCTCCTTCAGCTGGTTCCTCTAGCTCAGCAGTTTTGCCTTTGCCTTTTTGTCTCATTATCTTCTCCCTTGCTTAATGAGGACATTTCTTCGTCTCATTATCTTTCCCCTTTTTGGCATTATCAACAATGCGGGAGAGGCAAACTATCGTCTTATTGAGCTGTGCAATTTTCCTGAATTGCGTCAGCGATCTTCGCTGTGTTGACAGTTGTTGCGATGTTTAGTTCAGCTGTGCTGCGGCTGTCAGCTCTAATCTGTGGAGTCTGGATTCTTGGTGGCTCAGGTGTTGCATAGGCTGGCTCTTCTTCACAAGCATTAACCTCAGCTGTGATTGCAGGCACACCTTCCTTGGTTGTTTCAGCTGGGGAGATCCAGCTGAGAGTGCTTGGAGGTATGAGTTGGCTCTAAAGATGACATCTTCTGAGTAGAGCACAACTTTATTCCTTGCAATTTGGCTTCTTCAGACTTCATTAGATTGTATGAGAAAGTCTGAACAGCTCTTCAGGCTTCTTGCAGTGCGCTTGAGACTCCTTTAAGCAAGAGGTTTTCAAACCTTGAGATGGAGGCATCACGTGCAATCTTTGAGGGACTTAAGCATTTCTCTTCCACTTCTGAAGTGTGGGTAAGGGGTTCAGCTCTTGTTTTCATCATCCAGCTGCAAGTGATAATCGGCTGGATGATGCTTTCCTCTTGAGCTTGGTGTAGGGGCTTGAGCTCCAACTTCCATGAGTTGATCTTGAAGTTGGTGTCCCTGTCGAGCTGAAAGAAATTGAGGAGAAGGCGGTTGAAGTATTCCATCTGCTGTGAGGTTTAAGCTTAGTTGATTGAGGTCTAAGCTTAGTTGATCAGCTGGAATACGTCGTTAAGGTGATGACGATGGTGATATTTACGCTGGCACATGAACTTCTTCTCCACCGTAAAAAACCACCGCTTGTGGACCTTCTGCTCCTCGGAGAGTAGTTACGAATTATCTCTCAATGTCAGCTGCCTTCTCGGCTGACTGACAGGGCGCCTTTAACTTGAGTCTTCTCTTTGAAGACGGTGTTTCAGCTTGTTTTGTCTCCTCATGTTGTTTCCTCTTCCTAGCTGGGAAGGAAGTAGATGCATTCTGCTTTGTCTCCTGCATCTTTTTCTGTGCCTTCTGTGGCGGAGCAAGAGCTTTGACATGTCTGCGTTTAAAGACTCCAGCTTTGTCAACATTTCTTCCAGATCTGACTGGGCTTCCTCTCAGGTTGAATTCTGTTGAAAGGATCTTGTTGACGTTGATTTCCGCATCCCAGGAGTTGTGTGTCCCGTTTTCTCTTTTATTTTGAGAGAAACATTAGGGCGGAAGAGGTCTTTTTCCTTTGACATTCCCAGGAAGAATTCTGCAATTTCCTGGTGAATGATGTTCTTGAGCTTTGCAGTTACCCACTGCGTTAGACCGGATCTGTCGATTATCTTCATTATCTCCTGGAACTCCGTCTTCTTGTGGTTCGTGAAAGTTGAGTGACTCTCAAAGTGAAGCTTTGACAGACTCTTCATGTTGATCGGCTTCTGGAGATATCTTTCTGGATTCCATGTTCTTCTTCTGCAACTTTTGTTAGTAGAACAAATAATATATATAGGGGAGGAAGAAGAAAGAGTGCCGAAAAACTTTTTAGGGTTAAGGCAAAGGTTTGCATATCTCTTCTATCATATTTATATCAACGTTCTTGAAGAATGGACGATCAAGATTGGTAGATTGATAAGAAGATCTACGACTGGGAGTGATTCTCGCGTCATGTCGGTTTCTTGTTCAGGAAATATGTTTAGTCATTATTTGTGCCATTTTTAGGTGTTTAGTTCGTTGTATTTTTTGTGCATGTATTTATGTTTCCCGTTTATTTTACTCGTATTTTTTGTCTTTGTTTTATCTCTTTTCGTTGTTGCATGTTGAGAGCGCAATATGTTGAATTTTTGGTTGAAAAGTGATGGAAGAGGAGACGTGAAGCTCGAACACAACAACTTCACGAACAACAGCAAAACGACGGACAACAGCAGCTGTACTCGCTCATTCTTCTGCTGGGAGAAGAACCACATCAACAACATACAAGAGCAGCTGGAGGTGAAGTCGAGCAGTAGCAGCAGTCGTTGATTCTTTTTCGATGGCAACTTCACGCAAAGCAGCAGCTCGCTCATCCATAGCAGCTCGCTCATCCACATCAGCTCATGCTCGTGAAACAGAACAACAGCTGGAGTGACACCGCTGCTGGAATGTCGTCGTGGCTGGAAGTGAGCGGCCGCTGGAGATGAGTTCGCAGATCTTGACTTGAGCGAGCGGTGGACTTGAGCCGGCGGTGGAAGTCGGTGAGCGCTGGATGATAGAGATCGCTGGATGTGAACCTTTGCTGGAAGTGAGCGGCCGCTGGAGTTGTCTTCGCATTTCTTGGTCCAGCCGGCGCTGGGTTCGAGCGAGCGCTGGATCAGAACTTGTAACGGCTGTGCGCGACGTTTTAAAAAAATACCCAACTAGGGTTTTTAAGGGAGACACTTCTTGAACGGGAACGACAGCAGCAAACTTCATTTTTTTCCATTTTCTTTTTCTTTTGGTTTTGCAAGAATTAGGAGATCGTTATCTAAAGATTGCACCGTTGATTCTAAGGATTTCTTCATCGTTTATTTCTTGTATTTAATCGATGTACTCCTGTGATTATTGTTCGATGATTTATTCTATGCTTAGCTAATTTCTTGTTTAGGGTTTAGATATTCGAATCGTTTTCGATCCGTGCTTGTTCTTTAATTAATTCCCCATTGATTGAATCGATTTTCTTTATATTGAATAATTATTCGTTATTTGATATTGCTAAGTGATAGATGAGATCGATAGATGATTCTATTGCTCGATTGTGGTTCATTCAACATTAGATTGACCGGAAACGCATGTCTAATAATTAGTCATGATCGTGTATTTTAGTCTTTAGGGTTTAACAAATTGAAGAGAAAGTAATTGATGTTGACCCTATGTTGAAGTTGATTACGCGTGATTGATTAATGGAATTGATTAGAAACAAACTAGGTGAGAATTCGAGGAGAAAATTTTAAATCCTAATATATTTATCCTATTTCATTGTCCAATTTATTTATTCGTTTATTATTTTGATTTCATTTGTTAGTCTAATATTTAATCTCCCAAAATCTTGGTTTAGAATGTTTAGGATTATTTTCTATTCTGTGTAAATAATACGAGTTGCATTAGCCCTGTTGAGCCTTCCTTGAGAATACGACTTGGGTCAGCTTGTCGCCCTACATTGACCTCGTTCTCTTGCGAGTAAATTCGAAGGTGTTTTGAGATGAAACAAAATTTGGCGCCGTTGCCGAGGAAGGCTATAGGCGAATTGTTTTCTAGTATTATTTTATTTTCCGTGTTTATTTTTGTTATTTGTTTTGTTTGTTGTTTTTATTTCTTCCACAGTTGCGTGTGATCTCCTTTTTGTGTTTATGTATGCAGGGTCGACGCAGTCTCAAAAGGAAATTGGTTCCGGTTTTTGATAATATACACAGACCGAGACGGTTAGAGTTGCTTGATTTGGAAGAAGAAAATTCAAGCGAAGCATATTCTTTGAGTGACGTGTCTCAAACTTTAGAGATGGCCGCTGCCAATAATGCCAGAAATATGAGAGATTTTTCTCGCCCAGTGATTGGGGCAGCAATGTCTTGTATTGTTTTGGGGGAAACAGCAAGAAATTACGAGTTGAAGATGATGGTCCCTGAGCTAGGTATTTGGTGTAGAGGGGGGGTGAATACACCAAATAGATTTCTGAAAACTTTTTCAAGTTAAATAACAGAGTTGGTGAGCTCAGTTATTGATCCAGCTGAGGAGGGTCAGCTGGGTAAATAACTCAGCTGGCGGTGCGGAATGTGGTGGTTTGAAAACTTAGCTCGGTTACTTAGAAAAACTCAGCTTGAAAAGATTAACTTTATGTTTTCAGCTTAGTCAAGTTGTGCAACTTTCAGAAAGACACAGCTGTCTTTGGAGAGCAGCTGCGTATGCAGTTTTGATCAAATATGTAATGTTATGAAAGAGTTAGTACAAAACTGAATTTAAAGAGACAGTAAAGAGCACACGATTTTTACGTGGTTCGGAGTAACACCTCCTACGTCCACGACCAGGTTTACTGGTAATCCACTACCACTTGGTTTCCAAGTACCAAGCAACTTCACAACTCTAACCCGAGCTGTGTTCCAACAGTTTGCAGGTACTGTCAAGCCTAACCTTTCAGTTTACGGGTACTGAAAAAACCTTACACACTTGAATTTCCCGCTTCAAGCAAGCGTTACCTTGACCTAACCTTTCTGGGTAAAGAGGGGTTTGGTTTGGGGTTCCAACTGTGAACGAGTTCTTACAATTAAGAATTTTAGAGTATGATGAACTCGTTCGAAATCTAGGCTTTAAGATATACAAAGATTTTGGCCTAGGGATCAGACGAACCCGAAGTAGTTTCTGAACTAGAAACACTTTAAGATAAAGTGTTCTTTGATCTATGTAGAACTGCTTGAGAGCTTTTGAAAGATTGATGATTTCAGAGAATGAAAGCTTGTAGAGAGTTTTTCTTCTTTGATCCCGAGGTTGAAGACGGGTTTATATAGGTAGAGATTCAAGACTAGCCGTTGGAGGAGCCGTTTGAATCTTACCTACTCTCCTTAAATTCGATATCTGCCGTTGGGCGAATCTGCACCTGTCTTCATTTATGTCACATCCTAGGTCCTGAAGTCTAGGATGCTGATTCGGCAATCCCTCATTGGTCGAGGCATGTTGACTTCCTCTGACGCCGGGATCTTCTGCCTTTGGAGCTGGCTTTTGAATTCAGAGCTGGATTTAGCAAACTGACTTGAAGTGATGTCTTCAGAGTTAGTTCCCTTTGTTCTGTACAGCTGGACCGGCTATGTTTTGAACTCAGCTTGAATTCTCTTCAGCTTGATCATGCTGTGCTAGAGGACTCAGCTGAAGGTTAACTCCTGCTGTAGACACAGCTGGAACGTCTGCTGTCTTCCGCTAGCTGACTCCTACTGTAGACACAGCTGGGTCGACTGCTGTCTTCCGCTTCCTTAACCTGTAAACCTAGAAAATCTAAAGCTCAAACAGGCGAGCTGGAAAACACTATTTAGATTGAAGCGATCATCTATTCAGTTGGAGAATCAGTTGGGTTTTGGAATCAAATCAAAACCTTATAATTTTCCCAACAATTTCCCCCTTTTTGATGATGCCAAAACCTAACTAAGACAACTTATGACGTAGAAAAACTTGTGTTTTATTAATGTAAGCAAATACATTATAACACAGGAAAAAGAAAGAAAGAAAAAAAAATCTTCAATTCTTCAGTTCTTCAATCCTAGTTGGCTGGGTCTTCTCTTCTGCATCCAGTCTTCTTTCTTTTGACTCGTCTCTTCTCCAGCTGATTCTGATTCAGCTGGTTCCTCTAGCTCAACAGTTTGCCTCTTCTTTGTCTCATTCTCTTCCCCCTTACTTCCCCCTTTTTGACATGATCAAACAAGGTGGGAGAGATACACCATTGACTATTGCGATGTTTTAGTTTGGCTAAACTGTGGTTTTCAGCTCTGAGCAGCGAGGTTTGGAGTCTAGGTGGCTCAGCTGTTGTATTTGCTGACTCTTCTTCAGTAGCATTAGCCTCAGCTGTGATTGCAGACTCAGCGTCCTTGGCCTGATTCAGCTGGGGCGGTCCAGCTGAGTGCTTGGAGGGATGAGTTGGCACTGGAGATAAAATCTTCTGAGTCGGACACAACTTCATTCCTTGCAATTTTGCTTCTTCAGACTTCATTAGATTGAATGAGAAAGTCTGATTCAGCACTTGAGGGACTTGAGTATTCCCCTTCCACTTCGAAGTGGTGGGTAATGGGTTCAGCTCATATCATCATCATCCAGCTGCAAGTGATCATCGGCTGGGTGATGTTTTCCACTTGAGCATGGTGCAGGGGCTTGAACAACTTTCATTGGAAGATCTCGAAGCTGGTGTCCCTGTTGAGCTAAAGGAAATTTAGGAGAAGGCGGTTGAAGTATTCTATCTATCTTGGGGTTTAAGCTTAGTTGACCAGCTGGAATACTTCGTTGCGGCGTTGATGATGACGATGTTCACGCAGGCGCATGAACTTCTTCTCCATCGTGAGAAACCACCGCTTGTGGGCCTTCTGCTCCTAATGTCAGCTGACTTCTCGGCTGACTGACTGAGAACCTTTGACTTGAGTCTTCTGTTTGAAGACGGTGCTTCAACATGTTTTGTCTCCTCAAGTTGTTTCCGATTCCCAGCTGGGATGGAAATATATGCATGCTGCTTTGTCTCCTACATCTTTTTCTGTGCCTCCTGTGACGGAGCAAGAGCTTTGACATGACTGCTCTTGAAGACTCCGGCTTTATCAACATCTGGTCCAGTTCTGTTGACGTTGATTTTTGCATCCTAGGGAGTTGTATGTCCCGTTCTCTCTTTTATTTTGAGAGAAACAGTGGGGCAGAGGAGGCCTTTTTCCTTTGACATTCCCAGGAAGATTTCTGCACCTTCCTGGCGAATGACGTTCTTGAGCTTTGTAGTCTTCCACTACGTTGGACCGGATCTGTCGATGGGCTTCACCTTCTCCTGGAACTCTGTCTTCTTGAGGTTCCTGAGAGTTAAGCAACTCTTATCTTGAAGCTTTGACAGATTCTTCAAGTTTGATCGGCTTCGGGACATATCTTTCTAGATTCCATGTTCTACTTCTGCAACTTTGGTTAGTAGAAACAGATAATACCAATTGATGGAAATAAGAAAGAATGCCAAAAAACTATTTAGGGTTGATGCAATGTTTTACGTATCTCTTCTAGCATATTTATATAGCTGATTTGATGAATGGTCGATCAAGATTTATCGATTGATAAGAAGATCTACGACTGGGAGTGATTCTCGCGTCATGTCAATTTCTTGTTCAGACATTGTGAGTTAATGCATGAGAGAGGATGGTTGGGGCACTTTGACTTTTGCCTCGAAACTCCCATGATTCAGTTCTTTGCAGACTTTTAATTTAATTTGATTAGATATGACAAGATATGATTTGACTGAAAACAGATTGAGTAGTTGTAGTTAATGTTGTTGCAAACCTCTCAGCTGATCATTGTAGTCAGCTGATACCTCGGTTGAGTGGGTGTGCTGGGTGATCGTTGTTCCAGCTGGTTCCCCCTCAGCTGAATAATCCTTCAATTTCAGCATCTGGTTTAAATGGATTCTTTCTCAGCTGATACCAGTGACGTCGATTCTGAATTCCAGCTGTCTGCTTCCATTCAAATGGTCCTTTTAATCGGTGAGTCCGCTTCCATTCACTGGTCTCGTTCCATTCAGTGGGTGAAGCATCGTACGGGTTGAGTAAACCAAGTAATCCGCACAGTATTTTGAATCTTGCTTCTATCAGCGGCTTTGTGAGTATATCAGCCCGCTGTATGTCTGTGTGAATTTTCTCAACAATCACATCCTTCTTTTCCACGTGATCTCTGATGAAATGATGGCGTACGTCCAGTTTTCACTTGAGCTATCACGGAAAATTGGAACTTGTCCAGTTTTCACTTCATAGTCATCCAGCTGATGTTTCAGCCAGAGAATTTATGAGCAGCAGTTTCCAGCGGCCATATATTCTGCTTCTGTTGTGGAAGTTGCGACGCACGTTTGCTTCTTTGAAAACCATGAAATCAACTTACTTCCTAAGAACTGACAAGTTTCTGAAGTTGATTTTCTGTCCAACCGATCTCCAGCCAAATCTGAGTCTGAATATCCAGTCAGCTGTAGATTGTCTTCAGCTGGGTACCATAGCCCAACATTCTGAGTTCCTTTGAGATATTTGAGAATGTTCTTGGCTGCTTGCATGTGTGCTTTCTTTGGATCAACTTGAAATCTGGCACACACTCCGACTGCGAATGAGATGTCTGGACGACTTGTTGTTAGATACAGCAGGGAATCTATTATCCCTCTGTATTTGATGGAATCAACTGCCTTCCCTTCAGTTCCTGGTTCAATCTTCCAGTTGGTGTTCATCGGAATCTTTACAGTTCTGCTGGATTGAACTCCATACTTGGCGATCAAGTCTTTCACGTATTTGGATTGATTTATGAAAATTCCTTCTGCTGATTGCTTGACTTGAAGTCCTAGGAAGAAACTCATTTCTCCCATCATGGACATTTGGAACTGCTCTGACATCATTTCTCCAAATCTTTGGCATAAGAAGTTTGATCTTGATCCGAAGATGATGTCGTCTACATAAATTTGAACAACCAGGATGTCTTCTCCTGACTTGATGGTGAAGAGAGTTCTATCTACTGAGCCCTTCTTGAATCCTTTGGATACAAGAAAATTTGACAAAGTGTCATACCAAGCTCGAGGTGCTTGCTTCAATCCATAAAGCGCATTCTTTAGCTTGTAGACTTTGTTTCCTTCTACTTCAAATCCTGAAGGTTGTTCGACGTAGACATCTTCTTTGATTTCTCCATTTAAGAATGCACACTTCACATCCATTTGATAGACCTTGAATTTGTGATGTGCTGCATAAGCGAGAAAGAGTCTGATTGCTTCCAATCGCGCTACTGGAGCAAATGATTCTTCGAAGTCAATTCCTTCCTGCTGAGTATAGCCCTTGACAACCAGTTGAGCTTTGTTTCTGATGATGACTCCCAGGGTATCCAATTTTTTCTTGAATATCCATTTGAGTCCTATGACTTTGACTCCTTCAGGTCTGTCGACCAATTCCCAAACACAATTTCTGAGGAATTCGTTCAGCTCTTCTTGCATTGTGTTAGTCCAAGGCACGCTCTTCAAAGCTTCGAGAATTGATTGAGGATCTGGCAATTGAGCTACGTAACACGTCATTGGAGCTGTATCTTCATCATAGACCGTCAGTTCTAGCTCTATTGAGAGTTGAGCTGTGTCAGCTGCTTCTTGATGATCCGATGAAGCTTGAGCAGCTGAGCTTCTGGTTTTGACTTGGTCAGATGGTTCTCCAATGATTGCTGATGATGGATGATCTTCAATCCATCTTCTCATTTTACGAATTTCTTCTTCCAGTTGATTGATGCTTGAAGTGGCTAAATTGCGTCTGTTTTGGAGTTGCTCTGGAGTTAAGTCTTGAGAGATTGATTCTCCTTGATTTGGATTTTGAGGTGACTTCTGTAGAGTCTCTGTTGGAGATGGAGCTAGGGATTCAGCTGTGTCTGGATTTCCAGCTGATGGCGTTCCCCCTTGATTTGGCGTTGAAGGTTCTTCTTGATTTCCTGCTGGTGGAGCTTCCCGATTGATTTAAAGTTCCTCCTCTGGCTCATCATCCCAAATTAATGGTTCGGCCAGATTCCTGATTCGATTTTCTTGAGCTCTTGTCTGAATCTGTCTTGAAAATTCTCCTTCGTTTCTTTGTTTGATAGAATCTCTATATTCGAAAGATGATTCGTCAAAGGTAACATGTGGAGTTACTTCGACTGTTTGAGTTCTTCTGTTGAAGACTCTGTATGCTTTACTCACAGCAGAATAACCAAGGAATACTCCTCGGTCTGTCTTCTCATCGAACGTCTTGGGCTGTGTCTTTCCATTGTTTAGGATATGACATTTGGATCCGAATACCTTGAAATATCCAATATATGGTATTCTGTTGTTCCATAGCTCATACGGTGTCTTTTCTTGCCTTGATGTGAGTAGGGAGCGATTCTGAGTGAAGCAAGCTGTGTTGATTGCTTCGGCCCAGAACTTCTTTGGAATGGCAGAGCTGGCTAGCATTGAGGTAGCTGCTTCTTTGAGTGTTCGGTTTCTTCTCTCTGCTATACCATTCTGCTGAGGTGTGCGTGCTGCAGATGTTTGATGTTGAACTCCGTTCTTCTCGCAGTAATCATAAATAGTTTCATTCAGAAACTCCGTTCCTCGATCTGATCTTATTGATATTATCTTGCACTCCTTCTGTGTTGACAATCTTTCCAGCAGGATAGGCAGCTTAGTCCTGGTTTCGCTCTTCTGGTACATGAATGATACCCATGTGAATCTTGAGAAATCATCCACTACGACCAGAGTATATTTTCTGCCATTGAAGCTTGCTAGAGTAACTGGACCAAAAAGATCCATGTGAAGGAGTTGAAGTACTCGATCAGTTGAATGAACTGGCTTGAGAGAGAATGAAATTCTTGTCTGCTTTCCTTGTTGACACGCGCTGCACATATGACTTTTGTCATATACTTGATCTGGAATTCCATTAGCGAGCTGGTTCCTAGCCAGTTTGTTGATTGTCTTGAAGTTGAGATGATTCAGCCGTACGTACTCTGACGGTGACTTCATTACTGCTTTTCGATACAAGACAAGTCTCCGGAGGGCTGCTGTTCCAGTCAGTAAAATACATATTTCCTTCTCTTTTCCCTCTTAGGAGTATCTCCGGAGGGCTGCTGTTCATTATTTGTGCCATTTTTAGGTGTTTAGTTCGTCGTATTTTTTGTGCATGTATTTATGTTTCCCGTTTATTTTACTCGTATTTTGGCTTTGTTTTATCTCTTTTCGTTGTTGCATGTTGAGAGCGCAATATGTCGAATTTTTGGTTGAAAAGTGATGGAAGAGGAGACGTGAAGCTCAAACACAACAACTTCACGAACAGCAGCAAAACGATGGACAACAACAGCTGTACTAGCTCATTCTTCTGCTTGGAGAAGAACTACAACAGCAGCATACACGAGCAGCTGGAGGTGAAGTAGAGCAGTAGCAGCAGTCGTCGATTCTTCTTCGACGGCAACTTCACGCACAACAGCAGGAGAACAGCAGCAGCTCGCTCATCCACAGCAGCTCATGCACGTGAAACAGAACAGCAGCTGGAGTGACGCCGCCGCTGGAATGCCGCCGTGGCTGGAAGTGAGCGGCCGCTGGAGATGAGTTCGCAGATCTTGACTTGAGTGAGCGGTGTGTTGGGAAAATTAATAGAGTTTTGATTTGATACCAAAACCCAACTGTTCTCCAACCAACTAGATGATCGGATCAACCTAAGTAGTGTTTTCCAGCTCGCCTGTTTGAGCTCTTGATTTTCTAAGTTTACAGGTTCAGGAAGCGGAAGACAGCAGAAGATCAAGCTGTGTTTTACAGCAGTGGATAACAGAGCGGAAGACAGCAGAAGCTCAAGACAACAGAAGATTCAGCTGTGTTTTACAGTATGAGTTGTTGGGAAAATTATAAGGTTTTGATTTGATACCAAAACCCAACTGATTCTCCAACCGAATAGATGATCACATCAACCTAAATAGTGTTTTCCAGATCGCCTGTTTGAGCTTTAGATTTTCGAGGTTTACAGGTTAAGGAAGCGGAAGACAGCAGTCGACCCAGCTGTGTCTATAGCAGGAGTCAGCTAGCGGAAGACAACAGGAGTCAATCTTCAGCTGAGTCCTCCAGCAGAGCATGATCAAGCTGAAGAGAATTCGAGCTGAGTTCAAAACACAGCCGGTCCAGTTGTACAGAACAAAGGGAACTAACTTTGAAGACATCACTTCAAGTCAGTTTGCCAAATCCAGCTCTGAATTCAAAAGCCAGCTCCAAAGGCAGAAGATCCCGGCGTCAGAGGAAGTCAACATGCCTCGACCAATGAGGGATTGCCGAATCAGCATCCTAAACTTCAGGACCTAGGATGTGACACAAATGAAGACAGGTGCAGAATCGCCTAACGGCAGATCTCGAATTTAAAAAGAGTAGGTAAGATTCAAACGGCTAGTCTTGAATCTCTACCTATATAAACCCGTCTTCAACCTCAGGATCAAATACGAAAAACTCTCTACAAGCTTTCATTCTCTGAAATGATCAATCTTTCAAAAGCTCTCAAGCAGTTCTTCATAGATCAAAGAACACTTTATGTTAAAGTATTGCTAGTTCAGAAACTGCTTTGTTTTTCGTCTGATCCCTAGGCCAAAATCTTTGTATATCTTAAAGCCTAGATTTCGAACGAGTTCATCATACTCTAAAGTTCTTAATTGTAAGAACTCGTTCACAGTTGGAACCCCAAACCAAACCCCTCTTTACCCAGAAAGGTTAGGTCAAGGTAACGCTTGCTTGAAGCGGGAAATTCAAGCGTGTAAGGTTTTTTTCAGTACCCGTAAACTGAAAGGTTAGGCTTGACAGTGCCCGTAAACTGTTGTAACACAGCTCGGGTTAGAGTTGTGAAGTTGCTTGGTACTTGGAAACCAAGTGGTAGTGGATTACCAGTAAACCTGGTCGTGGACGTAGGAGGTGTTACTCCGAACCACGTTAAAATCGTGTGCTCTTTACTGTCTCTTTAAATTCAGTTTTGTACTAACTCTTTTATAACATTACATATTTGATCAAAACTGCATACGCAGCTGCTCTCCAAAGGCAGCTGTGTCTTTCTGAAAGTTGCACAACTTGACTAAGCTGAAAACATAAAGTTAATCTTTTCAAGCTGAGTTTTTCTAAGTAACCGAGCTAAGTTTTCAAACCACCACATTCTGTACCGCCAGCTGAGTTATTTACCCAGCTGACCCTCCTCAGCTGGATCAATAACTGAGCTCACCAACTCTGTTATTTAACTTGAAAAAGTTTTCAGAAATCTATTAGGTGTATTCACCCCCCTCTACACCAAATACCTAGCTCAAGGACCATCAATTGGTATCAGAGCAGGTTGTTCAACAGACCTCCGTTTCTATATCAAGAGATCTCTCTTGACAATCTGTCAGTGGTCATCTGAACAGATCCTCTTTGTGAAAAACTCATAATATTACATACTGCATATTTTCATGGATTCTTATCTTAACAGGAATCTTCCCACCTTCTCGGTAGACGATTATGCAATATGGAAGTTCAGACTGAAGAGCTTTCTCTATGCGCATCACGATATGATGTGGGACGTTATCACAGACGGACCCATCATCATCTACAAACAAAGGAACGAGCTTGTTCCAACTCAAGATGGTGGACAACCAATATATCAACTCATTTCCAAGCCAAAGGGTGAGCACACCTCAGAAGAAAGAAAGCAGGCTGGACTAGACAGCTTCGCGAGGAACACCATATCCTCAACGGTCTCCAATGCCTACCTCAACAAAATCATCAACTACGAAATAGCAAAGGAGATGTGGAAAACCCTAGCAAAGCTATGCAAAGGGTCGGAGGAGATAAAGGAAAATAAATTCACGATTGCATACCAGAAGTTTGATAACTTCAAGCAGCTGGTCAACGAGTCCATCGAAGGTATGGAACTCAGATTCTCCAATATAGTGGTGGAAATAAAAACCATTAGAACTGGGAAATACACCCAGCGAGAAAAGAATCTAAAAGTTCTTTCAGCACTTACAGCTGAATGGAACACTTATAAGGTGGTACACCAAAGACGAAGTGACTTAGGTGATCTTTCAACTGAAAGATTATACTCCCTGCTCAAAGCCAACGAATACAACTTGAAGATTACCATGAAAGAATCTTCAAGCAATCAGAATGATGGAGAGCTGACACCTACAACAAAGGAGATTGCGTTCAGAGCCAACTCTGAAAAATCCACATACATACAGTCAGCTGAGTCATCGAAGAAGGATAAGAAGGATATGAGCAAGGAAGAGCTACTTGAAGAAATAGCTATGCTGGTCAAAAACTACAACAGACTCAACACCAGCAAGGGCAAATACAAGAAGTTCGCAAGAACTTACAGAGACAAGTACGCAGCAGCTGATGAGAAGTCAGCTGACAAACGAACAGAAGAAGGTTGCTTCAACTGCAAGGAACCAGGACACTACCAGCTAGATTGTCCAAAGCTGTCCAAGAAATATAAAGACCAACTAAAAGCTAAGGCAGCTGACAGAAGGAGAGCTTACATCATGATGGTCCCTGAGCTGGGTACTTGGTGTAGAGGGGGGGGGTGAATACACCAAGTAGATTTTTCGAAACTTTTATCAAGTTAAAACGGAGTTGAGTGAGAGCTCAGTTATTGATCCGGTAGGGAGGGTCAGCTGGGTAAACAACTCAGCTGGCGGTGCGGAAAGTGGTGGTTTGAAAACTTAGCTCAGTTACTTAGAAAAACTCAGTTTGAAAATATTAACTTATCGTTTTCAGCTTAGTCAGGTTGTGCAACTTTTCGAGAGACACAGCTGTCTTTGGAGAGCAGCTGTGTGTGCAGTTTTGAACAAGTATGCAATGATATGAAGGCGTTAGTACACAGCTGAATATAAAGCAAAAGTAAATAGAGAGAGATAGAAGCACGCGAGTTTTTACGTGGTTCGGAGTAACACCTCCTACGTCCACGACCAGGTTCACTGGTAATCCACTACCACTTGGTTTCCAAGTACCAAGCAACTTCACAACTCTAACCCGAGCTGTGTTCCAACAGTTGCGGGCCTTTGTCAAGCCTATACACCTTCGGTTGCGGGTGCGAAGAACCTATCCACTCGAATTACGCGCTTCGAGCAAGCGTACCTTTACCTAACCTTTACGGGTTTGGGTTTGGGTATGGGGTTCCAGCGTGAACGAGTTCTTACAATTAAGAACTTCGAGAGAATGATGAACTCGTTCGAAATCTAGGCTTTAGATATACAATGAGTTTGGCCTAGGAAACGGACGAAAAACTAAGCGGTTCTTAACTAGAAACACTTTAAGATAAAGTGTTCTTTGATCTATGTAGAGCGCTTGGGAGCTTTTGAAAGAATAATGAATTCAGATAATGAAAGCTTGTAGAGAGTTTTTCGTGTATGATCCTGAGGTTGAAGACGGGTTTATATAGGTAGAGATTCAAGACTAGCCGTTGGAGGAGCCGTTTGAATCTTACCTACTCTTCTTAAATACAAGATCCGCCGTTGGGCGTATCCGCTTTGTCTTCATTTGTGTCACATCCTAGGTTACGAAGTCTAGGATGCGATGCGGCAATCCCTCATTGGTCGAGGTAGGTTGACTTATACGATTCCGGATCTTCGCCTTTAGAGCCGGCTTTTGAATTCGTAGCCGGACCGTCTCGTCGTGGAGTCTTCGAGAGATAGTTCCTTTGTTCTGTACAATTTGGACCCATTTGTGTTTTGAACTCGGCTCGAATTCTCTTGACTTGATCAGCTCTGTGGATCACTCAGTGAAGGTTGACGCCTTTCTTGTCTTTGCTAGTGTCTCGTTTGTGAACACTGTCGGTCGTCTTGTCTTCCGCTACCGACTCTGCTTTGTAGACACGGTAGGGTCGGCTATTCTTGTCTTCCGCTTCCTTAACCTATAAACCTAGAACATCTAAGGCTCAAACGGGCGAAATTTGGAAAACACTATTTAGGTTGGCGCGATCATCTATTCGGTTGGAGAATCAGTTGGGTTTTGGTATCAAATCGAAACCTTATAATTTTCCCAACAATTTCCCCCTTTTTGATGATGCCAAAACCTAGCGAGACAACTTATGATGCGAGAGAAACTTGTGTTTTATTAATGTAAGAAAATACATTATAACACAGGAAAAAGAAAGAAGAGAAAAAAAATTTCAGTCTTCAATCCTTCAGTCGGCTGGGTCCTCTCTTCTGCATCCGTTGCTTCTTTCTTTTGACTCGTTTCTTCAGCTGATTCTGATCCAGCTGGTTCCTCTAGCTCAACAGTTTGCCTCTTCATTGACTTGTCTCTCTTTTCCCTTACTTCCCCCTTTTTGGCATGATCAAAACAGGGTGGGAGATACTCACCATCGGCTGTTGCGATGTTTTAGTTTGGCGAAACTGTGGTTTTCAGCTCTGAGCAGCGAGGTTTAGAGTCTTAGTGGCTCGAATTTGTTGTATTAGGCGCTCTTCTTCAGTTGCATTAGCCTCAGCTGTGATTGCAGACACAGCGTCCTTGGCTGATTCGGTGGGGCGGTCAGTGAGTGCTTGGAGGGATGAGTTAGCACGGGAGATAGCATCTTCTGAGTCGGGCATAACTTCATTCCTTGCAATTTTGCTTCTTCAGACTTCTTAGATTGAATGAGAAAGTCTGATACAGCACTTGAGGGATTTGTATTCAGCTCATATCATCATCATCCAGCTGCAGGAGATCGTTGGCTGGGTGAAGTTTCTCATTTGAGCTTGGTGCAGGGACTTGAGCATCTTTTATTGAAAGATCTCGAAGAAGGTGTCCCTGTGGAGCTGAAGGAAACTGAAGAGAAGGCGGTTGAAGTATCCCATCTGTCATGGGGTTTAAGCTTGGTTGTTCAGCTGGAATACTCCGTTGCGGTGTTGGTGATGATTATGTTCAAGCAGGGACGTGAACTTCTCTTCCACCGTAAGAAACGACCGCTTGTGGGCCTTCTGCTCCTCGGAGAGTGATTACGAATTCTCTCATAATGTCAGCTGGCTTCTCTGCTGACTGACTGAGCACCTTTGACTTGAGTCTTCGGTTTGAAGACAGTGCTTCAGTATATTTTGTCTCCTCAAGTTGTCTCCGATTCCAGTGGGACGGAGTTAGATGCATCTTTGCTTTGTTTCCCGCATCTTTTCTCGCCTCCTGTGGCGGAGCAGGAGCTTTGAAATTACTGCTCCTTAATACTCCGGTTTCATCAACATCTGGTCCAGGTCTGTTGACGTTGATTTTTGCATCCCAGGGAGTTGTGTGTCCCGTTCTCTCTTTTATGTTGAGAGAAACAGTGGGGTTGAGGAGGTCTTTTTCCTTTGTCATTCCCAGGAAGTTTTCTGCACCTTCCTGGTGGATGACGTTCTTGAGCTTTGCAGTCTCCTACTGCGGCACGGTTACGTCGATGGACTTCACCTTCTTCTGGACTTCCGTCTTCTTTGAGGTTCCTGAGAGTTAAGCAACTCTTATCTTGAAGCTTTGACAGATTCTTCAGGTCTGATTGGCTTTGGGAGACATCTTTCTGGATTCCATGTTCTTTTTCTGCATCTTTTGTTAGTAGAAACAAACAATACCAATTGATGGAAATAAGAAAGAATGAAAACTTTCTACGTTTGATGCGAATATCTTCTAGCATATTTAAAGAGATTTCTTGAAAGAATGGACGATCAAGATTTGTCTGTTGATAAGAAGATCTACGACTAAGAGTGATTCTCGCGTCATGTCAATTTAATGCGAGAGAAAACGGTTGAGGCGCTTTGACTTTTGCCTCGAAACTCCCATTATTCAATTCTTTGCAGACTTTTAATTAATATTGATTAGAAATGACAAGATGTGAATTGACAGAAAACAGATTGAGTAGGTGTAATTAAAGTTATTTCAAACCTCTCAGCTGATCATTGTAGTCAGCTGATACCTCGGTTGAGTGGGTGTGCTGGGTCATCGTGGTTCCAGCTGGTTCCCCCTCAGCTGAATAATCCTTTCCTTTCAGCATCTGGTTTAGATTCGGTGGTGCTTCCGTTCACTGGTCTGCTTCCGTTCACTGGTCTGCTGGGTCATTTGGGTCCTTCCATTCTTGGTCGCTTCCGGTCAGTGAGTGCCTTCCATTCAATTTGGGTGAAGCATCGTCTGGGTTGAGAAGTCCAAGTAATCCGCACAGTATTTTGAATCTTGCTCCTATCAGCGGTTTTGTGAGAATATCAGCCCGTATGTACGTGTGAATTTTCTCAACAATCACATCCTTCTTTTCTACGTGATCTACGATGAAATGATGTCGTACGTCTACATGCTTGCATCTTGTGTGAAATCTTGGATTCTACGATATGGCAATCGCACTTGAGCTATCACGAGAAAATTGGAACTGTCCGGTTTTTACTTCATAGTCATCCGAGTGATGTTTCGACGGAGAATTTGCGAGCGGCGGCTTCCGGCGGCCATATATTACGCTTCGTCGTGGAAGTTGCGACGCACGTTTGTTTCTTTGAAAACCATGAGATCAACTTACTTCCTAAGAACCGACAAGTTCACGAAGTTGATTTTACGTCCAATCGATCTCCGGCGAAGTACGAATGCGAGTATCCGATCAATTTGTAGATTGTCTTCGGTGGTACCACGAAACATTCGAGTTCCTTTGAGATACTTGAGAATGTTCTTGGCTGCTTGCATGTGTGCTTCCTTTGGATCAACTTGAAATCCGGCACACACATTGCGAAAGAGATGTACGGACGACTTCTTTGTTAGATACGGCGGGGATCCTATTATCCCTCCGTATTTGCTTTGGAATCAGCTGACTTCCTTCGGTTCTGGTTCAATCTTCCGAGTTGGTGTTCATTGGAATCTTTACGGATTCGCTTGATTGAACTCCATACTTGGCGATCAAGTCTTTCACGTATTTGGATTGATTTATGAAGATCCCTTCTGAAGATTGCTTGACTTGAAGTCCTAGGAAGAAACTCATTTCTCCCATCATGGACATTTGGAACTTCTCTGACATCATCTCTCCAAATCTTTGGCATAAGAAGCTTGATCTTGATCCAAAGATGATGTCGTCTACGTAGATTTGAACAACCAGGATATCTTCTCCTGACTTGATGGTGAAGAGAGTTCGTCTGCGAGCCCTTCTTGAATCCTTTGGATATTAGAAAATTTGACAAAGTGTCATACCAAGCTCGAGGTGCTTGCTTTAATCCATAAAGAGCCTTCTTAAGTTTGTAGACTTTATTTCCTTCTACTTCGAATCCTGGAGGTTGTTCAACGTAGACATCTTCTTTGATTTCTCCATTTAGGAATGCACACTTCACATCCATTTGATAGACCTTGAACTTGTGATGTGCTGCAAAGGCGAGAAATAGCCTGATTGCTTCCAATCGTGCTACTGGAGCAAAAGATTCTTCGAAGTCAATTCCTTCCTGCTGAGTGTAGCCCTTGGCAACGAGTCGAGTTTTGTTTCTGATGACGACTCCCAGGGTATCCAACTTGTTCTTGAATATCCATTTGAGTCCTATGACTTTGACTTCTTGAGGTCTGTCGACTAATTCCCAGACACAATTTCTGAGGAATTCGTTCAGCTCTTCTTGCATGGCATTTGTCCAAGGCACACTCTTCAAAGCTTCGAGAATTGATTGAGGCTCTGGCACTTGAGCTACGTAACACGCCATTAGAGCTGTGTCTTCATCATAGACCGTCAGTTCTAGCTCTGCGAGAGTTGGTGTGTCACCTCTTGATGATCCGATGAAGCATGAGCAGCGAGCTTGGTTTTGACTTGGTCGGAAGGTTCTCCAATGATTGCGATGATGGATGATCTTCAATCCATCTTCTCCTCTTACGAATTTCTTCTTCCGGTTGATTGATGCTTGAAGTGACTAAATTTCGTACATCTTGGAGTTGTTACGGAGTTAAGTCTTGAGAGTTTGGCTCTCTTTGATTTGGATTTTGAGGAGATGTACGTAGAGGTTCGGTGGAGATGGAAGCGGGGACTCGGTTGTGTTTGGATTTCCGGTGATGATGTTCCCCTTGATTTGGCGTTGAAGCTTCTTCTTGATTTCAGTGGTGGAGCTTCTTGGTTGATTTGAATTTCCTCCTCGGCTCATTGTCCCAAATTAATGGTTCGGCCAGTTACGATTCTGTTCTCTTGAGCCCTTGTCGAATCAATCTTGAAGATTCTCCTTCGCTTCTTCGTTTGATAGAATCTCTATATTCGAAGGAGGATTCGTCAAAGGTAACATGTGGAGTTACTTATTTGTTTGAGTTCTGTTGAAGACTCTGTATGCTTTACTCACAGTGGAGTAACCAAGGAATACTCCTCGGTCTGTCTTTTCGTCGAACGTCTTGAGCTGTGTCTTCCCATTATTGAGAATGTGACATTTGGATCCGAATACCTTGAAATATCCAATGTATGGTATTCTGTTGTTCCATAGCTCATACGGTGTCTTTCCTTGTCTTGATGTGAGTAGGGAGCGATTCTGAGTGAAGCAAGTTGTGTTGATTGCTTCGGCAGGAACTTCTTTGGAATGGCAGAGCTAGCTAGCATTGAGGTAGCTGCTTCCTTGATAGTTCTGTTTCTTCGTTCTGCTACACCATTCTGCTGAGGTGTGCGAGCTGCAGATGTTTGGTGTTGAACTCCGTTCTTCTCGCAAAAGTCATAAATAGTTTCATTTAGAAACTCCGTTCCACGATCTGATCTTATTGCCATTATCTTGCACTCCTTCTGTGTTGATAATCTTTCCGAGGATAGGCGGCTTAGTTCTCGTTTCGCTCTCGGTACAAGAAAGATACCCAAGTGAATCTTGAGAAATCATCCACAACGACCGAGTATATTTTACGCCATTGAAGCTTCTTTGGAGTAAGCTTGGACCAAAAAGATCCATGTGAAGAAGTTGAAGAACTCGATCAGTTGACTGAACTAGCTTGAGAGAGAATGAAATTCTTGTTTGTTTTCCTTGTTGACACGCGCTGCACAAAAGACGTTTGTCATATACTTGATCTGGAATTCCATTAGCGAGGGTTCCTAGCCGGTTGTTGATTGTCTTGAAGTTGAGATGATTCGGCCGTACGTACCACGACAGTGACTTCATTCTTGCTTTTTGATACAAGACAAGTCTCCGGAGGAAATTTCTTCATTCCGGTCGTGAAGTACATATTTCCTTCTCTTTTCCCTCTTAGGAGTATCTGCTTGGTTTCCCTGTGCTTCACTGTGCATCCCTGTGCATCAAACTTGACAGAAAAACCGTTGTCGCAGAATTGGCTAATGGAAAGCAAGTTATGTTGCAATCCTTGTACATAAGAAACATTTGGGATTATAACATTTCTAGTTTTAAATGTACCATAACCTTTGGTTAGGCCTTTGGAGTTGTCACCAAATGTTACTTGTGGACACATGCGCTCAATATACTCCTGGAGTAGATGCTTTAGGTGCGTCATGTGCTTGGAACATCCACTGTCCAAGTACCAAAGCGTTCTCATCGACTCCTCAGAGATGCGTCGATTCCTTGCAACCTAAACAAAAAGTTAAAATTCAGGTACCCAGTTTTAATTGGGTCCTTGTGGGTTAAACATAGATCCTTTAACGACCCAGATCTGCTTGATGACTCGAATTGGGTCATTAGATCTGATAATTCTCCCAGCTGAGTCGATATACACATTCATTGTGTTCTTCTTTTGTTGCTGGCGTGGTCTTGATCTTCGTGTCTTCTTGTTTTGTTGTCTGTATCTTGTTTGATTTCCAGCTGTGTGCCTAGCTGAGACGTTCCTTTGTCTCTGCTGTCTCTGATGCTGTGAACATAAAGTGTTTTTTGATCTATGTAGAACTGCTTGGGAGCTTTTGAAAGAATAATGAATTCAGATAATGAAAGCTTGTAGAGAGTTTTTCGTGTCTGATCCTGAGGTTGAAGACGGGTTTATATAGGTAGAGATTCAAGACTAGCCGTTGGAGGAGCCGTTTGAATCTTACCTACTCTTCTTAAATACAAGATCTGCCGTTGGGCGTATCTGCACCTGTCTTCATTTGTGTCACATCCTAGGTTCTGAAGTCTAGGATGCTGATCTGGCAATCCCTCATTGGTCGAGGTAGGTTGACTTCCTCTCGATTCCGGATCTTCGCGCTTTAGAGCCGGCTTTTGAATTCAGAGCCGGATCGTCTCGTCGTGGAGTCTTCGGAGATAGTTCCTTTGTTACGTACAATTTGGACCAGTGTGTTTTGAACTCGGCTCGAATTCTCTTGACTTGATCGAGCTCTGTGGATCACTCGAGTGAAGGTTGACGCCTTCTTGTCTTTTGCTAAGTTGTCTCCGTGAACACGAGTAGGTCGGCTTCTTGTCTTCCGCGACTCTGCTGTAGACACGGTGGGTCGTCGTCTTCCGCTTCCTTAACCTGTAAACCTAGAACATCTAAGGCTCAAACAGGCGAGCTGGAAAACACTATTTAGGTTGGCGCGATCATCTATTCGGTTGGAGAATCAGTTGGGTTTTGGTATCAAATCGAAACCTTATAATTTTCCCAACACATCACCGATGAAGAATCAGAGTGCAACAAAATGGATGACAACATGCCATTTTCAGACTCGGAAGAAGAAGCACTGATGGCCCATGATGAACCTGATTGAGATACATGCTTCATGGGACAAACAGACGGCATCGATGAAGATGAGGTAATGTCTCGAACTCAAAATCTATCTAACCTCTCACCATCACACGAACACTCTACACAGGTTTCAGAATCATGGCTACCTGATTGGAGTCTAGTAGAGAAAGTAATGAACGATTCCAAGGAGCTTCAAGAGATCCTTGACGTCATTATGTGTGAGAATGCCGAGCTGAAAGCGGAACTGAAAAAGACAAAGGTATCAGAAGAAGCTGATACAACACAGCTCCAACAGAAAGTTATT
Source organism: Agastache rugosa (assembly GCA_031470985.1). NCBI lineage: Eukaryota > Viridiplantae > Streptophyta > Magnoliopsida > Lamiales > Lamiaceae > Agastache > Agastache rugosa. The sequence continues at coordinate 11,862,411 of CM062607.1, forward strand.
TCACTAAAAGACAAAATAGTGAAACAAGATCAGCTGATGAAAGTATTCTACTATGAGAAGAAACAGCTGATTGAAGACTTGGAAAAGGTCACAGCTGAATCGGAAAAGAAGTCAGCTGAGATCATTGAGCTGAAAAGCACCGAAGAGGTACTATCTAAGACGATAGTAGCTCTCATCAAAGCCACATCAACAATGGACGAGATCATTAGTGCACAACGTCCAGCAGCACTCAAAGCAGGACTGGAATACAATGAATCAAAGGATGCCTCAAACATTGCCTCCACAAGTGGAACAAAGGTAATGTTTGTACGAGCAAAAGAACATCCAATCCCAGCAACTCAACATCAACAGTTGAGGACACAGCAGGCGTCAGGAAGACTAGCTGTGAAATATCCTCAAGCTCCATCAAGAACACAACAGGTATCAAAAAGGCCAGCTGTGAAACAACCTCAAGCCCAACTCAGACAGCAACATACTCAACCTCAACAAAGACAACATGCTGGACTTTACAGATACCAGCAACAGCAACAGCACGTTGAACGATATCAACCGAGATATTAGAGAAACCCAGCTGGATATCACTCACATGAGTACCAGCTGGATAATCATTTCCAACCACAGCATCACATGAGACAGCAGAGACAAAGGAACGTCTCAGCTAGGTACACAGCTGGAAACCGAAAGAAATCAAGACATCAAGATGGAAAGACACTGAGATCAAGATCCCGCCAGCAACAACCGAAGAACACAAAGAATGTGTATATCGACTCAGCTGGGAGAATTATCAGATCAAATGACCCAATTCGAGTCATCAAGCAGATCTGGGTCGTCAAAGGATCTCTGTCTAACCCACAAGGACCCAATTAAAACTGGATACCTAAATCTTGATCTTTTGTATAGGTTGCAAGGAATCGACGCATCACTTAGGAGTCGATGAGAACGCTATGGTACTTAGACAGTGGATGTTCCAAGCACATGACGCACTTATAGCATCTACTTCAGAAGTATATCGAGCGTCCAGGCCCACAAGTAACATTTGGTGACAACTCCAAAGGCCTAACCAAAGGTTATGGTACATTTAAAACTAAAAATATTATAATCCCAAATGTTTCTTATGTACAAGGATTAAAACACAACTTGCTTTCCATTAGCCAATTCTGCGACAACGGTTTTTCTATCAAGTTTGATGCACAGGGATGCACAGTGAAGAACAGGGAAACCAAGCAGATACTCCTAAGAGGGAAAAGAGAAGGAAATATGTATTTTGCTGACTGGAACAGCAGCCCTCCGGAGAATTGTCTTATATCGAAAAGCAGCAATGAAGTCAGCTGGCTGTAGCACAGACGGCTGAATCATCTCAACTTCAAGACAATCAACAAACTGGCTAGGAACCAGCTCGCTAATGAAATTCCAGATCAAGTATATGACAAAAGTCATATGTGCAGCGCGTGACAACAAGGAAAGCAGACAAGAATTTCATTATCTCTCAAGTCAGTTCAGTAACTGATCGAGTACTTCAACTCCTTCACATGGATCTTTTTGGTCCAGTTACTCCAGCAAGCTTCAATGGCAGAAAATATACTCTGGTCGTAGTGGATGATTTCTCAAGATTCACATGGGTATCATTCATGTACCAGAAGAGCGAAACCAGAACTAAGCTGCCTATCCTGCTAGAAAAATTGTCAACACAGAAGGAGTGCAAGATAATGTCAATAAGATCAGATCGAGGAACGGAGTTTCTGAATGAAACTATTTATGATTACTGCGAGAAGAATAGAGTTCAACATCAAACATCTGCAGCACGCACACCTCAGCAGAATGGTGTAGCAGAGAGAAGAAACAGAACACTTAAAGAAGTAGCTACCTCAATGCTAGCCAGCTCTGCCATTCCAAAAAAGTTCTGGGCCGAAGTAATCAACACAACTTGCTTCACTCAGAATCGCTCCCTACTCACATCAAGGCAAGGAAAGACACCGTATGAGCTATGGAACAACAGAATACCATATATTGGATATTTCAAGGTATTCGGATCCAAATGTAATATCCTAAATAATGGAAAGACACAGCTCAAGACGTTCGACAAGAAGACAGACCGAGGAGTATTTTTTGGTTATTCTGCTGTGAGTAAAGCATACAGAGTCTTCAACAGAAGAACTCAAACAGTCGAAGTAACTCCACATGTTACCTTTGACGAATCATCTTTCGAATATAGAGATTCTATCAAATGAAGAAACGAAGGAGAATTTTCAAGACAGATTCAGACAAGAGCTCAAGAAAATCGAATCAGGTGGAAATCAAGAAGAACCTTCAACGCCAAATCAAGGGGGAACGCCATCAGCTAGAAATCCAGACACAGCTGAATCCCCAGCTCCATCTCCAGCAGAGACTCTACAGAAGTCACCTCAAAATCCAAATCAAGGAGAATCAATCTCTTAAGACTTAACTCCAGAGCAACTCCAAAACAGACGCAATTTAGCCACTTCAAGCATCAATCAACTGGAAGAAGAAATTCGTAAAAGGAGAAGATGGATTGAAGATCATCCATCATCAGCAATCATTGGAGAACCATCCGACCAAGTCAAAACCAGAAGCTCAGCTGCTCAAGCTTCATCGGATCATCAAGAAGCAGCTGACACAGCTCAACTCTCAGTAGAGCTAGAACTGACGGTCTATGATGAAGATACAGCTCTAATGGCATGTTACGTAGCTCAAGTGCCAGAGCCTCAATCAATTCTCGAAGCTTTGAAGAGCGTGCCTTGGACTAACGCTATGCAAGAAGAGCTGAACGAATTCCTCAGAAATTGTGTCTGGGAATTGGTCGACAGACCTAAAGGAGTCAAAGTCATAGGACTCAAATGGATATTCAAGAACAAATTGGATACCCTGGGAGTCATCATCAGAAACAAAGCTCGACTGGTTGCCTAGGGCTACACTCAACAGGAAGGAATTGGCTTCGAAGAATCATTTGCTCCAGTAGCGCGATTGGAAGCAATCAGACTATTTCTCGCTTATGCAGCACATCACAAATTCAAGGTCTATCAAATGGATGTGAAGTGTGCATTCTTAAATGGAGAAATCAAAGAAGATGTCTACGTCGAACAACCTCCAGGATTTGAAGTAGAAGGAAACAAAGTCTACAAGCTAAAGAATGCGCTTTATGGATTGAAGCAAGCACCTCGAGCTTGGTATGACACTTTGTCAAATTTCCTTGTATCCAAAGGATTCAAGAAGGGCTCAGTAGACAGAACTCTCTTCACCATCAAGTCAGGAGAAGACATCCTGGTTGTTCAAATTTATGTAGACGACATCATCTTCGGATCAAGATCAAACTTCTTATGCCAAAGATTTGGAGAAATGATGTCAGAGCAGTTCCAGATGTCCATGATGGGAGAAATGAGTTTCTTCCTAGGACTTCAAGTCAAGCAATCAGCAGAAGGGATTTTCATAAATCAATCCAAATACGTGAAAGACTTGATCGCCAAGTATGGAGTTCAATCCAGCAGAACTGTAAAGATTCCGATGAACACCAACTGGAAGATTGAACCAGGAACTGAAGGAAATGCAGTTGATTCCATCAAATACAGAGGGATAATAGGTTCCCTGCTGTATCTAACAGCAAGTCGTCCAGACATCTCATTCGCAGTCGGAGTGTGTGCCAGATTTCAAGTTGATCCAAAGGAAGCACACATGCAAGCAGCCAAGAACATTCTCAAATATCTCAAAGGAACTCAGAATGTTGGGCTGTGGAACCCAGCTGAAGACAATCTACAGCTGACTGGATATTCAGACTCAGATTTGGCTGGAGATCGGTTGGACAGAAAATCAACTTCAGGAACTTGTCAGTTCTTAGGAAGTAAGTTGATTTCATGATTTTCAAAGAAGTAAACGTGTGTCGCAACTTCCACAACAGAAGCAGAATATATGGCCGCTGGAAGCTGCTGCTCACAAATTCTCTGGCTGAAACATCAGCTGGATGACTATGAAGTGAAAACTGGACAAGTTCCAATTTTCTGTGATAGCTCAAGTGCGATTGCTATTTCAGAGAATCCAGTACTTCACACAAGATGCAAGCATGTGGACGTACGCCATCATTTCATCAGAGATCGCGAGAAAATTCACACAGACATATAGCGGGCTGATATACTCACAAAGCCGCTAATAGAAGTAAGATTCAAAATGTTGTGCGGATTACTTGGATTACTCAACCCAGACGATGCTTCACCCAGCTGAATGGAAGCAGACCCAGCTGAATGAAAACGGAGACCCGAGTGAATGGAAGAGCAGTGGAATTCAGAATCGACGTCACTGGTATCAGCTAAGAAAGAATCCAGCTAAACCAGATGCTAAAATTGAAGGATTATTCAGCTGAGGGGGAACCAGCTGGAATAACGATCACCCAGCACACCCACTCAACCGAGGTATCAGCTGAAGACAATCTACAGCTGACTGGATATTCAGACTCAGATTTGGCTGGAGATCGGTTGGACAGAAAATCAACTTCAGAAACTTGTCAGTTCTTAGGAAGTAAGTTGATTTCATGGTTTTCAAAGAAGCAAACGTGCGTCGCAACTTCCACAACAGAAGCAGAATATATGGCCGCTGGAAACTGCTGCTCATAAATTCTCTGGCTGAAACATCAGCTGGATGACTATGAAGTGAAAACTGGACAAGTTCCAATTTTCCGTGATAGCTCAAGTGAAAACTGGACGTACGCCATCATTTCATCAGAGATCACGTGGAAAAGAAGGATGTGATTGTTGAGAAAATTCACACAGACATACAGCGGGCTGATATACTCACAAAGCCGCTGATAGAAGCAAGATTCAAAATACTGTGCGGATTACTTGGATTACTCAACCCAGACGATGCTTCACCCAGCTGAATGGAAGCAGACCCAGCTGAATGGAAGCAGACTCAGCTGATTAAAAGCAGACCCAGCTGAATGGAAGCAGACAGCTGGAATTCAGAATCGACGTCACTGGTATCAGCTGAGAAAGAATCCATTTAAACCAGATGCTGAAATTGAAGGATTATTCAGCTGAGGGGGAACCAGCTGGAACAGCGATCACCCAGCACACCCACTCAACCGAGGTATCAGCTGACTACAATGATCAGCTGAGAGGTTTGCAACAACATTAACTACAACTACTCAATCTGTTTTCAGTCAAATCATATCTTGTCATATCTAATCAAATTAAATTAAAAGTCTGCAAAGAACTGAATCATGGGAGTTTCGAGGCAAAAGTCAAAGTGCCCCAACCATCCTCTCTCACGCATTAACTCGCAATGTCTGAACAAGAAATTGACATGACGCGAGAATCACTCCCAGTCGTAGATCTTCTTATCAATCGATAAATCTTGATCGACCATTCATCAAATCAGCTATATAAATATGCTAGAAGACATACGTAAAACATTGCATCAACCCTAAAATGTTTTTCGGCATTCTTTCTTATTTCCATCCATTGGTATTATCTGTTTCTATTAACCAAAGTTGCAGGAGACAAAGCAGCATACATCTATTTCCGTCCCAGCTGGGAATCGGAAACAACTTGAGGAGACAAAACATTCTGAAGCACCGTCTTCAAACAGAAGACTCAAGTCAAAGGTACTCAGTCAGTCTGCCGAGAAGTCAGCTGATATTATGAGAGAATTCGTAATTACTCTCCGAGGAGCAGAAGGCCCACAAGCGGTGGTTTCTCACGATGGAGAAGAAGTTCATGCGCCTGCGTGAACATCGTCATCATCAATGCCGCAACGAAGTATTCCAGCTGGTCAACTAAGCTTAAATCCCACGACATGGAATACTTCAACCGGTCTCTCCTCAATTTCCTTCAGCTCAACAGGGATACCAGCTTCGAGATCTTCCGATGAAAGTTGCTCAAGCCCCTGCACCATGCTCAAGTGGAAAACATCACCCAGCCGATGATCACTTGCAGCTAAATGATGAAAACATGAGCTGAACCCAATACCCACCACTTCGAAGTGGAAGGGGAATACTCAAGTCCCTCAAGTGCTGAATCAGACTTTCTCATTCAATCTAATGAAGTCTGAAGAAGCAAAATTGCAAGGAATGAAGTTGTGCCCGACTCCGAAGATGTTATCTCCAGTGCCAACTCATCCCTCCAAGCACTCAGCTGGACCGTCCCAGCTGAATCAGGCCAAGGACGCTGTGTCTGCAATCACAGCTGAGGCTAATGCTACTGAAGAAGGGCCAGCTAATACAACAGCTGAGCCACCTAGACTCCAGACCTCACTGCTCAGAGCTGAAAACCACAGTTTCGCCAAATTAAAACATCGCAACAGCCGATGGTGTATCTCTCCCACCTTGTTTGATCATGCCAAAAAAGGGAAAGCAAGGGGGAAGAGAATGAGACAAAGAAGAGGCAAACTGTTGAGCTAGAGGAACCAGCTGAATCAGAATCAGCTGGAGAAGAGACGAGTCAAAAGAAAGAAGACTGGATGCAGAAGAGAAGACCCAGCCAACTGGGATTGAAGAACTGAAGAATTGAAGATTTTTTTTTCTTTCTTTTTCCTGTGTTATAATGTATTTGCTTATATTAATAAAACACAAGTTTTTCTGCGTCATAAGTTGTCTCAGTTAGGCTTTGGCATCATCAAAAAGGGGGAAATTATTGAGAAAATTATAAGGTTTTGATTTGATATCAAAACCCAACTGATTCTCCAACCGAATAGATGATCGCGTCAACCTAAATAGTGTTTTCCAGCTTGCCTATTTGAACTTTAGATTTTCTAGGTTTACAGGTTAAGGAAACGGAAGACAGCAGTCGACCCAGCTGTGTCTACAGCAGGAGTCAGCTAGCGGAAGACAGCAGGAGTCAACCTTCAGCTGAGTCGTCCAGCAGAGCATGATCACGCTGAAGAGAATTCAAGCTGAGTTCAAAACACAGCCGGTCCAGCTGTACAGAACAAAGGGAACTAACTCTGAAGACATCACTTCAAGTCAGTTTGCCATATCCAGCTCTGAATTCAAAAGCCAGCTCCAAAGGCAGAAGATCCCGGCATCAGAGGAAGTCAACATGCCTCGACCAATGAGGGATTGCCGAATCAGCATCCTAGACTTCAGGACCTAGGATGTGACACAAATGAAGACAGGTACAGAATCGCCCAACGGCAGATCTCGAATTTAAGAAGAGTAGGTAAGATTCAAACGGCTCCTCCAACACCTATATAAACCCGTCTTCAACCTCAGGATCAAATACGAAAAACTCTCTACAAGCTTTCATTCTCTGAAATCATCAATCTTTCAAAAGCTCTCAAGCAGTTCTTCATATATCAAAGAACACTTTATCTTAAAGTGTTGCTAGTTCAGAAACTGCTTAGTTTTTCGTCTGATCCCTAGGCCAAAATCTGTGTATATCTTAAAGCCTAGATTTCGAACGAGTTCATCATACTCTAAAGTTCTTAATTGTAAGAACTCGTTCACAGTTGGAACCCCAAACCAAACCCCTCTTTACCCAGAAAGGTTAGGTCAAGGTAACGCTTGCTTGAAGCGGGAAATTCAAGAGTGTAAGGTTTTTTTCAGTACCCGTAAACTGAAAGGTTAGGCTTGACCGGTGCCCATGGCTTGTTGGAACACAGCTCGGGTTAGAGTTGTGAAGTTGCTTGGTACTTGAAGACCAAGTGGTAGTGGATTACCAGTAAACCTAGTCGTGGACGTAGGAGGTGTTACTCCGAACCACGTTAAAATCGTGTGCTCTTTACTATCTCTTTAAATTCAGTTTTGTACTAACTCTTTCATAACATAACATATTTGATCAAAACTGCATACGCAGCTGCTCTCCAAAGGCAGCTGTGTCTTTCTGAAAGTAGCACAACTTGACTAAGCTGAAAACATAAAGTTAATCTTTTCAAGCTGAGTTTTTCTAAGTAACCGAGCTAAGTTTTCAAACCACCATATTCCGCACCGCCAGCTGAGTTATTTACCCAGCTGACCCTCCTCAGCTGGATCAATAACTGAGCTCACCAACTCTGTTATTTAACTTGAAAAAGTTTTCAGAAATCTATTTGGTGTATTCACCCCCCCTCTACACCAAATACCTAGCTCAGGGACCATCATGAGTAAACTATCAGCTGAGTTTTCCAGCTGAGCTGAGTTCAAAACATAGCAGGATCAAGCTGAAGATAAATCGAGCTGAGTTCAAGACACAGCTGGTCCAGCTGTACAAAACAAAGGGAACTAACTCTGAAGACGTCACTTCAAGTCAGTTTACCCAATCCAGCTCTGAATTAAAAAACTAGCTCCAAAGGTAGAGATCCCGGTGTCAGAGGAAGTCAATAAACCTCGACCAATGAGGGATTGCCAAATCAGCGTCTTAGACTTCAGAACCTAGGATGTGACACTAATGAAGACAGGTGCAGAAACGCCCAACGGCAGATTATGAATTTAAGAAGAGTAGGTAAGATTCAAACGGCTACTCCAACGGCTAGTCTTGAATCTCTACCTATGTAAACCCGTCTTTAACCTCAGGATCTGATACGAAAAAACTCTCTACAAGCTTTCATTCTCTGAAATTATCAAGCCTTCAAAAGCTTACAAGCAGTTCTAAATAGTTCAAAGAACACTTTATCTTAAAGTGTTTCTAGTTCAGAAACTGCCCAGTTTTTCGTCTGATTCCTAGGCAGAAATCTTTGTATATCTTAAGCCTAGATTTTGAACGAGTTTATCTAACTCTAAGTTCTTCATTGTAAGAACTCGTTCATAGTTGGAACCCCAAACCAAACCCCTCTTTACCCAGAAAGGTTAGGTCAAGGTTACGCTTGCTTGAAGCGTGAAATTCAAGTGGTTGTAAGGTTTTTTCAGTACCCGTAAACTGAAAGGTTAGGCTTGACAGTGCCCGTAAACTGTTGGAACACAACTCGGGTTAGAGTTGTGAAGTTGCTTGGTACTTGGAAACCAAGTGGTAGTGAATTACCAGTGAATCTGGTTGTGGACGTAGGAGGTGTTACTCCGAATCACGTAAAAATCTCGTGTTATTTTCTTTCTCGTTATTTTCAGATATCGTACTAATTCCATTTGCATATTGCATCTTTATCAAATCTGCATACTCAGCTGCTCTCTAAAGATAGCTGTGTTTTATAAACTTGCAGAACTTAACTAGGTCGAAAACGTAAAGAATATTTTCAAGTTGAGTTTTTCTAAGCAATCGAGATAAGTTTTCAAACCACCACTTTCCGCACCGCCAGCTGAGTTATTAACCCAGCTGACCTTCCTCAGCTGGATTCATAACTGAGCTCACAAACTCTGTTTTAAAACTTGAAAAAGTTTTTAGAAATCTATCTTTGGTGTATTCACCCTCCCTCTACACCAAAGACCCACCTCAGGGACCATCAATTAGTATTAGAGCAGTGGTTCAAAAGACCGTAGTTTCTGAATCAAGAGATTTGTCTTGAAAATCTGTCAGTGGTCAACTGAACAGATCATCTTTTGGAAAAACTCATATTATTTCATACTGCGCATATCTCCATGGATCCTTATCTTAACAGGAACCTTTCCACCCTCTCTGTCGATGATTATGCAATCTGGAAGTTCAGATTAAAATGCTTTCATTGTGCGCATCATGACATGATATGGGACGTCATCACAGACAGACCCATCATCATTTACAAACAAGGAAACGAGCTTGTTCCAGCTCAAGCATGTTTCAACTGAAAGATTATTCTCCCTGCTCAAAGCCAACGAATACAACTTGAAGATTACCATGAAAGAATCTTCAAGCAATCAGAATGATGGAGAGCTGACACCTGCGCCAAAGGAGATTGCGTTCAGAGCTAACTCTGAAAAATCCACATACATGCAGTCAGCTGAGTCATCAAAGAAAGACAAGAAGGACATGAGCAAGGAAGAGCTACTTGAAGAGATAGCCATGCTGGTCAAAAACTACAACAAACTCAACACCAGCAAGGGCAAGTACAAGAAGTTCGCAAGAACTTACAGAGACAAGTACGCAGCAGCTGATGAGAAGTCAGCTGACAAACGAACAGACGAAGGATGCTTCAACTACAAGGAACCAGGACACTACAGGCTAGACTGTCCTAAGCTATCCAAGAAAGATAAAGACCAACTGAAAGTTAAGGCAGCTGACAGAAGGAGAGCCTACATTGCCGACGAAGAGTCGGAGTGCAACAAAATGGATGATAACATGCCATTTTCAGACTTAGAAGAAGAAGCACTGATGGCTCATGATGAACCTGAATGGGATACATGCTTCATGGGACAGACAGACGGATTCCATGAAGATGAGGTAATGTCAAGAACTCAAAATCTATCTAATCCCTCACCATCACACGAACACTCTCCACAGGTTTCAGAATCAGGGCTACCTGATTGGAGTTTAGTAGAGAAGGTTATGAACGATTCCAAGGAACTTCAAGAGATCATTGACATCATAATGAGTGAGAATGCCAAGCTGAAGGTGGAACTGGAAAAGAAAAAGGTATCAGAAGCAGCTGATACAACACAGCTCCAAGAGGAAGTTATTTTACTAAAAGATAAAATAGTGAAACAAGATCAGCTGATGAAAGACTTCTACTACGAAAAGAAACAGCTGATGGAAGAATTGGAAAAGGCCACAGCTGAATCAGAAAAGAAGTCAGCTGAGATTATAAAGCTGAAAAGTTCCGAAGAGGTACTATCTAAGAAGATGGTAGCTCTCATCAAAGCTACAACAACAATGGACGAAATCATAAGTGCACAACGTCCAATAGCACTCAAAGAAGGACTGGGTTACAATGAATAGAAGGATGCCACAAACATTGCTTCCACTAGTGGAACAAAGGTAATGTTTGTAAGAGCAAAAGAAAACCTAATTCCAGCTGCTCAGCAACGACCATTGAGGACACAGCAGGCATCAAAAATGCCAGCTGTGAGACAACCTCAAGCACAGATCAGACAGCAACTTGCTCAAACTCAACAAAGACAGCAGGCTGGACAGTTCAGATACCAGCAACATCAACAACACGTCGAAAGATATCAATCGAGATATCAAATGTGATACTCAGCTTGATATCACTCATATGATCACCAGCTGGAGCACCAATTCCAGCCGAGATATCAGCAGAGACAAAAGAACGTCTCAGCTGGGTACTCAGCTGGATACCGAAAAAGAACAGGACATCAACAAAGACATCAAGCTGGGAAGACACTGAGTTCAAGACCCCACCAGCAGCAACCGAAGAACACGAAGAATGTGTATATCGACTCAACTGGAAGGATCATCAGATCAAATGACCCAATTCGAGTCATCTAGCAGATCTGGGTCATAAAATGATCTCTGTCTAACCCTCAAGGACCCAATTAAAACTGGGTACCTAAATTTTGATTTCTTTTATAGGTTGCAAGGGAACGACGCATCATTGAGGAGTCGATGAGAACGCTATGGTACTTGGACAGTGGATGTTCCAAGCACATGACGCACTTAAAGCATCTACTCCAGAAGTATATCGAGCATCCAGGCCCACAAGTAACATTTGGTGACAACTCCAAAGGTCTAACCAAAGGTTATGGTACATTTAAAACTAAAAATTTTATAATCCCCAATGTTTCTTATTTACAAGGACTGCAACATAACTTGCTTTCCATAAGCCAATTCTGCGACAACGATTTTTCTGTCAAGTTTGATGCACAGGGATGCACAGGGAAACCAAGCAGATACTACTAAGAGGGAAAAGAGAAGGAAATATGTATTTCGCTGACTGAAATAGCAGCCCTCCTGAGACTTGTCTTGTATCGAAAAGCAGCAATGAAGTCGGTGGTTCGTGGTACGAGGCAATTTGAATCATCTCAACTTCAAGACAATCAACAAACTGGCTAGAAACCAGCTCGCTAATGGAATTCCAGATCAAGTTTATGACAAGATTCATATTTGCAGCGCTTGTCAACAAGGAAAACAAATAAGAATTTCATTCTCTCTCAAGCCAGTTCAGTCAACTGATCGAGTTCTTCAACTCCTACACATGGATCTTTTTGGTCCAGTCACTCAAGCAAGCTTCAATGGCAGAAAATATACTCTGGTCGTAGTGGATGACTTCTCAAGATTCACATGGGTGTCATTCCTATACTAGAAGAACGAAACAAGGACCAAGCTGCCAATCCTGCTGGAAAGGTTGTCAACTCAGAAGGAGTGCAAAATAATGTCAATCAGATCAGATCCAGGAACGGAGTTTCTAAATGAAACTATTTATGAATACTGCGAGAAGAACGGAGTTCAACATCAAACCTCAGCAGCACGCACACCTCAGCAGAATGGTGTACCAAAGAGAAGAAACAGAACACTCAAAGAAGCAGCTACCTCAATGGTAGCCAGCTTTGCCATTCCAAAGAAGTTCTGGGCCGAGGCAATCAACACAGCTTGCTTCACTCAGAATCGCTCTCTACTCACAACAAGGCAAGGAAATATGCCATGTTGGTCCCAAGACGGATACCTTGGTGTAGAGGGGGTGAATACACCAAGGTTTAAAAACTTTTCCAAGTTAAAACTCTTTTCAGAGAGCTGGCTGTGTTCGATCCAGCTGGATGGCAGCTTGATCGACACAGCTGGCTGTGTGTGTGTGCGGAATGTGGTGGATTTGGAAAGTCCGTCTGTTGCTTCAAATATATAGCAAAGCTCTGTTTCACTTTTCAGTTAGTCAGTTTATGCAGATTGAAAAGTATGCTTATGAGGGTTAGTAACATGGATAAAACAAAGCGATAAATAACAGAGCATTTTTAACGTGGTTCGGAGTAACCCCTCCTACGTCCACGACCAGATTCACTGGTAATTCACTACCACTTGGTTTCCAAGTAGCAAGCAACTTCACAAATCTAACCCGAGCTGTGTTCCAACAGTTTGCGGGCACTGTCAAGCCTACACCTTCAGTTTCTGGGTACTGAAGAACCTAACCACTCGAATTACACGCTTCGAGCAAGCGTACCTTTACCTAACCTTTCTGGGTTTGGGTTTGGGTATGGTTTTCCAACTATGAACGAGTTCTTACAATGAAGAACAAGGAGTATGATGAACTCGTTCAAACTAGGCTTAAGATATTTATTCTGATCTATTCTGCCTATGACTGAATATGTGAACAACTAAGAACATAGCTGACTGGCTGGGTGTTCTTGAAAGATTTGGCTTTGAAGATCGTTGTTCATTTTTCTGTTTTCTTCTATTTCTTCAGTCGTCTTGCCAGCCTCTCCTCTTCAATGGTGGAGGACAGATATATATAGGTGGAGATTCAAACTAGCCGTTGGAAGAGAGCCGTTTGAATCTTACCTACTCTTGTTGACTTCTGGCCTTTACCTACGAAGTAGGTCTGCATCTGCAGAAGCTAGTTCTTCTCTGATCATTGCGTCGCGATAAGATCTTCTGACATCGGGATCTTGTCTTTGAGAAGGTCTTCGTCTTCGAGCTGCTAAGCGTCTCTGCTGTATCTTCAGCATTTTGGACTCTGTTGTGTCTTGATTCTGAGCTGTCTTAGACCTGTGCTGTATCATCAACCTGAGTTGTGTCTTCAATCTGAGCTGTGTCACTGACCTGAGCTGTGTTTTAAACCTGAGCTGTGTCATCGACACAAAGCTGGGCTTTTACACTGAGCTGGGTCTTTGACACTAAGTTGGGTTTCCGTCACTGAGCTGGGTCTTGATGCTGTAAGATCTTTGACTCTGCTTGGTCTTGCTCTGCTGAGTCTGCTCTGCTGAGTTCTTAAGCTGTCTGCTTAGCTGTGTCTTCTGCTGTCTTCAGCTGTCTTCAGCGAATCTACCTGTAGACTAAGAAACTCTATAAGCTCAAACAGGTGAGCTAAAAAACGCTTAGTCTTATGCGATCATCTACTCGGTTGGGGTCAGCTGGGTTTTGGTATCCAATCAAAACTCTATTAATTTCCCAAGAATTTCTCTCTTTTTGATGATGCCAAAACCTAACTGAGAAAAACAATTTACTTCCACCTTAACAAGAAAACGGGTTTTCAAAAGTTTAAACATAAACAGCAGGTATATCAAATTCAGAGTTCAGTGCCTGGACAAAGAGTTATTGTCATCAGGATGAGCTTGAGAGCAAAACGAATTTTTCATTAATAAAAGATAATATTACAATTTTCATTTTTCAAAAATTCAAAAGACAAAAATTCCCAGATGACTGGGACTTCAATTCTGCTTCCTCTGCTGTTGATTCTTCAGTCTTTCTTCTTCAAGCAGTTCATCCGTTCTTAACCTGTACCGGTTGAAGATCATCCGTTCCAGCTTCCTATATTCTTCTTCATTACTTACCTTGGAAATTTTTCTCCTGATTTCCCATTTGTTTACTTCTGTGATTACTTGCGATTTGTCAGGAAAATTGGTTCTAGGTATTAGTGGAGGCTGGAGATGATACAGCTGGAGAGCAGAAAATTGGATCTTTGCGGTCTCTGCAGCATTGAAAAATGCTTTCGCAGTCATACTATCTTGATGGAAGAGCTCATTCAGATGCATCTTGAAAGCAACATCTGGAGGCGTATTTGGGTAGGCTCCCAGATAGTAGTAATCTTCAATGAACTCGAATTTTGTATGTTCCCAGTCGTCGTTTAATTCTTCTGGGATCCATTCATCTATTCTTCTCCAGTTCATTGGCATCTGAGTCTTTTTCTTTGATGCTCTGATGTTTGCTCTTTTCTTTTTCTGCTTCTTTTCCTCAGCATCGAGCAAGCTTTCCTTCTTCTTCTGCTGCTCTTGAAAGTTCCTCATCTCTTGCTTTTATTTATTTACAAAGTTGCAGAGCCATTGAGTATCATTTATTTCTTCTGGCTTGGCTCCGCTAGCTTTGGCAAGAGGGATGATCATTTTGCTCCATTTTCCTTTTCGTCCAGCTGGTTCTTCTGCTTCCAGCTCAGCAACAACTTCATCAATCTCAGACTGCAGCACTTGGATTTCATCTTTAGCTACAGCTTTTCCTTTGCCTGCTCTTGATGTTTTTCTCTTGCCATTTCCTTCCCTCTTATCTTCCCCCTTTTTGGCATTATCAACAAGGGTGGAGGATAGGTTGACAATTGTCTCATTTAGCTGGGCCAGGGCTTTGTCAACATCAGCAATCTTGGCTGTGTTGTCTGCTGTGACAAGGTTGAGTTGTGATGTGTTGGTACTTCCAACTTTGAACTGAGTGTCCAGCTCTTTGTAGAGATTGAACAGTTTTTGAATGTCAGTCCTGTTGGAGAGGGTTTGTTGATGTAGCGCTTGCAGCTGGCTGGATAAGTCGCTGAAGCTGCTTTCCAGTGGAGCTTGAAGGCTTGAAATGATCTCAGGAACTCTCTTCTCTAGATGATGTGACTGATCAATGCGATGAGATACGAGAGATTGCTTGAGATCTTCGCTGGAGCTTCTTTGTAAGTTCTGGGCAAAAGAGTAAACTTCATCAATGGACTGTCCATGACAATGGACTTGCCATTCTATAGTTGTGATGCGCAGAAGGGTGTCAGTATCTGATTTGAGTCTATCCTGGAATAGGATTTCCTCAACTTGTTTGGCTATCTCCTCCTTTATTGCATCAGAAAGCACGGCATTGGAATCCGTTTGGGTTCCGGATTTGACTTGGCTGGGTTTGACTGCCTTGATCTCGACCAGTGAGCGAGTGTCATTGGCAATTGGACTAGGTGGTGCAGCTTCTGCAGGCTCAACTGTTGCAGAAGTTGGCTCGTTTTCAGTCACCATTGCCTCAGCTGTGTCTGCATGTACAGCTTCCTTGGCAGTCTCAACTGGAACAATCCAGCTGAGAGTGTGGAGGTAGGAGTTGGCTCTTGCGATTACCCCCTCAGATGGTGATACTTCATCTTGCTTAGTCTTCTGGATGAGAGTTTGGATTAGCTCGTCTTGATGCAAGAAGGCATCCTGAAGACTTTCAAATCCGAAGATCTCCTGTAGAGCAGCTTCTTCGGCTTTGAGCTTGTTGAAGGAGTAGAGCTCCACAAGTTCCTCATTTGCGTACCAAGTAGTCATCTTGGTAGCGAGGTAAAATTTGAAGTCGCTTACGGCGACTAATGCGGCGCGGAGTGAAACAAGAGACGGGTATTGTTGCAGTGCGCTCTTTACTTCTTGAAGCCTGAGGTCATCGAACCTCATGATGGTGGCAGCACGTGCAACGGCTCTGGGACTGAGGATTTCAACTTCCTCAGAAGTAGTGGGACTTGAAGGTTCAGCTTGGTTTTCATTATCCAGCTGCGAAGGAACATCAGCTCGACGGGGCTCTTTAGGTGAGCTGGGAAGAGAAGATAGTTCAGCTTGGGAGTCAGCTGGCTGTGAAGACGCTTCAGCCAACTGAATGTCTGTCAGCTCTCTTAAAGGAGATGTTTCTTTGGAATGAGAGCTGGGTGTTGAAACTTGGGTGTGTGGAAGCAAGGAGGTTTCAGGCACTGAAGAATTGAAAGAGGAATCTGAGATGTGTACCTGAGGAAGGGATGGAAGAAGAGATTGTTGAAGAGAAATTCCAGCTGATTTGTAGTCAGCTGGAGTGAGGTGTGAGAATGCTTGAAGAATTTGGCGAAGGGGAATAGCATCCTCTGGGTCTGGGTCAGTGACCACTATTTGTGATTCTTCAGCTTTTCGTGATGTTCTCACGAACTCCCTTCCATTGTCTGAGCTGGAGGAGGATCCCTGAGCTGTCTCCTCAGTAACTGGTCTCCACTCAGTTTTCTTCTTTTGGACAGGGGATGCTGTGGGAGTGGATTCCGATCCAGCTGTCTCAACAACTGGTTTCTCTGCTGCCTCCTTAGCTGGTTTGATGGCTGCCTTGAATTTCAGCTTCTTCTTGGCAGGTGGAGATCCAGCTGGCTGTGTCTCCTCTGATTGCTTCCTTTTTCTTGCTTGAGAGGGAGAGGCAGTCTGATGCTTTGCCTCTAGCGCCCTCTTCTTCCCTTCAGGGGCTGCTTTCTTCAACAAGTCGGTGAGCTGACTTGGCTTTTCAAAGAGTATTCTGGACACAGAAAATTCATCTGCGTTATGCCACTTGATTTGCCTTCCAGTAGAGTAACTTTCTATTATGCACGCTACTTTGGTACATAGATAGATTGTCTCTTTACAGCTGTACCGGGTGAAGCTGTCATCTTCAAAATAAATCTTTTTAGATTCTTTTTCCAATTTTCCCATGAAGTATGAGAACCAATCCACAGGATCATTTCTAAGGATGGCTATCATTGGTTTCAGTTTGGGTATGCTGATCTCTCCTTGAGATCCAGCGATACCGAGGATGCATTTCTGGGTGACATCCAGAAGTAATCTGTACTTGGACTTGAGCAGGAGCTTGGACATGCTCGCCCTGTATGGTTCTGGCTTGAACATCATCTTATCCAGTTCGATCTGGATTTCTTCTCTGGTGTAATTATTTGGGGAGCGGTCCCCAAGGGTCTTTAGGCAGAACAGCTTGTTCACCATCCGGTTGATATTGATGTCAACGTCCCACGGAGTTGTATGTCCAGTCTTCTCCTTGATTTGTAGAGAGACGTTGGAACGGAGTCGATCATCTCGGTTAGATATCTCTAAGAAGAACTCTGACACTTCCCGGCAGAAGATGTTCTTCAGTCTTGCAGTCGCCCACTGCAAAAGTCCGGCATTTTCGATGAGATCCAGAACTTCCTGGAACTCCGCGTTCTGGTAGTTATTGAGAGTCAGACAACTCTCAAAATGAAGTTTTGACATCAAGTTCTCAGTTTGGCTTGCTCCTGGTGTAGTCTTCTTTGGTGCCATGATTTTCTTCTGTAGTAAGAGGTTAGAAAGACGAAGATACTTGGAGAGCGTATTAGCAAAAAGATAATCAAGAATCTGAGATATGAATTTCAGATAAGTATGAGCGATAGTAAATATGGCGAAGATTTGCAAAAATTTGATAAATATATCAATTGCCCATTTTGATTAATGGTTGAGATCTTGGCAATTGTATTGAAGATCTGCGGCTGAGAGAGATTTGCGCAACACGTCCTATGATGTGTGAATATTGAGTGTATGTCACGCGCGCGTGAGGAAGTCGAAACGTTCTGACTTCTGACTCAGTTCTCTTGAGCTACAGTATTCTGCATGCTTTTCATTAAATGCGATGGGATGTATAGCTTGCAGAATAATCCATTTAAGGAATGTTTGGAAGTTTGAATTAAATTCAAATAATTTTATCCTTTCATTGTATTACAACAGGAAATATAATAAACAAAATCTGCAAACCCGTCAGCTGATCATTGTAGTCAGCTGATACCACTGTTGTACTCTCTTCTGCTAGATTGAAGGTTCTCCTCAGCTGAGTATCTTGGTGATTAACTTGAAGCTTTTTCAGTTGAGTTCCCTTTAGCTCTTCGATTGTTGTCCAGCTGAGCTTTATTTCCTTTTAGCTGGATAATCCTTCTGATCTGAGCTTTTGGGATCCATCTGGGTTTGTTCCCCCTCAGTTGGTGACTCCAGCTGAGTCTATCTTGGTGAGTGCATCCTGCTGGGTATTCTACTTGATTTTGCTGATTCTTTTCAGCTATGTAGAGTTCCCCCTCGATTTGATAGTAGGTGGCATTTTTCTTCAGTTGCATCCTACTTCCTTCTAATGAACGGATCTTCTCACCATCGGCTCATTTCTTTGAAGAGGTCTCTGATTGTATAGCAGGTAGTCAGCTGTTCCAAATCCAGCTGATTCTTCTGCTGCTTCTTTATTCTTTCCTTGAGACCAATGTGCTCAGCTGTATGACTGGCTGCATCTTCCGTTATGCATCCCGCTGTCTTTATTTCACAGCTGGTCGCAGTCAGCTAGCTGGATTTCTTCATCTTCTTTGCTCCTCGATGGTCCTTCCAGGTTGAGCTTATTGATCTTCTTCTAATCTTTCGTCAGAAGTTGTGATGACTTTGGTGGTTGTAATCATGGTGTCATATACTCTGAGAATGAGACGCTCCACCTCGTCAATCAGCCTTTCTGTTCTTCTCATCTCCTGGTGGCTTGAGATGATTGCATCGCAGTCCATCCGGTTTGCTGCTGAATTAAATTCCTCTCTCCAGTGATCCAAGATACTCTGATATCTTGTTCTTCGTACCCCCAAGTCATGGAGATAATTCCTATATATTCGCATCTCGGACAAGTGTCTGGATTCATGATTTCTCAAGAGCTCCTCTATTGAGAGATTCCTACACAAGGAAGATTTCACGACAGTATGCAATATAATGATTTTTTTTTTAAAAAAATTGAAGCGATGAAGGATCTGTTCAGGTGACCACTATCAGCAAGAAATGCTGACTTGACAGATAGAGTGATCTTTTGAACCACTGCTCTGATACCAATTGTTGGTCCCAAGACGGATACCTTGGTGTAGAAGGGGGGTGAATACACCAAGGTTTAAAAACTTTTCCAAGTTAAAACTCTTTTCAGAGAGCTGGCTGTGTTCGATCCAGCTGGATGGCAGCTTGATCGACACAGCTGGCTGTGTGTGTGCGGAATGTGGTGGATTTGGAAAGTTCGTCTGTTGCTTCAAATATATTGCAAAGCTCTGTTTCACTTTTCAGTTAGTCAGTTTATGCAGATTGAAAAGTATGCTTATGAGGGTTAGTAACATGCATAAAACAAAGCGATAAATAACAGAGCATTTTTAATGTGGTTCGGAATAACCCCTCCTACGTCCACGACCAGATTCATTGGTAATTCACTAACACTTGGTTTCCAAGTACCAAGCAACTTCACAACTCTAACCCGAGCTGTGTTCTAACAGTTTGCGGGCACTGTCAAGCCTACACCTTCAGTTTCCGGGTACTGAAGAACCTAACCACTCGAATTACACGCTTCGAGCAAGCGTACCTTTACCTAACCTTTCTGGGTTTGGGTTTGGGTATGGTTTTCCAACTATGAACGAGTTCTTACAATGAAGAACAAGGAGTATGATGAACTCGTTCAAACTAGGCTTATGATATTTATTTTGATCTATTCTGCCTATGACTGAATATGTGAACAACTAAGAACACAGCTGACTGGCTGGGTGTTCTTGAAAGATTTGGCTTTGAAGATCGTTGTTCATTTTTCTATTTTCTTCTATTTCTTCAGTCGTCTTGCCAGCCTCTCATCTTCAATGGTGGAGGGGAGATATATATAGGTGGAGATTCAAACTAGCCGTTGGAAGAGAGTCGTTGAATCTTACCTACTCTTGTTGACTTCTGGCCTTTACCTACGAAGTAGGTCTGCATCTGCAGAAGCTAGTTCTTCTCTGATCTGACTGCGTCAGATAAGATCTTCTGACATCGGGATCTTGTCTTTGAGAAGGTCTTCGTCTTCGAGCTGCTAAGCGTCTCTACTGTATCTTCAGCGTTTTGGACTCTGCTGTGTCTTGATTCTGAGCTGTCTTAGACCTGTGATGTATCATCAACCTGAGCTATGTCTTCAACCTGAGCTGTGTCACTGACCTGAGCTGTGTTTTAAACCTGAGCTGAGTCATCGACACAAAGCTGGGTCTTTTACACTGAGCTGGGTCTTTGACACTAAGCTGGGTTTCCATCACTAAGCTGGGTCTTGATGCTGTAAGATCTTTGACTCTGCTTGGTCTTGCTCTGCTGAGTCTGCTCTGCTGAGTTCTTAAGCTGTCTGCTTAGCTGTGTCTTCTGCTGTCTTCAGCTGTCTTCAGCGAATCTACCTGTAAACTAAGAAACTCTATAAGCTCAAACAGGTGAGCTAAAAAACGCTTAGTCTTGTGCGATCATCTACTCGGTTGGAGTCAGCTGGGTTTTGGTATCCAATCAAAACTCTATTAATTTTCCCAACATGCCATATGAGCTATGGAATAACAGAACACCATACATTGGATATTTCAAGGTCTTTGGATCCAAATATCATATCCTAAACAATGGAAAAACACAGCTCAAGACGTTCGACGCGAAGACTGACCGAGGAGTATTCCTTGGTTACTCTGCTATGAGTAAAGCATATAGAGTCTTCAACAGAAGAACTCAAACGGTCGAAGTAACTCCACATATGGCCGAACCATTAATATGGGATGATGAGCTAGAAGAGGAACCTCAAATCAATCGGGAAGCTCCACCAGCTGGAAATTAAGAGGAACCTCCAACGCCAAATCAAGGGGGAATGCCATCAGCTGGAAATCCAGACACAGCTGAATCCCCAGCACTATCTCCAGCCGAGCTTCTACAGAAGTCACCTCAAAACTCAATCCAATGAGAGTCTCTTTCTCAAGACTTAACTCCAGAGCAACTCCAAGCCAGACGAAATCTAGCCACTTCTAGCATCAATCAGCTGGAAGAAGAAATTCGTAAAAGAATAAGATGGATTGAAGATCAACAATCATCAGCAATCATTGGAGAACCATCTGACCAAGTCAAAACCAGAAGCTCAGCTGCTCAAGCTACATCGGATCATCAAGAAGTAGCTGACACAGCTCAACTCTCAGTAGAGCTAGAACTGACAGTCTATGATGAAGACACAGCTCTAATGGTGTGTTATGTAGCTCAAGTTCCAGAGCCTCAAACAATTCTGGAAGCTTTAAAAAGTGTACCCTGGACAAACTCCATGCAGGAAGAGCTAAATGAATTCCTCAGGAATTGTGTCTGGGAATTGGTCGACAGACCTGAAGGAGTCAAAGTCATAGGGCTCAAATGGATCTTCAAGAACAAACTGAATACCCTTGGAGTCATCATCAGAAACAAAGCTCGACTAGTTGCCAAGGCTACATAGCGCAAGAAGGAATTGACTTCGAAGAATCATTTGCTCCAGTAGCACGATTGGAAGCAATCAGACTTTTTCTCGCTTATGCAGCACATCATAAATTCAAGGTTTATCAAATGGATGTAAAGTGTGCATTTTTAAATGGAGAAATCAAAGAAGATGTCTTTGTTGAACAACCTCCAGGATTTGAAGTAGAAGGAAATAAAGTCTACAAGCTAAAGAATGCGCTTTACGGATTGAAACAAGCACCTCGAGCTTGGTATGATACTCTATCAAATTTTCTTGTATCCAAAGGATTCAAGAAGGGCTCAGTAGACAGAACACTCTTCACCATCAAGTTAGGAGAAGACATCCTGGTTGTTCAAATCTATGTAGACGACATCATCTTCGGATCAAGATCAACATTCTTATGCCAAAGATTTGGAGAGATAATGTCAACACAGTTCCAAATGTCTATGATGGGAGAAATGAGCTTCTTCCTAGGACTTCAAGTCAAGCAATCAGCAGAAGGGATTTTTATAAATCAATTCAAGTACGTGAAAGACTTGATCGCCAAGTATGGAGTTCAATCCAAAGTAACAAAGAAAGATTCCGATGAACACCAACCGGAAGATTGAACACAGGGAAGGGAAGTCAGTTGATTCCAGCAAATACAGAGGGATAATAGGTTCCCTGCTGTATCTAACAGCTAGTCGTCCAGACATCTCTTTCGCAGTCGGAGTGTGTGCCAGATTTCAAGTTGATCCAAACGAAGCACACATGCAAGCAGCCAAGAACATTCTCAAATATCTCAAAGGAACTCAGAATATTGGGCTGTGGTACCCAGATGAAGACAATCTACAGCTGACTGGATATTCAGACTCAGACTTCGCTGGAGATCGGCTGGACAGAAAATCAACTTCAGGAACATATCAGTTCCTAGGAAGCAAGTTGATCTCGTGGTTTTCAAAGAAGCAAACGTGCGTCACAACCTCCACAACAGAAGCAGAATATATGGCAGCTGGAAGCTGCAGCTCACAAATTCTCTGGCTGAAACATTAACTGGATGACTATGAAGTGAAAACTGGACAAGTTCTAATTTTCTGTGATAGCTCAAGTGCGATTGCTATATTAGAAAATCCAGTACATCACACAAGATGCAAACATGTGGACGTGCGCCATCACTTCATCAGAGATCACGTGGAAAAGAAGGATGTGATTGTTGAGAAAATTCACACAGACATACAGCGGGTTGATATACTCACAAAACCGCTGATAGAAACAAGATTCAAGATGTTGTGCGGATTACTTGGATTACTCAACCCAGACGAAGCTACATCCAGCTGAATGGAAGCAGACCCAGCTGGAATTCAGAACCTACCTCAAAAAACCAAGCTGAGAAAGAATCAAGCTCAGCCAGACGCCTAAGTTGAAGGATTATTCAGCTGAGGGTGAACCAGCTGGAAAAATGATCACTCAACACAGCTATTCATAACCGAGGTATCAGTTGACTATGATGATCAGCTGAGAGGTTTGCAACATCATTACATACACCTACTCATTCTGTTTTAGACAGACTTCAGTCAAATCATATCTTGTCATATCTAATCAAATTTAATTAAAAGTCTGCAAAGAACTGAAACATGGGAGTTTCGAGGCAAAAGTCAAAACGCCTCAACCGTCCTCTCACGAGCATTAACTCGCATTTTCTAAACAAGAAACTGACAAGACGCGAGAATCACTCCCAATCGTAGATCTTCTTATCAAACTATAAATCTTGATCGTCCATTCATCAAGAAAGTTGATATAAATATGCTAGAAGAGATACGCAAACATTTGCATTAACCTTAAAAAGTGTTTTTTTTTGCATCCTTTCTTCTTCCATCAATTGGTATTATTTGTTCTACTAACAAAAGTTGCAGAAGAAGAACATGGAATCTAGAAAGATATCTCCAGAAGCCGATCAAACTTGAAGAGTCTGTCAAAGCTTCACTATGAGAGTTGCTTAACTCTCAGGAACCACAAGAAGACGGAGTTCCAGGAGAAAATGAAGCTCATCGACAGATCCGGTCTAACGCAGTGGGTGACTGCAAAGCTCAAGAACATCATTCACCAGGAAGATGCAGAATTCTTCCTAGGAATATCAAAGGAAAAAGACCTCCTCTACCCCACTATTTCTCTCAAAATAAAAGAGAGAACGGGACACACAACTCCCTGGGATGCGGAAATCAACGTCAACAAGATTCTGACAAAGGCTTTCAACCTGAGAGGAAGCCCAATTAGAACTGGACGAGATGTTGATAAAGTCGGAGTCTTTAAGAGCAGTCTTGTCAAAGCTCGTGCTCCGCCACAGGAGGCACAGAAAAAGATGCAGGAGACAAAGCAGCATGCATCTACTTCCTTCCCAGCTGGGAAGAGGAAACAACTTGAGGAGACAAAACAAGCTGAAGCACCGTCTTCAAAGAGAAGACTCAAGATAAAGGTGCTCAGTCAGTCAGCCAAGAAGCCAGCTGACTTTGAGAGAGAATTCGTAACTACTCTCCGAGGAGCAGAAGGTCCACAAGCGGTGGTTTCTTACGGTGGAGAAGAAGTTCATGTGCCAGCGTGAACATCGTCATCATCAATACCACAACGACGTATTCCAGCTGATCAACTAAGTTTAGACCCCAATCAACTAAGCTTAAACCACACAGCATATGGAATACTTCAACCGCCTTCTCCTCAATTTCCTTTAGCTCAACAGGGACACCAGCTTCAAGATCAACTTATGGAAGTTGGAGCTCAAGCCCCTACACCAAGCTCAAGTGGAAAGCATCATCCAGCCGATGATCACTTGCAGCTGGATGATGAAAACATGAGCTGAACCCCATAACTACCACTTCAGAAGTGGAAGGGGAATACTTAAGTCCCTCAAGAGTTGCACGTCACGCTTCCATCTACAGGTTTGAAGACCTCATGTTTAAAGGAGTTACAAGCGCAACTGAAGTGCTGAATCAGACTTTCTCATTCAATCTAATGAAGTCTGAAGAAGCCAAATTGCAAGGAATGAAGTTGTGCCCTACTCAGAAGATGTCATCTCCAGTGCCAACTCATACCTCCAAGCACTCAGCTGGACAGCTCCAGCTGAAACATGCCAAGGAAGCTGTGTCTGCAATCACAGCTGAGGCTAATGCTATTGAAGAAGAGCCAGCCAATGGAACAGCTGAGCCACCAAGACTCCAGACCTCGCAGCTCAGAGCTGACAACCGCAGCATTGCCAAACTAAACATCGCAACAGCTGATAATACAGCGAAGATCGCTGACGCAATTCAGGAAATTGCACAGCTCAATAAGACGATGGTGTATCTCTACCGCCTTGATTGATCATGCCAAAAAGGGGAAAGATAATGAGACAGAATAGGCAAACTGCTGAACAAGAGAAATCAACTGAATCAGCTGAAGGAGAAACAAGTCAAAGAAAGAAGCAGCGGATGCAGAAGAGAAGACCCAGTCAGCTGGGATTGAAGATTGAAGATTTTAAGAATTTTTTTTTCCTTTCTTTCTTTTTCTCTTTTTATGTTGTAATTTCTTACATTAATAAAAAGGGGGAAATTTTGTCTCAGTTAGGTTTTAGCATCATCAAAAAAGGAGAAATTATTGGGAAAATTAATAGAGTTTTGATTTGATACCAAAACCCAACTGTTCTCCAACCGAGTAGATGATTGCATCAACCTAAGTAGTGTTTTCCAGCTCGCCTGTTTGAGCTCTAGATTTTCTAAGTTTACAGGTTCAGGAAGCGGAAGACAGCAGAAGATCCAGCTGTGTTTTACAGCAGTGGATAACAGAGCGGAAGATACCAAAAGATCAAGTCAGCAGAAGAGCCAGCTGTGTTTTACAGCATGAGTCAACTATCAGCTGAGTTTTCCAGCTGAGCTGAGTTCAAAACAGAGCAGGATCAAGCTGAAGATAAATCGAGCTGAGTTCAAGACAGAGCTGGTCCAGCTGTACAAAACAAAGGGAACTAACTCTGAAGACGTTACTTCAAGTCAGTTTACCCAATCCAGCTCTGAATTCAAAAACCAGCTCCAAAGGCACAGATCCCGGTGTCAGAGGAAGTCAATAAACCTCGACCAATGAGGGATTGCCAAATCAGCGTCCTAGACTTCAGAACCTAGGATGTGACACTAATAAAGACAGGTGCAAAAACGCCCAACGGCAGATTATGAATTTAAGAAGAGTAGGTAAGATTCAAACGGCTCCTCCAACGGCTAGTCTTGAATCTTTACCTATATAAACCCGTCTTCAACCTCAGGATCAGATACGAAAAAACTCTCTACAAGCTTTCATTCTCTGAAATTATCAAGCCTTCAAAAGCTTACAAGCAGTTCTAAATAGTTTAAAGAACACTTTATCTTAAAGTGTTTCTAGTTCAGAAACTGCCCAGTTTTTCGTCTGATTCCTAGGCAGAAATTTTTGTATATCTTAAGCCTAGACTTTGAACGAGTTCATCTAACTCTAAGTTCTTCATTGTAAGAACTCGTTCATAGTTGGAACCCCAAACCAAACCCCCTCTTTACCCAGAAAGGTTAGGTCAAGGTTACGCTTGCTTGAAACGCGAAATTCAAGTGGTTGTAAGGTTTTTTCAGTACCCGTAAACTGAAAGGTTAGGCTTGACAGTGCCCGTAAACTGTTGGAACACAACTCGGGTTAGAGTTGTGAAGTTGCTTGGTACTTAGAAACCAAGTGGTAGTGAAATACCAGTGAATCTGGTCGTGGACGTAAGAGGTGTTACTCCGAACCACGTAAAAATCTCGTGTTATTTTCTTTCTCGTTATTTTCAGATATTGTACTAATTCCATTTGCATATTGCATCTTTATCAAATCTGCATACTCAGCTGCTCTCCAAAGACAGCTGTGTTTTATAAACTTGCACAACTTGACTAAGTCGAAAACGTAAAGAATATTTTCAAGCTGAGTTTTTCTAAGTAATCGAGCTAAATTTTCAAACCACCACTTTCCGCACCGCCAGCTGAGTTATTAACCCAGCTGACCTTCCTCAGCTGGATTCATAACTAAGCTCACTAACTCTGTTTTAAAACTTGAAAAAGTTTTCAGAAATCTATCTTTGGTGTATTCAACCCCCCCCCCCTCTACACCAAAGACCCAGCTCAGGGACCATCACGGTGGACTTGAGCCAGCGGTGGAAGTCGGCGAGCGCTGGACGATGGAGATCGCTGGACGTGAACCTTTGCTGGAAGTGAGTGGCCGCTGAAGTTGTCTTCGCATTTCTTGGTCCAGTCGACGCTGGGTTCGAGCGAGCGCTGGATCGGAACTTGTAACTGCTGTGCACGACGTTTTAAATAAATACCCAGCTAGGGTTTTTAGGGGAGACACTTCTTGAACGGGAACGATAGCAGCAAACTTCATTTTTTTCCATTTTCTTTTTCTTTTGGTTTTACAAGAATTAGGAGATCGTTATCTAAGGATTGCACCATTTATTGAAATGATTTCTTCATCGTTTATTTCTTGTATTTAATCGATGTACTCCTGTGATTATTGTTCGATGATTTATTCTATGCTTAGCTAATTTCTTATTTAGGGTTTAGATATTCGAATCATTTTCGATCCGTGCTTGTTCTTTAATTAATTCCCCGTTGATTGAATCGATTTTCTTTATATTGAATAATTATTCGTTATTTGATATTGCTAAGTGATAGATGAGATCGATAGATGATTCTATTGCTCGATTGTGGTTCATTCAACATTAGATTGACCGGAAACGCATGTCTAATAATTAGTCGTGATCGTGTAATTTAGTCTTTAATGTTTAACGGATTGAAGAGAAAGTAATTGATGTTGACCCTATGTTGAAGTTGAGTAGGCGTGATTGATTAATGGAATTGATTAGAAACAAGCTAGGTAAGAATTAGAGGAGAAAATTCTAAATCCTAATATATTTATCCTATTTCATTGTCCAATTTATTTATTCGTTTATTGTTTTGATTTCATTTGTTAGTCTAATATTTAATCTCCCAAAATCTTGGTTTAGAATGTTTAGGATTATTTTCTGTTCTGTGTAAATAATACGAGTTGCATTAGCCCTGTTGAGCCTTCCTTGAGAATACGACTTGGGTCAGCTTGTCGCCCTACATTGACCTCATTCTCTTGCGAGTCAATTCGAAGATGTTTTGAGATGAAACAAAATACGATTTAATGCGCGAGTGAGGACGGTTGAGGCGTTTTGACTTCTGCCTTGAAACTCCCATGCTTCAGATCTTTGCAGACTTTTAATTAAATTTGATTGGATATGACATGATATGATTTGACTAAAGTCTGTTAAAAATAGAATAAATAGGTATGAATTGATGTTGCAAACCTCTCAGCTGATCATAGTAGTCAGCTGATACCTCGTTTATGAATAGCTTAGTTGAGTGTGCATTTTTCCAGCTGGTTTCCCCCTCAGCTGAATAATCATACAACTTATGCTTTAGGCTGAGCTTGGTTCATTCTCAGCTAGGTTCTTCTTTGATGTTGATTCTGAATTCCAGCTGGGTCTGCTTCCATTCAGTTGGATGTAGCTTCGTCTGGGTTGAGTAATTCAAGTAATCCACACAGCATCTTGAACCTTGCTTCTACCAGCGGTTTTGTGAGTATATCAGCCCACTGTATGCCTGTGTGAATTTCTCAACAATCACATCCTTCTTTTCCACGTGATCTCTGATGAAGTGATGTCGCACGTCCACATGTTTGCATCTTGTGCGATGTACTGGATTTTCTGATATAGCGATAGCACTTGAGCTATCACAGAAAATTGGAACTTGTCCAGTTTTCACTCGTAGTCATCCAGCTGATGTTTCGGCCAGAGAATTTGTGAGCAGCAGCTTCCAGCTGCCATATATTCTACTTCAGTTGTGGAGGTTGCGACGCACGTTTGCTTCGAAAACCACGATATTAACTTGCTTCCTAGGAACTGACATGTTCCTGAAGTTGATTTTCTGTCCAACTGATCTCCAGCGAAGTCTGAGTCTGAATATCCAGTCAGCTGTAGATTGTCTTCAACTGGGTACCACAGCCCAATATTCTGAGTTCCTTTGAGATATTTGAGAATGTTCTTGGTTGCTTGCATGTGTGCATCCTTTGGATCAACTTGAAATCTGGCACATACTCCGACTGCGAAAGAGATGTCTGGACGACTAGTTGTTAGATACAGCAGGAAACCTATTATCCCTCTGTATTTGCTGGAATCAACTGACTTTCCTTCAGTTTCGGGTTCAATCTTCCAGTTGGTGTTCATCGGGATCTTCACCGTTCTGTTGGATTGAACTCCATATTTGGCGATCAAGTCTTTCACGTACTTGGATTGATTTATAAAAATCCCTTCTGCTGATTGCTTGACTTGAAGTCCAAGAAAGAAACTCATTTATCCCATCATAGACAATTGGAACTGTTTTGACATCATCTCTCCAAATCTTTGGCATAAGAGTGTTGATCTTGACCCGAAGATGATGTCGTCTACATAGATTTGAACAACCAGGATGTCTTCTCCCAACTTGATGGTGAAGAGTGTTCTGTCTACTGAGCCCTTCTTGAATCCTTTGGATATAAGGAAATTTGATAGAGTATCATACCAGGCTCGAGGTGCTTGTTTCAATCCATAAAGCGTCTTCTTTAACTTGTAGACTTTATTTCCTTCTACTTTAAATCCTGGAGGTTGTTCAACATAGACATCTTTCTTGATTTCTCCATTTAAAAATGCACACTTCACATCCATTTGATAGACCTTGAATTTGTGATGTGCTGCATAAGCGAGAAATATTCTGATTGCTTCCAATCGTGCTACTGGAACAAATGATTCTTCTAAGTCAATTCCTTCTTGTTGTGTGTAATCCTTGGCAACGAGTCGAGCTTTATTTCTGATGATGACTCCAAGAGTATCCAGCTTGTTCTTGAAGATCCATTTGAGTCCTATGACTTTTACTCCTTCAGGTCAGTCGACCAATTCCCAAACACAATTTCTGAGGAATTCATTTAGCTCTTCATGCATGGCGTTTGTCCAGGGTATACTTTTTAAGGCTTCTAGAATTATTTGAGGCTCTGGAACTTGAGCTACATAACACGCCATTAGAGCTGATTCTTCATCATAGACAATCAGTTCTAACTCTACTGAGAGTTGAGCTGTGTCAGCTGCTTCTTGATGATCCGATGTAGCTTGAGCAGCTGAGCTTCTGGTTCTGACTTGGTCAGATGGTTCTCCAATGATTGCTGATGATGGATGATCTTCGATCCATCTTCTCCTTCTACGAATTTCTTCTTCCAGTTGATTGATGCTAGAAGTGGCTAGATTTCGTCTGGCTTGGAGTTGTTCTGGAGTTAAGTCTTGAGAATGAGACTCTACATGGATTGAGTTTTGAGGTGACTTCTGTAGGAGCTCTGCTGGAGATAGAACTGGGGATTCAGCTGTGTCTGGATTTTCAGCTGATGGCATTCCCCCTTGATTTGGCGTTGGATGTTCCTCTTGATTTTCAGCTGGTAGAACTTCCTGATTGATTTGAGGTTCCTCCTCTTGCTCATCATCCCATATTAATGGTTCGGCCAGATTCCTGATTCGATTCTCTTGAGCTCTTGTCTGAATCTGCCTTGAGGATTCTCCTTCATTTCTTCGTTTGATAGAATCTCTATATTCGAATGATGACTCGTCAAATGTAACATGTGGAGTTACTTCGACTGTTTGAGTTCTTCTGTTGAAAACTCTGTAATCTTTACTCACAGTAGAGTAACCAAGGAATACTCCTCGGTCAGTCTTCGCATCGAACATCTTGAGCTGTATTTTTCTATTGTTTAGGATATGACATTTGGATCCGAAGACCTTGAAATATCCAATGTATGGAATTATGTTATTCCATAGCTCATACGACATTTTTCCTTGCCTTGATGTGAGTAGAGAGCGATTCTGAGTTGACAGTCTTTCCAGCAGGATTGGCAGCTTAGTCCTTGTTTCGCTCTTCTGGTATAGGAATGACACCCATGTGAATCTTGAGAAGTCATCCACTACGACCAGAGTATATTTTCTGCCATTGAAGCTTGCTGGAGTAACTGGTCCAAAAAGATCCATGTGTAGAAGTTGAAGAACGCGATCAGTTGACTGAACTGGCTTGAGTGAGAATGAAATTCTTGTTTGTTTTCCTTGTTGGCATGCGCTGCACATATGACTTTTGTCATATACTTGATCTGGAATTCCATTAGCGAGCTGGTTCCTAGCCAGTTTGTTGATTGTCTTGAAGTTGAGATGATTCAGCCTTCTGTGCCACAGCCAGCTAACTTCATTGTTGCTTTTAGATACAAGACAAGTCTTAGGAGGGTTGTTGTTCCAGTCAGCGAAATACATATTTCATTCTTTTTTCCCTCTTAGTAGTATCTGCTTGGTTTCCCTGTGCTTCACTATGCATCCCTGCGCAACAAGCTTGACAGAAAAACCGTTGTCGCAGAATTGGCTAATGAAAAGCAAGTTATGTTGCAGTCCTTGTACATATGAAACATTAGGGATTATAACATTTTTAGTTTTAAATGTACCATAACCTTTGGTTAGACCTTTGGAGTTGTCACCAAATGTTACTTGTGGGCCTGGACGCTCGATGTACTCCTGGAGTAGATGCTTTAAGTGGGTCATGTGCTTGGAACATCCACTGTCCAAGTACCATAGCGTTCTTATCAACTTCTCAATGATGCATCGTTCCCCTTGCAACCTATGACAAAAATTAAAATTTAGGTACCCAGTTTTAATTGGGTCCTTATGGGTTAGACAGAGATCCTTTTACGACCCAGATCTGCTTGATGACTCGAATTGGGTCATTTGATCTGATGATCCTTCCAGCTGAGTCGATGTACACATTCTTTGTGTTCTTCAGTTGTTGCTGGTGGGGTCTTGATCTCAGTATTTTCCCAGCTTGATTTCTTTGTTGATATCCGGGTCTTTTTTGGTATCAAGCTGAGTACCCGACTGAGACGTTTCTTTGTCTCTTCTGTCTCTTGTGATATCTCGGCTGGAACTGGTGCTTCAGCTGGTGATCAAATGTGTGATATCCAGTTGGGTATCTCCTTTGATATCTCAGTTGATATCTTTCGACATGATGTTGATGTCGCTGGTATCTGAACTGTCCAGCATGTTGTCTTTGTTGAGTTTGAGCACATTGTTGTCTGATCTGTGCTTGAGGTTGTCTCACAGCTGACCTTTTTGATGCCTGATGTGTTCTCAATGGTCGTTGCTGAGTAGCTGGAATTGGATTTTCTTTTGCTCTTACAAACATTACCTTTGTTCCACTTGTGGAAGCAATGTTTGTGGCATCTTTTGTTCCATTGTAACCCAGTCCTGCTTTGAGCACTGCTGGACGTTGTGCACTTATGATTTTGTCCATTGTTGTTGTAGCTTTGATGAGAGCTACCATCTTCTTAGATAGTACCTCTTCGGAATTTTTCAGCTCTATAATCTCAGCTGACTTCTTTTCTGATTCAGCTGTGGCCTTTTCCAATTCTTCCATCAGCTATTTCTTTTCGTAGTAGAAGTCTTTCATTAGCTGATCTTGTTTCACTATTTTGTCTTTTAGTGAGATGACCTCTTCTTGGAGCTGTGTTGTATCAGCTGCTTCTGATACCTTTTTCTTTCCCAGTTCCACCTTCAGCTCGACATTCTCACACATTATGATGTCAAGGATCTCTTGAAGCTCCTTGAAATCGTTCATAACCTTCTCTACTAAACTCCAATCAAGTAGCCCTGATTCTGAAACCTGTGTAGAGTGTTCGTGTGATGGTGAGGGGATAGATAGATTTTGAGTTCTTGACATTACCTCATCTTCATCGATTCCGTCTGTCTGTCCCATGAAGCATGTATCCCATTCAGGTTCATCATGAGCTATCAGTGCTTTTTCTTCTGAATCTGAAAATGGCATGTTATCCTCCATTTTGTTGCACTCCGACTTCTCGTCGGCGATGTAGGCTCTCCTTCTGTCAGCTGCCTTAGCTTTCAGTTGGTCTTTATCTTTCTTGGATAGTTTGGGACAGTCTAGCCTGTAAAGTCCAGGTTCCTTGCAGTTGAAGCAACCTTCTTCTGTCCGTTTGTCAGCTGACTTCTCATCAGCTGCTGTGTACTTGTCTCTGTAAGTTCTTGCGAACTTCTTGTACTTGCCCTTGCTGGTGTTGAGTCTGTTGTAGTTTTTTACCAGCATGGCTATCTCTTCAAGTAGCTCTTCCTTGCTCATGTCCTTCTTGTCCTTCTTTGAGGACTCAGCTGACTGCATGTATGTGGATTTTTCAGAATTAGCTCTGAACGCAATCTCCTCTGGTGCAGGTGTCAGCTCTCCATCATTTTGATTGTTTGAAGATTCTTTTATGGTAATCTTCAAGTTGTATTCGTTGTCTTTGAGCAGGGAAAATAATCTTTCAGTTGAAAGATTACTCAAGTCACTTCGACTTTGGTGTACCACTTTGTATGTGTTCCATTCAGCTGTGAGCGCTGAAAGGACTTTTAGATTCTTTTCACGCTGGGTGTATTTCCCAGTTCTGATGGTTTCAATTTCCACCACGATATTTAAGAATCTGAGTTCCATCCCTTCGATGGACTCGTTGACAAGCTGCTTGAAGTTATCAAATTTCTGGCAGGCAATCGTGAATTTATTTTCTTTTATCTCCTCCGACCCTTCGCATAGCTTGGCTAGGGTTTTCCACATCTCCTTTGTGGTGTTGCAGTTGATGATCTTGCTGAGGTAGGCGTTGGGGACTATTGACGAGATGGTATTCCTTGCGAAGCTGTCTAATCCAGCTTGCTTCCTTTCTTCTGAGGTATGTTCATTCTTTGGCTTGGAAATAAGCTAATACGTTGGCTGTCCACCATCTTGAGCTGGAACAAGCTCGTTTCCTTGTTTGTAAATGAGGATAGGTCCGTCTGTGATGACGTCCCACATCATGTCATGATGCGCACAAAGAAAGCTTTTTAATCTGAACTTCCAGATTGCATAATCATCGACAGAGAGGGTGGAAAGGTTCCTGTTAAGATAAGGATCCGTGGAGATATGCGCAGTATGAAATAATATGAGTTTTTCCAAAAGATGAGCTGTTCAGTTGACCACTGACAGATTTTCAAGACAAATCTCTTGATTCAGAAACAGCGGCCTTTTGAACCACTGCTCTGATACCAATTGATGGTCCCTGAGCTGGGTCTTTGGTGTAGAGGGAGGGTGAATACACCAAAGATAGATTTTTAAAACTTTTTGATAAGTTTAAAACAGAGTGTGTGAGCTCAGTTATGAATCCAGCTGAGGAAGGTCAGCTTGGATAATAACTCAGTTGACGGTGCAGAAAGTGGTGGTTTAAAAACTTAGCTCGTTTGCTTAGAAAAACTCAGCTTGAAAATATTATCTTTACGTTTTCAGCTTAACAAGTTGTGCAATTTTCCGAAAGACATAGTTGTCTTTGGAGAGCAGCTGAGTGTGCAGATTCGATAAAAATGCAA
The DNA here is from genome assembly GCA_031470985.1 of Agastache rugosa. Lineage (NCBI taxonomy): Eukaryota > Viridiplantae > Streptophyta > Magnoliopsida > Lamiales > Lamiaceae > Agastache > Agastache rugosa. Next base: position 11,896,518 of record CM062607.1, read on the forward strand.
TATGTCAATGGAGTTAGTACAATAACTGAAAATAACAAGAAAGAAAATAACACGAGATTTTACATGGTTCGGAGTAACACCTCCTACGTCCACGACCAGATTCACTGGTAATTCACTACCACTTGGTTTCCAAGTACCAAGCAACTTCACAACTCTAACTCGAGCTGTGTTCCAACAGTTTACGGGCATTGTCAAGCCTAACCTTTCAGTTTGCGGGTACTGAAAAAACCTTACAACCTCTTGAATTTCGCGCTTCAAGCAAGCGTAACCTTGACCTAACCTTTCTGGGTAAAGAGGGGTTTAGTTTGGGGTTCCAACTATGAACGAGTTCTTACAATGAAGAACTTAGAGTTAGATGAACTCGTTCAAAATCTAGGCTTAGGATATACAATGATTTCTGTCTAGGAATCAGACGAAAAACTGAGCAGTTTCTGGACTATAAACACTTTAAGATAAAGTGTTCTTTGAACTATTTAGAACTGCTTAAGAGCTTTTGAAGGCTTGATGAATTCAGAAAATGAAAGCTTGTAGAGAGTTTTTCGTTTTTGATCCTGAGGTTGAAGACGGGTATATATAGGTAGAGATTTAAGACTAGCCGTTGGAGGAGCCGTTTGAATCTTACCTACTCTTCTTAAATTCACAATCTGCCGTTGGGCGTTTCTGCACCTGTCTTCATCAGTGTCACATCCTAGGTTCTGAAGTCTATGATGCTGATTTGGCAATCCCTCATTGGTCGAGGTATATTGACTTTCTCTAACACCAGGATCCCTGACTTTTGAATTTAGATTTGGATTGGGTAAACTGACTTGAAGTGACGACTTCAGAGTTAGTTCCCTTTGTTCTGTACAGCTGGACCAGTTGTGTCTTGAACTCAGCTCGATTAATCTTCAGCTTGATCCTGCTCTGTTTTGAACTCAGCTCAACTGGAGAACTCAGTTGATAGTTGACTCCTGCTGTGAACACAGCTGGATCTTCTGCTGTCTTCCGCTTCCTGAACCTGTAAACTTGGAAAATCTAGAGCTCAAACAGGTGAGCTGGAAAACACTACTTAGATTTATGCGATCATCTACTCGGTTGGAGTCAGTTGGATTTTGGTATTAAATCAAAACTTTATAATTTTTTCAACAAGAAATTATGCATATAAAATGATATTGGTTTAGGGCCCAAAATTATATTAGGATGGAACGATAAAACCCCGCATGTGAAACTTAGGACGGCTATAAGTTTGGCTTATATATGCTAACCGTAACATGGCATATGTGTACATTGGAATTGTCCTCTCGTTTCTCGCTCTCTCTCTCTCTTATCTGATAATAAAGTCTGCATCTTATGAAACTCAATTGAAATCATGTGATCCAATATTGCCTAAAGTCACATCCTCTCGGTTAAGTTAATATCTACGTATGCATGCATTTGTATATATAAATGTAACTAAAAATTGAGTTTGAATATTATATCCTATTTAATTAATTTAAGAGTAATAGTGCAATGTAATATATTATATCATCATAACTATATCAACAATCAAAATTTAATTTTTTTAGTTTCAAGGAACCGTAAAAGCATGTAAACATAATGCTTCTATTCTTGACAATGGCGAAAAATAAAATACACTTGGAGATCATTTCTTGTTCATTACTAATTTACTACTACATGTTGAACTATAATCTAAACCATTTGTATAGAGAGAAGATGTCACAGCCCCAAATCCCGAGGGACGGCTAAGTCGGGGTGTGACTAGGGGTTGGAATTAAGAAGCGGGAAAGAAGGGGGAATCAACGAATAAAAGGTGATGATATCATTATTGAACAATGATACAATATTAAAGTGTATGGAGTTATCCAAAGTGAGACAATCTCGAAGGATTTCTCGATATAAAAGTTCAGTAGTTCTAGGATTTTTAATACACAGTACTAAACCGAATATCACATGATATGAAACATCATAATGTCTTGCAGCGGAAAAAAGACGTAGATTGACTTCACGTATGAAGACATGAAGTCAGGGCTTTACTAGCTTTACTGATGTAAACAATAACTCAAAACATCCGCCGTCACTCGTCGCTCAACCTGCACATTTAGAAAACATATGCAGGGCTGAGTACAACGTACTCAGTGAACACTTGCCAAAACATATAATAGATTTTATAGATTAATCATGCATCTCCACAGTAACACACAGGGGTTTTTCAGAAAAAGCCCGTGTTTACTAAATCATTTTCGTACTTGCTTCTCCACTTTATTTATTCAATTAAAACCATATCTGAAACAACGCCGGGGAAGAAGGCCTTCTTCCGCGAACGCAACTCACCATGGCTGGTCGCCCCTCAACAGGGTCCATACTCATAGCTACCGTGTACACTAATTCTGGAAAGCACCCTTTTGGCTAACTCAGAATCCGATCGATTATAACAGTTGGCGAACCAACACAGATAGGCATAAGAGAATCCATAAAACAATTCTTTTATGCATGATAATCACTTTCAAACATACTTTTAAAGCATTTCGAAAACAGAGCAAAGCTCGAGTTATTTGATATATAGAAAAGCACACCTCAACAGTTTACAGAACGAATTACAAAGCTTCCGTCTTCCGTCCTTTCTTCTATGCACGATCCTTTTATCGTAAATAAATAAATCTTAGTAAATTGGTCTAGACGGAATTTGAAACTATAACGGACTCAATAACTTGATTAATCTTTTAAGGCTTTGGCATTTTATTAATATATTATTAATAAAATGAAATTTTAATAGTTTTCAAGTTGGTTTACAACTTGACTTTTACTCGAAGCTTAGAACGTTCATAACAAAAGTCAATGATCAATATTGACTTAGAAGTTTTCAAGAAATCAAATAATTGATTAAACTTGAACGACATTAGAAATTGAGAATTTCTGCACAAATGCAGCAGATTAAAACTTAAATACAGAACAGTGTATTTCGAATCTGAGAATGGGCAATGCATCATTAGAAAGCCTAGAATGTATATTTTAACGCCCAATTTACGGATCTCGTAAATATTAAACGGGTCAAAAATTATACACGATTTAATAGAGCTTGGTATATGAATTCGAAAATCAGCATTTTAATTAATAAATTCAAGCCCGGCCCAATTCTCGGCCCACTTAATTAATTAATTCGGCCCAATTTTCGGCCCATATTTTAAACCAACCCAAGCCCACTTTTAACCAAATCCATAAATAACATTTTATAAAACTTTTAATTATTTATTTCTTTTCTTTTTCTTCACAACAACAAACCTTTTATCTCTCTCAAAATTCTCTCACTCTGCTCTCTCATATCTCTCTCTCTACTCTCGTATATCTCTCTGCTCTCTTCATTTTTTTTTCTTCCTTCTTCTTCCCACAGCAGCCGCCGCCCCTTCTCTTCTCCGGCGCACTTCGCCGCTAACGCCGCCGCGTCCGACGTCACCGTCCTCACGACTCCGTCCCCTTTCCTCTCTCTCTACATCTGTCTTTCTCTCTCTGGGCTCGACGGCAGCAGCACCGCTGCCGTCTCCCTGCGGTTCCGGCGAGCTCCGCCGCCGTCTCCCTGCGGTTCCGGCGAGCTCCGCCGCTGTCTCCATCCCTCTCCCACCTTCCTCTTTATTTTTAACCCCAAACCCTCAAATCGAAAATCCTAGATCCCTAAATTGAAAATCCCCAAATTTCTGAAATTCACCCCTCTTTTGCTCTCGACTCCGGCGAGTGAATCACCGCCTCCGTGAGCCCGTAGTCGGAGCGTGGATGACAGCAGCAGCCGTAGCCGCCTCCGCCGCCGCCGCGGGCCGCCAGCAGCCCCCTGCCGCCGTGACGCGCCGCCAGCAGCTCCATCGCCGCCGCGCCGTGGCTCGTCGCCACCACCACCATGGTAAGCTCTCTACCATCCTTCTTCTATTTTATTTTCTTTTTAGTTTTAATTAATTAACTTTTATTTAATTAATCTCTTTTTTTTTTAATAATCCGGTGAGATGCCGGATTCCGGCAATCCCACCGGGTTCTGCCTCCGGTGGACAGCAGCCACCTCCGGCCACCTCCAGTCCCGCTGTCTCCCTTTCGGTCAAGCAGGCAGCAGCCCGGAGACCCCATCTCCACTGCCGCCGTCCTCCTCCTTCACTCGCCGCTGTGGCGTCGTTGCCCACATAAGTCCGATGACTCGATTATTCGAGATAAATAAGAACAGGGCAGGTTCTAAACAATTTATTCTTGATCTTGATTTTTGAGTTTAGGATGTTGTGATCTTATAGAATTTGGATTAGTTGAAGTCTGAGGTTAAGATTTAACATTTACAGATTATGATTCTTGGTTCGAGCTATGGTTTCTTCTTGGGTTAATGATCGATCATGCTTGTGTTTATTGAATGATAGAATAGGTTACTGCAATTTATTCTCTTATTTGCTTATGAGAAATAAACAGAGCTTCTATTTGCTAGACAAAGTTTGGAAATTTAAGTTTGTATATACTTACTGGTGTTAGTTTGATGGATGAATGATTTGTGAAAAGAGCTTCTGTGCTTTGTTATCTTGTGACTGCAAAAACCCAGCAGAGCTTCTTCTTCCTTTTTTTTTCTTGGTTGTAAATTGTGTTTTCGGATGTGAGAATGATTCATTCAGGGGTCATGTATTTAAGCTATTATTATTACTATGTAATAACTTCCGAAATGATGAGCTCTGACAAGTTTGAAATTAAAAGATTACAGATGATTTCATCTTATCTAGCTTTAATTTACAGACGCAGTTAGGAATAGGTAATTACTTTCATTAATATATATTCATTTCTAAGTTGTTTTAATTTGCTTAAATTTATTGGACTGAATTGTATTTATTGGGCTTAAATTTAATTAAGCTTGTGGTTTATAAATAAAATGATAGGTTTTGGGCCTTATTCACAAAAATTATTACTTGGCCCATTGAAATTATATACACACTATTTTCTTTTATCGAATTATGAATTAAAAAATTATAATTCGATCTGATACTCGCCTCCGGAGTTTGAAAATATTTGGTTGTAACAACTTAAGAATGCAAAAGCCTTAGTTAATTAAATAAAATTAATTAAGCGCGATATTAGAAAATCGGGGTATTACAGAAGATTTCAGTAACTGAAGAATGTATTATAGATCTGTTCTTTAGCTCTTTATATAGAGCAATATACAAAGAAGCTTCGAGAGCTTATGTACAACTGACTGCATGCGATATACATGAGAGAGATAAATATCCTCTACTCCATCCGTCCACCATAAGTGTAATACTTTGGGTTCGATACGAGTTTTAAGAAATGGTTGTTAGATTGGTTTTAAGTGGAGAAAGAGACCCATCATAATGAATTATTGTGAGGTTTAAAATAAGGGTAGTGGGTGGGGTCATTTCCTAAAATAGAAAGTGCTACACTTATCGTGGACGTACGCAAAAGAAAATTAAAGATGTCAGTGACTTGATCTTCAGATGGAACATATCGAACATCCAGCTCTTTCTTGATGACTTTATCACGCACAAAGTGTGTCAATTTAAATATGCTTTGTCCAAGCATGTAGAACATGATTTGAGGCAATAGCTGCAGCACTTTTATTATCACACCAGATGATAAGATTATGTGGCAGATTATGATCTCGAACATAAGACATGCTAATTCAATAAATCTATGAATGATTCTAAAGTTGCATGTTTAGTAATTACTAGTACACAATAATTCTTTCATGTAATTAATTAAATGTTTAGGTTCCTTGAGATGAGGTCTAAACTAGATTTATAATTGTCTTAAAGAGAAGTTCAGTCTATAATGTGATTGTTTAATTTAAGTTAATTCGAATAAATTCTTCATTGAATTGAATCCATATAATAGTATATTCCTTAATCTTTCCTTATTATCTTAAATTTGATCTTTGCATTTTCAGTACTTTTATCTTGATTTTGCATTGTTATATGTAAAATGACAAGTTATTTAAACTCGCTTAAATCAAACAATTATTTTGTAAACTCGATTTTTTTTTACAACATTCACAATTCTCTTTGATGAAAAAGGTTGGAACAAATATATTTTTATCCTTAATTCCCACCCTTTTCACATATTCTATAGAATTAATGAATAATTTTCCTCGGGCATGGTGGAAAAATTTCCTAGGGCAGATCTTTTCCCTCCTTTTCACTCCAATTGTTGATAATATTATCATGGGGAGTGATGTGTGATAATATTCTCCCATGAGATAAAAGGAATAAAAATGGGGAACCATAGAATACAAGAAATAAAGAGATCATGTGATAAAATTTTACTTTCGGCCGTATAAAATATGGAATAGAAAATGTAGTGACCACTAAAATTTTCTCATACCATTTACTCTCTCCGTCCACGACAAACATACACATCTTTCATTTTTCGTCTGTCCACTAAAAACATGCACATTCCTTGTACAGAGTATGACTCACCATTTTTCTTATCTATCTCACCATTTTTCTTATCTATTACACTCTCTCTTTCAACTTATTTACAGAATTTATCACTTATGCCCACCACAATTTTTTGTTTCTCCTAACATAACATTACAAAAATATGGGTCCCTTTCTCCACTGATCACAATATCCACTATTACATTTCTTAAGTCTCGTGTCATGGTCAACTGTGTATATTAATAGTGGACGAAGGGAATAATAAATTTTTCTACCCGCAAAATCTACTGACTTGATGATCCATGTCTCAATCCAGTATTATTTTAGGGGGCCAATCGAGTATAAATATCTTAGTATTTAAAATAATTTTTAATTAATGTTTTAGGAAACACAATTACCAGTTTCTTTTTTTCTTTTTCTTTTTTTTTTTGATGAGAAAAGAATTAAAATTCATTCAATATCAAATTAATTGTTTCAACATCCTCGCAATATGTGCTGGGATTACATTAAAATGGCTTCCAGTTGGTCCCATAGCCATGAAATGGGCTAGTTTTTACCAAGTCAATTATTTGGTACAAAACAATTATTAATCAATGATTAAACTAGTTTTTTCTTCAATTTTGGAATTGAGCATGTTAATATGTAGTGTGATTTGAACCTAAATTTCCCCACTTTATCTATTACGGAAGTTGCATCATTTGGTTAAATCCCAGGCCCAATTATTTAAAACATAGTATAACAAATATGAAGTAAAATTATATTAAATTTTATAAAAATATAATATTAGGTGTTGTAGAACTTTTTATGGGGTATATGTAGTATATAGATCTTTCTCATTGTGTAAGTTTTTTGTTAATAGATTTAATAAACTAATAATATCATCATTTATATAAGTGAAAGAAACGGAAAATACATAATATTATAAATTTGACAATCTCATAATGAAAATTATAGAAGTACTCGTTTCTGTCTTCTTCATATATCAAAAATTTCCAGTACTCTTATAGCAGCTTGTATATATTGATAAAAGATTGAGAGTTTCTATTTACACAATCAAAGCACTCCATGCAAGGGCAATGTTATCCACAAAAATGCAAGATGTAAAAACAATATCAATTTAAAATATTTTAAATCATATTATATGAACAATAATTTTTGTATATAACAATAACAAACTTTAAAAGCAATTTTTTCGAAAAATAAGTAAATAAAATATAAGGTAAACATTACGCTTTTTTAAATCTGAAGTTCTAATAATTATATAGGCTGCGAAATAAGATGCACATTCACCGTCTATAATGGTTAATATATTTCACTAAATTGGTTTTAGAAAAATATATTTCATTAAAAGTATCTTATCAAAAAATTAAATCAATGGCATACTCGAAACATTAAGAAATAATATTCATAGTAATTGCAAACAAAAAATTACAATGATTATAAATTTTTTTTTTAGATCACTATTATTTATCAGTTCCGCTCCCCTACCCATCGTGTGGCACCGTTAACGTGTCCACTGTTGATGTGGCAGTTCCACGTGGATGGATGAGTCAACCATAAAATCACCATATTTGACTCATACTGAATTACTATAAATACAATCTTATTTTATAGAAATTATTATTCTTATAATCTCATTACCATAAATAAAAATATATTTTATTCCTAACAATTCTAACCAATTTAACATTAATCCTACGCATTTAATTCACCTACACAGCCGAGAACAAAACATTTGATCATATGTTTGATCTATTGATCAAAATTTCTTCATCCTTCTTCAAAATTATCTGTTTGTTTCTTCTTTAATTAATAGTGTTATTTACTCCATCTTTCCATTTTTATTTCAGAAATGTTTCGGTTTCATTGACTTCTGCAAAAGTCGAATTCGATCAAGTATTAAAGAATTCTCCTTGTTGTTTAGTCATATGGGTTCTACAATAGTTGACTTATTTTTTATGATTCATAAAAATGGAGCAAACGAAGTAGAGTTCTTGAGAGGTTACACCAATTGCTGCGGAATGGCTTGAAATTGTAAAAAAAAATTGTTTAGGGTTTTTTCTGCTATGTAGGTGAATTAATTGTTTGTGAGAATTGTTGGAAGAAAAGAAAAATTGACAGAAAGTTATTTCATTTGATCGACAATTTAGTTTAGCAAATTAGGTTATTTTAATTTATAATTATTATGAGATATTGTTCCTATAAATTGTGGAGTTATTTCATGCTACGATATTTATTATAGACCTCTTTATATGGTTGACTCATCCATCCACGTAGCACTGCCGCATCAACACGGTGAGGACGTGAAGCCCAACATAATAAGCTATTTCAATAGTATTAAACGAACCTTTTGAAGTATCCATTGGTATAGATGAGTAACATGAGTTGCAGAAGACACCGCTCTCGCTGTCTTTGTTGGCCGGCTGGCTATGCTTTGGCGGCGAAACGTGTGGCCGTTCGAAATAGAAATAATTATAGGCTGTAATACCCCATTTTCTTGAATAATTAATCTTAGTATTTCTTTAATTAAATTAAGAGAATGAAGATGAAGAAAATTTTCCTTTTCAATAATTTTCCTTCGGCAATCCTAATATTTGCCGAAAAAGTGAAATTTAATTATTTCTGTTTCGTCTCGGATTAACCGAAACGAATTAGAATTTATGTTTATTTAATTGTGCATTTATGCATGATTTTTAATGGAAAAAATTATGAATTTAATTTTCTTAATTTATTTTATTAATAATTAATTATTAAAAGAAATAATCTTATTTATTTCATAAATAATTCGTTTCTCAACATTTTCTTACGAGAATTTGCATTAGGGTTTGAAATGCCCTAATTGATTTTTCTAAATTGAGAAATAAGAGATTGAAGTTATAATTAGCAAGTATAGTATTTAATTAATTAAATTAAGCATTAAATTAATTAAATAATCTTAATTATGACATAAGTCATGACATAAGTATGTTGACTAATTTGTATCTATTTAAATGTGTGTGTGTAAACCATTTCTTCTTCATTCTTCACGCCAAAAAAACAGCAGCAACACAGCACACACATTCATCCATTCTTTCTTCAATTTTTGAGCTCAAATTCAAGTGTTAATCCATTCCAAATCATTAATCAAGGTAAGATAAATGTTTAGTTCAAGTTGTAGCTTAAAATTCAAACTCAAATCATCCTTTTAATTATTTTATAATTTTCGAAAATTATGCCAAAACATGTTAGATGATCTTGATTTTAAATTATGATGTTTAATTCATGCTTAGGATGCATGATAGATCATTAATTCATGTTTAATTCAAACCCTAACCCTAATCTTAGTAATTTTGGAAAACTAGGGAAATTAGGGGTTTTTAATTGTGATGTTAGATGATTAATTAGATGGATTATTTGAGCTTAGATAATTATTCTAAGCATGTTTGATGTTGGAAGTAATCAAAGAATCAAAGTCCTTCTATTATTTTCAAAATAGCCGAAAATATTAATTAAAATTAGGGGTTTTTGATCTTGATGTTCTTTGATTAATTAAATGTTTAAATTGGGCTTATATGATGTTATTGAGTATGATCATGCATTGAATTAATGGATTGAATCATTAATTCTCCAATTTTAAATTAATTTCGAAATTAGGGTTCATCAAAATTGGGATTTTGATTTTGATCTTGAATGATTAAATTGATGATAGCATTGGGCTTATGATATTTATTTAAGCATGTGAGAATATTATTAGAATTTTTGGAGTTCAATTTCTATTATTTTAGAAATTTTCAGCTTTTAAATTAATTAAGAAATAATTAATTTAAGGCTTAAATGGATTAATTGAAGTTATAATTAATCTCTATGATTTTAATCAAGCATGTTATGAATTGATTTGGAGAGAAAGTAATCATCCATATATTATATATGAGAAAGTCGAAATATATATATGTGGAGTTATGATTTTATTTAAGTTATTTAAGAAATTAAATTATAATTATAGTTTATAATTAATTAAGCATGTTTGGAAGTAATTAGAATGAGATTGGATATTTAATCCAAGAATTGAAAAAGGGCAGCCCCTTTAATCTTTATTTAAAAAGATTATTTGATTTTTAATCAAATAAATAATTATAGATTTGAATTCTATGTTAAAAACTAAGGGATGTGGAATTTTTCGGAAATTTAATATGAAGTTTTGATAATTTTCTATTTTCCGATGAATTTTTCAAGTTGAAGGTTGATATGTTTGTATGATATGAAGTGATGATTTGAATATGTAATTATGCTTATTATGGTTTAGAAATGATAAGAAATTTATTTGAGAATTTTCAGAGCTCGTTTGTCGAGTCAAATCCGTTTCATATTTGAAGATATGAATAGTAATTAATGTATGATTATGTTAAGTGTGATTTTGATTAATGATGAGTTAAGATAGCGTTTAAGAAGTTAAGTTAGAAATTCTCAAGTTCGTCGAGTTTCGACGTAGAATTTCGAAGTAAATTAGAAGTTAAGAATATCGAATTCGTTTATTCGATAGTAGTTAATTCTCGTTCTGAATTCGTGAATTCTAGTTCGAATGAAGGATTGAGTGGAAGTGTGAATCAGGTGGGCTTTCTAAACCAAGAAATGATGAATGCTATATATATAAATATGATTATATATATGTGTGATGTTTTCAAAGTAATTGGCTTGCCAAATGTTTAAAGTTTTGTATGATACCGTCTACCAAAGAAAGACGAATTCGGTCCTACGCAAGGTAGGATTTGTGTACACTATTTTGTAATCGGGAGCCTTCCGAATGGAGTGGACGATACAAGTGTTTGAGAAGGAGGCCTACTTCTCAGCACTATTTTATTGTAGACACGGTACATACTCTTATATATATATTTATATATTCTTTTGAACATGCACAAGTTTGAATTGTGCTATGTCTTCCGGCAAGTCCAATTTATAGCTGTATACAGTAAGTTTTCAAATTATCTTGGCATGTGCCCACTGAGTACAATGTAGTCAGCCCCGCCTATTATTTCTAAAATGTGCAGGTTAGCTGGGATGAAGTTGATCGTGTGCTGGCGGACTTCTTGTTGTTGTTGTTGATGAAATTGTTTCGTTTGATAAGAGTCATTTATGATGAATTTAGAACCTAGAATATATGTCTTCATACATATATTCTCTCGTTTTTCCGCTGCAAGATTATGATGTTGAGATTTGCATAAGTTTGATGAAGTGTTGAAGTCTGAAGGCTTGAACTATGTTTGTTATCTTATTTTGAAGTCTAGCTGACCTAATTATCTATATAACAGTTGTTCGTTATATTGGAAGTTTCAGTCTTATTACAACTGATTTTTATCGTGCTTTCTTAATCCTGAAAATCAGCTTATTTCCTTCATGGTTGTTGCCATTAATCTGGTTGATGAGATTATTGATTTCCGAGCTGATTTGAGATTGTATTTGATGATATGCATGTTTTTAAAAAGAGATCAAATGTTCGTTTCATTAATCTCGAGTTATGCATGTCCTAATTATCCCAAGTTTGATGATTTGTCGAGCATGAGTTGCCTTGTTTGTTCTTGACTGATAGCAGGGTCGCTATCTTAATCCTTTTGTTAATCATAAATTGTGTAAGTCGTGGAACCCACCGGCTATGTCATCTAATTTCTAGGCCGGGCTGCGACATAGGCTAAATATCAATTTCCAACCATTAGCAATGGAAAGAAATATAGGCGGAATCACCTCAATTTTCAATTTTCTTATTCCGTGTCAAATCAAAATGATTCAAGTTACAGATATATTTGTTGAGAAATTAAGAGATATGGAGAGAGAATTAGAAGGGCAAACAACTTTTAAGAAAAAACCTGAAATAGGATTGTTAAGTGCTTTGGAACACAACTATTCGAAACAATCTCAAAAAACTGACCGTGATTTTCTTCAACCATCTCCACTCTCAGAAATAACTGTAAAATATTTTTATTATATAATAACCGGTATACATATTTGCCGAAAATTATGGAATTTTAATTGATTTTGGCGGTAAAATTGCAACTATCTTGTTTTAATATATAATAAATATAGATTTCATTAATTGAATTACAAAATATTAGAAATAACAATCTCTCTCAGTCAAGTCGGGAAATCAGTAGTCCAAACAATCAGATTAGACTGTATATACCAAGTCAATTAGTTGCTACAATATAAATTTTTATAGTTTTGTTAGTAACTTACGATAGGGACCAATGTATACAAAAATCATGGAATTAACAAATTAAAAACATATAATTCATCTGTTGAACACATCAAATTTCGAATAGTTTTCTTTATTCACCATGAACACATTACTGACTGACAAATGTTCCAAAAATGACTCTTAGAATACTTCTAATTAATTGAGCCTAGGATTCACCAAATGGTGCAACTTCCTAATATAGAAAGTGGAAATTTAGGTTCAAAACACACTAGATATTTACAATATGCTCAATTCCAAAAACCTAAGAAAAAAAATAGTTTAATCATTGTATTTGCATAATTTGTCAATTTGATGACCCAAGCACAGTAATGTGCCAGTTTTTTCAACCCCCAAACTGTCGTCGCGTTAGAATTTTTTTGTTGTTTTCGGAACATATTTACTGAAGAAATTTACGCACTAATAATCCCCCCTTTTTTTTTTATATCTTACATCAACATATACTCCGTAGTCTCATTTCAATGGTTCTGTTTATCTTATTTATTTGTCTCATTTTAATGGTCTTATACCTAAAATAGAAATATTAATATCATCAACGCATCATAAACACCCTCAACTTAATTCATAATTACAATTTATGTCACAAAAAAAATACTTTCTCCCTTCCTTTTCTACTTGATTTGATAATAATATCATCCAAAAAATTACTTCATCTTTTTTTACTTTATTACAAACAACTCATCTTTATAATATATAAAAGCAAGCCCGGCTTGCCGTTTTTAGAAGTTTTTGTTTTTCCTATCATTTTCAATATACTATTTCTGGGAATAATATTATAAATGGTATGTCATAATTGAAAATTAATAATTTTCAATCAACTAACTAATAGCAAACGTTACAAATTAAAGCATAAATTACTGTAACAAATCAATTTATTTCCCATTTTATATTATTTTGTATCTATATATTCTAGAATTTTGCATCCAAAAAGATCCACTCACTTCAACTTCTTTATGCTCCGGCCTTCATTTCTGATTTTTCAACTAAAGAAAATATGATTGATATAAAAAAGATCATCGCACTAGAAATATTGGCGTCAAGATTTTGTGGAAGTGCCTTCATCAAGCAATCATGACTTGATGAAGTAGTGTGTATTGAAATATAATCGATTCTCCTTACGGCGCACTTGAAGATGGCAAGACAGAATCGTGAATCCATGAGTGCATGTGAAATAAATTGATAGTGCCTTTGTTCATAATGTATTTGTTTTGCTGAAGTCTATAATCTATAGACCAATTAAATTTTTAAGCTTTTTGGATTGTTGAGTTGTCGATCGTTCTTCACCGTTGTGTTAATGATATTATTGTATATGTATGTTTCATCAGATGAAGAGAACTCTTTATGCATTTTATATTCGATTTTTCTTCGCTTTATATTTTATTGTTTAAATTAAATTATCTTCATTTGTTACATTTGTTCGCATGCAATTAGCAAAAGTCGAGGAATTAAAAAAAAGTCCAGATCTAAAATTAAAAATATAATAAATTTTATATTGCTTAATCACGTTATATATATTTTTAAAAAGAAATTATTCATTTTAGTAATAAAGTAACTATACATGACAAATTCATGTATGAATATTCAAAATCTAGGAAATACTTTACTGAATAAATTTAAGCATAGTTCTACTTTTTCCATATATGACTTCAATCTTATTGTACTGATTCTACTAAACATATAATCTATATCTAAAATCTAAAAATATATAATATGAGCTTCGATTGTCATTTTTAGAAATTTTTGTTTTTCCTATCATTTTCACTTTTTCAGTATATATAGTATTTCTCAAAATTATATTATAAATGGTGTATCATAATTAATAATTAATAATTTTTAATCAACTAATTAATAGCTAACATTACAAAAGCATTAATCAACGACAACAAATCAATTTATTTTCCATTTTATAATGCATATAAATATGGAATCAACAATCAATAAAGAAACACATATGTCAATCAATTTCTATTTATATGGAATGCACGGAACTTTGGAAATGTATAACTAATACAATTAATTCAATTAACTAAGATTGAGTTGCCAAATTACATATTATCTTCCTATTATTATAAAAATAGGGGGTGTAGTATACTTTCACCTTCACTTTTTCTCACAACAAGTATTCTAGCCAAAAGTTATAGAACAAATCTTTTTTTGAGAATTACAAGGTATATATATATAATCTAATTAAGCACTACACCACCATGTAGGCGGGACCTCTACACCACATAAATGTGAGACCACTACATCACCACATAAATCTTACTTGGTTGTATTTTTATTCTATTTGTAATATAGTTCTCGCTGTTGTTTAATTACTTCATTTTTTGAAGATCAAATCGAAAGAAATTTCCAATATCGTCTTCCATCAAAGAAATTGATAGTTTCAAATCAGCTTGAATGTTGCAATTGCCTTTTATGGTTGCTTACGAAGTCATTGCATAGAATAAAATTTAGAAATGCATTAATATCTTATTCATTATTTTACATATTAAAATATTATTTATATAATATACATTACTGACTTTCTATATACCACAATTCATATAGGTAGTGATTCAAACAATCATGCAACAATTCATATATATATAATATATCGATACAACATTTTTCTTAATGCCCTAAACTGCATCAAATTATTAATAAAAAAAATTATTTATGAAAAATGTAGCTGAGACGGTAAGAAATTAGATATAGTTAATGAAATAGTAACTCATTTTTGCTTATTGCTATTAAAGTTATATTCACAGTTTTCATTCTAGGGGGAGAACGAATGGCTTAGCCTCTTAGGAATCGATCGATTCCGAGCAGACTCGTGGAGCTGCAGTTATCATATCTATAGAATAAAAGGAGTCATCTCCCCATATATATATATATATATATATATATATATATATGGAAGATGATCATATAGAAACTCATCTTTATATGAGTCCGTATAAACTATGCATTTTTATGATACAAGTTAATACATAAATTGCATTATTTTAATGCATAAACATATGTTAATTAAAAAATTTGTACTTTTTTTTTCAATTTTGATTTAAGAGTCGAGCGAGGGAGCCGAAGGCCTCGGAGCGAGCTAAAGGACATTAATGTTGCCACAATCATTATCTATAAATTAAAATCGGAGACGAAGGCGCGGAGACGAAAAAAAATTGCTTTGCTATGTTTGTGCATTTCCAAAGTCATAAAAATGCATGGTTCTACGGACTCACATAAGAATGAGTTCCTACCAAATCCACACCCTATATATATGTACATGATGGTCCCTGAGCTGGGTACTTGGTGTAGAGGGGGGGTGAATACACCAAGTAGATTTTTCGAAACTTTTTCAAGTTAAAACACAGAGTTGGTGAGCTCAGTTATTGATCCAGCTGGGGAGGGTCAGCTGGGTAAATAACTCAGCTGGCGGTGCGGAAAGTGGTGGTTTGAAAACTTAGCTCAGTTACTTAGAAAAACTCAGTTTGAAAATATTAACTTAACGTTTTCAGCTTAGTCAGGTTGTGCAACTTTTCGAGAGACACAGCTGTCTTTGGAGAGCAGCTGTGTGTGCAGTTTTGAACAAGTATGCAATGATATGAAGGAGTTAGTACACAGCTGAATATAAAGCAATAGTAAAGAGAGAGAGAGAGAGAAGCACGCGAGTTTTTACGTGGTTCGGAGTAACACCTCCTACGTCCACGACCAGGTTCACTGGTAATCCACTACCACTTGGTTTCCAAGTACCAAGCAACTTCACAACTCTAACCCGAGCTGTGTTCCAACAGTTTGCGGGCACTGTCAAGCCTATACACCTTCAGTTTACGGGTACTGAAGAACCTAACCACTCGAATTACGCGCTTCGAGCAAGCGTACCTTTACCTAACCTTTCTGGGTTTGGGTTTGGGTTTGGGTATGGGGTTTCAACTATGAACGAGTTCTTACAATTAAGAACTTCAGAGTATGATGAACTCGTTCGAAATCTAGGCTTAAGATATACAATGAGTTTGGCCTAGGGAACAGACGAAAAACTAAGCAGTTTCTTAACTAGAAACACTTTAAGATAAAGTGTTCTTTGATCTATGTAGAACTGCTTGAGAGCTTTTGAAAGAATAATGATTTCAGATAATGAAAGCTTGTAGAGAGTTTTTCGTATCTGATCCTGAGGTTGAAGACGGGTTTATATAGGTAGAGATTCAAGACTAGCCGTTGGAGGAGCCGTTTGAATCTTACCTACTCTTCTTAAATACAAGATCTGCCGTTGGGCGTATCCGCACTGTCTTCATTTGTGTCACATCCTAGGTTACCGAAGTCTAGGATGCCGATCCGGCAATCCCTCATTGGTCGAGGTAGGTTGACTTCCTCGATTCCGGGATCTTCGCCTTTAGAGCCGGCTTTTGAATTCGTAGCCGGACCGCCTTGAAGTGGAGTCTTCAGAGATAGTTCATTTGTTCGTACAATTTGGACCAGCCGTGTTTTGAACTCGGCTCGAATTCTCTTCACTTGATCGAGCTCGCCGGATCACTCACCCGAAGGTTGACGCCCGCTTTCTTTTGCTAGCCGACTCATTGTAAACACAGCTCGGGTCGACCGTCCGTCTTCCGCTAGGCCGACTCCCCGCCGTAGACACAGCTGAGTCGACTGCTGTCTTCCGCTTCCTTAACCTGTAATCCTAGAACATCTAAGGCTCAAACAGGCGATCTGGAAAACACTATTTAGGTTGACGCGATCATCTATTCGGTTGGAGAATCAGTTGGGTTTTGGTATCAAATCGAAACCTTATAATTTTCCCAACAATTTCCCCCTTTTTGATGATGCCAAAACCTAACTGAGACAACTTATGACGCAGAAAACCTTGTGTTTTATTAATGTAAGAAAATACATTATAACACAGGAAAAAGAAAGAAGGAAAAAAAAACTTCAAATCTTCAGTCTTCAATCCTTCAGTCTTCAGTCCCAGTTGGCTGGGTCTTCTCTTCTGCATCCGTTGCTTCTTTCTTTTGACTCGTCTCTTCTTCAGCTGATTCTGATTCAGCTGGTTCCTCTAGCTCAACAGTTTGCCTCTTCATTGACTTGTCTCTCTTCTCCCTTACTTCCCCCTTTTTGGCATGATCAAAACAGGGTAGAAGATATACACCATCGGCTGTTGCGATGTTTTAGTTTGGCGAAACTGTGGTTTTCAGCTCTGAGCGGCGAGGTTTAGAGTCTAAGTGGCTCAGCTGTTGTGTTAGCTGGCTCTTCTTCTGTTTCATTAGCCTCAGCTGTGATTGCAGACACAGCGTCCTTGGCCTGATTCAGCTGGGGCAGTCCAGCTGAGTGCTTGGAGGGATGAGTTAGCACGGGAGATAGCATCTTCTGAGTCGGGCATAACTTCATTCCTTGCAATTTTGAATGAGAAAGTCTGATTCAGCACTTGAGGGACTTTTATTCAGCTCATATCATCATCATCCAGCTGCAGGTGATCGTTGGCTGGGTGATGTTTCTCATTTGAGCTTGGTGCAGGGACTTGAGCATCTTTTATTGAAAGATCTCGAAGATGGTGTCCCTGTGGAGCTGAAGGAAACTGAGGAGAAGGCGGTTGAAGTATTCCATCTGCCTTGGGGTTTAAGCTTGGTTGATCAGCTGGAATACTCCGTTGCGGTGTAGGTGATGATTTTGTTCACGCAGGGATGTGAACTTTTCTTCCACCGAAAGAAACGATCGCTTGTGGGCCTTCTGCTCCTCGGAGAGTGATTACGAATTCTCTCATAATGTCAGCTGGCTTCTGCGTCGATCGATCGAGCACCTTTGACTTGAGTCTTCGGTTTGAAGACTGCTTGATATATTTTGTCTCCTCAAGTTGTCTCCGATTCCTGCCGGGACGGAGTTAGATGCATGCTTTGCTTTGTCTCCCGCATCTTTTTTCGTACCTCTGTGGCGGAGCAAGAGCTTTGACATGATCGCTCTTGAATACTCCGGTTTTATCAACATCCGGTCCAGTCCGTTGACGTTGATTTTTGCATCCTGTGGAGTTGTGTGTCCCGTTCTCTCTTTTATGTTGAGAGAAGCGATGGGGGCCGAGGAGGTCTTTTCCTTTGTCATTCCCGAAAGTTTTCTCGCACCTTCCCGGTGGATGACGTTCTTGAGCTTTGCGCCTCTCTACCGCGCCGGCTCGGTTACTCGTCGATGGGCTTCACCTTCTTCTGGACTTCCGTCTTCTTTGAGGTTCCTGAGAGTTAAGCAACTCTTATCTTGAAGCTTTGACAGATTCTTCAAGTTTGATCGGCTTCGGGAGATATCTTTCTGGATTCCATGTTCTTCTTCTGCATCTTTTGTTAGTAGAAACAGACAATACCAATTGATGGAAATAAGAAAGAATGCTGAAAAAACTTTCTAGGTTTGATGCGTATATCTTCTAGCATATTTAAAGAGATTTCTTGATGAATGGACGATCAAAATTTGTCTATTGATAAGAAGATCTACGACTGGGAGTGATTCTCGCGTCATGTCAATTTAATACGCGAGAGAGAACGGTTGAGGCGTTTTGACTTTTGCCTCGAAACTCCCATTATTCAATTCTTTGCAGACTTTTAATTAAGATTGATTAGAAATGACAAGATGTGAGTTGACAGAAAACAGATTGAGTAGATGTAATTAATGTTGTTGCAAACCTCTCAGCTGATCATTGTAGTCAGCTGATACCTCGGTTGAGTGGGTGTCTTTGGGTCATCGTGGTTCCACTCGGTTCCCCTCACTGAATAATCCTTTCTTTTCAAAGATCCGGTTTAGCCGAATTCTTTCTCACTCGATATCGTTGACATTGATTACGAATTTCGCTGATCGCTTGTATTCATTCCGGGTCTGCTTCCATTCAGCCGGGTCTGCTTCCATTCAGCTGGGTCTGCTTCCATTCAGCTGGGTGAAGCATCGTCTGGGTTGAGAAGTCCAAGTAATCCGCACAGCATTTTGAATCTTGCTTCTATCAGCGGTTTTGTGAGAATATCAGCCCCGCCGTATGTCCGTGTGAATTTTCTCAACAATCACATCCTTCTTTTCTACGTGATCTCTGATGAAATGATGTCGTACGTCTACATGCTTGCATCTTGTGTGAAGTACTGGATTATCTGAAATGGCAATCGCACTAGAGCTATCACAGAAAATTGGAACTCCGTCCAGCTTTTACTTCATAGTCATCCACTGATGTTTCGACCAGAGAATTTGCGAGCAAGAGCTTCCGCCGGCCATATATTCTCGCTTCGTCGTGGAAGTTGCGACGCACGTTTGTTTCTTTGAAAACCATGAAATCAACTTACTTCCTAAGAACCGACAAGTTCCCGAAGTTGATTTTCGTCCAATCGATCTCCGCCGAAGTCCGAATCCGAGTATCCAGTCACTCGTAGATTGTCTTCACCGGGTACCACACCCCAACATTCGAGTTCCTTTGAGATATTTGAGAATATTCTTGTCGCTTGCATGTGTGCTTCCTTTGGATCAACTTGAAATCCGGCACACACTCCGATCGCGAAAGAGATGTCCGGACGACTTGTCGTTAGATACGCAGGGATCCTATTATCCCTCCGTATTTGCCGGAATCAATCGACTTCCCTTCGCCCTCGGTTCAATCTTCCAGCTTGGTGTTCATTGGAATCTTTACTGATTCGCCGGATTGAACTCCATACTTGGCGATCAAATCTTTCACGTATTTGGATTGATTTATGAAGATCCCTTCTGAAGATTGCTTGACTTGAAGTCCTAGGAAGAAACTCATTTCTCCCATCATGGACATTTGTAACTTCTCGGACATTATCTCTCCAAATCTTTGGCATAAGAAGCTTGATCTTGATCCAAAGATGATATCGTCTACGTAGATTTGAACAACCAGGATATCTTCTCCTGACTTGATGGTGAAGAGAGTTCTGTCTACTGAGCCCTTCTTGAATCCTTTGGATATGAGAAAATTTGACAGAGTGTCATACCAAGCTCGAGGTGCTTGCTTTAATCCATAAAGAGCCTTCTTTAGTTTGTAGACTTTATTTCCTTCTACTTCGAATCCTGGAGGTTGTTCAACGTAGACATCTTCTTTGATTTCTCCATTTAGGAATGCACACTTCACATCCATTTGATAGACCTTGAATTTGTGATGTGCTGCAAAGGCGAGAAATAGTCTGATTGCTTCCAATCGTGCTACTGGAGCAAAAGATTCTTCGAAGTCAATTCCTTCCTGCTGAGTGTAGCCCTTGGCAACGAGTCGAGCTTTGTTTCTGATGACGACTCCTGTGGTATCCATTTTGTTCTTGAATATCCATTTGAGTCCTATGACTTTGACTTCTTGAGGTCTGTCGACTAATTCCCAGACACAATTTCTGAGGAATTCGTTCAGCTCTTCTTGCATGGCATTTGTCCAAGGCACACTCTTCAAAGCTT
Organism: Agastache rugosa; assembly: GCA_031470985.1. Classification (NCBI taxonomy): domain Eukaryota; kingdom Viridiplantae; phylum Streptophyta; class Magnoliopsida; order Lamiales; family Lamiaceae; genus Agastache; species Agastache rugosa. The sequence continues at coordinate 11,917,506 of CM062607.1, forward strand.
CGAGAATTGATTGAGGCTCTGGCACTTGAGCTACGTAACACGCCATTAGAGCTGTGTCTTCATCATAGACCGTCAGTTCTAGCTCTACTGAGAGTTGAGCTGTGTCAGCTGCCTCTTGATGATCCGATGAAGCTTGAGCGGTGAGCTTCTGGTTTTGACTTGGTCAGAAGGTTCTCCAATGATTGCTGATGATGGATGATCTTCAATCCATCTTCTCCTCTTACGAATTTCTTCTTCCAGTTGATTGATGCTTGAAGTGGCTAAATTTCGTCTATCTTGGAGTTGCTCTGGAGTTAAGTCTTGAGAGATTGATTCTCCTTGATTTGAATTTTGAGGTGACTTCTGAAGAGGTTCAGCTGGAGATGGAGCTGGGGACTCAGCTGTGTTTGGATTCCCAGCTGATGATGTTCCCCCTTGATTTGGCGTTGAAGCTTCTTCTTGATTTCCAGCTGGTGGAGCTTCTTGGTTGATTTGAATTTCCTCCTCTGGCTCATTATCCCAAATTAATGGTTCGGCCAGATTCCTGATTCTATTCTCTTGAGCCCTTGTCTGAATCAATCTTGAAGATTCTCCTTCGCTTCTTCGTTTGATAGAATCTCTATATTCGAAGGAGGATTCGTCAAAGGTAACATGTGGAGTTACTTCGACTATTTGAGTTCTTCTGTTGAAAACTCTGTATGCTTTACTCACAGCGGAGTAACCAAGGAATACTCCTCGGTCTGTCTTTTCGTCGAACGTCTTGAGCTGTGTCTTCCCATTATTGAGAATGTGACATTTGAATCCGAATACCTTGAAATATCCAATGTATGGTATTCTGTTGTTCCATAGCTCATACGGTGTCTTTCCTTGCCTTGATGTGAGTAGGGAGCGATTCTGAGTGAAGCAAGCTGTGTTGATTGCTTCAGCCCAGAACTTCTTTGGAATGGCAGAGCTAGCTAGCATTGAGGTAGCTGCTTCCTTGAGAGTTCTGTTTCTTCTTTCTGCTACACCATTCTGCTGAGGTGTGCGAGCTGCAGATGTTTGGTGTTGAACTCCGTTCTTCTCGCAAAAATCATAAATAGTTTCATTTAGAAACTCCGTTCCACGATCTGATCTTATTGCCATTATCTTGCACTCCTTCTGTGTTGATAATCTTTCCGGCGGGATAGGCGGCTTAATTCTCGTTTCGCTCTTTTCTGGTACAAGAATGATACCCATGTGAATCTTGAGAAATCATCCACAACGACCAGAGTATATTTTCTGCCATTGAAGCTTGCTGGAGTAACCGGACCAAAAAGATCCATGTGAAGAAGTTGAAGAACTCGATCAGTTGACTGAGCTGGCTTGAGAGAGAATGAAATTCTTGTTTGCTTTCCTTGTTGACACGCGCTGCACATATGACTTTTGTCATATACTTGATCTGGAATTCCATTAGCGAGCTGGTTCCTAGCCAGTTTGTTGATTGTCTTGAAGTTGAGATGATTCGGCCGTTCGTGCCATGCCTACCGACTTCATTGTCGCTTTTTGATACAAGACAAGTCTCCGGAGGCCTTCGTTCCGGTCGAAGTACATATTTCCTTCTCTTTTCCCTCTTAGGAGTATCTGCTTGGTTTCCCTGTGCATCCCTGTGCATCAAACTTGACAGAAAAACCGTTGTCGCAGAATTGGCTAATGGAAAGCAAGTTATGTTGCAATCCTTGTACATAAGAAACATTTGGGATTATAACATTTCTAGTTTTAAATGTACCATAACCTTTGGTTAGGCCTTTGGAGTTGTCACCAAATGTTACTTGTGGACCTGTACGCTCAATATACTCCCGGAGTAGATGCTTTAGGTGCGTCATGTGCTTGGAACATCCACTGTCCAAGTACCAAAGCGTTCTCATCGACTCCTCGTAGATGCGTCGATTCCTTGCAACCTAAACAAAAAGTTAAAATTCAGTACCCGGTTTTAATTGGGTCCTTGTGGGTTAGACAGAGATCCTTTGACGACCCGGATACGCTTGATGACTCGAATTGGGTCAATTGATCGATAATTCTCCTACCGAGTCGATATACACATTCTTTATGTTCTTCTGTTGTTGCTGGCGGGGTCTTGATCTTCGTGTCTTCTTGTTTTGTTGTCTGGATTTCTTTTGGTTTCCAGCTGTGTGCCTAGCTGAGACGTTCCTTAGTCTCTGCTGTCTCGTATGAGTGGTATCCAGCTGGGTATCTCTGATATCTTGGTTGATATCGATCAATGTGCTGGTGCTGTGGCTGGTATCTGTAAAATCCAGCCTGTGGTCTTCGTTGAGGTTGAGCACGTTGCTGTCTGAGTTGGGCTTGAGGTTGTCGCACAGCTGACCTTCTTGATGTCTGCTGTGTTCTCGACGGAGTTTGAGACTGTTTCACAGCTGTTCTTCTTGACGTCTGCTGTGTCCTCGACGGAGCTTGAGAATGTTTCACAGCTGTTCTTCCCGATGCCTGCTGTGTCCTCAACTGTTGATGCTGAGCTGCTGGGATTGAAGGTTCATTTGCACGTACAAACATTACCTTTGTTCCACTTGTGGAGGCAATGTTTGAGGCATCCTTTGATTCGTTGTATCCCAGTCCCGCTTTGAGTGCTGCTGGACGCTGAGCACTAATGATCTCGTCCATTGTTGACGTGGCTTTGATGAGAGCTACTATCTTTTTAGATAGTACCTCTTCGGTGCTTTTCAGCTCAATGATCTCAGCTGACTTCCTTTCCGATTCAGCTGTGACCTTTTCCACATCTTCTATCAGCTGTTTCTTCTCAGTGTTGACTTTCTTCATCAGCTGATCTTCTTTCACTATTTTGTCTTTTAGTGAAACGACTTCCTATTGGAGCTGAGTTGTATCAGCTGTGTCTGATACTTTTGTCTTTTCCAGTTCCGCCTTCAGCTCGGCATTCTCACACATAATGACGTCAAGGATCTCTTGAAGCTCCTTGGAATCGTTCATTACTTTCTCTACTAGACTCCAATCAGGTAGACCAGATTCTGAGTCCTGTGTAGAGTGATCGTGTGATGTTGAGATGTTAGATAGATTTAGAGTTCGAGACGTTACCTCATCTTCATCGATGCCGTCTGTTTTTCCCATGAAGCATGTATCCCAATCAGGTTCATCATGGGCCATCAGGGCTTCTTCTTCCGAGTCTGAAAATGGCATGTCATCCATTTTCTTGCACTCTGATTCTTCATCAGCGATATAAGCTCTCCTTTTGTCTGCTGCCTTAGCTTTTAATTGGTCTTTGTCTTTCTTGGACAGCTTTGGACAATCTTGTCGGTAGTGTCCTGGTTCCTTGCAGTTGAAGCAACCTTCACCTGTTCGTTGGTCAGCTGACTTCTCATCAGCTGCTGCGTACTTATCTCTGTAAGTCCTAAAGAATTTCTTGTATTTGCCCTTGCTGGTGTTGAGTCTGTTATAACTTTCCACCATCATGGCAATTTCTTCGAGTAGCTCCTCTTTGCTCATATCCTTTTTGTCCTTCTTCATCTTGGAGGACTCAGCTGACTTGACATGAGCTGACTTTTCAGAGTTGGCTCTGAAAGCTATTTCTTTTGGAGCTGGGGTGAGTTCTCCGTCATTCCGTCTCGCTTGAAGATTCTTGAGTGATCTTCAAGTTGTATTCGTTGGCTTTTAAGAGTGAGAACAATCTTTCTGTAGATAGATCACCCAAGTCACTTCGACTTTGGTGAACTACCTTGTAAGTGTTCCATTTAGCTGAAAGAGCTGAAAGAACCTTTAGATTCTTTTCCCGCTGGGTATACTTCCCAGTTCTGATTGTCTCTATCTCAATGACTATGTTTGAGAACCTTAGCTCCATCGCTTCGATGGACTCGTTGGCTAGCTGCTTGAAGTTGTCGAATTTTTGGCAAGCTATTGTGAATTTGTTTTCTTTGATTTCTTCAGATCCTTCACATAGCTTGGCAAGTATTTCCCACATCTCTTTGGCTGTCTCGCACTTGATGATCTTACTCAGGTAGGCGTTTGAGAATGTTGATGAGATGGTGTTTCTTGCGAAGCTGTCCAGACCAGCTTGCTTTCGTTCTTCTGACGAGTAATCCTTCTTTGGCTTGAGAATTGGCCGGTATTCTGGTTGTCCTCCATCATGAGCAGGTACGAGTTCATTTCCTTGTTTATAGATAAGGATGGGTCCGTCTGTGATGACGTCCCACATCATATCGTGATGTGCACAAAGGAAGCTTTTCAATCTGAATTTCCAGATTGCATAGTCGTCTACCGAGAAGGTGGGGAGATTCCTGTTAAGATAAGAATCCATAGACATGTGCAGTATGTAATAAGATGAGTTTTTCTGAAAAACGGATCTGTTCAGTTGACCACTGACACAGAGTGTCAAGAGAGATCTCTTGATACAGAAACGGTGGTCTTTTGAACCACTGCTCTGATACCAATTGATGGTCCCTGAGCTGGGTACTTGGTGTAGAGGGGGGGTGAATACACCAAGTAGATTTTTCGAAACTTTTTCAAGTTAAAATACAGAGTTGGTGAGCTCAGTTATTGATCCAGCTGGGGAGGGTCAGTTGGGTAAATAACTCAGCTGGCGGTGCGGAAAGTGGTGGTTTGAAAACTTAGCTCAGTTACTTAGAAAAACTCAGTTTGAAAATATTAACTTAACGTTTTCAGCTTAGTCAGGTTGTGCAACTTTTCGAGAGACACAGCTGTCTTTGGAGAGCAGCTGTGTGTGCAGTTTTGAACAAGTATGCAATGATATGAAGGAGTTAGTACACAGCTGAATATAAAGCAATAGTAAAGAGAGAGAGAGAGAAGCACGCGAGTTTTTACGTGGTTCGGAGTAACACCTCCTACGTCCACGACCAGGTTCACTGGTAATCCACTACCACTTGGTTTCCAAGTACCAAGCAACTTCACAACTCTAACCCGAGCTGTGTTCCAACAGTTTGTGGGCACTGTCAAGCCTATACACCTTCAGTTTACGGGTACTGAAGAACCTAACCACTCGAATTACGCGCTTCGAGCAAGCGTACCTTTACCTAACCTTTCTGGGTTTGGGTTTGGGTTTGGGTATGGGGTTCCAACTATGAACGAGTTCTTACAATTAAGAACTTCAGAGTATGATGAACTCGTTCGAAACCTAGGCTTAAGATATACAATGAGTTTGGCCTAGGGAACAGACGAAAAACTAAGCAGTTTCTTAACTAGAAACACTTTAAGATAAAGTGTTCTTTGATCTATGTAGAACTGCTTGAGAGCTTTTGAAAGAATAATGATTTCAGATAATGAAAGCTTGTAGAGAGTTTTTCGTATCTGATCCTGAGGTTGAAGACGGGTTTATATAGGTAGAGATTCAAGACTAGCCGTTGGAGGAGCCGTTTGAATCTTACCTACTCTTCTTAAATACAAGATCTGCCGTTGGGCGTATCTGCACCTGTCTTCATTTGTGTCACATCCTAGGCTCTGAAGTCTAGGATGCTGATCTGGCAATCCCTCATTGGTCGAGGTAGGTTGACTTCCTCTGATTCCGGGATCTTCTTCCTTTAGAGCTGGCTTTTGAATTCAGAGCTGGACTGCCTTGAAGTGGAGTCTTCAGAGATAGTTCCTTTGTTCTGTACAGCTGGACCAACTGTGTTTTGAACTCAGCTCGAATTCTCTTCAGCTTGATTAGGCTCTGCTGGATCACTCAGCTGAAGGTTGACGCCTACTTTCTTTTGCTAGCTGACTCCAGCTGTGAACACAGCTGGGTCGACTGCTGTTTTCCGCTAGCTGACTCCTGCTGTAGACACAGCTGGGTCGACTGCTGTCTTCCGCTTCCTTAACCTGTAATCCTAGAACATCTAAGGCTCAAACAGGCGAGATGGAAAACACTATTTAGGTTGACGCGATCATCTATTCGGTTGGAGAATCAGTTGGGTTTTGGTATCAAATCGAAACCTTATAATTTTCCCAACAGTACATATCTTCAAAATTTCGATTACTTTGTATTTATATAATTTATATTTAAAATTTTATTTTTTCAATTAATTTTATATTTAAAGTATTTATATAATTTATATTTAAAATTTATTTTTTCAATTAATTTTATATTTAAAACTAAACAAATTTCTCCCGTGCATCGCACGGGATGTGATACTAGTTTTCTTAACATTCGTGCCCGAACCTATGATCTTTCTAAAATTTAGTATATTATATATATATGTGTGTGTATATATTATAATTTTATATTTAATAATTAAAAAATAATGTCAATTAGAAGAAATTGTAAGTGGCAAATACACAAAAAGTAGAGGATTAATCCAATATATTATCAAGTTCCACCTATTTCTCCACTAATTTATATACTTCTTATTTTCCTTTTCATTCTTGTTTCTTAATTTCAGATTTCTTTTTTGTTATAATTCTTCTTTGGATTGACATGTTTATTTTATCTTAAGGACGAAGTTAAATTTAGAATTTATTGTAGATTTGTCGTGTGAATCAATATCTAAGCTATGTAACAGTACTAATTTGCACATTAATATTTATAATTTATTTCTTATATTGAATTATTTTAATTTTTGTAGCTTTTTTTTTAGAGAATTACAAAGATATATATATAATGTCAAATAAAGCATCACAATACCATATAGGTGGGACCTCTACACCATACAAAGGTGGGACTACTATACCGCACGCAGACGGGACCACTACACCACCAAACAAGGTTGGAAACTATTATACCGCACGTAGGCAGGATTGAACCCCCAAGACCTCTCACTAAGGAAAAACTTGTGGTACCTCAGCTAGGCCACTTGAGCTCTACCTCATCGGCTTTATAGTTGTTATATACTCCCTCCATCCCATATTAGTGTGGTTCAACTAATATTTTATACCTCACAACAAATCAAATATGCACCACATGGGGACGGAGGGAGTATATTTTGTTTCTTTAGTTATTCATCAGTGAATCAAATTATTTTATTTTTGCAAGATATACATTTTTGTTATTGAATAATTATATTACATTATGAACAAATATTATTTCTTTGGAATATTAATGTGTACTAGGCAATCAAATTTAATTTTAAGCTTTAACTTCTTCTTTTTTATCACGAAAATCAATAAATTATTAATTGGTTATGAATATTAAGTAGTGTAATATGAAAATTAATGCATATTGCTATTGATATTAAAATTTGTTCATTATTTAATATTTTTCCCCCTAGTTAGTCAGATATGTTTTTCTATCATTTTTTTTTTAAATTTACTTCCTCTATGTCGTAATAAGTGTCCGAATTGTGTACACCAAAATAATGGGTAAATTGACTTTGGTTTTCTCTATAATTTATTTTAAAAAATTTACTTCCTCTATGCCATAATAAGTGTCCGAGCTGCCAAATTGTGTACACCAAAATAATGGGTAGTTTGACTTTTCTATTCCTAAATATTGCATAGAAAATTGAAAAAGTAGAAGGGTAAATTCATTTTTGGAAAAATAATAAATTTGATAGTTTGGCATAAGTTTTGCACAAAATTATGTAATATGACACTTATTCGTGAACAAAAATTTTAAGCGACATAGAACACTTATTTAAGGACATAAGGAATATTAGTTCATTTGACCCCCTGACAAAAATGTCTGGTTCCGCCACTGCTTATGAGACCGTTCAATTGGGACGGAGGGAGTATATATATATATATATATATATATATATATATATATATATAGGGTGTAAACCTGGTAGGAACTCATCGTTATATGAGTTCGTAGAAAACGCATTTTATGAAATGCACAAAATGCATTACTTTAATGCGCAAATATTGTAAAGTATAAATTACAGTAACTTAATGCACAAATATTTAATCACTTTTAATGCACAACCTGTAATAATTTAATGCACCAATTAATTCTCAATAATACATAAAAAAGGTCGACGATTCAATTTTTTAATTAACATATGTTTGTGCATTAAAGTTATGCATTACCTGAAGTGATAAACGTAATTAATGCATGATTCTTGCAGATTCATATAAAAACTCATTTTTATACAATCCTTTCCCTATATATATATATATAGTGTGTGTGTTGTGTAACACAAGAAATATTAAGTGGAATTAGAAGGGCATAAGAAGATGGGTGGGGTGTAAATGTAACAAAAGATTCCAAGAGGAAGAAAAGGGAGAAACAGAAACTCCAAAGGAATAGAGTAATAGCGACTGATCAATTTGCCTGCATCTGCACATCCATTTGCACCAACTCTCTCTCTTAAGATTTATTTTGTAGGTAGCGTTTATCTGTTTGTAACTAACATCCAACGTGCATGCTCTTCCCTACCGCCCAACTTAACCACTGAAACCCCTCCATTATTCTTCATCATAATTCACACGTGATATTCCCCCTGCTTTTGTATATAATACTTATTATATATAGGCTTGTTTGCTATCCGAGCCGGTCATCAAGATAAGGACGTTTAATATATTTGTATTTATTTGTTTAATTCATATCATGAGCGTCAAGTTAGGGTTTTATTATATACATTAATTGGGTCTTTTGTTATGTTTTAGGGAGTCGAATTTGATATTTGAGATGTAGAGCTTGATTTGTTCCCTTCTCGTGTGTTCTTCCAGTATTCATGTTTGAATCAACGGATTAAAGCTTATCCTGCGTTTTCCGGTATTTTGTGTATCAAAATCAGTGAATTTCGTATATTTTTATTGTTTGAATATATATTTCACGTTTCTCCCTGCATCAGCCGGTCATGACCAAAAATTGATCCAGGACGGAACGATAAAAATGGGTCTCTAATTATCATATGAAGTCGCAATATGACACTCATTTTAACAGACACAAAAACATCGGTTCATTATTAAAAACTAAGTTCTTCTAGCTCTTTTACTTGTTTGTTTTATAAACATTTTCTTGAGGAGAATTTATTTAAAGAACATTATAATTAATAACAAATAAATAAACTTACGAGTCCAAGAAAAATGAATAAGTTGCTTCTGTATTTAATGTCAAAATGATGATGTATAAAAACATAAAAGGTTGGTGTGAATTTTTTTTGCTCAAATTATTTTAGTTGACAACAAAAATATAAAATTTCTATCGATAGATGAACAAGAAATAAAAGATAAATTTCGTGATTTAGAGATTAGAAATATCTTCTTTTTATTTTCATGATCTCAAACTATAAAGAAATAAGTTGAAGAATTAGCAATTTAAAATAGATTTTGTATTGCATAATTTTTTCATTGTATTTTATTTAGAAAATCAACTCCAACACTTCATTTTACAGCTTACATCGTATTTTCTTCATCGGCGACCATCAATTATGATGTTTAAAATAATTATTTTCACTCCTATTCTAGTTCAACTCTTGGATGAAAAAACTGCACTTAAAAAAAAAAGAAAAAAGAAAAAAACTCTCGGATGAAAAAACATTTTTTTCACTAAGCGCGCACAGGAGTTTTTTCTTGCAAAAAACAATCAGTCCATTATATAAGTGATGTATCTAGCACACAATATATATTTTTTTAATCCAAATATATGTCATACAGAGTTTTGTTGATATTTTTAATTATTTATTAGATGGATACGAATTACATTATCAATCACAAATTTCATTAAATTACAAACTAGTAAGTAGCCCGTCGAGACTCGACGGAAAATAACTTTATGTTTTAATTTACGTGTATATATTTTAAAAATAATTTTATATCTTATTTAAAAGTTGTGATATTGTTCGCGTTAATTATTAATCAAACTTATAAAATTAATTTTATTTCACGTATCTAAATTTATTATTAGGAATGACAATGGATCGGGTATACTCATTCATTATGTATTTTCTAAATCTAAATTTGTTTAAAATTTTTCTACATGTTCGTCCTAATCTCGGTTAAAATAGTGACTTTACTGTATATATGCGTCTCAAATCTGTTGAGTAATACTCGATAAAAATATGAACACTCCACGTAAAATTAATTAAAATTAGTAAAAATCCTTCTTTCTATGTTATTTGAACCGTCTCGTTGGTTTATGCTAAATTACTCGATAAAAATATAAACAAAGTTAATATTAATTAAAATTAGCATTAATCCTTCCCTTTATAAGTATATTTGAACTGTCTCGTTGGTTCATGTTAAATCGATATCTCTAATCTTTGCCAAAATGCAGAAAAAAAAATATGTTTACATCTTCAAAGTAATATTAATTAAAATTAGTAAAAATCTTTTTTTCTATGTTATTTGAATCGTCTCGTTGGTTTATGCTAAATTATTCAATAAAAATTTAAACAAAGTTAATATTAATTAAAATTTGTAAAAATCCTTCTTTTTTAAGTATATTGAACTGTCTCGTTAGTTCATGTTAAATCAATATATCTAATCTTTGTTAAAATACGAAAAAAAATATTTACATCTTCAAAGTAGTATTAATTAAAATTAGAAAAATTAAATGTGATTAATTAGAATATATATAAATTAAAATTAGAATATATATATGTGATATTTTCTAGATGATGAACTCTTCGAAGGAATATAAGTGAAATATTTGAGAAATTGCACAATATGAGGTAATTATATTTAGATTAGATTACTTTTTGGAATCTTGATTGTGTAAAGCGCATGTCGCAATTGTTATTATACGTGTGATAGAAGAAATTAATTAAATAGAGTAAAAGATAAATATGAGATGTGATTATAAGATAATATGAGAGGTGATTATAAGATAAACACGTGATAATTTCAAGTATTAAATTAATAATTATTAGATTATAAAATATATAAATATGAATTAATATTGCACAAAATACCAGAATAAAGGAAAATCTGAACGGAGCACCGTGGAGGGGACAACTTTATTTTCGTATTAGTAATAGATAATTTTATATAAATCACAAACAAGCTAGTATAAACTAGACACAAACCCATATTAAATGGAGAAGACAACCCACACCTTAGTGTGACTTGAACCATAGATCTCTTGCTTGAGTTTTTAATTTATACTATTATTAATTATAATAAATATTTTTTTGAATAACTTCGATGCATCTCAATTTTATATCAATTTTTTAGCCCATTTTATTTATTCATGTAGTTAGGTACGCAAAAAATTAATACAAAATAAATCTAATAAAGAGACTAATGAAAACATGCCATTGATGTAGTAATAGTAATAATATTAGACTGGCCTATAATTTTGTTAGTGATTTTTTCTTAGAGAAAGGTTTATTATAAATTTAGTGTTGTAAATATCTTATAGATATACATTATATGAGTGTTGACCAAGTCATCCACCCTAAAACCCTAGCTCTGTACCATTATAAATAGAGGCCTTTGGTCCTCATATTGTACACACTTTCTACACACTTCAACATACTTTGAATGCATCTCAATAGATAGAACTCTTATTCTCTACTATATTCTCTCTTCTCTCTCTAGTTTATAACACGTTATCAGCACGATTGTTCTTCTCGATTCGATTGTTCTACTGCTCCTTCGATTCAATACTAGAAGGTATTCTTTTCTTTATCCGAAATATCAAGTGCAATTTTTCGATTGTTAAACATCAATTTTCATCTTTCACGATTTCTTTATGAAAATTAAAGGAAACATGTTTCGATTTTTTTGGTTCAAATTCATTGAAGTAATACAATATTATTTAATGTGTTCATATCATTAAGTTTTGGAAAACAGAATCTGATTTTATAAAATTCATTATTAAACGAATTTTGATGAAAAAATTATTTGCACTGATTTCCAGATTTTATGTATGTGAGATATGTTATGCTGCATAAATATATTGTGATATATTCTATCTGTTATTTCCTATGTCATAAATATAATAATCATTGTTTTTGAAGAAACACAAATTTACATATAATCTTAATAGATTATATATTGATAATAGACTATATATTGATATTATTGAAGTAGCACAATTAATATTCCTAAAGAATATTACATGCTTTGAAGAGCAAAGAAATTAAATATTTGGGTAATATATGATTATCCCTGATTTTTGTGCGTATATATTGCACAAATGATAAATGGCTCCGGAAGAGCTTGTATCATAATGATACTAAATTAAATGCTAGAGAATGCTCACTCTAGTAAGTTCAAAAGGAAACTTACTTAATGATATCCAATAGAAAGGATACCACATTGAGACAATATTAGTTCATATATTGTTGGTCGAAAACATAATGTTTTCCATCCACGAACTTTTGAATTCATGTCTCAAGTGCAAACCCACAACGTATAAAAGATGGGTTCCCAACAAAAGGTTGGATTACATGTTGGATTAAATATTCACGCGATGAACTTGAAGTTCAACAAGTTATTACTGTCAAATTAGTGATCAAATCTCATATACATGTTGTATATGCACCATAAAGAATTGAAGTTCCTCGTGAAATAAATAAATTAGATGACAATGCTCTTTAACGCCATAAGCGTGAGAGATCTATTGGTGTTAAATATAAAGATCCGCGGAATATAAAATTGAATAGAGAAATTATATCACTTCATCAATCTCTTAAAGAGGATCGTCATAAGGACGAAAATCCCAGTGCATATGCACGTGCACCAAATATTAAAAGACTGGGATTACGGAATAACCAGTAAAGAAAAATATCATTGAGAAATGATGAAAATCTGGTTGATTGAAATTGCCATGAATTACGTGAATTCAGGAGAAACGAGCAATAGAAAAATATTATAATTGTCGATAATACTTTTGCCTCGACAAAATTGCTTATATCATTTTGAAATGATATTCTGGATCCAGATCAAAGAAAATAGAAGTGCCAGAGGCACTGAGTAAATTTGAAAGAAGCAATTGAGGCAGAACTTAACTCGCTAAATATATAATCTTTTGCTCTGTAGTACACATGTCAAATAACGTTGACACAAATGAGTATTTGTACTAAGAGAAATAAAAATTGATGAGATGATAAGAAATAAAGCGATGTTAATAGCTCAAAGATTTAGGCGGAGATCCTAAATTGATTTTGCTTATATATATTCTCCTAATATGGCATCACGTTCCGTTATTTAATATCTATAGCAGTAATGATATCATTGATCCGTATATTGATTGGGTCATTGTACGTGAATATATATGAAAGTCCCTGATGGACTCAATATTTCTAAGAAAGAGAAATATAAATTCACAACAAGTGTGAATTAATCCTTCTAAAGTAAGGAAATGTGAATAATGATATATGTACTTGTGTATATATCCAAAAGTCTTTGAATTACTTTTATATTGATGAAAAAGTCAACTCGTACATAAAGGTAGAGTTTAGAATGGAAGACTTAACTAAATCTAAATATTGACTCGATATGAAGATCGAGCATCTCCTAAAGGTGCATATTATTATTACACCAATCGACCTACTTGAAAGGTTGTAGAGAGATTTATTCTAGTCAGACACCAATGATTGTCTCTTCACTTGACTTGAAGTGAATATAGAAGATAACGATTATATTATGGGACCAAAAGTTCCCTACTTTGAGTGCCGATAGCACTATATATTCTATCAGATCTGATATAACATTTAAAGTAACCTTGCTAGCAAGATTAATGCTCTCATAAGGAGACATTGAAATGATTTTGAGAATATCATTCGTTATCTTAAAGGTTAAAACTATCTTTAATCTATTTTATGAAAGATATCGAGATTCACATTGATGGCTACTGGATGTTGGTTATTTATCTCATCCTCATAATACAATATCTCAAATTGGTGTAAGGATATGAGATATATTCTCCATTATTCTCTATGAGAATAATTCAACTTGTGTTGCACAAATGAGTTCTATAAGAACTATGGCCAGAAAAGTTTATTTAGTGATAAACTTGTAGATTTATTCACTAAATCTCCTCCTAAGAAAGATACGTTTATAGTAGTGAAATATGTTAATTTTGAAGATTATTATCTTCAAGGGGAGTGAGAAACTTCTACATATTTATGAAGATTTGGCCATGAAGGTTAATTTTGAGTAATCCTAAAGATTATACTCTAAAGGCCAAATGGTTGACTCGTATTTTTTCCATTACTAAGTTTTTCTCCCGATGGGTTTTCTTAGTCAAGGTTTTTAACGAGACAACTAATACAACACATGAGTAAGTGTATGTTATGTAATTTTTTCCTCTATCGAGTTTTTTTCCCACATGATTTTTCAGAAGAGGTTTTTAACAAGGCATGCACATCACAACAATAAATCAAATGTGAAGTGTTATACTTGTATCATTGTTTCAACAGAGACTCGCTCAAGTGACAATTTGGCGGGCTTATTCATAAAGGCATTGCCGACGTCAACATTAAGAAAGTTGGTACACAAGATCGGCATGCAACGAATCAAAGACTACAATGATCAAGTTCAATCGGAGCAGTTGTACTCTTTTTCCTTCGATCAGGTTTTGTCCCATTGGGTTTTCCTGGCAAGGTTTTAATGAGGCAACATTTATTTTAGGGATTGGTCACTCAAGGGGGAGTGTTGTAAATATCTTATAGATATACATTATATGAGTGTTGACCAAGTCATCCACCCTAAAACCCTAGCTCTGTACCATTATAAATAGAGGCCTTTGGTCCTCATATTGTACACACTTTCTACACACTTCAACATACTTTGAATGCATCTCAATAGATAGAACTCTTATTCTCTACTATATTCTCTCTTCTCTCTAGTTTATAACATTTAGAATGTATAAGAATTTTAAATAGTGAGATACTACAATTTATGACATGCAATCCGACTCATTCTGCAACAACAGCTGATTTTTGGAAGAAAAAGATTGGGTTTGAAAATACCATTTCAATCGGCCCATCTTTCAATTTCACTAAATATGTATTTTCAAGAGAAACTCCAATATTGTGTGTTTTTTATTTTATTTTTATTATTATTTTTTTCTTTTAAAGATAGGAGTATATATTTAGGTAAATTATGTACCTGATGTCTCTTAGTGTTAGTGAACCCTTTCTGTCTCATAACATCATTTTCTTTTATTTAAAAGTCCTAAAATTTACATTAAAAAAAATCATAAAATTCTTGATTGATTTTGAGATCCCTGATGGCAGAATTTGGTAATAGTTGGAAGAATTTCTATATAACAATGTAGAACTGCATATTTGAAATTAATATGCAGATATGAAAAAGAAACCAAACAATGATTCTACAACACAACACATTATGAAAGTGAAGGTTGGTCAATTTTGGATTTAGGAAGTAACTGAAATTTTTACAATTTGGTGCTAAAAAGAAACTGTCAAAAACATTGTTTTAATATTATTAATTAATAGATAGATAGATATAAAAACATTACTTTAATATGTTAATAGATATAGATAAGACGTGAAATTTTAATTGAATATTTTGAACTATAATATTGTACTCCAGCTGTCCCATTGATAACGTACCATAACTTTTGGATATGATTATTACGGACAAGGGTAAAAGATAGAAAATGAGTAAAGTTTCCCACTTTTGAAGAGTTAAGTATTTTCTTATTTGAAATGAGACGTTATCAATGAGACAGACGAGAAAGGAAAATGAGACATTATCAATGGACGGGAAGCAGAATTCAAACATAAAATTATTTGGTGCAAGAAATTCACACATTCGTCAGTCCAAATCTAATAAAAGTAATCTGATTTCATAATAATTCAATTAAAGCCCAATCATATTTCAGACCGAAGCCCATTGATGAAACGATGTCGTTTGCTACAACACTACCCGTTTGCTAGGGTTTTAATTTCAAACTTTTGCGCCCAAATTCCAAAACCCTCATCAATTTCAAATCCTCTAATCAGTTCAAGATTGTTCCTTTTCCTCAGAAACGATCAACAGCACAAGCAAATCATGTCGAAGAACAATTCAGAAGAAAATTTGAGCGGGAACCAGAAACGTAGAATCACCTGGGAAGGCTGCAGCGTGTTGCTCGACATCAACGATGGCGATCGAGTGCTTTTTGCTCGCCTTACTGCCGGCTCGTAAGCTTTCAAATGCAATTACAGTACAGTACAGTAGTTTTGAAATATCATTATGAGTCGCTCCAATTGTTCATGTTCTTTTGTTTTAGGAAAATAAAGATAGGAGACAAGAATTGCTCCCTGCAGCCTTTGATTGGGTGCCCATTTGGGTCTTCATTTCAGGTGGAAGTTGGCGCAGACGGGCCGTTTCTATCTCCGATTATTGCAAATGCAGAAGGTATGCCTATCTTTAAAAGTGGCAAAAAAGTCTGTTCTTTTCAACTTATTGAGGCAGTTTCAAAGTAATACCAGATTGGTGAAGATTACTTCAGCTGATTCACTGCGTAATGCGATGCAACATTTGTTGGATTCATGTATTTTATAGTGCAATAGCACTGTCGTTGTTTTATTGTGTCTGTGTGTGTTCTTTATTATGTGTTTCTCTATGCATAATCATCGTTTGGATGCTGTTAAAAGTGTAAAATGAGTTTTTGAGCAGTCCAGTCCAAAAGCATCGGAAACTTTGTCTATTGTGTTCAAGGTGTACAAGTTTTTAGATGAAAAAAATTACTTTTGCAAGATTAAATCATACTGTAATTCAATTCATTTAGTTTGTGCTCCCTTGATCCCTTCTTATTGTAATTCAAAGTAATACCAGATTGGTGAAGATTACTTAAGCTGGTTCACTGCGTAATGCGATGCAATATTTGTTGGATTCATGTCTTTTGTTGTGCAGTAGCACTGTTGTTTCTGTTGCTGCCGTTGCAGTGTGTGTCTGTGTGTGTGTTTTTATATTTGTTTCTCTATGCATAATCATCGTTTGGATGCTGTTAGAAGTGTTGCTTTAAAATGATTTTTGAGTGGTCTAGTCCAAAAGTATCGAAAACAGAAACTTGTGTATGGTGTTCAAAGTGTACGAGTTATTAGATGAAAAATAAATTTTGTAAGATTAATGCAAGGGTGAGATCAAGATGCAGAGGTAAGTTTGGTAGTGCTCATTAGTTGTGTATGTGTGATTTCCTCTGGAATTCAATTAGTTTGTGCTCCCTTGATCCCTTCTTTTTGTAATTCAATTGTTCATTGACAGCATTTTCTCATCAGGCAATAATGTTGGAGATAAAATGGATGATCAAACTATGGAGGAATGCAGAGATAATCGTGCATTAGTTGATAATAACAAGGCCCAGTCTCTCACGGGAGAAGACATAGATGACATGCGGAGGTAAAGTATCAAGTTTTCTTAGCTAAGTTATACAGAGCAAACAAATTTACTAAAGACCAATTGTTGTGTCATTTTAATGTCGTTCAAGTTCAGATTCTATGCTGTTTGTAATCTTGGATGAACTAACAGGTAGCGACCAATGTAATTAGCAGAGAACTTTGGTGTGCCTAATTTAAAGTTCTAATTCTTGCCACTGTTTCATTAACAGTTTATGTAGTTCTGCTGCTTTTTTCCAATAAGCATGCTTTCGCACAATATAGGAAGATGATTTTGTCCAGTCCTTTGATGACATGACATCATTTACTAGTTCCGCTGGAGGTTGATTGATCTTCTTTCTCGAAGTCGGGAAATGTGGCATAGAAGTTGTATCTTTCTCTTTTCATTTTTTATTATGAATGGAAATGGAAGTATGATAGGTGTAGCTGAGTCGAAAGTTTATCTATTAGGTATAGTAGTATAGCTTTTTCTGTTTTTTTGCTTTGAGTTGATTCCAACCTTTGATCACTATGGTGTTTGCTTTTATCAATCTGCTTTACATTATATTACTTCTCTATTTCCTCTATTTTCTGCTGAGCATTTGGATTAATTGGCAGAAAGGGAGCAACCGGAGATGAAATAGTTCAGGCACTTATTTCAAACAGTGCGACATTTGAAAAGAAAACAGCATTTTCACAGGTGCTTGATTAATATGATAGAAGAATATAATGATATGCAAAATCAAACTGAGATCCTTTCGTTTGCAGGAAAAATACCGCATTAAAAAGCAGAAAAAATATGCGCCAAGGGTACTTCTGCGACGTCCATTTGCGAGAAGGTTAATATCAAATCTTAATGTAAACAATATTACAAATTTTGTGTGCTCGGTGCTGATAATTCAAAAAAAAGAGGATTTTCTGATTGCTCATGCACATATATATAAATGTGAGGTTCCAATCCAATAATATATGTAAATATTCTAAAATAGAAACTCTCCGCCACATTTCAATCTTTGATTAAAAAACTCAAATGTGACCAGTTATGTGATTGATTTCTCTTTTTTTCTATATGAAATGTTCAATCCATATAATTATCATTAATCTCTACTTGTTTGAAGTTCACTTAATTGTCGAGAGTAGAGACATATAGAAACATATAGAAGTTTTAGTAATAAATTAAAATTGACCCTCCTTTTCTGCTATGATGCACTGTTTGGGTAACGCTCTCTATAATTTTAATGGTTAACAGGTTCAATCTATCAAATTACTAAGCATCAGACAATCAATTCACAACTACTTATATTTTTCTATAATGCTTTTGAGTATCAGATTATGTTGCATCTATTCGTAACTGTTTGAACTTGCATTGCAAAACGTTGGATTGCTAACCTGTACCTTAATATCCGTGGCCTGAGATACCTAGGTAAAAGGTCATCATTTAATCCCTAGATTCTTTTCTAATTTTCTTCTTTACTTTTACCTTTTTCTGTTGATTTAATTATTTATTTTAATGATTTCAGATATTGGATCTGATCTAAATAAAAACATCATCCAGAGCTATGTCGTCGTGTGATATATAGTGACTCCTGTTTTGTTACTAAAATTTATTTTTGAAATTTTGGTGTTGAAATCTTATGCAAGGAGAATTATTTTTTGATTGTTTTGAAGTTGCTTTTCAAGAAGTTAAATATTATCCTTTTTTTGTATTCTTCATTTTGGGCTACCATCCAATTTTTATGTTCTACTCTTGTTTTTTACAGCATCTGTGAAGCATACTTCAAAAAACATGCTGAGAAAATCGGGTATGTATCTTACCTCTAGTGATGACCAATTATTGCAGTAAGTTGAATTCATAACCAAATGCAATTTGTAATACATGTTGTGATCTTAGTGAAAAATCACTGTTTAGATCAGAGATGCCTCTTATGATGTACTTGCACATGAGATGAAGTTGTATTAAAGTTCCACTGTATGATGTAATTGTACACGTGGGATAGATTTCTCTTATCATATCTCTGCTCTTTATAATATGAATTTCTAGCATCTTCGGCGGGTATGAGACATTTAGTGACCAGGTGAAGAGAGGGTTGTTGAACACTTGACATTCATCTCTCCCATGTATTATTGTAGTTCCAGTACAGTAACCTCAAGTTGCAACGCAACTTTATGCTTAATTAGATACCACATATCTGCTAGCCTCCTCTGCAAGCATGAGACACTCAGGCCTCAGCGACCACGTGAAGAGAGGGTTGTTAAAAACTTAAAAGTTACTAACCTTCTAAATTTACTCCAATCTATGGTTGTAGTGAAACTAATTTAAACATAAGCTGCAATTCATCTTTATTTTGGATATTATAGGCTTTATAGCACATTGCAATATAAGTTTATTGCATATGATCAATTAGTAAGGTCCTGCATAGCTATAAGTACCACTATGCAGTTAATCCAAATTTAAGAGCTCTCTTTATTCTTGTTTAGGCAAAGATCTGTAGTTTGTTTTTTGCGTCTTGTTTCATGCTCATGAGGCCATTATTCTGTTTGGCTTTTCCAATTGCTTGCCACTTTTTTCATCTGTCGCTTAAAAGATGTTATATTCTTGGGAATATTACGAATCAGTTACTGAAATAAACATTTCCTTTTTCTCCTTTCCTGAAACTTCTTGCATTATTGTTGTTAATGTTACATACTTACAAATGTTTGGTGTTCTCTTGGTTGCCAGGTTTTTGCGAGTGGACACCTTGTCCCTTCTGCTTTCCTTGGCTAACGTCACTGCACACTCAAATGTACTTGTATTTGATATGCTTGAGGGCATAGTAACTGGTTCTGTTGCAGAGCGCTTGGGAGGTTTGTTATTCCTCATTTCAATCCGAATTATAAAAAATAACTTCCCCCCCTTCTTATGTCTGAAATGAAATTGACTGCATTCCCTTGAATCTATGTTGCTTTCATACTTGGATCTATTTGATTAGAAATATAAAAGCTATCCAATTCTAATTCTCTGTTCCCGAGGAAGCATTCGAATGCATCTGTTACTGACATTAACAGTTTTTATAAGGAAGTCATGTCAGTTAAAGTTATGCTAAAGTTACAAATTGCATATCCATGTCCGGTAACTTATGTAAAGATGGATATGCCAAGTCCAGTGCGTTTCAAAGTCCACAAAATGAGATTATGTTGAGATATCCCTTAATATTAACTTTTTTTAAGGTCTGACTTCTGAGTTTTGTTATCTTTGCAGGAACGGGTTATGTATGTAATCCATATTGCGGAACCACTCCATATCACATTAGTATTGTCCGGATGTTCAATTTCAGTGATGAGACTTGCAAAAGGTGCATATTGCTGTTGGAATCAAACTTTACGTTTATTAACTAAAGATGTGGTTAATGGAGTATAATATATGACCTTCTATGTCATTTTTATTGCATGGGTCATGTCAAGATTTATGACCTGTGCGTTCTTTTTCATTGGTCCAGGATTTTACATGCTTCGCTAGCTGAGTTACAACCCTCCAATAGTGGAAATTCAACGTCCACCGACCGGCCTGTAGATGCCTGTAATATTGGAGAACAACAAAATGTGTGTAATGAGTCTCCCATCCTCCATTTATTTCACCATCTATTTTAGCTCAACATGACATGTTTCTTTTTTACAGAAAGATACCTCGTCCCCTTCTTCAGCTTTAGATTCGGTCAATACGGAGGAAAGGAGCCACGAAAATATGGAAACTGACAATAATGTAGCTGCTGCGTCTCCAAAAAGTTGTAAAAGTGTCAAGGCTGGTGAGAAGGCACCCCCAGAGGTTATCAAGTCCTGGAAGGAAAATGGCTTTTCCAGGTGTTTTCATCTTATCGATTTTTTTTTTCTTTCTTAATTCTGTGTCAATGTCATATAAAGATATTTTGTCTTAAACATACTGAATCGTTATCGTCTAACATGTTCTTTTTTTGTTGATATTTGTACTTTCAGTTTGATTATTGCTGCTCCAAACTTAGATGCTTGGGACATTGCAAAAGATTTGGTGCCGCTTCTATCATACTCGGCGCCATTTGTGATTTATCACCAGTATCTCCAGGTAATCGTTTTCACAAATCTGGATACATAGTATAAGCTATCCACTTATGATTTACAACTCAAACGTTCCTTTGCTTTATTTTTTTTATTTCATTGCAATTTATTTATTTATATAGACTTACTGCAGTTTCACACCTTGCTCCATTTGTGCTGAAAATGTTGATTTTTAGCCTTCTATATGCCTGCAAACATCAACTTTGTTAGAATTATATGCATCTCGTATCTTTTTGTGATGATACACTATAATATTTGGCCTTCGGATGGACACTGCTTAAATAATACTCGCCGCCCCTACCTTGTTTTACCTGATCCAGCAATTATAAGAGATGTATGCTCTATCAATATACTATAGCAAAATCCGAGTTCCAATTTTGGCATTAAACGAATGCAAATAAAATGATTTTTATCTTTTTATTGCAGCCTCTAGCTACATGCATGCAGAATCTGCAGAGCAATAAAATGGCCATCAACTTGCAAGTTTCAGAATCATGGTTACGTGAATATCAGGTTCGATGGTGTAGTTCCATTAAATTGTGTTCGATCTAACATTCGTGATATTTCGAGTGTCATGTTATCGATGTAGCCATTATTTGATTAAATTGAATATACAGGTGCTTCCATCAAGAACACATCCACATATGCAGATGAGCTCATCAGGAGGCTATCTGTTGGGCGGCACTCGAATAAGCCGCAGCGATGAAGCCCCATCTAATTAGTTCTATCTCATCTTTTTTCTTTCTTTCTTTCTTTTTTTTTTCATTTAACCTTGTTGTGTTTCAAATTTTTCGAGCATTCATCTCTAAAATTTGTAGTTACAATACTTGGTTCTTGCCAGTTTTGTAGAACTTTTTTTTTTAATCGTTGTTTAATCGAATTATCATATGATTTTGCGGAACTTTGATCTCTTGTTGCAGTTTTGAGTGATGGAAAACTTTGATTTGTAGTCTTTATATATATATAATAGGGGCGGATGCAGAAAAAATGTTGGGGATGCTATGTTGTTTGTATTTTTATGCCGTTAAATAAATGTATTTTAAATAACGGTATATTATAGCATAAAAAATTATAATAAAACTAGTGATAAAAATATATAAATAGTTTATATATTAAAATTAGTCAAATACATAAAAGTTGGCCTATATTGAATTTCTTAAAATTGAAACATTTTAAGACTGTTGTTATTAATCGTTGAAAAAATATTGTTCTCAATTTACACAACTAAATTGTCTTTCATTGCAATTGGAGAAAATGCCCTCTCAACATTAGTGGCAATAGATAAAGCTAATGTCAATTCAATATTAATCTAATAAATCAATGTACGGGAGGCCGCAAAAAAAGCATAAATAAATCATTACTATAAAATTAAGCGAAGTTATTCACAGGTTAAAAATCATTACTATAAAATCAATTTAGATATTAATAAGTGGGCATGTCTCTACAATAATTTCTGGAGCAATCGAGTGAGCGGACAAAACGATGATCATGTACTGGAGGCCGCAAAAAAAGCATGGATAAATGATCATCCAAATTACAAGGCCTTCATGTTCTTGCACATGATCATTCAAACTTATGAGAAATGGACTCCTCAACAAATGCCACAAAACCCTCAGAAAAAAGCCAAAAATTCTGAAACAGATAGTCCATCTTCTGATAGTGGACCTCGAATGCGTCCGATGGGACAACAGAGAGCTAAACGACAAGCGAAACAAAAGGCTAAAATTACAAGTACAGCTCGCGAAGACTTCAACAAGTGGAAGCATCTGTAGGAGGTTATGGATAGACAATTGAGTCTTCAAGAGGAACAACTTAAGCTCCAACATGCTGAGTTTTGCAATAATGATACTAATGGCATGTCGAATGCAGAACTATACAATTTTAACCAAATGGTACCCGAGATCAAAGCTAAATACGAATGGATGTAATACTTTTAAGTGTTGTATATGTATTTTTAAGTGTGCTTTATCTATTTATGTATTTTGAAGTTAATGTATTTGTAATATCAGTTATATGTAATTTGAATTATGTTAGTTTTGTTATTATCTTATAAATTCGAGTTGTACGTATTATTGTCGGCAACGGTCACAAATGTTTGATATTTATAACTTTATTGTCCAATAACTACATTTGAAAATTGTTTGCAACGGTAACAAATGTAATAAATATAGTTGTTGAGTCCAACAACTACAATTGACCAATTCAACTGTCATAAATATAGTTGTTGATGTTTTGGTTATACATACAAGTGCTTCATTTCTCATTGAAGCACAAAAATCTTAAACTTCCTTTCATCCAACTACAAAACTTTCTTCAAATTATCTGATATTCCTAGCTTACATGAAATTGATGAAATGTGGAAGCAATTCATTCGAAATTCGGCAACAGATCAGATTATGTGAGAGATGATTGGTATGGCTGATGCAGAAGACGCAACAAGAGGTCAAACTTCACGAAGGAGAAGCGGTCCTAGAAAATATAAGGATCGGGAGCTTGAAACCGGCCATGATCGTCTCATTCGTGATTATTTATATGAAGAACCCAACTTCGATGGAGATATTTTTCGTCATCACTTTTGAATGTGGAGAGAGTTATTTATCCAGATCATTGATGTTTTGGGCAACTACTTACCCTATTTCACATTGAGGCAAGATGCAACTAGGAGGAATGATCTATCACCACTTCAAAAGTACACTGCAACTATCCAACAATTGGCATATGCGGCTCGTGATGACTGGATGAGTATATGCGAATGGGTGAGACTACTACGTTGGAATGTCTACATGAATTTTGCAAAGTGTATGCTTGCTGTTTATGGTGCGCGATATTTGAGGACTCCAAATGCAGCAGATACTTAACGCTTGCTACAAATGCATGAAGAAAGACATGGCTTCCCCGAAATGTTGGGAAGCCTCGATTGTATGCATTGGGAGTGGAGGAATTGTCCAGTCTCTTACAAAGGATTCTATACATGAGGCGATTATGGAGTTCCTATAATAGTTTTTGAAGCGGTGGCATCGACAAATTTGTGGACATGACATGCTTTTTTTGGTATCGCTGGAGCAAGCAATGATATCAATGTTCTTCACGTGTCTCCATTATTTAATCAATTCCTTTAGGAAAATGCTCCACCAGTTCAATTCACAATGAATGGTCGGACGTATAACAATGGATATTATCTGATAGATGGAATCTATCCGACATGAGCTTCATTCGTCAAGAGTTACCCGGCCCCGGGAGATCCATACATTCAAAAATTTGCACAGAGACAAGATGGTGCAAGAAAAGACATAGAACGAACGTTTGGAGTGTTACAAGCTCGTTAGGTAGTAGCTCGAAGTCCCGAGCATTTGCTCACATGTATTATTTTGCACAACATGATCATTGAGGATGAGGGTGAAGAAGTGGTCAACTGATCTGATAAAGATGCAACTCCTCAGCAATCAATACCAATGGATACTAATAATTGGGAAGCATTTGAAAATTATCTCAAAAATCACAACGATTTAACAAATAAAGAAGCTCATCTCCAACTTCAACACGATTTGACACAACTTATTTAGGCACAATCCAATGCCAATGATTAGATAGATATATAAAGATAGTGTGTATTATAGTGGGACCTTCTAAAATGTAGAAACTAATTTCATTATTAGAGTAGATGTTAGATAAAAAAAATAAATGTGTTCCAAAAGCTGATGTGGCGGCTTGGAAGGTGAAACTGGTTCTTGACCATTAGAGGCATGATTACCTAGCCCATTACAAATCTCATGACTGCGAGTAGGAGCCCTTCCTTAGCGATGATAACTTTAATCTTGGCATTATACCATTTTGTCCTTAATTCTAGCATGTGTATCTCTCACCTCTCTCCACAAGTTCCACCGCAATACATCTCCTTCCAATCATCCATCTTCCATCTCTCACCTCTGTATCTCTCCCATCAATTTGTATGCCGCCAAGGCCAGCTCCGGTCGCATCATGCCGGCAACCGAAATCGCAACAAATCAAGCTCCAATTCAGTCCCAAAAACATCAACCACTCCATTCCCCCTTATAACGACCTAAGTAACCCCAGGGTAGATCTCCACCACATCAGCCTTAAATGTCGTCGCCGATTTTGTCGGCGGCCGCCGTGAAGATAAGGGAGTTCGAGCCCTGGGGTCTCCACGACCAAAATGTCGGCGTCCGAGTGCAGAGGAAGTTCCAGAACCTTCATCGGTAGCCGTCGCAGCTTCTTCTACCGATAGATGCTCGCATGTGCTAGCAGGTGGCAGCGGCGTTGATTCACGGCAGCGACGCTGGTTCACGATGGTGGTGCTGGAATTTCATAATTGAAGAGAGATATTTTGGGGTCTTTTTAATTTGGGGAATTTCTTATTTTTTATTTTGTGTCCTTAGAGCACCCATAACGGCGGTCGAAGGGCCCGGTCGCTGGCCCTGCGACCGCCCCTATCGACCGCCCCCCCGGTCTCTCCCATTGTGGCGACCGACTAGGTCGCACGCCAGGTCGGGCTTGCGCCCGAGGTTGCGACCTGGGTAATTATTATTTTATTATTTTTTTTTCTGTTACAATTAAAAAAAAAATTAATAATAATGCAACGACTAAATTTATAAAAAACGGCTACTTTTTTTTTCCACATTTTCTACCTATAAATACCACATCTTATTACACTTCAAATCACACATTTTCTACCTAGAATCTCTATCTTCTTCCATTTCCATCTTCCTCCATTTTATTTCACAAATTATCATTACTTAATCAAAAAATGGGTGACAAAGATGCTCAATTCAACAATTGGTTTGGGTATCAACAACCGAGCGGGTTCCCGTATATGCAAAATTCTCCGCAATCCAACGAGCCATCCCCAAATTCTATCCCGCAACGTCAACTATTCTTCTCATCGCCCTCGCCTGGTGGCGGTTTTCAACCTTTCTCCTCCTCGCTCGGTGGCGGTTTTCAACCTTTCTCCTCCTCGCCCGGTGGCGGTTTTCAACCTTTCTCCTCTTCGCCCGGTGGCTATTTTCAACCTTTCTCCACGCCGCCCGGTGGCGGCTTTCAATCTTTCTCCACACCGCCCGGTGCATATCGTCAGTTTCAATCTTTCAACTTGAACGACGACGACGACGACGATGATGAGCAAGAAGAAGAGGAAGAGGAGCAAAATTCTCCTCCACCGTCGCCGCCTCCAACAAAGGGGAAGGGAAAGGGAAAAAAGAAGGCAACAACAACCTCCGGTACAACGAGGGGGAAATATGTCAATTATTCCAACGACGAATTGGAGTGCCTCGCCCGATGCTACGTGGACATCGGTCTTGACCCCATCGTCGTCAATAATCAGAAGCTAGGTGAATTTTGGCGGCGAATTGGAAGGCGCTACAACGACATACGGCCTGAAGGCACACCGGCGAGGGATTCCGAACATCTTCGACAGGCGTGGAAACGCGCAAAGAAGGAAATTTTAATATTCAATGCCGAATACGTAAAAGCACAGAGGGCGCATGGAAGCGGGCAAAGCGACCTCGATCTCATCCACTTGGCTGAGGATGGCTTCTATAGGGAAACGAAGAAGAATTTCAATAAACATAAGCCGTGGGCGGTAGTGAAAGATCTGCCCAACTTCATCAATCCAGACGTCCCGACACAACCGGCGAAAAGAACGAAAAATCGAGAGGACGGGAGCTACACAAGCCATTCGAGCAATCCGAGCTGGCCGAGCAATCCGAGCAACGCTAAATCTGCAACCGAGGAGTCTTCGAGGATTTCCCGACCACTGGGACAGAAGTCGGCCAAAAAAGGAAAGGGAAAGGGCAAGGCCGTGGACGTCCAAGACGACAAACTCGAGCGCATCACTCAAGAAATTAGAGAGATCAAACGCTCATCTGAATTAGGGACCGCCTACGATATCTACACGAGGCCAACGAAAGATATAGACCCGGATGTATTGGAAAATCACCGCAAAGTTTGCATGATGCTCGAGAAGAAATGGGGTTTTGGTCAGTAGGATATTTCGTAGTATTTAATTTTTCGTTTTTAAATTCCAAATTGTATTGTAATTTTCCAATGTTTCAAATACAATTTAGTTATTTCTTAATTATTTCGTAATATTTTAATTATAATTATTTTTATTATTCTAAATAAATATAAAACATAAAAATAATATTAAAATATAATTAAAATAATGAAAGACCTAGGTCAGAGACCGGGGTGAGAGACCTACCCCATTGTGGCCGATTTAGAGACCGGTCTCTCAATCATTGAGGTCCCACAAAAAGTGCATAAAGTATTCTAAAATATTGGGAGACCTACCCAAAGGTAGGTCTCCCATTGTGGGTGCTCTTAGAAATGAGAGAGAGAGAAGAAGTAACTCCAAAAACTTATCCTTTTCTGTGTTGACGGGAAGAGAGGTAGAGAAAACATAATTTTAACAAATTTGTTCTGAGATTGTGTTGACAATAAGGGGAGGTTTCCGCATGTATATGTGTGTGTGTGAGAGAGAGAGGGTGTGGATGGATGTGGAGCATGGATAAATTAGTAAATTAACAAATTATCTTTGAGATGTATAAAATTTCTCTGTCCAACCAAACACGTTTTTACTAAACATGATTCGGTCTTTATTTATTCCATATTATATCTAATTATTGTTTAGTCTAGAAAATCAAAGGGAGCCGGAGATTATTATGAGTTTATAACACACATAAATATATAATCTGAATGAGAGAGTGATTTTAGTGGAGAGATGTGATAATGGAATCCAAGTCTCTAAGTTAGAATTTAGGAATGAAAAAGAAGTCAAATAGAAGAATTCAAAACTGAAAAGTGTGGAAAGACAATCGTTGAAAAGAACCACACCCACTAAAATAATTATGGATCCAAATTTCATTTCCTCTCCTTTTCCTAATTCTTCCAACCAAATGACCTCTTAAAAGTGATTCAATTTGATTTAAAAGTTAGCCTATAGGGCAAAAAGAAGGTATCACCAACTATAAATAGAATTTCTTTTTATCCAATCAATGCTCACGCGAATTTTGTCACTGCAGCGCTAATAAAGTCTCATAATGGAAATAGTGGCCCATCTGAAGCCCAATACTAAATTTGGAAATAAAAGTAAAAATAAGAAACCCCACATTTTCGGCCCACATCATACATTTGTACGGAAACATCGAAAAGGGCAATAGGCGGGCGGGCCCCACCCCCAATTCGAACTCACCGCCTCCACTCCCGCTGTTTTACATTCCTAAACCAAAACCCCCGCCGGTACTATCCTCTCTCTCTCTCCTCTTTTTCAGAAACCCTTTCCTCTCATCTTTCAAGGTTTTCGTGTTTTCTTCTGTCTCGGAATCCGATTTCATCATATGTCGGCCTCTGGCGAGAATTTGGACCTCAATCTCAGCCTTAATCTACCTCTATCTAGATTGCATTTGGAGAATCAGTCCCTCTCGCAGCCACCGCAGCTCTTCCACGCGAGGCTGGCTTCTCATCCGCCACCCGCCGTCGCCGCCGCCAACTTCGGCAAACTCACCTCTGATAAGTTTGTTGCTGAATGTAGCGGTGAAATGATCGCTCAACGATCGGGATTCTCGCTTCCGCCGTTGCATTTGGTGCCTCGGAACGATGCGGTGCGTTCTTTTTTTCATTTTTTTTGTGCTGCAGCTGGCGCCTTTTTGTGTGTGTGTGTGTGTGTTTCCTGACTGAGTGAAATATAAGCTCTTGATTTTGAATTTGTGTACGGTCTTTGCATTTTTGTTCTATAATTGTTGAATTTGTATTCAGCGCCTTTCCATTCTATTTTTATTCGCAGTAATGATCCAAATTACTCTTGGTGTTTGGTTAGATGTGAATTTTCATTGTGAATGTAATGAAAATTTACTGGCAATATGTTAGTTCTCTATAATAGCGTAGGAGTAGGACCAACCTATTAACTTTGAATGGACGTATCTTTATTTCTATTTTGTATTTATTTATTTTTATTAACTCTTATATGTTTAGTTGTTTCTGTGATTTCTTGTGTGAACTTGAAAGCAACCGCAGTTACTAACTAATCATTTGGAAATGAAACGAAACCAGTGCAAATGTATAATAAACTATGAGAATTCACATTTTCAAGATGACAAAATAACTCCGATGGGTATGCATTGAGAATTTCTGAAGTAGACTGGCTCAACGGTGGTTGTTTCTCCATCTCTGACACGTAATTCATTGAATGTGACACATACACATTTGTCAGAACAAAAATGGACAGTTAAATGTGTTTGAACCACCACTCAGTGTTACCATATAGAATGTGATACGTGGCGACTAAATATTTTTCGTATGACTAGAGGCTAGAGCCACAGTTTGTCCACATAAATAGAGTTGGCAATGTGATACTATGCCCCGTCTCTTTTTTATCTTAGAAAGTTGGGGATTTTTGCTTCTAAAGATTTCCTTTTCGTAGATGTCTGGAAGTTTGTCCAACTTAGACTTATCAAATGAGGTGCTTCGTAGGTTGTTCCTTTGGACCCAAATATGGTAGTAAGGTGAGTAAGATGCTTGATTAGGGTGGCCCTGCTGTCTTTTTTACTCCCATGTCAAGAAATGTTTGGTCGAGTTGTTTGAAATGGTGAGGCACATTGCTCTTTTTGAGATGTCTCTACAGCATGCATGCTATTAAATGTTATATTTATCATGGTGTTCAACTTAGGCCCAAAATCAGATGCAATTGCCAATCATACCGTACTACATAAATGCTGTTAAAGGAATACAGCATTGAATGTCATGCAAAAGCTTTGACCCGACCGTCTTCTTTTCTTTTCTGTAAACTTATGGGTAGTGGTACTAACCATATTGTTCCATGAGAAGCATGAATATGGTATTGGTAATGCCTTTCTGAGTATGGTGCGCTTCTGAGATTTGAAGGTCATCTAAATAGAAATTTAAATGAACTGTAAAATCTACTTCACATATTCACACTGCCTCAGCTATCAAGTTTCGAAGCATGGCTAAGGGTCATAATTTTGATGATTCACCTTATAGAGTTATTATAAGCTATAGTAACACTAAGAAGTTCATGTTTTACTGGCATGCTGTGGTGTCTAGATTGTATCAGGAGCTATTGAAGTTTGTAATTTGGGTCGAGGCTAAAAGTGTAATATGCATAAACTGCATGAATAAGAAGTTCTGAGTATTTAAAATTGGATTTCTCATAATTATCTTCTATTGGAGAGTGGTGTTTTGTGGAACAATTCGATAGATGAGTTTAGCATCAAAACTTGGAAAAAGCTACTATAAAATGATTTATGCAAGTGTCTACAATCTTCACAGCTTTTGTATAACATTCTGTTCATCACTTTGATCTGGTACTTTGCTTTTCTTACACAACTTCTGAGGGTTAATTGCATGCATGTCTCTTTAAGTTTCTATAATATTAATGTGGTGCCTTTATCTTGAAGCAGCCAAATGAACATGGAAATGTTGGCGGTAAGGTAAGTGGTAATGCAAGTATCCAGGTTCCTAAACAGGAGGATGTAGTGAGCAAATTTTTACTCGGGCCTTCATCTTACATGGGTGGTAGACGTGTCAGTAAAGCTAAATCTTCAAAAAATGCAAAATCTGCTGGCGCTGCTGTTCAGGAGGCAAAGTTAGGTAAAGTAAGCGTATATCATTTGGACATGTATAATTGATCGTTTAGCAATTTATTTTCATACTGGTATCCTTTTTCTTGCAGAGGCTGTTGATAACTTTAATTTGAGTAGCTGCCGGTATGACAGTTCTTTAGGTGAGCCTTATTTAAATTCATTGTTGTAAATACTAGAGGTTAGAGAATGGTCAGCCAAACCTTAATTTAACTATTGCAGGCTTATTGACAAAGAAATTTATCAAGCTGATCCAGGAGGCTAAGGATGGTACTCTTGATCTTAATAGAACAGCTGATGTTTTGCAGGTATTGGCTTTTTATTAGACAGATACTTGCAAGTCTGCTCCATCAGTGAAGTTTTGAGCGACGCCTTTTTAGTTCTAGACTCTAGTGCCTGATATGTGTTTAATTTTGTTTTGACAACCTACAGGTCCAGAAAAGGAGAATTTATGATATTACAAATGTTCTTGAAGGGATCGGTTTGATAGAGAAAACAACCAAGAATCACATTCGTTGGAAGTATGTTACATTCACTTTTCTTCACTTGTACATTTCTGATGCTTTCTTTTTTCCTTTTCATGTAAACCATGTTGGTTTCTTTGTAACAGAGGATTTGAGATATTTGGACCAAACAATCATGAAGACAAAGTTTCTCTTTTGAAGGTGCAACCATGCAACTATAGTACTTTTAAGTTTTAACTAATGGTCAGCTAATCAACAATTAATATATCTTTATGCTATTCTTTGGACGACTAATTATTGTGGTAAACTGTCGATGTCAGAAAGGCCACGTACCTATATATAACAGGCCGGATGATAGTTGGTCAAAAAGTATCATGCCATGATAAATGTAGATATAAATAGGCATGTGAATTTTGTTTATAAGTTTGTTTCTGTAAGAGACTTGATGTTGTTATCATAATTTGAATCAGTGACAGAAAATTGTTTATTGTCATGACAGGCTGAAGTTGAAAATCTACATGCAGAAGATCGTAGACTTGATGATTGCATAAGGTTTGGTTAATTGAATGAAAGAACAGATCTCCTGTGATCTTTGCTTAAAGGTGCTTTGCTAATAATGCCTAAATTTTGCACAGGCACAAACTAGAAGACATTAGAGGACTGTCTTCAAATCAAAAGTATGCAGATATTTCCCCTCTTGATTATTTATGTATATTAGTAGTGAAATCGGTATCTTAGCACTCCGTAAATATGAATCTCTGCAGGAATCTTTTTCTGACGGAGGAAGATATTATGAGCATTCCACATTTGAGGGTTTGAACTCTAATGACCTCAAGAATTGTTTCATTTCCTTACTTTAATAATCCACTGACTAGGCATTTCATTTTTGTGCAACTGCTACAGAATCAAACCGTTATTGCCATTCAAGCTCCCCGTGCAAGCTTTCTGGAAGTGCCGGATCCTGATGAGGTGGGTATTTTGATGATCCCGATTCATAAATTTGCTTACATTGTCTCGTTGGTTTCTTATTGGACATCTCCCACAGGATATTGGTTTCTGTCAGAAGCAGTATAAACTTATTGTAAGAAGCACAACTGGACCAATTGGTGTTTATCTCCTGAGGTACTTTGCCGTAAGAGTTACACCTCGACAGATGCATACGAAAAGATACTAGAAAGAAGTGACAAAACCCCTTCATTGCAATTTATGTTCAACCTCTAATATCCAATTTGTGAATATTTTCAGCAAAAAGGAACAGAAAAGCAGAGATGTATCAGTCAAGCGTGCCAAGTTATTAGATTCTTTGGCCAGGACTAGTAACAGTAGAGTCGAAGTAGAGATGTCTTCGAGTCCTGATACTCCAACGAGCTCCAGAGCATCCGGGTTCCAGAAAATAGTCCCGTTTGATGTTGGTGTAAGTTTGTTCGTCTTATGGGTTCAGTTAGTGACTCCTCCTCCCTTTCCTCCCCCGGTTGCTGAGTGGGCTTTTTTTATACTGTTAACTAGTGCAGATCGATGATGACTACTGGTTGAGATCAGATCATAAGGTGAGCGTCTCAGATTTATGGAGCTCGGAAGAGTTGTAGTGATGTTGTGATCCACTTATCAATCTACAGAAGATGGAAAACGATGTATATAATTTATTTATAGTTTTCCATAACTCAGTACAAAATATTTAGTGGGAGATCTTTTAGTATCTCACATATTGGCTCTCCAATACTTTGTGGCTCTTTAGGTAGAAAAGAAAATAAGGTTGGAGCCTTTCATATCATAATAAAGTCCTTGTGCAATTACAAACTAGAATGTAAATTTCTAACATTCAGTGCATAAATATTACCTTCTCCGTGCACGATAAGTGTATTATAATTTTATTTATTGGCCGTTCACAGAAAGTGTATCACTTTCCTTTTAAGGATAATATTTAACACACATTTCTTATTTTAAACCTTACAATAATTTATTATGGTGGTTTTTTTTTTTACTCAAGCAATCTAACAATCATTTATTAAAATCAGCGACAAATTCAATGTGATATACTTATTGTGTACGAAGGGAGTAAATAGGGATTGTCAATGGATGGGATGGTCATCCATTTATGCATTTTCATATGGAGGATTAAGACTTATCTTTTCCATATTCATTACATTTCATTACATTACATATGCACCAGTTATGATGCGAGAATGTGTTCTTGGAAACTGAATTTAAAGTCTAATGAGAAAATTCCGATGTCAAGTGATAGTTTTGAAAAATTATCAAATGTATATTTAATCTGGTGCTCAAAGGATGATTTTTCATTGAGATATAAAAGCTAAAAAATATGAATTTTAGGGCATGAAGTCTTTTCAAGGGAAACCTACAAATTAAATTTCGAACTTCACCTTGTTTTGTAATTACAGTACGAACTTTGGAACTTTGCAACTAAATACACAAATTTTGAATTTTTTCCAATTACAACACATGTTATGTTTCTGGTGTCGGAAACACTAACGTGACAATATTAAATTGATGGCGTGACACAAATTTCATCGTATTAAATGACGTAGTCTTAGTCTAGTTATTTAGGGGATGAAATGGTGGCGTTTTACTTGTCTATAATATGGACATATCAGCATTTCGGCGCCGGAAATAGAGCGTGGGGTTTAATTGCAAAAAATTCAAAATTGTGTATTTAATTGAAAAGTTTCAAAGTTTGTTTTGTAATTGTAACATGAAATAAAATTGACTTTTAGGGCTGATATATAACTATTTTGTATTATACTACAATTTTAATTTTATAAATTAATAATTGACTTTTAGGGTTGATAAATCCATATACAATCAAATCTATACCGGTATATAACTAGATTATTGTTTACAAAATTCGATTTGCCAATAATGGCCTACAGGCAATCGACTTGAGGAATGAACTCCCATAGGTTGTGTTCTATCTTTTGATATTTGTCTATTACTGATTTAAGGCAAACCTTGAATTAGTTCATTGTATGTTATTCTTTTATTTTCACAAACAACTTGGAAATTCCTTTGGAAACTCGAGTTGGTTATTGTATCAGCTTGCAGCTTAATGATAGAGCACCAAATATTGTTCCTTTTTTGTTCCTCTCCTAAACATGATCAATATGAAAAAATTGAGGATTAATCAGAGATCAATGCGAATTGGTCCATGCATCATCGTTCTATCTATCAGTGATGGACAACACCGTTACGATAATACATATATTTTCTTATGTTCTTGTCTTCTTTATAGTTTTAATATGTTTACTAGATTATGATCTTGTTTTATCCATAATGGAATTGGGTGTGACAAATTGAAAGTAATTAATATGCTTATACCGTTCAAAGTTTGTGGAATGTACTCATGAATCCTATTGGTGTAACTCTGATTTTTGTTTAAAGTTAATAATTGATGTTTTTTCTTCATTAGCTACTCTATTATCAATGAAGGATTTTCATTGCGATTGTCTTCCTCAAATAATTCCATTGTCATTGTCAACTTAAATTTTCAAATAATTGTCTCTTAATTGTGCAATATACTAATCAAGACCTAACAATGAGCCTACTGATGTTCCTCATCTTTGTAACGATAAGTGATCGAAATTCGATTTTATCACTCTTCCCCCAACTCACTAGTCACTAACAAAGGTCTAACAAAAGAATTTATCAAAAACCAACAAAATATTAAAAGAATATGAAAAAGAAAAAGAAAAACATTGTTTTGGATATAATTTAATCAACGAGATCAGGGAATTCGAGCAGGAATCTAGCATGATGAATTCAGATACGATGATACGATTTCTGCTTTAAACTGACCAAAATCTGTTAGGCATATTAGAAAGAGAGTCCTAACTTAACCCAAAACAATGGTCAAAGGTAAAGGCTTGACTCCCACTTATATACCCTTCCACACTTTCATGTAGAATCAATGTGGGATATCGTAACAATCCATCCCCCTTTCAAATCGGACGTCCACGGACGGCACACTGCCGGGTCTGACCCAAACCGCAAGCCCCACTTT
This sequence comes from Agastache rugosa, assembly GCA_031470985.1. Classification (NCBI taxonomy): domain Eukaryota; kingdom Viridiplantae; phylum Streptophyta; class Magnoliopsida; order Lamiales; family Lamiaceae; genus Agastache; species Agastache rugosa. The sequence goes on from CM062607.1 coordinate 11,952,778, forward strand.
CCTATGTGGTAACCTGCTTGGGCCCGCCTCCGGGGCAGCCCCTTTCCGTAGCCCGCCTGAATCCGACAGGTCGGACCAAATTGCTAGGCATATAAGAAAGAGAGTCATAACTTAACCCAAAACTATGGTCAAAGGTAAAGGGTTGACTCCCACTTATATACCCTTCCACACTTTCATGTGGAATCAATGTGGCCCTTGAGCTTTGGAATCGAACAGCTTTGGGGAAGATTGCTTCATGTTTGGGAAGGCCGCTGGTTGTGGATTTTAGAACTCTACACAAGAATAGAGTTGACAGAGCTCGAGTGCAGGTGGAAGTGGATGCTACTTCGGTTCTGCCCTCACCTATTTCTTTGACTCTGCATAATGGAGTACAATTTGTGCAGCCTACTGTTTTTGAGTTTTGTCCCAAATTCCGCTCTAAGTGTAAAAATTTGGGCATCTTGGTCTTGGCTGCAATGTCCCCTCTGATGGGGCCGGGTTTGGAGAAAGAGGAAGGGGCCCTGTCCGTAAAGATGTGGGGAAAGGCCTTGATCGTAAAGCTGTGGGGAAGGCTTCGGGATGAGGCGCAAGAGGACCAGTTTCTCAAGGTCCTAAGAGTGGGGATGGACAGTGGATGGAGGTTACTAAGGGCGGGAAGCATCGTTCCGTGGCTAAGGTAAACACTCATATTCGTTTTCCTGACTCTCCCTCCCCCTCTTCATTTTTTGCTCCCTTGGAGGATATGAATGGAGAATTCTCTCCCCTCCCTTCGACATCGAGAGAGGTAAAGAGTGCAAATGGGCGGGTGGAAGAACTTAAGGAGGTGCTGATTGAGGTTGTGAGTGCCTTTCTTCCTGTTGGTATACTTGACGATGAGGGGCCTTCTCTGATGACACCTAGGGTAGCTCACAGCCCGATGGTTGAGGAGAAAGGTCCATTGGAGAGTAGGGACACCGAGGGGAGGAAAGATGTTGTGGCTACTCCAAGGGTTATTAGAAGGAGAGACAGTGGTGCTGAGGTATCACACAGTTTCTCTGACAGTACTGAGGTCGTAGGGATGACAGGTGGTGATCCGATTAGTCTGGAAAAGGGAATTCAGTCGGGTGTGGAGGGGGTGGTTCAGCCCCCTGTTGTCCCAAATATGGTTTCGACTTAACCTAAGGACCCTCTGAATAAAAAAGGGGTGAATGAGGTCGTCACTAGTGCGACAGTGGGGCGAGTGACCCGAGCGACAGTGGGTCGTGGTGGGACTGCTGCTAGAGGTGGTGGCCAGGCTTAGGGCCGGGTTCTTAGGAGGGATACCTCCTGTCCTCCGGGAATCCAGAGTAGGGTTCCTAAATAAATGTGGCTGTTTGGAATATTCAGGGGTTGAATAGATCCGAGAAGCAGAGTGAAATTGCAGCTTTGGTTCGTCGTCATAAGATTGTAGTTTTTGGTCTTGTGGAAACGAAACTGCGGCATCGAGCTCTGGCAAACTTTGTAAGTAGGTTCTTCCCTAATTGGGATTTTGCTCATAACTTTGATATCTCTGTAGGGCATCGTGTTCTTATCCTGTAGGATCCGTCCCTTGTGGACCTGAACACAAAACATATGGAGGATCAGGTTATTCATACTTCAATCAAGTGTCGTCGTTCTCTTAACTCCTTTAATATGTCTGTTGTGTATGTTAGATTGACTGTGACGGGTCGTAGGTCTTTGTGGGACTCTCTTCTTTTGCATGTTGATCCGGTTATTCCTAGTTTGATTATGGGAGATTTTAATTGTATTTTGTCTGCTGATGAGCGTGTTGGGGCTATGATTACTCCTGAGTATGAGATGCGTGAGTTTGTGGATACTTGTGCTTTTTTTGGTCTTGAGGATAGTCCTTCTGTTGGTATGCAGTGGAGTAGGATTGATTTTAATGTGTACAGTAAGTTGGATCGTGTCTTGATTAATCCTGCTTGGCAATCTAGTTCTTGGTTGTGCAGGGCGGATTTTCTCCCTTAGGGAGCCCATTCTGATCACTCCCCGATTATTGTCACGCTCTTCGGTGAGCTTCCTATTTCCAAAGGGCCGCCATTCAAGTTTTTTAATACTTGGATGAACCACCCGGGGTTCCGGAATTTGTTAGATGATAATTGGGGAGTGGAGGTGACTGGCACGGCTGAGTTTCGTCTGGCGAACAGGTTGAAGGCTTTTTACAGGTTTTGAAGGAATTCAACTTCAGGGAATTTAGTAATCTTACAAATCGGGCTGCTCTGGCAAAGCAGGAAATGGAGGATGCTCAGCGTCAGCTGGATGCAAATCCAATCGACCATTCATTAAGAGATCAAGCACGAGTCCTTCGGGACAAGGCTCGATTTCTTGATAAATGTGAAAGGGAGTTTTTTTGCCCAGAGGGCTAAGTGTCATTTTATTGTCAATAGCGACAGAAATACTAATTTTTTTCATTCCATGGTTAAGAAAACTAACTCTCGTACTGTTATTTCTTTCTTGAGCAGGAATGATGATGAGGTTATCACGGACGCTGAGGAGATTGCGGCAGCATTTGTGGATTATTATCAGGAGCTCTTTGGTGTTCGTGTTCAGGCTACTCCGGTTGATCCTGAGGCTTTGAGTAGTGGATCGTTACTTAGCCCCCCTGACTCTATGGAGTTAATCCGGATTGTTACTCCGGAGGAGGTGAAAGTGGCGGCTTTTGGGATTGCAGATGAGAAGGCTCCGGGACCGGATGGTTTCTCCTCGGCCTTCTTTAAGAGGAATTGGGAGCGGATTGGGGGTGAAGTATTGGAGGCGGTTGGTGATTTCTTTCGATCCGAGAGACTTCTGAAGCAGTTCAACCGGACTATTGTTGCCCTCATCCCGAAGGCTGCCCATAATCCTACTGTTGCTGATTATCGTCCGATCTCTTGCTGTAATGTTGTTTACAAAATTATCACCAAGATTCTATCCAATAGAATGGCTCCTCTGGTGGGTAGCTTGGTGAATGGGGCTCAGTCGGCGTTTATAAAGGGGCGAAACATCATGAATAATGTTCATTTGGCCCAGGAGCTGCTGCGAGGTTATGCTCGGAAGAGAATTTCACCTAGATGTGCTATAAAGATTGATCTTAGAAAGGCGTATGACTCTATTTCTTCGGAGTTTCTGAGGGAAGTGCTGATGGGTCTCCAATTCCATCCGATTTTTGCAAATTGGATTATGGAGTGTGTCTTTTCAGCTACTTTCTCCATCTCTGTTAATGGTAGTTTGCATGGGAACATCTATGGTAAGCGTGGGCTTCGACAAGGTGATCCTATGTCCCCTACTCTTTTCATTTTTTGTATGGAATATCTCTCTTCTCTGCTACAGCAACGCACTAAGGATAGTGATTTTAATTACCATTCTAAGTGTGGGGTGTTGCAGATTACTCACCTTTGTTTTGCAGATGATCTTATGTTGTTTGGGAGAGGTGACAGAAGATCCATGGAAATTCTTTCGGTGGCATTGGACGAGTTCGCATTGACCTTTGGTTTACAGGTTAATAGGAACAAGTCGCAGTTATTTGTGGCGGGGTTATGTACTGATGAAATCTGGGAGATCCAGGACCTGTTTGGTTTTTCTTTGGGTTCTCTGCCGGTCAGGTATTTAGGGGTGCCTTTATCTTCTCAAAAGTAGGTACCTGAGTATGCTCCTCTCATTGATAGTTTAACCTCTCATATTAACCGTTGGAATGCGAGTTCTCTGTCTTTGGATGGCCGTTTGGAGTTGGCTCGTTCGGTTTTGCAGGGTGTTTTAGGATTTTGGATGCAGGCATTCACTATTCCGACCACGGTTCTGGATCGGATTGTGAGCCTAATGAGGAAATTCATGTGGAATAAAAAGCTGTCTAGAATTGGTTGGGATTCGTTGTGTATGCCAAAGGTTGAAGGGGGTCTTGGGTTAAAACACCTTCCCTCTTGGAATCGTGCATTTATTTCCAAGAACCTTTGGAACATCCAGGAAAAAGCTGACTCACTCTGGGTTCGATGGGTTCATAGTGAGTTCCTACGGACTACGGATGTCTGGCACTGGAATATTCAGGTTAGTGATTCTTTCCTTGTTAAGAGTATTATTTCTGTTAGAAATTTGATTCTTATAAAGGAGTGAGGAGATATCGAGGCTGCTCGTGATAGGCTCTCTAGTTGGTTCTCTACGGGAGGTGCTGCAACGGCTTATGAGTGGATTCGTCCTAAAGGTGAGCCAAGATTTGGCTATAAGTTTATTTGGAAGTCTTTCCTTCCTCCTAAACTTTCAGCTATAACATGGCTTGCCTTTAGAGGTATGCTGGCTACCCGTGATAATCTTTCTTATCTTAATATTGATCCCGTTTGTCCCTTATGCCCTACTCATCCGGAGTCCAGTCTCCATTTGTTTTTTGAATGTTCTGTCTCAGTTAACGTTTGGAAGAAAATTAGGGACTGGCTGGGGGTTAAGAGGGAGATGGTGTCTATCTCGAGAACCATTAAATGGTTACATCGAGAAAGGGGAGGATCGGCAGTGCTGCAAAAGGTAAAACACCTAGCTTTTGTAGCTAAGGTGAACCATATTTGGAAGGATCGAAATGTGCTTGTCTTTGAGCAGGAACCCTTCATCATAGACCGTGTTGTGTTTCGCATCAAGCTGACGGTCTACTCGGTCCTCTACTCCTTATTTCCGGAGGATGTGGTTGCGGCTGTCCTTTCTTGTGGATAGTCAGGTTCACTTACTTGTTAACCTCTTGGTACTCTATATTTTCTAACATGGAGAACGAGTGTTTCTTGGCAGGAGTTGTGGAGTTTTGTAGGTATGGCATAGGGAGGATTCAGTGGTTCGCCACCGATACTGGATTCATCTTATTTTGCTGTACAGGTGGGAAGTCCGATCCTCGTGGTGAGTTGGGTTGAGAGGTTGGAGTTGAGGTAATATGCGGTCCTTCGGGGATGTGTGGCTGCCTTTTTGGTAGCAATTTGAAGGACTGCATAGGGTGGTACTAGCTCAGGGGCATAAAGTGGTGACTAAGCTGGTATGAGGCAGTGGCTGTTCGGCATGGAGTATGCTAGCTACTGCGTTGGGCGTCTCTTTTTCCCTCATATGGTTTGCCCAAGGGGGATTTCCCATGTGAGGTTTTTACTGAGGCCCGCCTTTAGATGCTATACTGGCATTTTGAGGTGTCCGTTTGTGTGGTGAGATCGGTGCCACGATGGGAGACATTTCACTTAGTTTCCTATGTCTTTCAGCTTTTCTTGTTGTAGCAGTTGATAGCTGTTGTTTTGTTTGTTATTCATGCCAAGATGTTTGTATTTTGGCATGTTCTTCGTTGTTTGGCGTACTATGTATTTTCTTTGATCTTTTTAATGCAATTTATTTACCTATAAAAAAAATGTGGGATATCGTAACAAAATCAGATACAGATACGAAACCTATTTATTACTCTCTCCGTTCCCAAATAAGTGTCCCAAAACCGCCAAATTTTTTGTCCCCAAATAAGTGTCATATCGTAGTTTTCAATGCATATTTTAGGATAAATTGTCACATTTACCTCTTGACTCAATGTAAAAAATTTACTTTTTCAAATTTCTTTGCAATAATTAGGAGTAAAATGTACTCCATCCGTCCCCCAAAAGTGTGATCTAAATTTGATTATATGTGAGGTATAAAATATTAATTGGACCACACTTTTGGGGGACGGAGGGAGTATCATTTTGTCCAATATTTTGATATACATTTTTTGGCAGTTCGAGACACTTATTTGGGGACGAAGGGATTATACATTTGTAGACTATAATTACGCCTTGCAAAACCAAAAAAACTATTAATAGCGTTTTGTTTTTCCTTTTTGTAAGTCGTCGGCCCATTAATAGCTGATATTCGAAGTTTCATAATTGAAATAACTGTAAATACGGCTAATTCAACAAAGGAAAAGAATGATTCGTAAAGTACGACCAGAATATTGAAATTAAAAGAAAAGAATGAAACTTTTTGGGGCCATTGGCATGCACTCCATCTAATACCATCAATAAGCCAATGACTAGTCTCTCGTTTGTAATGACTTATTGATAGAGTGGGTATTCTTATAACTAAAAGGTTTCAGATTCGAACATCCTATAAGTCGAATCTATCATACCAAATCTTCCTAGTGCAGTTTACCACTCGTATATCATCTGCAGACTATTCATTGCACAAGATGCAAAGTTTATACCCTTGTCATAAAATTGAAGAAAAAAAGGCAACGGCTACTTTCATCTTCGTGGAACAATGTTCAAGCTGACCTGTTCTAACAGTGTGAGAATTCGAAATTAGAAATTGGATATTTTATTTGTTAGAATTTTGAAACTATAACATGTGATAGTGGCAGAATGTACATAAGCATCAACAATCCAACGACACTATCCATTCACCTTCCAACTAATTACATGTTTGAATAACTACTCGTCTCAGCGATCCGATGATGGCACGCGTGTTCTCCTAAACCTAGCTCGTGTCACTCGCACAGGTTCTTCCATGACTACTTCTTGCGGCGGAGGAGGAGGAGGAGGAGGAGGAGGAGGTTGAGCGATTTCCTTGGCTGCCGGAGGGACTGAATCAACTTGCATTACCTGCACTTCGTTGGAAGTCGAAGATTTTGCCGTCTCAAGAAGGGGTAGGGTTGGTGTTGTTTTTTGTTCGTTCAAGACCGTGGGCGCAGCTTTAGCTTTCGAATTTTGCGAAGGCCCAGCTTCATCTGTTGAGTCCTCGTGCTGCTCACTCAAAGATGCACCTGAAGCAGGAGATGAGGGGAGTCCATCCTGTGGCTGTTCAGCAGCAGTCGGTCTGCGTGTTGATGGTACTTTCTGCAATGTCAAAATAAGATAAAAATGAACTAATACTAGTTGTGTGTGAGCCGTAAAAAAGTTAATATAGAGAACACCAAATACAAAAATAAATTAAAAAATATAAAATAAAAGAAAACGAGAAAAAAAGCATATGTAAATCACTGGCATGACCAAATTGATGAAATGTTGTCAAGTGTCAACACAAACTGGAAATGATCATGATATCCAACCCATAACAAGTTGTATGTAGTAACTGAAGCTGGGAAAGTACAATCTTGACTACTTACGACACCAAAAAGTGGAAAGAACGCAAATTGAGCATTTTGAGACAAATACTAATGAAGTAGATTATGTGTTCATCAATTAATAAAACGTAATCTGGCCTCAAGCATCAGAACTGTGAACAAAGAACTTTATGGATTATGTTTATAAGTGGCTGCTTGGTTTGGGTTTGAGATGCAAAAAGGGCAAGACTTTCGTCCAATGCATATGCTATTCTTCACAGTATAACAAATTTAGAGCATGGAACCAAAACATTTACAGTTCAATATCCCATAGAGCGAAAACTAAAAATGCAAAATGAAAAATAACATATACAATTACATACCTGAGCTGGTCGAGGTGGATTTGACTGTGAAGCAACATACTGCAGGATATCAAAAATTCTAGTCTGACCGTAGCTCGCAACCTTCTGCCAGTATACGACAGCCATATCTCCAGCTCTTAACCTCAGTTCTAACAAATTGCGATCAATTTCTGTCTCATGCTTAGCAACATAGGGTCTAAAGAAGGAGTCATAAACATAAGTAGTTCCCTGAAATCAATTTAGCAAAGGGAAACATATAACTGGAATGCACAATTGAGATACCGATTGAAATAGGCAAAAGAAGAAGATTGCCAACCTTAGTTTTAGGAAACCATAAGTATATAAAGAAGGCCAACTTAGCTTCACCGTACATTGGAACCCTAAACAAAATATTATAGATCAGCAAAATAAATTAACATAAAAAAAAACTTATTAGCACCTGAAGAATTTACAATTTACCAGCCGATGAACGCATCACCAATCCTTTCACACACTGTTAATCCAGCCACCAAAATCCTGAAATTTGAAGATGAAGCACCACCATAAAATTAGAAACTAAATTATCTGGTGCTTCTGGTTAGAAATAATAGTAAATATATAAGTATACCAATACTGGCACCAAAACCGAAGTTGGTCAATGTCAGGCTTATTCATCTCCACGGTTTTAAAGCATTCATATGCAGGATAAATATAGCCAAATAACAGCCTGCAAGAAGTATAGAAACTAAGAGACATGTGCAATGGAATTGAATGGGACTAATATCTTTAATGGAGTAAAAGAGTGTGGACGGTGCATACGCAAGTGTTCTAGTGAGAAACGATCCAATCATCTTGCCCCTGCGCCACACATAAATATTTATAAGGTCAATTCCAGTGAATTGGAACAAATTTTACAAGAAAAAGAAAAGAAAAGAAAAGGAAATGCATAATGAGCTTGCAAACATAAGTTTGGGATAAATCTCAAGTAACCAGGGAAATATTATTCAGTCCTGTCTATTTTTCAAATCTAAACACAGCTTTCAAATGTCAAAGAACCTACTAGTATCTCCTAGATTCTGCTCGAGACATGTATTTTCGCAAATTCTTACAAGAAATTCTTACTGCAATTAGAGCAAAATGGAATATGATTTAATAGGTATTGATATCTGCAAATAACATTAAACTCTATACACGATCATCATTTATTTTCCTCTAATATCACATTTTACATATTTAACATTCTATTACAGAAAGCCCCAATTGGCACACAACGTACAACATACAGATCAGTTCCAGTATGTGCTCATAACATAACTCATTTTCATCATCAAAATCAAGATCCAAAAAAAAAATAAAAAATAAAAAATAAAAATCAAACCACTGTGAATTCCAGCTACACTTGATCTTAACCAAAAGGCCAAGAAAGTTACAGCCGTACAGAACCTCAAAATCCTGATAACTCTTATCCCATTCATCTCACTTAGAATTCAAATATGCGTCCCTGCTACAACAGAACCTCAGACACAATATAGAATTACAACTCAAATGAAAATTTTATTTAGTTTATGATTTAGGTATTCATCGCTGTTGCCATCAATAATTGTCAAAATGTATCAAATAATTAAAAATCCTCCTTCGTCTAATCCAGACCTCCATTTCCAGAGTTGCGAATAAAAAAAAAGATATATGTTCAGAAAATAAAAACAACCAGAACAAAATCCAGGAGAATTGAAGCAAAACCTTTACAATGCGATAGAAAACAAAATCTGCTCAAAAAGAAAATGGAGAAGCAATATATAATAAAACCTAAGCGGCAATTCACGATATCATTCAACCACATCCAAAAGTGCATCTCTCATTCAAAATACACATACTACGCTTTGAGCACACACAAACAACAAAATTTTCCAAATAGAGAAAAAAAAATCCCGAAAATAGAAATACAATTATAAGAAATAAAAGATATAAGTTCGAAACGAGAATTCAGCAACACTCAACTGGTGCTGGTACGGAGCAAAGAGTCCAAAATATAGGAGATGACCGTTGGTTGAGCCGCGAAGACGAGCGCAGAGACTAGCTAAGAAGTCGGATTGAACGATTTTCGATTATCTCGATTCTCGCCGCCGTGCGAGAAGGTCTCGCCACCGCGGAACGGCGGTGAACCGTTACTGCGTTGGCTGGGGGAGAGTGAGAAGACGAGAACGGGACCAAATTTTGACAGTAACGTTTGAAATGCTTTGTATTTTCCCAGAGCTTTTATTTTGAGTTTCTCAAGGGTAAGTGGGGACGATTACTATGTGGAGGGGTACACGCTCTTAGCGTGAACTCTTATCCACTTACCATGGTTAAATACTTAAATATATGATCAGATAAATCTTAACCAGTAATTCTCGAATATAATTTTACTTCCTTTGTCCACGACCTATTTATTTGCTATTGATTAACATGAATTTTAATAATTTGGTTAATTTGGTAGATATGTTGTGAATGGAATAAACAAATATATTATGAACGAATCAAAAAGAAATACAAAAAAATAGGTCATGGACAGAGGAAGTATAATATACGATGAAATACTCCATATATATGTTAAAATTTTGATCAAGTCATATATATACACACAGAAATACACAACCATCCTCTAAAAAAAGATAAATAAATAGAAAAAATAGAAATACACAACTAAGCCCACATGGCCACATATGTAATAATAGGAGCGTAGCTTCTTCTACAAGAGCTCTATGTCGGCGCAGTAATAATGAAAAAATGAAGGCATGTATGTCTACGTGAATTTTGTAATAATTCTAGTTGATTTTGTATAATATCCATTTAATATTTAAATTTTCAAATGAACTTGTGTGACGTTCATGGGCGATGAATTTTCACTCTGCATACACTCATACATGACTCCAAAAAAAAAAATGGTGACTTTTTTATAAGGGAAAAGATTTTTGGACACTAGGTAGTTGGTCACCCATATCATTTTTGTAAATATTTGGACTTGTTAATTAATTTAATAAAAATCGAAAATTATGCTATATTATGGATTGTCTAATTTACCCTTTACCGCTATAATCTAGGAGATTAATTCAAATTTTGAATTTCAAATTTCAAAATTCGAATTTTATTTTATTTTGGATATTATTTTGTGATTGATTTTTATCCATAATTAATTATTGATTTTGTTTCCATTATTATACCTAATTTCCACTAATTTAGGGATTCTTCAAAATTAAATCATATTTCGAATTTTATTTTATTTTGGATATTATTTTGTGATTGATTTTTATCCATAATTAATTTTTTATTTTGTTTCCATTATTATACCTAATTTCCACCAAATTAGGGATTCTTCAAAATTAAATTTATATTTCGAATTTATTTTATTTTGGATATTATTTTGTGATTGATTTTTATCCATAATTAATTTTCAATTTTGTTTCCATTATTATACTTAATTTTCACCAAATTAGGGATTCTTCAAAATTAAATCATATTTCGAATTTTAGTTTATTTTCGAAATTATTTTGTGTTTTGTGTAGGGAAATATAATCCTAATATAATCGCACTAATTTAGGACCTAATTCGTGGGAGCAAAAAAATATTATCCTAATATAATCCCACTAATTTAGGAACTAATACATGGGAGGGAAATAATTACTTAAGCGATTGATATTTTGTATAGTATTTCCAAGGAATATTATTTTTTTAAATTTTAAATTCATTATAGTAGTCGAAATTAAATTAAATTTAATTTAAATTAAATACTATACATTGAAATCGAATTAATCTACTTTAATATTGCGTTATATATATTAATTGAGAAAAAAATTATTTGATTTAATTTAATTTATTTTCTTTAATATTCAACTTGTAGTCGGAATATTATGAAATTGAATTAATGAAATTTTATTTTCTTTATAAATATTAATTAGAAAAAGTTATATGTTGCTATATTAAATCTAATTAAATATAAAATGTATTATAATTTTTTTAATTATTTATAGCGGTAGGAATATTATGAAATCGATTTAATATCATTTTAATAGCATTATATATATATATTAATTGACATAAAAATAGTTTTTTCTAAAATAAATATTTAATAATTTTATAAATAAATTTCGGTCATTTTGGAGGGGAAAAAATAGAGGGAGAAATAATGTAGATAGATTTGGCGCCTAAATAAAAGATTAAGGAGGGAAATTAGATTGTGGACATAATTGACACAAAAAAATACTAAAAAAACCGACCAAAAATAACAAATGAGCCGACCGGTTTTTGCCAAAAAAACCAGATGGTGGCTGGCCACCGGGTCGCCGAATATCACTACCTTTTTATAATTATTTGGATCAGAAAAGACGTGACATTTTTCTTATTATTTCGATCAAATAAAGCGTCGACATTTCTCTAACTATTTGGATCGAAAAATATATTATTTCTAATACTAAAATGTATTATTTCCAATACAGAAAAGTATTTCTCATACCGAGAACTAGTTTTATTTATTTTTTTTGTATAAAAAAATGATGATATTTTATTTTTCATTTTTGTACTCTTCTTTGTACTATACTTTTATTTATGACGAACAATACATTTCTTCATTATAAATTGGGTGTGCAGAAATCGAACTGTGAAAAAATGATCGAAACCGGTTCGATTTACTTTTAGAGGCATCGGTTGGCGATTCGGTTCATAGAACTTAGAACCGAATTAATTCAGTTATCGATTTTCAGCTTGTTGTCTAGCAAAGGGATAATTTCTTCACATGCAGTGTGTGACTCATACTGTTGTTTTAGTAGTTGGTGATGAGTTGAGAGAGATAGATGTCTCAATTAATTGAAGATTAGAGATGCGGTTAGATTTGTGAGGCAATCTATGACTAGGTTGGACAAAATTAGGGATTGTTGTAAAAAAGAGAACATCTAATGCATGCAAGAGTTTACTGTGCTTATAAGATGTACTCCCTTCGTCCCTGATAAGTGTGGTCCGAAGGGAGGGGCACGGGTTTTAAGAAGGATGTTAGGTAGATGTGTAGTGAGTGGAGAATGAGACCCACTTTGTTGTAGTGTTAGTTACTTTTAAAGGGTAAAAGGGTAATATTTTAAGTGGGGTCATATCCATTTAAGGAAGGACCACACTTATGGGGGACGAACGAAAAAGGAAAGTGGACTACACTTATCAGGGACGGAGGGAGTACCTATTAGGTGGAATTCGACTTTATCTAATATTAAGTGTAGCTTGCAAGTTTGAGAAGACCTTTGAGCTATATGGTGTGAAATATCCCTTCTTTGGGAGTGATCTTGAGGATGGTATTCCATTGGAGATAGATTGGGATAATTTAAGAAGGATAAGTGAGCTCCTAATTATTTTTTACAATTTGATAATTAGAATCTGAGGATCTTTTTATATTACATGGAATGAGTTCTTACATGAAATTACTTCTGTTAGCACCATGTTAAATGATTGGGTGAGAAGTGATGATGATGATATGAAGTCAATAGGTATAAAAATGAGGGCGAAGTTTGACAAGTATTGGGGAGATCTAAATAAAATAAATCATATCATCTTCTTGAGTGTTGTTGATCTTAGATATAAGTACGAATTCCTTAAGTACGAACTTGTTCAAGAGTGGGGTGAAGAAGCTGGAAAGAAAGTGGGCAAAACTATTTTGCAAAGCTTGCATATGTTTTATGCTGCTTACAAAGAAATTCATCAACCTACAATCACCACAACAACACAATCTCAATCTTCAAGACAAAAAGAGTTATCTCAACGTGTGAACAAACGTATCATGGTTGAGGGATTCAAGAGGCAGAAAGTTCAAACCGGATAAATCTCTACATGATGTTTATTGCAACAAGATTGTTGTATCGTCAGAAGATGAGAAATTTAACATTTTGATGTGATAGAAGCTTAACCAACATAGGTTTCCGGTGCTTTATCATCTAGTTCGAGACGTATTGGTTGTTTTTATTTCAACAGTTGCCTCAGAATATACTTTTAGCAACGGAGGAAGAGTTTTCTGTCCTTTTAGGAGTTCTTTAACTCTTAAAATTGTCAAGTCATTCATATGCACTCAAGATTGGTTGAGGTTAATAGACATAATCACCATTGAAGAAGATATAGATGATATATCAAAGCATGAAGAAGGTCACATTTTAAAACATTTTTCATTATATATATGTATTGTTTGTATTATTAAATATTTAATTAATTTTAATCTTATTTTGTAGGTTTGAAGAACCTTACCATCAATGACGAGAGTGATCGAGAAGAGTGAGACTCAAGGGAAAAGTAGTCACACTGATATGATGGAGACTTTGGGATGATGGATTTGTATATGGAGATTGGAATGACTTGAAATTTATGGTTTATTTCATTTTTTTTCTATGGAGATTGGAGATTATAATTTATGATTTTTGTAGAGTCACTGTAGTTTATGGATATTTTGAATTTGTTTTTAGAAATTTGTGATCAAGTTGAATAATAGGTTTTTTTTGGTGGATTGATTTGAAACATGTTTATTTATTTATCTATTTATTTTTGTATTGAAAGATGTTTTAGTATTTAAGAAATTTAAATTGCTAAAAAAATAGGTGAAAAAATAGGGGAGAAACACGGCAAAACTTACTGCCCATTTATATGGGTTTCAATTGAAATCTAACTGAAACTGACCATCGGTTTCAGTTCGTTCACAACCTGAAATCAGTCTAATTCGGTTCCATTTTTAAGATTTGTCGATTTTCGGTTTCTACAGTTCAATTCATTTTGGAACCGAACTGACCGAATGTACAACCCTACAAGTACCAACGATATGGGACATGATAGGGTTAACAAAACTGATAAGACAAGATGTAGTTGGTCGTCCAAAGAGAAAGAGATCATTCTTGCATCTTTGAAGGAACTTGTAACACAAGGCTGGAAATTCGATAACGAGTTTAGAGTGGGCTACCTCAACAAGCTATAAGACGTCATGAAAAAGAAAATTTCTGAAACATATCTAAAGGGAATGCCCCATTTCAACTCGAAGTTTAGTACTTGGAAGAAGAATTACTATTCTCTTACTGCAATTTTGACTTGAATTGGCGTTGGCTTCAATGTGGAGTGTTGGTCCCAAGACGGATACCTTGGTGTAGGGGTGTAAACGAACCGAATCGAAGCGAATACCACTGGATTCGATTCGGATTCATGAAAATATTCGTTGATTCGAATTCGGATTCGATTCGATTTCGAATACTAAATATGATTCGAATTCGATTCGAAGTCTAAATTCGAACTATTCGATTCGATTCGACTATTCGAATGGATTTTTTTATATGTATATTCTAAGTAAAAATTTTCAAATATTCGATTCAAATTCGTAAAATTATTCGATTCGATTCGAAATATTCAATTCGATTTGAACTATTCGATTCGAATTAATTCCCCAAATTCAATTCTCTGTCTCAAACTCTCAATACAAACCACAAATTATATTAACATATAAACAATTATCAAATACATAAATAACAAAACATTCCTTGTCAAATGCATTCAAAGAATAGTCGCATAAAACAATCCACAAAAGTTTAATCTTTCACCAAACACTAGGATAAACCCTAGATTTAAAAAAAAAATTAATATATTCATATATTATTAAGAAGGTATATTAGGACCAGTTACAATTAGGTTGCTTTAAAAAATTAATATTACATCTATAATATATTATATATTATATTATAAATATTATATTATATATTATATTATATATTTATTTAAATATCTAATTGAATCTTTACGAATATCGAATCGAATATCGTAATTACTAATAAAGATTTGAAAACTAATCGAATAAAAAAAAGATTTGAATTTGAATTCGAATCGTAAAATTTTGAATCCGAATATCAAAATTCGAATACGAATCTCGAATCGAATCAAAATATTTGATTTGATTTACACCCCTACCTTGGTGTAGAGGGGGGTGAATACACCAAGGTTTTAATAACATTTCCAATTAAAACTCTTTTGAGTGAGCTGGCTGTGTTCGATCCAGCTGGAAGGCAGCTTAATCGACATAGCTGGCTGTGTATGTGCGGAAGTTGGTGGGTTTGGAAACTCCGTATGTTGCTTCAAATATATTGCAAAGCTTTGTTTCTCTTTTCTCTTAGTCTGATTATGCAACTTGAAATGTATGCTTAGGAGGAGTTAGCTGGATGCATAAACAAAGCAGTAAATAACAAAGCAATTTTTAGGGCTGTCTAAACGGGTGGCGGGTAATCGGGTAATGTTGTACCGACCCGATACCCGACGGGTATTGGGTACCCGATACCCGACGGGTATTGGGTACCCGATACCTGCATATTCGGGTAAACGGGTCGGGATACGAATTGAGTTTTTAAGAAATTTCGGGTATCGGGTATACCCGACACCCGATTCGGGTATCCGAGTATACCCGAGCTTTTAATTTATACTATATTGTATTACTTTAAATTAAGTTAATTATCTTTTAGGATAAAAACCTATGAGATATATTTATGGTTTTAGTTTATGATTAATAGTGTTGGTGACATTTTTTAATTTTAAATTGCTATACATTTCTTGTTTCTTTTGGTTACAGATTGTTATAGTCATTGTTACGAGTTTAGTAGTTTATAATTTAAATTTGATATAATGTGATCCGACTTTATAAATCAATAATACCTCATGATGTATGAATATATTGTATTGTTCTTCTATATATATTAGACATTGCATATATATAGTGTAAGACAAATTGAATAATGTTGAATAATTTATTTTAGGCATAACATAAAACATAAATTAAATAATATCGGGTAATTCGGGTACCCTAATACCCGATTGGGATACCCGCTTCGGGTATTTGGGTACCCAATTTTTAATATAGGGTCGTGATAGGGTATAATAAATTTGGAAAAATCGGGATCGGGTACCCGACATTTTCGGGTAGGGTACCCAACCCAATCCATTTAGACACCCCTAGCAATTTTAACGTGGTTCGGAGTAACACCTCCTACATCCACGACCAGATTCACTGGTAATTCACTACCACTTGGTTTCCAAGTACCAAGCAACTTCACAACTCTAACCCGAGCTGTGTTCCAACAGTTTACGGGCACTGTCAAGCCTAAACCTTCAGTTTCCGAGTACTGAAGAACCTACCTTACAGTTTACGGGTACTGTAAAAACCTAGCCACTCGAATTACACGCTTCGAGCAGGCGTACCTTAACCTAACCTTTTCTGGGTTTGGGTTTGGGTTTGGGTGTGGGTTTTCCAACTATGAACGAGTTCTTACAATGAAGAACAATGAGTATGATGAACTCGTTCAAACTAGGCTTAAGATATTTCTATTCTAATCTTTTCTGCCTATGACTGAATATGTGAACAACTAAGAACACAACTGACTGGCTGGGTGTTCTTGAGAGATTTGGCTTTGAAGATCGTTGTTCATTTTTCTGTTGGCTCTTTTTTTTTCTTCAGTCGTCTCACCAGTCTCTTTCTTCAATGGTGAAGGAGATATATATATAATTGAAGATTCAAACTAGCCGTTGGAAGAGAGCCGTTTGAATCTTACATACTCTCATTGACTTCTGGCATTTTGCCTACGAAGTAGGTCTGCATCTGCAGAAGCTATTTCTTCTCTGATTTGAACGCGTCAGATAGGATCTTATGACATCGGGATCTTATCTTGGAGAAGGTCTTCGTCTTCGAGCTGCTAAGCGTCTCTGCTGTGTCTTCAGTTTCTTCGACTCTGCTGCGTCTCGACTCTGAGCTGTGTCTTAGACCTGAGCTGTATCATCAACCTGAGCTGTGTTTTCAACCTGAGCTATGTCACTGACCTGAGCTGTGTCTTAGACCTGAGCTGTGTCTTTGACATTGAGCTGGGTCTTGATACTGCTAGGTTTGCTCTGCTGAGTCTGCTCTGCTATGTCTTCTGCTATCTTCAGCGACTCTACCTGTAAACTTAGAAACTCTATAAGCTCAAACAGGTGAGCTGGAAAAGCACTTGGGCTTGTGCAATCATCTACTCGGTTGTGGTCAGCTGGGTTTTGGTATCAAATCAAAACTCTATTAATTTTCCCAACAATTTCACCCTTTTTTATGATGCCAAAACCTCAAGTTGGAAAACAATTTACTTCTCCCTTGATAGAAAATGGGGTTTCAAAAGAAATAAACATTCACAACAGATAATCATATTCAGAACCTGGACAAAGAGAGATTGTCTTCAGGTTGATTTTGATAAAACGAACTTTTCATTAATAATAGATTTTACAATTTTAAAATTACACCAGTTAAAAAAAATTCCCAGTTGGTTGGGTCTTTTACTTCCTCTGTTCGTCAATCTGATGGTCAGTTTTGAGACCATATCTGTTGAAGATGAATTCTTCCAAGTTCTTTCATTCGTCTTGATTTTTGGACTTGAAGATTCCTCTTTTGCTAGCCCAGAAATGAACTTCTTTGATAATTTGGGCTTTGTCAGGAAGGTTCTTTCCAGCTAACATGGGATGCTTCAATTGCTTGACTTTTGGTGCCTTTAGCTGGATGTTGTTTCTCTTGGTATAAAGGGCAATTGATCTTGCCATCATTGGATCTATCTCATGGAGTTCGAGGAGATAATCCTGGAAATCAGTTTCTGGATCCATGCCTTTGTATTGATTCAAGTAATAGAATTCTTTGATGAATTCTGTTTTGCAGTGTTCCCAGTCTTCATGGAAATCATCTGGGGTTTTCTTGTTTTTCTTGTCGGCTGAGGTTGCTTGAACTTGTTTCTTTTTATCTTGCCTGTAGCTCTGCCTTTTTTTCTTTTGCTCTTTCTCATCAGGCTTGAGCGATTCGGCTTTCTTTTTGATGATTTTGTCCAGCTCCTCTATCTCTCTTCTTTGCTCATTGTGGAAGTTACACAACCAGTGATAATCATTGTATTCCTCTGGCTTATATCCACAAGCTTTGGCAAGAGCGACCATTTTCTCTCTCCACGTCTCTTTGACTGCTGTAGATGGCTCTTCTTCATCCAGCTCTTTAGCAAACTCGTCGATTTCAGACTGATTGGGCTGCACCGGTTCCCCCTGAGCTGCAGCTTCTCTCTCAATTGTTTTTCCAGCTCCATCCTTATCTTCCTCCTTTTTGGCATTATCAACAAGGGAGGCAGAGAGGTTAGCAACTGTTGCGTTGAGCTTGGAGAGCACATTCAACATCAGCGATCTTGGATGTGTTGTCAGCTGTGGCGATGTTCAGCCGAGCAGTGCTGCTGCTTCCAGCTCTGAACTGAGCACTTGCTGTATCGTCAACCAGTGAAGCTTGAAGTCTTGTTACTATCTCAGGAACTCTCTTCTCTAGATGGTTTGACTGATCAATGCTTTGAGAGACGAGAGATTGCTTGAGATTTTGACTTGTGTTTTCCTGTAAGTTTTGGGCAAATTGATGGGCTTCATCAATTGTCCGTTGTTGTTCTCGAACTTGACTGTCTAGAGCTGTATCGTATGATGACATCGACTTGAGTATTTAGTCTGTCCTGAAAAAGGATTTCCTCAATCTCTTTAGAGATTGCTTCCTTCATGGCGGTTGAGAGCTCGACAGCTCAGTCCGTTTGGGATTTGGATTCATCATGACTAGGTTTGTTTGCCTCAAACTCAACCAGTGCGCGAGTGTCATTGGCAATTGGACTTGGTGGGGCTGCTGTTGTTGTTTTTGGTTCAGCTGGTTCTTCAGTGATCATTACCTCAGCTGTGTTTTCTGGTACAGCTTCCTTGGTAATCTCAACTGAGACTTCTTTGGACATATCAGCTCCAGAAGATGTATCCCATCCCGCTGCTGTAAGAAGCTTGTTGGCTGACTCCCAGACATCTGCTGGGTGCGGTTTGGGATACTGCTGAGAGACTTCGATGATACCTCTAATGAGGTCATCCTGATGCAAATATGCATCCTCCAGGCTTTCAAAGCCAAAAGTGTGCTGGAGACGTGCTTCATCTGTCTTCAACTTCTTGTAGGAGAAGATCTTTATCAGCTGCTCATTCTGGTACCAAGTTGCCATCTTGGTGGCAATGTAGAATTTTAGATCTCCAACTTTGACAAGGGCGATTGGTAGGTGCGCCAGAATTGGATACTGAGTTAGAGCACTCTTGATTCCAGTAATGCGCAAGTCCTCGTATATGGCTTCTATGAAGGCTGAGCCAGTAGAGTTGAGTGATGGAGAGGCAGTGGAATCACTCTCCTCTGATTCTGTGGAGATTTGAGAAATTGGATCAATTGGATTCACAGTAGGCTGTGAAGAAGCATCAGCCAACTGCGTGGGAGATTGAACTTTGAATTATGGATGTTTTGGGGGTGAGCTGGGATAAGTAGAAGAGGGTTCAGCTTGGGTGTCAGCTGGTTGTGAAGGAGCTTCAGCCAGTTAAGTAATTGCCTGCTCTTTTACAGGAGAGGGTTCTTTGGTTGGAGAGCTGGGTGGAGGAGAAGGTTGTTTGGGTGGAGAGCTGTGAGGTGGTGAGGGCTGGGGTAAGCTGGGATGAACAGGAATATCGCCAAGAACTTGAGCGATAACCTGAGTCGGGGAAGATGGAAGAGGTGTCTGACTCCTTGGATTATCCAGCTCATTCTCTGAACTGGATGACGATCCATCATTCAATCCCATATCAGCCAGGATGTTTGATCCGTACTGATTGACGGCTGATACTGGTTGTGGGGAGAGAATCACCATTGCTTGACTAAGCTTGCTTGGTGAGATTGTTGGAGTAGCCTCTGAAAATTCTTGAGTCGGTGGAACGACAGTTGTTCTCTTCTTCTTTTCCACTGGGCCTCCAGCTGTTTTGGGGTCAGCTGTCTTTCTTTTCCTTTGTTTCTTCTCCGCTGGAACTTCTGGTTCTATTTCTTCCAGCTGTTTCTTGCCTTTGCTCACAGCAGGCTGTTTTCTCAGGAGATCATTGATTTGACTAATTCTCTGGAAGAGAATCTTCGTTTCTGGAAACGGTTCTGAATCAACCCACTTTACTGTGTGCCCTTTCACAGCTTGCTCTATTAAGAACGAAATCTTAGAGCATAGATACAGGGGCTCTGAGGTTGAATACGTCATCCTGGCGGAGTCGAACTTGATCTTCTCTGACTCCTTGACCAGTCGGTTGAGTAAGAAATCAAACCAGTTGACATTTGCACCTTTGATCATGGCAATCATTGGTTTGAGTTTTGGAATACTGATCTCTCCTTGAGATCCAGCTATCCTCATAATGCACTTCTGCGTAATATCCAGAAGCAGCATGTACTTTGGCTTGAGAAGAAGCTTTGACATGCTCGCTCTATATGGCTCTGGAGTAATAAGCATCTCCTGACTGAGGAATTCATCCACTTCCTCACGGCTGTAATCGTCAGGAATGAATCCTCATTTGTTGGGCAGATTGAATACTTTTCGCAGCATTCTATTGAGCTTGATGTTGACGGTTGCTGAGTCAAATTTTCCATCAGCGCCCTTGACAATCACATCGAATGAAGATGAGTAGAAACTATCTTCATCGATTATGTTAAGATAGAAGAGTGTGGCATCTCTTTTCAGCATAAGTTTGGGCATGGAGGTTGCCCATAGCAAGAGATCGAAGTCTACAACTAGATCCATCATCTCTTTAAGTTCTGAAATCTGGAGGTTGGATGTAGACAGGGCACTTTCAAAAGATAGCTTTGTCATAAGAGCTTCAAACTGGTTCATTACTGTGGTTGATTTCTTGGGTGCCATCTCTGTAATCTGTTGATTTTGATCGTGCTAATAACTTGCAGAAAATAGATAGAGATTTTGAAGATTTGAAATTCGCAGAGATAACGATGAAAGAGTTCTGCGTATCTTTTCCATATATATCAACTGTTATAATAGATCAACGGTTGAGATTGAAATGGCTCATATTCTGATCAACGATTGGGAGAAAATCCCTCATCATGTTTAGCTGACGTGTTTACGGCGAGTGTATTACAACCGCGAGTGAGGCAGTTCAAACGTTTTGAAGTTATGTCTCGATCCTACCGTGCTACAGTACATTGCAGACTTTATATTTAATGCGATGGGAAAGGAAACTTATCAAGCAATTTAACTGAGGAACATATGTCCGCTTAAAATAGGAATTCAAGATAATTGGACTTAAATAGCATATTCCTCAGAGTATTAAATGCATGAGACGCAAACTGGTCAGCTCGGACAAAGAAGTCAGCTGATACCACGACGGTCTTTTTCTTTGCTTGATCCAGTTTTCCCTTCAGCTGAGAATCTGGAGATTCATTTGATTTTCCTTCAGCTGAGTTCACTTCAGCTGGGTAGCCTACTGAGCTGAGCTTTTGGATCCAGCTGAGTTTGTTCCCACACAGCTGGATGATCTTCTTTCATCCGATTTGAGCAGTTCAGATAATCCATACATCTTGATTTAGATTTCAGCATTTTCTGTATGAATTTTCCCAACAAATGGCGTTCTGATGTTGAGAAATTTCTTGGGATCTTTCACGTCGTCAGCTGGGTTAGAGAATCAGCATGATTACTCTGCTGGATCAGGATTTTCTTCAACTAGAGATTTCTAGCTGAGTCTCTGTCTTTGTGATTGCATCCAGCTGGGTATTCTTCTTGGTGATTTTGCTGGACTAGGGTCGGATCAATTGTTGATACCAATTATTGGTGAATCTGCTGAACTGAGTTTCCCTTCAGCTAGATTCCTCTTCTGGATTCTGTGATCCACGCTTGATCCAGAGGATGACATTTAATAGATCAGCTGGATTGACTTTGCCCTCGGCTGTTATCATAGTTGTGTCGATTTTCAGCTCGGTGGAGTTCCCCCTGATTTTGATAGTAGGTGGCTGTCTTTTCTCAGCTGCTTCCTACTCTTGAGTAGATTTTCAATAATGGCTCATTTCTTTGATAAGATATCCGTTTGTATAGCAGGTAGACAGCTGTCCCAACTCCAGCTGATTTCATCATCTACTCCCAGTCAGCTAGCTGGGTTTCTTCATTTTCTTCGACGGTTGATTCAGCAAGATGTTCCAGACATCTTAATCAAAGAGATCATCCTCATCTGAGTCAGAGAAAGAGATTTGATCATTATCCACTTCGCTCGATTCAAAACCTTTATCCTTTCTTCGGGAGGATGACTCAGCTGGGTTTCTTTTTGGGTAGAGTTGCTTGTCGTGATGAACCTTCATGATCTTCTTGTACCTTTCCTTGATGTATTCCAGCCTATTAATATTCCGTACAAGCATGACAACTTCTTCGTGCAATTATTCTTTGCTCATATTTCTGTGCTCCTTGTTGGTCCTTCCAAGCTGAGCTGATTGAGCTGATCTTCTTGATTGAGCTCTGAAGGCTGTCTCTTTTGTCTTGGCAGTCAGCTCCAGGTATGGTTTCTGCTTCTCTTTCTGACTTTGTGAATATGATGGGTTCGTCTGAGATAACATCCCACATCATGTCGTGACACGCGCTCAGAAAGCTTTTGAGTCTGAACTTCCATATCTGATGATCATCGACTGATAACGTTGGGAGATTCTTGCACAAGGTAGATTCCATGATAGTATGCAATATCATGATTTTAAAAAGATTTTGAAATTTAAGGATCTATTCAGGTGACCACTATCATCAAAGAGGCTGACTTGACACAGATACAGTAATCTTTTGAACCACTGCTCTGATACCAATTGTTGGTCCCAAGACGGATACCTTGGTGTAGAGGGGGCGTGAATACACCAAGGTTTTAATAACATTTCCAATTAAAACTATTTTCAGTGAGCTGGTTGTGTTCGATCCAGCTGGAAGACAGCTTGATCGACACAACTGACTGTGTGTGTACAGAAGTTGGTGGGTTTGGAAAGTCCGTCTGTTGCTTCAAATATATTGCAAAGCTTTGTTTCTCTTTTCTCTTAGTCCGATTATGCAACTTGAAATGTATGCTTATGAGGAGTTAGCTGGATGCATAAACAAAGCAGTAAATAACAAAGCAATTTTAACGTGGTTCGGAGTAACACCTCCTACATACACGACCAGATTCACTGGTAATTCACTACCACTTGGTTTCCAAGTACCAAGCAACTTCACAACTCTAACCGAGCTGTGTTCCAACAGTTTACGGGCACTGTCAAGCCTAAACCTTCAGTTTCCAGGTACTGAAGAACCTACCTTACAGTTTACAGGTACTATAAAAACCTAGCCACTCGAATTACATGCTTCGAGCAGGCGTACCTTAACCTAACCTTTTTTGGGTTTGGATTTGTGTGTGGGTGTGGGTTTTTCAACTATGAACGTGTTCTTACAATGAAGAACAAGGAGTATAATGAACTCGTTCAAACTAGGCTTAAGATATTTCTATACTAATCTTTTCTGCCTATGACTGAATATGTGAACAACTAAGAACACAGCTGACTGTCTGGGTGTTCTTAAGAGATTTGGCTTTGAAGATTGTTGTTCATTTTTCTATTGGCTCTTTTTTTTTTCAGTCGTCTCACCAGTCTCTTTCTTCAATGGTGGAAGATATATATATATATATATATATATATATATATATATAGGTGGAGATTCAAACTAGCCGTTGGAAGAGAGCCGTTTGAATCTTACCTACTCTCATTGACTTCGTCTTCGAGCTGCTAAGTGTCTCTGCTGTGTCTTCAGCGTCTTCGACTCTGCTGCGTCTCGACTCTGAGCTGTGTCTTAGACCTGAGCTGTATCATTAACCTGAGCTGTGTCTTCAACCTGAGCTGTGTTTTAGACCTGAGCTGTATCATCGACACTAAGCTGGGTCTTTTACACTGAGCTGGGTCTTTGACATTGAGCTGGGTCTTGATACTGCTTGGTTTGCTCTGTTGAGTCTGCTCTGCTATGTCTTCTGCTATCTTTAGCGACTCTACCTGTAAATTTAGAAACTCTATAAGCTCAAACAGGTGAGCTGGAAAAGCACTTGGGCTTGTGCAATCATCTACTCGGTTGGGGTCAGCTGGGTTTTGGTATCAAATCAAAACTCTATTAATTTTCCCAACACGGAAGGACTCAGATGATTGATTGTAACAACGAGCAACGGGAGCAAATCGTCAAGGTAAATTTGATGTATTTATTATGCTATCCTCTCAAATAAGTTTAAATATCTGCTTGGTCTATTTATTCTCATGTATTAATCTTTGTCATTAATTAAATCCAATGGAACCTCTTTAGATCATGTGATCCCATTTTTAATGAAGAACATCATGTATTTTTTAATGTAATCGAATAAAATGAGTCTATGGAATTGGTTAGAATTGCGAAATGCTTGTGTTTCGGTGTGTTCATATATTCAATTTTTTCATTGAATTCAGTTGGTAATTTTAGTTATATATATCGGGAAAATTGCTAGATTTTAACACAAAAATATTTTGTAGAGTTACTTACACGTAGCCTTCTTTTTTTCAAAATGATGGTAATACAAAACTCATGCGTGATAAGTTATGGCCTTTATTGGATGATTGGAAAGAAATATTTGGTACGGATAGAAAGACTGGAGAAGGTGCTTGGTATGGATAGAGAGACTGGAGAGTGTGCCGAGGACGTTATGGAAGCGGTGAATAATTTGTTGCACGAGGAAAACTTAGCCGAAGGAGGCACAAATGGTGATTATCATGTCAACCTAGAAGAGATATTTGAAAACGATGCAGTGGAAAATAGTGTATGCGAAAGTGAGAAAGTGAAAGCTGTTTATATACGAGCTACTTGGTCAAATTAGTTGTAATACAGATGCAAAACTATAAAATATTGCTAGTCGGATCAGATATGAGTTTGATTTAGGCAAAACAAAGAAGGATGTGTTCGATCTATTGGGTAATATACTCGAGTTGTCTCTGAACGGCAAATTTGATGTTTGTGAGATTCTTGTTGACAAAGTCGAACGTCTTGATCTTCATGGGGCTGATTCTAATAGACCACAATATGTCATGTGCCTTCTCTTTTCTTGTTCTCGGTGGTGTAGTTATTTTGTTGCATTTTATTGCAAGTATTTTTGAATCATTGATCATTAATTTATGTTTTAAATATGTTTATGTAATATGAAATTAGACAAATTGGTTCTTGCTTGTATTCTAGATACTACTTTTTTAGGTTAATTATTCATCTTCAATTACAGTTGTTATTAAGATGATGAAAATCGTCAGGGTTTACATTTTATTTTCGTTTATTCCTTTTTCTCTTTTTGATAAATAGATGCAAAGTTCATGTACATAAAATTTCGATGATAAAACCTTTTAGATATAAATATATATATTTTTTTCTGGAAATACCTCATTTTGGCAAAGAGTATAAATAGAGTATGTAATTGATTCATGTTCCTAGTTTATCTGATTAGTTTATTTCATGTTTCTTTTATATGATTATTTTTTTACTAATAAATTTGAACAAGATATTATAATCAAAGTTATGATAGTTTCATAAATATCCGACTTTTACCAAATAATTTATTTAATGGTATTTTTTTTTTGTATTTTTTAAGAATGGGAGAGAGAATTTCAGAGAAAAAAATGAATCAGAAATACAGAGAAGTTTTAGCTAAGTTTTTACTCTTTTATTGCAAAATAAACCCTAAATACAACCTTGTGTGATAGGGCATTCATATTATAATTCAAACTAATTCATAATAAAGAGGCACTATAGATGGTTGCACGTAGATATTAAATGGGCAAACATTGTGTTACCTTACCAACCTAAGTTGGACAAAAAATGGGTAACAAAGAAGCCAACAAAGATCCTTATACGTGGGATTTTATAACTAAATGAATAATTGACATAATACCTAAAAAGATAATGTGGCATCCACACAATTTGATTTTTTTTGTTGAACATACTACATGAATGGATTGTACCACCATTTACTTGGGTTTGACGATGCACAAGAGCTCGAGCCAGTCTCTTTCGAAGATGCATGTAATTTCTTAGGCCTTGGTGGGAAAACATTTGACAATGGAATTTTTTTCAACCATCCGGCCGTCATCGATGTAGTAAGACCCTTTGTTGTTGTTGAACTCAAGATCCATTAGCTGAGGCTCATCATTGAACAATCTTCGGCGCAATTTTGTCAAGTCATTTATCATCGGACATATCACTTCTTCATCATCTGAAACAACAATAGTGACGTTCTTTGGTTCCCCTATTGGAAGAGTTGAGTCACTTACAATGATCAGTGTATGGTCAACCTCAACTTTGATCACTGCGAAGCCAAATACAAGGACTAGCTTTTTAAACTTGAGCTTCCCATGATGGTAGTATGCTTGCACAAAGATATTTTTCTGCAATAGTTTGTGCAAGTCATACAGACTCGTTAACATGCCTACAAATATTAAAGATAATTAATTAAGCATAGATGATTGAAGTGAATGACCTTGAATATCCTCTTCAAGATACGATCATCTGCAATGATGCAGTTCAAGGCCATGATTTCAATGAGTTTGTGGAACGTCAACAATCTGCTTGAACGTGTGATAACGAGTCTCCAACAGTGCAATCCACTCGTAAACATCGTCCGAACACAAGCAGTATTCTAACTTTGTATTAAAGACACCTTGTGCAGTAAGCAATGCATCGAATGATTTGTCTTTTCCTTTCCAGTTGCCCTCATTTTTCTACGGAACGATTGTAGTTAGGAAGCTTGCATCCATCTCTGCTGTCCATTTGGACTCGTAAAAAAAGTATTTCTGCTCTGAAATTTTACTGAATAATATTATGCGAGAGGCAATGTATAACGATTGTTTATGAATAATTTAAGCTCTTTCGGTCTCAACATTAATAGAAGAAGTTGTGCCTTTTCCCAGGGGGCGCCATTATTTTTGTTGCTCTCAATAAATGAATAAGAGAGATTATGTCTATGTATTTATTGCAGACTATTTGGAACTTCAAGTGATGGTATTGAACATTTTGAGGGAATTTACCAACAAAAGAAATGATTTGGCCAACCAAGACTCGCTTTGAGATTGCTTTTTTTTACATTGAGAAGCTTTCAGCTGCAAAAGCAAAATTTGAAGAGTATGTTCACTTCTGAAAAATGGAGTAAGAGCAAGTTTGCAAAGGAGAAGCAAGATAAATAAGTGTCAAACATTATCTTCATGACTTTCTTTAGGAATAGTGTAAGATATGCATTGAAAGTGGGTGCTCCACTGGTGCATGTCATTCGATTGGTGGATGGTGAGAAAAAACTTGTTATGAGATATATTTATGAGGCTATGAATAAAGCAAAGGAGCAAATAGCAGCTGCATTTTCCAATGTTGAGGATAAATACAAAGATAATTTTGCCATTATAGATGAGAGATGGGGATGTTCAGACTGTCAAAACTTGCTCTTTTCATATCAATCTCAGTAATGCTTGAATCAAACAAGCTAACTTAGTTGTATGTTCATAAAATTGTGCATGTGCACGATATGCCTAAGTCGATTGTTAGATCAAGATTCTAAGTTTACCTCCTGTTTTGGAGAAGCCTGCAAAGTTAAGTGAACATAAAAAAAAATTGAATGTTAGCATCATCTTTCATCCTCAGACGGATGATCGATTCAGGAGAATAATTCAAATTTGAAAGATATGCTCAGAACTGTTGTGTTGAATTGAAGTGACCAGTGAGAGCAAGTTTTTCTTCTCATTAATTTCGCGTACAACAACAATTATTAAATGTCGATCGTCATAACGCCCTTATGAATCTGTTTAAGGAAGAAGCGTCGATCCCTGCTTATATTTAGTTAAAGTAAGTGAAAGTAAAGTATTAGGTCCCAATGCTATTGAATAATTGATCAAGATAATTTGCCAAATCAAGCAACGGGTTAAAGAAGAGTAAGATGGCCAAAAGTTTTATGCTAATATTCAGATATCAAAAATAGAGTTCGAAGTCAAAAATAAAGTTCTTTCCGAAAGTTTATCTTCGAGAAAAAGCCATAGTTTTGGCGAGAAAAGAAAGTATAAGTTTCGTTAAATAGGACCGTGTGAAATCCTGGAAAGGATAGGTCGAGTTACGTTCAAGTTGGCTTTACCGCTAAGCTTTAGAAATTCGAGCAGCATGTTTAATGTATTCTAGTTGCGCCAATGCGTGTTCGATCCCAAGCACGTTATTTAAGAAGAAGAAGCGACCTTAGACCCAGATCTCAGTTTTGAGATAAACATAGAACCAATTTTGGATCGAAGGATCCATCAGCTAAAAAGTTAAATCGATTGTGCTAGTAAAGATTAAGTGGAGCCGATGGCTCAGAAGAAGGAATGTTGAAATTGAAAGATAAAGATGAAAGAAAGGTATTCCGAGCTTTGTCATTGTGATAAGCAAATTTCGGGACGAAATTTGTTTTTAGGGGGAGAGAATGTAATATCCCGTTTTCGTGAATAATTAAACCTAGTATTTCTTTAATTAAATTAAGAGAATGAAGATGAAGAAAAATTCCCTTTTTAATAATTTTATTCGGCAACCTTAAATTTTTGCCGATAAAGTGGAATTTAATTATGTTTGTTTCGTCTCGGGTTAACCGAAACGAATTAGAATTTATGTTTATTGAATTGTGCATTTAGGCATGATTTTTAATTGAGAAAATTATTAATTTAATTTTCTTAATTTATTTTATTAGCAATTAATTATTAAAAATAATAATCTTATTTATTCCATAAATGATTCGTTTTTCAGTATTTTCTTCCGAAAACTTTCATTAGGGTTAGAGATGCCCTAATTGATTTTTCTTGATCAAGAAATTAGAAAATGAAATTATAATTAGCAAGATTAGTAATAAATTGATTAAATTAAGCATTTAACCAATTAAATAATCCTAATTATTACCTAAGTCATGACCTAAGATTGTTGACTAATTGTGGCTATTTAAGTGTGTGTGTGCACGCCATTAACTTCACCAATTTCACTCAAAATTCAGCAGCAACACAACAGCACACTCACACACACCTTCTTCCATTTTTCTTCAATTTTTGAGCTCAAGTTCAAGTGTTAATCCATTCCAAATTATTAATCAAGGTAAGACAAATGTTTAGTTCAAGTTGTAGCTTAAAATTCAAGCTCAAATCATCCTTTTAATTATTTTAGAATTTTCGAAATTTTGGCCAAAACATGATAGATGATCTTGATTTTAAATTATGATGTTTAAGTCATGCTTAGGATGCATGATAGATCATTAATTCATGTTTAATTCAAACCCTAACCTTAATTTATGCTATTTTCGAAAATGAAGGAAGAATTAGGGTTTTTGAAATTTGATGATGGATGATCAAATAGATTGATTATTTGAGCTTAGATAATTATTCTAAGCATGTTTGATGTTGGAAGTAATCAAAGAATCAAAACCCTTCACTAATTTTGGAATTAACCGATAATTATGAATTTAATTAGGGATTGTTGATCTTGATGTTTTATGATTGATTTGAAGTTTAAATTGAGCTTATATGATGTTATTGAGTATGATTATGTATAGAATTAATGGATTGAATCATTAATTCTCCAATTTTATAATTAATTTCGAAATTAGGGTTCATCAAAATTGGGATTTTGATTTTGATCTTGAATGATGAAATTGATAATAGAATTGAGCCAATGATATTTATTTAAGCATGTGAGAATATTATTAGAATTTTTGGAATTCAAATTCTATTATTTTAGAAATTTTCAGCTTTTAATTAATTAAGAAATAATTAATTTAAGGCTTAAATGGATTAATTGAAGGTATAATTAATCTCTATGATTTTAATCAAGCATGTTATGAATTGATTTGAAGAGAAAGTAATCATCCATATATTATATATGAAAAAGCCGAAATATATATATATGTGGAATTATGATTTTTATTCAAGTTATCCAAGAAATTAAATTATAATTATAGTTTATAATTTAATTAAGAATGTTTGGAAGTAATTAGAATGAGATTGGATATTTAATCCAAGAGTTGAAAAAGGGCAGCCCCTTTAATCTTAATTTATAAAGATTATTTGATTTTTAATCAAATAAATAATCATAGATATGGATTCTATGTTAAAAACTAAGTGTTGTGGAATTTTTCGGAAATTTAATACGAAGTTTTGATAATTTCTATTTTCCGATGAATTTTTCCAAGTTGAAGGTTGATATGTTTGTATGATATGAAGTGATGATTTGAATATGTAATTATGTTTATTCTGGTTTAGTAATAATAAGGAATTAATTTGAGAATTTTCAGAGCTCGTTTGTCGAGTCAAATCCGTTTCGTATTTGAAGATATGAATAGTAATTAATGTATGATTATGTTAAGTGTGATTTTGGTTAATGATGAGTTAAGATAGAGTAAGATTGTTTAAGAAGTTAAGTTAGAAATTCTCAAGTTTCGTCGAGTTTCGACGTCGAATTTCGAAGTAAATTAGAAGTTAAGAATATCGAATTCGTTTATTCGATAGTAGTTAATTCTCGTTCTGAATTCGTGAATTCTAGTTCGAATGAAGGATCGAGTGGAAGTGTGAATCCGAGAATTCAGAATCGATAAAGGTTAAGTCCAAAGCTTCAGTTATCAGGTGGGTTTTCTAAACAAAGAAATGATGAATGCTATATATATGATTATATATATGTGATGTTTTAAATTGATTAACTTGCCAAATGTTTTAAGTTTTTGTATGATACCATCTACTGAAGAAGGACGAATTCGGTCCCGCGCAAGGTGGGATTTGTGTACACATTAGTAATCGAGAGTCTTTCTTTGATGGGCCGGTTACATTGGTAATCGTGAGCCTTTCTCTGATAGACTGATTACAAGTGATTGAGAAAGAGGCCTCTTTCTCATCACTACTATTTATAGTAGATATGGTTCATACTTAATGAGTATTTTGACTGCAGTCACTTATTTCAAAAGAAAATGCTTGAGCAAGCACAAGTTTGTTTTCAAAAAGTTACTTGTGCAATGCTTTATGGCAAGTTTAATCTATAGCTCTAACAAGCAAGTTTTCAAATATTTTGGCATGTGTCCACTGAGTACGAAGTACTCAGCCCTGCATGTTATTTCTAAAATGTGCAGGTTAGCTCGGATGAAGATGGGAGTGTGCTTGGACGGACTTTTGTTGGTTGAGTCTTTTGAAAGTTGTTTAAACTAGAGTTGAGTCATATGTCTTCATACATATGATTCTCTATGTTTTTCCGCTGCAATACTTTGAAATATATGTTGAAGTATGAAGCATGATCTCGACTTTGAAATCGTTAATGTTATTTGTTAAGGTTTCAGCTGCAAACTTGTTTTAGCTTGAAATAAGTTGTCAATCCTTTGTTGAGATCTTTTAAATCATACGACCCTCTTTTATCGTGCTTTCTTGATCTAATGGACTTCTTGTCGATATTGATCTCTTGGCATCGTTGGTCGTACGATACTAATTGTTGGTTTGAATTGTCGAGCATGTTATTGATTTCTTGTTAAGCATGTTCGTTGAGATGTTGTTCAAGAATAAGTTTAACTCCCGGTATCGTTATTTGTTAAGAATAGTTTGTCAAATGTTCGGTTTTGTTGGATAACTGGGTCGTTATCGATTCCTTGGTTAATCATAAATTATGTACGTCGTGGGACCCACCGGCTCGGTCATCTTTATTCTGAGTCGGGCTGCGACAGAGTGGTATCAGAGCAGGTCTGTCTGCTCTGAGTTATTTCTTGAAAGTCTAGTCTAGTTTAATTCCTAGACTAGTCGAGAGCAAGGTCTGTTGCTCTAAGTTCATATTTCTTCAAGTCTAGTCTAGTTTGAATTCTAGACTAGTTAAGTTTCAACAACAACAAAAGTTCAGCACCTCATCTCATCCGGCAAACCAGGTACGCATTTAAAAGTTTCCTATGTTTAAAAATTTAAAATTTGAAGTTCCATGTAACTGACGGACTGTTATGTGGACCTGATCAACCCACATAACTAGAAACTCATGAGTAATATGGATCTTCTGCTTTCATAATGAAGTTAATTAATGAGATGAAGTTAGAAAGTAAAGAAGGAGAATTTATGAAAGTTAAAAGTTTGAAATATGTTTGGTATATATATTGTTTTTTTTTTCCAAGCCTTGGGGAAATATTCATCGAGAATTAGGGTTTATTTGATTTTTGTAAAAACCCTCGAAAAGGCAAATTTTCCGTAAAAATGAAGAAGTACGGCCAAAGAGGTCGTTTCGATAATTTTCCGAGTTGTCGCTATGTTCGTCGTTTTAATTTTGTTTTAATCATTTCATAAAGAAAGGAAGAAAGCAAAGTAAAATGAAGTTTAATTAACGTCGAGAAAGCGTTAGAATAATTAAGATGAAGCGTAATCGAAGAAGAAGAACATTGAAAAGCAAGTGAAGTAGAAAGAAATCTCGTCAAATGCATGAAAATAAGAAGAAGCACGTTCAGCTCGACTTTCCAGCGCCGACTGGAAAGCAGCGCTCGCTGGTTCGTTGGGACGAAAATGCCGAAGACCACCCCAGCGGTCGCTGGAATTTCCAGCGGTCGCCGGAAACCAGCGGTCGCTGGAAAACTGGGCGGCGGCAGTTTGCCACCTTTTACTCCAGAGGCCATAACTTCCTGCTCGTTTAACGGAAATTGGATCCGTAAATTGGGTTGAAAACTAGACATCCGTGGCTTTCTAATGGTACCCTGCACGCCCCCTGGTTCTAAATATACTGTTCTGAAATTTAGTTTCAATCTGCTTCAGTTGTGCAGATTTTTCTATAAGTTATTTCTTTCAAGTTTAATCAATTTATGTTGATTTCTTGGAACTTTCTAAATCAAATTTTGCTCGTCGCTATGAGCTTGAGATCCTTTATGTGACGAGCTTTGGTAAGCGAGATGATGAATTAATTGCAAACGAGGCGATTGTTTAACTTTGGAAAGTATCACGAACATGGTACCCTTGTATAAAAGCGAAATTAGCTTCTCGAGGTGGTGAGGCCATGAGAGAATTTTAGCATATGCGTAAGAGTTATTCAAAGACGTTAGTGAAGTTTTTAAGACGTTTCCATCGTGTTTAGATGAATATTATTAAGTAATATTTCAGGAGTTCTCGAAATAGTAAGATTGGTTCCTTTTTCTTCCCGACAAATGGATGGAGCAGGAATGCAGGATCCAATGCCTCAAGACGACCCAATTCCTTTTCTCATTTCTCAGGAGAACCCTGAAACTGTTGTTTTTCCTCATCCTAATGATTATGGTTTCCTCAGCCGTTGTTGAATGACTATGTTTCATCTCCATCCTTATCAAATGTTTTGCTTCTGTTTCCGAGCCTTCTGCTTCGGTGAACAACTTGGTTTCAGCTCCCTCTATTGACGTAGTTCCATTAAATCCTTCTTTGGATACTCCCCAAGCTTTGAATTCTTCAGAGCCTGATTATTTCTTTGGAACTCACCTTGTTTCTTTCGTTTCTACGAGAGGAGTACGTTTGGACCGCATCGTCATGTCAGTGATAAGGAGATCGTTGACCCCGAGGTCGGAGCAACCGAAGGATATTTTCATCTTCGTCGTATGCCGTTCAGTCATCTAGGGTTTCGACCTAGTTTTAGACCTTTTTCAGGTGTGGTCGACTTGAGTGTTGTCCGTTTGACGTTAGATAGAGTGGAGAGAGAGCTGAGGATAAGTATCCGAGTAACGAAAAAGAAGAAGAAGATCCATCAGAGGATGAGCAGTGAGAGAGAGAGAACTCGAGAGTGGAGTTAATTTAATAGATTATTAATCGAACAAATTTATGCTTTGTCGTTTTAAAGTTTCATGATTGTTTAGTAGATTTCGTAAAAAGATGCATAATATGTTAAGTTTTTAAAGATCCGGTAGCGATGAAGAATTCCGCTATGAGAAAGTATATTTTGCGTGATGTCCTAATATCACGGTTAACATAGGGAGTTTTTGTTGTAGATAAAAATCCCTCATTTTTGTAAAAGTCCTCAAAGAGGTAAATTTTTCATTATAAGAAGAAGTATATGGCCAAAGCGGTCAATTTAGAAAATTTCCGAGTTTTGTCGTTGTGTCGGAAATTATTTCGTTAAAAGTGAAATAAAGAAATGAAAATTTCGAAATAAAAGGAAGTTTAGTTTTAAAAAAAAGCGTTAAATTAAGAGTTTAAAGGTGAAAAATTCGTCGAACGCATGAAAGATCGAAGGAGAAAATTTCCAGCCATAAAAGTCAGAGATGGCTGCACTTCGGAGATCTCTCAAAAATAATACAGGAATTGAAGTGAGAGACCGTTGCAAAGTCAGAGATGGCTGAAAGTAATACAGGGAGAGAAGTTAGCCATCTCCTAGACTCAGCGCTCGCTTAAGAAAACGCAACGTCGGAACTCAGAGCTGGCTGAGCAGTCAGCAGTCGCTGACCAGAAAGTTTCAGCGCCGGCTGAGCTTTGGCGACCGCTGAACTTGAGCAGGTCAGCTCAGTTTTTCTTCGTCCATTCGTTCGTCGTCCGTTTCGTTCTTCGTTTGTTTCGTTCGTCGTTCGTTATTCTTTTCTTCCGCTAACCGCATTCTTGTAGTATCTTAGAAGAGTTTGAGATGAGGTAATATCTCAAAAGAATTAATTGATGAAGTTATTATCTCAGAAGGATATGATAAAGTTAATATTGCAGGATAGTGTTATTCCTATATATCTGTTTTGTTAGGAATGCCTGAGCTAATGTTTATTTAACCTCAGTTATCCGATTTAATTAAGGTTTGGGATTCTTTCATTCCTCAATCTACTTCTCAGATTATTAAACCTGTCATTTCTTTATCCAGTTAAACGCGCCAGTTTTGGCCTTAGAAATTTTATTTTAAGAATTTGATTTAATTTTAGCTCTTCGTTCATAAGTGATTTTTTTTTCCGAGCATCCTTCATATTCTCAACCCTCCGAATTTTAAATTTTCTTCCATCTCCATTTCTCCGTTCTAACGAAGGAGTTTCAAGCTAAGTCATTTTGACCATATTAGGAGAATAATAATATGACGACCTCGACATCAATTCAGCTACTAAGAGGATGGATTATTTAGCCAAACTTCGACGTGTTCCTTCCTAGAAGTCGAGATCGAGACTGGTTTCTCGTTGATGCCAGTTACGGACACTAAAGCTGAAGACAAGCTTACCTTGGGCTGAGATGTGATAGTCAAAGAAAAAGTAGTAGAAGAAGATGATGCAGAGGACGATAGTGTAGATTCGAGAATGCATTTAATAAAAGAAAAGCTTTCCAAGGACGACCAGTAGAGAGTCGACCTTTTATTTATTGCCGATATCGAGAACGAGAAAGAAAGAAGTAGTATAAATGTGTGAGTATGGGTGATATAAAAATTTTGATGCCTAATTTGACCCTAGATTTTTCAGTAACAGATTAGTAGTCTGTGTCGTCGCTATTATGTTGTGTGATGCTAGAACATCACAATTGAGATAAGGATAACTTTTCTGTTGATAGAAAAGATCTCAAAGAGGAAAAAAATTTCCAGTGCATGAAAGAATGACTAAAGTGGTCATTTAGTTCAGTTGATGAGTTCCTGATGTTATATGCATAAGAAAGATAAGAAGTTATTATGCTTTGATAAGCATCAAGTAAGTTGAAGGATAGCTGTCAATATAAAGCTAGAGCTTGAAGAATAATGATTTTATGAATATAAGCTAAAGTATGAAAGAAGTAAGTCGTTTGTCAAGAGTTATAAGTTAAGTAAAGTATTTTGCGAATTGTTTGAATGAGGAAGAGTTTATGAAGCTAAGTTGTTGTGCTATTGCTTAATTATTGAGTTAAGTTATGAAAATGATTATGTTGTGATGAGATTTGATTTGCTTGAATGTTAAGTTCTATGATTGGAACTATTACTATGTGAAGTAAATGCTTTTATGATGAAGCTTGAAATGTGAAAGTGCCTAAAACTTTCAAGTAAAATTATTGATGTTTTAAATAAAGCAAATCTCGTTTAAACCCTTGTGCGTGTTAATTAGAATACTTTCTAGAAAAAGAATCAGAATAGAAAAAGAAGAGCAGCAAGAACCTATCCATCTCCTCTATCTAAGAGGAGAATCGAAGAACTTTATCTTCGTCAAAATTTTCCAAACTTTTGACGATAGAGGAAATCTATCAGAAAAAAAAATAGATTGTACGTTAGATCGAATCTTTATGTTATTCGATGTGATGACCACGAGCGTCTCACATGCATGTCGTATCCGTTGGAAGAATCAGCAACCTACTGGTGGGAAGCTTGCCAGAAGATTTATTCCGAGCAGCTCGAAAATATCTCTCTTGGATGTTTAAGTAGCCTTTTTGAAAGATATTTCAAAAAGCTTTTGTAAGCAGAAGTAAAGCTAGTTCATAAATTTTAAAGCAAGGAAATAAAACAATGGCAGAGTTTGTTAAAAAAAAAAAATTTGATCTAGCTCGTCCCGTCCTTGTCAAGTTGATTCGGGCAGGCAAGAAGATGTCTGAGCTTTTTCCTCGGACTCATTCAAGATATAAAGAGTAGTTCTAGTAAGTCAAAGTGTTTTGACTTACGCTAAAGCGTTAAGCCGAGCTCTGAATTTGGAGTTGGCCTTGCACCCAGAAAAGCTAGTCCAAAATCTTAGCACCTTCCCCATTTCAAGTTCAAGCTCCAAGCAACTGCCAATCCGAAATCTTCGTGCGAAGGTCAGAATCCGAAGAGAGAAAGAAGGTCAGAATCCTAAGAGGAAAAGAAAGTGGAATGCTGAAAGTCAATATAGCAAGAAGCAATGACAAAGACAAAGTCAGCAGCAATAGATTAACTCTAGAATAGATTAGATCGCTTCTCGTAGGGTAAGATTGATCGTCTCTAAGACCGCACAAGACCGCAAGAATTTTGTCCGTAACAATGCCCAAGTAAGCAGCAAGAAGAAGATGGAAGATGACCATAGCAGTAGTAGTCCTGCGTCTGAAGGCCATAGAAGAAGTTCCACAGCCGCAGCAGCACCAGAGCCAAGCGCCCGTCCTCAGCAGCAGCAATCAAAGTAGTAGCAACCATCGCAGCAAGAGTTACATTAATTGTAGTATCCCGTCTTTCTTAAGTAATTAAAATAATTAATCTTCTGAGAAAGACAAGAATTTTAGTAAAATAAAGATTTTCTTTCCGAAAATTTTATCCGGCAGATATATTCTACCGGAAAAATGAGTTTTAATTAATTTTTATCGTCTCGGTTAATCCGAAACGAAGAAGTTTTTACATTTATCAATAGATGATAAATGTTTAGTCATTAATTGACAAGAAGAAGAATTTAATTTAATTACGTGAAATTTTACGTAATTAATCGCTTAAAAATTTAGTTTCGGTCGATTTGAAAATGCTTCAAATCTCCGATTCTTTCTGTGAGATTTTTATCTAAGGTTCGTGAAACCTTAATATTAATTACTGTGTTGAGAAATTAGAGAGTTATTAGAAGATTAATTAGTTATTAATTATTTGAATTAATAACTAATTAAATGAATTAACCAAAACTTAGCTATTAAGTTTTAATTTTATAATAACCTACCCTATAACTCTAAACCTAGGTTATTAGATTATTAAAACATCTCTCTCTCATCTCTCATTCCACACGCACACACACATAGCAGCCATCTCTCTCAATCTCTCCATCTCTCTCTCGATATCACTCTCAAACTCTCACACACAACTCCATTGTTGGTCATCATCCAAGCTTCCAAGACCAAAGTCATCTTCTCAAAGTAGCTAAGTAAGATTTATTTCATCTATTCCAAGCTCCTAATTCATGTTCATGGTGGAAGATCATATATATATATGTGTCGAAATTTTGGAGAGAATTTGTAGAAATTGGTAGATGTGGTTCATGCCTTCATATGTTATTTATATGATGATTTTAAGATGTTAGATGATCAATTATTAGCTTAAGATGATGCATGAATAACTCTCATCATATATATATATTTCGACATTTTTGGGGAGAAATGGAGGAGTGTTTAGATGATATTGATCTTATGGTATGTTGCTTATATCATAATTATATGATGATTTGTGTGATTAAATTAGAAAAATCAAAACCCTAACCCTAAGTTGCATGAAAACCGAAATTTAGAAGAAAATGTTAAATTTTAATTCATGCATTGAATGATGATTTGTTCTTCATGAATTATGCTTAGAATATGATTATAAGATCAAATATGTAATTAGATTTAAGCATGGAAAACCCTAGCTATCATTTGGCAATTTTCGAAAATGAGAAGAAAATGGGAAATAATGAATACATGAATTATATGATTGATTTAATGATATAAATGAGTTTAGTTAAGTATTTTAAGAATGTTTCATGTTGGAAGTAATTAAAAATTTCCAACCAAATTCATTTTGAGAAAATAACCGATTAAATAAGAATATAAATTAGGGTTTAATAATGTAATGTTATATGATGAGTTTGATGATTCAATTAAAGATATATGAAATTAAATGAAGAAATGAGCTTAAGATGATAATTAAGTATGTTAGAAATTAAAAAGAAGAGAAAATAATTAAAGAAATATTAATTTTAATATAACCGAAAATTTAAAATAAATAAATAAAATATTAATAAAATTTTAATTAAGAAATTAATTGCATTTATGAACTTCTTAATAAAAATTAAGTGTTATATAATTTTATGGAAATTTAATTCAAAGAAATAAAGATTTTTCTATTTTATGATTGATTTTCCCGATTTGGGGAATTTATATGTTTAATTGAGTTAATGTTGTATGAGAATTGATTAATATTGATGCTTAATGAGGAATTTAGATAGATTAAGATAGATTAAGAACGTTTGAAAAGTTAAGATAGGAATTCTCGAATTTCATCAAGTTGCGACGTAGAAATTCGAATAGAATTTCGTTAAGGATTTCGAAGTCGTCAGTCGATAAAAGCTCTCGTTTTTAAAATCGTTGTTCCGTTTCGATTAAAGGAGCAAGCGGAAGCGGGAGCAAGTAAAAGGGCTACAAGCGCTAAAGCTTAAAGTTTAAAGCTTAAGTTTATCAGGTGGGCTTTCTAAACTAAAATATGTGAAAAGTATGATATCGTATATTTTACAAAATTTTGATACTTGCCAAATGATTTTAAAATGTTTAAGTATGTTACCATCTACTTCAGAAAGACGAATTCGGTTTCACGCAAGGTGAAATCTGTGTACACATTAGTAATCGTGCGCATTTCTTTGATAGGCCGATTATTCATAATCGTGAGCCTTTCCTTGATATGCCGATTACAAGTGATTGAGAAAGAGGCCTCTTTCTCATCACCATGATTTATTTGTAGATATGGTTCATACTGTTATAAATGTCTGCAGACAAATGAGTTTTGAAAAGAAAGTATTTTTAGCATTTTACGAGTTGTTTTCAGAAAATCCTCGTATTATGTTTTCCGGCAAGTTTTCATATATAGCTGTATTCAGCAAAGTTTTCAAATGTTTTCGGCATGTGTTCACTGAGTACGTAGTACTCGGCCACATGTTATTTCTAAAACGTGCGGGTTAGCGGGGATACGGAATGACGATTTGGATGGATGTTGGTTGTTGTTAATATTTTGAAAAATAAAGAGCCTAGATTATATGTCGTCATACATATAGTCTTTCGTATTCCGCTGCCATGTTAAGATGATTTTTTTTTTAATTATGATGAAGTTGTTTAAACCCTAGAGTCGAACTCTTTTGTCACAGTTTGCGTGAAACTTAGTCTTGATATGTATTTAATAAAACCTCTATTCCATGAAGCTTTGTCGAACTCGAAACATTTTTATTTATCTTGTTTTCTTGATCCTCAAGTCATTATATCATCTTCTTGATCAATTGTCGATTATTTGGTTGATCAGGTCTTTTAATTCCGAGTAATTCAAGTTGTGTTTATTGATATGTATGTCATATTGATTTCAGTTGATTGTCTCGAGTCATATATGTCACATTTTCTAAAGGCGAAATCCAATTGTTGAGTCAATTTGAGTAAATCCAATGACCGGGTCCAAATTGGTAATCCATTGGCCGAGTTACCGAGTAAATCCATTGATCGGGTCCAATTTAGGTAAATCCACTGGCCGAGTCCACTGGGTAAATCCGGTTATTTGGGTCCAATGGGTAAATCCACTGGCCGAGTCAATGAGTAAATCCATTGTGAGATCACCGGTAATTCCAATGATCGGGCCCAAATCGGGTAATAGATTCGGGCTGCGTCATGTTAAGTATGGTTATTCTTTTGAACGATAGCCGGGTCGCTATCTCAATTTCCTTTGTTAATCATAAATTGTGTAAGTCGTGGGACCTACCGGCCTTGACATCTAATATCGAGGTTCGGGCTGCGACAGAGTGGTATCAGAGCAGGTCTGACTGCTCTGAATAATTTTTTTTTAAAATCTAGTCTATTTTGAAATCCTAGACTAGTTAGAGCAATGTCTTCGGCTCCAAGTTGTTTTCTGAAAATCTAGTCTGGTTTGAATTCCTAGACTAGTTAGTTTTTAACAACAACTGAAGTCCAGCATCTCTCATCTCATCCAGCTATCCAGGTACGAATTTCACATGTTTCTAGTTATAAAGTTTGGAAGTTGAAGTATATATATATAATTGTTGTGTTTTAGCCTCTAATGTGATTGGTTGTTGGTGATCGATCATAAGCGAGATAATGGATCAGTTGTGCAAGCAAGTTGAGTATTTATCTGTGGAATGTAACATGAGCCCAGAACACCCTTTTGGAAGCGACATTGAGTATGTTGAGACAGTGGATTCTCAAGACTATTCGTAATTTCAGTTTAGTTGATTATTTAAATTTTCTTTTATAGGATGTCCAACTCTAGAAGCGTAGCAGCGATGATTGAATTTCACCACATACACATGAGCTACACAGAAACCCTAGCAGAGTTTTTAGCTCGGTACCATAGGGTTTGGATGGACATCCATGAATCAAATATCTCGGGAGTTATTGGTATAGTTAGGCTAGTTCCTCTCGCTCTCGAGGATTGGCGGGAGTGGGCGGCATCGATTGCCGCAAGGTACGTTACTCCCCAATTTTGGGATGGTGTCTTGTTTGGAGATTGCGGAAGCGTTCATAGCTGCAATTAGTACTCAATATATGTGTTTTTCGTACCCACCTCCTGGACCATATCAGCCATTGATTCCTGTTGGTGAGTTTGGTTTACAAAATCTCATGCCTCAAGATTACCCTATTCTGGATCAGAATCCTCCAGAAAATCCAGAACCTATTGCTTCTCCCATCCATGGAGATAATGGATTTGATGTTAACTCTTTTCTTGTTGAGCCATTGGCAAATGGCTATGTTTCGTCTCCCTCCCAAATCGAGACTCAAACCTTTGTTCCTGAGCCTTCTGTTTTGCCTAACGGCGTAGCCTCAGCTTCTTTTGTTGAGGAAGTTCCAAATGATCCTTCCGTTGAAACATTGCAAGCTTTGAATTCTTCAGAGCTTGATGCCATAGTTGAAGCCCAGCCTATTCTATTTGACCCTAATGTGGCTAGCACCTCTGGACCACGTCACTATGATAGTGACGAGGATAACGTTGATCCAGAAGTTGGACCAACCGAAGGATACTTCCACCTCCGTAGAATACCATTTACTCATTTGAGTTTTCAGCCTAGCTTTAGGCCGTCGCCGGGAGAGGATATTACTTATGCCCCTCGTGTGACTTTGGACGGAGTGGAGAGGGCAGAGGAGAGCACGGAAACGGAGGAAGAAGATCCAAGTGAGGAGGATCCGAGAGGCGACGAAGAGGAGGAAGAAGAAGAGGATCCGTCAGAGGATGAGCAGTGAAGGGAAGTGTCGGGAAGATAATGATGTAAATATATGTAATAGACTAGTAAGCGAACAACTTTTAACAATTATGTTGTAAATAAGTTCTTGTAGAAGCATAATATGATAGTATAGCGAATCGGAAGCGACGTAGAATTCCGCTCCGATAAAAACATTATGCGTGATGTTAGAAAATCACGGTTAATATAGGGAATTTTTTGGTGTAAATAATTCCCTACCTTTTGTAAAAGTCCTCAAAGAGGCAAATTTTCCTACTAAATGAAGAAGTAAGTTGAGCAAAGATCAGCTGGAAAATCAAAGCTAACTGGAAAACTGAGATGGCTGGAAAACTGAGCTGGCTGGAAAACTGAGCCAAGCCGGAAAACCGAGCCGGAAAACCGAGCCGGCCGAGTAAAATTCATTGGCTGAGTCAGCTGAGTAAATCCAGCTGACTGAGTTCAGCTGGGTAATTCCAGCTGAGTGAATCCAGCTGACTGAGGTTTAGATAATAGAAGTTAAAGTAAAGAAGTGAGGTTTAAGGAATGGAAAAAGACCGATTAAAAGCCCGGACGAAGAAAACAAGACAAAGCGTCGAACCGGCATCGGGCTGCGAAATCCAGCTGGCTGAGTCAGCTGAGTAAATCCAATGATCGGGTCCAATTGGTAATTATTGGCCGAGTCATTGAGTAAATCCAATGGGTCCAATTGGGTAATTCCACTTTGGCCGAGTCGAGTAAATCCGATTGGGTCCAAATTTGGGTAATTCCAGCTGGCTGAGTCAGCTGAGTAAATCCAGCTGACTGGGTCCAGCTGAGTACCGGCAACAGACGCGACCACAGCGCGCGGCGCGCCAGCCCCACGACAATTTCAGTATCAGGCGCGGGTTGGTGTGGCGCGGGACAATCCGCCGGAGGTTAAGTCGCGCGCACATGAAGGAAATCTTTTCTTGGCCGCGCGACGTCTGCGTGCGGGACGGCGATCTTAGCACGAGATAGTTCGATCCAGCGCCGGGGTTTATTCGTCCATTCCGTTGTCGTTTGTAGTCGTTCAGTCTTCGTTTATTTTGTTCTTAATTCGTTTCGTTGTAGTTCATTCCATTCTTCGTTAATTTCGTCCGTTAATCGTTTCGTTCATTATTCGACTATCATTAGTTTAGTGAGTCGTTCATTTTATCCGTTTCATTAATTATTCGTTATCGTTAGCTTAGTTCGTAATCATTAGTTAGGAA
Organism: Agastache rugosa; assembly: GCA_031470985.1. Classification (NCBI taxonomy): domain Eukaryota; kingdom Viridiplantae; phylum Streptophyta; class Magnoliopsida; order Lamiales; family Lamiaceae; genus Agastache; species Agastache rugosa. The sequence continues at coordinate 11,995,959 of CM062607.1, forward strand.
AAATGTTAAGATGAAGTAGATCATCTCAAAAGAGATTTATGAGGAAGTTTATACATCAAGATGATATTATTCATCTCTTGATTATAAAGAATGAAGAGCTAATTAAATTTAGCAAATAAATATGTATATATATATAATAATTACTACAGGAAAAACATTTTTTTTTTAGTAATTATTGATGATAAGCGTGAATCTTTTAATTCATTAAAGTTATGATAAAGTTTATATGCCAAGATGATGCTATTATTTCCTTGAAATATTAGGAATATATATTAGCTAAATTTTACTTAGCAAAGATAAGTATGAAAAATATGTGTTCTTAAAATATTTTTGTGATTATAGTAATGAATGAATTGTTATCTATGACAATAGTGAATTGTTTAAATTGTTCATGATGATAATAAGAAGTTAAATTATGGGATCACAATGTATGATGATGTTTGTGAATCTTTGATTCATTAAATATTATGAGCCTGTTAGATGTAATTGAAAGTTTTGATAAGCATGAATGGTGATGAGTATGAATTGTTGATTCATTAAAAGTACGATGAGTATATTATGCATTAAAGAGGTGATAAGAAAATTTTTCTAAATTCTAAAACCTAGAAAAATTTATTTCCCTTAAAATACTTTTAAAGAAAGAAGAATTTTTATTAAAGAATAAGACTTTGTTAGAAAGAAAGAATAATTCGAATGGAAATCCTGGTTAATTAGAAAATGCCGCCAAGAGGTAGACCAAGAGGCCGAGGTCGAGGAAGGGTTGAAAATGAAAACGAAAGAGAACCTACCCCACCTCCTCCTCAACCTGAAAGGAGAATAGAAGAATTATTTTTGCGGCAAAATCCTCCAACTCTCGATGGAAAAGGAAGTCCTTCAGAAGCTGAAGAGTGGATTCGTGCGCTGGAAAGAATTTTCCGTTTTCTTCGATGTACGGATCAAGAACGTCTAACATGCATGTCTTATCAGCTCAAGGGATCTGCGGATTACTGGTGGGAAGCTCGTCAAAGGGCATATACCCCTGAACAACTGGAGAACCTGACGTGGGAACAATTTAAGGATGCTTTGTTCGAAAAATTCGTTCCTCGAAGTTATCGAAAGCAGAAGGAGAATGAGTTTGCTAATCTCAAGCAAGGTAAGAAGTCGGTAGCCGACTATGATCGCGAATTTTGTGATTTGGCACGTTTTGCTCAAGATAAGGTGGACACGTACGAGAAAATGGCTGAACTTTTCCGAGGAGTCTTCGGCGAGGAAATAAGAATCGTTACGGCTACCAAAGTGCATTATCGTATGCCGAGACTTTAAACGAGCTTTGGATATGGAATTGGCAATGCGGCCGGATAAGTCTTCTCAGACTTCAGCAGCCACACAAGTTCAAACCCCAGTGACAGTGACAAATCCACAGCCGTTCAACCAAAGTCAGAAACGAAAATGGAATTTTGGAAGTCAACCTAGTAAGAAGCCCTGGCAAGGACAGCAAGGACAACAACGTCATCAACAGCAGCAATTTAATCAAGGACGATTCAAGCAGCCTTTCGTCAATCAAGGCAGTTCATCTCAAACTTATCAAGGAATGTCTCCATGTTCCAAGTGTGGCAAGATGCATCAAGGGATATGCAAGGCTGGAAGTAATAGCTGCTATACTTGTGGTCAAGTTGGTCATTATTCGTATCAGTGCCCAACTAAACTGCAAGGAGCAGGAGGAAGTAGACCAACTCAGAACCCGCCTCAGAGATTGAAGGCAATAGAAGTTGTTCCTCAGCAGCGGCAACAGCAACAAAATCGCCAAGGGCCGCGATTCCAGCAAAAGCGAAAGCAACCCCAGCAATTGAGAATGGAACCCCAGCAGCAATATCAAAGGGTTTTTGCTCTTGATCAGAAGCCGTTCGACAAAGATCAAGGAAATTTGACAGGTATGGGTCAATTAGATGGCATACCTGTTATAATTTTATTTGATACTGGTGCATCGCATTCATTTATATCAGATGCATGCGTAGATAATCTTGGTCTTAAAGTAGAACGTGCTAGTCAAGACTTGAGAGTAACAACACCGTTAGGTAAATCTACCTCAGTTACTCGCATCTGTCCTAATATAGAGATTGAATTAGGATCCCTCAAGATGTTAGCGAAAACCCTAAATTTAATTAAAATGTGGGATATAGATATTATCTTGGGAATGGATTGGTTGACCGAGAATTTTGCAAGCATTCAATGCAAGCAAAGGCAAATTTCATTTCATATGCAGTCGGGAACCAACTCTATTTTTCGGGATAGAAAGAAGTTGTAAGAAATCGCCGATTATTTCGGCAGTTCAAGCAAGGAGAGTGTTGAAAAAGAAAGATGTGAAAGCATATCTTATCTATCTCAACAAGAAGGAAGATAAGGAGAGCAGCATTGAAGATGTAGCTGTAGTAAAAGAATTTCAAGATGTATTTCCACAAGTTTTGCCAGGATTGCCACCAGATAGGCAAGTGGAGTTCACAATAGATCTTGAACCAGGATCAGCTCCTGTTTCCAAGTCACCATACAGAATGGCTCCAAAGGAGTTGCAAGAATTGAAAATTCAACTGCAAGAGTTACTTGACCTAGGTTTCATTAGACCTAGTGTTTCTCCGTGGGGAGCACCAATTCTGTTTGTCAAAAAGAAGGATGGTAGTTTGAGGATGTGCATCGACTACCGAGAATTAAACAAAATAACCTTGAAAAACAAATATCCTTTGCCGAGAATAGATGATCTATTTGATCAGCTCAGAGGAGCAAGGGTATTCTCGAAGATTGATCTGAAATCTGGTTATCACCAATTGAAGGTCAAGCAAGAAGATATTTCCAAGACAGCTTTCAGAACAAGATATGGCCACTACGAGTTTGTAGTAATGCCATTTGGTGTGACAAATGCTCCAGCAGTATTTATGGATCTCATGAATCGAGTATTCCATGAATTCTTGGACAAGTTTGTCGTAGTTTTCATTGATGATATTCTCGTGTATTCAAAGAATGAATTAGAACACGAGGAACATCTACGAACTGTTCTGAAAAGGTTGAGAACCGAAAGATTGTATGCCAAATTTAGTAAATGTGAATTTTGGCTAAGAGAAGTACATTTCCTTGGACATGTTGTATCTCCTGAAGGAATCAAAGTTGACCCTTCAAAAGTACAAGCAGTTCAGGAATGGAAAGTTCCAACCACACCACATGAAATTAGGAGTTTCTTAGGTCTAGCAGGCTACTATCGGAGATTTATCGAGGGATTCTCCAAAATAGCTAAGCCAATGACCCATCTCCTAAAGAAAGAATCAAAATTTAAGTGGTCAGAAGAATGTGAGGAAAGTTTCCAAGAACTTAAAAAGAGATTGACCACTGCCCCAGTGCTATCAGTTCCAGATTCGGATAAAGATTATGCTGTTTACACAGATGCATCAAAGAACGGACTAGGTTGTGTCCTGATGCAAGAAGGAAAAGTTATTGCATATGCTTCTAGACAGCTTAGACCTCATGAAATAAACTATCCAACTCATGATTTGGAACTAGCAGCAGTAGTACATGCTTTAAAACTCTGGAGACACCATCTTTATGGAACGAAATGTGAAATCTTCACAGATCACAAGAGTCTCAAATATTTCTTTGAGCAGAAAGAATTAAATATGAGACAAAGAAGATGGCTCGAGTTAGTTAAAGACTACGATTGTAAAATTTCCTATCATCCAGGAAAAGCAAATGTAGTTGTTGATGCGTTAAGCAGAAAAAGAAAATCGGAATTTGGATTTCTTCTAACTCAAGAGAAAGAACTCATTAAGAGTTTCGAAGAACTGAGGTTAGAAGTAATTCTACCTCCGCAATCTGTTGAGCAAATGGTTGCAGCTATGGAAATAATTCCAGATTTAAGATTGAGAATTTCCAATGCTCAAAGAAAAGACGAGAAATTGGAAAAGTTACGAATGAAAATTCGTCAAGAGAAAAATGAAAATTTTAAGGAGGCAGGAGATAATGTTCTCCTGTATCGAGGAAGAATTTGTGTGCCGAATGATGAAGAATTAAGGAATGAAATCATGAGCGAAGCTCATGAAACTCCTTATTCAGCTCACCCTGGAGGCACCAAAATGTATCAAGATTTGAAACAAACATTTTGGTGGGAATGAATGAAAAGAGACATAGCTTCTTTTGTGGAAAGATGTTTAACCTGTCAACAAGTAAAGGCATTACATCAGAGACCATATGGGAAGCTACAACCTTTAGAAATTCCAGAGTGGAAATGGGATAAAATTACCATGGATTTTGTAACTGGGTTACCTAGATCCAAACGAGGAAATACAGCGATATGGGTAATAGTGGATAGATTGACAAAATCTGCACACTTTATACCTATTCCCATAACTTATGGCGCAGATAAGTTAGCTAAGCTGTACGTGCGAGAAATTGTGCGATTGCACGGAGTACCTAAGTCGATCATTTCGGATCGAGACTCAAAATTTACTTCTCATTTTTGGAGAAGTATGCAAGAAGAATTAGGTACCAAATTGAACTTCAGTACGGCTTTTCATCCTCAAACGGATGGTCAATCAGAAAGAACCATTCAGATCTTGGAAGATATGTTGAGAACTGTTGTTTTAGATCGAGGAAGTCAATGGGAACAAATTTTACCTCTTGTTGAATTTGCTTACAACAACAGTTATCAAATGACGATTGGCATGGCGCCCTACGAAGCCCTTTATGGAAAGAAGTGTAGATCTCCGCTCCATTGGGATGATGTGGGCGAGAGAAAAATATTAGGGCCTGATTCAGTTGAAGAAATGATAAAGATTGTGCGTCAAATCAAACAAAGAATTAAAGAAGCGCAAGACCGTCAGAAGTCTTATGCTGACGTCAGAAGATCAGCATTAGAATTCAATGTGGGTGATAAAGTTTTCTTGAAAGTTTCACCTTCAAGAGGAATTCAACGATTTGGTGTTAAAGGAAAGCTTAAGCCTCGCTACATAGGACCATATGAAATTCTGGAAAGAATAGGTCAAGTAGCATATAAGCTAGCTTTACCGCCAAGTTTTGGAAATTCACATAACGTGTTTCATGTATCTCAGTTGCGGAGATATATGTTTGATCCTAAGCACGTCATTCGTCGAGAAGAAGTAGTCCTTGAACCAGATCTCAGTTATGAAGAGAAACCTGAAGCGATTTTGGATCGGAAAGTCCAACAGCTTAGAAATAAGTCGATCGCGTCAGTAAAGATCAAATGGAGGCATCATGGACTAGAAGAAGCAACATGGGAGTTAGAAAGCAAAATGAGAGAAAAATATCCCGAACTCTTCCGAGAGGTAAGCAAATTTCGGGACGAAATTTATTTTTAGGGGGAGAGAATGTAGTATCCCGTCTTTCTTAAGTAATTAAAATAATTAATCTTCTGAGAAAGACAAGAATTTTAGTAAAATAAAGATTTTGTTTCCGAAAATTTTATCCGGCAGATATATTCTACCGGAAAAATGAGTTTTAATTAATTTTTATCGTCTCGGTTAATCCGAAACGAAGAAGTTTTTACATTTATCAATAGATGATAAATGTTTAGTCATTAATTGACAAGAAGAAGAATTTAATTTAATTACGTGAAATTTTACGTAATTAATCGCTTAAAAATTTAGTTTCGGTCGATTTGAAAATGCTTCAAATCTCCGATTCTTTCTGTGAGATTTTTATCTAAGGTTCGTGAAACCTTAATATTAATTACTGTGTTGAGAAATTAGAGAGTTATTAGAAGATTAATTAGTTATTAATTATTTGAATTAATAACTAATTAAATGAATTAACCAAAACTTAGCTATTAAGTTTTAATTTTATAATAACCTACCCTATAACTCTAAACCTAGGTTATTAGATTATTAAAACATCTCTCTCTCATCTCTCATTCCACACGCACACACACATAGCAGCCATCTCTCTCAATCTCTCCATCTCTCTCTCGATCTCACTCTCAAACTCTCACACACAACTCCATTGTTGATCATCATCCAAGCTTCCAAGACCAAAGTCATCTTCTCAAAGTAGCTAAGTAAGATTTATTTCATCTATTCCAAGCTCCTAATTCATGTTCATGGTGGAAGATCATATATATATATGTGTCGAAATTTTGGAGAGAATTTGTAGAAATTGGTAGATGTGGTTCATGCCTTCATATGTTATTTATATGATGATTTTAAGATGTTAGATGATCAATTATTAGCTTAAGATGATGCATGAATAACTCTCATCATATATATATATTTCGACATTTTTGGGGAGAAATGGAGGAGTGTTTAGATGATATTGATCTTATGGTGTGTTGCTTATATCATAATTATATGATGATTTGTGTGATTAAATTAGAAAAATCAAAACCCTAACCCTAAGTTGCATGAAAACCGAAATTTAGAAGAAAATGTTAAATTTTAATTCATGCATTGAATGATGATTTGTTCTTCATGAATTATGCTTAGAATATGATTATAAGATCAAATATGTAATTAGATTTAAGCATGGAAAACCCTAGCTATCATTTGGCAATTTTCGAAAATGAGAAGAAAATGGGAAATAATGAATACATGAATTATATGATTGATTTAATGATATAAATGAGTTTAGTTAAGTATTTTAAGAATGTTTCATGTTGGAAGTAATTAAAAATTTCCAACCAAATTCATTTTGAGAAAATAACCGATTAAATAAGAATATAAATTAGGGTTTAATAATGTAATGTTATATGATGAGTTTGATGATTCAATTAAAGATATATGAAATTAAATGAAGAAATGAGCTTAAGATGATAATTAAGTATGTTAGAAATTAAAAAGAAGAGAAAATAATTAAAGAAATATTAATTTTAATATAACCGAAAATTTAAAATAAATAAATAAAATATTAATAAAATTTTAATTAAGAAATTAATTGCATTTATGAACTTCTTAATAAAAATTAAGTGTTATATAATTTTATGGAAATTTAATTCAAAGAAATAAAGATTTTTCTATTTTATGATTGATTTTCCCGATTTGGGGAATTTATATGTTTAATTGAGTTAATGTTGTATGAGAATTGATTAATATTGATGCTTAATGAGGAATTTAGATAGATTAAGATAGATTAAGAACGTTTGAAAAGTTAAGATAGGAATTCTCGAATTTCATCAAGTTGCGACGTAGAAATTCGAATAGAATTTCGTTAAGGATTTCGAAGTCGTCAGTCGATAAAAGCTCTCGTTTTTAAAATCGTTGTTCCGTTTCGATTAAAGGAGCAAGCGGAAGCGGGAGCAAGTAAAAGGGCTACAAGCGCTAAAGCTTAAAGTTTAAAGCTTAAGTTTATCAGGTGGGCTTTCTAAACTAAAATATGTGAAAAGTATGATATCGTATATTTTACAAAATTTTGATACTTGCCAAATGATTTTAAAATGTTTAAGTATGTTACCATCTACTTCAGAAAGACGAATTCGGTTTCACGCAAGGTGAAATCTGTACACATTAGTAATCGTGCGCATTTCTTTGATAGGCCGATTATTCATAATCGTGAGCCTTTCCTTGATATGCCGATTACAAGTGATTGAGAAAGAGGCCTCTTTCTCATCACCATGATTTATTTGTAGATATGGTTCATACTGTTATAAATGTCTGCAGACAAATGAGTTTTGAAAAGAAAGTATTTTTAGCATTTTACGAGTTGTTTTCAGAAAATCCTCGTATTATGTTTTCCGGCAAGTTTTCATATATAGCTGTATTCAGCAAAGTTTTCAAATGTTTTCGGCATGTGTTCACTGAGTACGTAGTACTCAATACATGTTATTTCTAAAACGTGCAGGTTAGCAGGGATGCAGATGACGAGGCTGGATGGATGTTGGTTGTTGTTAATATTTTGAAAAATAAAGAGCCTAGATTATATGTCGTCATACATATAGTCTTTCGTATTCCGCTGCCATGTTAAGATGATTTTTTTTTAATTATGATGAAGTTGTTTAAACCCTAGAGTCGAACTCTTTTGTCACAGTTTGCGTGAAACTTAGTCTTGATATGTATTTAATAAAACCTCTATTCCATGAAGCTTTGTCGAACTCGAAATATTTTTATTTATCTTGTTTTCTTGATCCTCAAGTCATTATATCATCTTCTTGATCAATTGTCGATTATTTGGTTGATCAGGTCTTTTAATTCCGAGTAATTCAAGTTGTGTTTATTGATATGTATGTCATATTGATTTCAGTTGATTGTCTCGAGTCATATATGTCACATTTTCTAAAGGCGAAATCCAGTTGAGTCAGTGATAAATCCAATTGGCCCAGGTCAATTTGGTAATTCCAATAGTAGGGTCCAATTGAGTAAATCCAATAGGTCCAATGGGTAAATCAATGGCCGGGTCCAGTGGGTAAATCCGATTAATTTGGGTCCAGTAAATCCACTGGCCGAGTCAGTTGAGTAAATCCACTAATCGAGATCAAGGTAATTCAATGATCGGGCCTACCGGGTAATAGATTCGGGCTGCGTCATGTTAAGTATGGTTATTCTTTTGAACGATAGCCGGGTCGCTATCTCAATTTCCTTTGTTAATCATAAATTGTGTAAGTCGTGGGACCTACCGGCCTTGACATCTAATATCGAGGTTCGGGCTGCGACATTAATAGCATCAAAAAATTTTTTGCTCTTGATCCAAAAGCAAGCGTTAGAGACCAACGTAATCTGGCGGATATATGCCAGTTCAAAGGCGTACCAAATATAAATTATATGGTACTGGTGCAACGCATTATTCAATATTGAGTGCATGCGTAGATACTCTTGGCCTTAAAATAAGGCGAGCTAGACAGAGCTTCTACCTCAGTGATGCATATTTGCCCTATTTGGGAACTTGAGATTAGATTCCCTTATGATGCCAGCTAAAACCCTAAATCTATTTCGATTATGGATGTAGACATCATTCTGAGAATATACTAGTTAACGGAAAACCTTGCCACCATTTGGTGCCAGCAAAGATAGATCTCTTTCCAGTAATCTGGAAAAGAGCCAACCCTATTCTTTGGAATGGAGAGAGAACTAAAAAAAAATACCGATTATTTCGGTAATTCAAGCAAGAAAGTTGTTAAGAAGAAAAGAAGAATAAGTATATTTTAGTTTATCTCCATAAAGATGATAACCAAGAGAAGAATATCGATGATGTTGCTGAAGTCCGAGAGTTCAAGGATGTTTTTCCTGAAGTTTGGACATGACTACTTCAGACAAGGCAAATGGAGTTTACCATCGACCTTAAATCTGGTTCAACTCCAAAATCAAAATTATATATATAATATTTCGAAGGAATTGTAAGAATTGAAGATTCAGTTAAAAGAATTGCTCGACCTTGGTTTTATTAACCTAGTATTTTCCGTGGGAAGCGCCAATCTTGTTCGTCAAGAAGAAAAACGAAAGTCTAAGAATGAGTATGAGCTACCGAGAATTTAGCAAGTTGAAAATAAAATATCCTTTGCTAAGGATAGATGATCTGACAAATCAGCTCTGAGGAGCTAGCATTTTTTTTTAAGATTAATTTGAGATTTAGCTATTATTAGCTGAAGATTTGTCAAGAAGATATTCCAAAAACCGCATTTCAAACGAAGTACGGTCACTACAAGTCTATAGGAATGCCATTTGGATTGATAAATGCCAGCAATACTTGTGGATCTCATAAATCGAGTTTTCCATGAATATTAGGATATAATTGTCATAGTCTCCTTCGACGATATTCTCGTGTATTCAAAGAAGTGAAACGGAATATGAAGAGTAACTCCGAATTATCTTAGAAAAGATAAGATCTGAGAAGATGTATGCCAAATTTATCAAATGTGAATTTTAGCTAAGAAAGTAAATTTCCTCGGACATGTTTCTTCTGAAGAAAGAATCAAAGTTCAAATGGTCTCTTGAATGCAAAGAAAGTTTTCAAGAGTTTAAGAGAAAAGCTATTCACTGCTCTAGTTTTAGCAGTACCAGAAACAAGAAAGGATTACACCGTGTTTACAGATGCAAAAAAAAAAAAATGGACTAGTTAGTGTCCTGATGCAAGAAGGAAAAATAATTTCTTATGTGTCATGACAACTCAGACCTTATAAGATAAATTATCCAACTTATGATTTTAATGAGCTATAATTGTATAAGCTCCGAAGATCTTAAAATATTATCTGTTTGAAGCCAAGTGTGAGATCTTTGCAAATCTCAAAAGCCTAAAATACTTTTTCAAGAAAAAGAGTTAAGTGAGGCAAAGAAAATGGCTCGAACTAATAGAAAACTACAGTTGTAAAATTTCCTATCATCTAGGAAAAATAACCGTAGTGCCTAACACCTTAAGCAGAAGGAGCAAACCCATGTGGAAAAATTTAAGCCACTAGATCTCCCAATTTGGAAGTGGGATGATATTACCGTGGACTTGTAACCAGGTTACCTAAGTCCAAAAGAGAGAGGATACAACTATTTGGAGGATTGTGATCAGACTGTCAAAACTTGCTCTTTTCATATCAATCTCAGTAATGCTTGAATCAAACAAGCTAACTTAGTTGTATGTTCATAAAATTGTGCATGTGCACGATATGCCTAAGTCGATTGTTAGATCAAGATTCTAAGTTTACCTCCTGTTTTGGAGAAGCCTGCAAAGTTAAGTGAGCATAAAAAAAAAATTGAATGTTAGCATCATCTTTCATCCTCAGACGGATGATCGATTCAGGAGAATAATTCAAATTTGAAAGATATGCTCAGAACTGTTGTGTTGAATTGAAGTAACCAGTGAGAGCAAGTTTTTCTTCTCATTAATTTCGCATACAACAACAATTATTAAATGTCGATCGTCATAACGCCCTTATGAATCTGTTTAAGGAAGAAGTGTCGATCCCTGCTTATATTTAGTTAAAGTAAGTGAAAGTAAAGTATTAGGTCCCAATGCTATTGAATAATTGATCAAGATAATTTGACAAATCAAGCAACGGGCTAAAGAAGAGTAAGATGGCCAAAAGTTTTATGCTAATATTCAGATATCAAAAATAGAGTTCGAAGTCAAAAATAAAGTTCTTTCTGAAAGTTTATCTTCGAGAAAAATCCATAGTTTTGGCGAGAAAATAAAGTATAAGTTTCGTTAAATAGGACCGTGTGAAATCCTGGAAAGGATAGGTCGAGTTACGTTCAAGTTGGCTTTACCGCTAAGCTTTAGAAATTCGCGCAGCATGTTTAATGTATTCTAGTTGCGCCAATGCGTGTTCGATCCCAAGCACGTTATTTAAGAAGAAGAAGCGACCTTAGACCCAGATCTCAGTTTTGAGATAAACATAGAACCAATTTTGGATCGAAGGATCCATCAGCTAAAAAGTTAAATCGATTGTGCTAGTAAAGATTAAGTGGAGTCGATGGCTCAGAAGAAGGAATGTTGAAATTGAAAGATAAAGATGAAAGAAAGGTATTCCGAGCTTTGTCATTGTGATAAGCAAATTTCGGGACGAAATTTGTTTTTAGGGGGAGAGAATGTAATATCCCATTTTCGTGAATAATTAAACCTAGTATTTCTTTAATTAAATTAAGAGAATGAAGATGAAGAAAAATTCCCTTTTTAATAATTTTATTCGGCAACCTTAAATTTTTGCCGATAAAGTGGAATTTAATTATGTTTGTTTCGTCTCGGGTTAACCGAAACGAATTAGAATTTATGTTTATTGAATTGTGCATTTAGGCATGATTTTTAATTGAGAAAATTATTAATTTAATTTTCTTAATTTATTTTATTAGCAATTAATTATTAAAAATAATAATCTTATTTATTCCATAAATGATTCGTTTTTCAGTATTTTCTTCCGAAAACTTTCATTAGGGTTAGAGATGCCCTAATTGATTTTTCTTGATCAAGAAATTAGAAAATGAAATTATAATTAGCAAGATTAGTAATTAATTGATTAAATTAAGCATTTAACCAATTAAATAATCCTAATTATTACCTAAGCCATGACCTAAGATTGTTGACTAATTGTGGCTATTTAAGTGTGTGTGTGCACGCCATTTCCTTCACCAATTTCACTCAAAATTCAGCAGCAACACAACAGCACACTCACACACACCTTCTTCCATTTTTCTTCAATTTTTGAGCTCAAGTTCAAGTGTTAATCCATTCCAAATTATTAATCAAGGTAAGACAAATGTTTAGTTCAAGTTGTAGCTTAAAATTCAAGCTCAAATCATCCTTTTAATTATTTTAGAATTTTCGAAATTTTGGCCAAAACATGATAGATGATCTTGATTTTAAATTATGATGTTTAAATCATGCTTAGGATGCATGATAGATCATTAATTCATGTTTAATTCAAACTCTAACCTTAATTTATGCTATTTTCGAAAATGAAGGAAGAATTAGGGTTTTTGAAATTTGATGATGGATGATCAAATAGATTGATTATTTGAGCTTAGATAATTATTCTAAGCATGTTTGATGTTGGAAATAATCAAAGAATCAAAACCCTTCACTAATTTTGGAATTAACCGATAATTATGAATTTAATTAGGGATTGTTGATCTTGATGTTTTATGATTGATTTGAAGTTTAAATTGAGCTTATATGATGTTATTGAGTATGATTATGTATAGAATTAATGGATTGAATCATTAATTCTCCAATTTTATAATTAATTTCGAAATTAGGGTTCATCGAAATTGGGATTTTGATTTTGATCTTGAATGATGAAATTGATGATAGCATTGAGCCAATGATATTTATTTAAGCATGTGAGATTATTATTAGAATTTTTGGAATTCAAATTCTATTATTTTAGAAATTTTCAGCTTTTAATTAATTAAGAAATAATTAATTTAAGGCTTAAATGGATTAATTGAAGGTATAATTAATCTCTATGATTTTAATCAAGCATGTTATGAATTGATTTGAAGAGAAAGTAATCATCCATATATTATATATGAAAAAGCCGAAATATATATATATGTGGAATTATGATTTTTATTCAAGTTATCCAAGAAATTAAATTATAATTATAGTTTATAATTTAATTAAGAATGTTTGGAAGTAATTAGAATGAGATTGGATATTTAATCCAAGAGTTGAAAAAGGGCAGCCCCTTTAATCTTAATTTATAAAGATTATTTGATTTTTAATCAAATAAATAATCATAGATATGGATTCTATGTTAAAAACTAAGTGTTGTGGAATTTTTTGGAAATTTAATACGAAATTTTGATAATTTCTATTTTCCGATGAATTTTTCCAAGTTGAAGGTTGATATGTTTGTATGATATGAAGTGATGATTTGAATATGTAATTATGCTTATTATGGTTTAATAATAATAAGAAATTAATTTGAGAATTTTCAGAGCTCGTTTGTTGAGTCAAATCCGTTTCGTATTTGAAGATATGAATAGTAATTAATGTATGATTATGTTAAGTGTGATTTTGGTTAATGATGAGTTAAGATAGAGTAAGATTGTTTAAGAAGTTAAGTTAGAAATTCTCAAGTTTCGTCGAGTTTCGACGTCGAATTTCGAAGTAAATTAGAAGTTAAGAATATCGAATTCGTTTATTCGATAGTAGTTAATTCTCGTTCTGAATTCGTGAATTCTAGTTCGAATGAAGGATCGAGTGGAAGTGTGAATCCGAGAATTCAGAATCGATAAAGGTTAAGTCCAAAGCTTCAGTTATCAGGTGGGCTTTCTAAACAAAGAAATGATGAATGCTATATATATGATTATATATATGTGATGTTTTAAATTGATTAACTTGCCAAATGTTTTAAGTTTTTGTATGATACCATCTACTGAAGAAGGACGAATTCGGTCCCGCACAAGGTGGGATTTGTGTACACATTAGTAATCGAGAGTCTTTCTTTGATGGGCCGGATACATTGGTAATCGTGAGCCTTTCTCTGATAGACCGATTACAAGTGATTGAGAAAGAGGCCTCTTTCTCATCACTACTATTTATAGTAGATATGGTTCATACTTAATGAGTATTTTGACTGCAGTCACTTATTTCAAAAGAAAATGCTTGAGCAAGCACAAGTTTGTTTTCAAAAAGTTACTTGTACAATGCTTTATGGCAAGTTTAATCTATAGCTCTAAGAAGCAAGTTTTCAAATATTTTGGCATGTGTCCACTGAGTACGAAGTACTCAGCCCTGCATGTTATTTCTAAAATGTGCAGGTTAGCTCGGATGAAGATGAGAGTGTGCTTGGCCGGACTTTTGTTGGTTGAGTCTTTTGAAAGTTGTTTAAACTAGAGTTGAGTCATATGTCTTCATACATATGATTCTCTATGTTTTTCCGCTACAATACTTTGAAATATATGTTGAAGTATGAAGCATGATCTCGACTTTGAAATCGTTAATGTTATTTGTTAAGGTTTCAGCTGCAAACTTGTTTTAGCTTGAAATAAGTTGTCAATCCTTTGTTGAGATCTTTTAAATCATACAACCCTCTTTTATCGTGCTTTCTTGATCTAATGGACTTCTTATCGATATTGATCTCTTGGCATTGTTGGTCGTACGATACTAATTGTTGGTCGGAATTGTCGAGCATGTTATTGATTTCTTGTTAAGCATGTTCGTTAAGATGTTGTTCAAGAATAAGTTTAACTCCCGGTATCGTTGTTTGTTAAGAATAGTTTGTCAAATATTCGGTTTTGTTGGATAACTGGGTCGTTATCGATTCCTTGGTTAATCATAAATTGTGTACGTCGTGGGACCCACCGGCTCGGTCATCTTTATTCTGAGTCGGGCTGCGACAGAACGCAATTGAAGTGTGTTGGAAAATGTAAGTTACTTTCAAATTTTAAATTATAGTTTTATACTTTTAATTTTAAGTATATAAGAGTATTATAATTTATAACTAATGTATTTTTCTTAATTGACATAGCTTCATTCCAAGAAAAGAAACTGAATAGAGAAACATCATTTGAATGATTTGGTTTTTACCAAGTACAATAGGGCACTTCATCGTAGGTACGATAAGTGTAACACAATTGACCCTATCATCTTGGATAATGGGATTGATGATGGCAACGAGTGAATAATATGAAGAATGGAGAATGAAGAGGATACTCATATTTTTTATGATGATAATCTCTTGTGGGGTAATGTAGAAAATGTCATGAGAGTGAATGAAGAATCTTATCAATTAAGGGGATCTCGAGGTGGAGCTTCTCAATTTTAAGGTAGAGCAGTTGTGTCTACATATATTAGAAGAAAAGTGGCAAAAAATAAGGGAACTGTCACTACATCCATATCCAAAATACACTCTCAAAATGAAGAGGATAAATCTCTATTCAATTTCGATGAAGAGAGTGGTGATGAGGAAGAGAATGACACCGAACTCTATAAAGATGATGAAGAAGATGGTGTGCTACTTGATTTAGAGGATGATGATGATGATGGCTTTAGAGCTATTAGATACTCCCTCCGTCCCAATAGCAAGGTCCCACTTCTTTAATTGATGAGAGTATTATTTAATAGAAGTGAGACCTTGCTATTGGGACGGAGGGAGTATTATTTATGTTGATTTTAAATTATTTTTTTATGATTTTAGCTTTTTATTAACTGGACATGTTATGCATATTTTTTTCTTATGATTATGATATACTCCCCCCATCCCTAAATAAGTGTCTCAAGTCGTCAAAATTTTTGTTCCCAAATAAGTGTCCTATTACACATTTCTATGCAAAAGTTATGCCAAATTACCATATTTGCACTTTGATCAAGGCTAAAGGTTTATTTTTTCGATTTCATGTACAATAATTAGGGGTAAAATGAGTCATTTTGCCCACTACCTTGGTACAAGCATTTTGGCGACTCGGGACACTTATTTGGGGACGGAGAGATTATATATTTTTATATAAATTTGCGCTACATATCCAAATAGCGTGTGCAACGCGATGCATGGTTAGAACATTCATGAGGCGTTGGCGCCTGCAGCTGGATCTAATGGTTTCAGATAGATCCTGAACATATATCCTAAACCAATACAACGTTTCCCTTTAGTTTGGGTTTTTCTAATAATCACCCCATCAACTGTGATGAGACATCAATCTTTAGTTATTGTCCATGTTTTCTCACCTCACACTTCGAGGTGGAATAAGGATTGATTGGGATGAGTTTTCCCGTAAAATGATGTGCCATGAACTCCATTTTCCTCTCTGTAGGATCAGAACAATCTGGAAGCTTGGACGAGAAGGTTGGTGAGCGGCATGTTTCAGGAAGATTGGGCATGTCGACTACATAAGGAAGATCGTGAAGCGCTGCCTAAAGAAACGGTAATTTGCGATCTTCGAACCAAATGACCATATTAGAGAAAGCTATCATGTATGCCTTGTATGAACTCTTGAAACACCCCAAGGTCATCGTGTCATTCCTTGAGGGCACACAGAGCATGGAAGGATTATATGAGCCGATGAATGAATATAATGTCAACACAGATTCAAATCTAACATGAAGCTTACTTTTGTTATTTGATATTTTCTATCTTTTGCGCAGACTACATAACATCTATATACATAAGTGGAGATCGTGACAACTCAACTTATTTTCCCGAAGAACAAGCTTACTCATCACTCTTTGTGGGATCGACCCTACGCTTACCCAAAGACTACCGGTCCGAAAGTGCGCATAAGAGCGTGTTGTGTCCATTCTTGGGAATACCACCATACAAATAGTATTTTGGGTGTACCGTGACGACAGGTGCATGCCAAACTGCCGCTCAGAAATATTTAACGTGAATGTTGTCATAGCTAATATTTTTGAACTGTGTTCAACAACATTGACACACATGCAATGCTCGTTTCCATCCAATTCTCACTCACCAATATTTAGTTTTGAGCAAATGAATATATCACAAGAAAATTGATCAACTCAAAACCAAATTTCCAATACACTACAACGGAACAATATTGCCTTGCTAAGATCGAATCTAACACTTGTCTCAGCTATTGATCCTTTTTTTCTTTCTACTTTTCATTTTCAACACCACGCTGATAACACAATTGAAATATTGGAATATTAAATTCCAAAGGCAAGTATTATATATATGCATAAAGGTACATGATCATATATGAACTCATCTTTATATGAGTCCGTAGAAACCATGTATTTTTATCACACAAGTTAATGCACAAATTGCATTATTTTAATGCATAAACATAAGTTAATTAAAAAAATTGCATTTTTTTTTCAATTTTGATTTAAGAGTCGAGCGAGGGGAACCGAAGGCCTCAGAGCGAGCTAAAGGACATTAATGTTGCCACAATCATTATCTATAAATTAAAATCGGAGACGAATGCGGAGACGAAAAAAAATTATTTTGTTATTTTCGTGCATTAAAGTACTGCATTTTGTACATTTCCGAAGTCATAAAAATACGTGGTTCTTACGGACTCATATAAGAATGAGTTCCTACCAGATCCACACCATATATATATAAATTAATTGGTCACTAGCTAAACAAACACACATACACAAATAAATTAAGAAAGAATGACAAATATAAATTAATTGCAAATGCCGAGGAATTCTGAATCCTACCGTTATAAAAAATTATAAACATGTGAATAATGTATTTCGGCATATGAAAGAATAGAATAATAATTAGGTATCTAGTGAATATATGGATAAGGAGTTAGAGCAAAGTATATTATTTAACCACTCTAAAAGCAACAAAAAGAAGAAATTAAAGAACTAAGTAATTCTAGTCTTCGCATGTACTTTTAGCTCCCTTATCCACTTTATTGTGTTCCCTTCTCTTTGTTTTCTCGTCACTTATTCACCTTTTAAATTTATTTTATTGTATATGATTCCCTCAAAAAAATATTTATTTTATATGATAAACTCTCTACGCATCACTTTTCGCTTTCCATGACAAATATGGATTTTCAACTAACTTGAATTTTTTTTCCTTATAATAGACGGAATGGGATGTCATATTCTTCTTCATATATGATATTTATTTTGAATTGTAGATGAGATTGTGAGGTTAAGTCCTTGAGAGTTTACACTTTAGCTATATATAGAGAATGTGGCACCATTATATGTTCATTTATCTAGTACTTTTAATAAATTGACATTTTAAAATAAAAAAGAAAATAAATAAAGAAGTATGTTATACTACTAAAATTATTTATTCCATGGATAAAAAGCACTCCCTCCGTTCTGCTCATTTTGTCTATATTCCCTTAAATGGATGTTCCACTCAATTTATCTACTTCCCAATAAGGAAAGAATTAACCCATCAAAACCCTTTAAAAGTGATGGGACCTACCCACTTTCTATTTTTTTTTTATCTTCATCCTTAATCTCTGTGCCGAACAGGAAGTAAACAAAATGAGCGGAACGGAAAGAGTATTAATCAGTACTAAGATTATTTAAAGCTCGTCAAATCTTGAGAAGGGTAGCCCAGTGGTTGAGGCCGCGGCTTTAAGACTCTAAACCAAAAAAAGCTCGTCAATAAATTGAAACATATTAATCCTAATTCATCTCATATAGTCTGCTGCCATAAGCTCTTCATAAAAAATAAAAAACTATTCTTAGAAATAAAAAGCTCTTATTAAAAATAAGTGTGAATCTTAAAAAATTATCTAATTTCTCATAAATATAATATATATATATATATATATAATATATTATATCACACTATTGCCCTTAAATTAAGTGTTTTTTTTAAACAAATTAAATTAAGTGTTTTATAAAGATATAATTGGCAAATCCAAATTGTAAGAATTAGCTCAGTCTTAATAGTAAAATAGTAGTATTTTACATGCCAAAGTTGAGGCACCACAAGACTCTCCTTAGCAAGAGGTTTTGGGTTTTTAATCCCGTCTGCATGCGGTGTAGTATATTTTCCACCTTGTTTGATGGTGTAGTGGTCCACCTTTATATGGTATAGAGGTCTCACTTATGTGGTGGTGTAGTACTGGCTTATTTGATAATATATATACCTTGTGTAATTCTCCAAAAAAAAAAAAATAATACTAGTATTTCACATATGGTAAATCTATTTCGTTTAAAAAAAATAGATTTACCATATGCAAAATATATTAAATCAAACATAATTTCTAATGAATTGTTGTATTTTTTTTATAAATATATTATATTATATTACACTATTATTCTTAAATTAAAAATACTAATAATAGTACCAATTTTTAATTATTCTTAAATTAAAAATACTAATAATAGCACCAATTTTTAAAAAACACAAATAATAGCACTTCTAGACATATTTACCTCTCCTCCCTTTTTTTATTTGATTGCAAAAAATTATATATTATTTATAGAGAAAATATAGGATTATAGCACTTTTAGGAAATAAAAAGAATACTAATAATAGCACCAATTTTTAAAAAGATAAATAATAACACTTTTGGACATTTTTGCCCCTAATTCTTTTATCTCAATCTATTTTCATCTTTTTATTTCTTTATGTGTATCTTCTTCATTTTTTTTCATGCATGTAGACCATCTTTCCGCCGCCGCCATGAATTTTAAAGTCGTCGTCACCAACTCACATGGTCTAGTCACCGTCGCAGTCTCTCTTTCGTTGACTTTCTTTCTTATGCATGAAATCACATATTAAAATTTGTAAATTCACATATTAGAATTCGTGAATTCACATATTAAAACTAGTGAATCCACAAATTAAAATTTGTGAATTTGTCAATTCTCGAATTAATATTTTAAATTTGAAGAAGATGTAGTGTGAAATCACAAATTTAAATTTGAGAATTCACAAATTTGAATTTGAGAATTCACAAATTTTAATTCGTGAATTCTCAAATTTTAATTCGTGAATTCACGCATAATGATGGAGAGATGGTGGGATAGAGGGGTAAATATGTCCAAAAGTGTTGTTATTTATATTTTTTAAAAACATGTACTATTATTAAGATTTTTAATCTTAAAATTGCTATTATACCATTTCTCCCTTATTTATATATTTGATACATTTTTAAAATTTGTGTTGCAATTGCAAATCATGGTATATGTAATGATTTGATTTGCCAATAATAAGTATATTTATGGAAATGGTTCATATAATGTATTGGTGGTTGAGGAAGAAGGCGTAATAGATTTACTTAAGATAAAAGTCCACTATCAATTGGCATAGGGCTGATGGCATACCTAACGACTGAACATTCTTAGCAACTTAGTTTGTTCTTACTAAAAAAAAGTAAGAAATTCGAAAGACGGCATGCTATAAACTTTCGGGCGTTTACTTTGGGTGATAGGATAGATTGATATAACATATGATTGAGTATATGAATAATTTGATGATCAAACAAATTCAAAAGTAATCAGTCCATTAAAGTAAATGATAGATTGACGTATACTATTTCTATCTATCTATCATATCACCCAAAGTAAACACCTCCTATGTCAAGACAATATCACTCTCTTAGGCAATGTGGGTATAGTGATTCAAGCACAAATGTTTCAAAATTCAGTTTTGAAACTATAATTTCATATATGCTACATGGTTGATAAGTTTGGGTCAAGTTCTTCTCAACAAAAAGTGAGTTAGTTTACCTTGTGTTGAAGAGTAACCTATGAACATTGGCTACTGAGATTTGTTGCTTTAGATCTATTTGAAGTAGGTTCTCGAGCCGAATCAATGAGCTTTGGTTCATGGACCTTATTGGACTCAGATCCAATAAGATCGAACATATCTTAGTCTATATCAATACCGCGTAATAAGTTTTAGAAATAATATTGTAAATATAATAAGAGCACCCACAATGATGGACACAAAAAGCTGTTGTGCCCATCAATATTATAATAATTTTTGTGGGGTCATGTGGGCACTACAAAATTCCCCACATTAGTGCCCACCAAACTTGGTGGGCACAACCTTTTTTTTAATTAATTGAATTACAAAATTTTAAATAATAATTTAATTTAATGCAAATTATATTAAATTGAAATAAATAAAAAATATTACATTAAAAAAAAGAAAATTGTAACAAAGAAAGAAAATTGAGAAAGAAATATGAAGATAGATGTAAGAATGAAGAGAAATAGGGATATTATATATAGATAAAAATTAGGAATAAATTTATAAAAAAAAACGGTCAAAATTCTAAACCGTTGCCCAATCACCGTGCACCACGTGTCCCTCCACCCTCCAGCACCCTCGCCCTTCAAACGGGCACCTGTCCGCCCGCATGCGGGCCCCAACGCCCTCCGCCCACCCTCCGCCCGCCGCCAACCCGAGCGCCCACCCCCTCCCGCCCACCAATGCTGCTGCTCTAAGGTCTTTGAACTTCCACATGTTATTTGCTTTGGTTGAACTATTAAACTTTATGTTATGTTGTAATTGAGTATTTGAACCTCTGTTTAGTTAGATTAACTTAATAAATTGTTCATAATGTTAAATTATAGATATTTGAAGAAATGGTAATAATATAGTTTTTACAGTTTATTATAAACTCAATTGCACAATATTAAAGGTTGAGAACCTTATTACAAGAAGTACAAATTTAAGACTCAATTGAACAAAATAAAAATTTTGGCACATAATTTTGCGTTTAACTGCACACAAATCTTTGCATTTTTCTATTTAGCCCAAGGTGAAACCTCAAGAGCTATGTTGCATGGGTGTGTGGGGCGGGTGCGGGGGCGATACGATACGGGTGCGTGGATACGGAATTTTGAAAATTATAGGGTGCGATTCGGAAATGATACTTCTAGTATTAATATTTTATTATATATAAGTAACACTTATAAAATAATTTAAATTTAAAATTTCATAAATTATATGTATGTAATTCATTTTCTTTAACCCAAAACTTAAGCATTTTCAATTATATAATTTAATTAAGTAACAAAATATCAATTCAAATATCATTAGTCCAATAGAGAAACCATAATTCAAATAAATTTATCAAAGTCAACCTCATACACTCACTTCACCCACGGTATTCGCGAATTTTACACAAAGGATTCGCGAATCCGATTACTTTTTATTCTTTATTTGGAAGGATACGCCACGTGGCGAATCGGGTGCGAATCTCATGGGAATCGGACGAGAATCGCACCCTAACGAGAATCCGATATGGCAATATGGTATTTTTAGAAGAATTCGTGCATCATAGCTCAAGAGTGAGCAAGCGCGGAACTACAACCACCTTTGGGGAGCCTTCCCCCACTTTTTGTATACTCTTGAAAAATTTATGATTTATCGGGAATTTGTATCATCGCTCTATTATGATTAGGATATAAAAAAAAGTATTTTTAAAGAAAAATGACCTTAATTCTTAAGAAAAATATAAAATACTCCCTCCGTCCCATGATAAGTGGCTACTTTCTTTTGGGCACGGATATTTAGGAGAAGAGTGTTTAAAGGGTAAAAAGATAAAAAGTGGTGGAGCCCACATCTTTTGTGTGAGAGAAGGTGTTTTCATATTAGGAAAGTGGCCACTTATGATGGGACATCCCAATAAAGAAATGTGGCCACTTATAGCGGGACGGGACGGAGGGAGTAATCCGAATGTGACAAAACACGCCTATAAAAAAGAGAAATGTTGTCCGATCACACAACAGTATAGCTCTCTCCAAGAAAAATTTATGGTTCCGCCCTGAGAGTGAGTGAGTAGATTCCACTAAGTTAACATATTTTGATTCCATTATGAAAAATGGATTCTTGATTACTAGTTTTCACTTTTCAAGAGGAACATGTTTTCACTCTCCATTAATAGTATCTTTCAAGCTCAAATAGTAACTGTAACGAAACGCATTTATGGTGGTGGAAATTTTGAAGAAAATCCCACCAATCGTTTCCTAATTTTTGCTGGCAAAGATTGAACTCAGCCCCACACAATCCACATTACCGCCATTGAAAACACCAACACATTTTCCTCTCCCACGTTCTACTTTCCTGCTACGTTTCCACCATTTTCATTCAAAGATTTGCTTAAATTACTTGAAAAAAAAAAATTAAAAATGTTAGCTGCACCTTCAGCTTCTCGCCTCAACTCTCCATTTCTCTACTGCCCGCTTAAACCTTCTTCTCCATCTCCATTTTCGACAAAATCCCTCAAAACTCAGCGCTCTCCGTCTTCGTATCCACGCGTCAGAGCAGTTGATCTCGATCAGAACACAGTAAACAATATTTT
Organism: Agastache rugosa; assembly: GCA_031470985.1. NCBI lineage: Eukaryota > Viridiplantae > Streptophyta > Magnoliopsida > Lamiales > Lamiaceae > Agastache > Agastache rugosa. Next base: position 12,019,055 of record CM062607.1, read on the forward strand.
TCGAAACTATCGATTCTATCGTTAAGCTTTGTTTTGATTTTCTCGATTGCTAATTTGGATAATGAAGTTGTTTGCAGATTGTGGCAATTACAGTTGGAGTGGTCAGTGTTGCAGTTGGGATTGGAATTCCCGTTTTCTATGAGACCCAAATTGACAGTGCTGTAGGGTTTCTGTCCTTTCCCCCCCTTTTTACTGCTTTCAAATTTTGGAGTAGCTTGAAACGATTGTTGAATGATGTATTGAGAAATTTTAGTTTTGAGTTAATTGATAAGGAATCTTGATTTGCTGCTGTTTTTTCAGGCCAAGAGAGATAATACTCAGCCATGCTTCCCCTGTAATGGCTCCGGTGCTCGTAAGCAATTCTCTGAGTTCTTCTTCGTTGCTGCTTCGTATTCTCATTGTTCTTGTTGCTCTCCCTAATGAAATTTCTAATTGATGTATGATAGTTGAATGCTCTTCTATATTCTGAAATTGTATATTTGTATATTTGATGTTATACATATGATTGTGTGTGTGTGTGTGAGAGAGAGAGAGAGGGTGGGATAGGATACTATGTCTGTAGAAAGTTAAAGAGTAATCTATCACATTATGAGATTTTTGTATGCTACATTTGCATCTTACGAATGTCTGTCTAGCTTTACACACACGCGTGCGCATACACATACATGTGCTATATTAGGTATGTTTGTGGAGATATCGCTCCAATAACAGCGGACATGAATGCACGATAAGTCCTTGTCAATGATGGCACCACGGAATTTTATCAGTATGAATTTTGAAGGCTGTAGTTGGGAAAAAGTCTTTTGGCAAAACTAAGATACGATAGAGAAAACAAAGTTTAGATGAGGTATACTAGTGTCCAGTACTATTATGTTTGTTACTTGGAAGAAATTTATTATTCTTGGCTATTGTTTTGATCCTCATTACTTTCCAAAATATGTTAAGAAAGACTTCATTTGTACGAGAGATTTGTTTTATGGAGCATTAGACAAGTGATATCTTGTGTTGTCAACGAATGATGGTGGTATACAGTAGGAGATTGGAGAACAGAGTTGGGTGGATTTTGATGTAACTTTTTCGAAATTGAATAGTGTAATATTGACGTTTTAGATGCTTTTTTAAGATACACACTTTTCATGATGAACTTCACCTTATGTTCTCTTGAATGAGAGCCTCATCTATTCTAGATGAAATATTAGTTCTCCAGAATGCCGAATACTTGATGATATAGTTTAGTCATTCCAAGCTAGTATTAGTTCTGATTTTCCTAACATAGAATTTTTACCCTAAACAGAAGCTAAAATAATCAATTTAGACATTTAGTTGTAAACGTAATGCTATAACAAGATTAAGGTTGACTCCCGACTCCTCGCCAGCTGGTCTGTCTTACTAGTAAGAGCCATGTAACTTTAACCCCAAACAAAATGACAAATGCTCATGCATTGTTGTATTAATGATCATCAACAATTAAGTAACAAAATAAAATGTATGCCGGTTTTGTGGAGTGCTATCCAGTTAACCCTATCCGATGATCAATCTGTTTAATGGGTCCAGTTTTGACACAAGAAGTTTTTAAAATGGTAAGTTCTTGATTTTGTTTTTCTTGTTTGTGCATTAATGTGTGTGTTTTTGTGCTAATGAATTGATTTCTACAGAAAATGACTTTGCAATCATTCTTCGTGACATAAAATGCAGAATATCTTTATTATTGGTTAGTGTATTTTGAAGCCTTCCTTTTCTAGACTTATTGCAGACTGAGAATGAGAATATGTTTATACTCTTGCTGCAATATATGCTGCGTTATGTTAAACAGGAAAATGGTAGGACCGTGTTTTCTTATTGTTTGATAAATTAACTGAGGCAACTTCCATTATAGAGTGAACATGCCCAGTTTACTTATAGGTTTCTCAAACCCGACACTCTTGAATTTTTCAGAAGTGACACATGTATAGATCTACCTTATAATACAACCAAATTTCTGTCTCTGGTGTGCTAAATCTTGTTGCTTGCTTTCTGCATAATATATGTTGAAGTTCCCCGTTTGTCCCACATCGACCTGGTAAAGATCTTGCTGTATATAAGTTGGTGTCCTAGATTTGTAATCATTTGTTATAGCTGTAATTTACTATTAAGATTACATCGGAAATACAAATTTTCTACAGAAAAATGTAGATTTTGTACGGGCACCGGCAGTGTGACTGTTGACCTTGGTGGTGAAGCGAAAGAAGTTTCTCAGTGCATCAACTGTGATGGGGTTGGCTCATTGACGTGCACCACGTGCCAAGGCAGTGGCATTCAACCTCGTTACCTTGATCGCAGGTGAGTCTACTGATCATATATACTCCCTCCGTCCCACAAAAACATTCACAATTTGCCATATTGGTACGTCCCACAAAAACATTCACTTTCCACTTTTGGGATCCCTTCAACACTCACAACACACACTCACCTAACATTTCTTAAAACTCGTGCCACCAAAAGTGCTGAATGTTTTTGTGGGACGGGGGGAGTATCATCTATCGCTATGGTTTGAAATGGCCACCTATTGATGATGAATACTTATAGTTTTTCTTGTGTTTTGCTTCAAACAGAGAATTTAAGGATGATGACTGAGTGCTGCAGAGAACACTACACAAACTTTGAAGCTGAATTAACACATTTTTTTCGCAAACATATTTTTTGTGTATTTTTTTGACTTGGAAGTCAAGATGATTTCTTTCATGTAATGTTTTTATATAAAATCAGTTGTTCGGTTGCGCAGATGTATTTGATGTATTATGTTAGAGAAGAATACATTTATGCGGAGAAGAAAAAAAAAATCGAAAAAAAAACTGAATTTTCAAAAAAAACAAAAAAAAGAAATTCAAAGTCAACGGGTTATTCCGGGTCAAATCCAATTTGACACGGGTCAACCCGACCCGACCCCCGGTCACTTGAGATGCGAGTACTCCTCTTTTGTATAAAATCAGTTGTTCGGTTGCGCAGATGTAATTGATGTATTATGTTAGATTATGTGGGAAAGAAAAATTATATCCGTAGTTTTTGGTGTTTTCTTTTATATATACAATCTATATCTATATTAAAACAAAATAATAAAACTGATTTGCAATCAGTTTTGACTCTTTGCTATCGTTTTTGACTATCCGTGTGATTCAATTTGATTCAGTTGAAATAGCTACATTTACATATTTAGCAAAAAATAATCTAAATTTAAATTTTAAACTTCCACTAATTTTAAGGTAATAGATTTTAATTTGAATTAGTAAATGAAAAATATAAAACTGACTCACTACTCATAACATGACCCACCCTTCTATTTAAATAAACAGTATTTATCCAATTAAACACATAGTAATATTTATTTTCCTAAAACGTATTCAACACTACAAAAGTTAATAAAGTTAAAAAAATGAAAAATAAACAAATAGCCTAATGAAAATTTGTGGCCACCAAATGTACTATAATCTTTTCACAACAAAATATATATTCATATAATTACTTGGAGTAAATATAAAAATAAAAAATACTAATATTTAAGTCAATTTATATATATATATATATATATATATATATATATGATGTGTGTGTATTTTGGTTGTTCAGAAGTTAAGTTTTCTATGATTTTATATGGATATAATGTACGTTTAGGCATAGTTTTTATGCAGGAAATGTAGATTTCGGTTGTTGATATATTTGGATGAAAGAAGTCGAAAAGATGGATTTTGTGCCCAATTATAGAAGATCGAAATCGAAGATGGAAGAGAATTAAATGGGTCGGGCTTTATTATTTTGTAATATTTAGATACCTATTATATTTAGAATTCTATTATTTAATTATTTTCTTAGGTTCATATATATATTTTGCCTTGTTATATTGGAGGTACAAAGCTTAAACATGCTATGTGTGATTTAGGAGCATTTGTTAACGTCATGCCATTATCTATTTATAATAGCTTAACTGGTATGGAGTTAGTAGATACTAAAGTTGTGATGAAGTTGGCTAATGGATCATGTGTTTATCCTGAGGGTCTGTTGGAGAATGTCCTTGTGAAAGTTCATGATTTTGTTTATCCTGCTGATTTCTATATGGTGAAAATGAGTAATATGCAGTCGAATGATTCAGCTAGTGTTCTGTTAGGTCATCCTTTCTTAAGGACTGCTAAGTCGGTCATTGATATCTTTAATGGTACTATTTGCTTGGATTATCATGGAGAGAAATTCACTTTCAATATTGATGATACCATGAATAACCCTCTTGATGTTAAAAGTGCATATGCCATTGATGTGATTGACCCTCCTGTCCAAGAATATCTTGAGACTGAATTAATGCAGGAGAAGCTAGATTTAACTTCGATGAAAGGGGCGACTGATTTTGATGCTCAAGATTCTGGAAAAAGGTCCAGTTTGCGCAAACAGGATCCCTGCGACAGATCAGTGCCATTGGATGTTAAGCTACCCAAGTTGGAGCTTAAGCCACCTAAATTCGCAAGAAGAAGGCTTGGGTGATTTCTTTCCCTTTCTTTATTTTTTTTAATTTTCTTTTTTTCTTTGTTTTTATTATATTTTATTTTATCTTTCTTTTAGTTGTGTGTTTGCGTCTATGTGTTTATTCTCCTTGTTTATGTTTTTTCTTTGTTTGCTTGAGGGCAAGCAAAGCTTAAGTGTGAGGAGGTTGTCTTTATGTGTTTACGTTAGTTCGTTTGTTATATTTTTTTATTGAGTCAAGTTTTTGTGTCAAGTAAAGCCAAGTATTACCGGATTTGTTGATGTTTGTGGATATACTCTGCCCGTTTGAGTCTTGTGATTAACTTGGTGATTCAATATGCTTTTAAATGGTGGAATGTGATTTAATTTTTGAGGAATTATTGAATGATACTTGGGATGACAAAAAAGGACAATAATTGAATTTTTAAACCCATACTTATATAAGATTTGAGCCTTAAGATAGTAGAACACTCTCTACTTTATTTCATTCTGAGAGTTATTCACAAGGTTGCAATATCGAGTGTGCCATTTTGTAAAGCATGATAGAAGGCATTAGGGTGAATCACTTTTGGCCTGAGTTTCATTGCCTAACCCTTACATTAACCCCTAGTGAGCCATTTTGAAGCCTTGACTATTTTTTTTATTTGAGCTACTAAATATTTAACCAATGCCTATTTTTGACCTTCTCTTGGCCCTATTGTGCACGTTCAAATTTGAAAATTCATCCATGTGTGATTTTAAGAGAAAAAGACAATTTTTATACGTTCATTCTGCCCAGACAGAACCCTGTGCTGAAGTTTATGTTCTTATTGATATTTGGTTCTGTTTGGCCAAACAAAGGCAGTAACTGTAATTGTGTTGTGTTGCTTATCATTGGGATGTATTATCAAATTGGTGAATTGTATGTTTGTTCGAAATTTGAGAAAAAAAAAGTGCTGAAAAAAGAAAAAAAAAAAAGAGAAAAAAAGAGAAAAAAAATAGAAAAAAGAGAAAAAGAAAAAAATTGCACCTAAGTTGAGTTGAGCATACAGTTCGATGGTTAGTTTGTTGAGATGAGTTAGTTTGTTCTCCTTATGATGCCTATTTTGCATGGATGATGATTCGGTTTGGATGTGCATAATACTTTGTTCTTATTTTCTGAATCCTTGCAATCCTATAGATCCTTCCAAAATTTTGAATGGTCCCTAGCCCCATTAAGCCAAATGAGAAAAAACCTTCTTGAGTTACTTGTTGGCCACTTTATATTGCGATTGCGTGAAATGAGTTTATGAGTGGCTGTCCTGGAGTAGTGTAGGGAGTGAATGAGTGAAATCCGTGAGCTATATTCATATTTTTTTCTTATTTTGACCAAGTTGATGATATTGATGTATTATTTGAGAGTTCATTTTGTCATTTGAAAGTTGAGAATTGCTTTGTGAGTTGCTTGATTTTTACTTAGGAGTGGAAAGTTTGCGGACATAAACAATTTGGTATTTACTTGGCTATTGTGTGTCGAGTCAGTTCGTGTCTCATTTCTTATGCTTCCATCTTCTTTTCTTATTGAGTCGTTCATGTTGAGTCCTGGGGAATTTAATATTTATGAACAACCATGTTTGATGATTGAGTTTGATTTTCACTTCATACTTGATGACAAGTATGATTCAAGTGTGAGGAGATTTGATGTGTGTGTATTTAATTTGGTTGTTCAGAAGTTAAGTTTTCTATGATTTTATATGGATATAATGCACATTTAGGTATGGTTTTTATGCAAGAAATGTAGATTTCGGTTTGTTGATGTATTTGGATGAAAGAAGTCGAAAATATGGATTTTGTGCCCAATTATAGAAGATGGAAGAGAATTAAATGGGTCAGGCTTTATTATTTTGTAATCCTTAAACAATATATTTAGATACCTATTATATTTAGAATTCTATTATTTAATTATTTTCTTAGATTACTTAAGTTAGGATTAGCATATATATATATTTAGATTAACATCGATTAGTTCAGACCTTTTTCTTATTTTCCAAGCCACCATATTAGGTTGATTGTTTTCAATTCCATTCTTTCTTTTATTACAGCCGTTAGGATTAGGAAGAAGATATACAAAGCAGACACCTTTTTGAAGTTTAATTTGAGCTTTATTTTCTTGCATATATTTTGGAGATTTGGTTTTAGCATTTAGCATTCAATTGTATCGAAGTTCTGGTGATAATTTCTTGTTCTTATTTTAGTTTCTCAATTATTATTATGTTTTCTTTATTTTATTTGATTGCGTTTAATTTTATTATGAGTAACTAATTTTCTATTCGGCGAGAATATTGAAGCACTAGGCTAATAATCTATGAGATCTAATTGTTCGTATAATTAATTTTCCTAGGGTTTCGATTTGTTCCTTGTATTTAAAGTTAATTCTGATTTTGTTTAAGGCTGATCAACTTAGATTAAATTGGAATACAGTCAATTAGTTCCCACAATCCGTAATTATTGGAATAGGGCTAATTAGTGATAAAGCTACCATGTTCGTAGTAGGAATAAATTGGTAGACGGGTTATTACTTGCGTTCTTGGGTAATTCGTCTAAATTGGGTTCCTTCAGATCTAAAAGCTATTAGAGCATTAAATCTAGGTCTGGCGTCTCCAGCTAGGTTGTGTTTTAATAAGGGAAATAGTTAGGTCCGGCGTCTACAGCTAACTATCGATAAAGTACGTAGGAATTGGGGTATGTCCGCTGCGTTCACGGTACCCTATAACTGGTTGGTTCTTGGGAATTAATTAATCTTTGCGTCGATGATCAGAGCCCTACACTAGTGAGAATTTATTCGAAGCCGGATTACTTTTCTTCTGATCAATATTCTTGTTTGCAGTTTTAGTTAATTTATTGTTATCTGAGTTTTTAATTAAATTCTCTCAATTTTAAGGCGTGGTGGCTACACCAAAAACCGATTTATAGGAAAAATAAATGATTTTCCATTCTCTGTGGTTCGACCCTGCTTGTTGCTATACTAATTTAATTTTGAGCAGGTTGCAGAAATTATTTGGTGGAAACGACGTCCACCAATATATATTTATAGTTATTTTACTGTACTGTGCACATACAAAAATTGAATTTTATAAATGAAACTTCACATCTATGTTAAATTTTATATTGTACAATTTGATTGTGATACATGACACTTATTAAATTTAAAAGTATGGTCACTAAGTTAGAATTTATGTATAAAGAAAGATAAACTATAATTAACATGCGTTTTTTGTGCATCGCTCGGGCCAACGTACTAGTTTAATTAACACATATACGAGGAGCTATTTTATTTATTTTATTTTTTAATTAATTAATATTTAATTAACTATAATTAGGACTTAAATAAAAGAGAAACTATGTAGAATAGCCACTTAAGTTAATAAAAGCAAAGTACTAGCCACAAACTTAATGTTATATAAATACTGGCCACTATTTGTTTGAAAATACTTTTTTACCCTTTTAACTTATATTTCTACCATTTTATACTTATTTTTGTATTTAATTTGAAATAAAAATAAAATATCACTAAACAAAGTATCTTTCTTCTCTCTCTACTCTCTCTCTCATCTGCCGGCTATCTCTCTCTCTCTCATCGTTGCCGACCCTCTCTCTCGTTTTTCGAATTCCAACAACCCTCTCTATCTTGTACATCTAATTCTGGCCATTGTTTTTCTCTATTTCTCTATCATTCGTTTCCGGAGACCAATATACAATGGTGGCGTGATGAAAGTGATCCGACGAAGGCAATCACTATCGACGGCGGAGGTAAGGCGAGTGGATCGAAGTTGCAACGTTGGAGGTGTGGTGACGGTGGAGGTAGGACGGGTTGCTCTCTTCCGTTTGTTCGATTTTTGAAAGGCACAAATGGAGCGAGTGAGATCTATTCGCTCCAGTCGCACCTTCGTTCGTCCGGTACGCTTCGGGTGTCGAACATGGCATTGAGCGAGTGGTACGAGTGGGGCGAGTGGCTCGAACGAGTGGTGCAAGTGAGTGTTGTGAGTGGTGCGAGTGGCTCGAGTGGTGCGAGTGGTGCGAGCGCTGCGAGTGGAGCGAACGAGTGGTGCAAGTGAGTGTTGTGAGTGGTGCGAGTGGCTCGAGTGGTGCGAGTGGTGCGAGTGGAGCGAGTGGAGCGAGTGGCTCGAACGAGTGGTCCAAGTGAGTGTTGTGAGTGGTGCGAGTGGGTGGCGCGAGTGGGTGGTGCGAGTGGAGCGAGTGGGTGTACGTGTGGAGCTAGTGGTGAGAGTGGTCTGAGTAGAGCGAGTGGTACGAGTGTTGCGAGTGGTCCGAGTGGAGCGAGCGAGTAGTGCGAGTGTGCGAGCGAGGCGCAAGCGGAGAGAGCGGCCCTCGCTCGCCTCGTTCGCGCCTCGTCCTAACTCTGGTGGACATGCACTAGCAGCGCACACGAGCCGCTCCCCCACGTACAAGCAAGGCAAGAGTATATCCACTCGCATCCTACGTGGTGCGAGTCGATCTACTCGCTCCTTCCGACATTTGGACGGCGGAGATACGACGGAGGTCGAGGTGGTGTAGCAGGGTAGGCCGAGATGGTGGAGGTGGAGGATGAGATGTGAGGTTAGAACGCCAAAGATGGATTCGCGTAGGCGATGGTGGAGGATGAGATGTGAGGTTGGAGATGGATTCATGACGGGTAGAGACGGTGAGCGGCGGAGACGGTGGACCGGCAAGATAATGAAACGGTGGAGAGGCGGATGAGGGGCGATAGAAGTGCGACGGCGGTAGAGGAAAAGCAGCGGAGACGGCGGCAGAGTCGGTGGAGAATGAGTGGTGGAGATGGCAGTGGAGGTGGTGCGAATGGGAGTGAAAAGAAGAAGGAAAATGTAATTAATTTTGAAAAAAATTAAAAATTTATATTAATTAAATATGTAGGAGTATTTTTGTAAGAGTGGTCAGTATTTATATAATATTAACATAGTGGCTACTATTTTGTTTTTATTAATATTTCCCTCTAAATAAAATATCACCAAAATTTTCCATGTACCGATTTTTTATGAAAGTAATAAATTATAGAACAAAAATATCTCGTGAAGTTGAAAGAATAAAAAACTTAAAACATATTTTAGTATAGTATGTTAAAAAATATATATTTTCATTGGAATTTAGTCATTTACTATATATATGTTAAAAATGTACAAATTAAGAAAAGAAACGTCGACAGCAGGGTTCGAACCTGCGCGGGCGAAGCCCAACAGATTTCAAGTCTGTCTCCTTAACCACTCGGACATATCGACAAGTTGAATTTGTATGAAATAATTTGTTTAAAATAACTATAATATTTTGTAATTTTTTGCACATAATTGGCATCAAGAAGTGTTGATCCTACTATTCTTTGAAGTTGCTAAAAACTGCCAACTCAATTGTTCTGTACCATGTAGATGTCAACTTAATTTCTCAATTATACTACTGGGTCTTCCACATCAGCTTTAATTTCATCGGAATTGTGGATCGTGATAAACTTACAAAGGTAATAAAGTTCGTCTATTTATTCCAAGCTTTTAATTAAAGTTGGTGTGCAAAATTAGAAAGCACCTGAAGTTTGTGTATTTAAACACCAATAACCCAATTAAAAAAGTTTAGTTTAGTTGTTCTAATATATCTAATGCCAAATGGGAATTGAAAACCTGCATGTAAAATCATGCATACCTATTTTACTAGTTGCAAAGCACTCCAAGACCAAGACAAGCATAAACATGAAGATATTTTAGTGTGATGAGTTATTTTAAACTATAAATGAGAAAAATATATGTAGTAGTAATCATTTTTCATGTGGCACTATGATAGAAGCATCAAATTAGATTGGAATATGATATACTCACATAATCAGAAAATAAATGACAATTTATTAATTAAGCCTGTAGTCTAAGAGAATGCTGAAGATAAACTTGATTTTAGCCAAAACATCTAAAACGGATCTGAAGAAAAAGTTTTGAGAGTACTTTAAAAAAAAAAAAGTCTAATAACAAGCTCATAACATGAGCTCAAGAAAAGCCCAAGGAAGTCTAAAATAGACTTGATTTTAGCCCATAATAGGTTTTATTTTATTTTTATTTTTTCCATATTTGTTTTTTCTGTATTTTTCAGTTATGGTCAATGTTTTTCATGTTGTCCGAGTTTTTTTTGGTTTCTTTAGCTTTTTCACGTTTTTCCAAGTAATTTTAGATATTATTATTGATATGAACAAATCAACCATTAACGAAATTCGATTCTTTAATTATGTGTTTGAACGTTATTTAGTTTTTCGCCTAAATCTTGAGGAGGGTATTTGCATATTCTCCACTATATTTTAAAGTTAAAACCATCTATGTAACTCATCTATAAAAATACTACATCCGTTCCCGAAAATTATGATCTTATTACAATATCAGGCCGTCCCTAAAAATTGTGTTATTTCCTCCTTTGGATAATTACCCACCCACTAACTTAGATTTTAAAACTTATTCTCCCTCAATATTTACAAAAAAGCATATCTATGGGCCCACAATCTAACACACAAAAGTTGTGAGATCATTTCTCCACTCAATATCTTTACTAACAACATTCTTAAAATCCGTGTCACTTCCTCCGTACCACAATTTTTGGGGACGGAGGGAGTATCATTTATGTAACTCACCCTAAAGATCAGACCATAAATTATAATTAATTCTAAAAAATAATATGAATTCAAGTAGACTTAATATTGTAAACTCGTGTTCAAGTAGAATGAATCACATAGAAAAACAATCAAGAAAAGAAAGTTTTGCTTTTGAAAATAGTTAATATTGCTACGAACAATTAAACAACAAAATTTTATTTTGAGATAATCCAAATGGGGGTACCTCATCAAAGTTGCATGGCCGCTTAATCTTCTTGTCCTATTTGTCTGCTATAATGTTATTATTATGATTGTCATTATCATTCAAGTCACAAGAAGAAAAAATAAATAAAGAAAAAAAAAGAAAAAAGACCAATTTCAATTAAATATTTATTGAGCTAACAACTAACTTAACTAACACATACATTCTTCAGCAACATTTCTCGCTCCTCCATTTTCTCCTGCAGAAGCTCATCATGTTTAGATCTTTTCAACTCCATTACACTATCAATATATGCTTCCAAAATTCTAAAAATATTTATTTTTTTCCTCTACATTCTTTATTCCACTTATGTTAAAGCCTCACAAGAGTAAATTCTCCCATCAAATATTTTCCCATAGATTCAAAAATTTCCATTTTCACCTAATTTCAAGAACTAGTCGCGGTGTGACTGCATCGGGCCACTAGAGAAGATCATCATTATCAATTATATATATAGAAAAAAAAAATCAATCTCTCATACTTTTTCTTGATTAATTCTTTGAAAAATGATGGATAGGAAGAAGAAATCGGGAGGGTGTTGGGGTTGGTGCTTGTTGTTAGTAGTATTAGGAGGCATTGCATTCGCAGTTTTCGTAGTTTTGAGGAACTCGAAATCCGGTCCCATCTTCGGTTCTTCCGGCACCATTTCGAAGAAATATGCCGATGCTCTCAAAATCGCCATGCAGTTTTTCGACGTACAAAAATGTACTTCTCTCATCAATCTTTCTTTTAATTTGAACTATTGAATCTTTTCTTGGAGCATGCATGTTTTGTAGTTAGACATGCATACGATGATTATGTTATTCAAATGCTCTTCTTGTGATGTAATTTACTTGTAAATTGATTATGAATTTCCTTGGGTTGATAATTATCGGGAAAAACTGATAATTAAATCACGAACTATTGACCCGTTTTGCAATTTTATCCCCACTTCAAATCTTGTACTCAATCGTTCTGTTTATAAACTGTTGAACTATTGAATCTTTTCTTGGAGCATGTTTTGTTATTAGACATGCATACATGATTATGTCATTCAAGTTCTCTTCTTGTGATATAATTTACTTGTAAATTGATTATGAATTTCCTTGGGTTGATAATATATTATCGAGAAAAACTGATAATTAAATCACGAACTATTGACCTGTTTTGTAGTTTTATCCCCGCTTCAAATCTTGTACTCAATCTATCTGTTTAATGCAATTAAAACTCCCTCAGATTTTTTGGCGATCCAAACTTTCCAATTCTCATAGTTTCGAGCCCTTGATTAAGAAAAAATTGAAGGTTGATCAGTTTCAATGAGCTTGAATAGATGAACATTATGCATAAGAGCCGATGCTCAATACATATTGACGGCGATTAATTTTACCTGATTAGTTTTCATTAGGTGCTTTTAGATTGCACGTTGACTCAAATGCCATAATATTTATCTTTTTGAGCCAGTCGAAACCCAACCCAGCCTTTAATTTATCAAATCATTGTTTTGAACGATGAGAATTTGAAATTTGGATTGTCAGAAAATGTTATCCAATTTTAATTCCAAAAAATTGAAAGATTAAGTTTTTAATTGCCAAAATTTGAAAATATGGTTAAAATCGCGAAATGAGTTATAGTCCGTGATCTAATTTGCCATTTTTCCTAATTATTATCTATAATTTTTTAGTGATGACTTGCGTGATAGATGAGCTCTGTTCAGATGATGCATGTAACATCAGGGTTTTGCATTCCATCAAGATTTGAGATAAATACAATGTTGATTAATTTAAGTAGATGAAGATATAGTGATATAAGATACAATGTCTATAATATCGGTTATAGACGACGGGACCCTGTCCGTCGTGTATATCTCAGAAAGACAACGTGTATTTTTGCCCGTCGTCTACCGCCGCGTGTATTACACGACGGCTATGATGCTTCCCGTCGTCTATATTATAAAAGACAACTTCTTTAGTAAATCCGTTGTCTATATGTTGTTGTCTAACAACTTTCCTTTACAGGATTTATAAAAACCCGTGCCGTCCCAACCTATGCATACATGTTCTTATGGGACAGAGGGAGTATTAATTTATTTTTCGTTTGGGTGCAGCGGGGAAGTTGGAGAACAACGAGATAGAATGGAGAGGGGATTCAGCTCTTAAAGATGGGAACGAAGCGAAATTGGATCTGTCGAAGGGAATGTACGATGCCGGCGATCATATGAAGTTTGGATTTCCGATGGCATTCACGGCGACTGTGCTATCTTGGGCCATTCTTGAATACGGCAGTCAGATGAAGGCCGTCGATCAGTTGGAAACGGCTCAAAATTCCCTTAAATGGATCACTGATTTCCTCATTAACGCTCACCCTTCTGATAATGTCCTCTACATTCAGGTTTATGCATGCAACCCTATATATATATATTCTACAATAAGACACTAAGAGGGTGTTTACATTAGGCAACAGATTAAATTGATAATATATATAATTGAAGGTATTGGTTCATATAGAAACTAGTTTCTATGGAACTAGGAAGTACTAATATGAACCGTTGATGTTTGTATGATCTATGATTGTCATTAATCGAAGCATAAATGTAGTATATTAAAAGCATGATTTTTTATAAGCATATAACTGTTTATACAAAAAAGCATGAATCGAAAAAAATCATCATTAAGTATCATTGTATATATTAAAAAGTATGATTATATATAAAAAGAAAAAAAAAGAAAAAAAGCATGTTTTCAAGGGAGGAATAATTTCTGCACTAACTCATCCCTATTATTGAATATTGAAGATTACAAGACCAAACAAAATACATATTGAAGCCAAAAATCTAGGTATAATCAACCTCACCATAGGGTTAGTTGTAATTAGAGATATAGGGGGATTAAGGGGTAATTACAGGGATTTAGGCCAATTTGGAGGTAATTAATTAAAGGGATTAGGGGCAATTAACATGGATTAAGGTTTATTAATTCCTAATTAGAGTTCCCTAATTAGAATTAATTAAGCTCCAATTATGATTGATTAAATATTAATTAATTAACAAAATTGTGCTTAGTACGGCAATTGCACGGTGCAAGTGCTACACCCAAGTGTGCCTCTATACTTAATCAGCACATACTCCCTCCGTCCATGAGGAGTATATCTCATAAGAGATGACACGAGTTTTAAGAATTTTAGTTGAATGCATTGTGAGTGGAGAAAGTGTCCCACATTATTTGTGGTGTTGTATTAATTAATGGGTGTAGTGATAGACCATAGGTAGGATATTTTGTAAATAAGTTGAAACATTGAGGTTAATAAGTAGGCAAAAAGTTGTGGAGTAGTGTTTATAAATGGAAAGTGCATACTCTTCGTGAACGGATAGAGAGTATTAAGTTTATCTATTAAAGATATCACCCAAAGTAAACACCTCCTAACTCTATTGAATTCATGCTTATAAAAGTAGTAAATGTTGGCAGGTGGGCAATCCTAAAGTGGATCATAGTTGTTGGAACAGGCCGGAGGACATGACGGAGGCGAGACCCCTTACAATGGTGAATATTTCGACTCCAGGAACGGAGGTTGCCGCTGAGACTGCTGCAGCTCTTGCATCGGCATCACTGGTCTTTAAGACGAGTGATGGTACGTATTCGAGTGTGCTTCTGAAGCACGCTCGACAGTTGTTTGCATTTGCTAACAAATACAGGAAGTCTTATAGCATAAGCATTCCTCAAGTACAAAGTTTCTATAATTCTACCGGCTACGGGGATGAGCTGTTGTGGGCTGCCGGATGGCTCTATCATGCGACGGCGGAACAACCTTATCTAGACTTTGTCACTGGGACAGACGCCGAAGAATTTGCTAATTGGGGTAATCCGACGTGGTTTAGCTGGGATAACAAGCTCCCTGGAGTTCAGGTAGATTTTATTCTTATCGTAAAAATTTGTGTCTGATGGTTTAACATTTCAAGACTTTTTATATGGTGGCATACAGGAGATCAAATCAAGTAACTAATCTGGACCATTGGTATTTGCATGATTTACGGTGGTTATGAAAATAAGCATTATTGTATATATCAATAAATATTTATTATAAAATAAGCATTGTTATATACATAAATAAGCAGTATCATAAAATAAAATAAAATAAGCATGATTGTATATATAAATAAGCATGATTTTTAGGTTAATTCGTGCGAGGTTTTTTCATATGAACCACTTTCTCATGGCATATTTGTAATTTTATTGGTATTCGATGTAGTTTGAATTCGTGTTTGGCTATTCATTTTTCTTGGATTGTATATAACTAAATGCTCCATTGAAGGTGTTGGTATCTCGAATTAGCTTATTCGGATCGAAGGACCTCCCAAACTCTGATATCCTGCAGAAGTATCGAGACTCGGCGGAGGCTGTGATGTGCGGCCTTTTACCTGAATCACCATCCGCCACATCCAGTAGAACCGCGAGTAATATACCCTACTGAATCATTGTGCATAATTTCCTATTGCATTTTTGGATGATATATAGCCACATGTCAAGAAAATTAAAAACTCGGTCATATTTATCTTATCAAAATTCTTAATTATTTGGTATATATAAATACAAAATTTTACCATGCTCCTAAATTTCTATAAGCAAAATTTGATATATCTTTAAATTTCCTTGACATGTGGCTATCATGGCAAAAGATGTTCACCAATAATGTAATAGAGGATCCGACTTTTTAGATCCGTTGATTTTAAAGAGCTAAATTAGGAACTTTCATGAATGCTATGAAAGAACTATTAATCATTCTATTGCTAAAGATTAGAATTAGATGCATCATATTACAAATTCTTCTATTCTCTTCTCTTCTCTTCTCTTCTCATCTCATATGATGATCCTTCAAATACAGATGGGTTGATATGGGTAAGTGAATGGAACGCATTGCAACATCCAATTTCATCATCATTTCTAGCAGTTCTCTATAGCGACTATATGCTCGCTTCACAAACCACTGCTCTATCTTGCGATGGAATCAAATTCACCCCAACAGATCTTCGCGATTTCGCGGTCTCACAGGTATGTATGTACACTTTCAATGCCAAATTAACATAGGCTAAATAGTGAAATATATTCCAATCGTCTTTTTCGAGGGTTAATTGCAAATCATTACCCAACTTATGGTGTCTTATTGCAATTTTGACGTATTCTCTTTGTTCTAGTCTCTGACAAGTTAATTTAGCACGTTTGTTAATGATGTTGATTAGGATTCTGTTGTGTATATACAACGTCATCATTAATATTTCAATATGGCGTCATTTTGGGGAAAGTGGTTGACAAATTATATGGTTCTGGGAAACTTCATAGTAAGTTATGAAAATGTCGTCGTGTCGTTACTGAATGCGCCACATCATTTTGTCGAAGACTGTAAAAAGTAGAATATGTTGAAATTGTAAAAATTGTAAAGGTTGGGTCTAAATTGCAAGACACTAGAGGTTGGGTATTAATTTGTAATCAACATTTTTTTAGTTCTACGTGGAACTATCAACTTTAACCAAATATATCTCAAACTACGGAAAATTATGTAAATCCATTCATGGGCAAATTTACTAGTACTTCAAAAGTTGTGTAAGAACGTCGGGAAACTAACATGGAAATACTTGTGTAGAAATAATATTTTAACGCCACATAAGTCAAAAACGACGTAGTTTTGAGGTTATAATGATAAAATTATGTCGTTTTGGGATTATGCAGCATTCAAAAAAAATTATCATTACACATGCATTTCAATATCATATTTCTAGCTATCCTTCTCAGCTTTCAAGGTATTAAAAGAATCGTTCAGAATTACATTTGCATAGTTTCTCTAGTTTGAGATATAATTGGTTAAAGTCTATCTCATGATAAAATTCTAAAGAAAGTAATAGCATGAGATATATTTGACTATTTAGTGGATTTACATATAAAATAAGATGACAATGATATGTATTTATGTTATGAATTTGTGTTAGGTTGAGTATGTGTTGGGCAAGAATCCGATGGAGATGAGTTATTTGGTCGGGTACGGGGAAAAGTACCCGGAGTACGTTCATCACAGAGGAGCCTCGATTCCAGCCGAGAAGTCCCCTACCTGCAAAGAAGGTTTCAAGTGGCTCGAATCCGATCAGCCCAACCCCAACATCGCGGTCGGAGCGCTTGTTGGGGGTCCGTTTTTGAATGACACGTACGTAGATTCGAGGAACAACTCAATGCAAGGTGAGCCTAGCACCTACAACACTGCTTTGATTGTTGGTGTTCTCTCTGGCTTGCTTACAACCTCATCTGTTGTCAAATCTTTTGCATGAGATTTTGTTGAGTGCATTTCCATTCATGGAGGGGAAAAACCAAATTAAAGGAAAAAAAAAAACATTTTGCTTTTTGGACTAACTACTTTGTATATAGACATTTGAGTACAAATTTGGGAGTGTTTAATACATTGAATGCAAAAGGTGCAAATATGATATAGTTGTAGCTACAAGGGTGAGCAAAAAAAGTCAAGAAACTGTCCGAAAATATGATTAACCGAACCGATTTCTAAATCGTATGGGCGGCAAATGATAGATTAACCAAACTGTGTTCACTCCTAGCACTAGCAGCAGTAGTGCATGAGCTAGTTTTTCTTTTCTCCTCTCATTCCATTCCATTATCAACTAATACAAAAGCTTTAAGTATGAAATATTAAAAGTAAGATATAACTAAAGGATTATTACTAGAGATATCAAAATTTGCCCAATATGACGGGTCGGTTGGGATACCCAAATAGGATTAGATTGGGTTCAGAAAATAGAGATCCGAAAAAATCTGGCATCAAAAGCTCGGCCACTAGGCCACTCGGGCTTCAGGCCAAAAAATCCAAAAACCCTAGCGAAATTGGCCCGCCCAGTCTCCAATTTTTTATATTTAGCCTATGTTGCATGGGTGCGTGGGGCGGGTGCGGGGGCGATACGATACGGGTACGTGGATATGGAATTTTGAAAATTACAGGGTGCGATTCGGCAAGGATACTCTAATATTAATATTTTATTATATGTACTTAACACTTATAAAATAATTAGAAATATAAATTTTCATGAATCATATGTATGGAATTCATTTTATTTAACCCAAAACTTAAGCATTTTCAATTATGTAATTTAATTAAGTAACAAAATATCAATTCATATATCATTAGTCCAATAGAAACGCCATAATTCAAATAAAGTTATCAAAGTCAACCTCATACACTTACTTCACCCACGGGATTCGCAAATTTTACACACAAGATTCGAGAATCCGATTACTTTTTATTCTTTATTTGGAAGGATACGCCACGTGGCGAATCGGGTGCGAATCCCACGGGAATCCGACTAGAATCGCACTCTAACAATAATCCGATACGGCAATATGGTATTTTTAAAAGAATCCGTGCATCATAGTATTTAGCTATCTACTTTAGTTCTTATATATATATTTCATCTCTCTCCTCCTCGTCAAAACAAAAGCTGAAAGAATAACCTAATTTTTTTAGAGGCGTTTTACAACATTAGTTGATATTTCAATAATTGCTTGTATTTGTTATTCAACGACGACTCCGCGATAGTCGGTTTGCCATTTGAAAAGGAAACCCTGACTTTGCATTTTCAAAGTAATGAAAAGTTTAATAAATGCATTATTAAATTCTCAAGATCTACAATTACGATCATACATCGATAATTTCTTTTTCTAGTTACATTTTCATCAATAACTATTCTAATTATATCTGCAAATCAATGTCGAATTCTTATATCAAAACAAAAGCTTATGGAGTATTTTGTATATATGTACAATGAATTTTAGTTTTATATTAATAGAAATTCTCGTATAGATGTGCAGAGTCTAGCAATAGCCACAACTTTCTGCATGCTTATTAGTTAATACTCCCTCCGTCAAATTTCAATTGACTCGTTTGATCGGGTACGGATGCTAAGAAAGTGAGTTGAATATGATAAAGGTGGAGAGATAAGGTAATTTTTTGGAGGGTATTATTGTCAAATCAAGTAGGAGAAAGAAGGAAAATAATAGCTTTTTGTGGCATTTGTGTAATTAAAAGTAAAGTCAATGGTGTATATGTCAATTGAAATTGGACAACCAAATAAGGCAAGCAGACCAATTGAAATGGGACGGATGAAATGTTTTTTTTTTTTTTTTGTGTGGAAACTAGACTCATGTATCCTTCCAATGGTATATGGCACACTTTATAGTTCTTATCCAATAAAAGCAGTTTATTGAGTAAAGTTTACGATTCTGCAGAAATTTTCTTGTATCACAGCTTAGCTGTTGTGGGTTGAAACTTTTCTATGTGTAAATAATGGAATTGATTGTGGTCAATTACTCTAAAATTTCGAATCTTACAATCATATTTTAGCTTGAGCCGAACACACAAAATTTTTACAGTATGATTTATCCCTCATGTCTAGTTTGTGTTTTATTATATAGGAAAAAATATCACGTTAGTAGCAGTTGCAAGTTTCCTCCACATAAATATTGTTGTCTTTTAATTGATCTGTTGTAACTCGTAATTCATAAACCACAACAAAATCTTCATTGTATATACTCAAAGACTAACGTGGCATCTTTTTAAAAGGAAAAAAAGTCTATCATGTACCGCATAATATATGAGTTCAGATAGTACTACCCGAAAAAAAAAAAGAACAATAATATTTTCAGATGGAACGACATCATCATCATCATTATTATTATTATTTTGTTCTTAAATCCATCCAATACAAAACGACATCATTCCAGATGAAGTGACACATAAATATCCACATCATTTATCAGTGAAGTCGAGTTACTCACTCTCCCAACGCCAAAATTGAAAATACCTTATTTAAGCAATTTCACAAAGTTCAAGACTTTCATCAAATAAATTCAAAATTCAGACCACAAACTATCAATAACCCAAAACCATTTCTATTACATCATTAAAAACCCCACTCTCTCTCCACCATCCAATTCTTAATCGCCGTCATGTTAATCTCATTTCTTAATATCAATCACCTTTCTGATATCTTTGCAGGAGTCTGATAAAAAGTAAACGCCATGCTTCAAGAATCTATGCTTCTAACACATTTACGACAACATTTGAGGTCATCTGTAATAGATCAAATCACCAACTAGAAAATACTAATTATACAAAAACAACCACCAGAGAGAGAGAGAGAGAGAGCTCAAAATTGCAATAGGTTACAAGTGTTATTATACAACAAGAGACATATTCAACAAAAATAAAGAACTATAGAATGAACAGTTACAGACAAGCTATTCCTATGTATAAGCCACTCATCCTAAAAAAAGATGGACCTTTGCCACTCTCAACAAACCTGCCCCCTGCCCTACATTTTAAGTTCAACTGAATTGACAATAAAATACCAACATTTAGTCATATATTTCTATAGATAACCCTTCTACATCATCAACATGACGGCCACAAATTCTACCTTCGATAATCAGATTGAGGCGGCCTTCTACCTCCTCCCCTACCCAATGCCGAGAACTGATTGCCAGTTTGGCGAGGATGGTTGTATCCTCGTCCAGCATTCGGGTTAACTGGTGGGGGCACCCAACTACCACCTTTACTGTTATAATTACTCCCATACGATCGGTCAGCTTCCAAATTATTGTATCCGCGTGGTGAATGGAAAAAAGCATCTGGACGGTTAGAAACCTGAGCACCACTCCCAGAAGGATATGGCGGGTATCCATGTCCATTATGTTGTGGTGGGACTTGTGGGTAGTATCCATGCCTATTGTATTCCCTAACATGAGGCACAGGCGCAGGACTGTCGTGTACCTCCCGAGGATTGTTAAATCTGGTATGTGTGTTCTGAGTATGGGAAACATACGGTTGTCTGTAAGCCGTGGAGCTTGGAGGTCTATGGTGAGAATAGCCGGAACTTGCTTGCATCACAGCATGTTCTCCACCTGGGTATGAATGATTTTGGTATTGCTGATAATGCGATCTCTGTCCAGCAGCATGAGAAGGATATGGAGGATGATATGCTTGACCACCATGGCCATTGTGCTCTCCCCGTTGCGGTAGGCTATTGACAACAAGACGATGTGCAGCATCTCCAAGTTGTCGTCCAGATATGGCTCCATTCGGGTTATTGTTGTGCCTGCAAAG
The DNA here is from genome assembly GCA_031470985.1 of Agastache rugosa. Taxonomy (NCBI): domain Eukaryota; kingdom Viridiplantae; phylum Streptophyta; class Magnoliopsida; order Lamiales; family Lamiaceae; genus Agastache; species Agastache rugosa. The sequence continues at coordinate 12,040,519 of CM062607.1, forward strand.
AGATTATTCAATTAATACTCCCTAGGATAGATTATGATGATTATCCAGAAGATTTGTATAGCAATGAAGCTATTCATCTACCAACTAACACCTAAACAAGATAAGATACCTCGCATGATTGTCATATGGCCTCCTTCCATTGTCAAATGGCCTCCGTCCGGAATCCTCATGCCAAAGTACAGGTTCAGGTTTTAGATCACCAATTTCCACAATCTACATAATAAAGAAAAAGAATAAGGTGGTGATTGCCAAAACCAAGGTAGAGTGAAGAAAAATAACAAACATGAAAAGACAAACCAATTTCATCAAAGTTTACCTTCTTCGGGAAAATGACACCGGGAGGCGGTCTAGTAATGTGTTTATGAACGTCTGGAAGTCTATATATAGCACATCTGAGCACCAAAATATTTCGAGGTCACAGAGAGTAATATGAATACATCTAACCAATTAACAACATATTCTATGAAATGCCCTCTTGCAATTTTATGAAGCTTACATGACTTGGTTGTTCATAATGTCTTCCATTCCCGATATTGGTGATCTGAAGACAGGAGGGCAAGGATCCCCAGCGCAAAGGGAGATATAGCCGTTCATTCCACCACTGCATGCCAGCCGTAATAAAGATCAGAAAGTGTTTGTAGAGGTTTTTAACGCAACTTGATTGTAAAAAATTATTTGTATTCCAACATTAAGAGACCAACCCTACCATGTTGCAAGACACAGGCATCCTCAAAAAAGAAAAGGAACAGTCTTATTGATATCGATTAGAACATAGCTCAGGAGTTGGATGGTTTGCATTTTATTAACATGATATTATGTCCCAAAGCTTACTTATGCAAGGTATTGGTATGAAACTACTAAAGCTTATTTCATCAATCAATCGAAGAGATCTTATAAGGTAGCAGTCAATAGCAAGTAAGTAATCAATGTTTAATCACTAGTAAGAAAAAAAAAACTGGAAAATGTATGCCATATTGATTATCTGAGACATGATTACATGAAAACCATTTTTCACCTACAAACTCAGCACCACCACAACGCATGCTCCAGTAACAGAAAGCATATAAGATGCTAATGAAGGACATGTATTTAAAAATGAAATAGAAGTATTTTATGTTATGAACTTATAATGTTTGCTGATTAAGGCCCTGCATTGTAATGTTTTTCACAGACTGGTTTCTTGAATTTACTTCTATAAACACAATGTTAATGCTTCAGCATAGTTTGATGCATAAGTGATTATGTCAGATGGTAGTACGGGCCACATCAGGAAATGTACAAGAAGCATTCGACATTTAAGATCAGAAGACGTATAATTTAGAGAGCATATCTGTGGGAGCAGAAACAGGAATATGCTAGAGGATATATCCATGTAGCATCCAATGAAAAAAGAAAATCATTTTTTACTTTTCTAGTAGGTAATTTATTTCAATAAAATCTTCAGCTACGAAAAGATACCAAGTTTTAGGTCAGTTTTAATATTGATCCCATAAGATTAAAGATTCTTATTCTTTGGATATTTTATGTACAGTCTTAGCTATATACAAAGCAGGATGATACACAACCACCTCGAAAATATATGTGCAATCAACATAGATGCCCTATGTCCAAGCAAAATCAATATTCTTAAAAGACAAACCTGGCCCCTGGATCAAGTCGCTCCTTAACCAGAACTCTGTCTGTGTCTTCCATGTGCTTGCAGCGATCATCGAGAGAAAATATATATGGGGACAGAGTGTGAGACAATGATACAAAAAGCATGTCTGACATTATGCTATTTCTCCGAGCTTCTTCTTCCTGCACAAAGTTATTTTACTTAGTTGAAGGAACTATTCAACAAAACAAAACAGGTTTATGATTGGGAAGGAACCTTTCAAAATTTATTTCATTGGTTCTTTGCTTGAGAGTGTTTTGTAGTTATAGTTTATTTCATTTCTGAATTCAGGTATTTTAAAGTAATACTCTACACTCATACTTTATTTTCCACACAGTTTTATAACTATTATGAATTGTTATTTTAATTTGATTCTCAATTGTATCTATCACTTATCACTTGATTTTGTCGATTAGAACATGTTTGCTAGCTTAAGGTACTATTTATTAATGGATCTAATTTCATTTTATATGTCCTTGCCTCCTTGGAAGAATATTTAGACTTCTTTTTTAATTCTGTTTAATCATCAGTGATCATTTTGCTTTTTGTTAAGTGGATTAATATGTCATATCATAAGGTACACAACAAATTGTAAATTCATCGTTCTTCTTGATATTGTAACTCAAGCTAATTGTCATGTAATGGTTTTACAACACAAGAATATAAATAAAATGTTGTGAAGTTATTCTTTAACTTCTGTTAATCTATTAATCTTTGAATGTTCATATCTGAACCATTAAGACAATATTATGAATTTATTAAAATTGTTTTAGCTTATTATTTTATCGTTACAGTTATGCATATTATCCTGTATTACTGTATAGTATGTTGGGGCTCCTAAAGAAAATTTATGGGTATGTTACTAGAAGAAGCCATTACTATACCGTAAGTGTGTGCTCAACTTTCACCACCTCTGCAAGCAGACGGCTCTCATCAATGAAAGGCAACTTGGCAATACCCTAAAAACGGTAAAGTGAGAAAATGTGGGTAAAAATTTGAAGCCATAGTATTTAACAGTATAGTAAAATTTGACCGCCATAAAACATACCTGCCAAGAGAACCTCTTACCATTCATGTCAACTTCGAAGTCTGATAAGAAAGAAGACAGAAAATTAAGAGTGTTGCTTCTTCATATTAAGATAGCCAGAAAAAAGCATTTAAACCTATACCAGTAGGATAAAAGTCAATTATCGGTGAGTTTGGATCAGTCATCAATTTCCGGTACTGCTCAGGCAAAGCATGAGAACTGAAGATAAACCCAGTTAGAATACCAGAAGACATAGGTTTGGCAAAGCAATAAAAGAATATCAATCCAACCTTGCAGCAGGGAAAACCCCCAGCAATTGATTGAACGGCTTAAATGGTGTCCCCAATTCAAAGCTTATGTCCAACTGTTCAAGATCCTTAAGGTCTGAAGCAAATGGTGCATAATGGTAAGGATAAAACCTGCAACATTATATATTTGCTGTAAGACACGTATTCTAGGCAAGAAAGGTGGTTTCATTTAAACCACGATTTCAGGTTCAAGGTACGATTTCGATCCTCGAAAATCAGAATCAGCAGATATTTTGTTGACACAAAATTCCAAAGATTTAGTAGATAAGCAAGTAGAGCTAGATGCATAGTCAGAAAGGTAACATCATATTTCATTTTTCTGATATCTGGATCAAATAACTTGAAAAATGATTTTTATGCATCAAGGCCAACTAAGAATTTCTTTATAAGCTTTAAAAAACAGTATCTTAAGCAATCAGTATTCACTTCAAACATAAGGCAACGTTATATTATTTGAAAATATTATGCACGGTTAGGAAAAGTAAAGACAAGGGAAATGACAACTAAGCATTTGACAAGAATCAAACAAGAAAGAGAAGTTTACTTTTCATTGGTTTTATTCAATGAGATAAAAACAAAAAATAAATGTAAACGACAGAAACTTGCCATTGCCAGGAACAAACCCCTTCATAGTAGTAGTGCATAACCCAACATAGACCTTCAGTGTATTTTAGGACCTGTAAGAAAACACGAAGCCAGTGAACTCATTAAACATGTAAAGAGTAAAAAGAAGCAAAGACTATTATAAAATAGCTATTTATATCCCTTGATAACTTCTCAAAAACCTAATTGGCAATAATTCTTTGAAAAAAATTGTATTCCTCATCTAGCAACCAAGGAAATCAAGTTGAACAACTTACTACATCTCTTCGTATTGCATCGAGTTCTTCAGGTGATTTTGCAGAAAACTTTTCTTCATAATACCTCTCTTTCCACCCTGATTCCCCCAACCTGACCTAAAATAACAAATTCACTAATCAATCGGCAGGATCAATAAGATGTAGAACATACTCAACTTCAGAGAAGAGCATGCAGGAATGAATTCAGCTAATGCTTACCTTGTCCTCCTCTTGTTTTTCCATATTGAAAGCATCAGACTTCCCTCGAAGCGACTCCTTAAGTTTCAATTTCAGCTCTTCTTTGTTATCTAGAATCTGAATCGCAGCATAAATATTAGGTGACTAGGACTTAAAACTGTCTGTACGAAAACAACAATAACACGATAACATAAAGGAGGATCTTATTTATGAACATAAAAATTAAGGAAGACGGAACAGTAATAACACGATAACATAAACGATGATCATCCAACTGATGAACATTTATGCATCTCAATCACTAATGACCAAAGTCACCAAACACTCAAACTCATATCAGTTAAACTAGACAAGAATGGAAATAACAATAAGCTGCCTCTTGTTTAGGAGGTAACATACTTCACTTTCTAGACCGTTTTCAGCTTCGACGATAGCAGCCCCTATAGTGGCTCCACAATCAACCCGTGCAACTTTTTGAGCTCTACTGTAGGTCTTTCTATCGTCCATAGTTGTGGATTGTTTGCACTCGATATCAAGGTCAGACAAGCTTGAGGTAGCATGGCCAAGCTGATCACGTCTTACCGAAGATGAAGAGCCCTTCTGCTGGTAGGGTGAGGATGAAGGACCTGAAGCAAGACGAGAACCATGGAATCGAGTGATCGGAACTAGCGATTCAGGCTTATTTGTTGGTTCACAATCATCTCCTCTTTTAGCTTGAAACTTCTCGCGCTTGACTCTCTCAGCTTGTCTCTGCATATATTAATAACATGCAATGAAGAGATGTAAGATTAACAGGTTAGATTGGAGGGACAAGTCAATTATTGAATAAAAAAGAACTCATAAAGCCCACCATGATTACTCAAGGCCAATAATCTAATATACACTGGAGACATCTAATGCCCAGGATAAAGTAACACAGAACAATAAAAGTTTAACTTGAATTTATGCACCAAATTAACCTCCTACAATCTGCTTTCCTAAGAGGGAAGGACTTTCTTTACTCTCTAGAGGCATAAATCTAATGTGTATGGTCCGACTTTCAGAACTATTGAAATGCATAAATTCCAATTAGCGGCAGTGCATCAGTATATTCATTGCTTAATGCTTGCCAAAACTTGCTTGCATATACCATTTACCAAACTTATAATGAAATATTCATTAAACCCACTTCAGCTGTTTGCTAAGTGGATATTATTACCATGGGACAAAACCAGAACAAAAAAAAGTAAGTATAGCCACAATAATATGAAGGAATAATCTGCAATAATTGTCATACAAGTAGAGCATGTTTAGAACGAAAAGAACATAGTTGTAGAAGGAATACAGGGATGGAATAAACCTGGTGCAATCTGGCCCTTTTTTGAAATATTTTATCTTCAAAGGACCCTACAGCTTGAATAAAGTGCTCTATCCTGCTCAGGTTCGGCTGGAAATGAATGAAAAGGACAACATATAAAAAATAAAGTCTCAGAAGTACTGATATGAAGGAAACCATAGCAGAGCATCATAATTCCTTAAGGGAAATTTATTTGACATCCAAACTACGCCAAATTCCTTTCCCCCATCAAAACTATTATTTTTTTCCGTTTTTGCAGTTGCCATCTAGAGCTATCACCGGTGGATAGTTTCCTAGAGTATTCTACAAAAACAATGGCATGTTCCACCTGAAGTGGCTAGAAGACAACTTATCAAATACCAAATGGTACATATCGGAATCAACCCAAAAAAAAAAAACTAGTTCGTAGCAAACACAAAAAGTGGTGTAGTTCAGATGGCAAAAAACAATTTACCCAAAAATAATGCATACCTTGCTTCCATCAGTCAAGTACCCACCCATAGCCCTCAACTCCTTTTTATAAACAGCCATGAGCAAGTTGATTGCACCCTATGTATTGAAGAGATACAGAGCATTAAAATTTAACATGTATACTTGTGAGTTGTGACTTCTTGTTCAAAAGTATATAGGAATCTAGGAAAATAGTAATCACAACAATGACAATGTCTTTTAAAGGCTAAGAGAAGAACAGTGTCAAATCCTACTGATAAATATTTTGAAAGGCAAACTAGTACTAGAAGTCGCATGGTAGAACAGATGCAACAAGAACACAGCTTACTAATAACAGATGTTGCATGATCATCAATCATTTTATTATTCTTCAAACGAGAAGCAATAGGCCAACCATCATAAGAAATTTTTCAAAATCAGTGCCTTCAAGAAACTCACAAAGTTCAAGTTTCTCTATACCCGTAAAAACTAAGTATCTGGTGCTTTTCTAAATAATAGTTTCATTGGAAACTTTTAGCATTTTAGCAAATTATCATCAAGGTCCCAAAATCATCAACCTAGATAATATGAAGTTATGAACTCTCAATTAGTTCTCAACATTCTATATTGGCATTGGTTAAAACGTTTCCTTTACATAATAAAGTCTATCAGATTATATTTTATCGCACCACAGTGGTCAACTTTGTTGTTTTCAATCAATAGTTACGTAAACCTTACAAAAGCATCAATTTATGATGCCAATAAGAATATCTTGAGGATGAAACTAGAGAAAAAAATTCAATCAATTATTTCTCAAAAATTGCTCCAGCTATCTCAGTATTGTGTTATCAAGTAAGAATGCATGCAAAGTTCAGGAATTCAAGGTTTACCAAAACAACGAAACCATATGAACAAGCAACAAAAAACCCCGGTATAGCTTCTTTGATTAAAGAAAAAATATAATAATTAACCAAAAAGGACCAAATAAGTTTATACACAAACCATCTATAATACATACCTCACGAATCTCGAGTGTGGGCATATGCGGCAAGAAGTCATTACCAACAAAGAAGCACATGAAGATGAAATCATCAATAATGCATTCGAGATCAATCTCAAAGGGAAGATTAGGAATCCTCATCTCATATTCCAGATATTCACGAAGGGTCCAAATGTTCAAGAACTGCAGGAAAGGCCACATTAGCATAAGTATTTACTTGCAAGTCATTTCATGATGCTCTATCATGCAAATGTCCTACTTACTTGATAAGGCTTTTTCGGCACGATTTCAGCATCACCTTTCTCATCAAATTCTCCAGCTTTCCTCTTTGCCTTCCCCTCACATTCTGCAGCTAAATGACCCACTTGACCACAAAGAAAACATTTATCTTGTTGTCCTGGAGTGAATACAACCTTGCAATCACAATTGGAGAAAACACTTATCATATAGTAAGAGCTGATCATCCAATTATGTACATAATAATTATGACTCTGTACATTGCAGCATAAGTTTTTACTCAACCGTCACTTTCATCATACCATTCTCAACATCAACCTGTCACTTCTTTCTAAAAGATCTGATCAACAGATTTCAACATCAAGTGATTAGAGTACGTAATGTCAGAGTGTCAAGTAACAAGTGCCATACCTCTCTAAGTATAGAAAAGTGAACTTCATGAGTGGCCAAAGCAAGCATGATCAAATCTGCATCCTATAATGCAGAATCAGATGATAGTCAATGGATGTACATAAGTCAGGCAAATTTGCTTACAATTTTTAACAGAAAGAGGTCATACCAACCCATACAGACAATGGCGGGTATTTGGATCATAACCAGGAAGATTCCTTTGGAGACGGATATAAGACATGACCTTATGTTCCCCTTCACCAGGAACATTTGCATCTGAAAGAATAACCTTCATGGAGGTAGAGTAATTTGCATAAATCATCATAGAAGGCTCAACATGCTAAAAAAAGTTGAAAGCACGGGCAAATCCATCATACATGACTATAATACCTTGACATTTTTCCATCCAGGGTCATTGTTTAGTCTTAGGTGAACGTAATATTGCAGAGCAACAGATAGAACACCCATAAATGGCGTTCCGGGAGTAATGACATTGGAATCAAAAAGTTGTGATTCCTGTTTGGGAGGAAGCTTTCTCCCTTCTTTTTCAAACTCCTCTCGTAACCTTTCCTCTTCAGCTGCCTAGAAATCAATGTTTCAGTATGATGAAAGCAATTTACTTTAAACTATATTTTTGCAATGAAACCATAACAGGGGACACACCGAATCCGCTGCATCTTTGGCAGCTCTGAAACGCCTGGACCGCTGTTGATTCATCTTAGCCCTTGGTGCAACTCCATCTACCAATAAATACCAGTTTGAATTAAATGAATGTTGCCTATATCAACTCGCATCAACTTTCCCTTGTTAATCAAGAACTTTAATCTATTTACCCACCTATAGCCATGTAAAGCAGTTGTCGTGGCCGCACCATCACAAAAAGTCTATCTATATAGTCAAATATGCATTGAAACACCTCATCAAAGGTGGTTGGAGAAGGCTGCACGAGAAATAAAGTTTATCATCAGCTCAAAGAAAGGAATACTATTACATAGGAGAAACATCCTGACTGTAATCTAATCGAGCCAAAGTAATTCAGGAAATAGTTGATGAAAAGCACAGTAAGTTCAGAAACTTCAAAACCTTAGGATATATTTAATGACATCGCTACCTTGTTCTGACAAGGAAAATTCGAAGCCACTGTTTAAATGGAACGACGAAAGATAAAATCTTTTCGATTAAATTTCATTTAAGTACACGCATATCATATGACGAACCTTTGTAACAAAAAATTAGCATGCAATCTTTTCCCAGCTACAATAACAAGTCACATCAACAACAATTCCAAGATTATAACAAACGGTTGAATTTATTTACAGTAGGTTTAGCCCAACATAAACTGTTTTTACAAAATAAAGTAAGAATTTTGCTTCATCAACAATCAAGCAAAACACATGCAATTGGAGAATCAGAATAGTTAAATGCGTCGAGAAAATTCCAAACTAGCTGCAGTTAGCAATTAACATGCCCTTACAATCCAAAAATATATTCTACAACGATGCATGAATTTAACATGCTGCAATAACAAGTGCATAAAACTAACATAAGTTAAAAAAAAACAATCAAATTATCCAACTTCAGAAACTTACTCGGTCTTCAGGATGAAAGCAGGGATGAATAATTCCGTTCATATCGAGATACAGATTATCGTATTCGATGTTATTAGGGTTCGGCTTGCTCGTATCCACCGGAATTTTAACGCCTTCGATAACCACCGGTTCTTCTTCAATTACGTCCACCACCACCATTGGATACTTCTCCGCCAGCCACCGGTAGAACGCCGGAACTCCCATCGTCAATCAATCGGAACACAAATAACAATTGTATAAATTAAAAACGAGAAGAATGGACCTCAGAGAGATTTATTGGAGATAACCACAAAAACAATGGAATCAAATTTGGAGAAAAGAAGAAAACGAATTTAACAAGTATGATTATTTTCTGGAATCAGATTGAACAGCACAATAGTTGGGGCAAGAGATCTAGGGCACGCTTTCGAACCGGTTAGGGCGGAGAACCGGGCCCAAAACCCGGTTTACATGTAAGTTGGGATTCCGGTTCGGATGGGAACAATCATAGATTCATAGTGTATGTCCGGAAATTACAACCCGGATTGAAATCGTTTGGTAAGTGTGATTAGAGTGTATAATATATTTATGACATCCTATATCTTGTTTGGTATCAAGTATATGATTTTTTATAAAATTTGGGTCCGTATGAATAATACTGATTTTTGTATAAATAATATTGCAACTAATTATAACAATAAATTAACATAATTATTATGTGTTGCAGAGAATTTAATACAGCATACCAAACGAAATATTAATCCTTTATATTTATAAGACATCTCAGTCAAACATATCAAGCCTTATCTCATACCTCGTAGCAACCCAGGAGTATTTGGGTTTTTCACATATTTTTAAGGGCTTACTTACTGTTGGAAGAGACCCAACCAGTTTCTTTCTAGAGTTAACTAGATTTTGCACCTGTGCGTTGCGCACGGTAGAATACATTATAAACATATGTAATATATATTTACTATTAAATAACAGGAATAAAGAGTAAATTATATTAATTACAAATTAAGAAGAAAAAAAAACAATGTTGCAGGAGAAAATAATGTTTATATATTATAATTTCAATTATCTTTAGAAAATTCATTTATTTATATATATTAGTAAAAAGATATTCATAATCTGAATAATGTTTCGTATATAATAAACTTGCCATTTATTAATTGGGCTAATCTAGTTTATCAAAATTACATGTATCTTAGGCAATGTAGAGCAATTTCAAAATAAAACATTTATTATATAGATAAATGTAATAAATAAAAATTTCATTTAAATTGTCCAAACATAATTCGAATTTTTTTATAGGGAAGCCCAAACATAATCAAAATTCATTCAATTTCATCCACACACAAAGCTCAAATACAGTGTTGAAACATCAGCCCATTCGATTATTGATAGTCAAGCCCAATAATTTTTTCAAACCGGATAATGTATTAGAATTTATTACACAACAACCCAAATCCTCTTTTATTACAAACATAACTCAGTATATAAATAACACATAATAAAATTTTAGGGTTAGACCATCTTCTTGAGCGCCACACATCTCTATGAAACTAAACTCCGATTAGATTTTTTCTCCCTCCGACATCATTTCAGGCTACAATACACCACCGCCTAAGCTCCGATCAGCCTCAAAAGGTGATAAAAAATTCAATTATGATGGTCCCTGAGCTGGGTCTTTGGTGTAGAGGGGAGTGAATACACCAAAGATAGATTTCTGAAAACTTTTTCAAGTTTAAAACAGAGTTTGTGAGCTCAGTTATGAATCCAGCTGAGAAAGGTCAGCTGGGCTAATAACTCAGCTGGCGGTGCGGAAAGTGGTGGTTTGAAAACTTAGCTCGATTGCTTAGAAAAACTCAGCTTGAAAATATTCTTTACGTTTTCGACTTAGTCAAGTTATGCAAGTTTGTAAACAAAACACAGCTGTCTTTGGGGAGCAGCTGAGTATGCAGATTTGATAAAGATGCAATATGCAAATGGAATTAGTACAATATCTGAAAATAACGAGAAAGTAAAGAACACGAGATTTTACGTGGTTCGGAGTAACACCTCCTAAGTCCACGACGAGATTCACTGGTAATTCACTACCACTTCGTTTCCAAGTACCAAGCAACTTCACAACTCTAACCCGAGCTGTGTTCCAACAGTTTACGGGCACTGTCAAGCCTAACCTTTCAGTTTACGGGTACTGAAAAAACCTTACAACCACTTGAATTTCGCGCTTCAAGCAAGCGTAACCTTGACCTAACCTTTCTGGGTAAAGAGGGGTTTGGTTTGGAGTTCCAACTATGAACGAGTTCTTACAATGAAGAACTTAGAGTTAGATGAACTCGTTCGAAATCTAGGCTTAAGATATACAATGATTTCTGCTTAGGAATCAGACGAAAAACTGGGCAGTTTCTGGACTAGAAACACTTTAAGATAAAGTGTTCTTTGAACTATTTAGAACTGCTTGTAAGCTTTTGAAGACTTGATAATTTCAGAGAATGAAAGCTTGTAGAGAGTTTTTCGTATCTGATCTTGTGGTTGAAGACGAGTTTATATAGATAGAGATTCAAGACTAGCCGTTGGAGGAGCCGTTTGAATCTTACCTACTCTCCTTAAATTCTAAATTTACCGTTGAGCGTTTCTGCACCTGTCTTCATTAGTGTCACATCCTAGGTTCTAAAGTCTAGGATGCTGATTTGGCAATCCCTCATTGGTCGAGGTATATTGACTTCCACTGACACCGGAATCTCTGCCTTTGGAGCTGGTTTTTGAATTTAGAGCTGGATTGGGTAAACTGACTTGAAGTGACGTCTTCAGAGTTAGTTCCCTTTGTTCTGTACAGCTGGACCAGTTGTGTCTTGAACTCAACTCGATTTATCTTCAGTTTGATCCTGCTCCGTTTTGAACTTAGCTCAGCTGGAAAACTCAGCTGATAGTTGACTCCTGCTGTAAACACAGCTGGATCTTCTTTGTCTTACCTTTCTCGTTATCCATTCTTTGTAAAACACAGCTGGATCTTCTGCTGTCTTCCGCTTCCTGAACCTGTAAACTTAGAAAATCTAGGGCTCAAACAGGCGAGCTGGAAAAATACTACTTAGGTTGATGCGATCATCTACTCGGTTGGAGAACAGTTAGGTTTTGGTATCAAATCAAAACTCTATTAATTTTCCCAACAAAACCTAAAATAATCTAGAAAAATATCCTTATTTTTGTGGTAACTCTGAATTTGATTTCATATCTCATTGTCCCACTCCGATAGTCAATAGATCTAGCCTAGAAAACCACCTTCTTCATGATTGAAAACCTACTAACAAAAGCCCTAACTTTTCGAATCCAAAAACTATAACCAGATCTTAAAAAAATAAAATAAAAAACATCATCTTAATATGGTTTCAACTAATAAATTGCAGAAAAACATAATTAAAGACACTGAATAATAAAACTGAGATTCAGATTCAATCCTCGATTTTGGATCTTCTCCGTACAAATTTAAAGACAATCTAAAGACTTGAAAGCTAAAACTCAATGAAAACTAAAGAGATAAAAGTATGGTAACAAAACATGACTCTCTGCCTATTTATACATTGGGATCAAAGTTCTACTCCAAAAAAGGTAAATGTCAGACTTTAAAACCTCCTCGGATGATTTCGGCCACCCAACTAACGACCAAACTTGTGGGTCGCCGGTTTTCTCTCAACAGAACCGGCGGTATAGGCGCCGAAGATCCCGCCGAAAATGAGTTTTTTTTGTCAAAACAAAGAATTCTGGCGACCCAGCCAGCGTTCACTGGCAGGTCTAGTCGCCGGAAATGGCTTGTTAAAACTTCAATTTCGGCGACCCAACCCTTAGGTCACCCTTTTTGCATCTTTTGTTTTCGAGGCGGTATGCCCATACCGTCTGACTTTTCGACAAACTTGTTTCGGCTCATTCTTCTTTGTTATAACTTATAATTTGGATTCGCTTTTGCCTATGAACTTCCAACGAGATGAATTTCAATCTTACAGTCTTCATTCCTCCCAAATTATATTTCTCTCTTCTCCCGTTTTACTCGATTCTTTAGTTCAATCATCTTCGTGCTCAACCATGGACTTCATCTTCAAGCCTAGATTACTCCAAAACATTCAAATCTGCATAAAAAATATGATACTACACACAAATGTGACTCCATTATATAATAACGAAAATATAACAAATGACGACGCAATCGTGCATAATCTCATCAAAACATGCTGCAATAATACTTAAAAACCATGTGAAATGAGTGTTTGTGAATCAGCTCAAAAATCAATCAAAACTATTCAGTGGAATGATACTCCTCAGATCAGGCTGGCCTTCTAAGGTGATCTTTATCTTTCTTAGGTTCAACTTGGATCATTTAGCCGCCAGTTATAATTTACCCGAGTCAGAATAATTCTGACTGACTTTCAAGAATAACACCACATATCAAAGGTTTTGGGATCTTAATCGAAACATCGTTCAATTAATCTTACTCCCAACAATTTCAATTTGTCTCTTCAAACAATTATGTTTCAATTTGTAACACCCCGATAACTAAGCACGAAATGCACGATTATATTTTATTTTTCTTTATTATTTTAAGCATGTGAATAAATATTATTATACGAGTAGATGGGCCGTATTCGATTGTAGGCCAGAAATCTACATTATTTTCGGTTGAAGTTGTATTAAAGCCCAATTTATTAAAAAGTCAGCCCAAAAGAAATTTTATTAAAAAATTCTTCTTAGCCAAAGTTTGTTGGCTAGCCGAGTCTTAATTTTTTGAGAGCTTTTATATTTAATTATTTTTGGCAAAATGCATCATGAAGTTCTTGTATTTCTATATTTTATTTTACTTGGTACATGTACAATTTATTCGTTTTAATGAATCTTTATACCATTTTTTTTATTTCATTCCATCCTTATCTAAAGAATCTATTAGACCCGTGAATATTTTCCATTAAATAACACATCATCATTTATAAATGTTATGCTAACTTATAACCTCTCAATTTTTTTGTTTTTTTGAAGGAAAATAACTTTTATTAACTAGCCAAATCGGTAAAAGTAATATCTGAATGCCACGACAAAAAGTTCGACTTTCACACCGTTACACCTGAATGCTCAAAAACATACTGAGCTAAACTATGAGCTGCCTTATTAGCCTCTCGGCGAACATGAGCAATCTCAACCACTACACTCTTATAACCTCTCAATTAAATCTTGAATACTTGTGATTTTAAAAAAAAAAAAAAACAACAACTCGCTACTCAACACCAGAAAGCAATTCTCTGCAACTCTTTAGACAAAAAATTTACAACTTCAACAATGTTAATGGAAAAGTTACAAATAATTGAATGTATATCAGCATCATTTCAATTGTTTGAGTTTGTGGCAGTCAGAACTCAGAAGGAATTGGTGTTTTTCTTCACTTTCTTGGCCAATTCTTCAAAATAACATTCAAAATATTCATCAAAATAACATTCAAAATTCAAGAATTATAAAACGTATGTCTCAATTTCCGAATTGCTTATTCCGTTTCCATGGGCCCAACTCTTGGGCCAAAAATAAAATTAAGTATTGGGCATGAAGGAATAAAGTTGAGCCTCTAAATTAGAGGGTCAGAAATTAAATTATTTATGGAATTAGAAGCTTAATCTTTAATAAATACAATACAATTATATAATACTCCCTCCGTCCACGAGAATTGTTCCCCGGAACGATGGACACAAAAATTAATAAAAGTTAGGTGTGGTGGATACTGGGTAATGAGTGGAGGAAAAATAAATATTTTGTGTGGTGTTGTGTTGTGAGTGGGGGAAAATGAATATTTTGTGGTTGTATTGTACAAAAATGGAAATAGAACAATTTTTGTGAATGGACTAAAAATTTTCGTGGATGGAGAAAGTATATAGATAAAGTCACGAGAGTTATAGGAACTCCATGCATAAATGAATTTCTTAGGGGAAAATGTAACGAGTTTAAATAAACTCCATGAGTAAATTAAATTTAGTACGATAATCAAAGTTAATTTCACTTCTAATAAATTTTATAGCTCATCTTCAGTTTCATTATTTGTTAAGAAGATGCATCTATTATTCAGTTTGCCTTATTTTGGAGTATGTTAGTAACCTTGAGTTCCAATATAAATCTTCTTCTAAACCGACGAATAATTATACTCCTTATTCACTCTTGTTCTTATATATTCAGGTATTTTTCACTTTGAATATTTTGTTCGAGAAATTTTAATGAGGTCCTATCCTTAAAGTTTCATTTTCGTGATCTCCAAGGATATATGATTTTTTCTTTTTAATTCGGTATAGCTGTATTTCATCATGTATGAAGATCAGCTTAAAACTTTCTTCGATCATTAGAATTACAATTCAATTTCGGTTTTTCTTTCTATAATGTTTGAAATTATTACATGTGTACAAGTTTCTAGATTACTTTCCAACAAAAGTATGATAATTAACAAGAGCATTATTTTAAAATTTGGTTTGCATATCCTTATTTATATATATCATTGACGGTAATTAATATTGTAATATTGTTAACGAAATGTACTGTGATATCCTTAATCTCATCAAACATAATAAATTAATGATTTATATATTTATTTGATCCAAAGTATAACTCATCCTCCATTTATTTTGTCAAGCCTAACCCTATACCCTTGGGCTCGTTTGGTAGGGGTGATTAGGGTGTATAATATGTCTATGACACCCTAATATCTTGTTTGGTACGAAGTATACGACCCTTTATAAAGTTCGGGCCCGTATGAATAATACTTAATTTTGTTGTTATGTATACTACCTATGAGGTGGTATAAATAATACTGCAACTAATTATAGCAATAAATTACTATAATTACTATGTGTTGCACAGAATTTAATACATCATACCAAATGAAATATTAATTCTTTATATTTATAAGACATCTCAGTCAAACATATCAAGCCTTATCCCATACTTCGTACCTAACGAGCACAATACAAAAGGATAAAAGTAATAATTAAATAAGATAAGTAGTGTTGTATTCAAATAAAACAGAGTTTTTGTACCGACATACGATATTCTATGCTAGGAACTCATTCTTATATGAGTCCGTAGGAACCATGCATTTTTATGACTTCGGAAATGCACAAAATGCAGTACTTTAATGCACAAACATAGCAAATCATTTTTTTTCGTCTCCGCATTCGTCTTCGATTTTAATTTATAGATAATGATTGTGGCAACATTAATGTCCTTTAGCTCGCTCCGAAGCCTTCGGCTGCCCTCGCTCGACTCTTAAATCAAAACATATGTTTATGCATTAAAAATAATGCAATTTGTGCATTAACTTGTGTGATAAAAATGCATGGTTCCTACGGACTCATATAAAGATGAGTTCTTATATAATCCTCTCCCGGACTCGTTTGCTACGAAGTATGGGATAAGGCTTTATATGATTAGTTGGGATATCTTAATACGTATAAAGAATTAATATTGTGTTTAGTATGATGTATTAAATTCTCTGCAAAACATATTAATTATGGTAAGAGGGTGAAATTATGGTAATTTATTCTTATATTTAGTTGCAGTATTATTTATATCACCTCATAGATGTATTAGATAATAACAACAATATGTATAATTCATACGAGCCCCGAATTTTATAAAGTGCCTCATATTTTGTACCAAACAAGATATTAGGGTGTATAATATATATTATACACCCCACCCTCCGTTCCCGGATAAGTGGTCACATTTTCTTATTGGGACATTGTCCCGTGATAAGTGACTACTTTCTTTATAAGCAAATAAGCTTCTCTACAAAAAGTTGTGGGCTCCACTTCTTTTATCTTTATACCCTTTAAACATATTCTCCTTAATATCCGTACCAAAAAAAATGTAGCCATTTATTGCGAGACGGAGAAAGTATTAAAATTTGCATAATCAACTTCACATTGAACATGGTGAAACTCGAATACTTGAGGTACTAAGTACACTAACTACACCTAAACGAAAGATACATATATGGGTCATGAGGAATGATATGCTAGCATTTTGTGACTATATTCGGTGAGCACCTTTCACGTTTTATCCACTTTAACATTATTCTTTTTAGTTGTTTTAATTATTTTTATTTTAATACATTAGGGTCAAATCTATAAAATATATAGAAATCAAAGCTCGATCTGTTCTTTTTTTCTTTAACTTCAAATAAATGAATAATCAGAACAAATGGAGCTTTGAATTACATATATTTTATAGATTTAATGATTTTAATATCAATTTATAATATATTTGATAAAAATAATTAAAAAATTAAAAATAATAATATAAAGATGGACAAAATGTGAGTGATGTCCAAAAAAGGTGCTCAAAGATCGAAAGTGACTAGCATATATCATAGCATATCATTCCTCTATGTTCATAATCCAAACATATATCTAACAGATACTCCCTCCGTCCCAATTTAAGTGGCATGTTTTCCTTATTATGATGTCCCACTTCAAGTGACCTATTTCAAAAATGGAAATCACTTCATTCTCTCACAAAAAGGTGTGAACCCCACACTTTCTATCTCTTTATCCTTTAATCTCCCTTTCTTCTAAATAAGCGCGTCGAAAAGAAATATGTCATACATAGTGGGATGGAGGGAGTATATTTTATGGCTTACAAAACAAAACTACATAATCCCCTTAATGCAAACCAATTGCAGTTAATTTTTAGGAATACCCGACTAAAGTTTTGTCATAAGAATAACGCGCGCGCACAAACACAATATATATATATATATACACACAAATCAATCTTTAATTTTATGTATTTTGTATATTTAATAATTCAAATATTAATTTTTAGGGTATTAGAATATAAATAATAAAAAAATTAAAAAGAATAATGCTAACAAGAACGAACAGTGATTGGTGCCCACGAAAGGTACTCATAAAAGCGGCACATCATTCCTCTATATATATATACATATATAGGCATATATATTCGTATACTTAGTAATAGTATGAACACAAAATTTGCATTCACAAGAATCCAACATAAAATTAAGGTGATGGAAATTCATGCCAGGTGTATGTAACGTTGTTATCCTAAAAACACACACACACACACACACACACATATATATATATATATATATATATATATATATATATATATATATATATATATATCAACACACATACATACATGCATGGTTAGTTGTAATGAAATAAAATCTGATTGATCCAGCTTGGATTGCCGGCTACCGCCCCCTTCTTGAGACTCATCATAAAACAAACATTCTATAGATGTTGCGTACACTTAACTAATTACACTTAGCTTGTCATTACACATATCCACTATTTGCGCGCACACACACACACGTACGTATGAACAAATTGATGAATTTTGATTTTACGCTTCGCAACCACTAAGCCCACTATATGAGATATGCACCCGATAAACTCAGGCAGTAACATGCAAACTACATAGAAGAGAGAAATCGTATATAGAAAAATTTGGTACGACAATGTCGGTCTATAAAGTGTTGGTGAGACTCGAATTTATGGATCTTTTAGCCACACATAAATAACTACT
This sequence comes from Agastache rugosa, assembly GCA_031470985.1. Classification (NCBI taxonomy): domain Eukaryota; kingdom Viridiplantae; phylum Streptophyta; class Magnoliopsida; order Lamiales; family Lamiaceae; genus Agastache; species Agastache rugosa. The sequence continues at coordinate 12,059,084 of CM062607.1, forward strand.
CCACCAGTAAGCCATCGCAAGGACGTGACCGATGATAATTTTAACATGAAATATAGAACTTAAGTAGGAGATAATAAATTGAGGCTAGTGAAAATTAAACGTGTTAGAAGTGATGATCCTTGTAGTTATTGTTAGCCTGCAGTACATGTGATGAGGTATCAATGGTTGAGGTACATCCGTAAGTCCTTTGTTTTCATGTTCCCACATCTTAGCTGTAAATGGGCCATATCTCAAACTTAATCTAAATGACCTTTTTAAATGGTCATAACCACTCTAATCACTCTATGTACTTTTCACGGGTCGGGCCAATTTTTATTATTTTTTCCTTTTTAAATAAAAATACTAGCCCGACCCGTGAAAAGTATAAAAATTAGTCTAATCTTCGGTTTTATTATCAATTCTATGAGAAATAGTTATAAACGTGAAACGAAAAGTGTTCTATCAGAGTGATTACTGGATTTGGAGCTCTTCAGCCAAAATCTGGTATGCCATGTTATAGTTTTTTGGTGTCAGAGAATTGTTCTGATGATAGAATTGATATAATAAAGTCAAATGTTGGGCTATTTTTGATACTTTTTCAGAGGTTATGATAGTTCTGAGAAAATCGCAAAAGGTGAAGATAGAAATTGATGTTAATTCTAACCAATACACCGATGCTTCTCATATATGACATTTCCTTTTCTTTTCCCTTAAATGTTGTTGTAGTTGGATATCAGCCATTTTCAATCACCTTTCTCCATGTTCTTGCTGCGAAATTATCGATTGATCCTTCATTTTCTTCTTATCTTTTATGTTTTTTTTGAAAGGTTCTTATCTTTTATGTTTTTTTTTTTATAATTTTTGTTGATTTAAAGAAGGATTGCCAACTTTGTGACGAGATTGAAAATCTGTTAGAAAATTTAGGAATCTTGAATGTTTTAGGGATATTAATTGTTGTTAGGGATAGAGGGACATTGCTATAAAATGATGTTACATGCTAAAACATATGCCTACCCTATTCACCAAAGCAAGAAATTTCATTAATTTCTATAATTTGGGAGGTGGTTGAGTTTGAAAGAATTGTTCTTTGATTGAATAAGGCAAGCATGTAGGTTGGCTCACACAACTCGTACATTTGATTGTTGTCTTCACAAGGGAAAAGGGAGGCAAAAGTAACATGGTCCTCATGTTGACAAGCCAATTAAATTATTTAATTTCCTTTTAAATATTTATTTTTGGACAATAATTCGTCTCGAATACTAAAGCTTTTTAGGGCATTTACACTTTTTGTCAAGTGAGCAATAGAAAGTATTTCTAAAAAGTACTTAATTAGTACGAATAAATATTGAATGTCAAAGTCTTATCAAAATATTATTGCGCGTAAAATGATATTTTTGATTAGCGAATCGATCTTTTTCGAAAGTCTACGGTTGGAAAAAGATTAATAAATTGTGCACCACATAAAGAATTATGATGGTTACTAGGTGAAGATACACAATCCTCAAATTGTGGGTTTATAATAATAGATCTCATGTTATCAATTGGCTTTCGGTGAGGAAATGGTAGGGCCTTTGTATAGTTATATGTATTTTCTAAGTGTTTAAATGTCACAACCAGCAACAAATTTCATTCACAGAACATGGGATGGCATTCAAAACTGTCTCTTTCCATGGCCCCATTACACTTGTTGCCTTCTCAATTCAATATCATGGAAAATTCAAGTTCTTTAATTATTACTCTCTTTTAGTTAGTCCGGGTTAAAACTGACGAGTTGGTTCGAATGAACTGAAATAAGAGAATTATAGTCGAAAATTTCTAGTGCGAAAAAAATTTCGTTAGATTAGCACGAACAGAATAGCCCGACAACCCGGGTGGGTCGGAACTTTGAGATGTCAATCAATCCGAAATTGATAGGTTGGCCCGAATAGGCCGGAAAAAGGGTTGGCTTTGAAAATCTCTAGCTCAAAAATATTTTAGCCACGTTGATTATTAATAGACCGACAATTGGATAGGACTGGCTGAAACCGAATGTATTGACCCAATTGACATCTTTATCTCTATATCCACATATGGGATCCAATAGATTCGGCCCACTACTAGATTCGTTATTTTAATGTAATGAATTATAATTAACATTTATAACTGAAAATTGAAGTTTAAAAAAATTATATACCCTATTTATGAATTTATCAACCCTAAAAATTAATTATTAGCTAATAAAATTGAAATTAATTCGATATTTTTATATACCTTAAATAAATCCTAGTTAACAAGTAAAAAAATTAAACTAAAACACACAAAAACTGAAATTGATAAAAAAAAAATTAAAAAAAAATTAAAAAAAATTAGAAAAGTTGAAAGTGGTATAGAATGAAACACCAAAAAGTACAACTGAATCCCTAGTGTATCAAGGTTGCCGCAATTATTAACACTATTTAAAATCGCGCACAATAATTCATAACCTTAAGTATGGTGTGGGATGTGCGTCACGAATTTTAAGAAAAGTTTAGTAGATGTTTGTTGAGTGAATAAAGTGACTCATCTATTTTGATTTATAGTGAGGTTTAAAATATTAGAAAGTTAGTGAGATTATTTTCCAAAATGGAAACATCACACTTATCGTTGACGACCCAAAGTGTGGTAAAAAGATCATACTTATTAGGGACGGAGGGAGTATTAAGTATTGTACCAAGGCCGTGAGACCTATATTCAAAAACCTTATTTCGACTTGAGGTGAACCAATTATTTTGTAGGAAAAAGGCCCTTTTCTTTTTCTTTTTCTTTTTCTTTCATTTTCATTTTTTTTTTCTTATAAATTTAGACAGAGACGGGAAAAGATCGTTAAATCACATCATGCATTCCTTTCATTCTCAAATAATCAATATTAACTGTTGCCAATATTTTAATTTTGAATTAGCTATGCCGCCATGTTATGGTGCCACTTTTCGACTCTTTGGATGATAAAGTTAATTATTTTTTATTTTTTTATTTCTTGAAATTAATAAGTGTACGAATATATTGGCTTGCAGAAACAAATTAAGTAGAAGTTTGGGCTTCTGTCAGAAGATCAAGGAGTAGTAAATCTAACTTGCGTTGATATGTAACGGTTTCCTAATTTATTATTTATATTCTCTCCGTCCACGATAAGTGTGGTCCTGAGGGAGTGGCACCGGTTTTAAAAGTGGGAGAGTGGGTTAGATAGAAGTATTGTGAGTGAAGAGTAAGATCCATATTTATTGTGAGTGGAGTCATTTCCATTTAAGGAAAGACCACACTTATTGTGGACGGACGAAAATGTGACGCTCGGGGCATAAGTACGGAATGATCGTCGGTGCAGAGGCACGGACAAGGAGCGGCTCCGATAAGACTTCAAAGCAGAGGGGGCAGGAACGAACCGAAACACACCCGAATGAGAGGGATTCTGAGAATATGTCGGAATGGGACGACATATTCAAGGAGAACTTAAAGGAATTGATTGTGCTACTTATACCATCAAGATGCATCTTCTTTTCTGGGGCTCATTGTGGAAGAACTCCAAGGTTAAGCGTGCTTGGCCTGTAGCAATTCTATGATGGGTGACCTCCTGAGAAGGTTTCTCGGGAAGCGTGTGAGCGAGGACAAAGCACGCTAGAAAAGAAGGTTTCGCGGGAAGCGTGTGAGCGAGGACAAAGCACGCTAGAAAAGACTTATGATGGTTTGTGGGGTCAGCAGTCAGTCTGGAAGTCGGGTCGTTACAGAAAAAGGAAATAAAATCACACTTACATATCGTGGACGGAAGGATTACTTTTTAGTAGTCAAAGGAAAATATAATACTATGAGAGAATTTATTTTACTAACAAGAAAATTGTGATCATGTATAAATATAAATATAGACTTACATAGAATTGATTTCACTAACAAGGCTAGCTTTGAATAATGCATAAAACTTATATGCGTAGGTTTGTATATAAGATATAACATACATAATAAAATATAACTTTCAAAGAAAAATTTCTCTTAGTTTCTTTATTTAGTTGTCCTAACAAATTAATCTCATACTCAAAATGGACTACAATATCACACAACATATACAAATATATAACTTCTAAATTACACTCTATGTCATGCAAAAAAATTATTTTTAATTTTCTCTTTCTTGCTTCTCATGATGAGATGAAAATACCCTCCAAAATGTTTTTTTTTCTTTTCAATTTTATTACAAATAACTCATTTCTTAACATCTGTGTTGGGAACTCTAAGACTAAATTTCTAAGATGGAGGGAGTACTATTTTTGACCGACTTGCGGACAGTGTATGATCCATCCGATTAACCACTAATCCTTAGACGCATAGAACTTTATAAAACGCTCGTATCACATTAATTTGTTGGGTTTTTAGGAAGCTTTCAATTTTATAATTAGTATATATCATCAAATGTAATCCTATAGTTTTGGAAGAGAGAAAAGAGTTGGAAAAATGTATTAAACAAAGAATTTCATGCACATGCATGTGATATATATATCCACTTACATTCTCGCTAAATAATTCATTTTTCGTGCATCATATACTTCACACATTCCATATTGGATTAGAATATGATCTTTTATTAGAACCTTAAGATATTTGAGTTGTTTCCATTGACATATAGTTTAGGTTGACCAGATGGCTCTTGTGTGTTGTTACATTCACAACTCTAACTTGTGAAATGAATTAAAGTAAATGTGGGAGGAATCTCTTCTAAAATTCCCAAATATAAGAGTAATAATGCCTCTTATTTTAGGTTTTTTTAATCTAATTTATATCGTGACAAAGACTTTTCGTCTAAGTAGATCGTTTTGGTTAGGTTATGAGTAGAGGGGTACATCGCCTCCTTAGATACGGGCTATATAAAAATATTTATTACTTCCTCCGTCCTGGGATAAGTGACCACATTTTCTTATTGTATTATCTTGTGATAAGTAACCACTTTCTTTATAAGAAAAAATAAAGATTCTTTACAAAAAGTTATGGGCTTCGTCCCTTTCTATCTTTTTACTTTTTAAACATCTTTCTCTTTAATATCCGTGCCGAAAAGAATGTGGCTACTTATTACGGAACGGAGGGAGTACATGAAATGAAATGGTCCCTTAATTACTACTTATATTGAAATCATAGCAATCCAAAATAATATTTATCACATGAAGTGGTCCTAAATGAAACAAATGTGATTCTTATTGTAGTATAAATCTTTCTTGATGGCCAAAAGAAGATAATGTCCGTCATTCTATTAGTAGAACACCCACGCCCACGGGCTCATTTTAGCCTTCAATAGATGGGATACACTTTTGCATTCAAGGTATTAAATATTGCTAGATAATTTAGTTTTGATGAACTCGTTTGAAGTCAAATCAACAAAAGATAGTGCAATAAAAGAATATGTTAGAATAGAGTACAGCGAGTGATGGAACTTAATGAGAATGATATTTTTTTTTCACTAGCATGGCACCCGTGCGTTGCATGGTAAAATTGTAATACCCCGCTCTTTCATAATCGGACCTAAGGTTAATTAGAAAGTCGCTGAGATAATTAAGCCGTGAGAATTTAGAAAGAAATTAAGTTCCGGCAATAAAAAAATATATCGGCAGCCCTAATTTGCCGAAAGTAAAGAAATTAAGTAAATTAAGTAATTTAAGATGTTAATCTCGTCTCGGTTGATCCGAGAAAGATTACGAATGTGTTTATGATTATGTGCTTATATGTTTGAATTTTATCTGAAATGTGTGTGATTATTTGAAGATTTGATTTCTCCGGAGATAGTAGAATTTCTCCGGCAATGTTATTTTTAGTCCGGATTTTATTTCCGGAATTTTCTCGAGAAAACTTAAGTCAGGGTTAAGAAAAAAAAACCCTAATAAATTATATAGAGCTCGAGAATTTGATATTTAAAGCCGAGATGAATTTGATTTATGATTTAATGATATTTAAGTGATTAATTAGAGAATTAATTAATTAATTACTTAAATAATATTCTATGCTAGATATTTTTAAATTAAGCTTATCTAATAAGCTTTGATTTAATTTTTTTTAAATCTAACAATATCTACATGGAATATTTGATGGTACAAAGGAATCCCATGTTAGATGCTAAGTATTTATTAAATTAAATGATAAAATCTAATAAAATCTAATGATAAGATCCTTAACTTGATCTTATCCCAACATGTAATTATTGCAAATAGTAATTTTTGTCTAATCATGAATTTAATGTGTTGGTTACTAACACCCCCACTCATTCATCTCACCTCTCCCTCACTCTCTCGGCACTCTCTCTCAAAACACACACGCATATCACACACACACACAACCTCCATTGAAGATCAAGGATTCAAGCTCAAGAATTTAAAAGATCAAGCATCTATTTCATTCAAGAAGGTTAGATCTATACTTGATCAAGAGCTTAGCCAAAGATTAGCAAGAAAAATCCATCTTTCTTCCTTCCAAAACTTTCGAATTTTTCATGTAGTAGGATGAATGTTTTTTATCTTTGAATATTATGTTAGATCTATGATCAAAATCTCATTTTTAGCATCAATTTAAGAAGAATCCAACCTAAACCTAATTTTCTATTTTTTTTTCGAAATGTAGCTTAAATTTAGGAGTTTTTGATCCTTTGATCCTATGATGAAATTGATGATGGATTAATGTTTATGAAGTTGAAATAAGCCTAGAATGAATTTTTGAGAATTTTTAGAGCTGAATTAAAGAATTTCTAAAAATAAAGTTTAGTAAAATTTAGGGTTTTTTAATCTAAAGCATAAATTGGTTAACTAATGATACAATTAGTTTTTATAATTATTTCTAAGCATGTTAGAAGTGGAATTGGAGAAAAATAAATTTTCTAAACCCTAGAAGTGAAAAAGTCGAAACTTTTAAGTATAGGGTTTTGATTTTTCTCCAAATTATTTAAGTAATTATGTTATAATTGAGGTTTATAATTTAAATTAACATGATTGGAAGTGATTAGAATGAAATTGGGATTTTAATTCTTAATTTATCAAAAGGACCGAAATATATATGTGCAATAAAGCCATGTATTTGATTTTTAATGAAGAAAATAATGATAGAAATGGAATCTACGTTAAAAATTAAGTGACGTAGAATTTTTCGGAATTTTAATACGAAGTTTTGAAATTGAGAGTTTCTAGAGTTTAACTGCTGGATTAAGTCAGCTGGATCCAACTTGATTAACACAAATTGGACCCGGCCAATTTGGATTAAGTCAGCTGGAATTACCCAGCTGAACCCAGCCAGCTGGATTAAGTCAGCTGAACCCAGTCAGCTGGAATTACCTAATTGGATCCGCCATTTTTTCTCTATTGGCATAAATTTAATGGCTCGGTTTTCCAGCCGGCTCGGTTTCCGGCTTTTTCCAACGGCTCAGTTTTCCAGATAACTCAGTTTTTTCCAGCTAGCTTGATTTTCCAGATAACTCAGTCTTTTTCCAGCTAGCTTGATTTTCCAGACAGCTTGATTTATCCAGCTGATCTTTGATCAACTTGTTTTCAGTTGTTTCTTTCTTAAACTCAAAAGTTATAATGTTAGCTATTTTTTTTTCCTAATGATACATTAATGATGAGTTTAAGTATTAATGATACGTCATTAATGAGCTTATATGTCAAAGACATATATTGATAATATAATGTTAAGCTTAAATGTTATCAAAAAGCTTAAGCATTGTTGATGTGCTAAAATAAATAAAGAAAGAGCTTAATGGTTAATGAGATGCTTATATGAAGAAATGAAATATTTTTTTATATGATATGATGTTATGAATGATATGATAAGCTTAAGTGTTTAATGATGTGAATAGTATGAGTTTAAATGTTAATTAAGTGTTTATATGCTTAAATATGAGATTAAATGATGAAATATGTGATTTTATGTTTATAAGTGTTTCCTGAAGTTGTGATCGATTAGTTATCGATTAAAGAGTTAAGTAAAGTAGAAAAAGTAATTAGAAAAGTTAAGTTTTACATTGCCGTGAGAAAATCCTAGAAAGCCGAGTCGAAGTAGAGAATTCGTATTATGACAGCAGCATCCCTCATTTCTTTGTTTAATTCTTCTCGCTCTTATGTTAAAATCAAATTCTTAAATGAAGGATTCAGCAGGACCGCAAAGTGAGGGAAAAGCCGAGAAGCAAAAGTATAGTTAAAGTAGCTTCAGTCCAGGTGGGCTTTCTAAACTAAAGAAATGTTGAATGTGGCTAAATGATTATGATTATGTGATGTTTTAAATTGATTGACTTGCCAATGTTTAAAGTGTTTTAGTATGTTACCATCTACAAAGGAAAAGACGAATTCGGTCCTACGCAAGGTGGGATTTGTGTGCACAAGTTTGTAATCGTGGGCCTTCTTTTTGGTAGGCCGGTTATAAGTGTTTGAGAAGGAGGCCTACTTCTCAGCACTATTATGTGATAGTAGATTTGGTACATACATGATAAGTATTTTTGACTCGAGTCACTTATATCAAAAGAAAATGTTTGAGCATGCACAGGTTTGTTTTTAAAGTTTACTTGTGTTATGCTTTATGTCAAGTATTCAATCTATAGCTCTAAGTAGCAGATCTTAAATCATTTTGGCATGTGTTCACTGAGTGCGAAAGTACTCAGCCCTGCATGTTATTTCTAAAATGTGCAGGTTAACTCGGATGGAGATGGTGTGTGCTGGGCAGGCTTTTGTTGTTGATCTCTCAAATTGTCAGTCTAAGTTAGAGCACGGTTATATGTCTTCATACATGTAACCAAAACTATATTTTCCGCTGCAACACTCTCTGAACTTGTTTCACTTCTGTTATTTTGTTATGTTGCTTATGTTATGGATTCTCTAAACCTTGGTTCAGTTTGTTAAACCTTAGACTTCAGTTTGTTAAATCCTAAATTTCAGTATGCTTAACTCTGATACGAGATGGCGTAGCTTCTTGACCATACTCGTTGATCTTTGATCGAACTTGATACATGAATTGTCGTTCTTGAATAATGATGTCGTTGTTTGATCTATGATTGATTCTTTTTGTTTTGATAGCATGTTTTGTTGATCGAAAAGTATGATTTGGTGTATTTTGGTTCCTATTCGATAACTTGGGTCGTTATCTTATCCTTTGGTTAATCATAAATTGTGTAAGTCGTGGGACCCACCGGCTTAGTCATCTTCACTCTAAGTCGGGCTGCGACAGAGTGGTATCAGAGCAGCTCGTCTGCTCTATGTTTAATCATTCCTTGAGTCTAGTCTAGATTTAAATTCCTAGACTAGTCAAGTACCAACAACGAAAGTCCAGCACATCATCTCTTCCGGCAAACCAGGTATGCATTTAAAAGTTTTCTATGTTTAAAAGTTTAAAATTTGAAGTTCCATGTGACTGACGGACTGTTATGTGGACCTGATCAACCCACATAGCTAGAAACTCAGTAATATGGGTCTTCCGCCTTTATAATGAAGATAATTAATGAGATGAAGTTAGAAAGTAAAGAAGGAGAATTTTATGAAAATAAGTTATGTTTGAGATATAATTATTGGTTGTTTGGATTTGAGATCTGAATGAGGGTATTTTATGTTGGGTTGTTTTAAGCGAGTTGATGAATTAATCGAGCAATCGAGATGGTTGTTTGTCTTTTAAAAGTAACGTAAGCGTGATGCTGCCGTTAAAAAGCGAGGATTAGATGGAAGCGTTCAGAGAAGAAGAAGTGTTGCGAGAGTTTCGCCAGATCAGGAGAAGTTACAGGCAATCTTGGATGAGTTCTTAACTCGTTATCACTGTGTGTAGATGGATAAGATATCTACGGAGATCAATGAAGTGACGGGTATCAATAATTGATACCATTATTACCAGAGGAATGACGCAAATGGACAACTTCACTCATGCCGCAGGTTGTGAGTCTTCAGCTGTGGGAAGATGTGTTTTTCAGCGATTATAGAAATTTATCGCAAAATCGAAGGTTAATCAATCAGTTTTCGTTATATGTGTTATGCAGCTTCACACTACTTCTTGTTATATCTCTGAAGAGTTCATATTGAAGCCAATGCCTCAGGATGATCTTATTTCTTCCTTATTTCCTCCAAAAGATCCTGAGCCAGTGTTTGTTAAGTCTCAGTTATCTGATCTAGTTACGGTTTGGACTCTTTTATTTCCCAACCTACTTCCCTGTTTATCAGTCTTGCTATTTCTTTATCCTGTTAAATGCGCCAATCTTGGCCTCAGAACCTTTATTTCAAGATTTTGATTTCAAGATTTTGATCCATTTATAGCACTTCATACAGAGATGATTCTTATGTAACCGAAGGTTCTTCGTATTTTTAACCCTCATAATATTAAATGTTTTCTTTGGCTTCCATTGTTCCGTTTTAACAAATAAACTTAAGACGGAATCGTTTTGGCCGCACTAGGAGGATAGTTATGACAATCTCTATGACGATTCAACTATCGAGGTGATGGTCTGCTTAGTTGAGCTTGGCGTGTTCCTCTCCAGAGGTCAAGTTTCGAGGCTAGTTTCGTCGATGCAGGTTGCGGACGCTGAAGATGAAGTTCTGCTTACTTTGGACGGAGATGTGATTGTCAAGGAAGAAGTAGCAGAAGAGGATGCAGAGGTCAAAAGTGTAGATTTCAAGAATGTGATTAGTGAGAAGAAAGAGCTTTCCAAGGACGACCAGTAGAGAGTTGATCCTTTTAATTGTTGTCAGTATCGAAAGTATGAAAGTAGAAGTAATGTTAGTAAGTAAGAAAAAAGTAGTGTATATATGAGTGAAAATTTGTGATATAAAATTTTGATGCATAATTTGGCCAAAGATAGTTCGGTATCGGAATAGTAGTCCGTATCGTCTATATTATTATGTATGATGCTAGGACATCACAGTTGACATAGGAATAATTTTTCCTATATCTGAAAGAATGACCAAAGCGGTTATTTAATTAAGTTGATGAGTTCTTGGCGTTATATGCCTAAGAAATATAAGAAGTTATGATGTTTTAAGAAGTGTAAAGTATGTTGAAAGTTAAGTATCAAGATAAAGTTAGAGTTTGAGGAATGAGAATTTTAGGAATATATGCTAAAGTATATAAAAATAAATAAATAAATAAGTTGTCTGGCCAAAAGTTTATAAGTTAAGTTAAGTTATTTTGTTAATTACTTGAATGATTAAGAAAAGTTAATGAAGCTGAGTGCTTTGATGTTGATTGCCAATATGAGAAAAGTTTATGAAGCTACGTTGTTGTGCTATTGCTTAATTATTGAATTAAGTTATGAAAGTTATTATGCTATGATGAGAATTGATTTGCTTGAATGCTAAGTCCCATGATTGGAGTGATTACTCTGTGAAGTGACTGCTTTTATGTTAAAGCTTAAGATGTGAAAGTGCGTAAACTTTCAAGTTAAATTCTTAACGTTTTGAATAAAGTAAATCTCGCTTAAACCCTTGCGTGTGTTAATTAGAATGTCTTCTAGAAGAGAAATAGAGTAGTAGAAGAAGAGTAGCGCTAACCTACCCCATCTCCTCTGTCTGAGAGGAGAATCGAAGAATTTTCTCTTCGCCAGAATTTCTTAACTCTTAACGGTAGAGAAAACCCGTCAGAAGCAGAAGATTAGATTGTGCGTTAGAGCGAATCTTTAGGTTCTTCAATGTGATGACCATAAGTGTCTCACATGCTTGTCCTATCAGTTGAAAGGATCTGCAGACTTCTGGTGGGAAGCCCGCCAGAAGACGTATACCCCCGATCAGCTTGGAAACCTTACATGGGAACAGTTCAAGGAAGTTCTTTTTGAGAAGTATGTGCCAAGAAGTTATCGCAAGCAGAAAGAAAATGAGTTCGCCAACCTGAAGCAAGGAAAGAAAACGGTAGCCGAGTATGACCGTGAATTTTGTGATTTAGCTCGTTTTGCTCCTGATAAAGTTGATTCCGATGAGAAGATGTCTGAGCTTTTCCGCACCGGACTTAGGCAGGATATAAGAGTGGTCTTAGCAAGTCAGAGTGCTTTGACCTATGCCGAAGCTTTAAACCGAGCCTTGGATATGGAGTTGGCTATGCAGCCAGAGAAGCCAGTTCAAACTCCAGCCACCTGGAAAAGAGCCGACCCTATTCTTCGGAATAGAGAGAAGCAATAGAAGAATGCCGATTATTTCGGCAACTCAAGCAAGAAGGTTGCTGAGAAGAAAAGATGCGCAAGCATATTTGGTTTATCTCATCAAAGATGAAAACCAAGAGAAGAATATCGATGATGTAGCTGTAGTTCGAGATTTCAAGGATGTATTTCCTGAAGTTTTGCCAGGATTACCCCCAGACAGGCAATTGGAGTTCACCGTCGACCTAGAGCCTGGTTCAGCTCCAACATCCAAAGCGCCGTATAGAATGGCCCTGAAGGAGTTGCAAGAACTGAAGATTCAGTTGCAAGAATTGCTCGACCTTGGTTTTATTCGACCTAGTGTTTCCCCGTGGGGAGCACCAATCTTGTTCGTTAAGAAGAAAGACGGTAGTCTAAGAATGTGTATAGACTACGAGAGCTAAACAAGCTGACGTTAAAGAACAAGTATCCTTTGCCAAGGATAGATGATCTGTTTGATCAGCTCAGAGGAGCCAGTGTTTTCTCAAAGATTGATCTAAAATCTGGCTATCATCAGCTGAAGATTCGGCAAGAAGACATTCCGAAAACTGCATTCCGAACAAGGTACGGCCACTACGAGTTTGTAGTAATGCCGTTTGGATTGACAAATGCTCCAGCAATATTCATGGATCTCATGAATAGAGCTTTTCATGAATTTTTGGATAGATTTGTCATAGTCTTTATTGATGACATTCTTGTTTATTCAAAGAGCGAATCGGAGCATGAAGAGTATCTAAGAATTGTCTTAGAAAAGCTGAGATCTGAAAAGTTATATGCCAAATTCAGCAAGTGTGAATTCTGGCTGAAAGAAGTGAATTTTCTCGGACATGTTGTTTCTTCCGAGGGAATTAAAGTCGATGATTCAAAGGTACAGGCAGTTCAAGAGTGGAAGTCGCCAGCGTCGCTCCATGAGATTCGTAGTTTCTTGGGTCTAGCAGGTTACTATCGGAGATTCATCGAAGGATTCTCCAAGATAGCAAGGCCGATGACCCAACTACTCAAGAAGGAATTGAAGTTCAAGTGGTCTCCCGAATGCGAAGAAAGTTTTCAAGAGCTGAAGAGAAAGTTAACCATTGCTCCAGTCTTAGCAGTGCCAGAAGCAGACAAGGACTATGCCGTGTATACGGATGCATCGAAGAATGGACTAGGCTGTGTCCTGATGCAAGACGGAAGAGTCATAGCCTATGCGTCACGACAGCTCAGACCTCATGAGGAAAATTATCCAACTCATGATTTAGAGTTAGCAGCAGTCGTGCATGCTCTGAAGATCTGGAGACATCATCTTTTTGGAGCCAAGTGTGAAATCTTCACAGATCACAAGAGCCTCAAATACTTTTTCGAACAGAAAGAGCTCAATATGAGGCAAAGAAGATGGCTCGAGCTAGTAAAGGACTACGATTGCAAGATTTTCTATCATCCAGGAAAAGCGAACGTAGTAGCCGATGCTTTAAGCAGGAAGAGCAGATCCGAGTTAGGATTCCTGCTCACTCAAGAAGAAGAGCTGATAAAGAGTCTTGGAGAGCTGAAAATAGAAGTGGTTTTACCACCACAATCTGCAGAGCAACTAATTGCAGCTCTAGAAATAACTCCAGACTTGAGAACAAGAATTTCAAATGCTCAGAGGAAGGACGAGAAATTAGAAAAGTTGCGACTCAAGATCCGTGAAGGAAAAGTCGAAGATTTTCGTGAAGCTGGAGATAATGCTCTTTTGTTCAGAGGAAGACTTTGTGTTCCAGATGAAGAAGATTGAGAGTTGAAGTCATGAGAGAAGCTCATGAAACGCCGTACACCGCTCACCCCGGAAGCACCAAGATGTATCAAGATTTAAAGCAGAAATTCTGGTGGGAAGGAATGAAGCGAGATATAGCTTCATTTGTAGAGCGATGTTTAGCTTGTCAGCAAGTCAAAGCTTTACATCAGCGGCCTTATGGAAAGCTTCAGCCCTTAGACATTCCGGAGTGGAAATGGGATGATATCACAATGGATTTTGTAACCCAGTTACCTAAATCCAAGCGAGGAAATACAGCTATTTGGGTGATCGTGGACAGATTGACAAAATCTGCTCACTTCATACCAATTCCGATAGCGTATGGATCGGACAAGTTAGCTCAGCTGTATGTTCGAGAGATTGCACGTCTGCATGGTGTGCCCAAATCGATTACGTCAGATCGAGATTCTAAATTTACCTCCCGTTTCTGGAGAAGTCTGCAAAGTGAGCTGGGCACCAACCTAAATTTCAGCACCGCCTTTCATCCTCAGACAAATGGTCAATCCGAGAGGACGATTCAAATTCTAGAAGATATGCTCAGAACTATTGTGTTGGATCGAGGTGACCAGTGGGAGCAAATTTTGCCTCTCATTGAGTTTGCGTATAACAACAGTTACCAGATGACAATCGGCATGGCGCCCTACGAAGCTCTTTATGAAAGAAAATGTCGTTCCCCGCTCTATTGGAACGAAATAGGTGAAAGAAAAGTATTAGGGTCTGATGCAGTGGAAGAGATGATCGAGATCGTTCGCCAGATCAAGCAACGGATTAAAGAAGCGCAAGAACGCCAAAAAAAAAAATCTTATGCGGATATTCGAAGATCAGAACTCGAATTCGCAGTTGGAGATAAAGTTTTCCTAAAAGTTTCGCCGTCAAGAGGAGTTCACAGATTTGGTGTGAAAGGAAAGCTAAAGCCCCGCTACATAGGACCGTATGAAGTTTTGCAGAGAATAGGTCAAGTTGCGTATAAATTTGCTTTACCGCCAAGCTTTGGGAACTCGCACAATGTTTTTCATGTATCCCAGTTGCGCCGATACATGTTTGATCCCAAGCATGTCATTCGTCAAGAAGAAGTGGCCCTAGAACCAGAACTCAGTTATGAGGAGAAACCGGAAGCGATATTGGATCGAAAGGTCCAACAACTAAGGAATAAATCGATCGCGTCGGTCAAGATCAAATGGAGACATCACGGGTCATAGGAAGCGACATGGGAACTTGAAGATAAGATGATAGATAAGTATCCCAAGCTTTTTCTTCAAGGTAAGCAAATTTCGGGACGAAATTTATTTTTAGGGGGGAAGGATGTAATACCCCGCTCTTTCATAATCGGACCTAAGGTTAATTAGAAAGTCGCTGAGATAATTAAGCCGTGAGAATTTAGAAAGAAATTAAGTTCCGGCAATAAAAAAATATATCGGCAGCCCTAATTTGCCGAAAGTAAAGAAATTAAGTAAATTAAGTAATTTAAGATGTTAATCTCGTCTCGGTTGATCCGAGAAAGATTACGAATGTGTTTATGATTATGTGCTTATATGTTTGAATTTTATCTGAAATGTGTGTGATTATTTGAAGATTTGATTTCTCCGGAGATAGTAGAATTTCTCCGGCAATGTTATTTTTAGTCCGGATTTTATTTCCGGAATTTTCTCGAGAAAACTTAAGTCAGGGTTAAGAAAAAAAAACCCTAATAAATTATATAGAGCTCGAGAATTTGATATTTGAAGCCGAGATGAATTTGATTTATGATTTAATGATATTTAAGTGATTAATTAGAGAATTAATTAATTAATTACTTAAATAATATTCTATGCTAGATATTTTTAAATTAAGCTTATCTAATAAGCTTTGATTTAATTTTTTTTAAATCTAACAATATCTACATGAAATATTTGATGGTACAAAGGAATCCCATGTTAGATGCTAAGTATTTATTAAATTAAATGATAAAATCTAATAAAATCTAATGATAAGATCCTTAACTTGATCTTATCCCAACATGTAATTATTGCAAATAGTAATTTTTGTCTAATCATGAATTTAATGTGTTGGTTACTAACACCCCCACTCATTCATCTCACCTCTCCCTCACTCTCTCGGCACTCTCTCTCAAAACACACACGCATATCACACACACACACAACCTCCATTGAAGATCAAGGATTCAAGCTCAAGAATTTAAAAGATCAAGCATCTATTTCATTCAAGAAGGTTAGATCTATACTTGATCAAGAGCTTAGCCAAAGATTAGCAAGAAAAATCCATCTTTCTTCTTTCCAAAACTTTCGAATTTTTCATGTAGTAGGATGAATGTTTTTTATCTTTGAATATTATGTTAGATCTATGATCAAAATCTCATTTTTAGCATCAATTTAAGAAGAATCCAACCTAAACCTAATTTTCTATTTTTTTTTCGAAATGTAGCTTAAATTTAGGAGTTTTTGATCCTTTGATCCTATGATGAAATTGATGATGGATTAATGTTTATGAAGTTGAAATAAGCCTAGAATGAATTTTTGAGAATTTTTAGAGCTGAATTAAAGAATTTCTAAAAATAAAGTTTAGTAAAATTTAGGGTTTTTAATCTAAAGCATAAATTGGTTAACTAATGATACAATTAGTTTTTATAATTATTTCTAAGCATGTTAGAAGTGGAATTGGAGAAAAATAAATTTTCTAAACCCTAGAAGTGAAAAAGTCGAAACTTTTAAGTATAGGGTTTTTGATTTTTCTCCAAATTATTTAAGTAATTATGTTATAATTGAAGTTTATAATTTAAATTAACATGATTGGAAGTGATTAGAATGAAATTGGGATTTTAATTCTTAATTTATCAAAAGGACCGAAATATATATGTGCAATAAAGCCATGTATTTGATTTTTAATGAAGAAAATAATTATAGAAATTGAATCTACGTTAAAAATTAAGTGACGTAGAATTTTTCGGAATTTTAATACGAAGTTTTGAAATTGAGAGTTTCTAGAGTTTAACTGCTGGATTAAGTCAGCTGGATCCAGCCAGCTTGATTAACACAGCTGGACCCAGCCAGCTGGATTAAGTCAGCTGGACCCAGTCAGCTGGAATTACCCAGCTGAACCCAGCCAGCTGGATTAAGTCAGCTGGACCCAGTCAGCTGGAATTACCCAGCTGGACCCAGTCAGCTGGAATTACCCAGCTGAACCCAGTCAGCTTGATTTACCCAGCTGGACCCAGCCAGCTCAGTTTTCCAGCCAGCTCAGTTTTCCAGCCAGCTCAGTTTTTCCAGCCAGCTCAGTTTTCCAGCCAGCTCAGTTTTCCAGATAACTCAGTTTTTTCCAGCTAGCTTGATTTTCCAGATAACTCAGTCTTTTTCCAGCTAGCTTGATTTTCCAGACAGCTTGATTTATCCAGCTGATCTTTGATCAACTTGTTTTCAGTTGTTTCTTTTTTAAACTCAAAAGTTATTATGTTAGCTATTTTTTTTTCCTAATGATACATTAATGATGAGTTTAAGTATTAATGATACGTCATTAATGAGCTTATATGTCAAAGACATATATTGATAATATATTGTTAAGCTTAAATATTATCAAAGAGCTTAAGCATTGTTGATGTGCTAAAATAAATAAAGAAAGAGCTTAATGGTTAATGAGATGCTTATATGAAGAAATGAAATATTTTTTTATATGATATGATGTTATGAATGATATGATAAGCTTAAGTGTTTAATGATGTGAATAGTATGAGTTTAAATGTTAATTAAGTGTTTATATGCTTAAATATGAGATTAAATGATGAAATATGTGATTTTATGTTTATAAGTGTTTCCTGAAGTTGTGATCGATTAGTTATCGATTAAAGAGTTAAGTAAAGTAGAAAAAGTAATTAGAAAAGTTAAGTTTTACATTGCCGTGAGAAAATCCTAGAAAGCCGAGTCGAAGTAGAGAATTCGTATTATGGCAGCAGCATCCCTCATTTCTTTGTTTAATTCTTCTCGCTCTTATGTTAAAATCAAATTCTTAAATGAAGGATTGAGCAGAACCGCTAAGTGAGGGAAAAGCCGAGAAGCAAAAGTATAGTTAAAGTAGCTTCAGTCCAGGTGGGCTTTCTAAACTAAAGAAATGTTGAATGTGGCTAAATGATTATGATTATGTGATGTTTTAAATTGATTGACTTGCCAATGTTTAAAGTGTTTTAGTATGTTACCATCTACAAAGGAAAAGACGAATTCGGTCCTACGCAAGGTGGGATTTGTGTGCACAAGTTTGTAATCGTGAGCCTTCTTTTTGGTAGGCCGGTTATAAGTGTTTGAGAAGGAGGCCTACTTCTCAGCACTATTATGTGATAGTAGATTTGGTACATACATGATAAGTATTTTTGACTCGAGTCACTTATATCAAAAGAAAATGTTTGAGCATGCACAGGTTTGTTTTTAAAGTTTACTTGTGTTATGCTTTATGGCAAGTATTCAATCTATAGCTCTAAGTAGCAGATCTTAAATCATTTTGGCATGTGTTCACTGAGTGCGAAAGTACTCAGCCCTGCATGTTATTTCTAAAATGTACAGGTTAATTCGGATGGAGATGGTGTGTGCTGGGCAGGCTTTTGTTGTTGATCTCTCAAGTTGTCAGTCTAAGTTAGAGCACGGTTATATGTCTTCATACATGTAACCAAAAGTATGTTTTCCGCTGCAACACTCTCTGAACTTATTTCACTTCTGTTATTTTGTTATGTTGTTTATGTTATGGATTCTCTAAACCTTGGTTCAGTTTGTTAAACCTTAGACTTCAGTTTGTTAAATCCTAAATTTCAGTATGCTTAACTCTGATACGAGATGGCGTAGCTTCTTGACCATACTCGTTGATCTTTGATCGAACTTGATACATGAATTGTCGTTCTTGAATAATGATGTCGTTGTTTGATCTATGATTGATTCTTTTTGTTTTGATAGCATGTTTTGTTGATCGAAAAGTATGATTTGGTGTATTTTGGTTCCTATTCGATAACTTGGGTCGTTATCTTATCCTTTGGTTAATCATAAATTGTGTAAGTCGTGGGACCCACCGGCTTAGTCATCTTCACTCTAAGTCGGGCTGCGACAAAAATGCATATTAAAAATTTGTAATATATAAATTATCAAATCACGTAAATAATAAGGAGTATTAATTACTCCTTCCGACCACTTTTCTTTTGGGGTAATACCCACACACATTTCTTATTTTATATCTCACAACTACTTATTATAGTGGGTCTTATTTTCTACTCAAATACTATCTACCTAATATTTATTAAAACTTTTGTCGCACCCTACGTGACCTATATTTTATAGATGGAAGGAGTATAAAATTTCAAGCAACAAATGAGAATAATAATATTAGTTTTCAGAATAGAAATTAATAAGGACATTTTTAAGAATAACATTAACAAATACAACATACTCCCTTCGTCCATGAAATGTATATTATATCTATTTGGTTCATGCTCTTCTCGTGCCACTAAAATTGTGCTATATATTTCGTGGACGGGGGGAGTATATAATATTATGAAAAACTTCTTTTTACACAACACCACACACCAATAGCTTCAAACCTTTTCAATTTGCAACTCTTCAAATATCCACATAAAATTATCGAAAAATTGTCCACATAAAATGCATTAATTATCTAATATGTTAATTATGGAATAACACAATAAAATATAAAATTCATGCATTACATCAATATTTTTTAAAAAGAAACATTCAATCCAAATAACATTAATAATTATGATATATTAAATTTTTTTATTTGTATTATGATATACTTCTTTGTACATAATATTTTCAGTAACTAATATTTTGTATATGTCTTCATTTAGAATATATAGGTATTTAAAATTTATACATTTATTTTTCAGTTTACAATACACAAAAATAGAGAAAATGTGAAATCAATACAACTAACATTACACTATAAAAATATCCTACACTAATATGTACACATACTCATCAAGAAATCTAAAAAATAATTCGAACTACCCCAACCAAGAGGTTGGGGTTCGAGTCATGTGTGCATGTGTAAACTAAAAAAAAATACCAAAAAAATACAGTATAAAAATTAATTCACAAAATATACGTAAATAAATTTAAATACACTATTAAATAATTACATATAAATATCTAAATAATATTTATAAATTATAAATAATCCAAATATAAAATACAAAATAGTTAATTACATTAATAATTTAAGAACCAGTTTTTTTTTAAATAGCATAACACTTACCTTCTAAACATCTCTAAGCAACCATTTTTTATATATATTTGAAAATGCAATTTCAATTAAAACCCGTTTCAAAATGTCAATAGAATTAAAGATGAACAATCATTACAATAATTTAAACCAATTTTGGCATTTTTAATAATTCTTCATTTTTGATAACTTCTAAACATCTCGAAATATATATTTTTAATTTTCTTTTTAATATTTTTTACTATTATATTTTTAAAATACTTGCAAATCTAAATAATAAAAATAATAAAATTATTTTGGCAACTATTCATTATGCTAATCTTTTATTTTTTTCTTTTTAAAATCACATATCTTAGTCAAAATAGTGTTGTGTTAAATTAGAACATTTATTATATAAATAATAAATATAAAAAGTAAAAAATTCAATTACATAATCTCAAATTCAATTAAATAAGCCAAAATCCATAATTATTCAATTTTTAAAGCTCAAACATGATAACCAAGAAAGGAGATGCATAGAATAATTAACTAACATATATTATTCATCATTCATAATATAACTAAAGGTCAAGACTTATTATCCACTAAATTGATTTTGGAGGAAAAATGGCAACATGTGTAAATAAAGCTAAAACTTCATTATATAGTATAGTATAGATTTTATACTTTATTTTTTTTTTGTATCTTTACTAAATTTATTAGACAAAAAAATTAAATTAAATAAATTAAACTGCCGGCGAATTACCTAACCGACACTTCAAATCTTAACCGAACTCGACTAAAAGAGCTTGAAACTGCAACCCTCTCCGAGTTTGAAGGACCTATTGGGGTTCATCTTCTGAGGTAATCATAACCAACGATTCTCGAATCAGAACCGATGATTTGTGAACCGTGGGCATCTATCCTTCCTACCAGGATTCGGTACAACATACAAATTTTTTCTTCATACAGTATACCATACTAAAAATAACGATATAAGAAATTGCATATCGTTACTATGCTAAACCATTTTTACTCAAATTAACTATTGATATAAATTAATTTTCCTCCAAAAAAAAAAAAAATCGACGATATAAATTTAAAGAAATGACAACTAGTGTATAAATAATTAATACTCAACCCACATGATATTACAATTAGCTATTGAGGACTAGATCTAGGCTGCAATCTATGATGCACAGATTCTTCTAAAAATATCATATTGCCGTATCGAATTCTCGTTAGGGTGCGATTCTCGTCGGATTCCCGTGGGATTCGCACCCGATTCGCCACGTGGCGTATCCTTCCAAATAAAGAATATAAAGTAATCGGATTCGCGAATCCTTTGTGTAAAATTCGCGAATCCCGTGGGTAAAGTGAGTATATGAGGTTGACTTTGATAAATTTATTTGAATTATGTCTTCTCTATTGAACTAATGATATTTGAATTGATATTTTGTTACTTAATTAAATTATATAATTGAAAATGCTTAAGTTTTGGGTAAAAGAAAATGAATTACATACATATAATTTATGAAAATTTAAATTTAAATTATTTTCTAAGTGTTACTTATATATGATAAAATATTAATACTAGACGTATCCTTGCCGAATCGCACCCTATAATTTTCAAAATTCCGTATCCACGCACCCGTATCGTATCGCCCCCTGTTCGCTTTTTTTCTTTCACACCGCAAGTGCACGGGTGCAATTGTGTACAGGGAAGCAAGGTCGTATTCCACAGACATTGTGATTATTCTAGCAAGTACCACTTTCAACTATTATCCTACTATTTAGACTTTTGAACTTTTAGATTTGATTAAACTAATGATGCAAATAATTAAATAAAAATAAAATAAACAAAGGCAAGGAAAAATATTTAGGAATAAAATAAGAAAAAGAGTATCCCAAGGTTTCGATTTCAGTGAACACTCAAATTCAAATTCAATTCAATCAATCAATTGGTTTGTCAGACTCGACTTTTACTAGGACGATCACAAAATTAGCCTAAACCTACTGTCGTAGCGAATAAACCGTAGATTACATGTAAGAATTGTTGTGTCCAATCAATAACTAAACATGCAACTCCCAAAAGATTCATAGATCTATTGCCCTCACACAAATCTCAAGATCTTTCGACTATATTGAAGAGTATGTCCTATATTCTAGATCAAGCATCAATTCTCATCTTTCGAATATTGAATTAACACATCAAATATGCACAATTGGTGATCAATCAATCAAGCATGAGAAAGCAAAAGAATATAGAAAGCAAAAGAAGGTCCCAATTGATTAATTAAACCAAAATCGAATCCAAGTATTCACCTACTCTCTAATCCTAGGATAAAATAATTAGCTACGCATAGTCATGATGAACACAATCCAAATGTTAAATAAAAACATAAAAACCCTAAGATGAATCTTGGTCTTGAACGCCTCCAATCTTCTCTTCTCGTCTTCAATCTTTAAATCTTCTCCCAAGCATAAAAGTGTATGAAAATAAAATTCTAATGTATCTCTCTTAATGAACCACCCAAAACAATGTAATACAAGAAGTATTTATAGATGGAAAAAGACTACAATTCGACCAGGGTTAGGAATTGGGCCAAGAAAGGAAGCATAAACGAAGAAGGAAACATGTTGAAAAGTTCCGCCGGACCATGCGGTTGGTCATGCGGCCTTATTTTGCACCAATCTTCCTTTTATACTTATGCCCTCTTTTGCTCTCTTTTTTTCTCTCTTTTTTTTTTCTTTTCAAGCAACCAACTTTTCTATTTTTTATGAGCTTATAAGGGCTAATATCAAACTTTCAACTCAAGGTGCACTTCATTTTTCTCCTTGCATAAATTCTTTTCAACTCAACCAAACTCCCTACAAAGTTCTACCCATTCACCTTTGGTTCATCAAAGAAAAGGCTCAAAAGCTCAAAGAGACAAACTAGGATACATTTAACAATTTGGACAATAAATAGGGAAAATTTGGCTAACAAGGATGGCCTTAAATCATTTCCTAACTCTAAGCACACTAACACAATCTTGAGGAAGATTCATGGCAAGTTCTAGAGATTTACATGCATGCTTGACAAATCACACAAGAAGAAAAATAGACCATAAGAAAATGATAGTCTAGGCTCAAGTCTCACATAGGCTATTTCAAGTTTAAGAGGCCAAAATGATCGATCTATCAATCCATGGTCAACCTATCATGATATACTCACAATCATCAATTTTCAATTCAAAACAAAATCCTCAATTTCATCACAAGCCAAATCACACAAATCACCAAAATCATGTTTATATCTTTCAAAACAATTTGAAAACTTTCAAATATCGTGGCAACTCAAGACTTCATCAACTAAACACAAAATACTAAAAAAAAAAAAACAATAAAAAAAAACCTAAAAATTAAAAAAAAAACAAATAAAAAGATAGAATCAACCCCCTTCTCCATCCCCCCAAACTTATTCAATGGTTAGGAAGAATAAGTTTGCAAGTAGAAGAGGAGGTTGATTTAAAAAGACTCACCCCGAATTCAAGATGGAGGAAAAGAAAAGCAAAGAACCAAATACTTCCCCAGTTCTCTCTCTTCTACTTCTCTTTTTTTTTCTTTTTTTTTACCTACAAGAAAACTAAATAAAATTAAAAAAAAATATCAAAAACAGAAAAATAAAACTAACTTTGTTGGGTTGCCTCCCAACTAGCGCTTAGTTTAACATCTTTAGCTAGACGAGGCGATTTAAGTCTCATCAAGGTGGTTGATGTGTCGACGTCCGACCATAGACTTTGTGGAAAGAACACTCCTTTGTAGTGTAATGATCACCCATATCCATGAGAGAGTTCATATCCAAAATCTCGCATTCTTCAAAACTGTTGGAGCCTTTATCTTCATGGGTCTTCGAAGATTGATAGATGGAAAAAGTATGCAACTCATCATTGACTCGAAGGGTAAGCTTCCCCTTTTCCACATCAATTAAGGCTCTTCCAAAAACAGGCGTCCGAAAATCAAAGAAATCTTCGTATCTTCATCCATGTCTAACACCACAAAATCACAAGGAAAAATAAACTCACCCACTTTCACCAAAATATCTTCAATAATTCCCCTTGGATGAGTAGCTGAGCGATCCGCCATTTGAAGCACAATGTTGGTAGGCTTGAGAGTCTCAATTCCCAATTTGTTGAATAAAGACAAAGGCATCAAATCAACGCTCGCCCCCAAATCACACAAAGCCTTGTCAAAGTGCTTTCCTCCAATAACACATGGAATATGGAAGCTCCCGGGATCTTTCTTCTTGGCGGGCAACTTCTTTTGTAGAATTGCACTACATTCTTCATTGAGATAGACCGTTTCAAATTCCTTCAACTTCTTCTTCTTCTTCAAGATCACATCTTTTAAGAATTTTGCATAATTAGGCATTTGTTGCAATGCCTCCACAAGTGGTATGTTGATATGGATCTTCCGGAATATCTTAAGGAACTTAGCAAATTGTTCCTTCATGCTCTCCTTTTTTGTGGCGCTGAGGGAATGGCATAGAGGGACAATAAGGAGGTGGATTTTTTATTTTCTCCTCCTTTTGGCTTAGATTCTCTTCGTCCACCACTTGAGGCATCTTAGCGCTTTCATTCTTGGCTTGATTGACTTCTTCGCTTGGCTTATTTGGCTCCTCATACGAGGTCCCACTCCGAAGCGTGATCGCCATGCATTGCTCCTTTGAATTGATCACTGTATTGCTTGGAATTGCCCTTGTTGATGTTGATTCATCAAGGTAGTGGCAATGTGTCCAATTTGCTTCTCGATAATCGACAACCTAGTCTCCATATCCTTACTTCTGACATCATTCGACTGCATGTATTGAAGTAACAATTCCTCCATCTTTGATTTCTTCTCTTCATTGATCTCTTCATTGGTGACAGAAAATCCCGGTGGAGGTTGCAGAGCATTATCAGGATTAGCATAAGAAAGGTTTGGATGAGTCCGATTACCGTGATAATATACTTGAGACCTTTGAGTTGTACCATATGCTCCGCCAGGAAGATAGCCATAGGATTGCTTGAAATTCTCATACCATTTTCGATTGACAAAGTTGACATCTTCTAACCTCGACTGATCTTCAAAAGATGGCTCCATCCTCTGAGCTAGCAAGCCTTCAACCTTGGTCATGAAATTCGACATCTGAGCAGTCAACTTGGCAATAGGATTGTCATTTGTCATCACAGCCACTTTCCTTGGAGGATCCCTGGGCTCCGGCCATTGGTGATTGTTAGCCGCCAACTTCTCAATAATATTTGTTGCAGCAGCATGTCCTCGATCCAAGATATCTCCTTGCCCGGCTGCATCTAACAAATTCTTTATCGCTACAGAGCATCCATTATAGAACAACATCACCTTTTCATTAGCTGAAATCCCATGATTTGGACACTTGCGAAATATCCCCTTGAATCGCTCCCAAGCCTCACAAAAAGATTCTCCTTCCATTTGACGGAATTGTTGAATTTCCGATCTCAGCTTCATCGTCTTGCTTGGTGGG
Source organism: Agastache rugosa (assembly GCA_031470985.1). Taxonomy (NCBI): domain Eukaryota; kingdom Viridiplantae; phylum Streptophyta; class Magnoliopsida; order Lamiales; family Lamiaceae; genus Agastache; species Agastache rugosa. Next base: position 12,084,647 of record CM062607.1, read on the forward strand.
AAGAACTTGTAGAGGAAAAGATCCACCAAATCGTTCCATGTAGAGACTGTATCCGCATCCAAAGAGTGGTACCACAGTTTGGCTTCATCCCTCAAAGAGAAAGAGAACAGGCGTAGCTTTATGGTGTCATGTGGAACTTGGTTTATCTTGATGGTGTTGCAAATTTCCAAGAATTAATGGAGATGAGCGTGGGGATCCTCTGCTGGTCAGCCTCCAAATTGATTATGCTGCACCATAGAGATAAGTGCAGGCTTAAGCTCGAACGAAGTTGCATCAACTCCTGGACCAAAAATTCCTCTTTGTTGCACCACCGGTTGAAACACACCCTTGATAGGGTCTTCAACTTTCTCCTTCTGTGCATTCATGAGTTGTTGTAATTGCTCTTGCAAAGTCCTGATGGTCTCCTCCGTTGTCGGCTCGTGTGCATCCATATTCTTCTCTTTAGCCCTTCTTCTTGAGTTGTTACGCCGACAGGTAGCTTCAATCTCCGGATTATAAGGTACCAGTGGCAAACCTTGTGATCTTCTTTTCATACACTACATGTCAATCACAACAAAAATAATATACGAAAATTATAAAATATATCTAAACTAGTATCAAACAATCTAATCGTAGTATCACTAGAATAAAAACAATCCCCGACAACGGCGCCAAAAACTTGTTCGCTTTTTTCTTTCACACCGCAAGTGCACGGGTGCAATTGTGTACAGGGAAGCAAGGTCGTATTCCACAGAGATTGTGATTATTCTAGCAAGTACCACTTTCAACTATCATCCTACTATTCAGACTTTTGAACTTTTAGATAATGATGCAAATAATTAAATAAAAATAAAATAAACAAAGGCAAGGAAAAATATTTAAGAATAAAGATAGAGAAAGAGTATCACAAGGTTTCGATTTCAGTGAACACTCAAACTCAAATTCAATTCAATCAATCAATTGGTTTGTCAGACTCGACTTTTACTAGGACGATCACAAAATTAGCCTAAACCTACTGTCGTAGCGAATAAACCGTAGATTACATGCAAGAATTGTTGTGTCCAATCAATAACTAACATGCAACTCCCAAAAGCTTCATAGATCTATTGCCCTCACACAAATCTCAAGATCTTTCGACTATATTGAAGAGTATGTCCTATATTCTAGATCAAGCATCAATTTTCATCTTTCGAATATTGAATTAACACATCAAATATGCACAATTGGTGATCAATCAATCAAGCATGAGAAAGCACAAGAATATAGAAAGCAAAAGAAGGTCCCAATTGATTAATTAAACCAAAATCGAATCCAAGTATTCACCTACTCTCTAATCCTAGGATAAAATAATTAGCTACGCATAGTTATGATGAACACAATCCAAATATTAAATAAAAACATAAAAACTCTAAGATGAATCTTGGTCTTGAACGCCTCCAATCTTCTCTTCTCGTCTTCAATCTTTAAATCTTCTCCCAAGCATAAAAGTGTATGAAAATAAAATTCTAATGTATCTCTCTTAATGAACCACCCAAAACAATGTAATACAAGGAGTATTTATAGATGGGAAAAGACTACAATTCGTCTAGGGTTAGGAATTGGGCCAAGAAAGGAAGCATAAACTAAGAAGGAAACATGTTGAAAAGTTTCGCCGGACCATGCAGTTGGTCATGCGGCCGCATGCCCGACCGCATGCCACTGTTCACGCATGCAACGTTTTTGTTTTGACTCGTTCTCTCTCGTTTCAACTCCGATTTTGGATCCGTTTTCGCCTACGAACTCTTATCGACTCTACTTTTATCCTATCATGCTCATTTTGCATAAGCTTTACTCTATTTTTCCTGAAAAATCAAACAAACAACGAACGAGTATCATATTTCACAAAACAACAATACTTAAGCACAAAACTCTTTCCAAACATGATTTCCCAATACAAATTAACTTCAAATAAGCTTATATAGATGAGAAAATCCATGCTTATCACCCCTGCACCCACCCCACGCACCCATGAAACATAGGCTGCAATTGAATGTTGATGTTGGTACCAAAGTTGTGATCGAAGATCAGACAACTTTGATTTGAAACGCAACGGAATAACAAAATAAAGATTGAACACAATGGATGTAAAATTTTCACGAGATTATAAATTAATCTCGTGAAGTGCCTCACGGCAAAATATTCACTAATGGTACGTGAACAACAAAAAACACTCTGAGTAAATAATGTCACGAAAACTAGTAACACTTTATCACTTTTTCACAAAAAGTTGTGACTAAAGTTGTTACAACTATCCTCAGAGAAACTACACGAAAACTGAACTAAAACTGTACGAAAATATATCCTGTCAGCACACTTAATCTACATGGATTTGCTCTCTATTTATACTATATCTTCTAATCTTGAGCTCCACTCCAAGAGATCCACAAACCCACTTCTCAAGCCCATGATCCTCCATGATTCATGCCTTATCTCCATAATAAACTTCAACAACCTTCTCTTTCTTCTCCACCACTTATGACTTGGTTTTCAAACTTTGACTTTCTCCACTCTCTTCCATTATTTTAGCACTACAAAAACAAACTAAATAGAAGAAAGACAAAACACAAATATATAATGATTAACTAATTAATTATTAAAATGTGATGAGTCATAAAATACCATCTCCTCATTTTTGGAACCAACAATCTCCCCCTTTTTGTCTTTCTTCCCAAAATCTGTACAAAGTGTTATTTACATTGTAGATCACTCTCCCTGAGACATAAAACACAACTTTACAAACAACAAGTATCATAACTCCTCCTGCCGAAATACACAACAAGTAATCAACAAAATAAATCCATCAACAAACAAATCTCCCCTTGCACATATGATCAATGTCTTCACAACAGTCTGCAAAACTTTAAGGCCAACAGTATGTAGAACTATGAGGAACTTTAGAGATAAACCAATAACCAAACGAATCAGCTTCCTTTAGATCTCCCCCTTTTTTGGAAGAAAGAAGATGCTTAATCACGTGTCAGGAAGTAACAAGTTGATCAATCTAAAAATATAATATCAACAGAGGGTTAGGTTGAGTACGGTACTTGTGAGTAGTGTTAGATATCGAAGGGGATTGTAGATGGAGAAAGGCCGAAGAAAAAGATAGGATAAAAAGGACACTTACAAAAATGGAGGTTAAACTGAAAACACCACAAAATCTGGAAGACAAGAAGTTTAGAGATAAAGTTGAAAATATAAAGAATCAATTAGAGTAGATATGCATCAGATATTCCTATCAACTGACATCCATAAAAATAGCAACAACCAAATTAACATATATTTATTTTGAATTTCGAATTTGTTACACACGTCAGTTCTCACAACAGTTGTCATCACTTTTAAGTGATTTAACCAATTCAGTTCAAAATTTCTAAGACATCATATGCAAATAGACAGATGGCGAATAGATGTATAACCAAGAGAATCTTGTAATCACTATTTATCTAAGATCTTTGATCTAGTTATATGGCTTTCTAAGAACGGTCTCGGTTTCACCTTAAAATGAAGGCTTTTACATCCTCAAATCTGCCTAACTTCATATTGAATATAGTCATTGCATATGATATTTCAGAAATTATGACAACTGTTGCGACAACTTTAATTCAAACAAAACATAACCCGAGAGATTTTCTCAAAACTGAGAGTCTCTCAAAACTTAGTGCTTTTGTAAAGATGTCAGCTGATAGTTTATCTATGCTAATATACTCTAAATTTAATGTCTCTTTCTCAACTAAATCTCTAATGCAATGATATCTATAGTGAATGTGTTTGGACTTAGAGTGATGGATGGAGTTCTTGGCTAGGTTGATGGCATTGGTATTATCACATACAGAAAACATGCAAACTAGATTTACCATTTCATGATGGTCAGCCTGTTCTTTTCTCCTTGTTCTAACACCTTCATGTACGTCTCCTATTACTTGAGAGATAGGATGATTTCTCATCCATTTTGGAGGATCCCTTCTTACAGCAGGCCGAACTTCTTTGAATATTTGACCACCTGAATTTGAGATTCCAGCTTCATTAGTTTTAGAATAGCTTAAACTGGCTGTTGTAGTTGCTGGAACTTCAGAATTTACAGTTCTGATGGCACAACTATTGTGCTTTCGTTGGCAGTCAAGTCACTTCTGTATATTCCATGACCTGTACTTCCCTGTATCTCGACAAAACTGTCAATGTCTTCTTCGTGTGATCTTGTAATATCAGTATAATCATCAAAAACAACATTTAGAGATTCTTGGATGCACCTAATTCTCAAGTTATAAACTCTATATCCATGATTATTTAGAGCATAACCAACAAATATTCCTTTATCACTTTTTGAAAAATATCTTGCAGGATGATTCTTGTCATGCAAAATAGAACACACACATCCAAATACATGAAAATATTTAAGATCGGGTTTCTTACCATTCAATATTTCATATGAAGTCATAGAAGTACCCGGTCTTAAATAAACACGATTCAAAATATGACATGCGGTATTAAATGCTTCAGCCCAATAACACTTATAAAGTCTTTTAGAGCTTAACATTACTTTAGCCATTTCATAAACGATCAATCTTTTTCTCTCGGCTATCCCATTTTCTTGAGGAGTTTTTGGGACAATAATCTCATGAATGATTCTCTTCTCTGCACAAAAATCAGAAAATTGACTATTTTCAAATTCTTCATCAAGATATGTCCTAACTCGACTCGCATAAACACCATATGAGGCTCTTAACATACCATAAATTTCCTTAAAAATATTAAGAGTTTGAGATTTTTCACTTAAAAACTTGATCCAAGTATACCTAGAAAAATCATGAACAATTACGAAAGAAAACTTATTGCCTCCTAAACTTTTAATCTCCATGGGACCCATAAGATTCATGTGTAATAATTCAAAGCACTGAGTTGAATCAGAAGATCGTCCTGAAGTTGTCACCACTTGATGTGATACTCTTATCTGCTTACCTTTTTGGCAATCACCACATGGTCGTAGATTTGAGATACTCAGCTTTGGCAACCCTGGGACTGCATCATATTTCTCAAGTTTCTTTAGATATTCGAAGTTAATATGTCATAACTTTTGGTGCCATAGTTGTACATCATTGACCTGGACATTTAGACACTTTTTCATACTCATTTCATAGATACTGTTTGGAGATCTTACCCCTACGATGATCAGTTCACCATTTCCATCAAATACATTGCAGCTGTGTTTGTTGAAGATCACAAAACAGTTGTCATCACATAGTTGACTGATGCTAATTAGATTAGTTGTGAGTCCTTTCGCGTTTGACACATTATTGAGCATTGGGAGATATGGTACATTAAGAATACCTCGTCCAACAATTTTACCATTTGAACCTCCTCCAAAGGTAACTTCACAACCATCAATTTTTTGATAGTTGGACAAATGTGATTTGGTTCCTGTCATATGTCTGGAACATCCGCTATCAAAATACCACGAACTGGTTTGGGGAGTTTGAGAGGATGTGAATACAACATTGCAGACGCCTTTGTGCACAACTTTAGGCCTCCAGACCATATCCCTTGTGTGTCCATTTCTGAACGTAAGGTTTGGTCGTGTGGCCTTGTTCCTAAAGTAAATAATCTTTCTATAATCATGTAAAAACTTGTGACAAAAAGGTCTAATATGACCTGGTAAGAAATAGTAATGACACACATATTTTCTGTACCTTTTTCTTTTAGTAAAGTGAGCAACATGCTGTAATTCACTAATTTTCACAAAAGATTTGCCATGAGTTGACACAATTTTAGGGAAAACAGTTTTATCAAGTTCTAATCCATAGGAGTTTACCTTACCCAAAAATGAAGCATCAACAAGTTTTGACTTACTTGTATTGAGCTTCCTCAAAGTCTCATTTGCAAGATCGAGTTCTGTCTTCATGGCTCCATATTCCAACTCCTTTTTTGTGAGCATCACTTCTAGACTAGCAAGCGATGTCTTGTGATCAGTGTTCTCCTTTGTAAGCAATTGCACAACCTTGCATTGTTTTTTCCATTTGCATAGAAGTTTTTCATACAAATCCTTTAGTTCAATCAAAATCTGGACTGGATCTTCTTCACAAATGTCTTCATCTTCCTTATCGTCTTTAATCACAGCATTAAAACAAAACAAATTAGAATAACGAGAAGGAATATACCTCTTAGATGTTGTGTCAGGTGGAACAACATCAAACATGACATCTTCACTTCGAGTACTATGTGTGATAACATCCATTGTAAATAACACTTGAGAATAATAGCAGGATCGATGCCACTTAGTATGTCAAGTGTAGGCTCTTGATGCCAATTGTTGGTACCAAAGTTGTGATCGAAGATCAGACAACTTTGATTTGAAACGCAGCGGAATAACAAAATAAAGATTGGACACAATGGATGTAAAATTTTCACGAGATTATAAATTAATCTCGTGAAGTGCCTCAGGGCAAAATATTCACTAATGGTACGTGAACAATAAAAACACTCTGAGTAAACAATGTCACGAAAACTAGTAACACTTTATCACTCTTTCACAGAAAGTTGTGACTAAAGTTGTTACAACTATCCTCAGAGAAACTATACGAAAACTGAACTAAAACTGTACAAAATATATCCTGTCAGTACTCTTAATCTACATGGATTTGCTCTCTATTTATACTATATCTTCTAATCTTGAGCTCCACTCCAAGAGATCCACAAACCCACTTCTCAAGCCCATGATCCTCCATGATTCATGCCTTATCTCCATAACAAACTCCAACAACCTTCTCTTTCTTCTCCACCACTTATGACTTGGTCTTCAAACTTTGACTTTCTCCAGTCTCTTCCATTATTTTAGCACTGCAAAAACAAACTAAATAGAAGAAAGACAAAACACAAATATATAATACTACCTCCGTCCCATTATTGTTGTCTCATTTCTTTTGGGCACGGGTATTAAGGAGAATGGTGTTTAAAGGGTAAAAAGATAGAAAGTGGTGGATCCCATAACTTTTTGTGAGAGAAGCATATTTCCTTTTATGGAAACAGGACAAGAATAACGGGACAGCCCAAAAAATAATACAAGACAAGAATAATGGGACAGAGGGAGTAATTAACTAATTAATTATTAAAATGTGATGAATCATAAAACATCATCTCCTCCTTTTTGGTACCAACAGTTGGGCGTCATCGCTTTACAAATAATTAGAATTAAAATAAATATTGATGAACCTCATGAAGACTTACTAAGATAATTAGAGCATCGTCTTTATGACCAAATTAAATCAATAAACTTTTGATATATGTGAAGTTGTAACACGAGACAGAGAGAGACTATGAATTGTGTTATAGATCAAAAAAAAGATATTGGCTTATGTATTGACAAGAGATACTAACGAACTTGAGAAGAACACTAAAAGTTTAACTTGGAGATTAGACATGTAAATAATTTTTTGGCATCTCTTTCAATATTTTATCTTCTTTAATTTGGTTTTTCGCTACAGCCAGACAATCATCACAAAAACTCATGTGCAACCGGTTGCACTTCACCACTCTCACACGGGTGCGTGCATTTCACGCACTCGAAACGGACGCATAAGATGGGGCTCATGCAGTACCTGCGCCCACCTTTTTTTTTGGTTTTTTAATTTTCATTTTTCTTTAATTCTTTCCAATTAAGAATATTCATCTCGAGTTAGGGTTTATTAATCCAGAAATAGAATTTATTAATCCTCAATTAGGTTTATTAATCTCTAATTAGGGTTTATTAATATCCAATTAGAATTTATATTAATTAAATAAAATTTTGAGTTTTTTTAAAAGAAAGGTCAACGGAAAAAGAAAAAGTCCATTGATCGCAATAGAGAATCCCTTTGAATTTGTATTCGACATTTTTGATTTGCAAGCTATTGCACAAGAATTAAACTTTTGGAATTCGCACCTTAGATAGCAGTTGTGGGTTATCTTATCGGAAAAAAAAAGTTCAAATTGTACGATCTACACATAATTAAATTACGAGGAAGTTTCTCCACATAGAAGGCAACAACCAAGGGAGGAGAAAATGTAAAAAATTATTGAAGAGAGGGTTAAAACTCAAGAAAAGAGGGTCCCTATTGTCTTGGTGAAAGGCTACAACAACTAGTAAACTCAATGGCATAAGCTTAAATACACAGTGCCCAAAAACACCTGTGGTCTCTTCTTTGCCCCCACAACCCCACATGCCCTTGTTTTCCCTTTCGTTTTCAGTTTTGCAATATCATTATACTACCAAATAACAAAATTAATAAATCTATGTAGCCATTTAATTTTCAAGAAAAACTCCCCTCTTTATATATATATAGCTCAATCACCCTCATTTCTTTCTCACCACACCCTTCTTTTCAACTCTCCCTCTCTCTCTACCTCTCTCTTTGTCTCCCTTTCATAGAAGAGAGAGATTGACTTGTTTAAGTTGATCATCATTATCATCTTGATAAATTAATATTAGTCATATTTTGCCTTGTTTCTTGAGATACAATGGCCATTAGGAAATCAAACAAACTCTCACAAAAAGCAGTGATCAAGCAGATAATGAAGAGGTGCTCTAGCTTAGGGAAGAAGCATGGGTACGAGAATGATGAAGGGCTGCCATTGGACGTACCAAAAGGGCATTTTGTAGTGTACGTGGGCGAGAACAGAACCAGATTCATCGTCCCGATTTCAATCTTGAGTAGGCCAGAGTTCTTGAGCCTACTTCACCAAGCTGAAGAAGAGTTCGGATTTGATCATGACATGGGACTTACTATTCCTTGTGATGAACAAGTTTTTGAGTCTCTAACATCATTTCTTAGATAGAAATATTTGGTAGAGTTCTTTCTCCTTTTTTCTTTTTTTTTTCTTTTTTTAAGATTTGTTGAGTTAGTTGACTAGCTAGAATGACCCATGATGATGATGAAGGTTTTAATGGGTAATATATATGTTATGTATAATGTAATGTAGGAGGAATTTGGAAAATGTTTGATTTTTCGTCACAGTGGTTGTTTGGCTGTAATTAAGTTAGATTTTTACAGTCTTTATTTGTACCCTGTGGGAATAGTAGTACTAATATATTGCAAATTTATTAATAGAATGTATCTTTGGAGATTGATCTTCAATGTCCCACTTTTTTCTAACATTCTATATATTAATATTAATTTCTTATTTTCCACTGTGTTTATTTTTCATTAATTCAATTATTCTCTCTAAAGAGATTAGGTATTGCCTGATTTGAAAAATGATGATTTATTAGGAGATAATGGAGAAAATAGATGATTATTTATTTGGACCACTTAAGACCTTTGAATGAGAAAGAAACAAGTCAGGAGGAAAAATAAACCAATGAAAATATGGGTAGATTTGGAATATCTGATAATGATAGATAGTGTTGTCTAATTTTTGTCATTTATTTCCCATGTGATGTGTGCTATTGATTTTTTTTTTAAACTGCTATTCAGGGGCGGAGCCAGACTTTGAACCCAGGTGGGTCCAACTCGGGCTTATACCTGGCTTATAAGATGACCTAAAAATAAACTTTCAGTAGTGTAATGAATTTAAACTTTAATTTTGTTTTAGAGCACCAAAGTTAGATAACTATTTGAATATTTTTATTAAAGAAATTGAACAATAAGAATTATATTCTAGAACAAGTCCAATCGCTATCCTACTTATCAATATTGTCATTGAACATGAACTTCTTCATGCCAATTGAGCCCACATTTTTTTACTTTCCCATAAAATATGACCTTTGAATGTCTTATTGTATATATAATTATATATAACATTCACTAACCATAAACAATAACTTATCATGTTTCTTCCTATATGTTGGACCAACTTAATTAAAGCTTCTAATCATACTAACTTAAGGTTTAGTTTAATTGAAAATAATTTTTTATCACGCCATCATTGGATCCAAATTATACAATCCACAAATCTTGACACAAATTACTAACTAAAATGGAAAACTAGATAAAAATGTCCAAAACATATCAAGATTAATAGCTTTTACAACAATGGAAACAAGTCCCCCAAACATAAAAAATAAAATAAAAAAAATCAATGGAAACAATTATAGCAAAATTTAGTATGCAACGAAACAGTGGTATATAATTAATAAAACTAAAATTTTCATATTTAAGGTTAATCCATCCCACGTGCCCACGTGAGGATTGGTTAAGATAAGTTTTTTCTTTCCAAACTCACAAATACTACAAGTTTTTTTTTCATTCGGTATACATTTAGTTAAGCAATGTGGTTTTGGATTAATAAACATATTAATGATAAACAAGTTATAAAAGAAAATTTGATATACATGAATAAATTTAACTTAAAAAGTTCTCTATTTTCTATCAAAATTTAAAATTAAAATATAAAAACTAGTATGCATTCTTTTATGAGAAATATCTCTATATTCTGAACAAATAAATATAAAACCTATCTCTATATAAAGATCTAATCTAAGTTTCATAATTAGTATTTCAGAAAATTTGATAATATAAATTATACATATGCATTTAAAGAATAAAAAAACATATTGAAAGTCTTGCATAAATTATATTAAAATAAAATAAGTAGTGGAAACCCCCCAAGAAAAGAAAAGAAAAGATGAAAAGGTAAAATATAACCTTCATATAACGATAATAAATACTCCATATAAAAATACTAGCTCATATAACTTTTAATGGTGATTGGATTTTTTTATGGCCAAACTTATTTTGCCCAAAACTTCAGTCCAAGTTGCATTTTCAAGCTATTATTGTCTATACAACTTATTTCAAATTATAAACACATGACGTTTCTGCTCCATCTGTAAAATCTACTTCTCACATCTGCTCCCTTCTTCTTCTCCAAATGACATAATGCCTATTATATATATATATATATATATATATATTATATATATATCTAATTTTTTTGCAAAAGTCAGGGGATCCAGTGACCCCACTGCCCCTGGCTCCGCCAGTGCTGCTATTGATATCTTCTGATATCAGATTATCATGCGGATTGATTTCCCTATTTTTCTTTTACATATTCAAACCTTTGATTTATCAATTACGAATACTCGGAAATTTTGTCAACTAAAGATAAATCATTAAGCTTAATTACAAACTTAATTACTCGAAATTGCATGTGTTTTTTTAGTTCGAAATCACAAACTCAATTACTCGAAAGTTGCAAGTTCCCTCTAAAACCATCCAATTAGGGAATACTCCCTCCGTCCGCGAAAAGTATAACACTTTTCCTAATATTTGTGAGATATAAAATAATGGAAAGTGCTACACTTTTCGCGGACGGAGGGAGTAATAGTTTGGACAAATAATGAAATAATAACTTAAATTTCTGAAATATTACATTATTAAAGAATTTGTCCGAAACTAATTTTCATGGATTTACCCGCAGCTGCTATTTTTAGTACGTACTGACCGGGTAAACCATTAAGCTTATTTCTTCAAACTATTAATTTAAAAAAAAAAACTATTTCTTCATACAATATTCTCATCCTTAGTTATGCGGACGATGTATATTTAATCTACCTATCATTTAAGGTCCTTGATTTGTTGTTATTGATCATTATTATTTTAATTTAATATTAGGACATCTATTAATTTCATACTATATATTACACATGCTGCCATGCATATTTCTACATTGAAGTGGTTTACTTGAAAGCGTCTCCTTCTTCTTATTTATTTATTTATTTATTTATTTTTTGTTGTTGCCGCTGCACGTCTAACTTTAAACCACATATATGATCACCATATGGGACGAAGGAAGTAATAGATAGGTAGAGCAAAAAAGTCCGAAAGATTAAATAGACCGATAAACCGTATCGAAACCGTCTCGACATATGGTTAACCGAATTGATGATTTTACTTTTTTCGAATTTTAAAAAATCGAGAGTACTGATTAGATTTTTATTTTTATGTATAAAATTTGCAGTTAATCAAATCGTACTGATACCCATTAAAATTATAATTTCACTAATTATATTTATAAAATTATTATTTTTTTCTACTTTATTTTTACTCTTTTGACTTGAATGCTTGAGATATCACTTTATGATTTATACTTTTTTTTTTAAATTGTATGTTTTGAATCTACATTTTAAAAAGATTTTTTTTTTCATGCAATGAAATATGAAAAAACAAAACTTTCTTTTTATTATTGTTAACCGTTGAATAATTAGCTAATTGATCCGATTTTATGTTGGCTGTATTCTATATATAACAATTTTTAGTTTTTATTTTTAACAGTTAACCGAACTTACTGAAAAGTGTGTTCTCAGTTTTTGTGGTAAATGGTCAATTAACCGAATTATGCCCACCCCTAACAACAGAGGTGCACTCTTGTGCCATGTACCGTATCAAATGGTCGGTATAGGCCATCTTATTTTATATTATTAAATTTTTTAATTAAATAATATTTAATTAATTCTAATTAAGCAAAAATAAATTCTAATTATTGATTCATAAATTTTAATTGAAATTAATAAACTCTATTTAGATATTAATAAATTTTAATTATATTTAATTAAATTTCAAAAATGAAAAAATAATATATAATAGAATGGGCTGCATCAATCGTACAATTCGATCCATTGTACACCATTTTTTGCCTGTATACTTAGGAGGTGTTTGGTAGCCTTGATAAGGCCTAGATATGATACCTATCTAGCCTTATCAGGCGTTTGCTAGCCATGATTGGTAGTATGGCTGGCCCAAGATTAATTGATGGCCCGGTACAAAAACACTGTAGCCTTTTGTAAAAGCTATCCGGTCAATTTGGGTGGATAGTGAAAGAGGATTAAACAGTGTTCAAGATTAATTGTAAAAAGACTTAATTCTCCTCCTCTTTTCTCTCTCACCTCCTCCTCTCTATCATCGCCGTCGCGTCGCGCTGCCTTCTCCCCAGATATGAAGCGTCTGCCTTCTCCCCAAATATGAATTTACTGAATTCTATTTCTTTCCCAAAATAATCATTCCACACAAAATCAAAACCCCTCTCCCATTCCTCCCAATTTCCCAATCTCTAATTAAATCGATAGAAGGCTGCACGACATCCTCGTCGAGCTCCGAGAATCAGAAGCGGAAGCGGCGGCAACACGCAACGGAGAAGCCGTACGGAGGGATACCGATGTGGGAACGGGGCAAATGGATGGCGACAGATAGTGGGCTGCTGGTGGCGAGCGGCGCTGCGATGCCGACGACGTGAGAAAATGGTGGCGGAGTAGGTGAGATCTGGTGGTGGCGGAAGAAGAAGGTGGCGGAAGGAGGAGGCGGGGTTGTGGTAGAGAGGCGGCGGAAGAAGGAGCGGCGACGGAAGTGGTAGAGAGTGAGAAAAAAAGTTTGGAGACTTGAGAGAAAGAAAGTGACAGAAGAATAAGAGAGACGGTGGTAGGTAGGGTAGGTGGGAGGGTGTAGTCGGTTGTGGTGGGGAGAGAGAGAGTGAGGGATAAAATTGTCCTTTTATAGGTAATCTTGAATTTAATCTAATCTACCAAACAACCAATTTATTATATCTACATTACATATCTTATCTACCAAACACAAATATACGATATCAATCTTACTTTATCTACTATACATATCTTACTTTAAACTATCCTATCATATCCTAACATGGCTACCAAACGGGCCCTTAATTCAACAGGCTAGACTTATTGTATTGTCTTCTAGTGCTTGGTATGGCTTTGAGTTTGTGAATTTTACACTAAAACCGTACAAGTGTGCATAAAAATTATCTTAAAACCGTACAAGTGTACAAGTCTACGCATTTAATTTTAAATTCCAAGCTTTCAAAATCAGTACAAAACGGCAAGAAAATTCTGGCAGAAGCTACAAATTAATTACAGCTAAAAGCTATACCTTTAATGAATTTAATTCGTTTTGGTGCTTAATGCATTTAATGGTCAAGAAAAGCTTTATAATGGAAATTTGATTTAGATAAAATACCCATTCCCAAAAACATGCAATTCAAAGACTTCAAACTATTATGGGTTTTGTAGCTAAGTGTGAATCATGTGATGATGATATTAGGTGGGAATAGACTAAATTTTGTTTGGAACGTCCATTTATGCATGTACATTATTATTATTATTATTATTATTATTATTATTATTATTATTATTATTATTATTATTATTATTATTATATCCACAACAATTGTTATATGACTGCATACGACAACCTAACTTGACAGAGAAAGGGATTTAACACATGTGTGGCATATAAAGTGATATATCGTTGAAAGTTTGATATACACAAATAGATTTGCTTGTTTCATCGGGACATTCAAGTAGGGAACCTACCATATGTGTATAGAGAGGTGTCGGATTTAATTTTTAGTTGACATTTTCTCGAATCCAAAAAATAAAAAAAGGAAAACAAATTTACTTCTTAATTATATATTTCGGCCTCTAAATGCACCGAAATATGACTAACAAAAAGATAAAGACTTATAAACAGATATAGGCTAACGTGGATATGTCGTTCTCTTACTTAATTGTCACCAGCATAATTATACTTTTTACAAATAATTAATTCCACGTATCATGGCAGTAAATAAGTCTAAATGTAGCACCACTACTTTCCATTACAAAGTCAAAGAAACAGTCATTCGGAATTAATTAACAACATGAAAATTCAAAGTAGACTGAAAATTAATTAAGGATTGAATATTTTGGATTAGGCCAGTGTTCAATCTGTGAAGGGAAATTAAGATTATAGCGAAATATATGATATATTTAGGGACTGATTTAATAAAAAAAATAATAGATAATGATCTAAAAAAAAATAATTAGATAATAGATATTCAACTGTAATAGTTACACTACGGATGATTGGGATCTAATCAGGGGCAGGGTTAGGATAACGTGGGATCTGTGCAAGCACAAAAATTTGACCCTTTATTTATAGTTAAATAGTGTAATATAAAATTATGAATTAATTATATTTTAGTAAATTACTAGTAAGTAGCCCTTCGATATTCGACGGAAAATTACTTTCAACTTCGTCCTCGTGTGTGGCACTCCGTCGTGAAAATCTCATTTCGTACTGGTGTACAAATGCAAGATAGTGGTGATCCGAATATATGATTTTCGTACCAGAGTACCACACTATTTGCATGTGTACAAGGGTGAGAGTACCAGATCCGTGCCAACTAAGAGAGTGTTACGATAGTATGAAAATCATATATTCGCACCGGAGTACCAACTAAGAGAGTGTTACGATAGTACGAAAATCATATATTCACACTGGAGTACCTAAGAGATTGCTACGATAGTACGAAAATCTCATATTCGTATCGGTGTACAAATGCAAGATAGTGGTGGTACGAATATATGATTTTCATACCAGAGTACCACACTATTTGCGTGTGTACATGGGTGAGAGTACAAGATATTCACATCGGAGTACCAACTAAGAGAGTGTTACGATAGTACGAATTCATAATGATATAGATACGAAATATGTCAGTTCGTTACGTTAGTACTGTGAGTACCTGACCTATCTGTCTCTTTTTATTTTCATGCAGACAAGGCATTCTTCTCTAATTGTTGCCCATGGTGGAATTAGTTCATGGATTTATGGATTATCTTTTTACTATGTTAGACTTGTTGGAGATTTGAAATGTTTGTTATGACTTATGATATTTTGTAGTTTATTCTATGGTTATGTATTTGTGTTAATCTGTGATTTAAATTTTATATCCAACTTTGGGCCGTTTTGGCACGGTGGCCCGTGAAGTGCCAGGCTGGGCATCCTTTTCAGCGGCCTGATGGAATTTTAGGTTGGCCCGACCCGGCCCGGATATATGTATCTGGCCCGCTGGGTCGGGTCGGGCCAGCTCGACCCGAAGGTTTTGACAGCCCTAGTGGCGGGTGGTACAGCAGAGGAAGAGTAGAAGAAGAGGAGAAGGAAGAATGATTCGGTTGTGTTAGTTAATTGGGGAATTTTCCACGAAAAGGCAATATCAGGACACGGTTTCACTATCCCTCCCAAAACCACAAACTAAAAGTGCAGCCACGTGGCATCCATCCAACGGGTCGACCTAGCATGGATGTTCCCTCCCAAAAATGAAGATCCAATTTTTTTTTCTTTTTAATAGTAACAGAAAAAGGGTCGGGTTCCGGGTCGGTTAGGATCCGACCGCACAGCTACAAACGGTTGCACAAAAAGCATCTCAAACAAATATGTAATACCCCGCTTTTTCATAACTGATCTTAGTAATTAGTTAAGAGCTCGTCTAAGATAATTAAGTTGCGAGAACTTAGAAAGAAAATAAGTTCCGGCAATTAAAATTTTTCGGCAGTACTAATTTGCCGAATTTAAAGTTTCTAAGATTTATTCTCGTTCCGGTTAATCCGAAATGATATAATGAAGGTATCTATGATTACGTGCTTATATGTTTGATATTATCTGAGAAGTATGTATTATTTTTGGAAGATTTGATTTCTCCGGAAATCATAAAATTTCTCCGACAAATTATTTTAGTTCCGGATTTTATTTTCGAAAATTTCTTGAGAAAGCTTACATTAGGGTTTGAGAAACCCTAATAATTTTTATAAGTTCGAAAGCTTTTTAATTAAAGCTGTGATGATTGTTTATTGGATGTTTGATTAATTAATTAGAGAATTAATTAATCAATTAAAGTAAGATTTATATGCTTAATATTTAATTAATTAATTAATTAATTAAGCTAATTTATTAAGCATAATATTCCTATGAAATAAAGCTTGTCTTATAAGCTTTATTATTAATTTCTAATTAATTTATTCTAACAATATCTAAGAGAATATATGATAAGATATTGTTAGTATTAAATTTAATTCATAATATCTTAATTTAGATATTATAACACTAAAGTCAAATTACTAACTAATAAGGAAGTGACACCTCACCTTATCCAACATGCAATAATGATGAAGAGATTAGTCAAGATTAACATGCTACATATGTCTGATTAAGTTCAATGTATTTGAACTTAGCTATTAGTTAAGTGTGTTAGCATCCATCTGCATCCTCATTTTAATTCTCTCCCTCAAACTCTCGACACACACACGGCAGCACACACTCAATCACACACAATCTTCATTGAAGAAGCTTCATCAAGCTCAAGAAATCAAAGAAATTAGCATTCAAATTAATCAAGAAGGTTAGATCTTTCACTAATCAAGTTCTTAGCTCAAGATTGAGCATAAAAATCCATCTTCTTCTTTTTCAAAATTTTTGAAAAATATGGAAAAATAAGGGCTTTTAAATTTTGATGCTTGATGATTAAATTGATGGCTTATTTGAGCTTAGAAATTTATTCTAAGCATTTTTAATGTTGGAATTAATCAAAGATTCATGACCCTTTTATTTATTTTGGAATTACCGAAAATTAATGAATAAATTAGGGGTTTTTTATTGTTGAATTTCATGATCAAATTGATGATTTATATGAGTTCATGTGATGTATATAAGCATGTTTAGTGATTGAATTTAGCAAGATTTGATCATTTGTTAATTAATTTAAAAAGGGCCGAAATTAAGGGCTAAAACTAAGGATTTTTTATTTTGATCTTACATGCTTGAATTGATGTTTAATTTGAGCTTATATGATATTTTTGAGCATGTTTATACATGAATTAAATGAGTTGAAACTCCATGGCCCTAATTTGTAAGAAATTCAAAATTAATGATCTTGAAATTGAGAGTTTCTGGAGTTTAACCGCTGGATTAAGTCAGCTGGATCCAAATAAATTTGATTAACACAAATTGACCTCAAATTTCATTGGATTAAGTCACTGGATCCCGCCACTTGATTTACTCGAATTTGGACCCAATCATTGGAATTACTCCTGGACCTAAATAATTGAATTACCAATTGAACCCAAATAATTGGATTAACTCACTGGTCCAAATAATTTTTTCCAAACTTTTCCAGCTAGCTTGATTTTCCAGTCAGCTTGATTTATCCAGCTGATATTTGCTCACTTGTTTTCAGTTGTTTCTTTCGTAAACTCAAAAGTTAAAATGTTAGCTATTTTTCCTAATGATACGTTAATGATGAGTTTAAGTATTAATGATACGTCATTAATGAGCTTATATGTCAAAGACATATATTGATAATATAATGTTAAGCTTAAAATGTTATCAAAGAGCTTAAGCATTGTTGATGTGCTTAAATAAATAAAGAAAGAGTGATGGTCCCGGAACGAGGTCTTCGGTGTAGAGGGGGGTGAATATACCAAAGAGGGATTTTTGAAAACTTTTAACAAATTAAAACTGAGTTGAGTGAGAGCTCAGTTATGAATTCAGCTGACTTCTAAAGAAGGTGGTCAGCTGGACTAATAACTCAGCTGGTTGTGCGGAATGTGGTGAAAAAAAAAAACTTAGCTCGTTCCCTGTACACGATCTCAGAAAAACATAGTTTCAGTTTTCAGTTAAGCAGATTTGAAAATAATACAGCTGACTGCGTTACACAGCCAGAGAACTTTTAAGCTTGAAAACTTGTGTTGTGCTAAGGCGGTTAGTTCTTTAAATATATAAAATGCAGAGAATAAATAAAGCAATAAAGAACTCGGAATTTTAACGTGGTTCGGAGAGACAACTCCTACGTCCACGACCATATTTTAACTGGTAAATCCACTAAGGATTTCCACTTGGTTTACGAGTACCAAGCAACTTCGCAGCTCTAACTCGAGCTGTGTTCTAACAGTTTACGAGCACTGTAGAAGCCTATATCTTTTCAGTTTCCGGGTACTGAAAAACCTTACACTCAAATTTCGCGCTTCGAGAAGGTGTAACCTTGACCTAACCTTTTCTGGGTAAAGAAGGGTTTGGGTTTCCAACTTTGAACGAGTTCTTACAATGAAGAACTTTGGAAGATGAACTCGTTCAGATCTAGGCTTTGGATTTACTATGATTTCTGTCTATTGATCAGACGAAAAACTAAAGTAGTGTTGGTCCCAAGACGGATACCTTGGTGTAGAGGGGGGGTGAATACACCAAGGTTTAAAAAAACTTTTCCAAGTTAAAACTCTTTTCAGAGAGCTGGATGTGCTCGATCCAGCTGGATCGACGCTTGATCGACACAGCTGGCTGTGTGAGTGTGTGCGCGGAAGTTGGTGGGTTTGGAAAGTCCGTCTGTTGCTTCAAATCATATTGCAAAGCTCTGTTTCACTTTTCAGTTAATCAGTTTATGCAGCATGAAATGTATGCTTGAGAGGTTAGTAAAATGCGTAAAACAAAGCGATAAATAACAAAGCAATTTCAACGTGGTTTGGAGTCACATCTCCTACGTCCAGGACCAGGTTCACTGGTAATTCACTACCACTTGGTTTCCAAGTACCAAGCAACTTCACAACTCTAACCCGAGTTGTGTTCCAACAGTTTGCGGGCACTGTCAAGCCTACACCTTCATTTTCCGGGTACTGAAGAACCTAACCACTCGAATTACACGCTTCGAGCAAGCGTACCTTTACCTAATCTTTCTGGGTTTGGGTTTGGGTTTGGGTATGGGGGTTTCCAACTATGAACGAGTTCTTATAATGAAGAACAAGGAGTATGATGAACTCGTTCAAACTAGGCTTAAGATATTTCTAATCTAATCTTTTCTGCCTATGACTGAATATGTGAACAAGTAAGAACACAGCTGACTGGCTGGGTGTTCTTGAGAGATTTGGCTTTGAAGATCGTTGTTCATTTTTCTGTTGGCTCTTTTATATTTCTTCAGTCGTCTCTCCAGTCCCCATTTTCTTCAATGGAGGAGGAGATATATATAGGTGGAGATTCAAACTAGCCATTAGAAGAGAGTCGTTTGAATCTTACCTACTTTCATTTACTTCTGGCCTTTAACCTACGAAGTAGGTCTGCATCTGCAGAAGCTATTCCTTCTCTGATTTGACTGCTTTAGATAAGATCTTCTGACATTGGGATCTTGTCTTTGAGAAGGTCTTTATCTTCGAGCTACTAAGCGTCTCTGCTGTGTCTTCAGCATCTTTGACTTTGCTGTGGCTCGACTCTGAGCTGTCTTAGACCTGAGCTGTATCATTATCCTGAGCTGCGGCTTCAACCTGAGCTGTGTTTTAGACCTGAGCTGTGTCATCGACACTAAGCTGGGTCTTTTACACTGAGCTAGGTTCTTTGACACTGAGCTGGGTTTCCGTCACTGAGCTGGGTCTTTGATTTTGCTTGGTCTGCTCTGCTGAGTCTGCTTTGCTGAATACCTCAGTTGTCTGCTTAGTTGTGTCTTCTGCCAAGTCTTCTGCTGTCTTCAGCGACTACCTATAAACTAAGAAATTCTATAAGCTCAAACAGGTGAGCTGAGAAACGCTTAGGCTTGTGCAATCATCTACTCGGTTGGGGTCAGCTGGGTTTTGGTATCAAATCAAAACTCTATTAATTTTCCCAACAATTTCCCCCTTTTTGATGATGCCAAAACCTAACTGAGAAAAACAATTTACTTCCCCCTTAACAAGAAACGGGGTTTCAGAAATTAAAACATTCACAGCAGGTAAATTCAGAGTTCAGTGCTTGGACAAAGAGTTATTGTCATCAGGGTGAGCTTGAGAGCAAAATCGAACTTTTCATTAATAAATAAAGTTTTACAACTTTACAATTGCAGAAATTCAAAATACAAAATTCCCAGATGGCTGGGTCTTCAACTCTACTGCTTCCTCTGATCATCAATCTGATGGTCAGTCTTGAGACCATACCTGTTGAAGATGAATTCTTCCAAGTTTCTCCACTCATCTTGATTTTTAGATTTGGAGATTCCTCTTTCACCAGCCCAGTGATGAACTTCTTTGAAAGTCTGGGCCTTGTCAGGAAGATTCGTTCCAGCTATAGTGGGAGGTTTCAATTGCTTGACTTTTGGAGCTTTGAGCTTGATGTTGTTTCTTTTGGCATATAGGGCAATTGATCTTGCCATCATTGGATCCGTCTCATGGAGTTCGAGGAGATAATCCTGGAACGCAGTTTCTGGATTCATGCCTTTGTACTGATTCAAGTAGTAGAATTCTTTGATGAATTCTGATTTGCATCGTTCCCAGTTTTCATTGATATCATCTGGGTTCTTCTTGTCAGTTGAGGCTGCTTGGATCTGTTTCTTCCTAGCTTGCCTGTAACTTAGCCTTTTCTTCCCCTGCTTTTTCTCAGCAGGCTGGAGCGATTCGGCTTTCTTCTTGATGATTTTGACCAGCTCTTGCATTTCTCTTCTTTGCTCGTTGTGGAAGTTACACAGCCAGTGATAGTCCTTGTATTATTCTGGCTTATGTCCACACACTTTGGCAAGAGCAACCATCTTCTCTCTCCATGTCTCTTTTACTGTTGTAGTTGACTCTGGCTCTTCCTCATCCAGCTCTTTGGCGAAGTCGTCGATTTCCGATTGGATTGGCTGCACATGTTCCCCCTGAGCTGCAGCTTCCCTCTCTATTGTTTTTTCAGCTTTATTCGTATCTTCCCCCTTTTTGGCATTATCAACAAGGGAGGCGGAGAGATTAATGACTGTTGCGTTGAGCTTGGTGAGAGCGGCTTCAACATCAGCAAGCTTGGCTGAGTTGTCAGCTGTAGCGATGTTCATCTGAGCATTGCTGCTGTTTCCAGCTTTGAACTGAGCATCCAGATCTTTGTACAAGTTGAAGAGTTAGCGGATGTCAGAGCTGTTGGAGAGGGTGGACTTTTTTAGGGCTTCCAGCTGGCTTGAAAGATTTGCTATGTCGTCGACCAGTGGAGCTTGATGTCTTGCTACAATCTCAGGAACTCTCTTCTCTCGAAGGTGCGACTGATCAATGCTTTGAGAGACAAGAGATTGCTTGAGATCTAGACTTGTACTTTCTTGTAAATCTTGAGCAAATTTGTGGACTTCATCAATTGTTCGTTGTTGCTTTCTAACTTGACAGTCTAGAGCTTTGAATCTCATAATGACATCCACTTGAGACTTCAGTCTGTCCTGAAAAAGAATTTCTTCAACTTCTTTAGATATTGTTTCTTTCATTGCGGTTAAGAGCTCGACAGCTGAGTCCGTTTGAGTTGCAGAATCAACATGACAGGGTTTGTTTGCCTCGAGCTCGACCTGTGAGCGAGTGTCATTGGCAATTGGACTTGATGGGGCTGCTGTCTCTGGTTCAGATGTTGCATCAGTAGGTTCTTCAATGATTATTATCTCAGCTGTGTTATCTGGTACAGCTTCCTTGGTAATCTCAGCTGCGACTTCTTTGGATATGACATCTCCAGAAGGTGTCTCCCATCCCACTGCTGTTAGGAGCTTATTGGCTGACTCCCAGACGTCTGTTGGGTGCGGCTTGGGGTACTACTGAGATACTTCGATAATACCTCTGATGAGATTATCTTGATGCAAGTAAGCATCCTCTGGACTTCCAAAGCCAAAAGTGTGCTGGAGGCATGCTTCATCCGTTTTCAATTTCTCATAGGAAAATGTCTCGATCAGCTGCTCATTCTGGTACCAAGTTGCCATCTTGGTGGCAAGATAGAATTTGAGATCTCCAACTTTGACGAGGGCGATTGGCAGGTGTGCCAAGATGGGATACTGGGTCAGAACACTCTTGATCCCTGCAATGCGTAACTCCTCGTACATAACTTCCATGAAGGCTGAGCCAGAGGAGTTGAGTGATGGAGAGGCAGTGGAGTCACTTTCCTCTTATTCTGTGGAGATTTGAGCTTTGGGTGATGGCTGTTTTGGGGGTGAGCTTTGATTGGAGGAAGAGGGTTCAGCTTGGTTGTCAGCTGGCTGTGAAGGAGCTTCAGCCAACTGAATATTTTCCTGTACGAATACAGGAGATGGTTCTTTGGTTGAAGAAGTGAGTGGAGGAGAAGGCTGTTTGGGCGGAGAGTTGTGAGGCGGTGAGGGCTTGGGTGAGCTGGGAAGAGTTGTCTGACTCTTTGGATTATCCAGCTCATCCTCTGAACTGGATGATTCATCATTCAACCCCATATCAGCCAGGATGTTTGATCCGAACTGATTGAAGGCTGATACTGGCTGAGGGGAGAGAATCACCATTGCTTGACTTGGAGTTTCTTCTGAAGAAGAACTATCCTCAGTTGGTGGAATGACAGCTGTTTTCTTTTTCTTTTCAGCTGGTCCTCCAGCTGGTTTGGGGTCAGCTGTCTTCCTTTTTCTTTGTTTCTTCTCAGCTGGAACATCTGCCTCTGTTTCTTCCAGCTGCTTCTTGCCTTTGCTCACAGCAGGCTGTTTTCTCAGGAGATCATTGATTTGACTAATTCTCTGGAAGAGAATCTTCGTTTCTGGAAACGGTTCTGAATCAGCCCACTTTACAGTGTATCCTTTCACACCTTGTTCTATTATGAACGAAATCTTAGAGCATAGATATAGGGGCTCTGAGGTTGAATACGTCGTCCTGGTGGAGTCGAACTTGATCTTCTCTGACTCCTTAACCAGTCGGTTGAGTAAGAAATCAAACCAGTTGACGTTTGCGCCTTTGATCATGGCAATCATCGGCTTGAGTTTTGGAATACTCATCTCTCCTTGAGATCCCGCTATCCCCAGAATGCACTTCTGCGTGATATCCAGCAGCAGCTTGTACTTTGGTTTTAGTAGGAGCTTTGACATGCTCGCTCTGTACGGCTCTGGGGTGATAAGCATCTCTTGACTGAGGAATTCATCTACTTCCTCACGGCTGTAATCGTCTGGGATGAATCCTCCTTCACTGGGTAGATTGAACATCTTTCGCAGCATCTTGTTGAGTTTGATGTTGACTGTTGCTGAGTCAAATTTTCCGTCATCGCCTTTGACAATCACATCGAATGAAGATGAGTAGAAGCCTTCTTCGTCAATGATGTTGAGATAGAAGAGATCAGCATCTCTCTTCAGCATAAGCTTGGGCATGGAGGTTGTCCACAGCAAGAGACCGGAGTCTGCGACAAGATCCACCATCTCTTTGAGTTCTGAGACTTGAAGGTTGTTGGTGGAAAGGCAACTTTCAAATGACAACTTTGTCATAAGAACTTCGAACTGGTCCATCCCTGCGGTTGATTTCTTGGGTGCCATCTCTGCAATCTGTTGATTTTGATCGAGCGAGGAATTTTGCAGAGAATAGGTAGAAGATTTGAAGATTTGAAATCCGCAGAGATAAAGATGGAAGAATTCTGCGTATCTTTTCCATGTATATCAACTGCCATAATGGATCAACGGTTGAGATTGAGATAGTTGATATTCTGATCAACGGCTGGGAGAAATTCACTCATCACATTCTGACGTGTTTACAGCGAGTGTATTGCAACCGCATGTGAGGCAGTTCAAACGCTTGACATTCTGCCTGGATCCTACCGTACAACAGTACTCTGCAGTCTTTGTAATTAAGGCGATGGGAAAGGAAGCTTATCAAGCAATTTAACTAAGGAACATATGTCCGCTTAAAATAGGAATTCAAAATAATTGGACTGAAATAGTATATTCCTTTGAGAAATAAATTCATGAGACGCAGACTGGTCAGCGTGGATAGAGTATTCAGCTGAAATCATGGTGGTCGTCTCTTTTGCTTGAAAGAAATATCTCCTCAGCTGAGTATCTGGAGATTAGCTTGATTCTTCTTCAGCTTGATAAACCTTCTGCCTTTGGGATCCAGCTGAGTTTGTTCCCCCTCAGCTGGATGAACTTTCTTCACTTGAATATTCTGCTGGAATGAATTTTCCCTCAGTTGATATCATAGCTGTGTCGATTTCCAGCTTGGTGGAGTTCCACCTGACCTTGATAGAAGGTGGCTGTCTTTTCACAGCTGCTTCCTACTTGAGTTGATTGGAGTCTCATTACTGGCTCATTTCTTTGATGATGTCAGCTGTTCCATGATCAGCTGAGTTCACTGCTGCTTTGCGGGGTATAAACTTTGATTTCCTGTTCTTTGCATTGCATTCATACACATTGAACTCACCAGGAAAACCGTTCACAACAATTGGCTGGGACCAGTACACTTGACATATTCTTTGAAGAGCTTTGAGGTGATTCATGAGCTTTGATCATCAGCTGTCTTTACAGCAAGCTTGGTGACATCCTCAGTTGCTTCTGTCCCTCGACCTGTTATCACTCCTTCGGAACCCAGTTGTGATTGGGTCCGGCTTTGTTGATGAGGGTTCCAATGATAACCAGGATTTGTCCTTATCTTTTGTGAGTGATACTTCTGGTTGGTCCTTAAATGTGTCCACTTCTTCAATGGACCTTGTTAACTACTTGAACTCCATTTTCTTTGATGAGATCCATTTCATAGCTGGAGTCTGTCAGCTTGATTTCTAGCTTGATATCCCGTCTGCTGGAATCTTGATGTGAAGCTCGGTTGATTTTCAGCTTTATAACCAGCTGAGATTCTTCTCAGCTGTCTTTTTAGTTGACCTTGATGTCTGTGCTGAATGACATTCTGTCTTTGATTTTGATTCCAGTCAGCTGGATTTATTCGCTGCCTTTTAGCTCTGAGATCAGCTGGAAGTTGTTGAGCAGTTTTCTTCTTTGAAGGGACAGAGCTTGGAGTGATGGCTTGAAAATGTACGACCTCTTTGGTAAATCTTTGGCTTGAATCGAGCTGGGTTTGCATTGGCTGGAGTCATTCTTTGATCTGATTCAGCTTTGGCCATCCTCACGCTCCTGATCATTCAGTCTTCTGCTTGACTTTCTGAGTTTATGATAATGGGTCCGTTAGTGATAACATCCCACATCATGTTGTGATGCTTGCTCAGAAAGCTTTTGAGTTGGATCTTCCAGATCTGATAGACATCTACAGATAGTGTCGGAAAATTCCTGCACAAAGAAGATTCCAAAACAGTATGCAATATAATGATTTTAAAAAAGATTTTGAAACTTTGAAGGATCTGTTCAGGTGACCACTATCAGCAAGGAAATGCTGATTTGAAACAGATACAGTGATCTTTTGAACCACTGCTCTGATACCAATTGTTGGTCCCAAGACGGATACCTTGGTGTAGAGGGGGGGTGAATACACCAAGGTTTAAAAAAACTTTTCCAAGTTAAAACTCTTTTCAGAGAGCTGGCTCTGCTTGATCCAGCTGGATCGACGCTTGATCGACACAGCTGGCTGTGTGAGTGTGTGTGCGGAAGTTGGTGGGTTTGGAAAGTCCGTCTGTTGCTTCAAATCATATTGCAAAGCTCTGTTTCATTTTTCAGTTAATCAGTTTATGCAGCTTGAAATGTATGCTTGAGAGGTTAGTAAAATGCGTAAAACAAAGCGATAAATAACAAAGCAATTTCAACGTGGTTCGGAGTCACATCTCCTACGTCCACGACCAGGTTCACTGGTATTTCACTACCACTTGGTTTCCAAGTACCAAGCAACTTCGCAACTCTAACCCGAGCTGTGTTCCAACAGTTTGCGGGCACTGTCAAGCCTACACCTTCAGTTTCCGGGTACTGAAGAACCTAACCACTCGAATTACACGCTTCGAGCAAGCGTACCTTTACCTAATCTTTCTGGGTTTGGGTTTGGGTTTGGGTATGGGGGTTTCCAACTATGAACGAGTTCTTATAATGAAGAACAAGGAGTATGATGAACTCGTTCAAACTAGGCTTAAGATATTTCTAATCTAATCTTTTCTGCCTATGACTGAATATGTGAACAAGTAAGAACACAGCTGACTGGCTGGGTGTTCTTGAGAGATTTGGCTTTGAAGATCGTTGTTCATTTTTCTGTTGGCTCTTTTATATTTCTTCAGTCGTCTCTCCAGTCCCCCTTTTCTTCAATGGATGAGGAGATATATATAGGTGGAGATTCAAACTAGCCGTTGAAAGAGAGCCGTTTGAATCTTACCTACTTTCATTTACTTCTGGCCTTTAACCTACGAAGTAGGTCTGCATCTGCAGAAGCTATTCATTCTCTGATTTAACTGCTTTAGATAAGATCTTCTGATATTGGGATCTTGTCTTTGAGAAGGTCTTTATCTTCGAGCTGCTAAGCGTCTCTGCTGTGTCTTCAGCGTCTTTGACTTTGTTGTGGCTCGACTCTGAGCTGTCTTAGACCTGAGCTGTATCATTAACCTGAGCTGCGGCTTCAACCTGAGCTGTGTAAATGACCTGAGCTGTGTTTTAGACCTGAGCTGTGTCATCGACACTAAGCTGGGTCTTTTACACTGAGCTCGGTTCTTTGACACTGAGCTGGGTTTCCGTCACTGAGCTGGGTCTTTGATTTTGCTTGGTCTGCTCTGCTGAGTCTGCTTTGCTGAATACCTCAGCTGTCTGTTTAGCTATGTCTTCTGCCAAGTCTTCTGCTGTCTTCAGCGACTACCTGTAAACTAAGAAACTCTATAAGCTCAAACAGGTGAGCTAAGAAACGCTTAGGCTTGTGCAATCATCTACTCGGTTGGGGTCAGCTGGGTTTTGGTATCAAATCAAAACTCTATTAATTTTCCCAACAAGCAGTTTCTGAAAGTAAACACTTTTAAAAATTTAAGTGCTCTTCAAAGAGTTAGATAACTGCTTGAGAGCTTTTTAATGCTTGAGAGATTCAGAGAAATTGAAAGCTTGTAGAGAGTTTTTCGTATCTTTATTCTGAGGTTGAAGACTGGTATTTATAGTTAGAGATTCAAAACTAGCCGTTGGAGGAGCCGTTTGAATCTCACCTACTCTCTGATCTGTCGATCTGCCGTTGAGCGTATCTTCACCTGTCTTCATCATTGTGTCAGATCCTAGTTTCGCCTTTCTAGGATGCTGAGATGTCAATCCCTCATTGGTCGAGGTATATTGACTTCCTCTAACACCGGGATCTCTTCCTTTGGAGCTGGTTTTTGAATTTAGAGCTGGATTGGGTAAACTGACTTGAAGTGACGTCTTCAGAGTTAGTTCCCTTTTGTCTGCTCAGCTGAATCTCTTAGACTTGAGTCAGCTCAATTTACTCTGCTCCGTTGGATCTCCTTGGCTGGATCCAATCTTCTTTACTTGAGAGTTAGTCTGACTCAGCTCCGTCTTTAAACTCTGTTTAGCTGAAAAACCTTTCAGCTGACTTTGGGTCCAGCTGATTACTCGGTTGGGTCTTCTGCCGTCTTCAGCTTCCTTACCTGTAAAGTTAGAAAATCTAAAGCTCAAACAAGCGAGCTGGTAAACATAACTTAGGTTTGGACATTCATCTACTAGGTTGGAGAACAGTTGGGTTTTGGTATCAAATCAAAACTTTAGAATTTTCCCAACAAAGAGCTTAATGTTTAATGAGATGCTTATATGAAGAAATAAAATGTTTATTTTTTTATGATATGATGTTATGAATGATATGATAAGCTTAAGTGTTTAATGATGTGAATAGTATGAGTTTAAATGTTAATTAAGTGTTTATATGCTTAAGTATGAGATTAAATGATGAAATATGTGATTTTATGTTTCTAAGTGTTTCCTGAAGTTGTGATCGATTAGTTATCGATTAAAGAGTTAAGTAATGTAGAAAAAGTATTTAGAAAAGTTAAGTTTTACATTGCCGAGAGAAAATCCTAGAAAGCAGAGTCGAAGTAGAGAATTCGTATTATGGCAGCATCATCCCTCATTTCTTTGTTTAAATTCTTCTCGCTCTTATGTTAAAATCAAATTCTTAAATGAAGGATCGAGCAGGACCACAAAGTGAGGGAAAAACCGAGAAGCAAAAGTGAAGTTAAAGTAGCTTCAGTCCAGGTGGGCTTTCTAACCAAAGAAATGATGAATGAGAATACATGATTATATTTGTGATGTTTTTAAATGATTGACTTGCCAAATGTTTGAAGTTTTTGTATGATACCATCTACTGAAGAAGGACAAATTCGGTCCTACGTAAAGTAGGATTTGTGTACACTATGTGGTAATCGGGAGCCTTCCTTTTTTGTGGGACGATTACCAGTGTTTGAGAAGGAGGCCTACTTCTCAACACTAATGTTTATGATAGTAGATTTGGTTCATACATGAGAAAAGTATAAGATTCGCGAATCGCTATTATTAAAAGAAAATGTTTGAGCATGCACAGGTTTGTTTTATGAAAGTTTACTTGTGCTATGCTTTATGGCAAGATTCAATCTATAGCTCTAAGCAGCAGTTTTCAATTATTTTGGCATGTATCCACTGAGTGCGAAAGTACTCAGCCCTGCATGTCGTTTTCTAAAATGTGCAGGTTAGCTCGGATGAGGATGGAGTGTGCTTGGCAGACTTTTGTTTGTTGAGCTCTTGAGATAATATTTAAACTTGAGCAAGGTTATGTCTTCATACATATAATCAAAGATGTGTTTTTCCGTTGCAACACTCTGAACCTGTTTCAGTTTCTGTCGTGTTTGTTATGTCACTTATGATAAGAACTGGTAAACCTTGGTTTCAGTTTGCTTAAACTCTGATACGAGATGGTGAAATCTTTTGGCCATTCTCGTTTATTTTCACTTGGACTTAAAGTGTGAATTGTTATTTCTAAGTATTGATGTCGTTGTTTGATATTTGATTCAACTTCGGTTGTCTTGAAAGTATGACTTATTGTATGTTTGGTACTTGTTCAATAACTCGGGTCGTTATCTATTCTTCGGTTAATCATAAATTGTGTACGTCGTGGGACCCACCGGCTTGGTCATCTTCATTCTAAGTCGGGCTGCGACAAAATATTTGGTCATAAACAAAATCCATCCATGTAGTTTAACTTGTTAAAGCAATACCTCCAAAGCTATGATGCACGGATTCTTCTAAAATATCATGTAGCCGTATCAGATTCTTATTAGAGTGCGATTCTCGTCAGATTTGCACGTGATTCTCCATGTGGCGTATCCTTACAAATAAACATAGTAAAAAATAATTGGATTCGCGAATCCCATGCGGAAAAATTGCGAATCACGTGGGTGAAGGGTATACGGAGTTGAGTTTGAGAACTTTATTTGAACTATGACTTATGTATTGAGCTAATGATGTTTGAATTGTTATTTTATTGCTTAATTAAATTACACAATTAAATATACTTAAGTTTTGGGTGAGAGAAAATCGAATTACATACATTTGATTTATGAAAATTTAAATTTTTATATATTTTATAAGTGTTGCATATAATAAACTCCTAATAATTAGACGTATCCTTGTCGAATCGCACCCTATAATTTTCAAAATTTTGTATCCCTATACCCGTATCGTACCGCCCTGCTCTCACGCACCCATGCAACATAGCTACAAGAAAATGAAATAAAAAACATAACCCCTGTACAAACAATAATCATTCACAATAATCAATCATGGACGAAGTATCTTACTCTATCTGGCTACAATGTTGAAATAAACTATAAATATAAACACTCACAAACAGTCAATAATCAACCAAACAACGCAAGGGAAACAAAAATGAATCAAATAATAAGTAGAGTGATGTCCGATTGTGTAGTACAATGATCTTACAATGATGAAGGAGCACCAGTTTCAGATTGCCCTTCACCTGAACTATAATCTGTACCAGATGACGATCCTTGTGCGCCTTCCTGTCTGAGTCGGCTGGTGCTCGAATCACCAGTAGCTCGTCGATTCAATCTAATATGAAAAAACACCCTTCAAACTATAGCCAGATTGAATTATCTCCAAGAGAGCCCCTCAAATCTAACACCATATTACAAGTATGACAGGTTGAAATGGATTCTGACCATTATTTACACAAATGCTTGAAGTTCTTCGGCTAAATATATATGAGTATATGTATATAGCTATTACACAGCATGCTCAGCCACTAAGAGGCATTCTTCGCTTTGGAAGAAAAGAATCTGCTAAATCCACGAGCATGTTTCTCTGGTGTAAGAGTAGACGAAGCAGAAGAGGAACCTGACTTTGTAGGACGGTGGTTTGGATATTTTGAGGTGACCGGTGATCTCAATAAGTTGCTCGCTTCAGAATCAGATGGACTGAACGAGGCATTGAACAGATCCATGGGGGACTCTGACCCAGCTTTGTGCAAATGGAAAGAAGTGGCAGTGTCTATTTCAGGGGCATCAAAATCTTGTAAGTTCATGCCACTTATTGTTGGTTCTTCCTCATCAGAAGCTTCAACTTTTTGATGACTCCTATTATTTGGGGAACTCATGTCTGTTTGTGGACGTAGAGATTTCAGTTGCTTGCCAAGAAGAAATATGGTTTCTTGACACTCTGCCAACTTTTCTGCTGCAGCCGCCAAGTCCTTCTCCTGAAATAGATTATAGGTGCTTTGAGTTTTCCAGAACCTCAAACATATAAAAACTTATAATAATTTCTTCAATAAATAAACCAATAATTCACAATTTTTTGGAATGCCATCCATATAAATATATTCATAAATGTCACACTAGATACAATCTTTACACTTTTCTCTCTCCAAATTTAACTATTCAAACAACATATCTAGACCAACATCCCATCTCTGTTTTTCTTCTTTTCACTGTTTCTTTAAGAATTTTCAATGTGGGTGTGCCACTTAGTTGCAGCCTTCTTTTATCGAATAATTTTATATAAAGACGAGTTAAGTATTAGTGTATTACAGAGGCAAGCGACTTCGAGATGAAAATACTTATTAAGCAAAGTGGGGAAGAAATATATAATTATAGGCCTCACCTGACCAGTCCTCTCATCGGTATCCTCTGTTTCACAATTACCAATCCTGAAATTGGAATGTCATAGACAAAGCATAATGATATTAGATATAAAATGAAACATCTGATACAAGAAATATTATCGCAAACTAATTGAAACAAGACACGAACAAAAAGAAATTAATAAGAATAGGTGACCAATCTGAAGCCGACCATGTAATCATAATATAGCACCAAGTTTAGTTCAGAGGTGCATAAAAATGTTTTTTTGAGATTATCCCACCTGAACCAATTTTAAAACCTTCCTGAGTAACAGACTGAGAACAACTCTTTTGTAACGAATTCAGAAATTTAGTGTGTGTCAATTAGTACCTCTCAAACTGCTCTTGAAGATCTTTGCATCTGTTAAGTGTCTGTTCATGACTTCCTTTCTCCTCTAGCAGCTCTTTCTCCAAACTTTGTATTTTCCCTTGGAGAAGATTTACCTCAGTTTTTAATTCTTCCGAACGTGTTTCAAGTGATTTGTATGATTCTGCCATGCATTTGAGCTGTGTCTCAGCGAGGCTGTTGGACTTCTGAGCTGTTGTTAATTGTGACTTAACCTCAGCCAGAAGTTGTTCTGTTTCCAGCAACTGAGACTTGGTGGTTTCTAGATTGTCCAAAGATCTAGCAAGATTAACTGCCAGGTTATCCTTATCCATTTTCAATTGTTCAAACTCCTCCAATGAACATTTCCAAGAAGTAGCTGTTGATTCAGAGGTCGGAACAAGATTCCCATCATTTGGAATATCAGGATCAGATGCAGAATCCAAAAAGTGTGCACACCCATCTGGATACATTTCTCGTAATGAATCCACAGCAGCCTTGTTCTCTGGTAGGGCAATCTTGTCTATACAATCAGAACTACCAGTTTCAACTTCAGAACTTTTGAATCCAAGAACATTGAAATGCAGCTCGCTTGCTTTATTCAATACTTGAGAAACATCAAGAACAAAATCATTCAGATTCATGTAACTGTTCATTGCTTCACTATATTTGGTAGCAAATATGTTAATTTTCCTATTTAGCCCACCCCCATCAGGACTTGCTTCTGTGACAGTCTCAACTTCTTTGCCAAGAATCATGATAAAGTCATAAATATGCATAATGGCAACTTCTACTTCTTGATTGATGGCTTCCAAAGTGTTAGTAGATGAGCTAGTATCTCCAGGCAACGATGTCTCCTTTGTGGCACTTATCTTGGCGCTCTCAGTAATAGCACTTTGATCAGTTCTTTCGCCAGAAGAATGATTTGCCTCTGCAAACCCATTCACTGAGTGGTGATGTAAGGTTGCATGCATTTCCTGCATAGCTTGTCTAACTTCCTCTATTATTTTTTCAATGTCCTTTTCATTATCGACTAATTCCAGAACCACGGATATTTTTGACTGGAGTTTCACAAAGACCAGTGGGTCTGCTTGCAGTTGAAGATTTACTACATTTAAACCTTCTTTAGAAACCGCTTCAGATTCCACACCATGCTGCTCATGCAATTGAGGGTCTGCATTGGTAGCGACTTCAACTGAAGCTTCACATTTTACAGGTTCAGATCCTTCATTGACTGTATCACCTGAAAAGTCTGCACCCGATACTGTTCCATTCGATTGATATGCCAACTTCTCCATCTCTAGAAAATCGTCCATAAGGTCCACATGTTTCACACTTTCAGATTTGTGAGGACTGTCCAGGGTCTTTTCCTTCTTCAGATGAGAGAGCTCAGACATTGATCCAGCAGTCCATGAACCAGAACAGCTAATACTATCATCATTTCCATCTTCCGACATAGTGGTGAAACTTGATGGAATACTAGCTTTCTGAGTATTGAAACCATCACTTGGAACCCGAGTATTAGAACTCAGAGGACTTTTCTCTTCCCCATTAGCTTGCAGTTGCGTTTCCATATTTTGAAGCTTGCTAGCAGTCTGAGCATAGATACTCCTAGAAGCTTGCAATTCACTGTTACGCTTTGCCAATGCTTCCTTCAGCATCTTTGTTTCTTCTTCCATTGCAAGTAGCCGTTCTGTGAGTAACTCATTTTCTTTAAGGTACTTTTGTGCATGGTCAAACGAAAACTCCGGCAGCTGAGAGAAGTGTGGAGTAGAAGGCTTCACAGGGGATCTCCTTAAACGAGATTCTCCATAGTCTCGACCCAAGTTCTCAACTTCAAGTTTCATTTGAGCTAGTGCTGCTGGACCAGGAAGTTTCTTCCGAACAAGGCCTCGTAATCTTTGACACTCTGCCTCAAGCTTAGCAATCTTCTTCACTCCTTCTAGGTGCTGCTTGGTTGCTGCCTCAGCAGACCGCACACTCATGTTTTTCTCCTCATTTCGAATTTCCAACTCTTTCCTAGCAATATGGAGCTCGTATTTGAGTGAATTTACTTCTCTTTCAAAAGACTCAATATTGCTCTTCAAAAGTTCTACCTCGGCATCAGCCTGTGATTTTTCTTCATTAAGCTGGATCAGTATGTTAGAGCGCTCTTGCAAAGATCTAGATAATGCAGCATTTTCAGCAGCAGACCTCATTAATTCCTGGTCCAGATTAGCTATTTTTGCTTCAAGCTCTAACTTCATCTTGTCAAACAACTTTGTTTTGTTAAGAGCAAGTTCCTGCAATTTATGTTCATGTTCTTCCTTCAAATTCCGTATCTGCCTCATGCATTCTTTGAGAGCACCATCCAGGTGTGTTGCCCGATCTTCAGCAGTAAGCTTTAGCAGCGTGACAGATTCCAGATGATTTTTCAGTGCCGCAGCTTCAGCCTCAGCCTTCTCCCAACCTGTCCAATAAATTTGTTGCCATCAAGCTCTACCGTCTTAAAACTTTTATTAAGAAGAGATATCTAATAGTATGTTGGAACCTGAGACAGCTTCTTCAGCAACTTTGGCGTGTTGTTTGACCAAATTTTCCTTAGTAGTCATCTCAGAGTTCGCTTCAGATAACTTTTCATTAAGTTCTTTCACCTCATCCTCTAAGCTCTGCACCTGTTCTTCATAGGACTTCACTTGATCCTCCAATCCAGTTAGATGAGTGTATGATTCCATGGAAATTTGAACATACTTGGGTTTTTTATCATTTTCTTGTTTCACCTATATAAAAACAGATCAAGAAAATAAGTACGAGAAAGAAGTTATACGGTACACATGGATGTACCACAACCTTTTAATCAGTAGTTAGAGAAAATGGACAACCAAAATACCAAGATTATCAGCTGTTACTATACACGAGTCAGACAAAAAATGCAAAGGCATATTTTGGGAAATCATTGAGGCAATTTGAGACTAGAAAATCAGGATCATAATTGCCTTAAAAGAATTAAGACTATCAGCTGCCTAACACTAGTAATACAAAAAATACAAGGGAAATTACTGGATATCATTGAGGCAAATTTGAGAATAGAAACTCATAACCAGAATGGTCATCCAGCACTATCTAATCTATAGAACTGTTGACATGCCGAAGAATAAACTCATTTAACTTAATTCAGTGAAGTTGTTTGATCAATAAAATACCAGGCTTAGCAAAGTAAT
The DNA here is from genome assembly GCA_031470985.1 of Agastache rugosa. Classification (NCBI taxonomy): domain Eukaryota; kingdom Viridiplantae; phylum Streptophyta; class Magnoliopsida; order Lamiales; family Lamiaceae; genus Agastache; species Agastache rugosa. The sequence continues at coordinate 12,119,709 of CM062607.1, forward strand.
TGAAACTAATTAAACAGAAAGCAGAGTCTTGTACATGGGAACAATGACAAAACAATTAAATGTGACTGAACTAAAGGTGCATGTAGTATATAGTCAAACATGAGAAGCGATCATCATAATAATAGATAACCTTATCATTTTGAGCTGCACTGATATCTGAAGCAGCTGCAGAAGAGTCTGGTGCAGTAGCAGCTGCTTTCTCAGCAGCCTGCTTATCGGATGATTTTTTCTTCCACGGCCAACTCCTTTTATCCATTCTAAGCTGTTGATGCAAAGAAAAATTATAAAAATGAGGCATTAAGGGGCAGAAACATAACTTTCAAAGCAAAAGAAACATCCATTGAAAATTGATCCTATTTAAAAATAAAACTAATTCATGAAAACCATCACACGTACTTTTTCGGTAATAGAATCAGTTTGGATTACAGTGTTAGCATTTGAGGTCAAGAAAACCTTATGCACTTGTTTTCTGATTGTAGCATTGCATAAAAGCAACTATACATGCATAATAATAAGACTCAAGAACATATATACGTACAAATATCTACATATAATAAATATTCTCATAAATGCATGTGATAACTAACTAGGCGGAAAAATCATACATCTATCCACTACATGACTATCAAAGAAACGTACTACTCAGGTCAAATCAATGTACCTGCCGAAAACTCCCTACGTATTAGAAATTATAAGCAAAGTGACAAATATACAAGTTCTGCAAAAATTGCAATATGAAAAAGGCACTTAGATCAGAACAACCAGCATGTAACCAAATGGGCAAACTTGTCTTCAAATGCAATTCTGAAAAAGGTCGGTGGAAAGTTACTTTTTTTAAGACTGGAACTTGACCATCAAATTTCAGGCTGGTGTATAAGCAAAAATTATATAGAAGTTCATTCTGAAGAGCAAGATTATAGACCATAGGATCAATATCAAAAGCACAATCAAAGGGTCAACATGAGTACTCTAAAGTCATAATCTCAACACGGATTCTGCATTAGCAGCTGTTTAATTAATTTTTTAAAAAGCATACAACTAGCATAGATAGTTAGAAATGTAGACAATGATAATAGAAAAGGATAGGCCACCAAAATACACCATGAAAAGGACATTCCCAAAATGTAAAAAAATACAAAAAATAAATAAATAATAGTATATTCTGGGTACTCTACTGCAGAAAATTTCTTGTGAGTTGATATATCATCATAAATATTAAATATAGGACATAAACTAGCATTTTAATGAAATTAATACAAAATCGATCCGTAATTACATTGTCAAAGTATCCACAACTGGCTTTGATCACAATATAATTAGCCGATGTGCAGCAATCTGCTGCATTAAATCTTAGCTACACCTAAAATTTTAACCCCAATTTCCTCAAACAATAAAAAAAAAATTACAATATTCAGTAAAAAATAGAAATAGATAGCAATTATCTGTATCCACAATGAATACAGCTAAGTAGCTTAAAAAAAATCAGATGCAATCTTAAATTACAAACACATTGCAGAGATTGCAGAAATCGAGCAAAAAAAACAGCAATTCACATCAAATTACCGACAATTTGCGACAATTCTGAAACAGAACGACAGCCTTCAACAGAATTCAGGTAAAAGTGGGCGGAATTTTCGCAAAACCAAACCCGGAAGCAACGTGAGCAACAAATTTCGGAAAAGGAACTAACATAAATATGCAAATTCACAGAAACGAATTAGCAGATTCAAAAAGCAAACAAAATTTTGAAAAAGTGAATGCTCTCGGAGAAAAAGAGGAGATGAGATTTTGTTGGAAGATTTCAAATAAAACAAAAGAAGAAGATGAGCTTTCGGAACACAGAAAACAAAGCACAAAAAAAGTTTTCAATCAGTTGCTCAGTGACGCAAATCATTCCCAAAGTAGAAAATCGAAAGCAGCAGAGCATCAATCTCACGCAGAGACGCACTCACCAGAAGCAATGCAGTGGATATGGGATTGAACTGGAATAATGAAGATCTGGTTAATGGAATGCAGTTGGTATAGAGCTTAGAGAGAGGTTTTCCTTTTCTAGAGAGAGAAAGAGAGTGGTGGCAGAGTGGTGGTGGTGGTGGTGGCGGGTGGGGTGGGGGTGGGGTGGGGTGGGGTGGAGGTAAAAGGTGTCTCAGCGTTAGGTGTCACTTAAAAGGCAAGACGTTGGAAAGCTCCAAAACATCACTCTTTTTTAAATTTGATTATCCTAATTTTGGAAAAATAAATTTTTATGTAAATTAAAACTCAGCTTCCAAGAATAAAATCAAAGATACAGGTTGTATTTATAATATCTGGGTACTTATTATCGTACCAACGCTGTAATTTTGGGATATTGACATTTGACAGGGCATCTTCCTTGAAAAAAAAAAAAATTTGTACATCCATCGATATGTTCTATCACTTTTTTAACATAGTAAAAAGTTCAATTTCAAACTCAAAACATATGAAAAAAAAAAAAAGTCTAATATTCCGCTCAAAGTTTATGTCAATTGATAAATCTAGAATACACTTTTGAGCATCTACATTTCTTGCGCCAATTAGAGGTAGGATAGTGATTAGGATCCACCATTATGTCTAGTACGGCATTGGTTGGGCAGAATAGGAGACCGGATAGAATTAGTTTTGTAAAAATTGAATTTTCATTAATTTTAAAATGTGAAAATTACAATAACTGAAAATATGAAAATTACATAATTGAAATAAAAGAAAATTACATTAATTTAAAAGGAAATAGAAATTAATATTGCAACCCTAATGGTCTAAATCGTGCCCAAAATGGGCTCGACCTAATCAGTTGCAAGGCGCCCGACTAGTCGTTTATCTCTCAAAAGTATGTCCCTTGCCATATAGGTTTGGAAACAAGGCGGAGGTGGTTGCCTAACACGGGAACTGCTACTAGACGCTCCGCTATCATTGGTTTCATCTCTCCAATTGCAGCATGAGGTATTTTTTTTTAATTATGGCGCGTGCAATGCACACTTCTTATATTATGCTCATCGCGTTCCATATGATCGAGGCTCGACACGGGCGCCCCTCCAATGGGCAGGCTCGATAGTGCTGCGGCTTGAAGCCGGCTATCGAGCCTGCGATACGGGTTCTCTTTTAATTTTGATATAATGATAACTGGTTTTCTATTATGATCTAAAATCTAAAATGAAGAGACTTATTTGGTATTGAGAAGTCTAGTCATCTGCCGGAATTTGTCTCTGGAACTTTGATTAGAATTTTTTTTTTCCATTTCACTAGTAGACATTAGGAACAAAAACTTATAATAAGTAAAATGATATTTTTATAAAATTGAAACAATAAATGATTTGTGTGCTGACAAAATATTCTTCATTCAATAGTTATTTTACTTAAATATTTTTATGGGGTTATTGCATGTAAATACACAACCTTTTTTCAAATTCTGGAATTGCACGTGACTTTTTTTTTGTGCCTCAGTATACATAACCTTTTATTTTTTTCTAATTTTACAGAGGTCATTGTTTTTCTCCAAATTGAATCATGCGTGAATCATACGTGGAGGCCGGAAAATGCCACTCTCGACAACAGGGATAGCCACATGAAACGATGTCGTACTATTTTAAAAGAAACGGCGTCTTTTAGACCAAAATCGAACTTATTTCCCCTCTTTTGCCTCTGCGATTAGAACATTAGAGCTCTTCATCACCAAGTGAGCAAGAAAGGGAGAGAGAGGGCGAGAGAATTAAATTGTGCGTTGAGGAAAAAGAGGGAAAATAAGTTTGATTTTGGTCTAAACGACGTCGTTTCCTTTAAAATAGGACGACGTCGTTTCGTGTGGCCGTTCCGACTGTCCAGAGTGGCATTTATGGCCTCCACGTGTGATTCAATTCGGGGGGAAACGATGACCTCTGTAAAAATAGAAAAAAAAATAAAAGGTTATTTGTACTGAGGCACAAAAAAAAGTCATGTTCAATTTCAAAATTTGAAAAAAGGTTGTGTATTTACAGGCAATAACCCCTATTTTTATTTGAGATTACACCAATATCATTTTTCTTGGTTAGAGTGAAAAAAAATATACTATCATTTTATTTCATATTATATAGAAATTTTAGAATATCCATAATTGTTTCCATCGGACAATTAGCCCTATCTAAACTTAAATCATCAGAAATAAAATTACACATATATTCCTTTTGAGATAATTTAATGAAACTAGTAAGATGCATGTATTCTGTTCATAAACTTCATTTTTTCTCTTTGTTTAGCATAGAGAGGAACATCTACATACTCCGTATTTTCTAATTATGCTCGATTTATATACTTGTTTTTTCTTTAAATTTGTTTTAACAGTTATAAGAAAATAACATAACATCATTCAAACAAACTAATATCACAACATAAAAGACACATAGTCAAATTCATGAAAATTCGCATCACAATCCGTGTGGCAATTCTGGTGGATGACTAGATAGTCTGAATAATTATTATCGTTCAAGATTTGACAATATAATAAATGGGAGAAATGAGATTTTAGCACTTTTTAGATTGAAAATATTAATAATAGCACTACTTTTTAAAATATATAAATTATAGCACTTTTGTACATTTTTACCCCTCCTCTTTCTTTTCTATTTTTCTATTTTTTCATTTTTCGTTTTGTTTTTTTTTCTCTCTCCTTTCCTCAAATTGTTGCCACACCCACAACCTTATTCTACCGCCACCAAGTTTTCAGACCATGGCAACGCCAATTAAATCTTCAGCAACGATCTCGACTTTCTTCATTCAGCAACCTATCTACGATCACTTGTGCACCACGAGTTAACCGGCGACAGTAAAAAAATGCGACTGCAAAATCCTTATCAATCCAGCAATCTTCAGTAAAAAAGTGAAAAACTCGAATTCACATGAAAAATAATGTGAATTCACGTGAAAAAAATGGGAATTCACATGAAAAAAAATTAGAAATTCACATGGGAATTCAAATGAAAAAAGTAAAAAATTCGAATTCATATGAAAAATAATGTGAATTCACGTGGAAAAAATAGGAATTCACATGAAAAAAATGGGAATTCACATGGCAATTCAAATGAAAAGAGTGAAAAACTCGAATTCACATGAAAAATAATGTGAATTCACGTGAAAAAAAATAGGAATTCACATAAAAAAAACATGTGAAAGCAATTGTTCACATTATAATCAGTCAATCGACACAATCTGGGCTAAAATAATCCAAAATCAACAAATTCAAAGGCGAAAAAACTCCAAATTATAGGGCTCACAGATGAATCGAAAGAGGGATCGTCAGTGAAATGCAAAGATCGGTACCGTACCTTGATAATTCTACGCGGTAGATTGTTGTTGGCCATTTGATTGAATTCGCAGCAGCAACCTTTTTCTTCAAGTCAGAGAGCAATTGCTGGGGAATGAAGAAACCGAGATGATGACAGCAGCGTGAGACCAGCAGACGAAGTCTCACCGGAAACGAAGAAGACGGCGGTTTCGTTGGATTTTCTAGCAGAGGGAAGAGTGAGTGGAGAAGGGAGAAAAATGAGAGAGAGAGGTGGAGAAAGTGGCGCCATCCTTGCTGTTTGGTTTCGATAGAGAGAGAGAAACGAAGAGAGGGGGAGAGAGAGCAAAAGAGAGAGTGAGAGTTATGAGAGAGAGAGAGATAATATCTGATGTTTTAAGAAAAAGAAAAAAAAGGGAGAAAATAAAAGAATGAGGGGTAAAAAAGTCAAGAAGTGATATTATTTGTATTTTTAAAATGTGATGCTATTATTAGTGTTTTTTTCTCTGAAAGTGCTATAATCATATATTACTCCCTCTGTCTCACCATAAGTGGCTACATTCTTTACAACACGGGAATTAAGGAGAAAGATGTTTAAAGGTAAAAAGATAGAAAGTGGTGGGCCCATAACTTTTTGTGTGAGGGGTATATTTCCTTATAAGAAAAGTGGCAACTTATTCCGGAACAACCCAAAAAGGAAACATGGACACTTATCACGGGACGGACGGAGTATCTCATAATAAATTCTTTTGGATGATTGGACCTAGGCCGTAGGATAAACCGCGACTTCTGTTCATTCTGCCATTGACGGGCCCGCGATTGAGCTCCCGTGCGCGGGTCAGGGTCGCGTGCCCTTGCCTTTGTTTTGGAAAAAAAATTTCTCTAATTTTCTTCAATTTCTAGACTTTTTTTTTTACTTTCATCAATTCTTCATTCTCTAACCCAAGGCCATAAATACCTTTCTCAACTTAATGCATTACTAAATATTCATTCGCCATATTCATCAAATTGATTATCGCAAGACCTCAAACGAAAATAATTAGTCTAACTCAAATGGATAAAGCCAAAACACGTATTATGATTAGCAATAACACGAATTCTTGACTAATAAGCAATTATCGAGAAATAAGAATATTTAAATCATATCGACTATAAAAAAGGATTTATATCATATAATTAATGTATTTAGAACAAATACAAATATCTTATTTATTGATAGCACGGAGGTCACTAACACTAATAGATCTTATCCTTCCGTTTCTTATAAGTATCACATCTTGATTTTTTGCTTGTTTCTCAATAACGATCTCATTTCAAAATTTGAGGATAAAATTATTACATTCTTCCTATTTTACCCTTCTTTAATGCTTTTCGTAATTTGGTAATTAGTTGTAAGTATATATTTATGATGGTAATTAATAAGGTTATATAAATAAATTTCTCTATTTCCTTAGTATGTGTAATTTGACTGCAGAATACACATAAAAAATTGTATGGAGTACATTATAATCTAATACTGTAGTTAAATGACAACATAAAAATAAGTTGGGTATAACTGTTAATAAAATACAAGGTATAATTTCTGACTACTTATCATAAGTGATGTCCTAATTACTAAAGCTGGCAAAAGTACACATTGGTGCAGGGAATAGATTGGAGTAATTGGAGTATGTATTTTTTGGTAAGAGCTCCACAGTTTGGACCACAAAAGTTAAATTAAATATGGGACAATAAATGGAGAAGTTACAGTATTATTTAGTAGGGAGTGCAAATTTTCATTTGGTGATGGCCTATAAATAGCAAAACTATATGGCTTCCATCATTATGAATTTATCATTTCCATCTCTGTTTTGTTGTGTTTAGAAATCTCCAATTCAATGATGAAGCTGTTTTGCTATCATTTTATTTATTTATTTTTGCATTGCAATTGCAGTGGGAATATATATATATATATATATATATATATAAATGAAATATTAGTGGGAAAAGTTCAATAATATTTTGGATTTAACAAGATTTTGAGGAATTTTATTAAGGGGTAATGGCTTGTAAATTCCTCTAACTTTCAGTAATTTCTGGTTTTGCTCTCCACCTAAAGATTCTGCTTGTAAATTCCTCAACTTTCAATATGGGATCCGCCAAGAATAGTTTTGAAAATTTATAGACGTGGCTTAAATTAATCTATGTGGCACTCTCGTGGCATATATGTAAATTAAAAAAATTAAAAATATTTCATGTCATCATCCCCACCCCTCTCTCAGTCTCGTTCTCCCCTGCTTTCTTTCATTCTTGCAGAAATAATTCAACCGAGAAAATACAGATCATGCGCTAGAAGGCACTCATAAAATCACAAGAATTTTAAATCCTACTCACACCCATACAATCTTGAATTCATCAAATATCAAAATAGCCAGAACAATAATTTTTACATTCATACGAAGGAAAAACACTGACAAATCTAGCAATCTAATCTTGGATATAGAGAGAGAGAGAGAGAGCAAGTGGATGGGTCGATCCGGTTCACCAATCCCGACGAGGAGTACCAGATCGAAGGCTCCTTCGCCTGCTAGAACTGCAAGGTGGGAGCAAAATCAGAAACAATTGAAAGTTCAGGAATTTACAGGCAGAATCTTTAGATGGAGAGCAAAACCAGAAATTGCTGAAAGTTGAGGAATTTACAGGTCATTACCCCTTTTATTAATGTGTCACCTTTTATTTTGGTAAATAGATATGATGTAATGATGGGAATTGATCACATTACACGGAAGGAATCGATTATCTGGTAATAGTAGAAAATAGTTACTCAACTTAATAAAATCAAAATTCTAACCACAAATTTAAAAATATATAAATACTAGCCACTTTTTACAGTATTTTTATTTCAGTTCGTTCTCTCTTGTTTTAGTTCTAATTTCGATCCATCACGAACAAACATCAAAATTTGAACGACAGTGATGCATGTGACGACGAAAACAGGCGTGACCACGATGCGACGACGACGATGTGCATGCCCACGACACAACAGTGACGGTGTGTATGGCGCCGACGCGAAGAGCTGAATGGACGATGTTTTTTCCTCTCTATTTATCTCTCTAAGATTTCTTTTAGGTGAAATTACTGAAGGGTATTTTTGTAACGGTGGCTAGGATTTACTCCCTCTGTCCCAATAGCAATGTCCTTATTTTCTTTTTCGTTTGTCCCAATAGCAAGGTCCCAGTCCAAAAATAGAAATAATTAATCATTCAAAAGGCTTGAGACCTACCACTTTTTATCTTTTTACTCTTGTTTCTTAATAATCGTGCCAAAAAAAATGAGACCTTGCTATTGAAACGGAGGGAGTATATATTTTAAATTAATAGCTATTATTTTGTTTTTACTATCTTAACCTACTAGAATAAATTGTCTCCTCGATTATCTCTCATATGGAGCACCGGCAATAAAGTTGCCTAAAAAATATTTACGAATTAAACTTATATGAAAAAATAGAAAATGGAAAATGGAATTCATGAAAAGTGTTTATGAAAGTCCAATTTCCAGATATAAATGAAACAAATAGTAGGGAACAAAACTAATGGGAAGACATCGAACGTCAAAGCAGCCCCATGTTTTATGGCCCGCACTTAATTTGTATCTCAGAACTATGTGAAATTTTATTTTTCTTTTTACACCATAACTAGCTAATCGTTTGTGTGTGGGTGGCCACAAGATATTACAATTAAATACCCCATCCGTCTACGAAAAATATGTCCTGACAAGGGTGGCACGGGTTTTAATAAAATCTAGTTGAGTGTGTGGTGAGTGGAAAAAGAATCTCATATTATTTATAGTGTTAAATTTAATTGTGGTGTGCATATGTGGTATATTGTGCAAATAAATTGAGATATTGAGGGTAATAAGTAAGAATTTATTGTGGGATAGTATTTATGCATAGAAAGTGCATGTATTTGATGAACGGACAAAAAATAAAAGAAATGCATATTTTTATGGACGAAAATATTATTTTCGTGAAATTTTACTTCGTGATATCTCACTTTCACTTTAGAGGGAGTCATTCCACTATTTAAGTTGGCCAATGTAAGTCCCTCAAGAATTTTGGTTAAATTGTATTTTGGTGATAGGATGGAATGATTTTACATAATGTGTTATGAAAAGTAATGAAATTATTTATCATATTAATTTGAAAAGATAGGATGAAGTAAAAATGAGGATTCTAAAGTATAAAACTATAGGTATAGGGCCTTTGGTCAATTTATAAATTATCCAAAAAAATTTATATATAAGATGTTATTTTTGGGATGACCTAATAGTAGATTGAATATTTCTGACATCAAATGACTCAGGTTCGAATCTCACCAACACCTCCACAGGTCGAATCTACCACACCTAATTTCTAACAATATTTGACAATCAATTTAAAAAATATTTTTTTTTGGAAAATGACCAAACAAATCAGAATATCTGATCAATTTGTAAATTTGACACGATTTTAAGATATTTTAATAAGGATTAATTGCATCTAAATCCAAAAACAATTAGTAAATTCTGATTTTTTCCTCAATCTATAAAGTTGGTCCATAAATACATCAACTTTGATTTATTCACGAATTTCCCTTAAATCAAAATTACCCCAAAATTGAAACTTACGTGGCAAATCGAAACAGAGGTGGCTGAGTCAATTAGTCAAAACGACGTCCTTTTGTTCATTAGTTTTTTTTTTTTTTTTAATTAAAAATATTGTAAACTCCACCTCATCTCTCTTTGACCCTCCTATTCAGAACCAGCAGCAGAGCCGCCTCCCACGCCGGATCATTGCTCGAGTTCAATTTCAGTTTATAATTTGCAACCTTCTTTCAATCTCATTTCAATTTTCAACCTTATTTCACATCCCCAAACAATTTTTCACGAGGAACTAATTGCAACCTTATTAATTTCCATTAATTTCTAAACAGAAACGGCGAACAGAATGAGGATGAAGATGACTATGGAGACGGCGGTGCGGAGGCTATAGGTGAGGCAGAGGAGAAAATAATTGAAAATATGGAATCGAAATCGCATTCGCTCGCTGCTTCGCCACCGCCGTCGGCCTGGCCTGTAAATGCGCCGCCATCGGCCTGTAGATGCGCCGCCGTCTCTCCCTCTCTAACACTCTCTCGTCCCCCATTCTCTCTCTCTCTAGTTGGCGGCTAAGGTATACAAGGCAGGCTTGTTGAGTTGATTTTGAATATTTTATTTCAAATTGATTGATGTTTCTAAATGAGATCTGAGACGGGATTGAAAAACATGAGAGAGGGGAGAGAGAGTCAATGAGAAAGAATGTGAGGAGCGGAATGAGTTGGGAAATTCAGGTTTTTTTGATTTTTTTTTTAAATTTTTTAATAATGAAAACGATGTCGTATTGTTTATGAACTCGACACATTAAGTTTCGAATTGCCAGTTTCAATTTTGGGACAATTTTGATTTAAGGAAAATTCTAGAATACATTAAAGTTGTAATGCCAACTTTATACAATCGGAGAAAAACCATAATTCACTCGTGTCTTTGATTTGCTTGATAAGACTTGATTGTTAAAATGATTCAACTTAATCACATGTTTGTTTCGAATGATTTGGCCTGTAATGAAAAACATAGCTCGTGCTGCTATACACCAATTGAGTGATAATTTATTATTCCAATTTTAGGTGGATTATTAATCACTCCTATAATCCTATCAATTCTTTCTATCTTATGATTCTTATCCTAATAATTAACGCAACCTAATAGTTTATGGATTTACAGTCAATTAATCCTATTAGTAATGCCACAACTTTTTAATTAGTAAAAAAATCAACATTCGAAAAAGCAAAAGTACCATTCAAATGATGTTGTTTTATAATTCAAATGACGAATTTTAATACTTCAAAATTATGGGTGTTGAATTCGTCATAAATTAGAAGATAGTGGTATTATCTAATCATTTTTCAAAAGTCATCTCAAATTTATGAAATTAGCCAAATGTCTTTATTTTATTTAACCACACAATACGGACATTTAGAAAACCACTAATACATTGATTATGAGAGAAAAGTTAAAACAACCTATTTCATAAGTGAAAGATAAATTCTAGTCACTATTTAAAAAAAATGAAATAAGTCTCTTCGAGGACATCCAAATAGAGAGGTCTCAAGTTCAAATTCTACCACTCCCCTTTCCCATGTTAAAAAAAATAATAAAAATAAATTAATTAATTAAAGAAGCATATGTTACCGCCGCTATCACATGGATGTGTTTATCCATTAAGTAATTTTGTATACATCAAAAGTAACTTATTAGCTCCCGTACACACATATAATTAAAATTAAACTCATTTGTAAATACTTTTATCATTTTCAACCCCTAAAAATTAAAAAAGGGATAACACCAAGCTCTCAAACTCTAGTTCATGTTCTAGTTAGTGTTAGTTAATCCACATTTGTATCTATCTAATCTAATTTCGGTTATGGTCGAACTTCATTTTGATATATTAAATTTATTCATTACTATTACGTTAGCATTTGCAGTTGCTACTGCATTTCAAAAAGTAATTATACTAACAATTAATGCTGTTGTTACTGCATTTTAATTTAAAAATAATAAAGAGCGTTAATAAGTTTTTATTATAAATAAAAATGAGGTTGTTAACTTGTTATTGTGTTGCCGTAATTAATTTGAAAAACCTAGTAGAGAGAGCAGATATATTGGAACATTCATAGTGGTAGTGGTTGGGTAGGAGTGAGACCAATAAACCAACGTTTAATAATTGATTAATTAGTGCATCCCCTTTTCGTTTACGTTTCTTTCCTATAAAATTTCATTTTAATGTATTTTCATTATTTTTATGATGATGATAAATTTGGACTATTAAAATTCCATTTTATGCAACCACATATTAGAAATATAGGTGAAAATTTAAAATTTAAAGTATAGGTGAAAATTTAAAATTATTATTTTCCAATCACATATTACCCATTTCACCAACTTGACCAATCCAATTAGGTTCTCACCACCCGTGTTAGGTTTCGTTGACATCATCTAATGATGCACAACGAAAATAAATCAACGAAGAGGTCTAGATTTATGATTATATACCCATTAATGGACACGAGTTAACATATCTACTGTTGATGTATCAATGTCACGTGGACAACAAGTCAACTATTGAGCAATTAAAAATTTACTCAAAAAAACTTGCAAAATGTTGTAAATATATCTTTATTAGTATATATATATATATGGATAGGATTATATAGGAACTCATCTTTATATGAGTCCGTAGAAACCATGCATTTTTATCACATAAGTTAATGCAAAAATTGCATTACTTTAATGCACAAATTCATGTTAATAAAAAAATTGAACCGTTAATCTTTTTTATGTATTGTTAATATTTATTTTGTGTATTATATCATTTTAAGTTGTGCATTAAAAATGTATTAAATGTTTGTACATTGAATTACTGAAATTTGTCCTTTGTCATATTTGTGCATTAAAGTATTGTATTTTGTGCATTTTCGAAGTGATAAAAATGCATGGTTCATAATGCTCACATAAAAATGAGTTCCTACCAGATCCATACCCTATATCTATATATATATATACACACACATATATAGACATATATATCACGTATTGAATGATGATCAAGTAAATCCTAAAACCTCAGCTCTCTACTATTATAGATAGATGTCTTTGATCCTCATAATGAATAACCTTGAAACATTAAGATTACTTTCTCTACGTCTCTTCTTTTTGTCTCTTCTCTCTAATTTATAACACGCAAAGCATATATAGAAACTATATCTTTTGTCAATTTCGTCAAGGTAAATTTAAAATAAAAATAAATTATATGTTACTTGTCTTAATGCATAATTTGATCATCAATTGGCATTTCAAGTCACTGAGAACAACTTTTGGTTCAAGTCATCTCTCACGTGAGAACTCACATATTTAGGCATGTAAATCTTTTTGAATATATTTTTCACTAGTAGTATAAAATTAAAATGGTTCTTTTTCACTTCATATATCATCTAACAAACACACATGTAATTTTAGTCAAGAATTTTGATGTGACCAACTGTCCGTTGTCATTAATTAACCTTTGAGAGGAAAGATGAATAGTTTTAAAGAAGAACGAAAAAAAGAAAGAAAAATATTAAGCAGAGTAAAATTACATTGTACCCAACTCCAATGATATCATCTTTGAATTTAGAAAGAAGAAAACCTTTCTAATTTTTTTGCAGACTGTCAACTTTGCAGAATTACGAAAATATTAACAAATATGTGTATATAATTAACACTACATAGTTGATAGTCTCATACAGATATGTATGTCCAGCTGATATGCTTCTATAACAAGTTTCATTTTTGCAAAATTATTATATTGATACTATATAATTGTTTTTTGATTTTATCTTTAAGGAATCTGTTTCTTAATTTGTTTTGAGGAATAAATACTTAATAAGATACAAGAATATATATAATGTTGGGCCTTGGTGTGTTGCTAAATAATTCGATTGCTTCACTAAGTAAAGAAATTTATTACTCCCTCCGTCCCAAATTAATGTGGTTCTAGTAATATTTTATACCTCACATATAATCAAGTATGCACCACATTTATGGGGGACGGAGAGATCGGAGTATCATTTTTCAGTTTGAACGAAGTATGAAATTAATTTTAAAGCTCTTTAATTATATATGGAGAGGATTGTTCTCTTATGAGTATGATCTATATCATGAGAGTCCCCTTTATTCCTTAATAGCTTAGACATTTTGCTAAAGTGCTCATTAATTTTTTTTTTAAATTTCTTTAATTTTTGATGAAAAATAAACTACTTTCATTATTTATATCACTTTAATTATTTCCTACAACCATCAATATATTATGCTAGGTAGAAGTAGCACTCAAGGTATTGACTTTGGCTTTGCAGACAAATATAAAATAAATTAAAGGGGCATAAAAGTATCCAAGTATAAAGAGGATAGTGGCATAAAGCACAAATGATAACAACATGACAACTTCCTGAACGCCTGTACATGGGAAACTTTTAACTTTGCTTTCTCGATACGACATGATAGTAATATATACTTGATAAATATATATATATATATATATATATATATATATATAAAAGGCGCGGATCAAATAAGAACAATTTCTTATGTGAGAAATAAGAACAAATCTGGACCCTTGATCTTTGATGATCTATGGTCCAGATTTAACCGTGCATTTAATTACTCTAATTTATGCATTTCAATGCTAATGCATTAAGTTATTGTAGTTTATGCATTAAAATATTTATGCATTTAGTTTCTGCATTTTATGCATCTCCGATGTAATAAAAATGTATTGTTCTTACGTTCTTATATAAGATGTGTTCTTACCAGATCCGCTCCCTATATATATATATGTATATATATATATATATGTACTATTGTATTTCAATTAGAGGTGGCGGCGATTCGATTCTACAGTTTTGGAATTGAAATCGAACCGCTGATTTCGGTTCGATTTCCAACGGTTTCGGTTTTTTGGTCACTTCTAATATCAATTTAGGGATTGAGTTTAACTTTTATCAAATATTATAAATTTTATATCATTAATCATGAGCAGCACTAGTGTATTATTATTATTATTATTTAGAGCTTAATTAATTTTAATTGAAACTTAATAAACCATAATTGAATATTATTAAATCCTAATCAAGAATTAAATTCTATTAAGATTATAAACTCTAAACGGAGATTAATTATAAACTCTAATTGAAGATTAATAAAATTTAATTAGCTCTTAATTATTCCTAATTCTCTTAATTCTCCTAATCCCCCTTAATTATCCCCTAATTAGGGTTGGTTGTACCAAATTTTTTGTCTTAATTCATTTGACTTTGGACTAACTGATACATGAAAATTCTTGGATCAATTGTTAATTTTAAATTACGAAGTAGTATAAAAAATTACAAGGAAACTTGCAATAAAAGGAAATAAATTTGGAGCCAAAATTATAGGATTGTGACCCTACTTTACGCACAACCATAAGACAGCTTGTGTCCACCAACTCACATATCTGCACCCCTTATGTCAAATAATGTTTATTTTTACATCGGATTCCTTTGGCGCTTATCACATATATCTAACTTTTTTAACCTTTATCGATTCTCATTTAACCAACCTTCTTTCACTAAGAAATGTATGTATTGCATGAGAGAGAAACCACAAGCATTGGGCACTTTCAATGTTCAATTTGGTTGTTATTACTCATATACTCTCTTCGTCACCAAAAACTGTATTGCATGTTCACCGGTATGGATATTTTAAGAAATATTTGGTAGAAAGTGTGTTGAGTGGAGAAAAGGGACCCACCACTTTAAGAAATGTGTGGTAGATGTTTGATGAGTGAAAAATGAGACCCATCATTTTAAAACTATCATGTATGTGGTAGATGTTTGTAAGAGCACCCACAATGGGAGACCTACCTTTGGGTAGGTCTCCCAATATTTTAGCATACTTTATGCACTTTTTGTGGGACCTCAATGATTGAGAGACCGGTCTCTAAATCGGTCACAATGGGGCAGGTCTCTCACCCCGGTCTTTGACCTAGGTCTCTCATTATTTTAATTATATTTTAATATTATTTCTATGTTTTAAATTTATTTTGAATAATAAAAATAATTATAATTAAAATACCATATTGTATTGAAATATTGGAAAATTAAACCTGAAAAATTAAACATGATTTTTTTTAATTTTAAGTTTTATATTTTTTTAATAATAAAAATAATTATAATTAAAATACCATATTGTATTGAAATATTGGAAAATTAAACCTAAAAATTAAACATGAAATATTTTTTTTAATTTTAAGTTTTATATTTTTTTAATAATAAAAATAATTATAATTAAAATACCATATTGTATTGAAATATTGGAAAATTAAACCTGAAAATTAAACATGAAATATATATATATTTTTTTATTAAATATGAAATAAAAAAATAATAAAATATTAGCAACCCAGGTCGGTTGCTCGGTCGCTAACCCAACCTGGGTTGCGACCTATGCGGTCACTACAATGGGGAGGGACCGGGGGGTAGGTCTCTTGTGGCGGTCGCTGGCCAATCGACCGGGCCGAGCGACCGCCATTGTGCATGCTCTAAGGGAGTTGTGTGGGATCATGTCCCAAAATGGAAGTGATACACTTTTTATTGACGGACGAAATGAAATTAATAATACAGTTTTGAGGGATGGAGGGACTATTACTATGCTAAAATTATTTAATATTTTAGGAATTGACATGCAAGTAAATTTACGATTTATAATTTAAGGGTCCTAATTGTGGGCTTTATTTTTATTCTCTCGTTTGACTTAGGATTTAGAACTCAAAATTGTGACTAAGATGGTGAAATAGAGGATTTGAAATAAGACTCATGACGTGTGAGTAATCAATTCGTAATATAAAACATTAAAAAATGCATATTATTACCATTAATCCGTCACAGAATATATAAACACTGATCAGTGAAAGAATTTCATCTCATCTAAAATAAAGTTCGAACTGCTAGAGAGTTGTGGAATCTCAATCCATATATTATATTCTCAATACTCCCCCTTACTTGTGAGCTGGATTATCAACTCTACCTTAGGGGGAGGAGGCCCATCAAGTACACATTTTTAATTTGGCAGTGAGATTTGAACTCACGACCTCAATATTGGTCTAAGCTCTGATACCATGAACGAATTCCATCTCATCTAAAACTTCGAATTGTTAAAGAGTTATGGAATCAATTTAATCCATTTATATTATATTCTCAATAATCAGGATAAGACTATAAATCCCTTCATATATAAAAACATATTAAAGACATAATTTTGAATATATTTTCTCAACTAACAGATTTGTTTGAATATGCAGAAGACGTTACGAGTGGATGCACTAATTAAGAATGTAGACGACCCACGTGTTATAAGAATAATTAGCAGCTCGTTAGTATAGTAATTAATACGAGGAATAATTCTAATGAGCTAGACTTCACTGTATTGATGTAATGATGACAATTAGACTCATATATATTAATTAATTTGATAAAGCGAGTTTGCAATGATAATTATATGGCGATGCGCGTTACAAATCCAAATTAATTACATGCATAATGTATTCTAGATCTAGCTAACACGTTGAAGGAATATAAAACAACCTAGTGCAATACATATGACGAAAAGAGTTAGCCTAAGGTCGCAAATGCCCCTAATTAGGGGTAGGTGACTTAACGGTGGAGTAAGCGATTTAATGACGGAAAGGTTATGAGTTCAGACTGACTCACGGAGCAACACTGACGACTAAATACCTCTGAAAATAACTAAACACCAACAAATTATAAATATGCACGGAATATGAGCTTGGATCTCTAACAAATGACAAATATACCGCTAAATACAGATTTAGATTTTAAAACAAGTACTCCCACTCGAAGTGGCATATATATGTTTCTTTTTGGACCGTTCCACTTGAAGTGATGCAGTAAAAAAAAAGAAAATCATTTTCTCTCACAAAAAGGTGTGAGCTCCATCACTTTTGATCTCATGCATTATTCTTTATTAATCATTTTCTTAAATAACTGTGCCGAAAAGAAGTGTGTCATTTCGAGCTGGAGGGAATACGATGAATCTGAGATTACGAGTAACATTTTAATCATAGTAGAGAGCACCGAGAGATTATCTCCATTTTGATGCCCAGGGTATAATAATGATAATGATGTAATCGATTATATCAAAGTGTGTATTTCATCAATTTGATATATCTATATGTCCTTGCTACTTTAAATTTCTGAAGATAGTTTAGTAATTAATATATATAAATATTAAGGAAATTAATATTTATTTCATGTAAGATAATATTATTTTTATATTTAATATTCCTTAAAATTGTGATAAAAGTAGTAAAGTACAATTCTTACAAATTCTAATAATTTTTTCAATACATCCCTCATGAATATTTGATACAAGAATGCAATAATTGAACTATGAGATTTTTAATAATTTAATTTGACTTACATTTACGATAGTCATATCCTTATTCTAATTAATAATTAATTTAATTGTGTTCTAGTTGCTTTCGAATAAAACAAAACCATTGTGAGCACTTTAGTGATTATCTAATTTTATTTGATTTTGAAATGATAATTTGTTTAATATCAAAATACATGAAGATGTGTTCGTTCCATATGAAATTGACCTCCACCTCTCTGCCATCTTCGAAATCGATAAGAGAAAATAAAAGGTGTGAAAGACCATTTTCACCCGATCGACCATCATTACATTTTCATTGTTGTTACTCTCCACTTAAATAAATCTTTTATTTAATAAAGTAGAATGAAGTCCTTTTAATTAATATTTACAACATTTTTGCTCAACTTGTGTGGATGAAACTTTCTCTCTCTCTTTCTATATATATATATATAATTAGGGGAGAGATCAAATTAAACTATTTTTTTGAGTTAAATTGAAATTAATCTGAACTATTGATTTTTGTATGATCCATCGTTGTTCATGAAATAAGTATTATTATATGAGTATATAAATAAGTAGTATCATTAATAAGCATGATTATATATAAAAATAGTATTATAAAATAAACATTATTGTATGTATAATATGAAGCATCATTGTGTGTCTAAATAAGTATTATTATATGTATAAATAACCATGATTTCTAAGTAATAGATAAAATACTATTCACTCTGTCCTTTAAAAACATCCATAAGTTTCTTTTTTGGTCCGTCCCTTATAAATATGTCTTTTCTTTTTGGATTCTTTCTCCACTCACAATCTCTTCAAATTTGTTTCACTCTAGAGTTGTCATATTTATAAGGAACGGGTGGAGTAGAATAATTATTAACCATAGATCATAATGGATTGACAATGGAGATCACTTCTTATTCTCTTACAGGTACAAAGCTTTTTATACGATCCTACCACACACACATATAATATATTCATTGATGATGATGATATGATGATGATGATTTAGGGATGCTACTTCAGTAAAATGTGACCATATAGGCGTATATTAGAGAAGCCGTGTATGAAAAATTACTATTTTATGTAATATTCCGTTGAAAAATCAAAGTAATTTTTTATCCAATTATTTGATTTATTTCGTTTACACAATATAAAAAAAATATTAATAGAGGATATCTTTTTTGCATGGCCCAAAGGGTATTTGTCTTTTATCTCTTTTCTCGTTCTGCACTCTAAAAATCCTAGATTTATTTTTATCATCTCATTTTTTTTTGAAAAGGAAATTATATTAAAATCATGAAATATCAGAAATAACAATCTTTCTTAGCTAAGTTGGGAATTCTTCAGTCCATACAATCGGACTAGAAATATGCACGACATATTGTGTTAATTTTGGTTTAATCTAACTTCATCTTATTCTTTATTCGCCTCTATTTTTGCATTAATCGTTCTTTAGAAATACCCTCAAAATTTTCTGATTTTCTTTTTTTGTTGTTTTGCATATGGACCTATTAGCCTTCATTATACAAAAAATTGTGGAATTTGCACGCCTGCACTGAAACTGAACTGTAAATCTTGGACACTATTATAGTCAGAGGCCATCCCATGTGGCCCCACTTCATTTCCATTTCTAAAATAGCCACTTTTAAATATCGTTAAAAAAAAAATATAAATAGTAATATTTTCAAAAAACAAAAGAAAAAATATAAATAATTATGAATTTTGGGTTACCATAGTACTCCCACCGTCCACGATAAGTGTGGTCCGGAAGGAGTAGCACGAGTTTTAAGAGTGGTAGAGTAGGTTAGATAGATGTATTGTGAGTGGAGAGTGAGACCCATGTTTATTGTGAGTGGAGTCATTTCCATTTGAGGGAAGACCACACTTATTGTGGACGGACGAAAAAGAAAAGAAGACCACACTTATTGTGGACGGAGTGAGTATTATTTAATTTTTATTACTTCCCTTGTCCATAATATGTGTCCCACTTATATATCTTATTTCCGTTTATAAAAATCATATTCTCTCACAAAAATATGTGAGCTCCATCACTTTTATCTCTTTATCTTTTAAATCACTCTTCTCAAAAGAAATGAGACACTTATGTAGAAGGGTACTTTTTTATACTGTGAGAATGTGCAGATGCTACTTTACTGAGTAAACCCCCTCTTTCGTGCAATAATCTGCAAAGCACACGGAAGGATTGTCGAATTATTTTGTCGTGACAAATTGTTAGCTGAGAAGCTCACATATAGGGAAGGACAATTAATAGGACTGGGCCATGTACCATAAAATCTAACCCACCACTAATGAAGTAATGATTCATTGATGAGTAGGCCCAATTTAAATTAATGTGACAAATTCTGATATATATTATATGCACATGGAAATGGGACATGGGGCAACTGTCGAACCCTCCTTATTCGCAGCAAATTGGAACCGACACTCATCCATCAAAAACTGTATTTTACCCTCAATTTCTTACACTCCAATACACTATTTATTTTATCCTTATTAATGGTTTATGAGGTGGACGTGAGTGAGAATGATCTTATTTGTGTGGATGGATTCGAATCGTTACTTTTTTCAGGACAATCGTCATTTTTTTCATGATAATTAGCACTTGATTTTTTAACTAGTTAAAGGGTAAAAATATAATTGTCACTTTTATTTATAATAATTGTCGCTTTTTTGTGAGCAATTATCAATTATTCATTTGTTTAGCTCGGATTGAATCTATACTTGAAGTATATACTTCATCCTTAAATCAAACTATGCTTGAAAATAGTTGTACAAAAATAATTAAACATAGTAGATCTGCATACTCTTATAATCTTTATTATGGAAAAAAATGTAGTTGAATTATGGTCTATACCTATAGTATGTTCTAACTAATAGTTGATCTTTGTTAGACTTGGGCTTATATTTAAAGTTGGGCTTCTTTACGAAATAGTTATAGTAAACAAGTCCCTCAATATGAGGCACTTCCCAGTTTTTTAGTTATAGCTTGTCGAAACCAACTCATGAACTTGAATTTCAGGGAAAAAAAAAGTACTATTATTTTTAAAAAAAAAATGTGAGCGCATCAAGATAGAAAAATTATACTCCCTCCGTCCCCCATAAGTATGGTTTATATTTTATATGTGAGGTATAAAATATTAATTGAACCATACTAACCTGTGACGGAGGGAGTACTTTTTAAACATTAATCTTAAGTAAACAATAATACTTATTGAAAAAAAAAACCTATAACTCATCAAAACATCGTTTGGTAACCTAGATAAACCCCTACTAGCTTATTTATATGGATTTATCTTGTGTTTGGTACGTAAGATAGATAATTGCGGGAGCATGTTATAAAACTCCAACCCGCTGCTATTTCACTATTTCACTGACAGCCAACTTTCCCCTTCTGCCGACAATTCAGCGCCGGCTAGAAATTCTCCCAACTCTTCCATTCCGCCGACGACAACGTAGACAAGAAATCCGCCCAACTCTCCCCTTCTTTCCGCTATCTTTTTCCTTCGCCATCTTCCAGCAAGAAATCCAGTGCAAATATTCTGAAACCAACTCGGTTTCCACCGAGTCCGCGACTCGCTCTCCGATGAAGAAAATCGGCTACCGTAGTGCTGATTTGAAAATCAAATCTGAGAGATTTCAGTCTATTTATGCAATAGAGTACACATACATTCACACTAATATTCATTCTTGAAAAGTAAAAGCAGAGAAGGAAGAGTAATTCTGGTTTTGAATTATTTTTCATTTGGGTTCTTTCCATTTGGTACAACACTCCGAAATGGGAAATGTAGTGCACTTCGTGATTGAAATTTTTGGTGGTTTTTTCATAATTTCCGCTTTTGACATCGTGATTTTAATGTTTTTTTTCTTGAGTTGTGAGTTGGAGGTCGGAGGCGGCGAAGGAAGATGAATATACATAATGGGCTTTTTTGTAATTTATGAATTAGAGTAGGGTTAGAAATAGAAGATTCAAAGTAAATCTTGAGTTTTGTATAGCGTACCAAACAACAAATCTTGATAACTACATTTATATCTTATCTACCAAACACCTAAACTACAATAAACAATAACACCTTATCTAGATTATTTATCTTGAATTTATTTATCTTACCTTATCTCATCTTGCCTACCAAATATTTAAGGAAAAAGTAACAGTTTCAACAAAAAACTATTTCAACAAAAATGACTAATACTCCATCCGTTATGTTATTCTTGTCTTGTATTCCTTTTGGGATGTTCCACTATTCATGTCATGTTTCTTTTTTTGGGCTAAATTAAAGGTTATTAAGGCATTATTTAAATTGTTAAAGTAACCCTTATTTCTCCTATATAACTACCCTGCCTTTCACTGTTCTTCCCTCATTTTCTGTACCGTTCACCACGTACGCACTCTCTCTACCCACTTTATTTCACTATTTGTATCATATTAAGTATTCAATTAAAAACTCCACTAATACACTTTTTATTCCTAATTCCTTTCTCATTAATATCCGTGCGCAAAAAAAAAAATGAGACAAGAATAACAAGACGGATGGAGTACTTTGTTGTGTACAAATTCAATAATAATAATAATAATAATAATAACACGAAAAAGTAATATTTTTGACCAAATATATATGTCAGGACCTACTATTGATTTGGATTGAGTTCAAGTATGTATACAAGTGTATCCCTCATACACTTGTAATGACTCGTTTCTGAACTATAAGTGACCACATAAGTCGTGGTCCTCTAAATTTTTGAGTGGTGGCTCGCAAACAAACTCACGAATAAGAACTCGTGAGTTGTTGTGACTCGTATATGTTGATCGTGACTTTATTTATGTCTAGCTAAATTTATTAAGCCTGGATTGGGCAAGATGATTTGAACATGAACCGTAGCACTCAAGAGGAATAATATGAGCGTGATAATCTGCATGTGTGTGTTCCCGAAGCATTAAGTCTGATTTTAAAATGTTCTTGTTGAGTCTAACTAGTTAATAGGCCGTTAACATCTTGGACACGATAAGTTCTCTAATAATTTCAGGGTCAATGCATAGAGTGTCCATTGCATCTGAAAGTATGGCTGGTGTGGGTGAGTTGTCCATGTTCTTGGGCACAAGAAATGGCTGTTTCGGGTCTGCCTAATTTGTAATGCTTCATTGGGCAAGGTTTTTATTGAAGTGTCTTCGTAGATGGTTGACTAGGTCTATGAGATAACGTCTGGGGTCTCAGGGGTGGCTCTTATTCATACGGGCAGATAAGGATAGGGGTGTTGTTGTGCATGACGCGTGACATTGGGGGCAACATCATTTCTTATCTATAACCGATTGATGCATGCATGTAGTGTATAAATTTGCACCAATGACCGAGTGAGTGTTTATGTTCAATGATTCAAGCCTTGTCCAGGTTTACCTTTTTATTTGATAAATCTACTTTGTTAGTTTTAGTTTATTTTTACAGTATTGTGACCAAGACAGTGATAGTCCCGACCATAATTATTTTGCAACAGCGGAGGAGAAAAGAAAGAGAGAGAGGTACAATCAATTTTCTGTGGATCGATCATGTACTTGCCGCTAGCTATCTAGCCGTAGGCATAAGATTACAAATTTATTTTGCGTGGTTGAACAACGGCCACGTCAATGTGGCCTTTGTCGGTTTTGCACCTAGAATTTACAATAGCTGGAAAACTTGCAGAGTTCATGTGGACAGATCTCCTGATGCAGTATATTGTAAATTTCACGATGAACAAGATGTTTTGGCTGCATTTGGGAAGTTTACTTTTGAGAAGAATTGGTTTTTACATGTAAGGTTTCTTGTTCATGTGTATTAACGGTTCAATGTCACCTTTTTGAGGAATACTGAAAAAGTATTAAAAAAATTAGGGACGTCTCTAGTTTAGAAAGTTCGTAGCTACTTTAGGAGGTTTAGCTAATTTTATGATGTTATGATTCTTTAGCTCTTTTGTCTATACTTGCAGAATGGAGTGAACATTTTTCCACAATGTAAGCAAATAATGAATTGTGAAATTTCCAAGATTAAGAGTACCTATGGCGAACACAATTTTTTTTGCAAGAATATTGTAAGTGTAATCACATTTATAATATTTTTTTCTTTAAAATTATGTTTGGTGGCGCTAATATAGCTGTTGCGAATGCAAGAGCTGTGGTTATTCCACACCAATGGCTCATCTCATTCGCACGAAACAACACGGTGGAAGTTTATTTTAATTTATTGCTTATTGCAATTGCCATGGATACTCGGTAGCTAACTTCTGTTAATTCTTATATCTACGTTGAAGACAAAGCTAGCACTTCTAGTGGGAATTCAAAGCATGAAGCTCTTTTGTCTGAGCTTGAAGCTTCGAGAGAAAAACTAAAGGATTATGACAACTTACTTAGCTCATTTAAAACGATTTTGAGATTGAAGGATGATGAGAGTGGATGTGGCTATTGAGGAAGATTCTTTTAACTAAATTCTGGAATTTGGATTTAAAAGAACCTCTATGTATTATTAATGCTTTGGATTTAAAAACCGTTGGCGTGAACTGCAGATTCTTCAGGACATGACCCCATCCACTATCTTACTTCTTATCCCTTTCCCCACTCATAAAGGTGGGTTTATTTATCCGCTCACTTAACATCTACCAACCTTTTATTAAAATCCGTGACGCACAAAATTATCTATAATTTTATTAAAGCCCGTGACACACTAAACTATCTACAATTTTGGTTGACGGAGGGAGCAAATTGTGGAATTTGGATTTAAAGTCGATGAGTAAGCAAATAAACATAAGGCAACCTAGGTGCCTTATGTAATGAAAATATTTATAAAGTGAAAAATAAAACTATGGGAAAAATAATAAAAAAAATATGAAAATATGGACAACCGCTCTCGTGTTTTGGATCAAGATGGTTCAATTCTGTATTCTTCACATCACAAGATTGAGGATACCTTTATTTACTCTAATGTTGATAATTTTATCTTAACTCTAATTTTATCCCCAATTATAGTGAAAAACATAACGACGAGTTCGTACTACTGTTGTGGAATTCTAAAAATCGTTGTTCTAAGTCTATTTTCCCTGCATGGTCATGATTTTTCATATTTGCTGATACTATTTAACACGCTCCAATTGATATTTTTCATGCGAATTTGTTGTAGAAAGATAGTTCACAATTAGTCCTCCAAACTGTATTCCCTATGTGGTTTTCAATAATTTTTAGAAATAAAAAAAGCTGCTGATCTTCAAGAGAGGATCCTTCACCTGCTTATAATTAAAACAAACAGAGAAGTTTTCCAAAAGCTTATATGCAACTGATCAAATGAGGTACATTTGTACTGGAACTTTAAACAATAAAATCAGCTGGTTGCATTACCAATAAGAGAATCCATAAATAAACTCTAGTCAATGGAATCGTAGTGTAAAATTCTTCAGAGAACAAACTTAAGCTTGCATTAAGAAGCAAATCCTACACTGTTTCACCTTCTGCTGAGTGAATTTATAGGTACTTCCTCTGAGCTTCAAAATCTATATAAGAGGAACAAAGCCCACTGTCCCCCTAAGCAATACCTACAACACTTTCCTATCAGCTTATAAGCAGTTCAGAGCATTCATATGAAATGTAGTTACTACAAAACTACGAGTAGATACAAAAGTAAGTCAAAACCTGATTTGAATAATTATTTCGGAGAAGATTATTCAATTGTTCCAACGAGTCCTGTTAATGCACCAAAGAGAAGAAATATTAATGATACTATCAGCAAACTGAATATAGTGCTCACAGAAAGTACTCTGTACAAGAAGTAATATTAGCAGTGATACGGTGATACTTATCATAAAACCAATCAAGAAAGACTTACTAAAAAAAGCCAATACACAATGATGAGAGAAATTTATCATTAAATGTAGTCTTGGTACTTACACATGCACAACACCATCACCTTCAGAGGCACCTTCTTCTTTGATGGTGCCCAAAATCTTCTCAAAAGCAAGTTCTAAATTAATAAAAATTGACCTCATGAACAAAGTAAGTTCATATCACCCTACCAAAATTTACCTGCATTATATCATGCATTATACATAAATATGGAAGCCTCAATTAACAAGACAAATATAAATAAAATACGTATATATATTCTGTAGATCTCATTATGAAGCAAGAGAATTACATGATTTTGAATTCTCAATGCACCTTGCGTGACTTCTTGGTCACCTTCTTCGCCTACTCCACCCCCCTGTTCATCTTAAAACGTGAATACGTTAGTCTTTATTTTGGAATACCTCTTTTTCCCCTCGGAGGCAGCACTCGACATTCCCTCGGATGCACCATCTCCACGGCAACATCTCCACAACCACCATCGTCAACGTTGCGATCACCATCGTCCATGGGGCTGATCGAGGAGTGGTCAGCACCACCGGTTACGTCTATGTCACATGGAAGAGTGACAAAACAATCATGCCCCAGCACTCGACATGCAACAGAAACATCTCCACGGCCACCATCCTTCTCCATGTCAACATTGCAACAACCGTCGTCCATGGGGCTGATCGAGAAGGAGTTAGAACCACCGGCTATGTCACGTGGAAGAGTGACAAATGAGACATGACCCTTTGAGCTGGGGGTAATGGGATGCTCCGAGTTGGGGTAGACAAATGAGAGGTTGAGGGAGGTGGGACGCTCCGGGTTGGGACAGACAGGACGCTCTAAGGTGAGGGTGTTGCTTGTAGTTGGGCATGAAGTTGAAGCGGTCCGTCCAGTGGAGGAGATGAAAGGCTCTCGGATGGGAATATCTAAGGTGGGGGCAGGCCTTGTAGAGGGGCTGGAGATTAAAGCTTGTTCTGTCCGCCATGTCATATAAATCTCTACCCGCTCTTGCTTATTCCAGAGCTCAAGAAGAGATTTAAATTTCTCAACGAATTTTTGGTCGTCTGCCCCACTCTTTCCCATGATTGGAATTATCGGATCTTTCCATTTCATTTCAGACTCCACATACTCCTTGAACGCCTTGAATTGTCGAGCAACAAGATGTGGCTTATGCATTACCACATTATTGTTGCAGAATAGGGGGCAGAAGAGTCACGTACTCTAGGTGGTCTCAAACGCGATGAGGCAACCTTCCAAAATTATATGTTGTTGGCTCCCAGTTTACATTGTATTTATAAAAATACTCAAATTAGATTTTTCAAAAGCTTAAATGAAAATAAAAATAAAAACAAAATCATCTTACATCATCAGAAAGTGTTGGGAAGATTATAAAGTTTTGATTTAATGCCAAAACCCAACTGACTCCAACCAAGTAGATGATCGCCTAAATCTAAGTAGTGTTTTCCAGCTCGCCTGTTTGAGCTCTAGATTTTCAAAGTTTACAGGATCAGAAAGCGGAAGACAGCAGAAGCTCTAGACAGTAGAAGATCCAGCTGTGTTCACAGCAGGAGTCAACTATCAGCTGAGTTCTCCAGCTGAGCTGACTTCAAAATAGAGCAGGATCAAGCTTAAGATTAATCGAGCTGAGTTCAAGACACAGCTGGTCCAGCTGTACAGAACAAAGGGAACTAACTCTGAAGTCGTCACTTCAAGTCAGTTTACCCAACCAGCTATAAATTCAAAAACCAGCTCCGAAGACAGAGATCTCGGTGTCAGAGGAAGTCAATATACCTCGACCAATGAGGGATTGCCAAATCAGCATCCTAGACTTCAGAACCTAGGATGTGACACTGATGAAGACAGGTGCAGAAACGCCCAACAGCAGATTATGAATTTAAGAAGAGTAGGTAAGATTCAAACGGCTCCTCCAACGGCTAGTCTTGAATCTCTACCTATATATACCCGTCTTCAACCTCAGGATCAAGAACGAAAAACTCTCTACAAGCTTTCACTTTCTGAATTCATCAAGCCTTCAAAAGCTCTTAAGCAGTTCTAAATAGTTCAAAGAACACTTTATCTTAAAGTGTTTCTAGTCCAGAAACTGCTTAGTTTTTCGTCTGATTCCTAGGCAGAAATCATTGTATATCTTAAGCCTAGATCTTGACAAGTTCATCTAACTCTAAGTTCTTCATTGTAAGAACTCGTTCATAGTTGGAACCCCAAACTAAACCCCTCTTTTCCCAGAAAGGTTAGGTCAAGGTTACGCTTGCTTGAAATGCAAAATTCAAGTGGTTGTAAGGTTTTTCAGTACCCGCAAACTGAAAGGATAGGCTTGACAGTGCCCGTAAACTGTTGGAACACAACTCGGGTTAGAGTTGTGAAGTTGTTTGGTACTTGGAAACCAAGTGGTAGTGAATTACCAATGAATCTGATCGTAGACATAGGAGGTGTTACTCCGAACTACGTAAAAATCTCGTGTTATTTTCTTTCTCGTTATTTTCAGTTACTATACTAACTCCATTGACAAATTGCATTTTTATCAAATCTGCACACTCAGCTGCTCTTCAAAGACAGTTGTGTCTTTCTGAAAATTGCACAACTTGATTAAGTTGAAAACGTAAAGATAATATTTTCAAGCTGAGTTTTTCTAAGCAAACGAGCTAAGTTTTTAAACCACCACTTTCCGCGCTACCAGCTGAGTTAATAGCCCAGCTGACCTTCCTCAGATGGATTCATAACTGAGCTCACGTACTCTGTTTTAAACTTGTCAAAAAGTTTTAAAAGTCTATCTTTGGTGTATTCACCCCCCTCTACACCAAAGACCCAGCTCAGGGACCATCAATTGGTATCAGAGTAGTGGTTCAAAAGACCGCTGTTTCTGAATCAAGGGATTTGCCTTGAAAATCTGTCAGTGGTCAACTGAACATATCCTCTTTTGGAAAAACTCATATTATTTCATACTGTGCATATCTCCATGGATTCTTATCTTAACAGGAACCTTCCCACCTTCTCAGTCGATGATTATGCAATCTGGAAGTTCAGATTAAAATACTTTCTTTGTGCGCACCATGACATGATGTGGGACGTCATCACAGACGGACCTATCCTCATTTACAAACAAGGAAATGAGCTTGTTCCACCTCTAGATGGTGGACAGCCAACGTATCAGCTCATTCCCAAGCCAAAGAAAGAACATACCTCAGAAGGAAGGAAGCAAGCTGGATTAAATAGCTTCGCAAGGAACACCATCTCTTCAATAGTCTCCAACTCCTACCTCAGTAAAATCTCAACTGCAACACCGCAAAGGAGATGTGGGAAACCCTAGCCAAGCTATGCGAAGGATCGGAGGAGATAAAAGAAAATAAATTCACAATTGCCTGCCAGAAGTTTGATAACTTCAAGCAGCTTGTCAACGAGTCCATCGAAAGGATGGAACTCAGATTTTCTCAAATATCGTGGTGGAAATTGAAACCATCAGAACTGGGAAATACACCCAACGTGAAAAGAACCTAAAAGTCCTTTCAGCACTCACAGCTGAATGGAACACATACAAGGTGGTACACCAAAGTCGAAGTGACTTGGGTGATCTTTCAACTGAAAGATTATTGTCCCTACTCAAAGCTAATGAATACAACTTGAAGATTACCATGAAAGAATCTTCAAACAATCAAAATGATGGAGAGCTGACACCTGTACCAAAGGAGATTGCGTTCAGAGCTAATTCTGAAAAATCCACATACATGCAGTCAGCTGAGTCCTCAAAGAAGGATAAGAAGGACATGAGCAAGGAAGAGCTACTTGAAGAGATAGATAGCCATGTTGGTCAAAAACTACAACAGACTCAACACCAGCAAGGGCAATTACAAGAAGTTCGCAAGAACTTACAGAGACAAGTACGCAGCAGCTGATGAGAAGTCAGCTGACAAATAATCAGACGAAGGTTGCTTCAACTACAAGGAACCTGGACACTACAGGCTAGACTGTCCCAAACGATCCAAGAAAGATAGAGACCAACTGAAGGCTAAGGCAGCTGACAAAAGGAGAGCCTACATTGCCGACGAGGAGTTGGAGTGAACCTGATGGCTCATTTTCAGACGCAGAAGAAGAAGCACTGATGGCTCTTGATGAACCTGAATGGGATACATGCTTCATGAGACAGACAGATGGAATCGATGAAGATGAGGTAATGTCAAGAACTCAAAATCTATCTAACCCCTTACCATCACACGAACACTCTACACAGGTCTCAGAATCAGGGCTACCTGATTGGAGTTTAGTAGAGAAGGTTATGAACAATTTCAAGGAGCTTCAAGAGATCCTTGACATCATAATGTGTGAGAATGCCGAGTTGAAGGTGGAACTGGGAAAGAAAAAGGTACCAGAAGCAGCTGATACAACACAGCTCCAAGAGGAGGTCATCTCACTAAAAGACAAAATAGTGAAACAAGATCAGCTGATGAAAGACTTCTACTACGAAAAGAAACAGCTGATGGAAGAATTGGAAAAGGCCACAGCTGAATCAGAAAAGAAGTCAGCTGAGATTATAGAGCTGAAAAATTCCGAAGAGGTACTATCTAAGAAGATGATAGCTCTCATCAAAGCTACAACAACAATGGATGAAATCATAAGTGCACAACATCCAGCAGCGCTCAAAGCAGGACTGGGTTACAATGGATCAAAGGATGCCACAAACATTGCTTCCACAAGTGGAACAAAGGTAATGTTTGTAAGAGCAAAAGAAAATCCAATTCCAGCTACTCAGCAACGACCATTGAGGACACAGCAGGCATCAAAAAGGCCAACTGTGAGACAACCTCAAGCACAGATCATACAGCAACGTGCTCAAACTCAACAAACAGGCTGGACAGTTCAGATACCAGTGACATCAACAGCACGTTGAAAGATATCAACCGAGATATCAAATGAGATACCCAGCTGGATATCACTCATTTGATCACCAACTGAAGTACCAGTTCCAGCTGAGAGATCACAAGAGACAACAGAGACGAATGAACGTCTCAGCTGGGTACTCAGCTGGATACCAAAAAGGACCCGAACATGAACAAAGAAATCAAGCTGGGAAAATACTGAGATCAAGACCCCACCAGCAACAACCGAAGAACACAAAGAATGTGTACATCGACTCAGCTGGAAGGATCATCAGATCAAATGACCCAATTCGAGTTATCAAGCAGATCTAGATCGTAAAAGGATCTCTGTCTAACCCACAAGGACCCAATTAAAACTGGGTACCTAAATTTTGATTTTTTTCATAGGTTGCAAGGGAACGACGCATCATTGAGGAGTCGATGAGAATGCTATGGTACTTGGACAGTGGATATTCCAAGCACATGACCCACTTAAAGCATCTACTCTAGGAATACATCGAGCGTCCAGGCCCACAAGTAACATTTGGTGACAACTCCAAAGGTCTAACCAAAGGTTATGGTACATTTAAAACTAAAAATGTTATAATCCCTAATATTTCATATGTACAAGGATTGCAACATAACTTGCTTTCCATTAGCTAATTCTGCCACAACGGTTTTCTGTCAAGTTTGATGCACAGGGATGCACAGTGAAGCACATGGAAACCAAGCAGATACTACTAAGAGGGAAAAGAGAAGGAAATATGTATTTCGCTGACTGGAACAGCAGCCCTCCTGAGACTTGTCTTGTATCTAAAAGCAGCAATGAAGTCAGCTGGTTGTGGCACAGACGGCTGAATCATCTCAACTTCAAGACAATCAACAAATTGGCTAGGAACCAGCTCGCAAATGGAATTCCAGATCAAGTATATAACAAAAGTCATATGTGCAGCGCATGCCAACAAGGAAAATAAACAAGAATTTCATTCTCACTCAAGCCAGTTCAGTCAACTGATCGCGTTCTTCAACTTCTACACATGGATCTCTATAAACCAGTTACTCCAGCAAGCTTCAATGGCAGAAAATATACTCTGGTCGTAGTGGATGACTTCTCAAGATTCACATGGGTATCATTCCTATACCAGAAGAGCGAAATAAGGACTAAGCTGCCAATCCTGCTGGAAAGATTGTCAACTCAGAAGGAGTGCAAAATAATGTCAATCAGATCAGATCGGGGAACGGAGTTTCTAAATGAAACTATTTATGAATACTGCGAAAAGAATGGAGTTCAACATCAAACCTCAACAGTGCGCACACCCCAACAGAATGGTGTAGCAGAGAGGAGGAACATAACACTCAAAGAAGTGGCTACCTCAATGCTAGCCAGCTCTGCCATTCCAAAGAAGTTCTGGGCGGAGGCAATTAACACAGCATGCTTCACTCAGAATCGCTCTCTACTCCGTATGAGCTATGGAATAACAGAAAACGATACATTGGATATTTCAAGGTCTTCGGATCCAAATGTCATATCCTAAACAATGGAAATATACAGCTCAAGACGTTCGATGCAAAGACTCATCGAGGAGTATTCGTTGGTTACTCTGCTGTGAGTAAAGCTTACAGAATCTTCAACAGAAGAACTCAAACAATCGAAGTAACTCCACATGTTACATTTGACGAGTCATCATTCGAATACAGAGATTCTATCAAACGAAGAAATGAAGGAGAATCCTCAAGGCAGATTCAGACAAGAGCTCAAGATAATCGAATCAAGAATCTGGCTGAACCATTAATATGGAATGATGAGCAAGATGAGGAACCTCAAATCAATCAGGAAGTGCCACCAGCTGGAAATCAAGAGGAAACTCCAACGCCAAATCAAGGGGGAATGCCATCAGCTAGAAATCCAGACACAGTTGAATCTCCAGTTCTATCTCCAGCAGAGCTCCTACAGAAGTCACCTCAAAACTCAATCCAAGTAGAGTCTCATTTTCAAGACTTAACTCCAGAACAACTCCAAGCCAGACGAAATCTAGCCACTTCTAGCATCAATCAGCTGGAAGAAGAAATTCGTAGAAGGAGAAGATGGATCAAAGATCATCCATCATCAGCAATCATTGGAGAACCATCTGACCAAGTCAGAACCAGAAGCTCAGCTGCTCAAGCTACATCGGATCATCAAGAAGCAGCTGGCACAGCTTAACTCTCAGTAGAGTTAGAACTGACTGTCTATGATGAAGACTCAGCTCTAATGGCGTGTTATGTAGCTCAAATTCCAGAGCCTCAAACAATTCTAGAAGCCTTAAAAAGTGTACCCTGGACAAACGCCATGCAGGAAGAGCTAAATGAATTCCTCAGAAATTATGTCTGGGAATTGGTCGACAAACCTGAAGGAGTCAAAGTCATAGGACTCAAATGGATCTTCAAGAACAAGTTGGATACTCTTGGAGTCATCATTAGAAACAAAGCTCGACTCGTTGCCAAGGGTTACACACATCAAGAAGGAATTGACTTCGAAGAATCATTTGCTCCAGTAGCACGATTAGAAGCAATCAGACTATTTCTCGCTTATGCAGCACATCACAAATTCAAGGTCTATCAAAAGGATGTGAAATGTGCATTTTTAAATGGAGAACTCAAGGAAGATGTCTATGTTGATCAACCTCCAGGATTTGAAGTAGAAGGAGATAAAGTCTACAAGTTAAAGAAGACGCTTTATGGATTGAAACAAGCTCGAGCCTGGTATGATGCTCTATCAAATTTTCTTATATCCAAAGGGTTCAAGAAGGGCTCAGTAGACAGAACACTCTTCACCATCAAGTTGGGAGAAGACATCCTGGTTGTTCAAATCTATGTAGACGACATCATCTTAGGGTCAAGATCAACACTCTTATGCCAAAGATTTGGAGAGATAATGTCAAAACAGTTCCAAATGTCTATGATGGGAGAAATGAGTTTCTTTCTAGGACTTCAAGTCAAGCAATCAGCAGAAGGGATTTTTATAAATCAATCCAAGTACGTGAAAGACTTGATCGCCAAATATGGAGTTCAATCCAGCAAAACGGTGAAGATCCCGATGAACACCAACTGGAAGATTGAACCCAGAACTGAAGAAAAGTCAGTTGATTCCAGCAAATACAGAGGGATAATAGGTTCCCTGCTGTATCCAACAGCTAGTCGTCCAGAC
The DNA here is from genome assembly GCA_031470985.1 of Agastache rugosa. Classification (NCBI taxonomy): domain Eukaryota; kingdom Viridiplantae; phylum Streptophyta; class Magnoliopsida; order Lamiales; family Lamiaceae; genus Agastache; species Agastache rugosa. The sequence continues at coordinate 12,153,923 of CM062607.1, forward strand.
ATCTCTTTCGCAGTCGGAGTGTGTGCCAGATTTCAAGTTGATCCAAAGGAGGCACACATGCAAGCCGCCAAGAACATTCTCAAATATCTCAAAAGAACTCAGAATGTTGGGCTGTGGTACCCAGCTGAAGATAATCTACAGCTGACTGGATATTCAGACTCAGACTTTGCTGGAGATCGGTTGGACAGAAAGTCAACTTTAGGAACATGTCAGTTCCTAGGAAACAAGTTAATATCATGGTTTTCAAAGAAGCAAACGTGCATCGCAACCTCCACAACTGAAACAGAATATATGACAGCTGGAAGCTGCTGCTCATAAATTCTCTGGCTCAAACATCAGCTGGATGACTACGAAGTGAAAACTGGACAAGTTCCAATTTTCTGTGATAGCTCAAGTGCTATCACTATTGATGAGCTGGGGTCCAGCACTGATGAGTCAAACCCGGAGTTGCAACTGAGAGGTCCAGTTACAAGATTGAGAGCCAAGAAACTGCAAGGCTATTTTCAGTGCATTGTCCGGAAGAAATTGGAAGATGAAGATATCGGGAGTAAGCAGTCCAAGTTGGTGAACTTGACCAGTGCCCAGGATTGATGTTTCGAAAATTGGGCTCTTGCTTGTGTAATTCTTTTATGTTTTATTTTATTTGGGCTCAGACTTTGTGGTATGTAATTTAATTCATTAGTTAAGCCCAATAGTCCTAGCCCAATTATAAGACCTAGTTCGAATTGGTCAAGGGATTAGCCCTAGTATTTAAGTCTTTGGAGAACACTATTTTCAGCAGACAACTTTGAATCAGAAATCTAATTGATCGATTTGTCTCACTTTTTCGTGCTTCGGTTCACGTTTTTCCATCGGTTCTTGGTAGAGTTTGTTGTTGGCAACTACAAGCTTGAAATCAACTGTCTCGTTCGTGATATCCAGTCGTATCCGGGTTAGACAAGCCACGAAGATCGCTCCACAGACGCGTTTCGGATTCAAGTAGATCCGGGGTTCGTTTCGGGTAAGTTCTTCATCCTCTCTTCGTTCCCTTCGTTTCCAGCCATCGCGACCTTGTTCCATCCTCCATATACTGTCCATATCATCCATATATTCACGCCAAGTCCAGATCTTCTTCCGCAAATCCGTTGTTCCCAAGTTTTAACCTAAAATCGATCCAAAAGTCCGTCCCGTGCCAAATCCCAAACCCCTCGTGCGAATTGGCTGAATTTTGGATATGTTGTTCCTGACTTCAGTTCATAATTTGTGTTAAAATTTGAGCTTTATCGGAGTTGGTTTGCTATAGCTTCTAATCGAGTTTCAGTCTAGGGTTTTTAAATCGTTATTTGGCTTTATTTCGTGTTTTGTTCTATTTCTTGTTTAATTTTCTATTTAGATCAGTTTATTAGGTGTTTTAATCTCTTTTAGTTCAGTTTGTTATTGGATTGAATCAACCTTGTCGTTGACGTTGTTCGAGTCTTTGCTTCCGCGTAATTATTGGCCGTATCATAAATTTTGGTATCAGAGCCACGTCAACTATTGTTGGTCGTGGTTCAATCCAAATTAGGTGTGACATTCTAGGGGCAAAAGTGATCGACTAAGTTTAAAAAAAAAAAAAAAGAAGAAGAAAACGAAAAACAGAAAGAAAAAAAAAAAAAAGTAGAAGTCGAAGCCCTAGGATTGGATCACAGAATTCGTGAATTTTATTGTCTTGAATCTTCATAATCTTGATTGCAGTTTGTTTGAGTCGTGTGTCTTCTTTGTTGGGTAGAGTTGTTGTCCTTCGTCGACTAACGATTGAGGACGTCGTATTGCATTTTATTTCGCCTGTTTTTTCTTTCTGAATTTGGGTTGTCGAATTTTGGTGGCTTAGATATTCGGTCATCTTTGTTTAATTGAGATTGAATTTTGACTGTCCTAGTTCTATTAGGATTTGGAGTTATTGCTTTCTTGATTTGGCTCAAATTTGTTTCCTTATTTGAATTGAAGTCAAATTCGTAACAACTTTCCATCTGAAATTCATCCACTTCCTTCTGATTATCGGCCTTCCTTACCTATTTCCTTGCATAACCGAACATCCTATAGCCCTTGATACCGAAAATCCCATCCCAATCCAATTTCCTTTTCAATTTTCGATTTTTCATCTTTTCACTATAACTTTTGCTCCCGAAGCCCGTTTTTTGCCCATAATACCATTCCGGAAGCGGAACGACGCTCTGAGCAAGACTCACCGCTTCGCCGTGACCTATAGGCTTTTTTGGCCAAATTCCTTCATCTTCTAGGTGAAATCGCCCTCCGAACCTTTTCGGTTTTTCTGATTTTTGAATTTTTTCTTGTTTTTTTTTGTTCAAGCCCTTTCTCCTACACCCCCACCTTGCCTTTACTTCCCATTACAGCCATCTTCGTGGTTCCATTGCTATCCCGTGGTTCTCTGGAAGTCAAGTCCGAGCTCTTGACTAAAGCTAAAGAGTTGACGACAGATACTACCGGAACATTTTGTGCAGATTTTACAGTTTCCGTTTTTTTTTTCCTTCATACTTAAACACTGAGTGACATACACGAGTGGTAAAAATCTGAGAGAACAAACGAGTGATTGTGAGGAACTGTGAGGTCCCTTTTTATTTCTTTACGTTTGTTCACTGTGCAGGTTTAATGGATTCAGGAAAGTCACCGCAGTTTTCAGGCACCCAGTCAGATTGGGATGCCAAGTACCACTTTGATGCTTTGAGTGGTCATGTACAGGGCCAGATCAGAGAAGTTCAGAACACAATGGCACAATTGTTGGCCAAATTTGAGGAATTCAGTACAGTCACAGTTCAGACACCACCACAGGCTAATAATCCACAGCCAACTCCTGCTAATCGAGAAGATGAGTTCGAACTGCATGAAGAAGTATCTGAGTCAGAACACTTTGAGGATGAACGAGTTGAGGATAATACAGCTCAGTTCTTCCCGCCTCATAGGGACAGAAACGGCTTTGCAGCTCGAGGTAGAGGCCGGGGTCGTGGTGATCAATTCCAGCCACGTTTCCAGGGAGCTCGTAGGAATGTCTACCCAGAGCAGCCTAGATATGGTAATGCAGATGGTCTTCTCAACAACATCAAGACCACCATTCCAGAATTTGACGGCAGACATGATCCAGATGCCTATTTAGACTGGGAGCGTAAAGTTGACAAGATTTTCGAATGTTATGACTTCCCAGAGCCTAAGAAAGTGCAGCTAGCTTCCCTTGAGTTCACTGGATATGCAGCAACTTGGTGGGAGTTTCAGCAGAATAGGCGCAGAAGAGATAGATATCCTCTGATTGACACTTGGCAAGAAATGAAAGATGTGATGAGAGGCAGATTCATTCCGGTACACTATGAGAGAGAATTGGAGAAGAAGCTCAGTCAGATTCGTCAAGGGACCAGATCAATTGAGGAATATCACAAGGAGTTAGAAACAGCATTGAACCGGGTTGGGAAAGAAGAGACATTGATTGCTACACTCAACCGGTACATTGAAGGAATGAACCACGATATTGCTTGCGAAGTCGAATTGAGGGACTTTAATTACCGTTGACGCAATGGTTCATTATGCATCTATTGTAGAACGGCGGCTCGAGAGATGGACGTCGTCGATCCTTCCGGTCGACGCCGCTAGGACCCCTTGGGTTCGAGGTGACTCTTCCACGCCTAGGACAGCCCCTACTCGTCCTCCTAGCCAGCCCACACAGGCCGTTCGCCGTTCTGAGCAGTCTGCACCACAGCCCTCTCGCAGACCTGACTACGCTTCGCCTGCACCAAACAGAAATGCCCAGAATCGTCCTATGCAGTCTAGTCAGCCTCAGAATGGTACTCCAGGAAGAACACGTGACGTACAGTGTCACAAGTGCAAAGGATGGGGACACTTTCAAGCCCAGTGTCCAAATCGCCGAGTTCTCATAATTACCGAGCGAGAATGAATTAGAATCGGCTAGTGAAGATGAACTCGATGATCCGGTTGAAGCGATGACGCCGAACAGCCCCTTGAAGAGTCCACCGGCGTTGAAGTTGAAGATGCAAAACCGGCGGACTTACCCTAGTCTTGTTTCTATTCGAGCTTTGAGCCTTTTCCGAGAAGAACGAACGATCGGCGTGAAAACATCTTCTACACTCGTTGTTCGGTTCTAGACAAGACATGCTCGATGATCATAGACGATGGAAGCGTTGTGAACGCTATCGGCCCGGTATGCGTAGGAAAACCGAACTCGATTCCACGAAGCATCCCAAGCCTTACCGTCTACGGTGGTTGTCGGACCGAGGCGAAATCCGAGTTGGATATCGGGTACATGTTACATTTTCGGTTGATAGATATGCGACACTCGTTTTATGTGACGTTATCCCTATGGATGCGGCACATATTTTGCTTGGTCGTCCTTGGCGGTTTGACGAGAAGGCGATACATGATGGATTCGCCAACACTTATTCTCGTGACTAAAGATGGGCGGACCACCGGATTATGGCCATTGGCGCCTAAGGATGTTGCAGAAGACCAGAAGAGGATGCAAGAGAAGTTCAAGGAAGAACGGGAGAAGAAGAAATCAGATAACACGACCACGCCGTCTCCTAGCCCTACAATGAGTTCGGGTGATCCCAAGTCTTCCAAGGCAGCCTCTTCCACGCCTAAAGGGTCTGCTAAGTCCGTTCATGCCACTCCATCGAGTTCCAGTGCAGTCAATTCAGAACCAGTGCACAAGAACTTGTTTATTAGTGCAAAGGGAGTACCGAAAGCAATCCGAGCTGGTAAGCCTATCGTTCTAGTTACTTTTAAGGCTAATGATACTCCTGATATTGTTATTCCTTCTATTTTGCAGCCATTGATGGAGGAGTTTAAGGATGTATTTCCAGAAGAGATACCAAGTGGTCTACCGCCTATTCGGGGAATAGAGCACCAGATAGACTTCCAGCCTGGCGCCGTTCTTCCCAACAGACCAGCTTACAGGACCAGCCCTGAGGAGACCAAAGAAATAGACCGACAAGTTCGGGAGTTGCTGGAGAAGAAACAGATCAGAGAGAGCATGTCGCCATGTGCAGTCCCTGTGATCCTAGTGCCGAAGAAGACAAATGATTGGCGTATGTGTATGGACTGCAGAGCTATCAATAAGATCACGGTAAAGTATCGTTTTCCCATTCCTGTGTTAGATGATATGCTAGATGAGTTGTACGGAGCGTCTGTTTTTTCTAAAATTGATTTACGTTACGGTATTTTCAAGTTAGAATGTACGAAGGGGATGAGTGGAAAAGCTGCATTTAAGACTAAGCATGGTTTGTATGAATGGCTTGTGATGCCTTTTGGACTTACTAATGCTCCTAGTACTTTTATGCGTTTGATGAATCATGTGCTGCGTGATGTTATTGGGAAATATGTTGTAGTTTACTTTGACGATATCCTTATCTATAGTACGTGTGTTTCTGAGCATGTTAGACATCTTAGGCATGTTTTTGAGTTGTTGCGTGATGCTAAGTTGTATGCCAACCTGTCTAAGTGTTCCTTTTGCATGGATGAGGTTATTTTTCTTGGTTTTGTTGTTAGTAGTCGTGGTGTAGAAGTTGATAGAGCTAAGGTGCGAGCCATTGAGGAATGGCCAACACCTAAGTCTAGTTCTGAAGTTAGGTCTTTCCATGGTTTAGCTGGATTTTACCGTCGTTTTGTGCGTGATTTTTCATCCATTGCTGCACCGTTGACTGAGTTGAGTAGGAAAGACAAGAAGTTTGAGTGGGGTAAAGTCCAAGAGCATGCGTTTAATTTGTTGAAGTCAAAATTATGTAATGCTCCTGTTTTGGTTTTACCTGACTTTGCTAAGACATTCGAGATCGAGTGTGATGCCTCGGGTATAGGCATTGGTGCTGTTTTGATGCAGGATAGGAAGCCGGTCGCCTATTTCAGTGAGAAGCTGAATGGAGCAGCTCTTAGGTACTCTACGTACGACAAGGAGCTGTATGCATTGAAGAGGTCTTTGGAGACTTGGCAGCATTATCTGAGACCGAAGGAGTTCGTGATTCACACTGATCACGAATCACTGAAGCACTTGAAAGGGCAACAGAATTTGAATTCCAGGCATGCCAGATGGGTTGAATTCATTGAATCTTTCCCATATGTGATTAAGTACAAGAAAGGTGAGGAGAACGTGGTTGCTGACGCACTTTCTCGCAGGTATACCTTATTTTCTGTGATGCATGCCCCAGTGCTTAGGGTTAGAGAATTTGAAGAGTTTTTATGCATCTGATCCTTACTTTGGTGATACTTTCGCGAATTGTCAGTCTAGGTCTAGGTCTGTTGATTCATTTTATGTGACTGATGGTTTTCTGTTTAAAGATGCGAAGTTGTGTGTTCCTACTTGTTCCATGCGAGATTTACTTGTGTTAGAGTCTCATGCTGGTGGTCTGATGGGTCATTTTGGTGTTGCTAAGACTTTGAGTTTATTGCATGAGCATTTTTATTGGCCTCGCATGAAGAGAGATGTAGAGAGAATCTGTGCTAGATGTATTACATGTAGAAAGGCTAAATCTAGTTCTAGTCCATTTGGTTTGTACACTCCACTTTACTGCACCATCTGCACCTTGGATTGACATTTCTATGGATTTTATTCTTGGTTTACCTAGGTCTAAGTCTGGCAAAGATTCTGTGTTTGTGGTTGTAGATAGGTTTTCCAAAATGTCTCATTTCATTGCATGCAGAAAAACTGATGATGCTGTACATGTTGCTAACTCCGTTCTTTCGTGAAGTAGTTAGACCGCATGGCATGCCTAGGACTATTGTCTACGACGGAGATACTAAGTTCTTGGGACATTTTTGGCGTGTTCTTTGGGGAAAGTTAGGTACTAAACTTTTATTTTCTCTTGCATGTCATCCTCGTACCGATGGTCGACCGAAGTAGTTAATAGGACTTTAGGTACTTTACTTCGTGCATTAGTGAAGAATAATTTGAAGTCATGGGAAGAGTGTTTACCTTTTGCTGAGTTTGCTTATAACCGTGTTGTACATTCTTCCACTAACATGTCTCCATTTGAGGTTGTGTATGGTTTTAATCCCCTTACTCCTACAGACCTTATTCCTTTGCCTATTGATCATCTTTCAAGTTTGCAAGGTTCTCGTAGAGCTGAACAGGTTCAAGAGATGCACAAGAAGGTCAAGGACAGGATCGAGCTTCAAGGCCAGAAAAACGCAACCAAGGCTAATGCACATCGCAAGCAAGTGATATTCAAACCAGGCGATAGGGTTTGGATCCATTTCAGTCCAGGGCGCTTCCCTAACTTGAGGAAGTCTAAGTTGATGCCTCGAGGAGATGGACCGTTTACTGTCGTTGCCCGAGTCAATGACAATGCCTACCGCATTGATCTTCCAGGAGAGTATAAGTGTTCTAATACTTTTAATGTCTCTGACTTATCTCCTTTTCCTGTAGATGATTTCGATGTTGAGGAACAGCAGGGGGGGAATGATGAGCTGGGGTCCAGCACTGATGAGTCAAACCCGGAGTTGCAACTGAGAGGTCCAGTTACAAGATTGAGAGCCAAGAAACTGCAAGGCTATTTTCAGTGCATTGTCCGGAAGAAATTGGAAGATGAAGATATCGGGAGTAAGCAGTCCAAGTTGGTGAACTTGACCAGTGCCCAGGATTGATGTTTCGAAAATTGGGCTCTTGCTTGTGTAATTCTTTTATGTTTTATTTTATTTGGGCTCAGACTTTGTGGTATGTAATTTAATTCATTAGTTAAGCCCAATAGTCCTAGCCCAATTATAAGACCTAGTTCGAATTGGTCAAGGGATTAGCCCTAGTATTTAAGTCTTTGGAGAACACTATTTTCAGCAGACAACTTTGAATCAGAAATCTAATTGATCGATTTGTCTCACTTTTTCGTGCTTCGGTTCACGTTTTTCCATCGGTTCTTGGTAGAGTTTGTTGTTGGCAACTACAAGCTTGAAATCAACTGTCTCGTTCGTGATATCCAGTCGTATCCGGGTTAGACAAGCCACGAAGATCGCTCCACAGACGCGTTTCGGATTCAAGTAGATCCGGGGTTCGTTTCGGGTAAGTTCTTCATCCTCTCTTCGTTCCCTTCGTTTCCAGCCATCGCGACCTTGTTCCATCCTCCATATACTGTCCATATCATCCATATATTCACGCCAAGTCCAGATCTTCTTCCGCAAATCCGTTGTTCCCAAGTTTTAACCTAAAATCGATCCAAAAGTCCGTCCCGTGCCAAATCCCAAACCCCTCGTGCGAATTGGCTGAATTTTGGATATGTTGTTCCTGACTTCAGTTCATAATTTGTGTTAAAATTTGAGCTTTATCGGAGTTGGTTTGCTATAGCTTCTAATCGAGTTTCAGTCTAGGGTTTTTAAATCGTTATTTGGCTTTATTTCGTGTTTTGTTCTATTTCTTGTTTAATTTTCTATTTAGATCAGTTTATTAGGTGTTTTAATCTCTTTTAGTTCAGTTTGTTATTGGATTGAATCAACCTTGTCGTTGACGTTGTTCGAGTCTTTGCTTCCGCGTAATTATTGGCCGTATCAACTATATCAGAAAATCCAGTACATCACACAAGATGCAAACATGTGGACGTGCGACATCACTTCATCAGAGATCACGTGGAAAAGAAGGATGTGATTGTTGAGAAAATTCACACAGACATACAGCGGGCTGATATACTCACAAAGCCGCTGGTAGAAGCAAGATTCAAGATGCTGTGCGGATTACTTGTATTACTCAACCCAGACGAAGCTACAACCAGCAGAATGGAAGCAGACCCAGCTGGAATTCAGAATCAACATCAAAGAAGAACCTAGCTGAGAAAGAACCAAGCTCAGCCTAAAGCATTTGTTGAAGGATTATTCAGCTGAGAGGGAAACCAGCTGAAAATGTTGGGAAAATTAATAGAGTTTTGATTGGATACCAAAACCCAGCTGACCCCAACTGAGTAGATGATCGCACAAGCCTAAGCGTTTTTCAGCTCACCTGTTTGAGCATATAGAGTTTCTTAGTTTACAGGTAGATCAGCTGAAGACAGCTGAAGACACAGCTAAGCAGACAGCTTAAAGGACTCAGCAGAACAAGACCAAGAAGAGTCAAAGATCTTGCAGCATCAAGACCCAGCTCAGTGACGGAAACCCAGCTCAGTGTCGAAGACCCAGCTCAGTGTAAAAGACCCAGCTTAGTGTCGATGACACAGCTCAGGTCTGAGACACAGCTCAGGTTAATGACACAGCTCAGGTCTGAGACACAGCTCAGGTTAATGACACAGCTCAGGTTGAAGACACAGCTCAGGTTGATGATACAGCACAGGTCTAAGACACAGCTCAGAGTCGAGACGCAGCAGAGTCCAAAACGCTGAAGACACAGCAGAGACGCTTAGCAGCTCGAAGACGAAGACCTTCTCCAAGACAAGATCCCGATGTCAGAAGATCTTGTCTGACGCAGTCAAATCAGAGAAGGAATAGCTTCTGCAGATACAGACCTACTTCGTAGGTAATGGCCAGAAGTCAACAAGAGTAGGTAAGATTCAAACGGCTCTCTTCCAACGGCTAATTTGAATCTTCACCTATATATATCTCTCCTCCACCATTGCTGGTGAGGGGGCTGACAAGACGGCCGAAGAAATAGAAGAAAACGAGAAAAATGAACAACGATCTTCAAAGCCAAATCTTTCAAGAACACCTACCAAATACCGTGTTCTTAGTTGTTCACGTATTCGGTCATAGGCGATTAGATCAGAATAAATATCTTAAGCCTAGTTTGAACGAGTTCATCATACTCCTTGTTCTTCATTGTAAGAACTCGTTCATAGTTGGAAAACCATACCCAAACCCAAACCCAGAAAGGTTAGGTAAAGGTACGCTTGCTCGAAGCGTGTAATTCGAGTGGTTAGGTTCTTCAGTACCCGCAAACTGAAGGTGTAGGCTTGATGATGCCCGCAACCGTTGGAACACAGCTCGGGTTAGAGTTGTGAAGTTGCTTGGTACTTGGAAACCAAGTGGTAGTGGATTACCAGTGAATCTGGTCGTGGATGTAGGAGGGGTTACTCCGAACCACGTTAAAGATGCTCTTGTTATTTATCGCTTTGTTTTATGCATGTTACTAACTCTCATAAGCATACATTTCAATCTGCATAAACTGACTAACTGAAAAGTGAAACAGAGCTTTGCAATATAATTTGAAGCAACAGACGGACTTTCCAAATCCACCACATTCCGCACACAGCCAGCTGTGTCGATCAAGCTGCCATCCAGCTGGATCGAACACAGCCAGCTCACTCAAAAGAGTTTTAACTTGGAAAAGTTTTTAAACCTTGGTGTATTCACCCCCCCCTCTACACCAAGGTATCCGTCTTGGGACCAACAATTGGTATCAGAGCAGTGGTTCAAAAGATCACTGTATCTGACAAGTCAGCATTTCTTTGCTGATAGTGGTCACCTGAACAGATCCTTAATTTTTTTTCAAAATCTTTTTAAAATCATTATATTGCATACTGTCATGGAATCTTCTCTGTGCAGGATTCTTCCAACATTCTCAGTCGATGATTATCAGATATGGAAGTTCCGACTCAAAAGCTTTCTGTGCGCGCAAAACGACATGATGTGGGATGTTATCACAGACGGACCCATCATCATCATGAAGTCAGAAAGAAAAGCAGAAACCACACCTGGAGCTGAACCAGTACTCCGGCAAGTTGTGAAGTCAAGGAATGAGTACTCTCCAGAAGAAAGAAGACAAGCTGGTTTGGACAGCTACGCTCGCAACGTCATCTCCTCAACGGTGACGAATGCTTATCTCAGCAAGATCATAAACTGCGAGACAGCTAAGGGGATGTGGGACACTCTAGCCAAGCTGTGTGAAGGCTCAGAGGAAATTCAAGAGAACAAATTCTCAGTTGCATGCCAGAAGTTCGATAACTTCATGCAACTCCCCTACGAGTCCATTGATCAAATGGAGCTCAGGTTCTCCAACCTCGTCATCGAGATCAAGACGATCCGAACTGGAAAATATACAGTTCGAGATAAGAACTTGAAAGTTCTTGCAGCTCTCTCCTCAGAATGGTGTACACACAAGGTGGTTCACCAAAGCAGAACTGATCTTGGCAGCATGGAGATGGAAAAATTGTTCTCCATCTTGAAAGCCAACGAATTTGATCTGAGGATCACAAGCGGAGAATCATCCAGCCGGATGAATGAAACGGAGCTGATTCCAAAGGAAAAAGAGACAGCTCTCAGTGCAGAGTCAAGAAGATCAGCTCAATCAGCTCAGACTGAAAAAGTCAGAAAGGAGTTCAAAAATATGAGCAAAGAAGAACTGCACGAAGAAGTTGCCATGCTTGTACGGAGCATCAATAGGCTGAAACACAGTAAGGAAAGGTACAAGAAGATCGTGAAGGTTCATCACGACAAACAACTCTACCCAAAGAGAAACCCAGCTGAGTCGACCTCCCGAAGAAATGATAAAGAGCTCAAGACGAGCAAGAAAGAAGATCAAGTATTTTCTTCCGACTCAGAAGATGAAGCATTTTATTAAAGATGACTGCTTCATGGACTCTTAAACCCAACTGATGAAGAAAATGAAGAAACCCATTAATTAGTCAGGACCAATGTGAAATAAAGACAAATTTGGATACAAAACTAAAAACTCGGCCACTACATCTGCGAGTACATTGGTCTCAAGAAAATAATCGAGAAGCGACAGATGAATCACCGGATTTGGGATACCGTCTACCCGCTATACAAACGGAGACCTCATCAAAGGAAGTAGGATGCGGTGAAGAAAAAGCCACCTACTATCAAATCAAGGAGGAACTCTACACACTGGAAAGAGAGCAAAATCAAGTAGAATGCCCACTGGACATGGCACGGCTACCTTGCATGCTAAAGAGACCTCATCGAAGAAGTGCTCAACGACTTCAAGAGATTACTAGAAATCCTTGAAATCTAGCCAGCTGAGAATTCGGAGCTAAGGAATGAGCACAAGAAGAAGAATGATCAGGAGCTTGAAGATGAGAAAATACAGCTGATCAAGAAGCTGAAGATGGCCAAAGCTGAATCAGATCAAAGAATGACTCCAGCCAATACAAACACAGCTGAAACCAAGCCAAGGATGTACCAAAGAGGTCGTACATAATCAAGCCAGCTCTCTAAGCTCAGTCCTATCAAAGAAGAAAACTGCTCGGCAACTCCAAGCCCAAGAAAAGCAGCAACTCCCAGCTGATCACAGAGCTCAAAGGCAGCAGATAAATCCAGCTGACTGGAATCAAAATCAAAGACAGAATGTCATCCAGCACAGACATCAAGGTCAACTAAAAAGACAGCTGAGAAGGATCTCAGCTGGTTAGAAAGCTGGAAAGCAACCGAGCTTCAAATCAAGATTCCAGCAGACGGGATATCAAACTAGATATCAAGCTTAACAGACTCCAGCCATGAAATGGACATCATCAAAGAAAATGGAGTCAACAAGGTCCAAAGAAGAAGCGGACTCATTCAAGGACCAACCAGAAATATCACTCACAAAAGATAAGGACAAATCTGGGTTATCAATGGAACCCTCAACAACAAAGCCGGACCCAATCACTGGCGGGTGCCGAAAGAGTGATAACAGGTCGAGGGACAGACGCAATTGTGGATGTCATCAAGCTTGCTGTGAAAGAAAGACAGCTGATGATCCAAGCTCATGACTTACCTCAAAGCTCATCAAAGAATATGTCAAGCGTACGGGTCCCAGCTAATTGTTGTGATAACGTTTTTCCTGGTGAGTTCGATGCAAAGAACAGGAAATCGAAGATTCTACCCCACAAAGCAACAATGAACTCAGCTAATCATGGAGCAACTGACCTCATCAAAGAATTGAGCCAGTGATGAGAAAATTCACTCAAGTGAAGTAGGAAGTAGCTGAGAAAAGAAAGCCACCTACTATCAAATTCAGGGGGAACTCAGTTCACCAGATTCACCATCAATTGGTATCAACAATTGATCTCATCCCAGTCCAGCAAGATCTTCAAGAAGAGCATCCAGTAGGAAATACTCAGCTGGATCACCGTGTGTCATCAAGAAGGAATCGGACACAGCTGGACTAACTCAGCAGGAACCCCAAGGAGTTCAAAATGAATTTATCAAGTCAGGGGGAATCAAACCCAGCTGATAAAACCCAATTGGTTTATCCAATTGAGGGCGAACCTCGCAAACAATGTCTATCAGCAGAGAAAGAAAGACAAAATGACTCATTCCAAACTGAGTCATACAGCTGAGAATGACCAACAATTGATATCAGCTCAATCCGGATGAAGAAAGTCCATCCAGCTGAGGGGGAACAAACTCAGCTGGATCCCAAAACTTAGAAGGATTTCCCAACCAAAAAGGGAATCAAGCTCCGCTGGACATCAGTCGAAGAGCTAAAGGGAACTCAGCTGACTAAAATTCAAGCAAAATCTACAAATACTCAGCTGAGAAGAACTGTCAATCAAGCAAAGGAGAAGACCGCTGTAATATCAGATGGATACTATGTCCAAGCTGACAGTTCAGGAAGGGAAACCAGCTGAGGGGGAATCAAGCTCAGCTGGATAGCTAAACTGAAGGAGACTCAACATAAAGAAACACAGCAGAGGTATCAGCTGACTACAAAGTTCAGCTGACAGGTTTGCAGTCTTTCATTTACTTCCCTGAGGAATATGCTATTTAAGGATAAAATTATTTGAATTTAAATTCAAAATTCACAATCATTCCTTAGAAGGATTCGTCAATAAGCCATCCAGCAAATCGAATCCCATCGCATTTAATGAAAAGCATGCAGGGTACTGTAGCTCGGGAAAGTCGAGGGAGAAGTCAGAACGTTTTGACTACCTCACGCGCGCGTGACCTACACTCGACATACGCACGTCACTTAACGTGTTGCGCAAATCTCTCCCAGCCGCAGATCTTGAATTAAAATCTAAAGATCTCAATCGTTCATCTAGATAGACGGTTGATGTATATATATCAAAGATATGCAAATCGTCGCCATATTTACTTATTTTCTCTGAAATCTTTCTGCAAAACAAGTTCTTGCTTTTCAAGCTCTCTCTGCAAAATTTGTTTCCTCTATTCTTCTAACTCTTCAATCCAGAAATACAATGGCACCAAAGAAGATAACCCCAGGAGCGAACCAATCGGAAAACCTGATGTCAAAATTGCACTTTGAGAGTTGCTTAACTCTCAAGAACTACAAGAACTCAGAGTTCCAGGAGGTGCTGGATCTCATCGATAAGGCAGGCCTACTTCAATGGGCGACGGCGCGTCCGAAGAACATCTTCCGCCGGGAAGTAGCAGAGTTCTTCATGGAGATGACGAACAGAGATGAACGCCTGCGCTCCAACATCACCCTCCAACTCAAAGAAAAGACAGGGCATACAACTCCCTGGGACGTCGACATCAACATCAACCGGATTTTGAACAAGCTATTCGGATTGAAAACTCTTGGGGACCGCTCCCCAGACAACTACACCAGAGAAGAGATCCAGGCCGAATTGGATCAGATGCTGTTCAAGCCGGAACCCTACAGGGCAAGTATGTCCAAGCTACTGCTGAAGCCCAAATTCAGACTGCTTCTGGATATCACCCAGAAGTGTATTCTAGGTATCGCTGGATCTCAAGGAGAAATCAGCATACCCAAGCTGAAGCCCATGATAGCCATCCTCAGGAATGATCCTGTAGATTGGTTCTCCTACTTCATGGGAAAATTGGAGAATGAGTCGAAGAAGATTCACTTCGAAGATGACAGCTTCACCAAATTCAGCTGTAGGGAGACCATCTATTTATGCACCAAGGCGGCGTGCATAATAGAACACTACACCATTGGACGGCAAATCAAGTGGAAAGACACAGAAGAGTTCCCTGTGTCCAAAGTTCTGTTTGAAAAGCAGAGTCAGCTCTCTGACTTGATGAAGAAAGCAGCCCCAGAAGGGAAGAAGAAGATGCAGGAGGCAAAACAGCAGACTGCCTCTCCCTCTCAAACTGGGAAAAGGAAATGGAGGAAACTCAGCCAACTGGATCTCCACCTGCCAAAAAGAAGCTCAAATTTAAGGCAGCCAGGAAGCCAGCTGAGGAGACAACAGAGAAGCCAGCTGATAAGCCAGCTGGAACTGAATGGAGATCAGTTGCTGAGGAGACAGCTCAGGATTCCTCCTCCAGCACAGATCAAGGAAGGGAGTTCGTGGTTGCTTCACGAGAAGCTGAGGAACCACAGATAGTGGTCCCCCACCCTGACCCAGAGGATGCTATTCCACTTCGCCAAATCCTACAAGCATCCTCACAACCCGCTCCAGTTGATCTCACATCATCTGGATCTCCTCCTCAACAACACTCTCTTCTCCTTCCTCCTCCTCCTCAGGTACCTCTCCAAGAATCCTCCCCTACCTCTTCGCATTCGAAACCACCCATCTCTCGGCACCTACCACCCAAAGAGCCCCATCCAGCTGACGCTCCTTTGCAGCTGGATGATGAATACCAAGCTGAACCATCAAGCCCTACTTCTTCTTCTGAGGAAATCGAAATCCTCAGTCCCAGAGCCGTTGCACGTGCTGCCACAGTCATGAGGGTCGAGGACCTCAGACTTCAAGGAATAAAGAGCGCACTGCAACACTATCCCTCTCTTGCCTCCCTCCCTGCTGCTCTAGTCGCCGTAAGCGACTTCAAATTTTATTTGGATACCAAGATGGCCACTTGGTACGCAAATGAAGAAATGGTGAAATTCTTCACTTTCGATAAGCTGAAAGCTGAAGAAGCAGCTTTGCAGGAGACATTTGGCTTTGGAAGTCTTCAGGATGCTTTTGAGCATCAAGACGAGCTGATCCAGATCTTCATTCAGAAGGTTAAACAAGATGAAGTACCACCTTCTGAGGAAATCATTTCTCAAGCCAACTCCTACCTTCGCAACCTCAGCTGGATCGTTCCAGTTGAAACTGCCAATGAAGCTGTCCCTGCCGACACAGCTGAGGAAATGATGATTGAAGACGAGCCAACTGCTGCAACAGTTGAGCCAACCGAAGCCGCCCCACGAGTCCAATTGCCGATGACACTCGCTCACCGGTCGAGATCGAGGCAAGAAACCCACCAAGCCGAATCCGGGACCCGGACGGATCCCGTTGTGCTCTACGATGCAATGAAGGACGAGATTGCCAAACAAGTCGAGGAAATCCTTTTCGGGATAGACTCAAATCAAATGTGGATACCCTTCGCGCATCACGGCTATAGAATCGCAAGTCCGCAGCAATGGACTTTCCATTGACGACGTTCACGGATTCGCTATGAATCCGCAAGAAAGCACCGACAGAGATCTCGAACGGTCTCTCGTTTCTCAACGTATTGATAATTCAAATCATCTAGAGAAGAGAGTCCCCGAGATCATCTCAAACCTCCAAGCCCCGGCCGGAAAGCCGCGTCATCGATTTATCCACCACTGGACGCTCTCCAACAAAGAACTCTCTCCTTCAGAACCGACATCCACCAACCGTTCAATCTTTACAAGGAGTGGACAATCGGTTCAAAGGCTGGAAGACGGCAAGACACGGCTCAACCTAGTCACAACAGACAACTCGGCAAAGATTGCGACATTGACAAAGCCTTGGCCCAAATTGAATGAGACGGTAGTCAACCTCTCCTCCACTCTTTTTGATAATGCCAAAAAGGGGAAGGTAATGACAAGAGAAAAACTTCAAAGACGGGCAAAGGAAAAGCCGTAGCCGAAGTCCAAGTGATGCGGTCGAGAGATTGACGAAGTTGTTCTTGAGCCGGATGCGGATGAACCAAATTTGGACGGAAAGGAAATGGAGCAGGATGATCATCCCTCTTGCCAAAGCTAGCGGAGCCACACCAGAACAGCTCAATGATACTCATTGGCTCTGCAACTTTGTTACTCAGCAAAAGCAAGAGATGAAAAGCCTCCAAGATGAGCAGAAGAAGAAAGAAAGTCTGCTAAATGCCGAAGAGAAGAAGCGAGAAGAAAAGAGCAAACATAAGAGCTGCAAAGAAAAAGTCTCAGATGCCGATGAACTGGAGAAGAGTTGATGAATGGATCCCAGAAGAGCTAAACGACGACTGGGAACATACAAAGTTTGAGTTCATCGAAGATTACTATTATCTGGGAGCATACCCAAATACGCCCCCAGATATTGCTTTCATGATGCATCTAAATGAGCTTTTTCATCAAGACGGGATGACGGCAAAAGCATTCTTCAACGCCGCAAATACCGCGAAGATCCGGCTCATCGCTCCTGTATCATATCCAGCCTCCGTTGATACCTGGAACTCAACTTCCTGACAAATCAAAGATTATTCTTTGAAGTAAACGGATGGGCGATCGGGAGGAAAATTTCCAAGGCAAACAACGAAGAAGAATACGGAAAGCTGGAGCGAGATGATATTTAACCGATACAGTTAAGAATGTATGAGCAAATGGAAGAAGATAGAATGAAGAATCGGCGAAGCGCCGAGATGAAGACCCGGCATCGGGATTTAATTTTGTTTTTTTTTTCAGTTCGTTAATCCTGTATCTCTTGTAATCATCTTTAGTGGATTAATAAAACTGAAATATTTTGCTCTCAAGCTCACCCTGATGACAATAACTC
Organism: Agastache rugosa; assembly: GCA_031470985.1. NCBI lineage: Eukaryota > Viridiplantae > Streptophyta > Magnoliopsida > Lamiales > Lamiaceae > Agastache > Agastache rugosa. The sequence continues at coordinate 12,171,499 of CM062607.1, forward strand.
TTTGTCCAGGCACTGAACTTTGAATTTAATATTCTGCTGAAATCTTTTAAAAAATCCCACTTTCTCATTTAGGGGGAAGCAGGTTGTTTTTCTCAGTTAGGTTTTGGCATCATCAAAAAGGGGGAAATTGTTGGGAAAATTAATAGAGTTTTGATTGGATACCAAAACCCAGCTGACCCCAACTGAGTAGATGATCGCACAAGCCTAAGCGTTTTTCAGCTCACCTGTTTGAGCATATAGAGTTTCTTAGTTTACAGGTAGATCAGCTGAAGACAGCTGAAGACACAGCTAAGCAGACAGCTTAAAGGACTCAGCAGAACAAGACCAAGAAGAGTCAAAGATCTTGCAGCATCAAGACCCAGCTCAGTGACGGAAACCCAGCTCAGTGTCGAAGACCCAGCTCAGTGTAAAAGACCCAGCTTAGTGTCGATGACACAGCTCAGGTCTGAGACACAGCTCAGGTTAATGACACAGCTCAGGTCTGAGACACAGCTCAGGTTAATGACACAGCTCAGGTTGAAGACACAGCTCAGGTTGATGATACAGCACAGGTCTAAGACACAGCTCAGAGTCGAGACGCAGCAGAGTCCAAAACGCTGAAGACACAGCAGAGACGCTTAGCAGCTCGAAGACGAAGACCTTCTCCAAGACAAGATCCCGATGTCAGAAGATCTTGTCTGACGCAGTCAAATCAGAGAAGGAATAGCTTCTGCAGATACAGACCTACTTCGTAGGTAATGGCCAGAAGTCAACAAGAGTAGGTAAGATTCAAACGGCTCTCTTCCAACGGCTAATTTGAATCTTCACCTATATATATCTCTCCTCCACCATTGCTGGAGAGGGGCTGACAAGACGACTGAAGAAATAGAAGAAAACAGAAAAATGAACAACGATCTTCAAAGCCAAATCTTTCAAGAACACCCAGCCAGTCAGCTGTGTTCTTAGTTGTTCACATATTCAGTCATAGGCAGATTAGATCAGAATAAATATCTTAAGCCTAGTTTGAACGAGTTCATCATACTCCTTGTTCTTCATTGTAAGAACTCGTTCATAGTTGGAAAACCATACCCAAACCCAAACCCAGAAAGGTTAGGTAAAGGTACGCTTGCTCGAAGCGTGTAATTCGAGTGGTTAGGTTCTTCAGTACCCGCATAGGCGAAGGTGTAGGCTTGACAGTGCCCGCAAACTGTTGGAACACAGCTCGGGTTAGAGTTGTGAAGTTGCTTGGTACTTGGAAACCAAGTGGTAGTGGATTACCAGTGAATCTGGTCGTGGATGTAGGAGGGGTTACTCCGAACCACGTTAAAGATGCTCTTGTTATTTATCGCTTTGTTTTATGCATGTTACTAACTCTCATAAGCATACATTTCAATCTGCATAAACTGACTAACTGAAAAGTGAAACAGAGCTTTGCAATATAATTTGAAGCAACAGACGGACTTTCCAAATCCACCACATTCCGCACACAAATACCGTGTCGATCAAGTCGCCATCCAAATTGGATCGAACACAGCCAGCTCACTCAAAAGAGTTTTAACTTGGAAAAGTTTTTAAACCTTGGTGTATTCACCCCCCCCTCTACACCAAGGTATCCGTCTTGGGACCAACAGAAAAAAAAATGTCCACTCAACTCAGCTATTCATAAACGAGGTATCAGCTGACTACTATGATCAGCTGAGAGGTTTGCAACATCAATTCATACCTATTCATTCTATTTTTAACAGACTTTAGTCAAATCATATCATATCATATCCAATCAAATTTAATTAAAAGTCTGCAAAGATCTGAAGCATGGGAGTTTCATGGGAGAAGTCAAAACGCCTCAACCGTCCTCACTCACGCATTAAATCACATTTCATGAACAAGAAACCGACATGATGCGAGAATCACTTCCAGTCGTAGATCTTCTTATCAAACTACCAATCTTGATCGTCCATTCATCAAGAATGTTGATATAAATATGATAGAAGAGATACGCAATCTTTTGCCTTAACCCTAAAAAGTTTTTCAGCACTCTTTCTTCTTCCTCCTAAATATATATTATTTGTTCTACTAACAAATGTTGCAGAAGAAGAACATGAAATCCAGAAAAGATATCTCCAGAAGCCGATCAACATGAAGAGTCTGTCAAAGCTTCACTTTGAGAGTCGCTCAACTTTCAGGAACCTCAAGAAGACGGAGTTCCAGGAGATAATGAAGCTCAACGACAGATCCGGGCTAACGAAGTGGGTGACTGCAAAGCTTAAGAACATCATTCAGCAGGAAGTTTCAGAATTCTTCCTGGGAATGTCAAAGGAAAAAGACCTCCTCCGCCCGAATGTTTCTCTCAAAATAAAAGAGAAAACGGGACACACAACTCAGCGGTCTCTCACTATAGGAGACCGCTGAGTCCAGCGCCTCACCAATACAGGGCCAGAAGTCAGCGGTCTCTCAACCTGAGCGACCGCTGAGTTCCAGGCGTTGCTTTCACGTACGAGATGTCAGCGGTCTCTGCTCCTGAGCGACCGCTGAGTTCAGCGTTCAGCCAATACAGGGCCAGAAGTCAGCGGTCTCTCAACCCGAGCGACCGCTGAGTCCAGCGCTTATCCATTACAGGGTGAGAAGTCAGCGGTCGCTTACCCTACGCGACCGCTGACTTCGGGCGTTTAGCAGCTTTACTAAATTGTGCTCAGCGGTCGCTGAGGCTAGGAGACCGCTGAGCGCAATTAATTCACGGTGTGTATAAATACCGAGCGAGGGTTTTTCAGAGGCATCTCCATAATTTCCAGACGCCTTTCTTTTCTTTGTTCTTCTAGATTTCTTTAGGATTTTCTTCTAGTTTACTCTTGGTTATTGTCTAGTTAGTGACTTTCTATCGTAATTTCATTCCGGATTCAAGGGTACTGATATTGCAATTTGTCAGATTCTATTCCAGTTTATCTTTGATTTCGATTACAGTAGTAAGTTTACTATTTCAGTTCTTTATTTATGCTTTATAATTTCTCCTGTAGATTGCTTTCTATTATTAATGTTAGAAAAGATTAATGCTTTTGTTAGATTAAATTTCGATTCATGCCTAGGGTTTAATTTATGCATTTTATTTCTTGCCTAGGGATTAATTTATGATTAATTATTCTTTCCGTCTAGTTATAAATCCTCAATCCAATTGATTTACTGCTTTCTGTTTACTTTCTTTTCGTAATACAATAATTTCCCTGCTAAGTTTTCCTTGTGAGACGATACTTGGGTTGGCTTGCTTAATCTACAGTGACCTCGTTTAATTGCGAGCGACTAGGGTTAATTTAGTCGAAACAAATTTGGCGCCGTTGCCGGGGAAAACTTTAGGCGATTATTTGTGTTGCTTTGTAATTGCATTTATTTTATGTTTATTTCTTTTATTCTTTTGGTACTCGGTTATTTTTCTTCCCCCGGTGCGTGTAATTGGTTTGTTAAGTGTTGTGTATGCAAGGTCGCAGAAGCTTGAAAAAGAATTTGGCACCTTATTTTGACAACATTAATCAACCACGCAAGATTTTGATAAGTTTGCAGGAAGAAGCCGAGTCCAGTTTTAACGAGGTTGACGAACCTTGTTTTGAAGAAGACGTTATTGTGCATTCAGAAGAGTCCGGGGGTGATCTGCCAGACGAACCAAGTGTATTGGATGAAATGGCCAATAATCCTCGATACATGGGAGATTTTGCCCGGCCAACATTTGGAACCATGGCATCAGCTATTGTATTGCCGACTGAAGTGAGAAATTATGACTTGAAGCAGAACTATCTGAATCTGCTACCCTCTTATCATGGGATGGCCAATGAAGATGCCTTGCAATTTGTTCGTGAATTCTGCACGGTGGTCCAGTCTTTTCCTTTGCTAGCTCTGACTGAGGACCAATTGAAGTTGAAGTGTTTCCCATACACACTGAAGGATAGGGCAAAAACATGGTACCTATCACTTCCACCCAAATCGCTGACTACATGGACGGCTGTATGTGAGAAGTTCATGCTGAAGTACTACCCAAATCATAAGACACAAGAGGTGCGCACGAAGATCATGAATTTCACTCAAGCAGCATATGAACCTTTCCATGAGGCTTGGGAGAGATTTAGAGAGCTACTTCAGCAGTGTCCACATCATCAGATGGCACCAGAGATGTTGTGGCAATTCTATTATGATGGTCTTTTGCAGACAGCTCAGTTTATGGTGGATAGTACCGCTGGCGGAAACATTGCGGTGAAAACGGCTGATGAATTACAGGAGATCTTCAAAACACTTGCAGCTAGTTCACAGCAAAAATCTACCCGCACACGACGTGCTGAAGTGAGTGCAGTTGCTGAAAGTCCGGACATGAAAAAGCAGCTGGCCAGCATGATGAGAGAGCTACAGGAATTAAAGATGAGCAAGTCAGGTATTCCTCCACCTCAACAGAAACCTGCCAGACAAGAGATGTTCGTTGAGCCATGTGGGATTTGTGGGGAGCAAGGGCACAATCCTGAAGAGTGCCAGAGAATGGGAGATCTGACATATGAAGGAGGAGCAGAAGTCTATGCTGCACAGGGGTATCCTCCACGTCAGCAGTTTGATCAAGGCCAAGGATTCAATCAGAATCAACGACAACAAAACTTGGGATGGCAGAATCAGTCTAATTCTGGGTGGGAAAACCAGAATCAAGGACAAGGCTTAGGACATAATTATCAATTTCACCCTTCCCAACACCAACATCCTATTCAGCAGTATCCTCCTCAGCAGTGGTACCCGCAGCAACAGCAGTTTTCCCAACAATTTCAGCCTCCTCAAAAGACTTCCATAGAGGACAGTTTGAGCGCTTTCATGCAGGAGAGCAAGCGAGCAAGGGAAGCTCAAGATGCCACTCTCAAGCGTCTTGAAATAGCTGTGGGACAGATATCTGGGACTATGAATCAGATGCAGCAACAACAGCAGACTGGGAAGATACCGAGTCAAGGACAACAGCCCCATCAGGCTCATGCTGTCTCTATCATTAGAGAAGTTGTCCCAAATTTCAAGGAGGAGGAAATCAAGCCTCACAAGGTCGAGTGCCAATTTAACCGATCTGTTGCTTTACAAAGCAAACAGAAAGAAGGATTGGTATACATTGTTAACAAGAGGGACACCACAGAGAAGTGGAGGAGCAAAACCGTGAGTGAAATCAAGGCTTCCCAGCTGCCAAATGAACCTATACCACCAGATACAGTTGAACCACATCAGCTACTACCTAAGCAACATGATCCAGGTAGTTTTATCATAAACATGGATTTAGGTATTGGTGACGAGGTCCCAGGCATGCTAGATTTAGGTGCAGCAATTAACCTGATGCCTTCTAGTATATTTGAGAAATTGGGTAATTGTGAATTGAAGCATACAGACATGCGAATAGAATTAGCTGATGGTTCTATTAGTTACCCTCGTGGGATAGTTGAGGATGTTGTGGTAATTGTGAGTGGTATTAGAGTTCCGGTGGATTTTGTTGTGCTGGAGACCGGTAAGGGGATAATGAGTGAGAATGGTCACCTTGTTTTGCTAGGCAGGTCTTTTATGGCCACAACTAATACTCGCATTGACGTCAGGTCAGGAACTTTGAGTATGGCGGGATCAGGGCGATCAGTGACTTTCTCTGTGTTCAGTAAGAAGTCAATAGCTCCTGACCCTTTGGTGCAAAATTGTTCCTACGTCAAGATGTTTGACTCGGTAGATGAGGATAAAATTGTGCACGAATTCCTGGCTAATATGCACAATGAGGATGAGATCATTCAGGAATTCTTGGCTAATCTGGAAAATGAGGATGACATAGTGCATGATTTTTTGTCTGACCTGCAAAGTGAGGAGGAAGTCGAGCTGGACATTCAAATATGGGATAAGAGAAGAGCAACATGTGCAATGGGTGTTGTTAAGCACCCGAAAGTGAGACCATCAGCTGCAACCTTAGATGATGTGATAATCCAGATGAGAAGTCAGCTGAAGCTTCAGTCAGAATTTGGTTAAGGGTTTCGCAGTCAAGCTAATGACGTTAAACAAGCGCTACATGGGAGGCAACCCATGAGTTGGTTTCTCGTTCTTTCCCTTTGTTGTATTTGTTTTGCTTTCTTTTGTTTTGTTTTGTCTTTGTGTTTTTGTTTCAGGTTGCTGGATAATGCTGCTTGAATGATTTCTCGCTTGGAGCTGTCGTACCCTCAGTGAAGCCTCTTTTCTCTCTCCTTTCATTGTCACAATGAGGACATTGTTTTATTTTCTTGTGTGGGGGAGGGGGGGAGGAGGAACCCGTTTGTTTGTCTTGTCTTGTCCTCATCGGTCTTGATTTGATTCAAACTGTGGAAGTATGTGGATTGAACATGATGTATTATGCTTTGATTTAATTGATGGTTTGAGGATATTTTTCAGCATTTTCTTTAAGCATTGTGTTTACTTTATAGTTGACTGTGGGGCATTTTTCTGTATGTGAATAATTGAGGTAAAATCCTTGAATAAGACAAGGAGGTGGGAAGTTTTCTTTATGCGTGGATATCTGTGATTGGTGCTTTGTGTTGTTAAAGTGTAAGTTGAGTCAGGAGGTCTCTGCTCTTCTGGGAACCATGAGCATGGGAAACCACATGAGGATACTTTAGATGAACTCTAAATGTTTCCACCTCATGATTTTTGACCATATAACTCGACTCTCTTGCCATTTGTGTAAAGAAAATTGTTGCTTGGCTTAATGTTTGATCCGAGGGGCTCTACCCCGCTCTCTCCATTTTTTTTTTTTTTTGTTGAAATGCTTAGGAGAGATGGGTATGGAAAACCACTCTAGGAGACCCGGAATACTCCGGAGGATTTACCTAGTGAATTTTGCCCCGGAGATTGTGTAAAAATGGTTGAATAATGAAAAGAAATTTGAAGCATTAAGTGTGTTAGCATGTTTCATCTCTTGCCTCCTATCATCGCATTTTGGTTTTGAGCCGATTGAGTTTATTTGCAGAGGGGCAACTCGTTAGTTATGGGGTGAATTGCTTTAGTTAAAGAATGTTGAAAATGTTCTTGCGCTGGATATGACGTTGAAGCATGATTTGTCATTTTCGATCTACGTCTTTCTTGTTATGTTTTTAATTAAGATTTGCTTGAGGACAAGCAAGGTTTTGTGTGTGGAGGGTTTGTTACATTCATTTTTGGTTGCATTTCTGGATGTTTTGCATGCGCGCTTTTGATGACATTTATTTTGTTTCGCATTATTTTAAAGTTAAAATGCGCTAATGATGTTGTGTCGAGCTATCGGGTTGAAAATGTAGATTTTGCTCGGGAATGATGCAGGCAACCACAGTTCGCTCAACTTCCGCTGCCGTTGTGAGTTTTCTGCTGCAGCAATACGTTCCGTTTGGCTAAACGGGACACCTTCAGGAAGTCAGCGGTCTCTCACCTTAGGAGACCGCTGACCGTTTGGCCAAACGAGACATCTTCAGAGAACTCAGCGGTCTCTCACTATAGGAGACCGCTGAGTCCAGCGCCTCACCAATACAGGGCCAGAAGTCAGCGGTCTCTCAACCTGAGCGATCGCTGAGTTCCAGGCGTTGCTTTCACGTACGAGATGTCAGCGGTCTCTGCTCCTGAGCGACCGCTGAGTTCAGCGTTCAGCCAATACAGGGCCAGAAGTCAGCGGTCTCTCAACCCGAGCGACCGCTGAGTCCAGCGCTTATCCATTACAGGGTGAGAAGTCAGCGGTCGCTTACCCTACGCGACCGCTGACTTCGGGCGTTTAGCGGCTTTACTAAATTGTGCTCAGCGGTCGCTGAGGCTAGAAGACCGCTGAGCGCAATTAATTCACGGTGTGTATAAATACCGAGCGAGGGTTTTTCAGAGGCATCTCCATAATTTCCAGACGCCTTTCTTTTCTTTGTTCTTCTAGATTTCTTTAGGATTTTCTTCTAGTTTACTCTTGGTTATTGTCTAGTTAGTGTCTTTCTATCGTAATTTCATTCCGGATTCAAGGGTACAGATATTGCAATTTGTCAGATTCTATTCCAGTTTATCTTTGATTTCGATTACAGTAGTAAGTTTACTATTTCAGTTCTTTATTTATGCTTTATAATTTCTCCTGTAGATTGCTTTCTATTATTAATGTTAGAAAAGATTAATGCTTTTGTTAGATTAAATTTCGATTCATGCCTAGGGTTTAATTTATGCATTTTATTTCTTGCCTAGGGATTAATTTATGATTAATTATTCTTTCCGTCTAGTTTTAAATCCTCAATCCAATTGATTTACTGCTTTCTATTTACTTTCTTTTCGCAATACAATAATTTCCCTGCTAAGTTTTCCTTGTGAGACGATACTTGGGTTGGCTTGCTTAATCTACAGTGACCTCGTTTAATTGCGAGCGACTAGGGTTAATTTAGTCGAAACAATCGCCACCACCTTAACGACGTATTCCAGCTGATCAACTAAGCTTAGACCCCAATCAACTAAGCTTAAACTTCACAGCAGATGGAATACTTAAACTGCCTTCTTCTCAATTTCTTTCAGCTAGACAAGGATACCAACTTCAAGATCAACTCATGGAAGTTGAAGCTTAAGCCCCTGCACCAAGCTCAAGAGGAAAGCATCATCCAGCAGATGATCACTTGTAGCTGGATGATGAAAATAAGAGTTGAACCCCTTACCCACACTTCAGAAGTGGAAGGGGAATACTTAAGTCTCTCAAGAGTTGCACTGGTACGCAACTGAAAAGCTGACTCAGACTTTCTCATTCAATCTAATGATGTCTGAAGAAGCCAATTTGCACTGGAATGAAGTTGTGCCCTACTCAGAAGATGTCATCTCTAGAGCCAACTCATACCTCCAAGCACTCAGCTGGATCTCCCCAGCTGAAACAGCCAAGGAAGCTGTGTCTGCAATCACAGCTAAGGCTAATACTATTGAAAAAGAGCCATCATATCATATGCAACAGCTGAGCCACCAAGACTCCAGACCTCGATGTTCAGAACTGACAGCCGCAGCACAGCCGAACTAAAACATCGCCACAACTGACAACACAGCGAAGATCGCTGACGCAATTCAGGAAACTGCACAGCTCAATAAGACGATAGTTTGTCTCTCCCACCTTGTTGATTATGCCAAAAAGTGATTAGATAATGAGACAAAGGCAAAGGCAAGACTGCCAAGGCAAAACTGCTAAGCAACAAGAACCAGCTGAACCAGTTGAAGGAGAAACGGAGTCAATAAAGAAGCAGCGAATGCAGAAGAGAAGACCCAGCCAGCTGGGATTGAAGATTGAAGATTGAAGAATTTTTTTTCTTTCTTTTCGATTTATCTCTTTAATTGTTGTAATTTCTTACGTTAATAAAACAAAGTTTTATTTGCTGCTCAAAGCTCACCCTGATGACAATTACTTTTTGTCCAGGCTCTATACTCTGAACTCTTAATCTGCTGTTTTTTTTACCCTCTTAAAACGTAGGGAAAAGTTAAGGGGAAGCTTCACAGTTTATCTTAGTTAGGTTTTGGCATCATCAAAAAGGGGGAAATTTATAAAGTTTTGATTTAATACCAAAACCCAACTTACTCCAACCGAGTAGATGATCGCATAAATCTAAATAGTGTTTTCCAGCTCGCCTGTTTGAGCTCTAGATTTTCTAAGTTTACAAGATCAGGAAGCAGAAGACAGCAGAAGCTCAAGACAGCAGAAGATCCAGCTGTGTTCACAGCAGGAGTCAACTATCAGTTGAGTTCTCCAGCTGAGCTGAGTTCAAAATAGAGCAGGATCAAGCTGAAGATTAATTGAGCTGAGTTCAAGACACAGCTGGTCCAGCCGTACTGAACAAAGGGAACTAACTCTGAAATCATCACTTCAAGTCAGTTTACCCAATCCAGCTCTAAATTCAAAAACTAGCTCCGAAGGCAGAGATCCCGGTGTCAGAGGAAGTCAATATACCTCGACCAATAAGGGATTGCCAAATTAGCATCCTAGACTTCAGAACCTAGGATGTGACACTAATGAAGACAGGTACAGAAACGCCCAACGTCTGATTATGAATTTAAGAAGAGTAGGTAAGATTCAAACGGCTCCTCCAACGGCTAGTGTTGAATCTCTACCTATATATACCCGTCTTCAACCTCAGGATCAAGAACGAAAAACTCTCTAGAAGCTTTCACTTTCTGAATTCATCAAGCCTTCAAAAGCTCTTAAGCAGTTCTAAATAGTTCAAAGAACATTTTATCTTAAAGTGTTTCTAGTCCAGAAACTGCTCAGTTTTTCGTCTGATTCATTGTATATCTTAAGCCTAGATCTTGAACGAGTTCATCTAACTCTAAGTTCTTCATTCTAAGAACTCGTTCATAGTTGGAACCCCAAACCAAATCCCTCTTTACCCAGAAAGGTTAGGTCAAGATTACGCTTGCTTGAAGTGCGAAATTCAAGTGGTCGTAAGATTTTTTCAGTACCCGTAAACTGAAAGGATAGGCTTGACAGTGCCCGTAAACTGTTGGAACACAACTGGGTTACAGTTATGAAGTTGCTTGGTACTTGGAAACCAAGTGGTAGTGAATTCCCAGTGAATTTGGTCGTGGACGTAGGAGGTGTTACTCCGAACCACGTAAAAATCTCGTGTTATTTTCTTTCTCGTTATTTTCAGTTATTGTACTAACTCCATTAACACATTGCATTTTTATCAAATCTGCACACTCAGCTGCTCTTCAAAGACAGCTGTGTCTTTCTGAAAATTGCACAACTTGATTAAGCTGAAAACGTAAAGATAATATTTTCAAGTTGAGTTTTTCAAAGCAAACGAGCTAAGTTTTAAACCACCACTTTCCGCACCGCCAGCTGAGTTATTAGCCCTGCTGACCTTCCTCAGCTGGATTCATAACTGAGCTCACGCACTCTGTTTTAAACTTGTCAAAAAGTTTTAAAAGTCTATCTTTGGTGTATTCACCCCCCTCTCTACACCAAAGACCCAGCTCAGCTCAGGTTCGGCCTATGGTTTCGACTAACTGGCCTCACGCTCTCCACGACATAGCCTATCATAGGCCCTCTATGATCTGCCGCCCCATTTCATTTAATTTCTATTGCATCCGCCAGACCATTGATGCGGATAAGGAAAAAAACAAATAGGTTCCCATCAAGCGATAATTTTGTTCTGGCATACCTTTTCATCCCTTTGTAGAGGAATGCCGGTAGTGCCACTCGCCACACATAATTATCGATATTTTCCAATGACTCCAAAAATTGGGCATACGTCGTCATGATTTTGCCATCGGCGGAGGGCACCATTATTGAATGAACAATAGTCAAGAGTACCGCAATGATCCTTTCCAAGCGACTGTTGGCGGTATTGCAGAAGTGGTTCTTTTGGTATCAAAACCAAAAAGTCGGGAAAAATCATCAACGTTCTCATGATTATTGATGTATATATTGTGAAATGTAAATTGCTTATTTACCATTTTTTGTACTTTTTTTTTAGTTTTTATAACAAATCTCACATAAAATAAAGAAATATATTAAAATTATTAATAGTTGAAATATTATATCGATGTAATTTTTTTATGAAACATTACCATAAAAAAAATTCTATTTGATTTTATGATAATTTAGAAGATAATGTAACAAAATCGGCTTGTTTGTTAACAAATTGACCTTTAATTTTAATCATTTTTTGCAGTTCAATTTGTAATATACATCAATTATTAATACAGATGTGGGGTAATTTTAGATCCTAATTATTCAATCCATACATAATATTAACTATTTTTCATGAATCAATAAAAACCAGAGGTAAAGGTTTTTTAAGGACACTAACTAAGGGTGGATGCGTTTTAAGGACACATTTCTGTGCAGGCCCAATTAGAAGGACATAAACTCTTAATTCTTGCATCTGTAGGATTATTTTTTGCCCGAACAGGCTGAAACGCACGTACTTAGCACGTGATTGCCTATGTGGAGTCCAAATTCTTATGTGAAATGCCACATAAATAAAAAAATAATAAAAAATAGTAAAATTAAAATTAGCTCTCTCTTTGCTCACTTTCTCTCTCTCGCCCCCTTCTCTCGTCTCTTTCTCTACCACAAAACCCTTCGCCGCCGCCGCCCACCAACACCACTTCCAAAAAGAACCCTCACAACTCATTGACAACAACACAACGAATGACGATTCAGTAGGCAAAGGGCTGCTGCTATGGAAGGGCGTCGCTCTACGCTGCAAATTAGGAAGCACGAATGGTGGTGGTTGGCAGCTTCCTCTCTTGTCAAATCTGCCTCCATGGATTGGCCGCCGCAGCCGCCGCCACCACCAATCTCTCAAAATTCAACTTCTCAAATGCTGCTCTGCCTCCATTTCTATCCCTCATCCTACCCTAAATATTTCATTATTCATACAAAATGTAATAAAGTGACGGTGGTGGTGGTAGGTGACGGCAACGGCGACGATGGGTGACGAGAGTGAGGGAGCCGATATAACTGATTGATTGTTCCAGTTGTAATTATTCCAAGCGCCTTACGGAATTCAAGAGATCCAAATCAACGATATCAAATAGATTGAATTCCTAAACGCAATCAAACTGGTCGAATGAGCCGAAACAAGCAACAACGTAATTACAAACTTTGGATCTAAAACACTTTGGATTTTTTCTTTTTCTTCCTTTTAATCTGTGATTGAAGATAAGTGGAGGACTGTTGGAGGTGGAGGTAATGATATGAATAACATAATAGTGAGAGAGGAATGTACTTTGGGGCTGCGCATAAAGTGACGGTGGTGGTAGTGGGCGGCGGCATCGGCGGTGGTGGGTGATGAGAGTGAGAGAGGGGGCGAGTGAGAGAGATAAAGTGAGGAGAGAGAGTGTGTTTGATTTTTAATTTTATTTTTATGATTTTATTTTTTATTTATGTGGCATTCCACATAAGTATTTGGATTCCACATACGCAGTCACATGCTAAGCACACGTGTTTCAGTTTGTTCGGGCCAAACATAGTCCTACGGAAGCAAGACTTAAAAGTTTATGTCCTTCTAATTGGGTCCGCACAGAAATGTGTCCTTAAAATGCACCCGCCCTTAGTTAGTGTCCTTAAAAAACCTTTATCTCCTAGAAACCATCAAACAATCTATTCAAGACATATAAATGTGCAAAATAAACTAGTAATAACAATAATATAAACCATCAAACAATCTATTCAAGACATATAAACTTGCAAAATAAACTAGTAATAACAATAATTATTTCACCAATTAATAAGTCAATGTATGGCATCTGGATCCTCTACGGTACTGTGCTCGCAGGAGCACAACAAAGGATCCAAGTCCCATGAGTTAGTGGGAATTATATACATGCATCAAATATACAACAAAAACCATGCCAAATAAATTCAGGCACCACATCACTGAATTGGCAAAAAACGAGATGGTCACTGATGCATCCATCAGAAAAATACCTGCTTCACAATAAGTCAAGTTTAAACGACATAGGTTTAACCGAAAATATCAATCACCTAACATGAGCAATCTAACTACACATGATTGTATTAGCATGACCTGCTAATTAGCATGACAATAAATCAATCTCCTATATGGATGAAAAATTACAGATACCTCTTCCGCTCAACTGATAGTTGTTATTTAAATAAGCAATTTACATTTCACTACATCCACCAATAATCATAATCAAGAGAATGGATAATAGGCTACCGGGCCATCAATCCATCAAGGCCTTGCCTTCATCACATGAAGCATATGCCTTAGAAAAATGCTCAATCTGATCCTCAATATTGATATGCCTTAGAAATTGACTCTTCAAACACATATCATAAAATTAGTATACCAATACATAAGCAGACAAATTAGTTAAATAATACAGTATGAACAGCAGAAATTTAATTAAGTCAACAGAAACACCGTTGTGGGTGCAGAGGTGAGAGTGGCAGCCGCAAGATAACAAAAACACAATAAATCGCAGTGTAGACGACACAAATTAATCTAACTACACACTGATCCGCATTTAGGAGTACGATAAAAAAAAACTACGGGGGCAAAAACACATATCAAAATTCAACATGAAATATTATTGAAAATATTCATACTTTAATTTTTCAAGCCATTTTCTAAATCTCTCTCAGGCTCAACATCCACTTCAATTTGAACTTTTTTTCTTAAAAGTTTTCTGCCGAAAAAAGAAAACAAAAATTTCAATAGGTATAATAATAAAAAAATGAAATTAAACTATACTCACATCGTCAACCAACCAGTAAACAATATGATGAAAAACAGGAAGAATGATGTGAATGCTAGTATAACAAAGGAGGTAAGTAAGTCCATTGCAAGAGAAGTGAGCTAGCAACGATGGTGATGGCGTCTGTGAGAGGAGCTAGGTGGTCTCGAACGCGAGGGGCAACCTTCCAAGATTATATGTTGCTGGCTCCCAGTTTACATTCTATTTATAAAAAAAATTCAAATTAGATTTTTCAAAAGCTTAAATGAAAATAAAAATAAAAACAAAAAACAAAATTAACTTACATCATCAGAAAGGTTAGCCACCAACTCCCTCACTCTATCCAAATAGTTCGGCCTATGGTTTCGACTAACTGACCTCACGGTCTCCACGACATAGCCTATCATAGGCCCTCTTTGATTTGTCGTCCCATTCCATTTAATTCCTATAGCATCCGCCAGACCATTGATGCGAATAAGGAAAAAGGCCTGTTAAACAAAAAAAATATACTTATAAAATTTAGAAAAAAAAAATGAAAATTATGAATGGACAATTACCAAAAGAACCCATAGGTTGCCATTTGGTGACAACTCCAAAGGTCTAACCAAAGGTTACGGTACATTTGAAACAAATAATGTTAAAATTACTAATGTTTCTCATGTATATAGATTGCAACATAATTTGCTTTCCATTAGCCAATTCTGGGACAACGGTTTTTCTATCAAGTTTGATGCACAGGGATGCACAGTAAAGAACAGAGAAACCAAACAAGTGTTGTTGAGAGGAAGACGAGAAGCAAATATGTATTTTGCTGACTGGAATAGTAGTCCTCCAGACACGTGTCTCGTATCCAAAAGTAGCAACGAGGTCAGCTGGTTGTGGCACAGACGGCTGAATCACCTCAACTTCAAGACCATCAACAGATTGGCTAGGAATCAGCTTGCAGATGGAATTCCAGATCAAGTTTATGACAAAAGTCATATATGCAGCGCATATCAGCAGGGAAAGCAGACGAAGATATCATTTTCCCTCAAGCCTACTATATCAACAGACAAAGTCCTCCAATTTCTTCACATGGATCTTTTTGGCAGCAACTCCAGCAAGTTTCAACGACAGAAAATACACCCTAGTTGTACTGGATGATTTCTCCAGATTCACATGGGTATCATTCTTATACCAGAAAAACGAGACAAGATCCAAGTTGTCCGCATTGCTAGAAAGGCTGACAACTCAAAAGGAATGCAAAATTCTCATAATAAGATCAGATCGAGGAACGGAATTTCTGAATGAATCCATTTACGAATACCGTGAGAAGAACGGAGTTCAACATCAAACCTCAGCTGCACGAACACCTCAACAAAATGGTGTAGCTGAGAGAAGGAACAGAACACTCAAGGAAGCAGCTACCTCTATGTTAGCCAGCTCAGCAATTCCTAAGAAGTTCTGGACTGAAGCTATAAATACAACATGCTTCACTCAGAATCGATCTCTACTCACATCCAGACAAGGAAAGACGCCGTACGAACTATGGAATAACAGAAAATCCTATATTGGGTACTTCAAAGTTTTCGGATCAAAGTGTCATATCTTAAACAACGGGAAAACCCAGGTGAAGACGTTCGACGCGAAGACAGATAGAGGAGTATTTCTTGAATACTTAGTGTTGGGAAAATTATAAGGTTTCGATTTGATACCAAAACCCAACTGATTCTCCAACCGAATAGATGATCGCGTCAACCTAAATAGTGTTTTCCAGCTCACCTCTTTGAGCCTTAGATGTTCTAGGATTACAGGTTAAGGAAGCGGTAGACAGCAGTCGACCCAGCTGTGTTCTCAGCTGGAGTCAGCTAGCAAAAGAAAGCAGGCGTCAACCTTCAGCTGAGTGATCCAGCAGAGCCTGATCAAGCTGAAGAGAATTCGAGCTGAGTTCAAAACACAGCTGGTCCAACAGACAGAACAAAGGAACTATCTCCGAAGACTCCACTTCAAGACGGTCCGGCTACGAATTCAAAAGCCGGCTCTAAAGGCGAGAAGATCCGGAATCGGAGGAAGTCAACCTACCTCGACCAATGAGGATTGCCGGATCGCATCCTACACTTCAGAACCTAGGATGTGACACAAATGAAGACAGGTGCAGATACGCCCAACGGCAGATCTTGTATTTAAGAAGAGTAGGTAAGATTCAAACGGCTCCTCCAACGGCTAGTCTTGAATCTCTACCTATATAAACCCGTCTTCAACCTCAGGATCATATACGAAAAACTCTCTACAAGCTTTCATTATCTGAAATCATTATTCTTTCAAAAGCTCTCAAGCAGTTCTACATAGATCAAAGAACACTTTATCTTAAAGTGTTTCTAGTTAAGAAACTGCTTAGTTTTTCGTCTGTTCCCTAGGCCAAACTCATTGTATATCTTAAGCCTAGATTTCGAACGAGTTCATCATACTCTGAAGTTCTTAATTGTAAGAACTCGTTCACAGTTGGAACCCCATACCCAAACCCAAACCCAGAAAGGTTAGGTAAAGGTACGCTTGCTCGAAGCGCGTAATTCGCGTGGTTAGGTTCTTCGCACCGTAACCGAAGGTGTATAGGCTTGACAGTGCCCGCAAACTGTTGGAACACAGCTCGGGTTAGAGTTGTGAAGTTGCTTGGTACTTGGAAACCAAGTGGTAGTGGATTACCAGTGAACCTGGTCGTGGACGTAGGAGGTGTTACTCTGAACCACGTAAAAACTCGCGTGCTTCTAACTCTCTCTCTTTTCTATTGCTTTATATTCAGCTGTGTACTAACTCCTTCATATCATTGCATACTTGTTCAAAACTGCACACACAGCTGCTCTCCAAAGACAGCTGTGTCTCTCGAAAAGTTGCACAACCTGACTAAGCTGAAAACGTTAAGTTAATATTTTCAAACTGAGGTTTTCTAAGTAACTGAGCTAAATTTTCAAACCACCACTTTCCGCACCGCCAGCTGAGTTATTTACCCAGCTGACCCTCCCCAGCTGGATCAATAACTGAGCTCACCAACTCTGTGTTTTAACTTGAAAAAGTTTCGAAAAATCTACTTGGTGTATTCACCCCCCCTCTACACCAAGTACCCAGCTCAGGAACCATCAATTGGTATCAGAGCAGTGGTTCAAAAGACCACCGTTTCTGTATCAAGAGATCTCTCTTGACACTCTGTGTCAGTGGTCAACTGAACAGATCCATTTTTCAGAAAAACTCATCTTATTACATACTGCACATGTCTATGGATTCTTATCTTAACAGGAATCTCCCCACCTTCTCGGTAGACGACTATGCAATCTGGAAATTCAGATTGAAAAGCTTCCTTTGTGCACATCACGACATGATGTGGGACGTCATCACAGACGGACCCATCCTTATCTATAAACAAGGAAATGAACTCGTACCTGCTCATGATAGAGGACAACCAGAATACCGGCCAATTCTCAAGCCAAAGAAGGATTACTCGTCAGAAGAACGAAAGCAAGCTGGTCTGGACAACTTCGCAAGAAACACCATCTCATCAACAGTCTCAAACGCCTACCTGAGTAAGATCATCAAGTGCGAGACAGCCAAAGAGATGTGGGAAATACTTGCCAAGCTATGTGAAGGATCTGAAGAAATCAAAGAAAACAAATTCACAATAGCTTGCCAAAAATTCGACAACTTCAAGTCCATCGAAGCGATGGAGCTAAGGTTCTCAAACATAGTCATTGAGATAGAGACAATCAGAACTGGGAAGTATACCCAGCGGGAAAAGAATCTAAAGGTTCTTTCAGCTGAATGGAACACTTACAAGGTAGTTCACCAAAGTCGAAGTGACTTGGGTGATCTATCTACAGAAAGGTTGTTCTCACTCTTAAAAGCCAACAAATACAACTTGAAGATCACTCAAGAAGAATCTTCAAGGCATGTAATGACGGAGAACTCACCCCAGCTCCAAAAGAAATAGCTTTCAGAGCCAACTCTGAAAAGTCAGCTCATGTCAAGTCAGCTGAGTCCTCCAAGATGAAGAAGGACAAAAAGGATATGAGCAAAGAGGAGCTACTCGAAGAAATTGCCATGATGGTGAAAAATTATAATAGACTCAACACCAGCAAGGGCAAATACAAGAAGTTCTTTAGGACTTACAGAGATAAGTATGCAGCAGCTGATGAGAAGTCAGCTGACCAACGAACAGGTGAAGGTTGCTTCAATCAGAAGGAACCAGGACACTACCGACAAGATTGTCCAAAGCTGTCCAAGAAAGACAAAGACCAATTAAAAGCTAAGGCAGCAGACAAAAGGAGAGCTTATATCGCTGATGAAGAATCAGAGTGCAAGAAAATGGATGACATGCCATTTTCAGACTCGGAAGAAGAAGCCCTGATGGCCCATCATGAACCTGATTGGGAAACATGCTTCATGGGACAAACAGACGGCATCGATGAAGATGAGGTAACGTCTCGAACTCTAAATCTATCTAACATCTCACCATCACACGATCACTCTACACAGGACTCAGAATCTGGACTACCTGATTGGAGTCTAGTAGAGAAAGTAATGAACGATTCCAAGGAGCTTCAAGAGATCCTTGACGTCATCATGTGTGAGAATGCCGAGCTGAAGGCGGAACTGGAAAAGACAAAAGTATCAGACACAGCTGATACAACTCAGCTCCAACAGAAAGTCGTTTCACTAAAAGACAAAATAGTGAAACAAGATCAGCTGATGAAGAAATTCAACACTGAGAAGAAACAGCTGATAGAAGATGTGGAAAAGGTCACAGCTGAATCGGAAAGGAAGTCAGCTGAGATCATTGAGCTGAAAAGCACCGAAGAGGTACTATCTAAAAAGATAGTAGCTCTCATCAAAGCCACGTCAACAATGGACGAGATCATTAGTGCTCAGCGTCCAGCAGCACTCAAAGCGGGACTGGGATACAACGAATCAAAGGATGCCTCAAACAGTGCCTCCACAAGTGGAACAAAGGTTATGTTTGTACGTGCAAATGAACCTTCAATCCCAAGAAATTTCCAAGATCAACAAGCTGAGGACACAAAGAAGGCTTCGGGAAGAACAGCTGTGAAACATTCTCAAGCTCCGTCGAGGACACAGCAGACGTCAAGAAGAACAAAGTGAAACGCCTCAAACTCCGTCAAGAACACAGCAGACATCAAGAAGGTCAGCTGTGCGACAACCTCAAGCCCAACTCGGACAAAGAACGTGCTCAACCTCAACGAAGACCACAGCCGGATTTTACGGATACCAGCCAAGACAAAGACGCGTTGATCGATATCAACCAAGATATCAGAGATACCCAGCTGGATACCACTCATACGAGTATCAGCTGGATAATCATTTCCAGCCATAGTATCACATGAGACAGCAGAGACTAAGGAACGTCTCAGCTAGGCACACAGCTGGAAACCAAAAGAAATCCAGACAACAAAACAAGAAGACACGAAGATCAAGACCCCGCCAGCAACAACAGAAGAACACAAAGAATGTGTATATCGACTCAGCTGGGAGAATTATCAGATCAAATGACCCAATTCGAGTCATCAAGCAGATCTGAGTCGTCAAAGGATCTCTGTCTAACCCACAAGGACCCAATTAAAACTGGGTACCTGAATTTTAACTTTTTGTTTAGGTTGCAAGGAATCGACGCATCTCTGAGGAGTCGATGAGAACGCTTTGGTACTTGGACAGTGGATGTTCCAAGCACATGACGCACCTAAAGCATCTACTCCAGGAGTATATTGAGCGTACAGGTCCACAAGTAACATTTGGTGACAACTCCAAAGGCCTAACCAAAGGTTATGGTACATTTAAAACTAGAAATGTTATAATCCCAAATGTTTCTTATGTACAAGGATTGCAACATAACTTGTTTTCCATTAGCCAATTCTGCGACAACGGTTTTTCTGTCAAGTTTGATGCACAGGGATGCACAGTGAAGCACAGAGAAACCAAGCAGATACTCCTAAGAGGGAAAAGAGAAGGAAATATGTACTTCGCTGACTGGAACAGCAGCCCTCCGGAGACTTGTCTTGTATCAAAAAGCAGCAATGAAGTCAGCTGGATGTGGCACGTACGGCCGAATCATCTCAACTTCAAGACAATCAACAACCGGCTAGGAACCAGCTCGCTAATGGAATTCCAGATCAAGTATATGACAAAAGTCATATGTGCAGCGCGTGTCAACAAGGAAAGCAAACAAGAATTTCATTCTCTTTCAAGCCAGCTCAGTCAACTGATCGAGTTCTTCAACTTCTTCACATGGATCTTTTTGGTCCAGTTACTCCAGCAAGCTTCAATGGCAGAAAATATACTCTGGTCGTTGTGGATGATTTCTCAAGATTCACATGGGTATCATTCTTGTACCAGAAGAGCGAAACGAGAACTAAGCTGCCTATCCTGCTGGAAAGATTATCAACACAGAAGGAGTGCAAGATAATGGCAATAAGATCAGATCGTGGAACGGAGTTTCTAAATGAAACTATTTATGATTTTTACGAGAAGAACGGAGTTCAACACCAAACATCTGCAGCTCGCACACCTCAGCAGAATGGTGTAGCAGAAAGAAGAAACAGAACTCTCAAGGAAGCAGCTACCTCAATGCTAGCTAGCTCTGCCATTCCAAAGAAGTTCTGGGCTGAAGCAATCAACACAGCTTGCTTCACTCAGAATAGCTCCCTACTCACATCAAGGCAAGGAAAGACACCATATGAGCTATGGAACAACAGAATACCATACATTGGATATTTCAAGGTATTCGGATCCAAATGTCACATTCTCAATAATGGGAAGACACAGCTCAAGACGTTCGACGAAAAGACAAACCGAGGAGTATTCATTGGTTACTCCGCTGTGAGTAAAGCATACAGAGTTTTCAACAGAAGAACTCAAATAGTCGAAGTAACTCCACATGTTACCTTTGACGAATCCTCCTTCGAATATAGAGATTCTATCAAACGAAGAAGCGAAGGAGAATCTTCAAGATTGATTCAGACAAGGGCTCAAGAGAATAGAATCAGGAATCTGGCCGAACCATTAATTTGGGACAATGAGCCAGAGGAGGAAATTCAAATCAACCAAGAAGCTCCACCAGCTGGAAATCAAGAAGAAGCTTCAACGCCAAATCAAGGGCTGGGAATCCAAACTCAGCTGAGTCCCCAGCTCCATCTCCAGCTGAACCTCTTCAGAAGTCACCTCAAAATTCAAATCAAGGAGAATCAATCTCTCAAGACTTAACTCCAGAGCAACTCCAAGACAGACGAAATTTAGCCACTTCAAGCATCAATCAACTGGAAGAAGAAATTCGTAAGAGGAGAAGATGGATTGAAGATCATCCATCATCAGCAATCATTGGAGAACCATCTGACCAAGTCAAAACCAGAAGCTCAGCTGCTCAAGCTTCATCGGATCATCAAGAGGCAGCTGACACAGCTCAACTCTCAGTAGAGCTAGAACTGACGGTCTATGATGAAGACACAACTCTAATGGCGTGTTACGTAGCTCAAGTGCCAGAGCCTCAATCAATTCTCAAAGCTTTGAAGAGTGTGCCTTGGACAAATGCCATGCAAGAAGAGCTGAACGAATTCCTCAGAAATTGTGTCTGGGAATTAGTCGACAGACCTCAAGAAGTCAAAGTCATAGGACTCAAATGGATATTCAAGAACAAAATGGATACCCTGGGAGTCGTCATCAGAAACAAAGCTCGACTCGTTGCCAAGGGCTACACTCAGCAGGAAGGAATTGACTTCGAAGAATCTTTTGCTCCAGTAGCACGATTGGAAGCAATCAGACTATTTCTCGCCTTTACAGCACATCACAAATTCAAGGTCTATCAAATGGATGTGAAGTGTGCATTCTTAAATGGAGAAATCAAAGAAGATGTCTACGTTGAACAACCTCCAGGATTCGAAGTAGAAGGAAATAAAGTCTACAAACTAAAGAAGGCTCTTTATGGATTAAAGCAAGCACCTCGAGCTTGGTATGACACTCTGTCAAATTTTCTCATATCCAAAGGATTCAAGAAGGGCTCAGTAGACAGAACTCTCTTCATCATCAAGTCAGGAGAAGATATCCTGGTTGTTCAAATCTACGTAGACGACATCATCTTTGGATCAAGATCAAGCTTCTTATGCCAAAGATTTGGAGAGATGATGTCAGAGAAGTTCCAAATGTCCATGATGGGAGAAATGAGTTTCTTCCTAGGACTTCAAGTCAAGCAATCTTCAGAAGGGATCTTCATAAATCAATCCAAATACGTGAAAGATTTGATCGCCAAGTATGGAGTTCAATCCAGCAGAACTGTAAAGATTCCAATGAACACCAACTGGAAGATTGAACCTGGAACTGAAGGGAAGTCAGTTGATTCCAGCAAATACAGAGGGATAATAGGATCCCTGCTGTATCTAACAAAGAAGTCGTCCAGTACATCTCTTTCGCAGGTTGGAGTGTGTGCCAGATTTCAAGTTGATCCAAAGGAAGCACACATGCAAGCAGCCAAGAACATTCTCAAATATCTCAAAGGAACTCAGAATGTTGGGCTGTGGTACCCAGTTGAAGACAATCTACAGCTGACTGGATACTCAGATTCAGACTTCGCTGGAGATCGATTGGACAGAAAATCAACTTCAGGAACTTGTCAGTTCTTAGGAAGTAAGTTGATTTCATGGTTTTCAAAGAAACAAACGTGCGTCGCAACTTCCACGACAGAAGCAGAATATATGGCCGCCGGAAGCCGCCGCTCGTAAATTCTCCGTCGAAACATCGACTGGATGACTATGAAGTAAAAACCGGACAGTTCCAATTTTTCGTGATAGCTCAAGTGCGATTGCTATTTCGTAGAATCCGCATTTCACACAAGATGCAAGCATGTAGAGGTACGACATCATTTCATCAGAGATCACGTAGAAAAGAAGGATGTGATTGTTGAGAAAATTCACACAAACATACAGCGGGCTGATATTCTCACAAAACCGCTGATAGAAGCAAGATTCAAAAAGCTGTGCGGATTACTTGGACTTCTCAACCCGGACGATGCTTCACCCAGCTGAACGGAAGGACTCCAATGAATCAAGCAGACCTACCGAATGGAAGCACCCACTGAACGGAAGCAGACCCTGAACGGAAGTAGACCCAACAACGGAAGCAGACCAAATGAACGGAAGACCAAATTGAATACAAGCAAATAACCGAAATTCGAATCAATGTCACCGATATCACCGAGAAAGAATTCACTAAACCAGATGCCGAAAGGAAAGGATTATTCAATGAGGAACCAGTGGAACCACGATGACCCAAAGACACCCACTCAACCGAGGTATCAGCTGACTACAATGATCAGCTGAGAGGTTTGCAACAACATTAATTACTCCTACTCAATCTGTTTTCTGTCAATTCACATCTTGTCATTTCTAATCAATCTTAATTAAAAGTCTGCAAAGAATTGAATAATGAGAGTTTCGAGGCAAAAGTCAAAACGCCTCAACCGTTCTCTCTCGCGCATTAAATTGACATGACGCGAGAATCACTCCCAGTCGTAGATCTTCTTATCAATAGACAAATCTTGATCGTCCATTCATCAAGAAAACTCTTTAAATATGCTAGAAGATATACGCATCAAACCTAGAAAGTTTTTTCAGCATTCTTTCTTATTTCCATCAATTGGTATTATTTGTTTTTACTAACAAAAGATGCAGAAGAAGAACATGGAATCCAGAAAGATATCTCCCGAAGCCGATCAAACTTGAAGAATCTGTCAAAGCTTCAAGATAAGAGTTGCTTAACTCTCAGGAACCTCAAAGAAGACGGAAGTCCAGAAGAAGGTGAAGCCCATCGAGAACTAGGCCCGCAAGAGAGACCGCAAAGCTCAAGAACGTCATCCACCAGAAGGTGCGTAAAACTTTACGGGAATGACAAAAGAAAAAGACCTCCTCACCTAATCGTTTCTCTCAACATAAAAGAGAGAACGGGACACACAACTCCCCGGGATGCAAAAATCAACGTCAACCGTACCCGGACCGTATGTTGATAAAACCGGAGTATTCAAGAGCGCCATGTCAAAGCTCTTGCTCCGCCACAGAGGCACGTAAAAAAAGATGCGGAGACAAAGCAAAGATGCATCTAACTCCGTCCCACTCGGGAATCGGAGACAACTTGAGGAGACAAAATATATCAAGCACCGTCTTCAAACCGAAGACTCAAGTCAAAGGTGCTCGCCACCACAGAGAAGCCAGCTGACATTATGAGAGAATTCGTAATCACTCTCCGAGGAGCAGAAGGCCCACAAGCGGTCGTTTCTTTCGGTGGAAGAAAAGTTCACATCCCTGCGTAAACATAATCATCACCAACACCACAACGGAGTATTCCGGTGAACAACCAAGCTTAAACCCCAAGACGGATGGGATACTTCAACCGCCTTCTCCTCGGTTCCTTCACTCACAGGACACCTTCTTCGAGATCTTTTAACAAAAGATGCTCAAGTCCCCGCACCAAGCTCAATGAGAAACATCACCCCCCAACGATCACCCGCAATTGGATGATGATGATATGAGCTGAATACAAGTCCCTCAAGTGCTGAATCAGACTTTCTCATTCAATCTAAGAAGTCTGAAGAAGCAAAATTGCAAGGAATGAAGTTATGCCCGACTCAGAAGATGCTATCTCCCGTGCTAACTCATCACTCCAAGCACTCAGCTGACCGCCCCAAATTGAATCAGCCAAGGACGCCGTGTCCGCAATCACACTCGAGGCTAATGCAACAGAAGAAGAGCCAGCTAACACAACAGCTGAGCCACTTAGACTCTAAACCTCGCTGCTCAGAGCTGAAAACCACAGTTTCGCCAAACTAAAACATCGCAACAGCCGATGGTGTATATCTCCCACCCTGTTTTGATCATGCCAAAAAGGGGGAAGTAAGGGAGAAGAGAGACAAGTCAATGAAGAGGCAAACTGTTGAGCTAGAGGAACCAGCTGAATCAGAATCAGCTGAAGAAGAGACGAGTCAAAAGAAAGAAACAACGGATGCAGAAGAGAAGACCCAGCCAACTGGGACTGAAGACTGAAGGATTGAAGACTGAAGATTTGAAGATTTTTTTTCCTTCTTTCCTTTTCCTGTGTTATAATGTATTTTCTTACATTAATAAAACACAAGTTTTTCTGCGTCATAAGTTGTCTCAGTTAGGTTTTGGCATCATCAAAAAGGGGGAAATTGTTGGGAAAATTATAAGGTTTCGATTTGATACCAAAACCCAACTGATTCTCCAACCGAATAGATGATCGCGTCAACCTAAATAGTGTTTTCCAGCTCACCTGTTTGAGCCTTAGATGTTCTAGGATTACAGGTTAAGGAAGCGGAAGACAGCAGTCGACCCAGCTGTGTTCTCAGCTGGAGTCAGCTAGCAAAAGAAAGCAGGCGTCAACCTTCAGCTGAGTGATCCAGCAGAGCCTGATCAAGCTGAAGAGAATTCGAGTCGAGTTCAAAACACCTGGTCCAACAGTACAGAACAAAGGAACTATCTCTCGAAGACTCCACTTCAAGACGGTCCGGCTCCGAATTCAAAAGCCGGCTCTAAAGGCGAAGATCCCGGAATCAGAGGAAGTCAACCTACCTCGACCAATGAGGGATTGCCAGATCAACATCCTAGACTTCAGAACCTAGGATGTGACACAAATGAAGACATGTGCAGATACGCCCAACGGCAGATCTTGTATTTAAGAAGAGTAGGTAAGATTCAAACGGCTCCTCCAACGGCTAGTCTTGAATCTCTACCTATATAAACCCGTCTTCAACATCAGGATCAGATACGAAAAACTCTCTACAAGCTTTCATTATCTGAAATCATTATTCTTTCAAAAGCTCTCAAGCAGTTCTACATAGATCAAAGAACACTTTATCTTAAAGTGTTTCTAGTTAAGAAACTGCTTAGTTTTTCGTCTGTTCCCTAGGCCAAACTCATTGTATATCTTAAGCCTAGATTTCGAACGAGTTCATCATACTCTGAAGTTCTTAATTGTAAGAACTCGTTCATAGTTGGAACCCCATACCCAAACCCAAACCCAGAAAGGTTAGGTAAAGGTACGCTTGCTCGAAGCGCGTAATTCGAGTGGTTAGGTTCTTCAGTACCCGTAAACTGAAGGTGTATAGGCTTGACAGTGCCCGCATACTGTTGGAACACAGCTCGGGTTAGTGTTGTGAAGTTGCTTGGTACTTGGAAACCAA
This sequence comes from Agastache rugosa, assembly GCA_031470985.1. Classification (NCBI taxonomy): domain Eukaryota; kingdom Viridiplantae; phylum Streptophyta; class Magnoliopsida; order Lamiales; family Lamiaceae; genus Agastache; species Agastache rugosa. The sequence continues at coordinate 12,197,873 of CM062607.1, forward strand.
GTGGTAGTGGATTACCAGTGAACCTGGTCGTGGACGTAGGAGGTGTTACTCCGAACCACGTAAAAACTCGCGTGCTTCTAACTCTCTCTTTTCTATTGCTTTATATTCAGCTGTGTACTAACTCCTTCATATCATTGCATACTTGTTCAAAACTGCACACACAGCTGCTCTCCAAAGACAGCTGTGTCTCTCGAAAAGTTGCACAACCTGACTAAGCTGAAAACGTTAAGTTAATATTTTCAAACTGAGTTTTTCTAAGTAACTGAGCTAAATTTTCAAACCACCACTTTCCGCACCGCCAGCTGAGTTATTTACCCAGCTGACCCTCCCCAGCTGGATCAATAACTGAGCTCACCAACTCTGTGTTTTAACTTGAAAAAGTTTCGAAAAATCTACTTGGTGTATTCACCCTCCCACTCTACACCAAGTACCCAGCTCAGGGACCATCACTCAGCCGTGAGTAAAGCTTACCGAATGTTCAATCGAAGAATGCAGACAGTCGAAGTGACCCTTCATGTCACATTTGATGAAACATCGTTCGAGTATAGATATTCACTCAAACAAAGAAACACAGTTGGAACATTAAGCTCCAGTCCAGCTCAAACTCGATCTCAAGAAACTCGAATCAGAAATTTGGCAGAACTACTGATTTGGGATGACAAACCAGAAGAACCTCAAATCAATCCAATAGAGGCTACTCAATCAGTTAAAAATTAAGAAGGAACCCCAATGTCAAATCAAGGGGGAATGCCGCCAGTTGGAAATCCAGACCCAGCTGACTCCCCAGCTCATTCTCCAGCTGAGTTCACTCAGTCTACGCCTCAAAGAGAATCAAGCTCAAGTCCAAAACAAAACGAGTCTCAACCTCAAGACTTAACTCCAGAACAACTCCAAGCTAGACGAGATCTAGCAACCCTAGCATCAATAAGCTAGAAGAAGAAATTCGAAGAAGACGAAGGTGGATCGAAGATCATCCATCTTCAGCAATCATTGGAGAACCATCAGATAGCGTCAGAACTAGAAGCTCAGTTACTCAAAATCCCCCGGTGAATTCTTAAGAAGCAGCTGACGAAGCTTAACTCTTAGTAGAGCTAGAATTGACTGTCTATGATGAAGAGACAACTCTCATGGCATGTTATGTAGCACAAGTTCCAGAGCCTCAGACCATACTAGAAGCCTCAATGAGCCTGCCCTGGACCAATGCCAAGCAAAATGAGCTGAATGAATTTCTTAGAATTGTGTCTGGGAACTGGTTGATACACCAGAAGGTATCAAAGTCATCGGACTCAAATGGATATTCAAGAACAAGCTGGATACTCTTGGAGTAATCATCAGAAACAAAGCACGTCTAGTCGCCAAGGGTTACACCTAGCAGGAAAGAATCGACTTTGAAGAGTCATTTGCTCTAGCAGCTCGACTGGAAGTAATCAGACTATTTCTCGTATACGCAGCACATCACAGATTCAAAGTGTATCAAATGGATGTGAAGTGTGCATTTCTAAATGGAGAAATTAAGGAAGATGTCTACGTAGAACAACCACCTGGATTCGAAGTAGAAGGAAACAAGGTATACAAGCTGAAGAAGGCGCTGTATGGATTGAAGCAAGCACCTCGAGCTTGGTATGACACACTTTCAGGATTTCTAGTATCCAAAGGATTCAGGCTCAGTCGATAGAAGCCTCTTCACCATCAAGCTAGGTGATGATATTCTGGTTGTGCAAATCTACGTGGATGACATCATTTTGGATCAAGATCAGCATTTCTATGCAAACGCTTTGGAGAGATGATGGCAAGTCAGTTCCAAATGTCTATGATGAGAGAAATGAGTTTCTTTCTAGAACTTCAAGTCAAGCAATCAGCTGAAGGAATCTTCATAAATCAGTCAAAATATGTAAATGACTTTATTGCTAAATACGGAGTTCAATCCAGCAGAACAGTGAAAATCCCAATGAATACAAACTGGAAGATTGAACCAGGAACTGAAGGAAAATCAGTTGATCCCAGCAAATAAAGTGGGATAATTGGTTCCCTGCTGTATCTCACAGCCAGTCGTCTAGACATTGCTTTTGCAGTCGGAGTGTGTGCAAGATTTCAAGTTGATCCAAAGGAAGCACACATGCAAGCAGCCAAGAATATTCTCAAGTATCTGAAGGGCACTCAAAATGTTGGGCTGTGGTATTCAGCTGAAGATAATTTGGAGTTGACTGGATACTCAGACTCAGATTTCGCTGGAGATCGACTTGATAGAAAATCAATGTCAGGAACATGCCAGTTCATCGGAAGCAAATTGATCTCATGATTTTCAAAGAAGCAAACATGCGTCACCATATCAACAACTGAAGCAAAGTATATGGCAGTTGGAAGCTGCTACTCACAAATTCTCTGGCTGAAGCATCAGCTGGACTATATGAAATCAAAACTGGACAAGTTCCAATTTTCTGTGATAGTTCAAGTGCTATTGCCATTTCTGAAAATCCAGTTCTTCATACGAGATGTAAGCATGTGGATGTGCGACATCATTTCATCAGAGATCACGTGGAAAAGAAAGACGTCATTGTTGAGAAAATTCACACAGACATACAGCATGCTGACATTTTAACAAAGCCGCTGGTGGAAGCAAGATTCAAAATGTTGTGTGGATTGCTAGGATTGTTAAATCTAGATGAAGAAGGATCATCCAGCTGAGGGGGACCAGACTCAGCTGGACAGCAAAAGCTCATGGGATAATCAGCTGAGGGGGAACTCAAGCTCAGCTGAAAGGAAGGACAACCGTGGTATCAGCTGACTACTATGTTTAGCTGACAGGTTTGCAGCTCTTTACATTTATTTCTCTGAGGAATATGCTATTCAAACATTCCTTAGATGGATTAATCAATAAGCAATCCATCTAATCCAATCCCATCTCATTTAATGAAAAGTTTGCAGAATACTGTACATGGGAGTATCGAGGCAGAAGTCAAAATGTTATGACTTCCTCACGCGCGCTTAAACTTCACTTGTTGTACGCACGTCACTTGACGTGATGCGTGAACCACTCCCAACCGTTGATCTGTATCACAACTGCTACAATCTCAACCGTTCATTCAACATGGCAGTTGACATATATATCAGAGATACGGAGATAATTTCCACTTTCGTTCATATATATCTATGCTAAACTTAGATAATTTCAAATCTTTGCATATCTCTCTGAAAGTCTCTATCACTACTAAAAAAAGTTTCATACGTAACACTCCATACATAACGGAGATTTTTAAAAACCGTTACGTATGAGCACATTTTTTGTAAAGATAACGTGTTTTTAATTGTCCGTTACGTATGTAGTGTTATGTATTGATAAACATAACGGATACAAATATTCCGTTATGTTTTTCTATTATGTATTAATATGATATATAACGATATGTCGAACCGTTATGCCATAAGTTACGTATGAGCATTTTTTTAATTACTTATTTATTTAATTATCAAAATATAAAAAAGAAAAATACTGGTGTTCATCCCTCCTCTTCTACCAATTCCACCGGCTTCTCCGTCTTCTCTGTCTTCTCCTTCTCCGGCGAGACCAACACCGCAGATCTCGCTGCCGACCTCGCCGCTGTGGCCTCCGCTCACTCTCCCTTTCTTGCAACCTCTGTATTTTTGTAATTACATCATAACATTCAATCAAAAACCCTAGATCCCTAATTCAAAATTCATCTCCTTTCTCTGAAATTTAGTGAATCTCTCCTCGCTTCCTCCTTGACTCGGCACCACCGCCGACTCGCCTCTGCGAAAGCAACGAACGCCTCGCCTCATCTCCACCGTCGCCACCTTCTGTCTCACCTCCATCAACGTCGCTACTGCAGTTCGTCCAGAGGCAAGCCTCTATTTTTCCCACACTCTCCTCTTACAGTTTTCATATGAAATGATAACTATGTCTTCAGCGTTTTCCCCAATTTCAGCCCTAATCCTCCAATTTCCAATTTCAGCATTTTTCCCACAGCTCTCAACGTCTCCTCGGCGTTCCTCGCCGGCATCTCCTGACGAACGGCTAGAGAAAGTTCGTCAACACCTACTGCCACTACTTTTTCGTTGATGATTCAACCTCTGGAAATGGAAAAGGAAGGTATAGATAGTTTTCTTTTTGATGAACTTAAGGATGTTTAGTGGCTGATCTGAGTCAGTTAGATTTGTACTTGTTGCAGAGGCCATAATGTTAGTGCTATTTTGCTTGAACAAATATTGAATTAGTGCATGCTTTTTGCTGCATTCGATGCAATTGACGACTGCTTGTAAATTGCAATTGTGTGCCTCTTTATTTATTGACATTTCTTACTGTAAAGATAATATAGGACTAAGTTGTTTTACAACTAATCAAAAAAGACCATTTTTCTCTAGGATGCTATTTTCATGCCTTTTTCTTTTTGTTCTTCTATGTGTATGTGTGTGTGTGAGTTTCTTTTCCCTTTTTGTCGTCTCATCAAAGATCTCTTATTTCTGTTGAAACCGTGTATTTCTTTTTTGTGTTATCGTGCTTCAATTAAGGAATTAAAATGAAGTCAGGATCATGTGGAAGGTGGAAGTTGAATTCTGTTGCATGTAAGTTGTTTTAGATTGTGAGAATTAGTCTTCATGTTAATGATTAAGTCTGCCTTTGATTATATTTTTCGCCACTACTAGCAGTTTAGCAGTTTAGCAGTTATTACTTATTACTTATTAGTCCCCTTGATTCTTCTTGATCAAGATCAGAAAAAAAGAAACTTAACTTCATCTAATTATTCAAGAACACCGTTTTTTTAATAGGCCAATGTGCCCTTGGCTCCGAGTCGCAGCCGTGGTGACCGGAGCTGCATGTGTTTAGTGAGAGTTTGAAAGTGTCTGAGGTCATGGAAATTCATAGGCCATTTAGTTTTGTAGTTTTATGTTTCCTTAACAACTCTTCAAATTGTCTTTGTTTCTTTGTACACCATTACAGATTGTAATGTAATGATTTGAATGAAAAACTCCTTTGCTTGGTCGCCTGACTCTGCCGTGGACTAGGGGCTATTTTTCCTCCCCTCGTCACAATTTTTTTCTTCGATCTCATAAAACCCTCACTCCCCTCTCCCGTTTCACTCGATCTCCAGCTGCAGATCACAATTTCTTGTGCGCTTTTCTAGTAGTGTGCATCAGTTTAAGAGATGGATTACTGATTTTGTTTGGCTTTATGATTGATGTTCTAAGTTTAACAGAAATCTTTTTAGATTTCTTAATTTTCTGCATCTCAGGTTGAATTATGATTCAATGAGTAGCAGAGATATTCTTGGATTTTATGTTTCTCTTCTACAAACTTGTAGCTAGCTATTTTTTGCTTATTGATTGAGCATTCGTCCTATTGTATGTACTGTCCAGGTTTTGTACCTACTATATCTTATTTGTTATTTTAATTCTTCTGTGATTGGATGGAAAATTCGCAACTTTGTTTCTGTGCACAGGGTAAAATAGATGCTGCAGCTAGTATAATTGAGAAAGCTATTGTTGCGAATCCTAAAATAAAATAAAAGAAAAAAGCTCTGGTTTGGGAACATTTTACTACTGCATAATATTGATTTTTCATGTTTATCTAGTTCTATGCCCAGCAACTATCATACATATATTGATTTTCCCTTATTTTTTTGTAATTAGCGGAACCTTATGGTTTACGAATTTAACAACTCCTGATCTATAGCATGTGTCTTCTAATACTATGGCATTGACGTGGTGGATTAGGTTGGAGGTCAGCTACCTTCTCTCTTTCTTTGTCTGCTATGTATAATTAGAGAGTCTTGCTATGGTTTATGAGATTTTTGATGTTGAATTTTATTTAGTTGATATCTTTGTTCCCTGATGCCTCTTTTATATATATATATATATATATATATATATATTGAATACATCATCCGAAATGAACCTAATTCACTAATTCCTTTCACAAACTTTCTTGTCTTGAGTTGGGGACATTTGCAATTCTGAAAAATTCTTCCGGCCAGTCTCAATACAGCTAAAGCTTGAAGCTGAATCTCCTGTCAAAGGTACTAGAAAATGCCACAAGCACTGAATTGGTGTCATCATAATTTTTCATTAATTATCTAATTTTTATGCCATCTATTATTGAGATATCATTTATCTTCTGCTAGTGAATCCATTGGCTACATTGGAATTAATAGTCACATTTTCAACTTTGGGATGATTTATATGAAATTTTGTATCACCTGCAGTATATAGTGAAACTGTGCCTGACTTGATTAAAAATATATGTTCAATAACTGTTTGAGATTGTATTCGTTTGATTATGTTTGAATTCTCCTAGACACACGGGTCAAAGCTGAAAATTCTCTATAGGATCTTTATGAAGACTACTTCTACTTGAGAGGAGAAGTTTGGTTGGTTTGATTGATGAATATAAAAAAGGTACATTGAGCTGGGACGTGTTCCCATTCCACGTAAAGAAGCCTCATGCAAACCGAGTGGGGAGCCCAAAGAAGCGTATTGTTACAATATTGATTGTTCTTGTTCACATGTGTTTTTTAAATCAAATAATGTTCTTTAGTTGTTTTATGTTTGATGATACTCTTGAATAGATAGAGTTTTTGTTAGAAGTCGTGTAGCATATTGACGATGATGTAAACTATGTTTGAATTATAATATATGTATCATTTTGTGATTTTAATGATATTATTTATTTATTTTTTGAAATTAGAAACAAGAAAATTGAAAAAATAAAACAAAAAACAAATGAAATTGCAAATTGAAATTAGGATGGAAATATAACAGTTGAAAAAACCGTTATCTAATGCATACAAAATGTTATCTAAAGTAATAATACATTACGTGTTAAGCATATTTCATAACGGTTAAAAATCGTTATGTATAATTACTATAGATAACGGAGATATAATCATTATCTATGTGGTCAAACTGTTATGTAAAAGTACTATAGATAACGGCTAATTCTCCGTTATGCATGAGCGTATTCATACACCACTATATATATCGCAGTTTTAGGTATATAGATAACGCAAAAAGTCCGTTATGTATGAGCGCTTTTTTTAGTAGTGTATATACTATTGTTTTTGTTCAACTAACCCCTTCTCTCAGAAAAACAATGGCTTCAAAGAAAACAGCACCAGGAGCCAGCCAGCTTGACATTCTGAAGACAAAACTTCATTTTGAGAGTGCCTTGACTCTCAAGAACCACAATATCCCAGAATTCCAGGAGGTTGTAGGCCTCATTGAAAAGGTAGGATTGTTGCAGTGGATGACTGCTAGGCCAACGAACATTCTCCGCCACGAAGTTGTAGAATTCTTCTTAGAACTGCAAAACAAGAATTATCGCCTTTATTCTTCGGTATCTCTGCAAGTCAGAGAAAAGACAGGAAAGATGGCGCCCTGGGATCTCGACATCAACCTCAACCGGATGTTGAGTAAGAAACTGGAATTGAAGTGCCATGGAGACCTATCTCCAGAAAGCTACACCAAGGATGAAGTCCAGGAAAAACTGGACAAGATGATGTTCAAACCGGAACCGTACAGGGCGAGCATGTCCAAGCTTCTGCTCAAGCCCAAGTATCGACTACTTCTGGACATCACTCATAAGTGTGTTCTTGATATTGCTGGATCTCAAGGAGAGATCAGCATGCCGAAACTGAAACCGATAATAGCCATCCTCAGGAACGACCCTGTGGACTGGTTCTCCTACTTCATGGGAAAGTTGGAGAATGAATCGAAGAAGATCATCTTCAACGATGACACCTACCTCAAATATAGCTGCAAGGAGACCATTTATTTGTGCTCCAAAGTTGCCTACATCATAGAGCGACTGACTGCTGGACACCGCATCATGTGGCGTGAACCGGAGAAGTTTCCCATCTCCAGGATACTGTTTGAGAGGCCAAGTCAGATCTCTGACTTGTTGAAGAAGTCAACCCCTGAAGGGAAGAAGAAGATGCAGGAGGCAAAGCAGCAGCAGGCCACCTCAGCGCAAGCATGAAAGAGGAAACAGCCCGAGGAAGCTCAACCAGCTGCAGCTCCCCCTTGCTCGCAAGGAGATCAAATTCAAAGCAGCTGCCCCTCCAGCTGAGGAGCCAGCTGAAAAACCAGTTGGATCTAAGTCCACTCCCACAACCTCTCCAGTTCGTCAGATGAGAACTGAGGGGAGATCAGTTGCTGAGGGAACAGCTCAGGAGACATCCTCCAGCTCAAAAGAAGGAAAGGAGTTCGTGATTGCACCACAAGGAGCTGAAGAGCCACAAGTGGTGGTTTCTTACGGTGGAGCTGAAGCCAAAGCCCCAATCTCTCCTACCCCCACCGAGGTTATCCCACAGGTAATTGTCGATATACATGTTCCCTTACCTCCTCCCACTCCAGCCGGACGCTCTCGACCACCATCTCCACATGTTTCATCCTTCAGTCGAAGAGCCTCTCCCAACCCTGACCCAGAGAATGCTATATCCCTTCGCCAAATCCTTCAAGCATCTTCCCAACCTACTCCCGCTGACCAACACAATCATGATCCCACATCAGCTGGAACCTCTCAACAACACTCTCTTCTCCCTCCTCTTCATCCTCAGGTACCATATAAAGATCACTCTCCTCCTCCTCCTCTTCATTCTCCTCAAACTCAACAGCAACACCAACCCTCTTCTTCCAAGCCATCATCTACACCCAGCTCACCCAAACAGCCTCATCCAGCTGACATTCCTTCGCAGCCGGATGATGAAACCCAAGCTGAACCTTTCAGCCCATCCACCTATGAGGAATTTGAAATCCTCAGTCCCACAGCCGTTGCACGTGCCACCAGTTTTATGAGGTTCGATGACCTCAGACTTGAAGGTGCTAAGAGCGCACTACAACAATACCCAATTTTGGCTTCACTGACTTCAAGTTTTATCTTGATACCAAGATGACGAGCGCCTCGATTGTCATTTTATTGGGTCGGTCAAAATACATTTATAATTCTCCTATGCCCACAACTAGGGTTAGCTAACGGCAAGTATAGGGTCGATCCCACGAGGAGTTGAGCGTAACTTTCTCTTTGTCACTGGTGTCACTAAAAAGATTTATCTTGGGCAACGGACACGTCTTGTTCAAAACAGAAATAAAAATAAAAACAAATAAAATTTAAATCTAGATCAAGGTTCGAATCAATAAACATAAACTCGATTCGGTCATAGGTTCAAAATTATTCACTACATGAATGCATCAATTGGTTATAGGCAGTAGAAAGTAATAATGCTTGTTTTAATATTATAAATGAATTTAGATAATTATTCTAAGAATGTTTCATGTTGGAAGTAAGCATGAATTCCCAACCTATCTCATTTTATTATTTAATGTTGAAAATTAGGGTTTTAATTAGGGTTTTGAAGATTTAATGAAGAAAAATGTAATTAATGGATAATTTGACGTTATATGATGTTAATGATAATTGTTGAATCAAGAGTTAGTGAATTAAAAGCATAATTAACCCTAGAAACCCTAGAAAGTGAAATTAGGGTTCTTAAATTAGGGTTTATTAGTTTAATGGTTAGTTGAATGTAATTAAATGAAGAAATGAGCTTATAATATTTAATGAAGTATGTTGGAAATTAAAAAGAAGAGAAAAGAATTCTAAAAATCCTAAATCTAAAAATACCGAAAAATTAATAAATAAAATAAATAATTATTTGATTTTTAATTAAGAAACTAATTGCATTTATGAACTTCTTGATAAAAATTAGGTGTTATATGATTTTCTGGAAATTTAATTCAGAATATTAAAGATTTTCTATTTTTGGATTATTTTCCCGATTTGGGAGTTGATATGTTTAATCGAGTCAATGTGCGTAATAAATGTATAATTATATTTGATATGATGAAATAGGTGCGTGGAATTAATTTAGGAATTTTCTGAATCCGTTAGACGGATTAAAATCGATTTAGTCGATTATGATGAATAGTAATTTATAAATGTTGATGTTATATGAGATTTGATTGATGTTTGATGCTTAATGAGGAATTAAGATAGATTAAAAGTGTTTAAGAAGTTAAGATAGAAATTCTCGAGGTTCGTCGAGTTTTGGCATAGAAATTCGAATCGAATTACGTTAAGATTATCGAAGTCGTTATTCGATAGAAGTTCTCATTCTAAAGTCGTTATTCCGTTTCGAATTAAAGGAGCAAGTGGAAGTAGGAGCGGGAACGTAAAGTAAGAACTCAATCAAGCGATGAAGTTAAAGTTAAAGCTTAAATCGATCAGGTGAGCTTTCAAAACTGAAAAATGTGCAAAGCATGATATCGTATGATTTTCGAAGCTTTGATACTTGCCAAATGATTTTTAAAAATGTTCAAGTATGTTACCATCTACTTCAGAAACACGAATTCGGTTCCACGCAAGGTGGAATCTGTGTCCACATTGGTATTCGTACGCATTTCTTTGATAGGCCGATTATTCATAATCGTGAGCTTTTCCTTGATATGCCGATTACACGTGATTGAGAAAGAGGCCTCTTTCTCATCACTATTATTTATAGTAGAAATGGTTCATACTGTTATAAATGTCTGCAGACAAATAATTTTTGAGAAAAGAAAATATTTTTTTTAGCATTTTACGAGTTGTTTTCAGAAAATCCTCGTAGTATATTTTCTGGCAAGTTTTTCATATATAGTTGTATTCAGCAAAGTTTTCAGCATGTGTTCACTGAGTACGAAGTACTCAGCCCTGCATGTTATTTCTAAAACGTGCAGGTTAGCAAGGATGAGGATGGCGAGTGCTGGATGGACGGTTGTTGTTATTGTTAAGGTTGTGTTACAATGTTAATAGAAGTTGACCTAGAATATATATCTTTATATATATATTCTCTCGTTTTCTGCTGCAATGATAAGATGCATGTTTATAAAGTTTGATGTTGATGATTTTGAATTCTAGAATCGAATTATGTTGAAGTCGTTGAAACCCTAGAGTCGAATTACAATCTAAAAGTCGAACTCTTCTTGTCAAATTTTCTTTTGAAACTCAGTTACTTGATATGTATATAAGTTAATCTTTGTTTCCATGAAGCTTTGTCGAACTTGAAACAGTCTTCTTTATCGTGCTTTCTTGATCCTCAATTGTAATACCCCATTTTCTTGAATAATTAATCTTAGTATTTCTTTAATTAAATTAAGAGAATGAAGATGAAGAAAAATTTCCTTTTCAATAATTTTCCTTCGGCAATCCTAATATTTGCCGAAAAAGTAAAATTTAATTATTTATGTTTCGTCTCGGATTAACTGAAACGAATTAGAATTTATGTTTTTTTAATTGTGTATTTATGCATGATTTTTAATGGACAAAATTATGAATATAATTTTCTTAATTTATTTTATTAATAATTAATTATTAAAAGAAATAATCTTATTTATTTCATAAATAATTCGTTTCTCAGCATTTTCTTACGAGAATTTGCATTAGGGTTTGAGATGCCCTAATTGATTTTTCTAAATTGAGAAATAAGAGATTGAAATTATAATTAGCAAGTATAGTATTTAATTAATTAAATTAAGAATTAAATTAATTGAATAATCTTAATTATGACATAAGCCATGACATAAGTATGTTGACTAATATGTATCTATTTAAATGTGTGTGTGTAAACCATTTCTTCTTCATTCTTCACGCCAAAAAAAAAAACAGCAGCAACACAGCACACACATTCATCCATTCTTTCTTCAATTTTTGAGCTCAAATTCAAGTGTTAATCCATTCCAAATCATTAATCAAGGTAAGATAAATGTTTAGTTCAAGTTGTAGCTTAAAATTCAAACTCAAATCATCCTTTTAATTATTTTATAATTTTCGAAAATTATGCCAAAACATGTTAGATGATCTTGATTTTAAATTATGATGTTTAATTCATGCTTAGGATGTGTTGGTCCCAAGACGGATACCTTGGTGTAGAGGGGGGTGAATATACCAAGGTTTAAAAACTTTTCCAAGTTAAAACTCTTTTCAGAGAGCTGGCTGTGCTCGATTCAGCTGGATGGACGCTTGATCGACACAGCTGGCTGTGTGAGTGTGTGTGCGGAAGTTGGTGGGTTTGGAAAATCCGTCTGTTGCTTCAAATCATATTGCAAAGCTCTGTTTCACTTTTCAGTTAATCAGTTTATGCAGCTTGAAATGTATGCTTGAGAGGTTAGTAAAATGCATAAAACAAAGCAGTAAAGAACAAAGCAATTTTAACGTGGTTCGGAGTAACACCTCCTACGTCCACGACCAGGTTCACTGGTAATTCACTACCACTTGGTTTCTAAGTACCAAGCAACTTTACAACTCTAACCCGAGCTGTGTTCCAACAGTTTACGGGCACTATAACTACCTAGACAAAAAGTAAATAACAAGACAAAATAAATAAAATGAAAACTTACTTATTATTATGGGCATGACGTCGAAAAGAAAATTACAACGTTTGTTTTCCCCCCGAAGGGGCAAACTCTCGACAACACTAAAATAAAACCCTAGTCTAAGAACTTTAAATATGAATATCAAAAGGTATATGGAAAATTATGAAATACAATGGCTTGAAGTGAAGTAGTATATATAGTGGTACAAATCGTGGGCTAGAGGCCCAGCCTATTGGTTGGTTGGTTTGGAGCTAGGGTTGGGCGCAGTTGTCATGTTTATCTCTTCCAACAGAATCCGCGTAGCGCCCAAGATAACTTCTTCATTTAAAATAGATTTGATTTGAACGAATCTTCATGGATAAGGAAGGAAATCAATCCTTCCTTATCTACTTCTTGGATAAGGCCAATCCATTCCTTGCTCCGCACTCTTTCATGACGAATTGCTGGATCATCGTACGCATATTGTGCGCAAGTCGAGCACTCTTTCTCTTCTCTGTTCTGTCCTTCATCTTGCCCTCTGTACTTCACATCTTGCTCAAGATGGATGAAATTCCGTGCGGTATATGAATTGGTCAGGATGTCAAATGCAACAACTTCACTCTTGATGTTTGCTACTGTGCCCAAGCTGCATGCTACTTTGCCCAAGATGAGAGCGATTGTGCCCAAAATGTGAGCAATTGTCCTATGACCATATGCTTCAATTCTGCTTCAAAACCTCTTCTTGCGGATGCACTCGTCTTACGCCCAAAATGGTACATGTTTTGTCCAGAATGTCTTTGTCTTGCCCATAATGTACATGCCTTCATAATGTATCCTCCCAGATACAAAGACAAACAAAAACACATACATAGACTCGATCTAGACCCTAAAACAAGACACAAAAATGAGCACAAATATGGGCTCATCACACGCACACACTTTAAGTACGCTTGTTCTCAAGTGTGTAGGTGCAACTTGCCCAACAGACAAAGAAAGAAAAGAAAGCAAAGAACAGACTCAAGACAAAAAACGAAATCAGCATGATCAAGATTAAGGGTTATATTGGGCATAATCAATCTGGGTTATATTGGGCATAATCAATCTGAACATAAGTTAAGCAAGTGATCAAATTATAAAGTTCACGCATTGGCCATCAGATAAGTCAAGATTAAACAATGAGCATAAGGGTTTTTTTTTCTCACCAACACTCTTCACTCTTGTGTATTGGGCTAAGTGTTTACACTCGCGACATCATTAACTTGGTCATGCAATAGGCTTGTCTGCCCTCTAACGTCTCCACCCCTTAGAAAAAATTTTCTGTACGTATCATTAGGTCTTTATTTTAGTTGTAATGTAGGCTTAAGGCATAAGGTGGGAAGTATTTAGGAACTAGGCTAAGGTCATAATGAACTTATTACTGGGCAATAAAGTGTCCAATTTCTTCTTCAATTCCTTGCCTTTATTTTCTGGCCTCAGCACAAACAACTTAGGACTTCAAAAATATTTCTCTCATTATTTTTTTTCAATTTTTCTTCTTAGTCCTTTTATTTTTCGACACTTTTTCTACTTTGAGCAGGTTAATGACCCTCAAACAATTCCAAGCGTCTTGCTCAGATTAAGGCCTCTACTATCTCCTTTATTTCCTTTTTTTCTTTGACTGTTTCCTGAGTTCTCATGACCGGGTAGGAAATGTGTATCAGGGCAATATTTAAGTGAATTGAAATAATTATTATCAGGCTCAAAAGGGGCTACGCAAAGGATAATAATATGGCGGCTTTTTAGGCTTTGTGGGCATAATGAAAGAAATTTTGCCTAAATCATTTAAGCACATAAATCAGATCAATAGGATTTCAAAAAAAGTACAGGAAAGTTCTCCCATTAACCTAAATAACGATGTCAAATCTCACAAGAAAAGAAAAGATGCGCGCGTTGGGCATAATATATCATATAAAGCTCAAACCTCACAAGGCATGCTCATAATTCATCCATCATACTTATCCACATACGGTCATGCTAACAACTTGAAAATTACACTACTTGCACGATACAAATCAAAGATTTCAACATGCTTATATCGACCCAAAAATCCTACTCATGCCAACTTACTACACAAAACAGATACCCCCTCACTTACACACTTTGCCTTGGGCAAAGTGGGTCAGATAAGGGGTATTCAACCGACCAAAAAAAAAATACAAATGCGGCGACCCTCCACTCACACATTTTACCTTGGGCAAAGTGGGTCAGTAAGAGGTCACAACCGACACACAAAACCAAGGAAAAGACTCTCCCACACAGACACACACACACTTTGCTTTGGGCAAAGTGCGTCAATAAGAGGGCAAATTCAAAACAAACTCAAAACAACATACATAGAAACACACCTTCTCACTCACACACTTTGCCTTGAGCAAAGTGGGTAAATAACAGGGTTTACTCAACAAAACAAAAATAAAAATAAATAAATAAATAAAACTCAAAGAAAAACTTCAACAACAAATGAGAGGAAACAATTATGAAGAAGGGTATTGCCAAACACCTGAATGTGCTGCGGGCAAAGTACGTACAAAGGGTAGAGTAAGTAGCTTGGGGGGATCTCCATATGTGCTGCAACGACTCCTTCCAGTCTGGTGAAAGTTCTCAAGGACTGCAGTTCCTTGTATCTTGGGCTTGACAGGTGTACACTCTGCCCTCCGCTGATGGATCTGGAAAGGAATTTTTGCAAATATATTGTGCCCTCGCTTCTGAATGTATCTATCCTTGCTCATATGCCCAAGCTCCTGTCCATCATGAACAAACAATACCCTCTCCGAAAATACTACCTAGCCTAGGGTTTAGACAAAAAATTTAAAAAAAAAATAAAAAAAAAGATAATATTAGGTTGCCTCCTGGCCAGCGCCATAGTTAACATCATGGGCATGACGTAGCCTCCATTCTTTAGTCGTCAACTGGATCTTGGAGTCCTAAAAACTCCTCTTTTTCATTCTGTATCTTTCCCAGAATTGGCTAGACATGTCCTTTGACTAATAGATGGGCTCTTGTCCACCTGTATCCTTACAGATGCTCCTTGGTCACCGTGCATTTTTCCTTTGATCCCAGCATCACTCACGAAGTTGTCCTGCACGGTTAGTTCGAAACACACACAAAAAAAACCAAACAAGCAAACAAAAGAGAAAACTACAGGAAACACAACTCTCCGGCAACGGCGCCAATTTTGACGAGCGCCCCGATTGTCGTTTTATCGGGTCGGTCAAAATACACTAATAATTCTTCTATGCCCACAACTAGGGTTAGCTAGCAGCAAGTATAGGGTCGATCCCACGAGGAGTTGAGTGTAGCTTTCTCTTGGTCACTGATGTCACTAAAAAGATTTATCTTGGGCAACAGACACGTCTTATTCAAAATAGAAAATAAAAATAAAAACAAATAAAATATAAATCTAGATCAAGGTTTGAATCAATAAACATAAACTCGATTCGGTCATAGTGTAATACCCCGCTCTTTCATAATCGGACTTAGGGTTAAATAGTTTTTCGCTGAGAAAATTAAGCCGTGAGAATTTAGAAAGAAATTAAGTTCCGGCAATAAAAATCTTTCGGCAACCCTAATTTGCCGAAATTAAGTAAAATAAGTAATTTAAGATATTAATCTCGTCTCGGTTGATCCGAGTAAGATGACGAGGATGTTTATGATTTTGTGCTTATATGTTTGAATTTTATTCGTGACGTGTGTGTGATTATTTGAAGATTGGATTTCTTCGGAGATCGTAAAATTTCTCCGGCAATGTTATTTTAGTCCGGATTTTATTTCCGGAATTATCTCGATAACCTTAAATTAGGGTTAGAGAAACCCTAATAAAAAAATTCGTGAAGCTCGAAAATTTAGTTTTAAAATCGAGATGTTTATGATCAAAGTTTAAGTGATGTTTAATTAATTAATTAGAGAAGTAATTAATTAATTAATCAAACTAAATACTATGCATGATATTTATGGATTTAGCTTATTTAATAAGCTTTCTTATTTAATTTTAATTCCAAAAATCTAAATTTGGGATTTGATAGTACAACCATATCTTATGTTAGATATTAAAAACTAATTAAATTAAATGTTAAAAATCTAACAATATCTAGGATTAAGATTTGCATGATCCTTAATGAGATCTTATCCCAACATCTCATGATTGCAAATAGTGATCTTTGTCTAAACATGAATTTAATGTGTTAGCATCTAACTAACACTCTCATTCACTCTCATCTCTCTCCCTCACTCTCTCGACACTCTCTCTCTCAACACACACACGCATACCACACACACAAACACACACATCCACCATTGTTAAGCAAGATCAAGGATTCAAGCTCAAGAACTTAAAGGATCAAGCATCCATTTCATTCAAGAAGGTTAGATCTAACACTAAACAAGTTCTTAGCTTGAGATTAAGCTTGAAAATCCCTCTTTTCTCTCCCAAAACTTTCGAAAATTTAGGGATATATGTTAGATGTTTTTGATCTTCAACTATGATGTTTAATTCATGATCTAGATCCCAATTTTAGCATCAATTTAAGAGGAATCAAACCCTAAACCTAATTTCTATTTTTTCGAAATTTTTCAATAAAATTAGGGGTTTTTGATCCTTTGATTGTATGATCAAATTGATGATTTCTATGAACTCCTATGATGTTTATAATCATGTTAGATGGTTTGATTTATCAAGAGTTGATCAATTTTATTTTTATTTTGAAATAGCCGAAAATTTAGGGCTAAAATTATGAAATTTTGATTTTTATCTTCTATGATTAAATTGATGGTTTAATTGAGCTTATATGATGTTATTAAACATGTTTGTACATGGATTAAATGAATTGAATCAAACTTGCTCTAATTCTATTTAATTCGAAATTTTAGGGTTCATAATTTGGGGATTTTTTATGATGAAATTGAAGATGGATTAGTGTTTATAATGTTGAAATAAGCTTATGGTAAATTTTTTGAGAATTTTGAGAGCTCAATTAAAGAATTTCAAAAATTAAAGTTTAGTAAAATTTAGGGCTTTTTAATCTAAAGCATAAATTGGTTAACTAATGATACAATTAGCCTCAATAACTATTTCTAAGAATGTTAGAAGTGAAATTGGAGAAAAATAAATTTTCTAAACCCTAAAGATGAAAAAAATTCGAAGGTTTAAGCATAGGGTTTTGATTTTTCTTCAAGTTATTTAAGTAATTATGTTATAATTGAGGTTTATGAATTTAATTAACATGTTTAGAAGTGATTAGAATAAAATTGGGATTTTAATCCTCAATTTCTCAAAAGGGCCGAAATATATATGTATGTTTTAGCCATGTATTTGATTTTTAATTAAGAAAATAATGATAGAAATGAAATCTACGTTAAAAATTAAGTGACGTAGAATTTTTCGGAATTTTAATACGAAGTTTTGAAATTTTTCTATTTTCCGACTATTTTTCGAAGTCGAAGGTTTATACGTATAGATTACCTTGTTTAATGATGTGATTGTATAATTATGATTAATATTGTATAATAAGCTTATGGAATTAATTTGAGAATTTTTGGAGCTTTTTTGTCGAGTCGAGAACATGTTAAGTTTAAAAGTATGAATAGTGATAGATGAGATTAATTGTTAATTACAATCTAATGATGAGGATAATTGCTAATGATGTTTTAATGATAAGTTTAATTGTCAATAATATATTATTGATGAATTTAAATGTTAATATGATGATTATATGTTAAGGGTAAACATATATGATAATGAAATGCTTATGTGTTAGTAATGTGATAGAATGATTTATGATAGACTTACATGATATGAAATGATGATTATTTATGTACATTATATGTTAATGAAATATCATGTGCTTATGTTATGATGGTGTGATTGATGATGAACTTCGATGATTAATGATAAAAATAGTATAAGTTATAAATTAATAAATGTTAGTGATAAGATGAAAGGATTAGAGATAAAGTATATGTTTGCTTGTATTTTAGAAGTTATGTTTGAGTAGTGTTTATTTAACAGCTAAGATTTAAGATAGAAAAGTTTAAGTAGTAGATCCCGAGCGGAAACCCTAGAAAGCCGAGAAAGATCGTAGTATCGAAGCATCATCCCTCATTCCTCGATTTATTTTTCTCGCTCTTACGTTTAAACCTAATTTTAAATTGAAGAATCGAGCGGGACCGGTAAGTGAAGGGGGATCGAGAAGTAGAGCTTTGTTCAGCGACTTCGTTACAGGTGGGCTTTCTAAGCTAAAAAAATGTCGAATGTGACTATATGATTATGATTATGTGATGTTTTTAAGTTGATTGACTTGCCAATGTTTAAAGTATTTTTGTATGTTACCATCTACCAAGGAAAGACGATTTCGGTCCTACGCAAGGTGGGATTTGTGTACACAGTTTGTAATCGTGCGCCTTCCTTTGGGTAGGCCGGTTACAAGTGTTTGAGAAGGAGGCCTACTTCTCAACACTATTAAGTGATAGTAGATTTGGTACATACATGATAAGTATTTTGACTGCAGTCACTTATAATGAAAGAAAATGTTTTAGCATGCACAAGTTCGTTTTTAAAAGTTTACTTGTGTTATGCTTTATGGCAACCTTCAATCTATAGCTCCAAGTAGCAACTTTTAAATTATTTTTGGCACGTGTTCATTGTGTACGAAAGTACTCAGCCCTGCATGTTATTTATAAAATGTGCAGGTTAGCTCGGATGTAGATGGAGTGTGTTGGGCAGGCTTTTGTTGTTGACCTCTCGAGTTATCAGTCTAAGTTAGAGCACGGTTATATGTCTTCATACATGTAACCAAAACTATGTTTTCCGCTGCAACACTCTGAACTTGTTTCAATTTCTGTTATTTTGTTATGTTGCTTACGTTATGAATTTCTTAACCATGGTTCAGTTTGTTAAACCTTAAACTTTAGTTTGCTAAACTCTGATACGAGATGGTGTAGCTTCTTGACCATTCTCGTTGATCTTTGATCGAACTTGATGTTTGAATTGCCGTTCTTGAATATTGATGTCGTCGTTAATATGTGATTGATTCAGATTATTTTGATAGTATGTTTTGTTGATCTAAAAGTATGATTTGGTGTATTTTGGTTCCTGTTCGATAACTTGGGTCGTTATCTTATCTTTTGGTTAATCATAAATTGTGTACGTTGCGGGACCCACCGGCTTAGTCATCTTCACTCTAAGTCGGGCTGCGATACATAGGTTCAAAATTATTCACTACATGAATGCAGCAATCGGTTATAGGCAGTACAAAAGTACTAATGCCCCTACTGTCACGTGTCATGCACACTATTACCCTCACCCTCATCTGCCCTTATGAATAAGAGCCACCCCTGAGACCCCCAGGCGTTCACGAAGACACTTCAATAGAAACATTGCCCGAGGAAGCATTACGAATTAGGCATACCCGAAACAGCCATTCCTCGTGCCCAAGAGCACGGACTACTCACCCACACAAGTCATACTTTCAGATGCAAGGGACACCCTATGCATGGACCCTGAAATTATTTGTGATCAAGAAACCCTAGTCAACTAGTGATCAATTAGTTAACCAAGTTGCCCAAATTGTATTGGTTTCAGACCTAGTGCTTCGGGAACACACGCATGCAGATAATCACGCCCATATTAGACCTTACAAATTCTTAGTTTATGTTCACGTCATCAGACCTAGAACTAGATTTATAACTACCTAGACATAAAGTAAATAACAAGACAAAATAAATAAATGAAAACTTATTATTATGGGCATGACGCCAGAAAGAAAAGTACAACGTTCATTTGCCCCCGAAAGGGCAAACTCTCGGCAACACTATATAAAACCCTAGTCTAAGAACTTTAAATCTTAATATCAAAAGGTATATGGGAAATTATGATATACAATGGCTTGAAGTGAAGTAGTATATATAGAGGTACAAATCCTGGTCTAGAGGCCCAGCCTATTGGTTGGCTGGTCTGGAGCTAGGGTTGGGCGCAGTTGTCATGTTTATCTCTTCCAACAGAATCCGCGTGGCGCCCAAGATAACTTCCTTATTTAGAATAGATTTGATTTGAACGAATCTTCATGGATAAGGAAGGAAATCAATCCTTTCTTATCTACTTCTTGGATAAGGCCAATCCATTCCTTGCTCCGCACTCTTTCATGACTAATTGTTGGATCATCGTACGCACATTGTGCCCAAGTCGAGCACTCTTTCTCTTCTCTATTCTGTCCTTCGTCTTGCCCTCTGCACTTCACATCTTGCTCAAGATGGATGAAATTCCGCGCGGTATATGAATTGGTCAGGATGTCAAATGCAACAGCTTCACTCTTGATGTTTGCTACTGTGCCCAAGCTGCATGCTACTTTGCCCAAGATGAGAGCGATTATGCCCAAAATGTGAGCAACTGTTCTATGACCATATGCTTCAATTCTGCGCTTCAAAACCTCTTTCACGGATGCACTCGTCTTATGCCTAAAATGGTACATATTTTGTCCAGAATGTCTTTGTCTTGCCCATAATGTACATGCTTTCATAATGTGTCCTCCTAGATACAAAGACAAACAAAAACACATACAAAGACTTGATCTAGACCCTAAAACAAGACACAAAAATGAGCACAAATATGGGCTCATCAATAGATGAGCACTTGGTACGCAAATGAAGAGCTTGCGGAGCTCTACTCTTTCAACCAGCTCAAAGTTGAAAAAGCCCAGCTGCAGGAAAGCTTGGTTTTGAAAGCCTCCATGATGTCTTTGTGCATCAAGACGAGCGCTCATCCAAACCATCATTGAGAAGGCCAAGCAGGATGTTGAGCCACCTTCAGAAAATAATCTCAAAGGCCAACTCTTATATCAACACCCTCGGCTGGATCGTCCCAGCTGAAATTACCAAGGAAGTTGTACCTGCCAATACAGCTGAGGTAATGGTCATTGAAGAGCCAGCTGATACAACACCTGAACCAGAGGCAGCAGCCCTACCAAGTCCAATGCCGATGACACTCACACACTGGTCGAGATCGAGGCATCAAAACGCAGTCATGTCGAATCCAGAACCTAAACGAAATCCGACACATATTTTTATTCTCCTCTCCAAAAGCAGATCCAGGAATTTGTCGAAAGACTTATTCTCCAGGATCGCATGAAAACTCAGGCTGAACATCTTCTCCATTTTGCAGCCATTGAGCTTCAGGCAAACACTCAAGACCGGACTTGATGAAATGCAAAAACCCGTCTACAACCTTGAGAAGTATACTGACAGAAATCCCAGGCAGTCCCTCATTTCTCAAGATATTGAATTAAGAAATCATCTAGAAAAGAGGGTGCCCGACATCATCTCCCGTCTTCAAACTCCTCTGGCCGACAGCATAGAAGATCTTACATGCCAGCCGGAAGTTGTCAAACAGTCCAACCTCTCCAACAGCTCTGACATCCGTCAACTCTTTAATTTATACAAAGACCTGGATGCTCAACTTCAAGCTGGAAGCAGCAGCAACACCCAGCTAAACCTAGCCACAGCAGACAACACAACCAAGATTGCTGATGTTGACAAAGCCCTCGCCCAGCTGAACGTGACCGTCGTCAACCTCTCCTCTACCCTTGTTGATAACGCCAAAAAGGCGGAAGGTGATGTGAGAAAAACAACAAAGGGCAAAGCTGTAGTGAAAGAAGAAATCCAGGTGCAGCAGTCCGAAATCGATGAAGTTGTAGCTGAGCTGAAAGCAGAGGAGCCAGCTGAGAAGATAGGCAGATGGAGAAAAGCCATGATCCCTCTAGCCAAAGCTTACAGAGCCACACCAGAAGAATATAATGACATCCACTGGCTCTGGAACTTTGCAACTAAGGAAATGAAGGTCTTTCGGGAGCAACAAAAGAAGATGGAGAAATTGCTCAAACCTGAAGAGAAGAATGAAAAGAAGAAAAGAGCCAGCTTCAGAGCAGCAACAGTAAAAAGGAAGTCGAAAGAAACGATGAAATGGAATGGAGTAGATGAATGGATCCCAGCAGAATACAATGACGACTGCGAGATCACCAAAAATGATTTCATCGAAGAATTCTACTACCTAAGGGCATATCCAAACATGAGCCCCGACGACGCATTCAATGTATTCCTCAAGGAATTATACGACCAAGACAGAATGCTCGCCGGAGTTTCTTCAATGCTGCAAAGACTGCAAAGATTGAGTTCAAAGCTCTAAAATTAACTCAGCTCAAGCCACCTTTGATACGTGGAACTCAGCTCCCTGACAAGGCCGACATCATCAAACGAGTAAACTATTGGGCCGTTAGGAGAAATATTTCTAAGGTAAAGAATCAAGATGAATACAGGGAGTTGGAGCAGTTAATTTTCAACCGATACAAGCTGAAGACTGATGAGCAATTGGAAGCTGACCGAAAAAAGGAGCAGCAGGAATGAAAACCCAGTCAGCTGGGATTTTGTTTTGATTTCTTTTCAGTTTTTCTTTAATCTTGTAATCCTTGTAAAATTTTTTTAAGATTAATGAAAACTAATCCTTTTGCCCTCAAGCTCATCCTGATGACAATAACTCTTTGTCCAGGCTCTAAATTCTGAATTTTATCTATCTTAGCTGCTTTAAATTTGTTTTTCTCAGTTAGGTTTTGGCATCATCAAAAATGGGGAAATTGTTGGGAAAATTCTTAGTTTTGATTTGATAACAAAACTCAACTGACCCCAACCTAGTAGATGTTTGCACAAGCCTAAGTTGTTTTTCCAGCTCGCCCGTTTGAGCTTTAGATTTTCTAGGTTTTACAGGAGAAGATGCTGAAGAAAGCAGAAGACCCAGCTGAGTGGTCAGCTGGAGCAAAGAGAAGCTGAGAAGTTTTCCAGCTGAACAGAGTTCAAGCAGAGCAAAGTCAGCCAAAAGACCCAGATGAGCTGACTTAAGAGAAGAGCTAAGACAATTGAAGAAGATATCCAAACGGAGCAAAGAAACCTGAGCTGACCTAAGTCCAAAAGATTCAGCAGAGTATATCCAGCTAGGCAGATAAAGCGGAGTTAACTCTGAAGACATCCGATCAAGTCAGACCTCATGAATCAGTTGAGAATTCAAAAGACAGCTCCTAAGACAAGATTTCGGTGTCAGAAGAAGTCAATTTACCTCGACCAATGAGGAATCAACATCTCAGCATCCTAGAAAGGTAAACCTAGGATCTAACACAATGATGAAGACAGGTGAAGATTTGCTCAACGACAGATTGGCAAGTCAGAGAGTAGGTGAGATTCAAACGGCTCCTCCAACGGCTAGTTTTGAATATCTACCTATAAATACCTGTCTTCAACAACATATTCAAAAACGAAAAACTCTTCAAAAGCTTTCAACATCTCTGAAATTCTCAAGCACTCAAAGCTCTCAAGCAGTTCATAATCCTTCGAAAAATACTTAATCTTTAAGTGTTTCTAGTTTAGAAACTGCTTCAGTTTTTTGTCTGTTTTCTAGACAGAAATCATTTCATTTCCTTAGCCTAGTTTTGACCGAGTTCATCTAACTCAAAGTTCTTCATTGTAAGAACTCGTTCATAGTTGGAACCCCAAATCCAAACCCTTCTTTACCCAGAAAAGGTTAGAAGATTACGCTAGCTCGAAACGCGTAATTTGAATGTGTAATGTTTTTCAGTACCCGGAAACTGAAAGGATTCATACTTCTACAGTGCCTGTATACTGTTAGAACACGGCTCTGATTTGAGCTGCGAAGTTGCTTGGTACTCGCTAAACCAAGTGGATATCCTTTAGTGGATTTACCAGTTAACTCTGGTCGTGGACGTAGGAGTAGTTTCTCCGAACCACGTTAAAGCCTTGTGTTCTTTATTGTCTTTATTTATCTTTTGCATATTTTTCTTAAAGAACTAACCGCATCAAGCATGACATTATTTTTTAAGTTATTTCTCTGGCTGAGTGATCCAGCCAACTGTATTTTTTAAGCTGCACAACTTGACTAAACTGCAAACTGAAACACTACATTTTTCTAATCTTTTGTAAATGAACGAGGTGAGTTTTCAAACCACCACTTTCCGCACTGCTAGCTGAGTTATCAGTCCAGCTGGCCATCTTCTTTTAGAATTCAGTAGGATTCATAACTGAGCTCATACTCAACTCAGTTTTAATTTGCCAAAAGTTTTTAAAAATTTTATCTTCGGTGTATTCACCCCACTCTACACCGAAGACCTCGTTTTGGGACCATCAAAACTAGTAATAACAATAATATTTCATGATTTTATGATTTTATTCCTTCAAATGATAATCTACGTCAACACCATGTGCCGACAATAGGCATTTGAGGGTGGTGTAAGAAAGATTGGGGTACCACAAAACATTGTCTTGTTCTTTGCTCTGTTATTTGAGCTTTCTGGAAGGAGATAGACTTTTGGGCAGAGGTGAAAGAGTGGAGGTGGTTGTCATTAGAAGATTTGAGCAAAATGATTCTGGAAAAATATAAAGGTACTGGTTTGGAACTTTGGATAATGGGGCTATGGTCGGTTTGGTCATCTTTATGTGGTTATAAGCATGGGACAGTCAGTCGGGAGGGCGATGATCCTATTTGAAAAAGTGCTCAATGCTTGGAGAGTTTTCAACAAGCTCGAATGGTGTTGAGTTGTTCTTTGAATTTGCTTCCGCTGATTGGTTCAAAGATGTGGACAACACCAGTTGTAGGGGCTTATCGGATGAATGTGGATGTTTCGTGTCATTCTGAAAGGCATAAGGTTGGTATTGGGTTCATTATTTGAGATCATCAAGGCCGAGTGATGGCTGCAATAGCCTGAGATAGGGGGTTCCTTTCTGTTATGCTCGTTGGTGAGTTACATGCAATCATGTTGGGTGTTGGCTTTTGTATGGAGAATGATCTTGCACCGGTTTTTATCTTTACGGATTCCATTCTTGCTGTTCATGTTGTTAATGATTCGAACAATGGAACTGACGCATTGCCAGATGAATGGTTTAAGGCCATTGTTACTGCCAAGAAAAGTGTTGTGGTAGAGATTGCTCATGTTAACCGAGAGGCTAATAAGGTAGCTCATAGTCTAGCTCAGTATGCTCTTAAGCATTCGGGTGTAACAGTCTAAAAGTCGGACTTTCCGTCATGGCTTTTAGATATTGCTTTCATAGATTTGGCTAGGTAATGAAATTTATTTCCTTTTCAAATAAAACAATAGTATTTCACCAATTAATAAGTCAATGTATGGGATCCGGATCCTCTACTGTACTGTGCAGGAGCACAACAAAGGATCCAAGTCCCATGAGTTAGTAGGAATTATATACATGTATCAAATATACACCAAAAAAACATCCCAAATAAATTCAGGCACCAGGTCGCAGAATTGGCAAAAAATGAGATGGTCACTGATGCATCTAGCCAGAAAAATACCGGCTTGACAATATATCAAGTTTAAACGACTGTATTAGTCATAGGTTTACCCAAAAATATTAATCACCTAACATGAGCAATCTAACTACACATGATAGTAATAGAATGACCCGCTGATTAGCATGACTAGAAGAAGAAGAAGAAGAAGAAGAAGAAGTGACCGATTTCATATACGAGGCCAGATAAGGCAGAACAACCCCAACATATCTGAATCCAACAATTTCACTAAATCAATAAATTCCACACACAACAAAACAAAAATAAATACCTACTAAGTATTGAATTTAAAACTGAAAGTATAAAAAATAGAAAGAAAAAAAGAGCAATTAAGTCATCCAAAACCCGCCCGGATTCAAGTTTGAAAGGCAGAGTTCCGGCGAATTTGAGTGATAGATTATTCTATGACCTATAGTCGTCTGATGTCAAAGAAATGGGCCGCCGATGAGAAAATTAGGGCTTAGTACCTGGTAGGCTCCGGCGAGTCGGCGATGGTCGTCAAATTTGGTTTTAGTCCAAAATGAATTAGGGATGCTATTTTTAGGATTTTGGATTGAAATAAATGAGACGGGTCGACAGAAGAATAAGAGAAAGATAGAGAAGAAAAAGACGAGTCGTCGGTATATTTTCGTATTCCACAGGGGAATAACTCTCAGTTCAATTTTCGTAAATTATTGTCCTACATAGTAAAATGAATATTTTTTAATATACTTAAACAAAAAATACAAATAATATTCAAAAAAATAATGTACCAAATTAATTACGATCACTAAATTTTATAAGATAACAAAAAAGACTAAATTATAAAAGGTGAAAAAATAATTAAAAAATAAGGAAATATATTTTAATAAATTATAAAATAAATTATCACATTAAATTAGAATATAAATTATCTCAATTACATTAGAAGAGTCAACATTATTATATTTATACCCCCCTTCAACAAGTCTATCTAGTAGTAACCAATAAAGGCGAGCTAAATCAAAACCATTTTAAAGGGGTAATGGAGGTCCAAAAGTTGATATATGGGCAGAAGTCATAGTAGAAGAAGAAGAGGAAAATCAGTGATCAGTTGGAGACTTGGAGCAAGCAATCGTTTATCGGAGATAAAAGGTTGGCGTTACCACTCACAAAGATTTACCAATAATCTATTTCAATCAAATTAGCTCCATCTGCTTGAGACTGATG
Source organism: Agastache rugosa (assembly GCA_031470985.1). NCBI lineage: Eukaryota > Viridiplantae > Streptophyta > Magnoliopsida > Lamiales > Lamiaceae > Agastache > Agastache rugosa. Next base: position 12,224,790 of record CM062607.1, read on the forward strand.
AGTTTGTCAATTCCCATCTTGTTAAATCACTCCCCGTGAATCATGAATATCAGGTGGGAATCGATATGAAAATGTAGTTTCAGAAATTTTGCAGGATTTGGTGGATGGAGGTTTAATTGAATTGTTAAAAGATAGTGAGAATATTAAGGATAGTTTGAGTGGTGCTAGGTTGCTAGATCATTCTGTTAGGGAGACCAAGGATAATGGACAATGCAATAGGAGATTTAGGATGGAGATGAAAGCTTTAGGGTGTGAATGATCTGACTAAGATAAAGTGGAGAAGGATCTGAGCCTCGTTCACTGCCATGGTGTTTCGACTAAATTAATCCTAAGTCGCTCGCAATTAAACGAGATCACTATAGATTAAGCAAGTCAACCCAAGTATCGTCTCACAAGGAAAACTTAGGAAGGAAATTATTGTATTGAGAAAATAAAATAAACAGAAAGTAGTAAATCAATTGGTTTGAGGTTTCTAACTAGACGGAAAGAATAATTAAACATAAATTAATCCCTAGGCAAGAACTAAAATGCATAGATTAAACCCTAGGCATGAATCGAAATTTAATCTAACAAAAACATTAATCTTGTATAACATTAATTCTCGAAGGGCAATCTGCAGGAGAAATTATAAAGCATACATAAAGATCTGGAATCGTAAACTCACTACTGTAATCCAAATCGAAGATAAACTGGAATTAAATCTGACAAATTGCAACTACTGAAGTCTCCGATCCGGAATGCAATTACAATAGTAAATCACTAAGTAGAAATATCAGAGAGTAAACTAAAAGAAAACCCTAAAGAACAAAGGAAAATAGCGTCTGAAATCGCAACAAAAAGTCCGTCACCGAGAAAAAAAACCCTCGCTCGGTATTTATACACACGATGAATTAAATGCGCTCAGCGGTCTCCTAGCCTCAGTGACCGCTGAGCACACTTTATTAAACCCGCTAAACGCCCGAACGCAGCGATCTCCTAGTGTGAGAGACCGCTGACTTCTCGCCCTATAATGGATGAAAGCGCTGGACTTAGCGGTCGCTCAGGTTGAGAGACCACTGACTTCTGGCCCTGTATTGGATGAACGCAGAACTCAGCGGTCGCTCAGGTTGAGAGACCGTTGACCTCTGGCCCTGTATTGAATGAACGCGGAACTCAGCGGTCGCTCAGGAGCAGAGACCGCTGACAGCTCATATGTGATCGCAACGCCTGGAACTCAGCGGTCTCCTAGGTTGAGAGACCGCTGAGTTTCACTACACCAAAAACTCATTGCTGTGATGAAGGTGGATCGAGCCTTGTCGCCTTCGTCGTTTTCGAGAAACATCTACATATTCCAACGAAAACTCGACAAAACATTATTAGCACATTTTTAATTTCCAAAACAATATAGAATCAAGCAAATGGCATCACAAACACACATTCAGAACATCCAAAAATACAATAAAAAACTAACGCAACAAACCCTCCAGACACAAAACCTTGCTTGTTCTCAAGCAAATCTCAATTCAGACTAGGATGAAAATGACTAATTAAACTCAACAAAACATGCTTTGACATTCCATCAATCACAACACATTCCATCAATCGTCAATCGCACGTGAGTATCACACAACAACAAGTGGCCCGCCACATAAGACCTCAATCCACCCAATACTTAAAGACAAGGTTACAGGCAAGAAGATATCACAACTTTTCGACAAATCCCGCATTCCACTCCACTGAGTAACTTAAAGAAATAAGAAGAATTCCAGGCAACATTCACTAGGTTTACTCTCGGAAAAAATTCCGGCATCCTAGCGTCGTTTCCCATACCCATTCCTCACATAAAAGATTCAATTTTTGAACTGACGAGAAAGAGGGGTAGAGCCTTTCAAATCATCCACAAATTTATACCCACAAACGAAATTAAACAGCTCTAAGTCAAGTCGAGTTATGCGGCCATATTTCATGAGGTGTAAACATTAGAGGTTGTCTAAAGAATCACCATGTGGTTTCCCATGCTCATGGTGTCCAGAAGAGCAGAAGTCTCTCAACTTAACTCAGAAATTTATTTTATTTATTTATTTATTATTTTTTTTTAGAATTGGAATATAACAAATCAAGCACAATATTCTCACCCATAACCTCAAAATCAACTATCGAGCATCAATCAATCGAATGTGACAAGGCCCCACAGTTAACTATACAATACCCACAAACAATCGATTCATAACAGAACATACCGATCAATCAAGTCCATCAACACAGAATTCATCAAATCCATCATCACATTTGCAACTTAGATCAAAGTGAGACTCATGAGGACATGCAAGCAACATCGACAAAACCTGCCACCCCAGACAAGAGAAGAAAACAATGCCCTCATTGTAAGAAAAAGAAACAAACAAAGATAAGAAAACAACGCGAAACAAAAGATAGAAAACATACGAAACAACAGTGAAGAATCACTGTTGATCAGGAGGTGGTGGAGGTAGATGGCTATGATGCAGTGTCCAATTCGCCCACTGCTGCTCCAAAGCGGCCAAGTGCGCATTTTGATCAGCAAGTTGCTGCTGCTGGAGCACCCACTGCTGATTCTGCTCGCTCCAAAGGCAATTCTGAGCAAGCAATTGTTGATTCTGAGCATCCAAACACTGACTATGCTCCTCTAACTGCTGCTGATACGAATACAGTTGCCGATTTTGTGCATCAAAACGGCCATAAACATCATGCTGAAATTGCCCTCACTGGGTGCTCCAATCAGCACGAAAAGCTTGAAGATCTTCACGAAGCTGGGCAAATTCAGAAGAAGAAGACCTTGCCCCTCGAGTTCGCCACACAGAAGGTATCCCCTCCGATCTTGCAGGAGAACCGTCATCATCAGCCTGATCATTTTCCAGCTCAGCATGTGGTGTTGGTTCCGAAAGGGGATGGGCAACCAAACTATTGAGAAAAGCCTCCACACACCGGCGTCGCTTATGGGGAATAAGCGTAGTTTTATTGACAGCAAAGGGTGCACCACGCAACTCATTCAGATCAATACGACGCGGTGGTAAGCGTGTCTGAACCTCAGGAGGAAATCCATTCGGAGGTATCAGCTTAAAATGATGGGCCAAAGCGGTAACAATATGAGGAAGCGCATGATAGCAACGGGATCGGCGCTGAATATTCTGAAAGGCCTAAAAAACAAATGCCATAGGGCATATTTGGACATTCTGGAGAGCAGCTGTGAGCAGAAACACTTCCCCAGTGTTAACTTTGTTTGCCTCCTGATTCCCACTTACATTGTAGACAAGGAATTTGTGCAAAATTCCCAACGCAGGGTCTTTAATAAATCCACTAGGCATACCCCCAGAGCGCCAATTATTGAATCCGGACAAGAATTCCCATGCCTCAGCAGCATCAAACTCCGGTGAGGGTTTATGGAACCCCTCCAGTAGAAAGCCAAAAACCCGCTTCATAATGCGGTCAGTCACAGTGAACTCACGACCAAACATCCGACACGTGAAATGAATGAAATCATCCGCAAGATCAAAAGTAGTCAACACCTCTAAACACAAAGGGGAATAACCGGGAAGCTCCATCATAGCAAATTTGTCCATAGCCAAGTTTTTTAGATATTGCTTAAGGGAAACCATAACTCCAAGGGATTCCATCAAACCCCAATCAAAATAATGAGGCACAGTAACCTCAAAATGACTGAAACGCTGATAAAGAGTACCTGATATGGGGTTGTATATAGGAAACGGACAATCATAATCTTGAGAACAATCAACAGGTTCCTCTTCTTTCATGGGGTCTTGTGGTTGGGAAGTAGTACCCGGAGCATTTTTGGTGCGGGCCATTAGACCAAACGAAACCAACAAAAACAGAAGAAGCAATACCAGCTGGAACAGAAATAAGCAAGCGCTGATGGTGAGCGACCGCTGAAATTGAACCGGAGGATGAGGAAACGATTAGAGAGGCAAGCGTCTGCGGTGGCTGAGAGTCAACGGTTGGATAAGAATTACTCAGCGGTCGCTGCGAGTGGGAAACCGCTGAGGCGGAAGACACGTTACAGAGCTGCTGAGCGGCCACTGACGGCGAGAGATGGTGGTGACTGCGGTGGTTGTTTGATAACACGATGGGTGACGGTGGGATAATATGGTGGTGAGGTAAGGTGGATGAGGAAAGACGAAATTTAAAGAATGAAGGTGACGGCTGAAATTAGGGCTAGCGTATATTTAAAATATGAGAGGATAAGCGAACGCGGAGGGTGAACGGCCGCTGAGTATCGAGCCCTAATGACATTCAGCGGTCACCTAGAGTGAGCGACCGCTGACTCTTCTCCCTGAATTCGCAATCTCTCCAAACTCAACGGTCGCTCAGGTATAGCGATCGCTGACTATATTCCCTGTATTCAGAATTTCACCCAACTTAGCGGTCGCTTAGGTACAGCGACCGCTCACTCTTCGCCCTGAACTTCAAACATTCGCTACACTCAGCGGTCGCTCAGGTGCAGCCACCGCTGACTTCTCGCCCTGTAATCCGGCTACTATAAAACTGTAAATCCTGCACATCACAAGCACACACCCTGCACAACCTCCAACGAAGATAACAAAAGCAAAAGATAAAGAGAAAAAAAAATAAAAGAGAGAAATGAATTACCTACTAATGGGTTGCCTCCCACACAGCGCTCTTTTTACGTCATTAGCTTGACGCGAGATGAGCATTCAGAACATGGGATCCAAGATATGTATGGACTCCACCGTGTGTGCCTTAGTCTCTTCCTCAAGATAAGGTTTTACTCGGTATCCATTAACTGGAAAAGAGTGTTGCGTTTCCTCATTCAACAATTGAACCGATCCATATGGAAAAACTTCTGTGATAGTGTATGGGCCACTCCACCTAGATTTGAGCTTTCCGGGAAACAACTTCAACCGTGAATTAAACAATAGAACCTTCATCCCAGGCTTGAGATTTTTTACCAAAATCCTCTTGTCATGAAGGCTCTTGACCCTATCCTTGTAAATCTTGGCATTCTCATATGCCTCATTACGTAACTCATCGAGCTCAGACATTTGAAGCATTCGATGCTCACCAGCTTTAGATAGATCAAGATTTGCCTCCTTAATAGCCCAATAAGCCTTATGCTCAATCTCCACGGGGAGATGACACGCTTTACCAAAAACCAGGTGATAGGGACTCATTCCCAAGATACTCTTATACGTTGTTCGGTATGCCCATAGCGCATCATGTAGCTTCGTAGACCAATCTTTACGAGACGGTTTCACCGTCTTCTCTGAAATTCCCTTGATTTTCCGATTGCTTATCTCGGCTTGCCCGGAAGTCTGTGAGTGATAAGGGGTGGCTACCTTGTGCGTGATTCCATTTTTCTTCATCAGCTTCTCAAACAACTTGTTGCAAAAATGCTTTCCGCCATCACTGATGATCGCCTTTGGAAATCCAAACCTGCACAAAATGTTTTCCTGCAAAAATTTAAGGACAACATTAGAGTGACAAGTCCTAGTGGGGATTGCTTCAACCCACTTGGACACATAATCAACAGCTAACAAAATATATTCGAACCCAAAAGACTTGGGGAACGGTCCCATGAAATCAATACCCTACACGTTGAAGATCTCGACCACTAGGATGTTGTTGAGGGGCATCTCGTTCATTCGCCCAATGGATCCAACCCTTTGACACCGATCGCAGGATATATAAAAGGCTTGGGTGTCCTTGAACAGTGTTGGCCAAAATAAACCGAATTGGAGTACCTTGTGTGCTGTCTTCTGGCCGTCAAAATGGCCACCACAATGCGCTTCGTGGCATAACTGCAATACCTTAGCATGCTCATCGTCGGGTACGCACCTCCGAATAACATCATCCTTTCCGAGCTTGAAGAGGTGAGGATCCTCTCAAAAGTATTGCCTGCATAGAGAGAGAAAATGTTTCCTCTCTTGGGAGGTAATATCCGGCTGCGTTTCACCGCAAGCCAGATAATTCACAATATCGGCATACCAAGGCACGAACTCCATACTATAAGCATGCTCAAACGGAAAGGAATCAACAACGTTATCACATGACAGAGAAGGAGACAAATTCTCTAAACGAGACAAATGGTCAGCTACGGCATTCTCACTTCCCTTCCGATCACGGATCTCTATCTCAAATTCTTGCAACAAAAGAACCCACCGAATGAGTCTAGGCTTAGCTTGGGGCTTGGTTAACAGATAACGCAAAGCAGCATGATCACTATGAACTATCACCTTAGAACCTATGATGTAAGCACGAAATTTATCTAGAGCAAAAATCACAGCATACATCTCTTGTTCAGTAGTAGTGTAATTCACTTGAGCAGGATTGAGAGTGAGACTTGCATAGTAAATCACACGCAACATTCTATCAACACGCTGTCCTAAGACAACTCCAACGGCAGATTTCGACGCATTCACACATGATTTCAAAAGGTTCTTACCAATTAGGTCCAATCACAACAGGAGTAGTGCTCAAATTCTGTTTTAGTGTACTAAACGCATCTAAGCATGCACCATCAAAATTGAACGCAACATCCTGAGCAAGTAAACGACACAGAGGCTGGCAAATTTTAGAAAAGTCCTTAGAGCACCCACAATGGGAGACCTACCTTTGGGTAGGTCACCCAATATTTTAGAATACTTTATGCACTTTTTGTGGGACCTCAATGATTGAGAGACCGGTCTCTAAATCAGCCACAATGGGGTAGGTCTCTCACCCCGGTCTCTGACCTAGGTCTTTCATTATTTTAATTATATTTTAATATTATTTTTATGTTTTATATTTATTTTGAATAATAAAAATAATTATAATTAAAATATTACGAAATAATTAAGAAATAACTAAATTGTATTTGAAACATTGGAAAATTACAATACAATTTGGAATTTAAAAATGAAAAATTAAATACTACGAAATATCCTACTGACCAAAACCCCATTTCTTCTCGAGCATCATGCAAACTTTGCGGTGATTTTCCAATACATCCGGGTCCATATCTTTCGTTGGCCTCGTGTAGATATCGTAGGCGGTCCCTAATTCAGATGAGCGTTTGATCTCTCTAATTTCTTGAGTGATGCGCTCGAGTTTGTCGTCCTGGACGTCCACGGCCTTGCCCTTTCCCTTTCCTTTTTTGGCCGACTTCTGTCCCAGTGGTCGGGAAATCCTCGAAGACTCCTCGGTTGCAGATTTAGCATTGCTCAGATTGCTCGGATTGCTCGGCCAGCTCGGATTGCTCGAATGGCTTGTGTAGCTCCCGTCCTCTCGATTCTTCGTTTTTTTCACTGGTTGTGTCGGGACGTCTGGATTGATGAAGTTGGGCAGATCTTTGACTACCGTCCATGGCTTATGTTTATTGAAATTCTTCTTCGTTTCCCTGTAGAAGCCATCCTCAGCCAAGTGGATGAGATCGAGGTCGTTTTGCCCACTGTGCTTTTACGTATTCGGCATTGAATATTAAAATTTCCTTCTTTGCGCGTTTCCACGCCTGCCGAAGATGTTCGGAATCCCTCGCCGGTGTGCCTTCAGGCTGTATGTCGTTGTAACGCCTTCCAATTCGCCGCCAAAATTCACCTAGCTTCTGATTATTGGCGACGATGGGGTCAAGACCGATGTCCACGTAGCACCGGGCGAGGCACTCCAATTCGTCGTTGGAATAATTGACATATTTCTCCCTCATTGTACCGGAGGTTGTTGTCGCCTTCTTTTTTCCCTTTCCCTTCCCCTTTGTTGTCGTTTAAGTTGAAAGATTGAAACTGACGATATGCACCGGCCGGCGTGAAGAAAGATTGAAAGCCGCCACCGGACGGCGTGGAGAAAGGTTGAAAACAGCCACCGGGCGAGGAGGAGAAAGGTTGAAAACTGCCACCAGGCGAGGGCGATGAGAAGAATAGTTGACGTTGCGGGATAGAATTGGGGGATGGCTCGTTGAATTGTGGAGAATTTTGTATATACGGGAACCCGTTCGGTTGTTGATACCCAAACCAATTGTTGAATTGAGCATCTTTGTCACCCATTTTTTGATTAAGAAATGATAATTTGTGAAATAAAATGGAGGAAGATGGAAATGGAAGAAGATGGAGATTGTAGGTAGAAAATGTGTGATTTGAAGTGTAATAAGATGTGGTATTTATAGGTAGAAAATGTGGAAAAAAAAATAAAAAAACTAGCCGTTTTTAGCCGTTGCATTATAATTTTTTTTTTAATTGCAACAGAAAAAAAAAATTAATAAAATAACACGTCCCAGGTCGCAACCTCGGGCGCAAGCCCGACCTGGGGTGCGACCGACCAGGTCGCTACAACGAGTGCGACCGGAAGGGGGGCGGTCGATAGGGGCGGTCGTTGGGCCAGCGATCGGGCCCTTCGACCGCCATTGTAGATGCTCTTAATGAAACGACGGTAAAAACCCGCGTGACCCAAGAAACTCCTAATTCCCTTGACATCTCGAGGTGGAGGCAATCTCTCGATCACATCGACCTTAGCCCTATCAACCTTTATCCCTTTCTTTGAGACAATATGACCCAGAACAGTTCCCTTTTGAACGACTCTTCTCCCAACTAAGGGTTAGACCACTCTCAATGCACCGACACAAAACACGTTCAATTTTACCAAGACAATCATGAAAAGACGACCCAAAGACAGAAAAATCATCCATGAAAATCTCAACAAAATCACCAATCATTTCAGAAAAAATAGACATCATGCACCTCTGAAACGTACCTGGGGCATTGCAGAGTCCAAAAGGCATCCTCTTGCATGCGTATGTTCCGAATGGACACGTGAAAGCTGTCTTGGCTTGATCTTCTGGAGCGATTGCAATCTAGTAATACCCTGATAATCCATCCAAGAAGCAGTAGAACTCGTGACCAGCTAGTCTATCCAGCATCTGATCAATGAAAGGAAGTGGAAAATGATCCTTCTTTGTAGCGGCATTGAGCTTCCTATAGTCAACGCACATCTTCCAACCAGTAACAGGTCTAGTGGGTACCAACTCATCCTTGTCATTCAACACCACTGTAATGCCCCCTTTTTTCGACACGACGTGAACGGGGCTCAGCCACTCACTATCAGCAATGGGAAAAATAATCCCCTCTGCTAGCAATTTATAAATCTCTTTTCTCACCACCTCCATCAACACAGGATTCAATCTTCTCTGCCCATCTCTCTTCGGAGTGGCTCCTTCTTCCAGGTTAATCCGATGCATACAGGTGGCGGGACTAATACCCTTAATATCCGATAAACTCCATCCAAAAGCCGCCTTGAACTTCTTAAGAATCTCCACCAAGGCCTGTTCTTCTTCTTCGTTTAGTTCAGAGGAAATGATGACTGGCTTTTTTCTTCCCTGTTCAAGAAACACATATTTCAGATTCTGGGGAAGGACTTTAAGCTCGAGTTGTACTTCTTTTTCATTCTTGGAGATCTCAGGTGTCAATGTCCAGTCAACGGGCATACTCCAAAACTCCTCTAGACTTGCTTCTTTATTTAGTCGTTCCTCTAAATCAACAGATCCTTCAAACACTTCTTCTATGTGATGCCCTTCCACGAAACATCCCTCAGTCAGAACATCAATGACATCTATGTAAGAACAGTTTTCAATACTGTTGACTGATGGCATGGCACGGCTGCCGTGTATATTGTAGGAGAACGTTTCTCCCAACACTGGCATCTTGATAATCCTGTTCTTGACGTCGATCAACGTGTTGGTAGTTGCCATGAAAGGTCTTCCTAATAACAAAGTATGCTCTCGTCTATCCTCTTGCACATCTCCAATTTCCAGAACCATAAAATCGACGGGGACTATCAATTTCCCAACCCGGACTAGGATATCTTCTACGACCCCTCTAGGGTGTCGAATGGATCGATCGGCCAGCTGCAGGCACATCCTGGTCAGCTTCAACTCTCCCAACTCCAATGGTTTGAAAATAGAGTACGGCATTAGATTAATGCCGGCCCTAAAATCTAGCATTCCTGATGCTTCTTTTCCATTCCCCATGGCAATCTTGATCACAAAACTCCTCGGGTACCGCTATTTTGGAGGTAGAGACTGCTGCATAATCGAATTGACACTCTCGGATACCAAAATCTACTCATTCTCCTCGAACCTCCTCTTCTTCGATGCCAACTCCTTGAAGAACTTCACATATGCTGGTACATTCCTGATAACCTCCAGCAATGGTAAATTCACATTTACCTTGGAAAGCATCTTATAGAAATTGGAAAACTATTGATCTTGCTTTTCATTCCTCAATCTGCTAGGAAAAGGGACTGGTGGTCGATAAGGCTTCTCAGCCTTATGCAATCGGCTCTCCAATTCTTCCTTCTCATTCTCAACTGTCGGCTGTATTTTCTCTGAAAGTGTGTTACCCACCTTGTTGTCAACCTTCTTTCCACTTCTCAGAACAGTTACAGCTTGAGCTTGATGAGGTTGTTGACCTTGACTCGGAATTTTCCCAGTCTGCTGCTGTTGCTGAATCTGATTAAGTGTTCCAGAAATCTGTCCCACAGCTGTCTCGAGACGCTTAATGTTAGCATCTTGAGCTTCCCTCGCCTGTTTGCTTTCTTGCATAAAAGCAGTAAGATTATCATCAAAAGGATTCCTTTGAGCAGGCTGTGGTGGTTGACGTTGAAATTGCTGTGGTCCCTGTTGAAATTGCAGTGGTGCTTGTTGAAACTGATTTTGCTGTGGTTGGCACTGCCACTGAGAGTTGTAATTCGGCTGCTGAGGGGAATACCACTGCTGCTGAGGAGAGTACTGGTTAAACTGCTGTGGGACATGGCTATTTTGAAAACTTTCTCCAGATCCCTGTCCTTGATTCTGATTTCTCCATCCAGTGCTTGACTGATTCTACTATCCCGAGTTCTGCTATCGTTGAGTTTGGTTGAATCTCTGCCCTTGATCAAACTGCTGACGTGGAGGATACCCATGTGCAGCATAAACCTCTGTTCTCCCTTCATATGTCTGCTCTCCCATTCTCTGGCACTCTTCAGGATTGTGCCCTTGCTCCCCACAGATGCCACATGGTTCAACGAACAACTCTTGTCTGGCCGGTTCCTGTTGAGTTGGGGGAGCAACTGACTTGCTCATCTTCAATTCCTGCAACTCCCTCATCATGCTGGCCAGTTGCTTCTTCATGTCCGGGCTTTCTGCAACTACATTTACCTCAACACGACGTGTGTGGGTGGATTTCTGCTGTGAACTAGCTGCAAGTGTTTCGAAAATCTCTTGCAGTTCATCGGCTGTTTTCACTGCAATGTTTCTGCCGGCGGTGCTATCCACCATAAACTGAGCTGTTTGCACCAATCCATCATAAAAGAACTGCCACAACATTTCTTGTGCCATTTGATGATGCGGGCACTGCTGAAGTAATTCCCTAAACCTTTCCCAAACCTCATGGAAGGGTTCATCGCCAGCTTGAGTGAAGTTCATGATTTTTGTGCGAACTTCCTGAGTTTTATGGTTGGGGTAGTACTTCAACATGAATTTCTCGCACACTACCGTCCATGTGATGAGCGAGTTAGGTGGAAGAGATAAATACCACGTTTTGGCCCTGTCCTTCAACGTGTATGGAAAGCACTTCAACTTCAATTGATCCTCAGTTTGAGCCAACAAAGGGAAAGACTGTACCACTGTGCAAAATTCATGAACAAATTGCAGAGCATCTTCATTTGCCATCCCATGATAAGATGGTAGCAAATTCAGATGATTCTGCTACAAATCATAATTCCTAACATCTGTCGGCAGCACTATAGCAGAAGCAGTGGTTCCAAATGTAGGCCTAGCAAAATCCCCCATATATCTGGTATTGTTAGCCATTTCTCCCGGAAAAATAAGTTCGTCTGGCGGATGACACCCGGATTCTTCTAACTGAACAAAAACTTCTCTCTCAAAACAAGGTTCGTCAACCTCGTTAAAACTGGACTCGGCTTCTTCTTGCAAACTTATCAAAATCCTGCGTGGTTGATTGATGTTGTCAAAATAAGGTGCCAAATTCCTTTTCAAGCTTCTGCGACCTTGCATACACAACACTCAACAAACAGATTACGCGCACAGGAGGAAAGAAAATAATCGAGTAACAGAAGAGAAATACAAATAAACATAAAACACACTTAAAAAAATCAAAGCAACACAATTAATCGCCTAAAGTTTTTCCCGGAAATGGCGCCAAATTTGTTTCGACTAAATTAACCCTAAGTCGCTCGCAATTAAACGAGATCACTATAGATTAAGCAAGTCAACCCAAGTATCGTCTCACAAGGAAAACTTAGAAGGAAATTATTATATTGCGAAAAGAAAATAAACAGAAAGCAGTAAATCAATTGGTTTGAGGTTTCTAACTAGACGAAAAGAATAATTAAACATAAATTAATCTCTAGGCAAGAACTAAAATGCATAAATTAAACCCTAGGTATGAATCGAAATTTAATCTAACAAAAACATTAATCTTGTATAACATTAATTCTCGAAGGGCAATTTGCAGGAGAAATTATAAAGCATACATAAAGATCTGGAAACGTAAACTCACTACTGTAATCGAAATCGAAGATAAACTGGAATTAAATCTGACAAATTGCAACTACTGAAGTCTCCGATCCAGAATGCCATTACAATAGTAAATCACTAACTAGAAATATCAGAGAGTAAACTAGAAGAAAACCCTAAAGAACAAAGGAAAATAGCGTCTGAAATCGCAACAAACGATGAATTAAATGCGCTCGCTCGGTATTTATACACACGATGAATTAAATGCGCTCATCGGTCTCCTAGCCTCAGTGACCGCTGAGCACACTTTATTAAACCCGCTAAACGCCCGAACGCAGCGATCTCCTAGTGTGAGAGACCGCTGACTTCTCGCCCTATAATGGATGAAAGTGTTGGACTCAGCGGTCGCTCAGGTTGAGAGACCGCTGACTTCTGGCCCTGTATTAGATGAACGCGGAACTCAGCGGTCGCTCAAGTTGAGAGATCGTTGACTTCTGGCCCTGTATTGAATGAATGCGGAACTCAGCGGTTGCTCAGGAGCAGAGACCGCTGACAGCTCATATGTATCGCAACGCCTGGAACTCAGCGGTCTCCTAGGTTGAGAGACCGTTGAGTTTCACTACACCAAAAACTCATTGCTGTGATGAAGGTTGATCGAGCCTTGTCGCCTTCATCGTTTTCGAGCAAAATCTACATATTCCAATGAAAACTTGACAAAACATTATTAGCACATTTTTAATTTCCAAAACAATATAGAATCAAGCAAATGGCATCACAAACACGCATGCAGAACATCTAAAAATACAACCAAAAACTAACGCAACACATGGCTTTAAAGGATTAATACACATCTCTAGCACATCACTCCAACGCACAACCATTATGCTGCAGCACAAGGTAACGAGGAACTTAATAAGGATATATTCGAAAAGTGTAAGGGGCATTTTTACTGCGGAATGTTGAAGGCCACTCGAGAGGCAAGCTTAAATTCTACAGAAATGATTAAACGCAAAGCATCTCTCCACTTCAAATCTTCAGTGAGAAGGCCGAATTTCATCTGCTTCCGAATTCCTTCCAATTGGAATTATTTACGCCATGAGTTGTGAGTCGTACGATGGCTCGGAGGAGATCAATCCTTCTCACGGCAACACTGACACTAAAACAGGCAACTGAAGGTTTACTACAGAACGGTGATGACGACATTGAAGAATCAGTGTCGTTTGATTTGTTGGATGACGATGATCCGTGGATATGCACGACATATTTCACTCCAAGTGGGGCAATTGGTAGGTCGAATACCTACTGTATTTCTATCCGACCGAGGAACCTTTCGCAGCTCGATAAGGTCATGCGATATCTTAAAAGTTGGAGGGTGGTGAAAGTTGTTCCAGAAAGGCCACTAGAGCGCATCTGGGTGTAGGATGAGCTTGATTTCGGCCTGCCAATATCAGATTCACTTTTCTCTTTTGAATACAAGAATAATTTGAGCTTCAAAGTTATGTTTATGTTGAATGTCGTTATGCAAAAAGGCATAATCAATCAATATCAAATGTCGGGGTATTTTTTTGATCTGTTGAGAAGACAGACAGAAGAGTTGAATTTGGTAGCGCTGACGCACGTCTACTCCTACAGAGTAAGATGAAGACAAGATATATGTGCTAAAAGATAAAATATATATGCTAAATATTGAGGTCTCGCTGCACCTATCGATGGGTCATGAATTCATGAATTTCTCAATAGTTATGACGACCCCTTCAACAAGTCTATCTAGTAGTAACCTATAAAGGCGAGCTAATTCAAAACCATTTTTAAGGGAAAATGGAGGTCCAAAAGTTGATCTATGGGCAGAAGTCATAGTAGAAGAAGAAGAGGAAAATCATCGATCAGTTGGAGACTTGGAGCAGGCAATCGTTTATCGGAGATAAAAGGTCGGCATTACCACTCACAAAGATTTGCCAATAATCTATCTCAATCAAATTAGCTCCATCTGCTTGAGATTGATGAGTTTGTCAATTCCTATCTTGTTAAATCACTCCCCGTGAATAATGAATATCATGTGGGAATCAAGATGAAAATTTAGTTTCAGAAGTTTCGCAGGATTTGGGTGATGGGGGTTTCATTGAATTGTTAAAAGATAGTGAGAAGATTAAGGATAGTTTGAGTGGTTCTAGGTTGCTAGATCATTCTGTTAGGGAGACCAAGGATAATGGGCAATGCAATATGAGATTTAGGATGGAGATGAAAGCTTTGGGGTGTGAATCATCTGAAAAAAGGATAATGGGCAATGCAATAAGAGATTTAGGATGGAGATGAAAGCTTTGGGTCTGGTCGTGGACGTAGGAGTATTTCTCCGAACCACGTTACATTTGGTGTAATTTACAGCTTTATAGTTTTATCTGCCTAACTGACAACCTCATTCAGCACACTTCATTCAAACTGAAATCATACTTTGGCTGTTTGACCAAGCCAACTGGATTTGTTGAAAACTGCATTAAACTGACTAAAAGAAAAATTGAACGATAAGTTTTCCACTCTAAATTTTTCTAAGTAAACGAGTAACTTTCCAAACCACCACATTCCACACAGCCAGCTGTGTTGATCCAACTGGCCTCCTCTTGTGAAGTCAGCCAGCTCAAAACACAGCCAGCTCACTCTGAAGAAAGTTTTAACTTGCAAAAGTTTTTAACCCTCAGTGTATTCGCCCCTCCCCCTATACACCGAGAACTCGTTTCGTGACCAACAAGTGGTATTAGAGCAGTGGTTTAAAAGACCGTTGTTTCTGTGACATGAGTTAAGTCTTGTGCATTTTCTTTCAGTGGTCAACTGAACAGATCTATTTGAAAAATTCATATTATTACATACTGCACATTTTTCTATGGATTCCTCTCTTAACATGAAACTTTCCACGTTCTCCATGGATGATTATGCAATCTGGAAGTTCCGAGTAAAGAGCTTCTTATATGCGCATCATGACATGATGTTGGATGTTATCAAAGACGGGCCAATATATATATATATATATATATCACTACTAGAAATTCGTTGATACATAACAGTACAAAGATAACGGTTGTTTTTAAAAACTGTTATATATGAGCGCTACTTTGGTATACATAACGGTTTTTAAAATACCCGTTATCTATGTGCGTGTATCATTAGACAAAGATAACGGGTTTTTACCGACCGATATGTATAAGCGAAAATTTTTATAGAGTATATAACGGTTTTTAAACAACCGTTACAATTGCTATTTATTATTTTATTTTAGATATTTTTTTAATCAATAAATTAGAAGATTAAACAAAAATAAAAATAAATTTAATAAGAAACCCATCAGACATGTTATCCTCAATCGTCCTCCTCATATTGCCCAAGTTTTTTTTCCCCAAATTCACTTTACCTAATTTCACTTTCTTGACATCATCGTCTTCCACTCCAACTCCAACAAATTCGCCGGCGGCATCCCCACCGCCATCAACACCGCCCGCTCTCTCTTCGAGGTCGACCTAAGCAACAACATGCTCGCCGGAAACTTCCCGCCGCAAGTCCTCACCGCCACCATCCTCACATTCCTCTCGCCGCTTACTTCCATCTCAATTTCTCTCGCCAATACCACCGTGGTTGCTACATCTCCAGAAATAGAAGTATAGGCCATTGGGGGTGCTGCTTCCTAAAACTACGCCGCCGTAACCGGTGACCCACCGTACCACCATCTACTCACCATCTAGGTACTTTATCTCTCTCCTTAAACGAAATTCATGCATGTCTGTTTCTCTCTCTCTCTCTCCCTCCTTATTTTTGTCTAGAATTCGAGAGCGAAGATGGAAGTGGTCCAGTCAAATAATTTTCGCCCAAATAAATGAAGAGTTTTTGAGAAAACGATCATATTTTCTGTCTGTTTTTTGTTATTGATTTTTTCAAGTTCTGTTATTAGATTTTTGCCTTTTTTAGCTATAAATAGGTGCAGTTTTGAAGGATTTTTGTTCTTTTATTAATTCTGAAGAATTCTTTACTGATTTCTTCACTTTACCAGATTATTAAAATTTTCCCTAAATATTTGATTCAAAAAATAAAATAGACATGTCCAGAAACTATGTCAAAAGCTTTGCTATGAAGTGGAGGGAACTACTACAAAAAAACCAGCTAAATCTTAGTAATAATTTGAAAGGAAGCCAAAAACTTGTGCTGTAATTGAGAGGAAAGAGAGAAGACGTAGTAGCAGTATAGATTTTCTATTGATCTCTCAGCTCCATCACAAATCAGCATAATATTAATGAAATTGAAGCAAATTATTTATTTTTTTTTGTCTTTCTTGCTGCATGCTAGGCTGTTAGTTTAGTTCTTTTAAGACTTGGGTTAATAAATGTGTTTTGTGTACATAAATGAGTTGTTGAAATCTATTATTTTGCCATCTCTTCCACAATGTTTGAGAATGTCTAGAATGTTTTACGGAATTTGATGAATAAACTCCCCTCCCCTGATTTTAGGCACTCTCTCTCTCTCTCTCTCTCTCTCTCTCTCTCTCTATACTTTTGGTGTTGTTGGTTATATTTTTCAAAACTCAAATTATGTGTTTGTATTGGTAAAGGAAACAAAAGAGACTAAATAATGGAATGCTTGCACCAGACTCATGAATTGAATAACTTCTTTTTTTTTTCTGGGAAATTTTGTATTGGGCATATTTAGCTTGAAGAATATCACTAGGACTGCACAAAGATTAATTTTAACAAAAATATTGTGTCAAATGGTATTACTCCTTCTCTACTTCCCTTCACTACTTGATTCTGGATCGTTAGTCCCTCGTTTTCTCCCACAAATATGTTTGTTGTTGCAATCCTTTGTTTACTGTATTCAATCTTCTAAACTCCTTTCTTAGTGCATTAATTGTTGGAAGCATGCATGTATTTGCAACATGGTTCCAAGGACTCTGCATCCATACTCGCCAAAAGGTCCGTATTTTTATTCAGTTAGGCTTCGCCTCTTCGGTTTCTTTACTGTTGTGGCACCTTATAGATGGCTTCCGATGTTACAGAACTGAGATTTAAATGCTACGAAAGTTATCTTGTTATTCACTTTCACTATACTTTTACCGTCAAGCTTCTTGACATGGTGTGGTGTGCTAGGAAGAAAGTTAGAGTCTCTTAAATACTCCCGAACAGACGCTTCTTAACCAGAGGAAAGATCAAATTTTGGAAGATGGTGTGAATCTGTTATAATTAGAAGGTTTGTTGTTGAGAAAATTATAAAGTTTTGATTTAATACCAAAACCCAACTGACTCCAACCGAGTAGATGATCGTATAAATCTAAGTAGTGTTTTCCAGCTAGCTCGCCTGTTTGAGCTTTAGATTTTCTAAGTTTACAGGTTCAGGAAGCGGAAGACAGCAGAAGATCCAGCTGTGTTCACAGTAGGAGTCAACTATAAGGTGAGTTCTCCAGCTAAGCTGAGTTCAAAACAGAGCAGAATCAAGCTGAAGATTAATCAAGCTGAGTTCAAGACACAGCTGGTCCAGCTATACAGAACAAAGGGAACTAACTCTGAAGTCGTCACTTCAAGTCAGTTTACCTTATCCAACTCAAAATTCAAAAACTAGCTCCAAAGGCAGAGATCCCGGTGACAGAGGAAGTCAATATACTTCGACCAATGAGGGATTGCCAAATCAGCATCATAGACTTTAGAACCTAGGATGTGACACTGATGAAGACAGGTGCAGAAACGCTGTTACGTTCATTTTTGGTTGCATTTCTGGATGTTTTGCATGCGCGCTTTTGATGACATTTGTTTTGTTTCGCATTATTTTAAAGTTAAAATGCGCTAATGATGTTGTGTCGAGCTATAGGTTGAAAATGTAGATTTTGCTCGGGAATGATGAAGGCAACCACAGTTCGCTCAACTTCCGCCGCCGTTGTGAGTTTTCTGCTGCAGCAATACGTTCCGTTTGCTTAAACAGGACACCTTCAGGAAGTCAGCGGTCTCTCACCTTAGGAGACCGCTAACCGTTTGGCTAAACGGAACATCTTCAGAGAACTCAGCGGTCTCTCACTCGAGGAGACCGCTGAGTCCAGCGCCTCACCAATACAGGGCCAGAAGTCAGCGGTCTCTCAACCTGAGCGACCGCTGAGTCCAGCGCTTCATCCATTACAGGACGAGAAGTCAGCGGTCTCTCACACTAGGAGATCGCTGAGTTCGTGCGTTTAGCGGGTTTACTAAAGTGCGCTCAGCGGTCGCTGAGGCTAGGAGACCGCTGAGCGCAATTAATTCACCGTATGTATAAATACCGAGCGAGGGTTTTTCAGACGCTCTCTCCTCTATCTACTTTTCCAGACGCATTTCTTTACTTTAATTTTCAGAGATTGTTCTTTAGGGTTCTTTTAGTTTATTTCGGATATTTTCTAGTTAGTAATTTACTATCGTCATTTCATTCCGAATTCGAGGCTACAGATATCGCACTCTTCAATTCCAATTCCAGTTCATTGTGTTCGTCAATTTTTATTATGTTTGTGAGTTAATTCGATTTCCGTTCTTCATCCATGCTTATAATTGCTCCGTTCATTTGCTTAATTGAATTAATGTTCAGATTAGGATCGATCGTTTAATGCTTTTGCTATGCTATATTCTGATTCATGCCTAGGGTTTAATTTGGTGCATTTTAGTTCTTGCCTAGGGATTAATTTATGTTTAATTATTCTTTCCGTCTAGTTATAAACCTCAAACCAATTGATTTACTGCTTTCTGTTTATTTTCTTCTCGCAATACAATAATTTCCCTGCTAAGTTTTCTTTGTGAGATGATACTTGGGTTGGCTTGCTTAATCTACTCTGATCTCGTTCAATTGCGAGCGACTATAGGATTAATTTAGTCGAAACAAACGTCCAACGGCAGATTATGAATTTAAGAAGAGTAGGTAAGATTCAAACTGCTCCTCCAACGGCTAGTCTTGAATCTCTACATATATATACCCGTCTTCAACCTCATGATCAAAAATGGAAAACTCTCTACAAGCTTTTATTTTCTGAATTCATCAAGCCTTCAAAAGCTCTTAAGCAGTTCTAAATAGTTCAAATAACACTTTATCTTAAAGTGATTCTAGTCCAGAAACTGCTCAGTTTTTCGTATGATTCCTAGGCAGAAATCATTATATATCTTAAGCCTAGATTTTGAAAGAGTTCATCTAACTCTAAGTTCTTCATTGTAAGAACTTGTTCATAGTTGGAACCCCACACTAAACCCCTCTTTACCCAGAAAGGTTAGGTCAAGGTTACGCTTGCTTGAAGCGCGAAATTCAAGTGGTTGTAAGGTTTTTTCAGTACCCGCAAACTAAAAGGTTAGGCTTTACATTGCCCGTAAACTGTTGGAACACAGCTCGGGTTAGAGTTGTGAAGTTGCTTGGTACTTGGAAACCAAATGGTAGTGAATTACCAGTGAATCTGGTCATGGACGTAGGAGGTATTACTCCGAACCACGTAAAAATCTCGTGTTATTTTCTTTCTCCTTATTTTCAGTTATTGTACTAACTTCATTGACACACTGTATTTTTATCGAATCTGTACACTCAGCTGCTCTTCAAAGACAGTTGTGTCTTTCTGAAAATTGCACAACTTGATTAAGCTGAAAACGTAAAGAAAATATTTTCAAGCTGATATTTTTCTAAGCAAACGAACTAAGTTTTTAAACCACCACTTTCCGCACCGCCAACTGAGTTATTAGCCCAGCTAACCTTCCTCAGCTGGATTCATAACTGAGCTCACGCACTCTGTTTTAAACTTGTAAAAAAGTTTTAAAAGTCTATCTTTGGTGTATTCACCCCCCTCTACACCAAAGTCCCAGCTCAGGGACCATCAATTGGTATCACAGCAGTGGTTCAAAAGACCGCTGTTTCTGAATCAAGAGATTTGTCTTGAAAATCTGTCAGTGGTCAACTGAACAGATCCTCTTTTAGAAAAACTCATATTATTTCATAATGTGCATATCTCCATGGATTCTTATCTTAACAGGAACCTTCCCACCTTCTCAGTCGATGATTATGCAATCTGGAAGTTAAGATTAAAAAGCTTTCTTTGTGCGCATCATGACATGATGTGGGACGTCATCAAAGACGGACCTATCCTCATTTACAAACAAGGAAACGAGCTTGTTCCAGCTCAAGATGGTGGACAACCAACATATCAGCTCATTCCCAAGCCAAAGAATGAACATACCTCAGAAGAAAGGAAGCAAGCTGGATTAGACAGCTTCGCAAGGAACACCATCTCGTCAACAGTTTCCAACGCCTACCTCAGCAAGATCATCAACTGCAACACCGCAAAGGAGATGTGGAAAACCCTAGCTAAGCTATGCAAAGGGTCGGAGGAGATAAAAGAAATAAATTCACGATTGCCTGCCAGAAGTTTGATAACTTCAAGCAGCTTGTCAACGAGTCCATCGAAGGGATGGAACTCAGATTCTCAAATATCGTGGTGGAAATTGAAACCATCAGAACTGGGAAATATACCCAGCGTGAAAAGAACCTAAAAGCGCTCATAGCTGAATGGAACACATACAAGGTGGTACACCAAAGTCGAAGTGACTTGGGTGATCTCTCAGCTGGACAGTTCAGATACCAGCGACATCAACAGCACGTCGAAAGATATCAATCGAGATATCAAAGGAGATACCCAACTGGATATCACTCATTTGATCACCAGCTAAAGCACCAGTCCCAGCCGAGATATCACAAGAGACAGCAGAGACAAAGAAACGTCTCAGCTGGATACTGAAAAGGACCTGAACATCAACAAAGAAATCAAACTGGGAAAATACTGAGATCAAGACCCCACCAGCAACAACCGAAGAACACAAAGAATGTGTACATCGACTCAACTGGAAGAATCATCAGATCAAATGACCCAATTCGAGTCATCAAGCAGATCAGGGTCGTAAAAAGATCTCTGTCTAACCCACAAGGACCCAATTAAAATTAGGTACCTAAATTTTGATTTTTGTCATAGGTTGCAAGGAAACGACGCGTCATTGAGGAGTCGATGAGAATGCTATGGTACTTGGATAGTGGACGTTCCAAGCACATGACCCACTTTAAGCATCTACTCCAGGAATATATCGAGCGTCCAAGCCCACAAGTAACATTTGGTGACAACTCCAAAGGTCTAACCAAAGGTTATGGTACATTTAAAACTAAAAATGTTATAATCCCTAATGTTTCATATGTACAAGGACTGCAACATAACTTGCTTTCCATTAGCCAATTCTACGACAACAGTTTTTCTGTCAAGTTTGATGCACAGGAATGCACAGTGCAGCACAGGGAAACCAAGCAGATACTACTAAGAGGGAAAAGAGAAGGAAATATGTATTTCGCTGACTGGAACAGCAGCCCTCCTGAGACTTGTCTTGTATCTAAAAGCAGCAATGAAGTCAGCTGGCTATGGCACAGACGGCTGAATCATCTCAACTTCAATACAATCAACAAACTGGCTAGGAACCAGCTCGCTAATGGAATTCCAGATCAAGTATATGATAAAAGTCATATGTGCAGCGCATGCCAACAAGGAAAACAAACAAGAATTTCATTCTCACTCAAGCCAGTTCAGTCAACTGATCGCGTTCTTCAACTTCTACACATGGATCTCTTTGGACCAGTTACTCCAGCAAGCTTCAATGGCAGAAAATATACTCTGGTCGTAGTGGATGACTTCTCAAGATTCACATGGGTATCATTCTTGTACCAAAAGAGCGAAACAAGGACTAAGCTGTCAATCCTGCTGGAAAGACTGTCAACTCAGAAGGAGTGCAAAATAATGTCAATCAGATCAGATCGGGGAACGGAGTTTCTGAATGAAACTATTTATGAATACTGCGAGAAGAACGGAGTTCAACATCAAACCTTAGCAGTACGCACACCTCAGCAGAATGGTGTAGCAGAGAGAAGGAACAGAACACTCAAAGAAGCAGCTACCTCAATGCTAGCCAGCTCTGCTATTCCAAAGAAGTTCTGGACCGAGGCAATTAACACAACATGTTTCACTCAGAATCGCTCTCTACTCACATCAAGGCAAGGAAAGACGCCGTATGAGCTATGGAATAACAGAATACCATACATTGGATATTTCAAGGTCTTCGGATCCAAATGTCATATCCTAAACAAAAGAAAAGCACAGCTCAAGACGTTTGACGCGAAGACTGATAGAGGAGTATTCCTTGGTTACTCTGCTGTGAGTAAAGCTTACAGAGTCTTCAACATAAGAACTCAAACAGTCGAAGCAACTCCACATGTTACATTTGATGAGTCATCATTCGAATATAGAGATTCTATGAAACAGAGAAATGAAGGAGAATCATCAAGGCAGATTCAGACAAGAGCTCAAGAGAATCGAATCAGAAATCTTGCCGAACCATTAATATGGGATGATGAGCAAGAGGAGGAACCTCAAGTCAATCAGGAAGTTCCACCAGCTGAAAATCAAGAGGAACCTCCAACCCCAAATCAAGGGGGAATGCCATCAGCTGGAAATCCAGACACAGCTGAATCCCCAGCTCTATCTCCAGCAGAGCTCATACAGAAGTCACCTCAAAACTCATTCCAAGTAGAGTCTCTTTCTCAAAACTTAACTCCAGAATAATTCCAAGTCAGACGAAATCTAGCTACTTCTAGCATCAATCAGCTGGAAGAAGAAATTCATAGAAGGAGAAGATGGATCGAAGATCATCCATCGTTAGCAATCATTGGAGAACCATCTGACCAAGTCAGAACCAGAAGCTCAGCTGCTCAAGCTACATCGGATCATCAAGAAGCAGCTGACACAGCTCAACTCTCAGTAGAATTAGAACTGACTGTCTATGATGAAGACTCAGCTCTAATGGCGTGTTATGTAGCTCAAGTTCCAGAGCCTCAAACAATTCTGGAAGCCTTAAAAAGTGTACCCTGGACAAACGCCATGCAGGATGAGCTAAATAAATTCCTCAGAAATTGTGTCTGGGAATTGGTCGACAAACCTGAAGGAGTCAAAGTCATAGGACTCAAATGGATCTTCAAGAACAAGCTGGATACTCTTGGAGTCATCATCAGAAACAAAGCTCGACTCATTGCCAAGGGTTACACACAACAAGAAGAAATTGACTTCGAAGAATCATTTGCTCCAGTAGTACGATTGGAAGCAATCAGACTATTTCTCTCTTATGCAGCACATCACAAATTCAAGGTCTATCAAATGGATGTGAAGTGTGCATTTTTAAATGGAGAACTCAAGGAAGATGTCTATGTTGATCAACCTCCAGGATTTGAAGTAGAAGGAGATAAAGTCTACAAGTTAAAGAAGACGCTTTATGGATTGAAACAAGCACCTCGAGCCTGGTATGATACTCTATCAAATTTTCTTATATCCAAAGGATTCAAGAAGGGCTCAGTAGACAGAACACTCTTCACCATCAAGTTGGGAGAAGACATCCTGGTTGTTCAAATCTATGTAAACGACATCATCTTCGCGTCAAGATCAACACTCTTATGCCAAAGATTTGGAGAGATGATGTCAAAACAGTTCCAAATGTCTATGATGGGAGAAATGAGTTTCTTCCTAGGACTTCAAGTCAAGCAATCAGCAGAAGGGATTTTTATAAATCAATCCAAGTACGTGAAAGACTTGATCGCCAAATATGGAGTTCAATCCAGCAAAACGGTGAAGATCCCGATGAACACCAACTGGAAGATTGAACCCGGAACTGAAGGAAAGTCAGTTGATTCCAGCAAATACAGAGGGACAATAAGTTCCCTGCTGTATCTAATAGCTAGTCGTCCAGACATCTCTTTTGCAGTCAGAGTGTGTGCCAGATTTCAAGTTGGTACAAAGGAGGCACACATGCAAGCAGCCAAGAACATTCTCAAATATCTCAAGGAAACTAAGAATGTTGGGTTGTGGTACCCAGCTGAAGATAATCTACAGCTGACTAGATATTCAGACTCAGACTTCGCTGGAAATCGGTTGGACAGAAAATCAACTTCATGAACATGTCAATTCCTAGGAAGCAAGTTAATATCGTGGTTTTCAAAGAAGCAAACGTGCGTCGCAACCTCCACAACTGAAGCATAATATATGGCAGCTGGAAGCTGTTGCTTACAAATTCTCTGGCTGAAATATCAGCTGGATGACTACGAAGTGAAAACTGGACAAGTTCCAATTTACTGTGATAGCTCAAGTACTATCACTATATCAGAAAATCCAGTACATCACACAACATACAAACATGTGGACGTGCGACATCACTTCATCAGAGATCACGTGGAAAAGAATGATGTGATTGTTGAGAAAATTCACACAGACATACAGCGGGCTGATACACTCACAAAGCCGCTGGTAGAAGCAAGATTCAAGATGTTGTGCGGATTACTTGGATTACTCAACCCAGACGAAGCTACGTCCCGCTGAATGGAAGCAGACCCAGCTGGAATTCAGAATCAACATCAAAGAACCTAGCTGAGCAAGAACCAAGCTCAGCCTAAAGCATAAGTTGAAGGATTATTCAGCTGAGAGAAAAACCAGCTAGAAAAATGCCCACTCAACTTAGCTATTCATAAACGAGATATCAGCTGACTACTATGATCAGCTGAGAGGTTTGCAACATCAATTCATACCTATTCATTCTGTTTTTAACAGACTTTAGTCAAATCATATCATGTCATATCCAATCAAATTTAATTAAAAGTCTGCAAAGATCTAAAGCATGGGAGTTTCAAGGCATAAGTCAAAATGCCTCAACCGACATGATGCGAGAATCACTCCCAGTCGTAGATCTTCTTATCAAACTACCAATCTTGATCGTCCATTCATCAAGAACGTTGATATAAATCTGATAGAAGAGACACGCAAACTTTCGCCTTAACCCTAAAAAGTTTTTCGGCACTCTTTCTTCTTCCTCCTCTATATATATTATTTGTTCTACTAACAAAAGTTGCAGAAGAAGAACATGGAATCCAGAAAGATATCTCCAGAAGCCGATCAACATGAAGAGTCTGTCAAAGCTTCACTTTGAGAGTCGTTCAACTTTCAGGAACCACAAGAAGACAGAGTTCTAGGAGATAATGAAGCTCATCGACAGATCCCGGCTAACGCAGTGGGTGACTGCAAAGCTCAAGAACATCATTCACCAGGAAGTTGTAGAATACTTCCTGGGAATGTCAAAGGAAAAAGACCTCCTCTGCCCTAATGTTTCTCTCAAATAAAAAGAGAAAACGGGACACACAACTCCCTGGAATGTGGAAATCAACATCAATAGGATCCTGTCAAAGGAATTAAACCTGAGAGGAAGCCCAGTCAGATCTGGACGAGATGCTGATAAAGTCGGAGTCTTTAAGAGCAGACATGTCAAAGCTCTTGCTCCGCTACAAGAGGCACAGAAAAAGATGCAGGAGACAAAGCAGAATGCATCTACTTTCTTCCCAGCTGGGAAGAGAAAGTAACATGAGGAGACAAAACAAGCTGAAGCACCATTTTCAAAGAGAAGACTTCAAAGAGCTGACATTGAGAGAGAATTCGTAACTACTCTCTGATGATCAGAAGGTCCACAAGCGGTGGTTTCTTACGGTAGAGAAGAAGTTCATGTGCCAGCGTGAACATCATCATCGCCACCACCTTAACGATGTATTCCAGCTGATCAACCAAGCTTAGACCCCAATCAACTAAGCTTAAATCTCACAGCAGATGGAATACTTCAACCGCATTCTCTTCAATTTCTTTCAGCTCGACAGGGATACCAACTTCAAGATCAACTCATGGAAGTTGCAGATCAAGCCCTGCACCAAGCTCAAGAAGAAAGCATCATGCAGCCGATGATCACTTGCAGCTGGATGATGAAAACAAGAGCTGAACCCCTTACCCACACTTCATAAGTGGAAGGGAAATGCTTAAGTCCCTCCAAGCACTCGGCTGGATCTCCCCAGCTGAAACAGCCAAGGAAGTTGTGCCTGCAATCACAGCTAAGGCTAATGCTATTGAAGAAGAGCCAGCCTATGCAACAGCTGAGCCACCAAGAATCCAGACTCCGCAAAGTAGAGCTGACAGCCGCAGCACAGCCGAACTAAACATCGCAACAGCTGTCAACACAGCAAAGATCGCTGATGCAATTCAGGAAAATTGCACAACTCAATAAGACGATAGTTTGCCTCTCCCGCCTTGTTGATAATGCCATAAAGGGGGAAGGTAATGAGATGAAGAAAAATGTCCTCATTAAGCAAGGGGAAAGACAATGAGACTAAGAAAAATGTCTTCACTAAGCAAAGGCAAAACTGCTGAGCTAGAGGAACCAGCTGAACCAGCTGAAGGAGAGACGGAGTCAGTAAAGAAGCAGCGAATGCAGAAGAGAAGACCCAGCCAGCTGGGATTGAAGATTGAAGATTGAAGAATTTTTTCTTTCTTTTCGATTTATCTCTTTAATTGCTGTAATTTCTTACGTTAATAAAACAAAGTTTTATTTGCTGCTCAAAGCTCACCCTGATGACAATTACTTTTTGTCCAGGCTCTGAACTCTTAATCTGCTGTTTTTTTTACCCTCTTAAAACGTAGGGGGAAGCTAAGGGGAAGCTTCATAGTTTGTCTCAGTTAGGTTTTGGCATAATCAAAAAGGAGGAAATTGTTGGGTTATTATAAAGTTTTGATTTAATACCAAAACCCAACTGATTCCAACCGAGTAGATGATCGCATAAATCTAAGAAGTGTTTTCTAGCTCGCCAGTTTGAGCTCTAGATTTTCTAAGTTTACAGGTTCAGGAAGCGGAAGACAGCAGAAGATCCAGCTGTGTTCACAGCAAGAGTCAACTATAAGCTGAGTTCTCCAGCTAAGCTGAGTTCAAAACAGAGCAGGATCAAACTGAAGATTAATCATTGAGTTCAAGACACAGCTGGTCCAGCTGTACAGAACAAAGGGAACTAACTCTGAAGTCGTCAGTTCAAGTCAGTTTACCTAATCCAGCTCTAAATTCAAAAACCAGCTCCAAAGGAAGAGATCCCGGTGACAGAGGAAATCAATATACCTCGACCAATGAGGGATTGCCAAATCAGCATCCTAGACTTCAGAACCTAGGATGTGACACTGATGAAGACAGGTGCAGAAAAGATTGTGAATTTAAGAAGAGTAGGTAAGATTCAAACGGCTCCTCCAACGGCTAGTCATGAATCTCTACCTATATATACCCGTCTTCAACCTCAGGATCAAAAATGAAAAACTCTCTACAAGCTTTCATTTTCTGAATTCATCAAGCCTTCAAAAGCTCTTAAGCAGTTCTAAATAGTTCAAAGAACACTTTATCTTAAAGTGTTTCTAATCCAGAAACTGCTCAGTTTTTCGTCTGATTCCTAGGCAGAAATCATTGAATATCTTAAGCCTAGATTTTGAACGAGTTCATCTAACTCAAAGTTCTTCATTGTAAGAACTCGTTCATAGTTGGAACCCCAAACCAAACCCCTCTTTACCCAGAAAGGTTAAGTTAAGGGTACGCTTGCTTGAAGCACGAAATTCAAGTGATTGTAAGGTTTTTTTCAGTACCCACAAACTGAAAGGTTAGGCTTGACAGTGCCCGTAAACTGTTGGAACACAGCTCGGGTTAGAGTTGTGAAGTTGCTTGGTACTTGGAAACCAAGTGGTAGTGAATTACCAGTGAATCTAGTCGTGGACGTAGGAGGTGTTACTCCGAACCACGTAAAAATCTCGTGTTATTTTCTTTCTCATTATGTTAAGTTATTGTACTAACTTCATTGACACACTGCATTTTTATCGAATCTGCACACTCAGCTGCTCTCCAAAGACAGTTGTGTCTTTCTGAAAATTGCACAACTTGATTAAGCTGAAAACGTAAAGATAATATTTTTCAAGCTGAGTTTTTCTAAGCAAACGAGCTAAGTTTTTAAACCACCACTTTCCGCACCGCCAGCTGAGTTATTAGCCCAGCTGACCTTCCTCAGCTGGATTCATAACTGAGCTCACGCACTCTGTTTTAAACTTGTCAAAAAGTTTTAAAAGTCTATCTTTGGTGTATTCACCCCCCCTCTACACCAAAGACCCAGCTCATGGACCATCATTTGTTCTTCATCATGGGTTTTCTTTATGTTTAAATTCGTGTTAAAGTTCATCAAACGTCTATGATCTATTATAATGTGGGCGTAAATTGGACCTGAATGAAAAGTTTAGTTGGCTTGTAGTTGCTAGTAGTATTATATTTCTAAATTTTAACCATTTTTGGTAATCCTTTCTTGGGTTCGTGATAGTGCTGGCCTCATCCTGGGCCCGACCTAAGGCTATTTGTTGGGCCTGTATATTAACGCTCGGCCCACAGAGTTCGGCCCAAACAAAGTCCACATCTGCCTTGAAGACCAAGTAACGAAACCCTACTTTGGAAGAAGATAGAATTCCACTGCTAATGGGAATCGGATATGCATGTATCAAGCAACCGGATATGTATAAGGAGTCCGATCTCTAGAAGGATTAGGGCTTAACCCAATACTTATAAATAGATGTGAGATTAGAGGTAGAAGGGACATTCAATACTCATTGTACTCTCAAGTATAATAAAAGCTCTCTACATTCTCTCCCGTGGACGTAGATCACATCGATCGAACCACGTAAATTACTGTGTCATCGTGTTATTATTCCTTTTAGCTACTTTCGCAAACCCTAGATCTATCATTGGCGCCGTCTGTGGGAACTCATCAACGGTTCTTACGTAGCTGATTTACGATGGTAACGCGATCACAAAGCGTGCGGGAGGCCCAAAGCCAACGAGGGAATCCTAACGGCGAAAGCTGCCCCATAAGCCAAGAGAATCGCCAGAGAGGCAGTTCGGTCCCAAAGGAGAGGCACGTCAGGGACCCAATAGAAGGAAATCCCTCCGAAAGGATGCCCGCGCTAGAGATCAACGACGAGTCGGACCCGAAGGGATCCGAGTTGAAGGAGGATGATCACTCCAGAGACTTTGACCTTGCCACCACCTACGCCGCGGCCGAATTCGCTAAAGCAAACAAGGAGCGTTTCAAACGCTTTCTTACGACAACCCGGATGTCTCCCATACCTGAAGCCAGGGAGAGTTCCACGCAAAAATCTCTGCCTAAAGCTCCTCACTACACAGAGAGACCGGAACCGGAGCTAAAGGAGAGGCGCGAGTCCCGGCGGGGTTCGGATCGGCGTCGGAGTCCAAGCTCGCAGAGTAGCCCCAGGCGACATCATACCCAAAGGCGACCTCGGAGCCCCAGAAGGTATCGAAGCCCGAGCTATAGCGAGAGTCGCAGTCCCACGAGGAATCGACACCGACATGAAAAGGAACCAGCTCGGCTGGTCAGCCCATTCACCGACGAGCTGCTTGACACCAAACTCCCCACGGTGTACAAGTTGCCAAACATACCGGCCTACAATGGGCTGGACGACCCCCTTAACTTCCTAACGCGTTACCGGTATAGCATGCACAACCAGGGTCTCAGGGAGGAACACATGTGCAAGCTACTCCCCGAGATGCTGATCGATTATGCCCGAGCTTGGTTTGACAGCCTTCCAACTGGCAGCGTGGGGTCCTGGACCTATTTGGAAAAAATATTCAAGCAAAGATTCCATACGAAGGTTCAGCCCCGCCGAGACACAGCATACCTCCTATCGGTGAAGCAAAAGGACAAAGAATCTATAAGGGAGTACGCTTCCAGGTTCATGCAGGAAAGCTTGAAGGTCGATAAAATCGACGACGTCTTCCTCATCTCGGCCTTCCGAAATGGAATTGCCCCCGGGTCCCTAAACCAAGAGCTCGCTAAGCGGAAGCCTGAGACAGCCCAAAAGATGTGGAAGATTGTATACCAGTTCGCCGACGGCCAGGATGCGGACCGATTGAAGCGGGAGGAGACCGAGAAGAAGAGAACTGAAGGGGATCGAGATCGGAGCGATCGTGATCGGAGAAGTGCCCACGAACGCCTCCAAAGAGGACCTATCCGATCCGGCTCGGACCCGGACCAATCCGATCCGGCTTGGACCTCGGGTGGGACCAGAGCCGTCCCAACGACCTCCTTTTATGAAGACGAATGCCGAGATCTTCGCACTCCACGAGGACTGGTTCGCTAAACCACGTCCCATGTCAAAATCTAAACCTCGGGACCAAAACAAGCACTGCTCCTTCCATGATAACCATGGGCACCACACGGAGGATTGCCGCGACCTCGCGGAACAGATAGAGAGGTTAGCCCAAGAGGGAGCTCTGAAGAGATACGAAGCCGGGGGGAAGAAAAACACAAGAGGAAAACGGAAAGGAGGACAAGGTCGCTGTGCTCCCCACAATAAGCGAGCTAAGGTCGATCACGACGAGGAGGATGACGACCCTCCGTACGACGCACCACAGTACGACGGAGTGGTCTCCACCATCACCGGGCTACCCCCAGGCAAGACAAAAACCAGGTTGAAGGCAGAAGCTCGCAGACCACCGGTCCCATCGAGTGAGGAGCAAACGAAAAAGAGATTCAAGAAGGGGGAGACCGTCACATTCTCCGAGGATGACCCTGTGCCTACCGCTACACCACACAACGACGCCCTGGTTATACAGGTCGGGGTGGCCAACAAGATGGTCCATCGCGTGTTCATCGATGGTGGGGCCAGCGTGAGCATCATCTTCCAACACTGCTTGGATAGGATGGGCCTCGACCCAGCTCGGGTGAATTCCACACCCCTGCCTCTCAAGAGCTTTACGCAGCAAGAGACGCGACCTGAAGGGACCATCGCGCTCGACGTTGCGATTGGCAGCCCGCCGACCAGCGTCAATAAGCTCGTTCAGTTCTATGTGGTTAAAGCGAACTCCCCCTACAACATCATACTAGGTCGGGATTGGCTGAATGCAGTCAGGGCCATCATTTCACCTTACCACCTGCTGTTGAAGATACCGACCTCGGCTGGAACCCTTACGGTCCGAGGTGACCAGATAAAGGCCAAGGAGTGCATGCAGGTTGCTCTACGAGGTCAACCCCAAGCATAGCAATCAAAGTATCCCAAGGAGCCGGATGAAATGACGTCAATCCCAGACACCCCGGCGGAACAGATTACCCTGTCCGAAGCAGATCCAGCGAAGGTTGTCAAGGTCGGCTTTGCCGGGGGACCTCAAACACGCATGCAAGTAATCCAGATCCTAAGGGAGTATCAAGACGTCTTCGCCTGGTCTCCAACGGACATGACGGGGGTGTCGTCGGAAATCATTACGCACAAGCTTAACATTAACCCGAACTCGACCCCGGTCAAGCAGAAACGGCGATCATTTGCTGCCGAACGAAATCAAGTTATCTATAACGAGGTGCAGCAATGGTTGAAAGCCGGGCTTCTGTTTGAAGTCAGGTACCCGATTTGGCTATCTAATCCGGTAGTGGTAAAGAAAGAAGAAGGAGAGTGGAGGATGTGTGTAGATTACACCGACCTCAACAAAGCTTGCCCGAAGGACTGCTATCCTCTCCCCAACATCGATGAAAAGATCGAATCCTTGGTGAGACACGAAGTATTCTGCTTTCTCGATCTCTACAAAGGATACTATCAAGTTCTAATGGATGAGAGGGATGCAATCATGACAGCTTTCGCAACAAGCTTCGGGATCTTTGCATTCAAGTATATGCCTTTCGGGTTAAAGAATGCCGGAGCGACCTACCAGCGAATGGTCGATTTCCTCTTCCGAGATCACATCGGCAAGATTGTCGAAGTATACGTAGACGACATTGTCGTCAAGAGTAAAGAAGAGGCCTCGGCTGTGAGCGACCTGCGAACCACGCTCCACATTCTAAGGCAGGCGAACCTCAAGCTGAACCCGAAAAAGTGCACCTTCAACGTGCGATCTGGAAAATTCTTAGGGTGCTGGATCTCGCCAGAAGGTCTCAAAGCCAATCCACTGAAGATTAGAGCCGTGCAGGAGATGAAGGTACCTCGGACTATCCGCGATGTGCATAGGTTGACAGGGTGCATAACCGCGCTAAGTCGTTTCCTCTCCAAGGCTGCCGAGAGGCAGCTCCCATTCTTCAAAATTCTCAAGAAGGCCCCGGAATTTGGATGGAGACGAGAGCACGAGCTAGCTTTTGAGGAGCTCAAGCGCCACCTCGAGGACTTACCAACCTTGTCAGTCCCCCAGAAAGAAGAACCTCTCTTTCTATACCTCGCTACATCTGAGGAGGCAATAAGTGCAGTGTTGGTCCGAGACGAAGGAGATCGGCAGCTACCGGTGTACTTTGTCAGCCGAGTTCTAAAAAGCCCAGAGACGAGGTATCAGCCTCTCGAGAAGGTCGCTCTAGCACTCGTAAACGCAGCTCGGCGCCTAAAGCCCTACTTCCAAGCTCATCCGATACAAGTTCTGACCGATCTACCACTTCGACAAGTTCTCACTAAGCCAGAAGCTTCAGGAAGAATCGCGAAGTGGGCGATCGAGCTAGGAGAACATTCTATATCGTACGGTCCCCGTCGAGCTATAAAAGGACAGGCTCTGGCAGACTTCCTTGTAGAAGCTATGTATAAGGACCTAGTGGAGCCAAAAGAAATCAAAGCCAAAACCAGGCTCCAAGAAGTCCCAGAGAAGACACCCCCGGATTGCTGGGAGATGTACGTGGATGGAGCTTCAGGAAAGAAAGGAAGTGGAGCCGGCATACTCCTCATCAGCCCAGAAAAGAAGGAACTAACATATTCGCTGCGATTCGAGTTCTCCACTACGAATAACGAGGCGGAATATGAAGCTCTCATTGCTGGACTGCGCCTCGCCCAAACCCTCCAGGTACGAGCTGTCCAAGCCCATTGTGATTCCCAAGTCGTGGTCAACCATGTGTTAGGGAAATACGAAGTGAAAAGTGAGAAGCTGAAGAAGTACCTAGAGAAGGTCAAGCTCCTTGGACAGTCTTTCCAATTCTTCAAAATAGTCCGCATTCCCAGAAGCCAAAATACCCGAGCTGATGGGCTAAGTAAGCTGGCGACCTCCCCGTCCAGCTCGACGCTAGTGGAAGAAGTCCGCAACAGGAGTATAGAAGAGGCGGAAGTCAATGCAATCATAGAGGACGACCCAAATTGGATGACCCCCCTAATCAAATGTTTGGGAAACGGGGAAGTGCCCGAAGACAAGATGGAGGCTAGAAAAATTCTAGCTAGATCCACGCAGTATGCCCTCGAGGGAGGGGTCCTCTATCGAAAGTCTTACTTACAGCCTCTGCTCAGATGTGTTGGACCAAAGGAAGCGGACTACATATTAAATGAAGTGCACACGGGATCGTGCGGAAGCCACATTGGAGCTCGGGTGCTAGCTCAGAAAATCATGCGGTGGGGGTACTATTGGCCAACAATGGCAAAAGATGCGGAAGACTTCGTGAAGAAGTGCCTAAAATGCCAGCTGCATGCCAGAGTGACGAGACTACCCCAAACCGACCTCTCTACTATTCAGAGTCCGTGGCCATTTATGGAGTGGGGCATTGACATCGTAGGGCCTTTCTACCCAGCACCTAAGCAAAAACGGTTTCTAATAGTCGCCGTCGACTACTTCACCAAGTGGGTAGAAGCTGAACCTTCCACAAAAGTCACAAGTGATAAAGCCGTTGACTTCGTCTGGAAAAACATCGTGTGCCGGTTCGGGGTACCCAGAGTCCTCATCTCGGATAATGGAACGCAATTCACAAGCAGGGAATTCAGAGAATTCTGTGAAGGACTCAATATCCAGCAAAAGTTCACCTCAGTCAACCGACCTCAAACTAATGGCCAGACTGAAGTCACCAACAGGACAATAGTGAACGGACTCAAGACCCGCCTAGAGAAGGAGAAAACAGAGTGGATCCACAATCTCCAAAATGTCCTGTGGTCGTACCGGACTACGCCCCGAACTCCAAACGGGAGAAACCCCGTACCGTTTAGTATACGGGTACGAAGCGATCATACTGTCGAGATCGGAGCACCCAGTCCCCGAACCATCAACTTCTCCGCCGAAGCTAATGAAGAGCAGCGCCGAACCGACCTAGACTTATTGGAGGAAAAAAGGGAACTAGCCAGCATAAAAGAAGCTCGGTACAAACAGCAGATGGCTCGGTATTACAACCAAAGGGTCAAACCCCAACAGTTCCAGGTCGGTGATCTTGTGCTTCGAAACAATGAGATCAGCCTCTCAGAGAAGCTCGGCAAGCTCGAAGCTACGTGGGAAGGGCCCTACAGAGTACACGAAGTCCTCGGCAAAGGAGCTTACAAAATCGCCTATCTTTCGGGCGAACTAATACCCAGAACATGGCACATCGCCCATCTAAAGAGATTCTTCGTATAAGCGACAAAATCTTGCATATAGAGTCTTAGGTTTTCTTTTTTGTCTTTTTTGTCCTTAATGTTTTGTTTTTAACGAGCTCGTCAAAACTCTTTTTACTTTGTTTTTTGGTCATTTTTTAATAAAATTTCATTTTTGTCTTGCATCTCGTGTCTTTTGATTTGCTTATACGAAGTATCCCTAATATCAAAATCCCCTCATAAGGTCGAACTACGGTTCCCTTGCGTGGTCAGTAATGACCCGACATGGGGTAACAAATTCCTATAATGCGCAAAGGAAACCCTTTCCGAGGTCCGAGCTCGTCTCCCTCCAAAAAGGAAGATCCCACGAGGTCCGAGTCAAACTCCCTCCGAAGGATAATCAATTCTCAACTGGGGTCGGAACCAAGTTCCCCCGGAGAATAAAATACAAGGTCCGAACCATGGTTCCCTTGTCAACACAAAAAGGTACCGAGTCCAACTCCCCCAAAAGATGCAACATGCAGAAAACCAAGGAACCAATCTTCACGAAGAACAGGAAAGTTCAAAAACTCAATATATATATTTTTATTTCTAACTATTTGGAACAGTTGGGTGTACATAATTACAGGCAGAAGCGAGCTAATCTAGGGGGAAGGATGTTTCTTGCTGAAGCTAAGCCAATCTTCCTCAAAGGAGGAAGGCCCTAGGAGATCATCAATTGAGATACGACCTCGTCCCCGACCTCGACTTCTTCCAGCAGGAAAACTTCGACCTCGCGGGGCAGCCGAACCGCGACAAACAGCTCGCCTACGCTGGCTCGGACCGACTGATGTCCCCGCGAAGTCGTTTTCACCTCGCGAGCGAGGCATTGTCCGAACGAGAAGAAGAAAGATCGCCGGACCACGTGCCAACAGGGCCCGTAGCTTAGGTCGGCGGTCCAAAATGCACTTATACCTGCCCGCACTCTCCTTCAGCATTTCAAAAGCACCCTGAAGCCCAAAAGACTCGGTCCCGAGTGCTTCCTTTAGCGCGATATACTGTTCCAGGTCCTCTTTTGCCTTTAATTCCGCCTCGGCGATGGTGATACCACCCCCGCGACGGATAATATCTTCATACTCGGCATGCTCCTCGACGATCATCTCGTAGTCTTTGGGAACGCGGCCAGCTTGATCTCGGGCAACTTCCAACTCCTCCTCAGCCTGCAGAAGCTTGGCCTGAAGCAAGTCGGTACTCTCTTGAAAAGCGATACGCTTAACTTCGACCTCCTCACAAAGTGCCTCGAACTTCATCTGCCATCTCGACAGCTCGGCTTCTTGAGATTTCAGCAGAGTACACTTATGGCTGAAAAGTTCCTCGGCTCGGCGGCATTTGTCCTTCCATTGCTCAACAACGGACCGTTGGTCAACCAGGTCTTGTGAAAGGAGAGCTATTTGTATGCGCAAAGTAGAAACACCGACAGAATCCAAGCTCTACATTCAAGGAAAAAAAAAACTCAAATTCATTCATTTGAAGATATTCCGTACAGATATACAATGAAAAAAAAAAAAACCAACTACACTAGAATATCGCCGACCTCCTTGTCCTGAGAAGGTGGCTGCTCGGAGGGGGAACCGTCCAAGTCCTTGTCAGCGGCCGGATCTTCACCAGCCCCAGCCTCCTGCTCCTCCTCCACTTCCTCTTCCGGGCCCTCGCCTTCTTCTTCCTCGTCGCGAAGAGAATTGAAAGCAGCATCCAGGTCGGGGTCCCGGTCTACCGAGCAGTCAGCAATCTGCTCGACAGATAGAAGTGTGGACGAGCCAGCAAGATTCTCCAGGAGGGGAAACTGGCCGAGGTGATCTCGGACCACCCTGGCATACCGAGAAGGTAGGGCTTCATCCCCTAGACGTTCGAAGCCGTACTTGGATACGTCCAGGCCGGGGAAGTCCTTGGCAGCCTGCTCCAAAGCAGACACGGCGAAGTTTCCATTGATGAGCATGGCCAGGTCATTGGCAAGCTCGGAGAAACTCTCCGACAACAGAAACCTCTTCGTGAAGGCCCGGAAGAGCTCACCTTGGCTAACCGCAAGGTTGACCTCCCGGTCCTTCGCCGCCATCAGCTCGGACTCAAGCCTCCGAGCTTTCTCGGCCTCCGCCTCGGCCCTCGCGAGCTGAGCAACCAGCTCGGACTTGGCAGGCCCACGCCCTCCTCAACCTTCACCAGCTCGGCCTCGGCTTTCTTCGCCCGGGCAACAGCCGACATCAGCTTCTCGGAGTATCGGCTTTTCTCTTCCTCGTGTTTCGAGGACATCTCCTCGACGTTGTTCTTCAGCCAACTGACGAACATATCAAGGCCCTGCAAGAAGAATACAGTTAGCTGCACCGGCAACAATTAAGAAAACCTGTGTAATGAAAAAATAATTCTTCACCTCGGGAAAAGGCAGACCAGCCAGCTTGTTGGAGGGAGCTGCCGGGCCCGCGTCACTACCCGTGACATCAATGATGTCCACTTCGAGCGGGTCCCCGACCTTCAACCGCTTCTGAGGTGGTTTGGGGGAAGGAGAACGAACAGTTGCCGCAGCAGCCCCAGCGAGCTGATCCTGATCGGAAGAGGAAGCAGTTCGTCCAGATAGCTTCGCTCTCTTAGCCCCGCGAGCTGTAGCCTTACCATCAGCCCCCTTGATCTTACCGAACTTCACTGCACATACAAATCACGAAAGGAGTCAGGACGATAAATAAACACAGCACAACTATCCTAATAGCACTAGCGGGGCCTCACCCGTCGCCGGATCCACCATATTTTGAGGCTCATACGGGCTCAACCCCGCTTCAGCTAGGGAGTCTTCATTGTAGCTCGCTTCAAAAGGACCGTGGTCCCTCATCGCTTTTACAGCGGACTCCAAATCCTTATCGACCTCTTCAATCACCCACTCGCAAGGCTTTTCTAGCCTCCAAATCAGGTCGATGAAACTACTGTGGCGACAAAAGAAATATTTCTGGTGCCACTTGTCCACCTTATTTTGAGTTCGCCCCTTGAACTCAGCCCGGGCTGCAGCGTAATACCAACCCCCCGCCTTTTTGAAGACAAAGAGCTCGTGAATGAGCTCGGCGGATATTTGGTGACCCCTATCTACCGCTGCCACACCCAAATCCGTAAACTGCCTAAACGAGTTCGGCATTATCTGCCCTAACGCTAAGCCCAGCTTTTTCTGGAGTTGGGAATAGGGCTCAGGGAGGGGTAATCGAAGACCAGCGTGCAGACTGTCCTCATAAATAGTGACAAACCCCATCGGGGGAGAGCACGCCCTATCCTCTGGGCGAGGTTCTATTAATTCCGCCTCGCTAGGAATTGTACGTTTGGGCAAGAAACCTAATTCTACCCTCATTTAAGGACGAGGGGTAATCAGCCACTCTCCCCTTCACACACGGGGGCACTATTAAAGACTCGACAGACGGAATAGCAGATCCTAATGAAAAAATGCTAAAGGCAACACTTCTACTCGAGCCGACTGACGGAGCCAAATCGATATCACTACTACTGGGCGAGAAGGAGAGGCCATACTTACTTGTTAAAAAGAAGGTAAATGCTCCGGCGGGTGATTTGAAACTGGGCGCAGAAGAACAATGGAGTGAACACCGGCGGTATAAGAACAGTAAATTGGGGGATTTTTGGGGAAGAAGAAACTTTTCTGTGAAGGAACTTTTTTCTCTAAATGACGGCGGATGTGAAATAGTGTGATATGGGCAGAACGTTTCCGCTTCTGAGACTATACGTTTGAATCCCACCGTTGCGTATGCCACACGTGTGAAGGGGGGCCCGCCTTTCTCGAAACATGAACCGCCCCTCCACAGAATTCAAACGGCCCATTTCTTTCCCCGCCCTTTAAATTTTACATGGGCCGCGCCTATTGATCAACCTAAAGAACATAACAAGCCCCTGATACTCAGATCGCTCATCTAATTATGCCTGCCACTTCAGCTCGGATTATCAGTTCGGTAATTCAGTTCGTCCCAGTGATTTGCGCGATCAATCACCTCGGCAATTCGACCTCGCAGTCTGCATCTACAACATGTCTTCTTTCCTCTTTTTTGGGGGGGGATGTGATAGTGCTGGCCTCATCCTGGGCCCGACCTAAGGCTATTTGTTGGGCCTGTATATTAACGCTCGGCCCACAGAGTTCGGCCCAAACAAAGTCCACATCTGCCTTGAAGACCAAGTAACGAAACCCTACTTTGGAAGAAGATAGAATTCCACTGCTAATGGGAATCGGATATGCATGTATCAAGCAACCGGATATGTATAAGGAGTCCGATCTCTAGAAGGATTAGGGCTTAACCCAATACTTATAAATAGATGTGAGATTAGAGGTAGAAGGGACATTCAATACTCATTGTACTCTCAAGTATAATAAAAGCTCTCTACATTCTCTCCCGTGGACGTAGATCACATCGATCGAACCACGTAAATTACTGTGTCATCGTGTTATTATTCCTTTTAGCTACTTTCGCAAACCCTAGATCTATCAGTTCGATTTTGGTGTTTAATCATGAATATTTTTTGGTGTTTAATCATAAATTCACTAAATTCTCTTGGCGCATATTTATAAATTCTAAAGTGTGAGAGAAACAAGTTGACTATAAATTGCTGAAATGAGTTGATGTATCGTGTATGAGTATAATTTTTGCTATGGTGGGAGGAATATGCTGCTCAGGAGTTCTCCAACTAGGGAGTTAAACCCAAAACTAGCCATCATTTCCAAAGAGGCGGTATACACCTAAACCTGTTTACTAAGAATAGTTGTTTTAGTTGTTAAACTTTTCCTAAATGAGGTTCCCCAACACAATTATAATTAAGCAGATAAATCTCATTAATCTTTCAGTTCATTTTCTATGTTTCTAGAAGAAATATTACCTTTGTAAATAATTAAACAAATTTAAGTCTCTAATGTATACATTCTTAGTTACGTTTTAATCCAAAGTTCATCTCCACTGCATAATTTTTCTAACTTATTTTTGAAACATTAATAGACATTATTTATCTAATCTAATTAGATAAATTTGTTTAGTAATTCTTTTAGTAGAATTAATGGTATTTTCTTTTAAGGTGATTCCAGTCATTCAGGTAAATGAATTTCTCCCTTTGTTATTAGTTTCTTGATGTTATGTGTATGATGATTTTCTGATGACTGCAAATGGTTCGTGGGTTCACATATGCTCTATATTTGTATCAGATATACTAGTAGTAATGTTTTAAGTTGTAGATATAGTTATGCAGTTTGGATTTAAGTATTTTGTGGAGAGCATTTACATTGTTGGTATTCACACACCTAAAAAGGAATGCAGCAAGCCCTCGTCTTGGTGTGAGTTTTGTTAGTGGATTTCTTGCTGGTGCACTCACTGCTATATATAAAGCCTACAATTACAATAAAGATTTCACTCCTTGTGACATAAGTATTGTTCATTTATTTTGGTTTACTACTTGCAATAATATTTTCTATCAATTTAGCTAAAAAATTGTGTTGCCATTTTATTTCCTAGCTTATTATCTTTTATCTCTATGGATTGCTTAGGCTGTAAAGAGGCTAGGACAGTGGGGTCTTTGTTAGTAGAACTGTTTCTGTGATAAAATTATGACTGAACTGAATCTTTGCTATGTGTAATAGATTTAAAAAAAAGTTTGAGTTGCAAAATCGAATATCAATGTATTTAGGAATTTTCTAGAATAAGTTTAGCATTTGAAGGCTATTAATTAGGAATGATTAAGTAGGAATAAACAACCATAGTAGCCCAAGATCGTTATTGTCTTTGAAAGAAGCATGATATGCAAGAAGATCGATAAATTACAAGGAAACACAAGTAAACACAAGTATGCTAATAGTAAATAAGATTTGATTCTCTACTGATAGATTGTATTTTTTTAATACTATAATGTTTTGTTTGCTTCTCTTATACCTTATAAAATTTGCATGAGGCTTTTATTTGGATCTTATTGTATTATATGTGTTATCGTTATTGATTGATAATATTTAAATTTTTTCTCATTGCTTTGTGTAGATAGGAATGGTTGGGTTGAAAGAGGGGAATGATCCGAGTGAAGAAGCTAAGTGGCTAGCCATGAATGACATCGAGGAATCGAGGTGTGATCCCAATTAAGATGGCAGGTGGAGTCGAAGAAGAAGTGGGTGAATATGAGTTTGAAACTAGCAAGTTTAGTTACTTATTTTATGTTAGATGATACTTGCCT
Organism: Agastache rugosa; assembly: GCA_031470985.1. Lineage (NCBI taxonomy): Eukaryota > Viridiplantae > Streptophyta > Magnoliopsida > Lamiales > Lamiaceae > Agastache > Agastache rugosa. The sequence continues at coordinate 12,265,700 of CM062607.1, forward strand.
AGATAGAACTTTTTATGCAACATTATTATGTATCTTGACTATGTTTGGATGATAATATATGTACTATGCTTTGATGATAATAAATGTATTATTTTATAATTTAATGAGATTATTTATTGGATTTAAGAATTTAAAAATAGGCAAAATTTAAAAAAAAACAAAAATAATAGGTTGAAATCATGACGGAAAATCATAACGGTTGCAAAAACTGTTATCTAAAGCATAAAGAAACGTTATCTAGAGAGCAATACATTACGCGTTAAGTAAATTTCATAACGGTTAAAAACCGTTATGTATAACTGACATTGATAACGGTGATCAAACCGTTATCTGTGTGGCAAAACTGTTATGTATAAGTACTATACATAACGGTCATTGACCGTTATGTATGAGCGCATTTTTTATATCACCACTTTATATGTCGGTTTTTAATGCTCATACATAACGGGTAATACCCGTTATGTATGAGGGAATTTCTAGTAAAATCCCCATACTCAAGAAAACTACAGAAATAACAGCTAAAATGGGAGAAGACCCAGTCTACAAAGAAGTCCCAAAACCAAGATTGGAGTACACAGCCGATGAAAGAAAACAAGCTGGTCTAGATAACTATGCAAGAAATATCATTTCCTCGACCGTCACAAATGCATATCTTTCAAAGATAATCAACTGCGAAATAGCAAAGAAAATGTGGGACACCCTAGCCAAGATGAGCGAAAGTTCAGATGAGATCAAGGAGAACAAGTTCACAATTGTCTGCCAGAAGTTTGACAACTTCAAGTAGATTTTAAAGGAGACCATCGAACAAATGGAGCTCAGGTTCTTCAGCATCATAGTAGAGATCGGGACGATCAGGACGGGTAAGTATGCCCAAAGGGAAAAAAACCTGAACATTCTCTCCGCCTTGTTGCATGAGTGGAACACGTACAAAGTTTTCCACCAAAGAAGAAGCGACTTGAAGGATTTGAAAACTGAGCAGTTGTTTTCTATCCCTAAAGCGAACAATTAAGTACACCTTGAAGATTACAACTGAAGAGTCTTCCAGCCATCAAGGTGTAGGCGAGCTGACACCCGCCCCCAAAGAAACAGCTTTCAGGGCCAACTCTGAAAACTAAAAGCAAGTTGTGTCAGCTGAGTCCTCTAAGAAAAAGAAGGACAAGAAATATATGAGCAAAGAATAATTGCTCGACGAGATCGCCATAGGAGACGTTCACATATCGCTCACATTTATACGCTTAGCATATCAATTCTCTCTCTCTATATATATATTCATATAACCGTCTTCAAATTTAATCAATAAAATAATACTCCTTTCGTTCATCAAATATGTATCACATTGGTAGTGACACGAGTTTTAATAAATATATGGTACGTTGGTTTTTATTGGAGAAAGGGTCACACTATAATAAATTATTGTAAGGTTTAAAATAATGGAGTATGAGGTATTGTACCTAGAGGTGGCCAAAAAAATTGGAACTGCCGAAACAGAACCGAAACCGGCGGTTTTGGAACTGGAATTAAACCGCCGGTTTCAATTCGGAACCGAGAACCGTATCGACGGCGATTAGGTTTCGGTTCCAAAGTTGCAGAACCAAGAACCGCCGGTTTCAGTTCGGTTTCGGTTCCAAACCGCCAATTCCTCCTTTTTTTTTACATTTTTATCCGTATTTATTTCACCTAAATATTATATTAGAATGCATAAAATTATAACTAAACAAGAAAAAGTAGCAAAAAATGGGAAAAAAAACATACATAATTTGAACCCTTGAAACATGCGGTTCCGATTTGGAACCGTCGAAATGGAAAAATCGAAGCAAACCAAACCAAAACTTGCGGTTCCGGTTTGGAACCGAAACCGAAGTGGTCGGCGGTTTGGTTCCGGTTCCCTTGGGGTGGAACCGAAAACAGCCGGTTTGGTTCCGAAACCGAATAGAACCGTGGCCACCTATAATTGTACCAAAATAGAAAGTGATATGTATTTGATGGACGGCTCAAAAAGGAAATTGTGATATATATTTTGTGGACGAATGGAGTACAACTTATTCCTAAAAAAAATTATACAACTTAATATTTTGTCTTTTGGATCAAATCACAATCATTAACTTGAGTCATCACATTGGACACCTTTATTGTTCCATTATTGTTTGTTGTCATGATATCCAAAATTGTCACTCTCATCTCTTTTCAATAATATACTATATAGAAGCTTTTCTGATGGTCCCGGAACGAGGTCTTCGGTGTAGAGGGTGGGTGAATACACCGAAAAGGAATTTTTGAAAACGATTGACAAATTAAAACAGAGTTGAGTGAGAGCTCAGTTATGAATTCAGCTGACTTCTAAAGAAGGTGATCAGCTGGACTGATAACTCAGCTGGTTGTGCGGAAAGTGGTGGAAAGAAAAACTTAGCTCGTTCCCTTTAAAAAATCTCAGAAAATCTTAGTTTCAGTTTTCAGTTAAGCAGGTTTGAAACAAATGCAGCTGGCTGGTTCACACAGCCAGAGAACTTAAGCTTTGAAAACTTGTGTTGTGCTAATGCGGTTAGTTCTTTAAATATATAAAATGCAAAGACTGAATAAAGCAATAAAGAACACGGAATTTTAACGTGGTTCGGAGAGAGAACTCCTACGTCCACGACCAGGTTTTAGCTGGTAAATCCACTAAGGATGACCACTTGGCTTACGAGTACCAAGCAACTTCGCAGCTCTCCCTCGAGCTGTGTTCTAACAGTTTACGGGCACTGTAGAAGCCTATATCTTTTCAGTTTTCGGGTACTGAAAAACCTTACATTCGAATTTCGCGCTTCGAGAGGGCGTAACCTTGACCTAATCTTTTCTGGGTAAAGGAGGGTTTTGGTTTCCAACTTTGAACGAGTTCTTACAATGAAGAACTTTGGAAGATGAACTCGTTCAGATCTAGGCTTTGGATTTACTATGATTTCTGCCTATTGATCAGACGAAAAACTAAAGCAGCAACTGAAAGTAAACACTTAAGAATTTAAGTGTTCTTCAAAGAGTTAGATAACTGCTAGAGAGCTTTTTAAAACATGAGAGATTCAGAGAGGTTGAAAACTTGTAGAGAGTTTTTCATATCTGATTCTGAGGCTGAAGACTGGTATTTATAGGTAGAGATTCAAATCTAGCCGTTGGAGGAGCCGTTTGAATCTTACCTGCTCTCTGATCTGTCGATCTGCCGTTGAGCGTATCTTCACCTGTCTTCATCACTGTGTCAGATCCTAGGTTCGCCTTTCTAGGATGCTGAGATGTCGATCCCTCATTGGTCGAGGTATATTGACTTCCTCTGACACCGGGATTTCTGTCTTTCGAGCTGGTTTTTGAATTTAGAGCTGGATTGGGTAAACTGACTTGAAGTGACGACTTCAGAGTTAGTTCCCTTTTTGTCTGCTCAGCTGACTCTCTTAGACTTGAGTCAGCTCAATTTATTCTGCTCCGTTGGATCTCCTTGGCTGGATCCACTCTTCTTTTCTTGAGAGTCAGTCTGACTCAGCTCAGTCTTTGAACTCTGTTCAGCTAAGAAACCTTTCAGCTGACTTTGGGTCCAGCTGATTACTCAGCTGGGTCTTCTTTCGTCTTCAGCTTCCTTACCTGTAAACTTAGAAAATCTAAGGCTCAAACAAGCGAGCTGGTAAGCTTAACTTAGGTTTGTACATTCATCTACTAGGTTGGAGAACAGTTGGGTTTTGGAATCGAATCAAAACTCTAGAATTTTCCCAACATTTTCCATACAGTTAGACCTGCCCAATCTCTAAGGACAGGCGGGCATAATCAGAATCGGTTCGTCGGTCAACGGTTTTTTAACCGGTCCGACTGTCAACGGGCTGGAATCGTAACCGGAACGGTGAGCTCAAGTGCCGGTTCTGGGCCTGCATATTTGCTAACCATAATCGGCGGTTTGTAAAAAAAACATATATATATATATATTACATTTAAGTTGCAAGATGGACGGTCCAGATCAATTCCATACGTGGCAGTCGATTCCAACGGGCAAAACCGGCGGTTAACCGTAAGAACCGCCAGTTTCGCCAAACCGCCAGTTCCAACAGCAGCAGCACGGTAGGCAGCAGTAGCACTCTCAACTCAACGACTAAAAAAAAATTAGTCGTTAGCCTCCCTCCCACTTCTCATCATCTTCAATCTTCATCCTATAAATACCACACATCTTTAACCCTCTAAACACGCCAATTCTCTCATCTCTCTACTAATTTCAAGCATCAATCTCTTTATTTTTTTGCTCAAATTATTGAATTTTTTGTTGAAGCTCTTGTTCTCTTTGTCTCTTTATTTTTGTGTTCAATTCTCATCACCACCACATCACCAATCCATCCATAATGTCGACCTCATCTCGTGCCGCTAAGGGCAAGGGCATCACCCAAAATCAAGGAGACGATGCTCCTCCTCGATCCAAAAGAAGGGGAAGAAATGCTCCCGTTGATAGAAGGCAAGCTCGTACAATGCAAGTCGAAGAAATCTCGAGGTCATATGGCGCCGAACGACTTCAAGAACAAGAAGATCAAGAATTTTATGAGGAAGTTCAAAGACAAGAGGAGGAGATTAATCGACAACAACAACAATCCAACGTAGGAGAAGAAGAAGAAGAAGAAGAAGAAGAAGAAGAAGAAGAAGAAGAAGAAGAAGAAGAAGAAGAAGAAGAAGAAGAAGAAGAAGAAGAAGAAGAAGAAGTCCAAGCACCAACTACGAAGAATACGGGAGAGCTCTTGTCTCGGATATCTTCACTAAGCATTTCAAAAAAATGCTTAGAACATCGGAGACAAGCGACCAACCTGACGAGCCTCTTAAATACAATGCATATTGCAACTATGCAAAAACGTCTACAAATGGACACATGGAGGAGGCTACAGCACACTAAAGCGACATATGGAGACTTGTCATCCTGGAGAATATGGAATTCCAACGAACCGAGCTCAAATTCGTGGAGCTACTTCCTCGGTGACGGGTACGCCTTCTTATCCCTCTTTATTTAAATATGATCATCAATATGCCGAAGATGTTATGGCTAGATATTGTGCTATGGAAAAATAACCTTTTAAGTTTGCCGATAAAATAATGTATCAAGAATGTATAAAAGATGCATATTGTCCCGCCGCTAAAAAAAATAGTATAAGTAATATTCTTATGCGAATTAGTAGGCAAGCTTTTGATATAAAAGAAGAATTAATGAAGTATTTGATTCGTTTAGACCATAAAGTTTATATTTGTGCGGATATTTCGACCGATTGTTATCATAAAAATAATTATATGGGAATTACTTGTCATTGGATTGATGATAAATGGATGTTACAAAAACATTTAATTGCACTTAGGGAGTTCGATGATCCACACACGACTACTAATATTGCTTTAATAATTATTACCATTTTAAATGAATATCAATTGATTAATAAAGTATTTTCGGTTGGTTTTGATAATGCATCCGCCAACACCGCTAGTATTTCCTAAACTCATTGAAGCATGTAGTCCATCTTTTCAAGGAAAATATTTTCATAGTAGATGCATTTATCATATTTTGAATTTATGTGTGCAAGATGCACTTGATATTTTAAATGAATTTATTACTCCAATTAGAAAAGTCGTTTCACTTTGGCATAAAAGTATAATTTTAGGGAAAAATGGCAAAAATATTTTCGTCAAAAGACTATTCCACATAGGAGTTTTGTTAGAGATGTATCACATCGTTGGAATTCAACTTATGAAATGTTTAATACTCCAGTATTTTTTAGTTTAATGAATATTTATGTGAATTTTTTAGAAAAGAATTTGCACCGGTTCAATTAACTTTATTAACTTCTCATTGGGATCAATGTATGAATTTATATCAATTATTAAAGGTTTTTAATAATGACACCGTTCAATTATCGGGTGTTTATTATTGTACTTTCGTTCGTGTGTTGGAGCATTGCATGTTTTGCACTTAGTTTTAAAAATTATTTTACTAAACCAAATTTGCAAGGTGTGGTTTATTTTATGGTGTAAAAATGGCTAAAATATTTTACATATATTACGGATGTTTTCTTAGTAGCTAAGTACTTATAACCTAAATGGAAATATGTTGGTGTTTGTCAAATGTTAGATATTTATTATAATGCATTTAAGCAAATGGACTTTTTAAATGTACGAATTGATGGAGAATATGTTGCATTTGATATTCCTGATGTTTCTCAAATAAAAGATGATTTAGAAAGAACTTTAAGATCTCTTTTTCTTCGAATATAGAATGACTCATGGTAGTGATCATAACATAAATGAACCCCCAATTTCTACTTCTACCTCTTCATTTATACCACTTGATTTAAACTCTTTAGATCCCTTAGTTCAACAATTAAGTAGCATGTACCAAGATAGATCTTATGAACTCCCTAGGGGCCAAGGTAATAGTGAATTAGATATGTATTTGGGTTGTCGTTTTGTTTTTGGTGTTGACGATAGTGCTCTACAAATAGACGTGATGAAGTGGTGGTCAAAGAGAACGGAGTACCCATACTCTCTATCATGACGAATGAGTTGTTTGTCGTCCTGCATATTTATTATGTTGGTGTTTGTCAAATGTTAGATATTTATTATAATGCATTTAAGCAAATGGACTTTTTAAATGTACGAATTGATGGAGAATATGTTGCATTTGATATTCCTGATGTTTCTCAAATAAAAGATGATTTAGAAAGAACTTTAAGATCTCTTTTTCTTCGAATATAGAATGACTCATGGTAGTGATCATAACATAAATGAACCCCCAATTTCTACTTCTACCTCTTCATTTATACCACTTGATTTAAACTCTTTAGATCCCTTAGTTCAACAATTAAGTAGCATGTACCAAGATAGATCTTATGAACTCCCTAGGGGCCAAGGTAATAGTGAATTAGATATGTATTTGGGTTGTCGTTTTGTTTTTGGTGTTGACGATAGTGCTCTACAAATAGACGTGATGAAGTGGTGGTCAAAGAGAACGGAGTACCCATACTCTCTATCATGACGAATGAGTTGTTTGTCGTCCTGCATCCACCGTCTCGGTCGAACAAGTTTTTAGCATTGGAGGAAAGAACATTGAAGCCACAATGTTGCTTGATGATTGGTCGAGGACCGACCTTAGAGCCCAAGAGAATGATTGGGATGATGTCGACAAGAGCGCAAATAAAGAGTTCACCGAAAGCGATCAATCGGTGGACGAGAACTAGAAAGCAAGAATAAGGTAATCGAACTACGTGGACTTTGACTCCTCTATGAGGATACGTAGGAAATTCTATTTTAATATTAAAATTGAGCTCAAGTTTTATTTTTTTTTTCTTTTTACTTTTCTCAAATGTAACATAAAGTACTTAGTTTAGTGTAATCAAATTTTTTGTAATTTTTAACCAAGTCCTTTATTTTTTTTCTTTGAAGTTGTATTATTCATTTCAAGTGTTGTAATTTCAACAATATTAATGAGAAATGATTTAATTTTTTTATTCAATGAGTACTTCAAATTTACTTAACTTTTTTTTGCTTATATTATCTTAGATTATGTATATATAACATCTAATTACAAAAAAAAAACTAAAAAAATTAAAATTACAAAAATAAAAAAGAAGTGCCTAGAAATGTCATTTCTCACTGCCCAAAACCGTCGGTTTTCGGCCATGAACCGCCGGTTCGGCCGAAACCGGCGGTTCCCATAATTTTTTTTTTTTTAATTCAAAATCCTAAATTCTACCTATAAATACCCCCTTTCACTTCATTTCCTCCACTCTACTTCACGCCTCTCACTCCTCTCTTCACCTTATCTTCTTCATTTTTTCTTCTTTTCTCATTTTTTCTTCTTCTAATCTTCTCTCAAGTTTCAACTTCCAAAAAATGCCTAGGTCCTCCTCTATTGTTGATATTTTCACCAAACACTACACTCGTAGTGCTCCATTGCTCGACTATTCCCTACTAACCTATGAAGTTCATTGCAATTATTGCAACAAAGTTGTCAAGTGGACTCAAAATGGAGGCTATGCAAACCTTGTTCGTCACACAAGAATTGTGCATCCGAACGAAGTTATGAGAAATTGAGAATGTAATGTAATCTCTATTTTGTAATGTTTATTTCAAATTTGAAGTAGTTGAAATTTCTATTTTGTAATGTTTATTTCAATTTTCAAGTACTTGTAATTTCTATTTGGTAATGTTTATTTTAATTTTCAAATATTAATGAAGAACTAGTTCATTTTCATCCTTAATTTATGCTTCATTTGCTTAATTTTGTGGTTAAAAAAAAGTTACGTAAAACCGGCGGGCCAACCCGGAACCGATGGCTTTTAATCGGAACTGCTGATTTTTTAGCCCGGCCCGGAACTGGGAACAGTATTAACGGGCAGGTTACGGTTCACCCTCCGGCGGAACCGCAACCGGTGGTTCGAGGCCCGGAACCGGCGGGCCTTGAACCGTGGGCAGGTCTACATACAGTTCTTGATTTGTTTTCGTTTAATTTGTAAATTTTTTACATTTCTTTTAATATTTTCGTAATACTACAACTATAATTATTGATTTAAGATTTATGTTGTAATGTAATTTTATACAAAATAAAAATATTGAATAATTTTATATTTATATATTTGTAGTTTATAATTTAATTGTAATTGTCTTTTACTATCTTCATTGTATAATTATGATCGTGCAACGTACAAGGGGCAAAACTAGTTAGTATAATGTGGTAGCCTCTTAAACCGACGCAACCTAATAATGCCAAAGTTATATGGATTATTCAAATTAGAACTCAGAGAATAATTAGCCTTTCCCGCGTTATTTCGTACAGTCTAGCAGCCTAAAGCAAATCTTGAAAAAAATTATGGAAATACTATTTAAATTGAAATTGGATAGTAACTACTGTATCAAACAAAAGTAATTTAATTAATCATCAAGTTATTAGGTATTATAAAACACCGAAATTAAAGCGTTGCATGTAATTGAAGATTTTCCAAAAAGAGGGACGAATTAGCATAAATTAGACTTAGGCCAACATTTATCCAAAAGAATGATTGGAGCTAGCAATCAAATGATTGCTTAAAAATGATATTAAATCGAGTATTCCAATTTTTTATTGATGCCATATTTATTCAAAAGATTTCTTTATTTTTACCCGTCATTTTTAGTAGACAATTTTGTTTACAAATTATGTAAAATACACTCAATGTCGATCTCATTGTTAGAATAAAAAATTAATATAATTTTTTGCTCAAAAAAAAAAGGTAGGACATGCTTTAATCAAACATCATAATCTAAAATGTAAAATACAAGAAGATTTTGTGTTGTGTTATTATCGTATCATATCAATGAAAACATAATCATGTCATCTTCGTATTCATGTCGATCAAATTCTGAACAAACCTTGTTCGTAATTTAATCTTATTATGCCATATTGTTATAGTGTCGATATAAGATACACACGAATTGTCAGTCTTGAAGTTTAGTACGGATAAAAGTTCCCTGTTCATGGTTTAATCATGAGTACTCAATAATTACGGTTCGACCCATTTCAAGAAGAAGCCCAACGGCCCCAACCCAAGCCCAACCTCATGCTAATGTGCCTCTAGCTCCAAATCTCAAGAGATACAGACGCAATTTCTAGTGATTGATATTTTGGTTCCAAATAAATCACTACATCACACACAGAGGTGAGACTACTACATCACATAGGTGTGACACTTACACCATACAAGGTGGAAAATACTCTACACTATACGTAGGTGAGATTCGAACCCAAAATCTCTCACTAAAGAGAGATTTGTGGTGCCTCAATTTTACCACTTGAGCTAGACTTGACTAGTAGCGTATGAAACAATTATAGGTTAATGAACCATACCAATTGTAGTACCAAAAAATAAAATTGTTGTTAGAGTTACGGAGTTGATAAATACAGTCAATATTTAGGTCACTTTGTAATTATAAATTGATCTTATAATAGTTTTAAAATAAAGAACCACCTTTAAATAACTTTGCAATTGCAACACGCATAATTTTAAAAATATCATGTTGTAATTGCAAAAGTGCCACTAAAAAATAGAGCAGGCAAAATTGTTGGGTCGGGCCACCTAGGCATAATTCAGGTAAACCAAACCCGACTAGATAGTGTGTAGTGCCGCTAAAAGTAAGATCCAACCCAGCCGTTAATGGACAACAGACGGGCGGTCCAAACTCGTCCATCTCATTTGGCCCATATTCTTCAGCCCACTTCTTGTTTAGAGGCTCGCCCATCTCATTTGGCCCATATTCACTACTCCAATCCACTTCTTATTTAGAAAAATCAAGAAGAGTATTGGTCTTAAAGGGTTCTGAACACTATACACAAAATTTACTCTTTTATTTATTAAAATAATAAAATATATGGAGTATTACATAATAGAAATTTCGGGCGGCCTTTTTTAGCCTAAAATCCTGAGCTTTTAGTCCAAAGCCCGACCGGCCCATGTGGCTATCTGGTGGGCTTTTTAGGCCCGAATTTTTTTGGGCCTCTCTATTTCCCAAGCCCAACCCAACCTTGGTTTTGGTACCCCTGGTCTGGATTCATTTTGCCAGCTCTACCAAAGAGTAATGTTTTATTTGAAACGATTATAATGTCGTATTGTAAATTGTAGTTGCAATATGACATAAATTTTTTACTTCTAAGATAATTAATCATTTTAATTGAGCTTTTATTTAGAAATAATTTAAATATACGCAACATAGATTTATTATTACTATTAGTGTCGTATGTCTACTTTTTTATAGTGTGTATTATGTCCGGAGTGGTTAGGTTTGAAACTGCTTGTTTCTTTTCATTTCTTTTATATATAAGACCTATGTTTCGTATGTCTACACTTTCGTGAGAATAAATATAAGTCGTATCTAAATGTAAAGAGGCTAAAGTAGTATGTAATTCAATTATACGATGTAATCCAATTGAATGTTACTGTCCAAATACTTGCAACTCTAAACATAATCGATTCTGGCATAGTTTGATGATTTCTGTTGCCCGTACCCTTTGTTATTATTGCTTCACTTTTTTTAGATACTTGTTGCTTCTCGGGGAAGGATCCCCTGCAGTGCTCCCCTCCATATAAGGCTACGTTTTGTTTGAAAAATTCCAAAAAAATCTTTCTTCTTTCTTTCTTTCCCCTAAAAATATAAATATAAAAAATTCTACATTCCAATACCACTAAATATAACACCCTAATTTATTAAATTAAAATGTTAATCTTTTAAATGCATAAATGCAGAATTAACTAAATTTTTTGACAAAATAACATATATATATATATATATTCTAAGCCAATGTAAATACCACAACATTCTATATCTTTTCATTTCTTCTCTTCTATACATTTGAAACTTTAATTAGTATTTTTATTTTTCATAGAACACAAAACACTCAGTCAATTTCATGATTTCAACATTTAACATTACATTGCTTTTTAAATTCAAATTTAGAGGAATATACACGTACAGTTAAATTTTGTAAATTAATTAATACTACGTGATAAATTAATAATTTTAAATATTATAAATATGAATATTATGATAATTTGTTAAAGTAGGAACCTATTGATGTTGATCGAGATTTAGATTTAGTTGAATTGTATTAGTAATTTTTCTAATTATATTAATTCCTCAATCTCACTCAATTTATCATGTTACTGTTTGGCACGAAAATTATAATTATATTACTCCCTCCGTCCCACTCAATTTGTCATGTTACTGTTTGGCACGAAAATTAAAAATACGGGTAAAAAGATAGAAAATAGAGAGGTTCAACCACTTTTGAAGGTTTAATTATTTCCTTATTTGATATGTGACAAATTGAGTGAGACATCTAAATAAGGAAAGTGAGACAAATTGAGTAGGACGGAGGGAGTAAAATATTTAAGTGTTAAGTTCTCTAGGTGAAATAGTATAGCTAATTACAGTAGTTTAGTGTTACAGTTTTAAAAATATCGGATACCTTGTAGATGGAAAAATATGGTTTTGTACTTTATCTTAATTATTTTTAAATTGATAAATTATTAATTTATATATTAATACCTCACTAAATTAAACTTTTAAACGCCGCCGTATGTTAGCACCGCAGACGCTGCTGTGGAGGGGCGCACTGCATAGGATCCTTCCCCGCTGCTTCTCACTTATGTTGCACTGGTGCTTGGAGTGCGTCGGGAGCTATACGATACGGGTACATGAATATAAAATTTTGAAAATTATAGGTGTGATTCGGTAAGAGTACATCTAATTATTAATATTTTATTATATGTAACACTTATAAAATATATAGAAATTTAAATTTTCATAAATCAAATGTATGTAATTCACATTCACTCTCATCCAAAACTTAAGTATTTTCAATTATGTAATTTAATTAAGTAACAAAATAACAATTGAAATATCATTAGACAATACATAAGTCATAATTCAAATAAAGTTCTCAAAATTAACCTCGTGCACCTCCTTCACGCACGGAATTTTGCAATTTTCCACAAGTGATTCGTGAATCTAATTATTTTTTTTTTATTTGGAAGGATACATCACATGGCGAATCGTGTATGAATCCGATGATCAGAATCGCACCCTACGAGAATCTGATATTGTTGCATGATATTTTAGATCTATTAGACTTAAAAAATGGGTTGACCATGAGATTAAGTCATATACTCCCTCCGTCCCTGATAAGTATGGTCCGGAGGGAGGGGCACGAGTTTTAAGAAGGATGTTAGGTAGATATGTAGTGAGTGGAAAATGAGACTCACTTTGTTGTAGTGTTAATTACTTTTAAAGTGTAAAAGGGTAAAATTTTAAGTGGGGTCATATCCATTTAAGGAAGGACCACACTTATGGGGGAATGACCACACTTATGGGGGACGGACGAAAAAGGAAAGTAGACTATACTTATCAGGGACGGAGGGAGTACATTATATATGTTCCTATTTCTTAGTTTAAAATCTATAAAATATTTCATACGATCTCTTCTATATACTCCCTTCGTCCGCGAAAAGTGTAGCACTTTCCATTATTTTAAACCTCACAACAATTAGGAAATGTGTTTCACTTTTCGCGGACAGATGGAGTATGTGTTTGTCTGTGTGTGTCTTAGCAACTCAAGGAAGTGACACTAATATTGTGATCCTTAAATCTTGACAAGAGGGGTACTTTAATGTAATTGATCCATTGCATATTTAGGGGGTTGCATTTTCCTCCTAAATCTCAACATCTATTATTTTCTTTGATCAATCAACAAAATTCAATTAAAAACTGCAAAACGTAAAGAAAAATAATACTAAAAACATTAATGATGAGGGTTCATACTAATAAGTGATGTACACATGTCACGCTCTAATGAACATAGTATTCCACCAATCATAATTAATATTGAAATAAATAGAATATTATGGATTAAGAAATAGATTAAGAGATCGAGCAGGCAAGTTTTGGATGCTAGCAAGGAATTTTAAAGAAAAGGATTGATTGGGCAGTCATTCATATGGCTGGCTAATGGCTAGATGTTTGTAATTATTAACCCTTGCAAACATTTGAAAATGCTTGATATATTAAGTTTCCTTATCTTATTGTGAGGGCAGTTAATTTAAATAAGATAATGAAAGAATGAAAGCATCTTTTTCTTATTTTATTCTTTTCTTATCTTTATTTTGGAACAGGGACAAAGCCAATTACCTCTAGAGTTCGTGTGTATTAAAACAAAACAAAAAAAAACAAAAAAAAAAAAAAGCAAACACCACATGGCTACCACTACGGATGCTTCGCTGCAGTCTATCCCTACCTTGCGGCTCCTTTCGTTGAATAGGGCCATAACTAATTAATTTAATATTATTTCTGAGTTTAGTCAGAAAAATTAGTTGATGGGAGTTTTTAAATTTATAATTTGCATGCAATTTGGTTTGATAGATGGGACTTTTGCACAACGATAAAAAAAAACCTATAATTTAACAATTTTATAAGAATCACAGAGGAAAAATGATTGGGGTTAGCCCCTTCCTAGTTCTGTGTGGATCTACCACTGTATCGATTGGAAAATACGGGTGTCCGACGGAAAAGTGACAGTTTTTTGCAAGAAAGATTATTTTTCGGATTAAAAAATATAATTATTATTCCTTCTGTCTCGCTCGAAGTGGCACACTTTTTTTTCGGTACAGTTATTTAGGAGAAGAGTTAATAAAGATTAAAGAGATAAAAAGTGGTGGAGCTCACACATTTTTGTGACAGATAGTGATTTTCTTTTTTGGACTGTGCCCCCTTTGAGTGAGACGGCCCAAGAAGGATACTTACCACTTCGAGTGGGATGGAGGGGGTATAAATTATACTACTCCGTCCCATTATTCTTGTCTCATTTCTTTTGGACACGGGTATTAAGGAGAATGGTGTTTAAAGGGTAAAAAGATAGAAAGTGGTGGAGCCCATAACTTTTTGTGAGAGAAGCATATTTCCTTTTATGGAAACAAGACAAGAATAACGGGACAGCCCAAAAAGGAATACAAGACAAGAATAATGGGACGGAGGGAGTAGTACATTTTCGACTTCTAAATTCCACATTGGTAGCTCTATGCAACTTAAAATATCTCGAAATTTATGCACGAAAACTTGTATTTTCATAAGAGTTTCAAGGTACAAGTGCATTGCACAAGTACAATTGTTCAAAAAGACATCTAGTCAGCCTTGATTTTCTCACCACATGTCACCATCTTTAGGACATTTTTGTCCCTTCACACTAAATATGGGTATAGCCTACATGTTACTATAAAGGTGGATATGTGCTACATGCTCTTATTGTAGTCGAGTATATTCATAGATTAACACATGTTTTATTTAGAGTTTATGGAAATAAATGATTAACTTTGCAATTTACATTTTGAGTAGATAGTTTGAATGTATTTATGTCCTCTTATTAGATTTCTGATGAATGAGCAATTAATGTAGCAGTTTACTACTTAAATTGTTAAATGTGGAGAATATTGAATGTAGTATCTCACATTGATAAAATGAAACACACCATAAATGAGTAATTTAGTGCACTACACTATAGTGCAACCTAATGGCGTTTTAGTCAATCTCGTGCACATTGCACATTCGCACTTGTCGTACTGAACACTTTAATTACACTACCACTAGGCCAACACACGCATGCAAAAACTTGACAAGCGAACAACTAACAGATAATGGTCATTAATGGCGTATAATATGCACAGCTTTTGCTGAAAAAACTAAAGAATTTTAACCACCAAGCTAACTCAACATCTAAAATAAGATCATGCCAGTAATTACAATTTAGAAACTGACTACCCCATTTACAAAAAATTTTTTAAGTAAACTAGTAGAGTGGTACGTGTGATGAACGTAATATTGATAGATTTTAATAATATATATATATATATATGTCAAACATAAAATAATCATATGATAATAGATATTAATAATAAAATATTAAAATAAGAATATAATAGGCAAATCAAATTTTGTAGACAAGTCTCTTTTATAATAATTATAGATTAACCAATTTGAAAATGCTTTATTTGAACATGGTATCGATTAGCATGTGAGATCTCTTGATTAGTTACTTGCTTTCCGAACTCTATTTTAAATAACAAGAAATGCAGCTGGCAGTTTAAATTAGAATATCACATATTAATCTAAAACTCAAAGTTAAGTCCAACCAATGCCGCATAAATAAATTAATTAATAGGATAACATTTTCTTTTTCTTCTTAAAAAAAAAAGTTGAATTCTCGTTAAGACAGAAGGAAAATTGAACTGAAAGCAAAATATCTGTCCCCACTCTAATTCCGAGACCATAATATCTGTATTTTTTAATAAAATTTACCTAGAACAATTAAATATATATCTTTAGAATATTATAGTACTATTAATTAGTCACATATAACAAAGCCCCAATATAGCTTCCAAGAGGTGATTTTTGTTGGTGTGACGATGATCATATATAAGTTAAAAATAATAAATTCGAATATCAAGAAATTTCATGTCGAGAATTTCTGCACTCCAACCTAATTAAAGTGATTGCCAAATTCTAATGTTTCATGCTCCTCTTACTACTTTCCTAATGAGACAATTATAACTACATGCACCAAGTAATGTAAGTCAATTGTTCAACTAAATAAAATATTAAATAATAATTTATATATATATATATATATATATATGAATGATAATAGAACAAATCAAAATTTGATTTTTATGTATTTTGTAGATTTCATGATCACAATATCAATTTGTAAGCTATTACTGGATTAGAATAGAAAAAAAAAAATTAAAATGACTACTAACATGGACAAAATGTTAGTAGTGCTCACGAGCAACTTATCATACCTCGCGTATATAACAACTTAGCATCTCAAACATTCCAATACCTCTCGTCTTAATATTCCCTTCGTCCCACAATAAGTGTGACGTTTCTTTTGGGCTCCAGAACTAAGGAAAAAATTATTTTAAAGAAGAAGTGGTGGAGTACACATCTTTATGTGAAATAAGGTGGTTTCATAAAAGGAAATGAATTACTTAGGGCATCTCCAGTCCTGCTTCATTTTGGTGCAAATCTTTAAATGTGGAGCAAAATCCTCCTCCAGCCCTGCTCTATTAATTGCTCTATTTTTGTGTGTTTGAACAATATTGCTCCAAGTTTGGAGCAATACTGTTCATTGCTCTATTTGTTCTTCTTTGTTATATTTATTCTTTTCTTATTTTTAGCTATTTTATCTCAAAATATTTTATTTTAGTTATGTTTCTAAATATATAACATCAACATTAAAATTATTAAAAAAAAAATCTAATTACATAATATATAGGGAAAATTTTTAAAAATATAAAAATAAAAATAATTACACAAAAGAAGCATGAAAATTAAAATCGATACAATGATTTTCCTACTCGTTTGAGGTGTTTTAAAACAAGGCTTAGTTTTAGCCCCTTCTCATTTTTCCTCGATTTTTGAATTTGTAATTTTATTTATTTATAATATAATCTTATTTTATATACTAATGTAATGAATTTAGGTTATTATTTTTCATTAATATAATTACTTCGTGTTATTAATTATTCTTTATTAATTGACAAAAAGTATTCATATTTTTAAGATTAAACAAAAATAGAATATTCTTAGAATATTCTATTTTTGTGTGAAATATAGAACAGACTGCTGGAGATGACTTGTTGTTTTTGCTGTATTTTTTTGTTTAAACTGCTGTATTTTTGTGCTAACTGCTGGAGATGGCCTTAAGTGGGACAAACCAAAGAAAAAAATGTCTCCGTTATTGTGGAACGGATAGAGTACCAATCACCGCTTCCCTAAAAAAAATGTACCAATCACCACCAAATTGAAATTGTCCATGCTTAAAAGTCAAATAATATTACAATTAATTAATTGTGTACGATTTGCAGATTCTCAATTTAATCAGGTACCAATTTACAGAAATTAAAAAAGCACCAACTGTCATCCCACTATTGAAATTATTTATTTATTATATCACCCAAAAAAAAAGGGTACAACTTTGACTCCCACCAATATATAATCCCACTCCACCCCATCATTCAACGCTCCCATTTCAACAAAACTAAATAAACTCTTGCTACTACACAACTCTAATAAACCTCAACAATATTACTCCCATTAATTTCCTCCAAAAATGTCAGCCTGCAGCAAAATTCGCCACATTGTCCAGGTTCGACAGATGCTCCGTCGGTGGCGCAAAAAAGCCGCAACAGCAGCCCGACGGGCCCCCTGCGACGTGCCAGTTGGCCACGTTGCAGTGACCGTTGGTTCGAGTTTCAAACGTTTCGTGGTTCGGGCCACATACCTGAACCACCCTCTATTCCAGAAGTTATTGGTTCGGGCCGAGGAAGAGTTCGGGTTCACCAACACCGGCCCATTGTCTATCCCTTGCGACGAGACTCTCTTTGAGGAAATCCTGCGTTACTTGGCCCGAAGTGAGTCCGCGGTGAAAAACTCGGCCCGTTTTGCCAACTTCGAGGACTCCCTTCAGTATTGTCACGTGGGATGTAGAAGCCACCTCGATTTTTGGGCCGACTCGAGACCCCTCTTGCATGGTGGGTCCGATAGCAACATTTGGTGAGGCAAAATGCTTCGACCCGGTTCGATTCGTTCGAGTTAGCTCGTTTACGCGGTTGTGATCATATCAGCAATTTTTTAACTGGGATGGATCATTTCCTTTGGTTCTTTATTTATTCTCACTCTCTTTCCCCTAAACATTTTGAGTTATGTACGGAATTGTAGCGAGTGGAGCGGTGAGTCACCGCGTTAATCGGCTGAGTGACACCTGCTACGGAGAATTTAGGGTATCTCCAACGGTGGGTTCCAAAATTTGGAACCCACCAAATCCACCATTGTGGAGAAAAGAAACTGGTTTCCAGTTTTGAAACTGGAAACCAGTTTCAAAACTGAAACTGGGTGCAAGGGGAGAGAGGCAGCGGCTGGGAGCAGAAGCAGGGGCGGCTGGGCGCGTCACCCACGGCGCGTGCACCACACGCGCACGCTGGTTGGCGCGTGCAGTACACGCGCGCGTGGGGTGGCCGCCAATTTTGACTTTTTTTTTTTCTTTCTGTTTTTCTCCTTTTTTTCATTTCGATTTTTTTTGTAGTTTTTCATAAATACGGACCTATTACCTCGTCTAAAACATATCGAACATATATCTTATATTAAAGATCACGACGAGAGCTTTTATTCGACATAAAAATCGTAAAAATCCGATTTGAAACGAGCAAATGATGATATTTTGAAGTTCAAAACTAATAATTTATGTATAGATATATAAAGATAATGTGTATTATAGTGAGACCTTTTAAATAGTAGAAACTGGTTTCATTGTTGTGGAAGGTGTTTAGATAAAAAAATAGGTGGGTTCCAAAAGCTGATGTGGCGCTGATGTGGCGATTTGGAAGCTGAAACTGGTTTCCACCACTGGAGACACTCTTATATGATGGAGATGGCTTCCTTTCGAAATGCGGCGGAGGGACAGAATGACGACGAATTTGTAAATGAAATGACCAATTTTATGGATTCATTTGATGGAAATTGTGAAGGAATAATTTTAAAATATTGTATCAAGTTTTTTTGAATTGGGGAGGGGAAAATAGGGATTCAATCCCGATCCTTAAATGGATGAGGAATACCATTAAATTAAATATGAGTCGTAAAATATTGTATCAATTAAACATCATAAATTTTTTGATGAGAATATATATGATCAGTAGGAGATTCTAATTTAAATAATTTTGTCAAGGTATATGGTTTATACTTTATAGTAGTAGAAGAGCGTCCCATGTGACCACAACATGCGCTTTTATCTTTTTGCTGTGATTTGCAATTTTGTTCTGTTCTTGGCTCATTATTTCTTTGTTTATATCATTAGCTGCTCAATGCCTTTCTTTTCTTTCTTACTTTATCAATTATTCCCCAGTCTCATTGATAAAGTCTTATAACTTTTTGACACTGTTTTTAAGGAGAAGAGTAAAACGATAGAATATTGGTAAGTCTTATCACTTTTGAATAGCTAATTATTTCCTGATTTGAAATGAGACGATCAATGTACAGACGAAAAAAGAAAATCGGACGCAGGGAGGAGTATGATTTTCCATTTGTCCCATATTTTTGAATCAGTAAAATTAACTTTGTCACATTTTTTTGCGTTTCCCATTTAGGCTTATTGAATAAAGTTAAATTGGGCTTTTCGGAGAGTGGGTTTGCATGGGCTCACTACATAATCAAGAGAGCCCAATTCAGCTTAGTGCTCTGTTTGGCTGCCTAAACTTTTATTTTTTTTTTCTTGCCCTCTTTTTTTGTTGTTAAGACCTAAAGTTTGTTGAATAACACTGCCGAAAATTAGTCATGTTCTTCTTCTATCAAATTTGTTTTTTTTTTTTCATAGCGTTAATTTAATAAACACAAATAAACATATTCAATATTTTCTTCTATCCTATTTACTAATTGTCTCTAGATGAAAGATGGATTGTGACTGTCTTCTATTAATTCACATGTATAGAGGGCACGAGTTTGGTGAAGATTGTGTAAATCTTGGAAAAGGACTGGGAAACGAGACTAGCACTTTGTGTAAATTCTCATATGAATAACGCCATTAACGGGCATTGATTCTTTTTAACCTTTTTCTCCTTTTTCATTTTGTTTTTATTTTTAGTGTGTGTTTACTTTGGTTATAAATTTATCATTGAAAAATGAGGAATAAGAAAAATTAGGAAAATATTATTATTTCTACTATTTCTTATCACATGTTTACTAGAGTGAAAAAGAAAATTATATCACATGGTTCCCCCATGCACTGCCTCCCCATTTTTATGTCTTTTGTCCCATGGGAAAATAGTATCACACTTATTCCCCATGTTAATATTATCCACAATTGGAGTGAAAATGAAGGAAAAGAGGCTACCCGAAAAAATTATCCAACCTATCCGGAAAAAATAATAATTGTAGTAAACATGTGAAAATGATGGAAAAAGTGTGGAAATATTTGTATTTTTCACCCTTTTTCCATCAAAATAAACACACCCTTAAATGTTTATTACTCCCTCCGTCCCAATAGCAAGGTCTCGCTTTCTTTTTTTGGCTGTCCCAATAGCAAGGTCTCAGTCCAAATAAGGAAATAATTAGTGTGTAATAAGGGGGAAATAGTTGTTAGTTAAAAGTATTATTGTTAATTAAAATATTCCTTAATAAAGTGGAACAAACTTACTTTATATATTAAACCTCTTCTTCTTAATAACCGTGCCCAAAAGAAGTGAGACCATGCTATTGGGATGGAGGGAGTACCATTCTAGTCCTATATATTACTATATACATGTGTTTTATTGCAAATTGTAAATGAAAAAATTGGGCGCTTTTTAATCTTTTATCATGAAAGCAATCAAGATATCTTTTGCTACTCATATCAGATTGATTTGTTAAGCTTCAAAGTTCTGACTTTTTTTTATATGAAATTTAGTTTATTAATATAACTAGCGCTCACTTATAATTTAAAATGAGTCATTATAGGATCAAATTTGTCACACTTGTACTTGGAAAATGTGGTTTACCTCTTCAATGTAGTTAATTTGCAGGCTATTGCACATGGTAGGAGTTTATCCAGAGCACATCGAAGATTACGGCTGCGGATTCCCATGATATTAAAAAAAATCCATAATCTCACATAATCGATGGGAGTTTGAAAGAACTAAACATACACTTTAAACATAAGATTATTTTGTTGTTGCAAAACTAAGCACATTTTTTATATGAATAAACTCTCAAGTGTATGAAAACAAAAACAATACTCTCACAGGAAAGTACAGTATAATAACATTGAATCAACGGCAGCTTCAATGACTTGAAGAAGACCTATTTATAGGATCACTTGACAATCCTAAATGTGGTCCCCACTTCCTTCAATCACGTTTCCAATAAATGAAAACTTCCTTGGAGATTAAAGCCACGCGAAATACTCAAGTATATCTACTAAAAATGCATTATTTCCAGATCAATAAAGATATGGAAAGAATCTCACTACAATAATTCGTAGTTTTTACCCACACATACATATGTAGCTAAAACTATGATTATGTGTGAGAATAGATGTTTATCCACACATAATGCAAATGTCAACATGTGTGGTTATTTTTCTGTAGAGAAAAGGTTTTACCCACACTTATATGAATGTGTGGATAAATCATCAAACATTTACCTACACATGATCTCATAAAATCCGCGCAGATAAAGAAATCAATTAACCAACTTGACTCTGCTTCAACGAAGCTCAGACTGAAACACACAATACAGAGATTGATAACACAGCAGCACGAAGTCTTCAACTGAATTTTTGGCTACATAAACTTTGTCAATATAAATTAAGTACCAACTCAAATTCAACCTAATTAATATAGAATAATATCCTATCTCACGTCACAAACATAAAATCTAGCCACTCAAATAAAAAATACAAATGCTAGTTATTTTTATGCAAAAATACCAATACTTAATGAATATAAAAATAATAATAAACGCTAATATCCCCCGCATGAAACTACCGCCACCGCCTACACTACAAAAAATTCAAGATTTACCAACCGAATTACTGACGGACTCAAAATTCCTCAGTAAATAACGACGGATTAGTGACGGAAAAAAAGCGGGTCGGCTAAAAAATATTTACCGATGGATTTCTGACGGATATTTGGCGGGCTAATTCGTGCCGAAAATACGGACGGATTTACCAATGGATTTTCCCTTGTTAAAATTACCAACGGAAATATCCGTTGGTAAAGTTCATTATTTATTTAAAAAAATAAAAAAATTAAATTTAACAACGGATTTCTATTCGTCAGTAAATTTAGTAACAATTTACCAACGGATTAGTGAGGGAAACTTAGTGACGGATTATGATCCGTCAGTAAATTTGTAAAAAAAATTTAAATAAAAAATTATTACTTTTACCAACGAATTTCGCATTTGTTGGTAATATTTTTAAAATTTTTTCAATTTAATTTTTTTCAGTTATAGATTTAGTGACGGATTATGATCCGTCAGTAAATTTGTAAAAAAAAATTAAATAAAAAATAATTACTTTTACCAACGGATTTCTCATCCGTTGGTAATATTTTTTTTTATTTTTTTTCGATTTATTTTTTTCAGTTATAGATTTAGTGACGGATTTACCAACGAATTAGTGAGGGAAATTTAGTGACGGATTCTAAATCCGTCAGTAAAAATTTAATTATATATAGGAATTTTAAGTCTATTTACCCTCACTTTTTTCACACTTGAAACCCTAATCCCCCAAAAAAATTATGTCGTTCAAATAATTTCTCTCTCGCTTTGTTCTCTCTCCCTCTTGCCAAGAGTGGACGCCGACACCACTGATCTCCTATTGCTGCCACCCTTGCCCCACCGTCGCACGGCGCCAGCAACGGCTCCTCATGTCAACCCCCTCTACCTCCCTCTCTCTCAAATTACAGACCTTAGTGGGCGTTTACTTTGCATGATATGATAGATTGACGAAGGATTAGATGATCAAACACGTTCAAAGTAATCAATCTATCAAAGTAAACGGTGGATTGACCTATACTATTTTTATCTATCTATCCTATCACCCAAAGTAAACACCCCTAACTCTCATATGCTTCTCTAAAATTAGGGCCAAATCTGCCACTTCCGCCGCCGTCATTACCACCAATGGCTAGCATCAGGCATCGCCGCCACGGTTCACCCATGGAGGTAAGTCTCTCTCTATCTCTTCTCCTCTCTTTGATCTCACAGAAGCCCTAACTCTCGCCTCTCCACATTTCCAGATCCCGTGAGACAGCCTTGGTCTCCACCGTCGCCCTCAGCCTCACGCCGCCCTTAGCCTAGCTCTCAGTCCTTCTTCCGTCGACCTCCAACTTGCAGCGCCACCGCCGAATCTCGCCGATTCATACTCGCGCCGCCACAGGAGTCACAGCTAGCCTCACACTGCCGGAGCTACTGCAGTCTCTTCCGAATCAATCGACTGTAGATTACCCGAGCTTCAAGCTCATGCTCGTTAGAGGTGGAGGTATTCTCTCTCTGTTTTCATGTTGTTCTGTATAATTTTACTTTCTCGTTTAGTTTTTTTTAACCAATAAGTTGCTTTAAGAGGTGACTTTGTTTTTGTTTTATGTTTTGCTCGTTACATATTTTAATTGATTTTTAACTATATTTGACGATGATTGGGTTGAATAGGTACAAGTAAAACAACCAATGGACTTTTAATTTGATGGAAAATTTCTATATGCATACGCAATCAATACATAAACATCTATAGGCTATAATTGTGATTGGATATCAGAATATGCATTTTGCTATCTATGTGTGTTTCTCATGTGGTGAGTCAGAATATATAAATATTCGAGATCACACAAAAGGTTGGTTAATTAGGGAAATTTTTGTCATACGAATGGAGCAAGGGGGAATTTCGTAGTGTTTTTGGATGGTTCTTGTTCTGGTCCATGTAACTTTTGAGGTTTTCTCCTTCATGTCTTGGTCAGTTTATTAATGAATACTTCTTCTATCCTGCTAATGATTTATGTTAAATGCAATGGGTCAAGCGATAAACAAGACTGTGGCTTTTGCAGAAATCATAAAGGTCGCTATTTAATCTCCTTAGAGAGGAGTTCATCGCTGCATCAAGAGTCTGCTATCAGCTCAGTTCATTGCCGGTCATATGGTTTTGATGGGAAATTCAGATTCAACACAAGCTAACAAATGGCAATTTGTGGTTGAAGAAAGAGAAAACTTGTAGTTTTAAGTTTAGGGTTAAAAAACTTATACTATTTAAATTTTGGTACCAAAATATTTGGACCTCATATTTATTTGTATATGATTTATTGTGTATATTATATTAAATACATAAAATTTATGTTTACAAATTTTGGCACGCCCAGTGGGACCTCTCTATCTCTCATCTATACTCTTCACCAAAATCAAAATCTTGAAGGATGTCTCCAAAAACTAAAGATGCTAGTGAATCTATTTCAAAGGCCTTTTTGGAGAGTGATGGCACCATAACGCGAAGCAAAGCTAAAAAATACAAGAATCTGCTAAGTCAATCTCTATCACGGAGAAAGAGCTGCACCTTGCTGCTATGTGTTGGGAAAATTTTAATTGTTTTGATTTGATACTAAAATCCAGCTGATCCCAACCTAATATATGATTGTTTAAGTCTAAAGTTATTTTCCAGCTCGCTTGTTTAAGCTCGTAGATTTTGTAAGTTTACAGGTGAAGTCGCTGAAGGAAGTAGAAGATCCAGCTGAATGGTCATCTGCGGTGAAGATCAGTTGAGTGAAAATCAGCAGAGCAGAGGTAGCTAGTAGATCAAGCAGAGCTGACTCAAGCTGAGAGTGTCGAGCAGAATGGATCCAGCCAACGGAACCAACGGAGGTAAGCAAACAGAGCTTAATCAAGCAATAAGGATCCAGCAGAGCAGATCTAGCTGAGCAGATCAAGCGGAGCTGACCTATCGAAGCTTCCAGCTGATCAAGAATCAGACAAAGCTTCAAGACCCAACTTAGAGTCGAAGACAGTTCCAAGACAAGATCCATGTGTCAGTGGAATTAATAAACTTCGACCAATGAGGGATCAGCAACTCAGCATCCTAGAAAGTAAACCTAGGATCTGACATGCAGAAGAACACAGGTGAAGATCGCCTGGCTGCAAGACGCATTGTCGGAAGTAGGTGATATTCAAACGTCTCTTCCAACGGCTAGTGTTTGAATCTTCACCTATAAATACCGGTCTTCTTCAACAGATCACTAAGAAGAATACAAGAAGCTAACAAGAAAACTCCCAGAAACCTCTCTGAAACGCTAAAGCTATTCGCTACAAGAGTCTGCTCTATTCTCTCAAGAACACGAAAATTTCCAGAATTTTCTCAAGTGTTCCTCTCTAGATTGCAGAGTTCACTTCTTACGTCTAGGCATTAAACCTTTCCAAATCCTAAGCCTAGCGTGAACAAACAATCCAGAACTTAGTTCTTCATTGTAAACGTTTGTTCACAAAGTTAGAAACCCCACCTTCTAAAAATCCTCTTTCCAAGTTTGGAAAAGAACAGTTTGTAAAAGTACACCTTCACTGAGCGCACAATCAGTGTGTACGTCCTTTCAGAACGTGAAATCTGAGTGTTAGCATTTGTTGTAGTACGCGTAAACTACAACCAGCTCTAAAGAACTGAGCTGTAAGCTGTTGGTTGCTTGTGAAACCAACAAATCAAAAGTTAAGGGATTCACCAGTTCAATCTGGTCGTGGACGTAGGATAACTCTCCAAACCACGTAAAATATTTGGTGTTCTTTACTGCTTTATTAATTTCTGCATATTTTCTGAAGAACTAACCAATCATCAAGCACAACATATTTTCAAGTTATCCGTAGCTGAGTGACCCAGCCAGCTGTGTTTTATAAAACTGCATAACTTGATTAAGCTGTAAACTGAAAGATAAATTTTTCAAGCTGAGGTTTTCTACGTAAACGAGTTAAGTTTTAAAACCACCAACTTTCGCACAACAAGCTGAGTTATCAGTCCAGCTGACCTTCTTCCAAAGAAGTCAGCAGGATTTATAATTGAGCTCACACTCAAAGTCTTTAACTTGAAAAAAGTTTTCATCTCGGTGTATTCACCCCCCTTCTACACCGAAAACTCGTTTCGGGACCATCACTAGGAATGAAGAATGCGACGACACAGAAGATGAATATGCATCACCTAAAAGTCACTCGGCAGAAAGTTACTCATTTGAGGCTCTTGTTATGACAACAAACGCTTCTACAGTAGAGGAGCAACTTGCAAATCTAATAAGGATGATGGAGAACATGGGCAAGAATATCCTAGAACAAGATGTCAAGATCTTAAAGCTCATAAGAGAGAAAGAAGAATCAAGTTATAAGGATAATAATGAAGATGACGAGAAAGACGATGGTGAAGCCTCCCAAAAGCAGAAAATGCATGAAGAAAGAAAGTCGCATGATAAAGACTTGCAGTTCTCTTCAGATGGTTTCATCTCAATAGACCAAGTCAAGGAGCTTATTGAAGGAACCATAAAAGACAAATTTGAGGGAAGCTACAAGTCTCATTTGGTTTACTCAAAACCTTACACTCAAAGGATTGATGGAAAGGATAATCCGAGACAACATATAGCTCACTTCATTGAAACTTGTAATAATGCTTGCACCTATGGAGATCATTTGGTTAAGAAGTTTGTTCGTTTACTCAATGGAAATGCTTTTGATTGGTATACGGATTTGGAGTTGAACTCAATTGACAATTGGGAGCAATTGAAGCACGAGTTTCTCAATTGCTTCAATAGTACTAGAAGAACTGTTAGCATGGTGGAGTTCACAAGTTCCCGACAGTTCAAAGAAGAGCCAATGATTGATTACATCAATAAATGGAGGAACCTTTGTCTTAACTGCAAAGACCGATTGTCAGAATCATCTGCCATTGAAATGTGCATTCAAGGGATGCATCGGAGCCTGCAATACATTTTGCGAGGAATTCAACCGAGGACATTTGAAGAATTGGCCACAAGAGCACATGATATGGAGTTGAGCATGACAGCAAGTGGAATTGGAGGATCGCCAATCCAAGAACCTCATCGGGTTATGGAGAAGCAAGAGTTCAAGAAAGGAGTAAACTCTTTTGACAAAACCCCAAGGAAAGAGTCAAATGCGATCAATGCAACTCCTATCAAGTTCTCAAGAAAGGATGTCATCAAAGAGGATAAGCAGAATGTCTCTCAAGACATGAGGCAAAGCAGGTTGACCCTAAAAGAGATGCGGCAAAAGCAATATCCCTTCTTAGACTCTGATGTCTCTGGAATATTCGATGACTTAGTCAAAGAAGGACTTATTGAATTGCCAGAAATGAAGAGACCAAATGAAGCAGGGCAAATTGACGATCCAAAATACTGCAAGTACCATCGGCTAGTGGGGCATCCTATACATGATTGTTTCATCTTCAAAGATAAGATCATGCAACTTGCTCGACAAGGGAAAATATCACTATTCACTCTCTCTCTCTACCCACTTTATTTGACTTTTTGAACCCACTTTATTTCACTATTTATACCTATTAAGTATTCAATTAAAAATTCTACTAACACATATTCTATCCCTAATTCTTTTCTCCTTAATACTCGTGCCCAAAAGAAATGAGACAAGAATAATGGGACGGAGGGAGTACTATATTTTTTTTAGATTTATAGCATAGAAAAATTCCATATTTTAAAATATAGATTTAAAGCATACAATTTATAAAGTACAAATCATAAAGTGATCAAAAAGGTAATATTATGACACGTCTCACTATATATATATATATATATATAATATTATTGTAGTAAAAAATTAAATTCTACAATTATGTTGTATGTAATGTCAATTTGATTAAAGTGAAGTATATTGTGGGATAAAAATGAGTCTAATGCCTAATTTGAAAGAAGAAACCCGCAAGGGAAGAAATAAAATTAGTAAAAGAGAAACAAGTAATTAATTATAATATTCATATAATATATGATTAATAAATTTATAATTATTTATTAGGTATCGGTTCAGTCGGTTAACCATATTTTCGGATCGATTTCGATATAGTTTGTTAGTTGGTTTAATTTTTCTTGTTTGCTCACCTCTATATATAAGGAGTGAATTTGGTAAGAATTATCCTTAACCTAAGAATAGGAATGAAATGCATGCATGTTTCTTCTTCTTCTTCTTCTTCTTCTTCTTCTTCTTCTCTCTCTCTCTATATTGTCTGCAACACCTTGTTGTTGTAGAGGTCTTGTTTGCTCACCTCTATATATAAGGAGTGAATTTGGTAAGAATTATCCTTAACCTAAGAATAGGAATGAACATGCATACATGTTTCTTCTTCTTCTTCTTCTTCTTCTTCTCTCTCTCTCTCTCTCTCTCTCTCTTGTGTCTGCAACACCTTGTTGTTGTAGAGGACTATTGCCTTGCTCGGATCATTGTTGGTGTTGGCGCTAGCGCTATCAGCTTTATCGGCGCTAGCGCTATCAGCTTTGTCGATGTGGTGGCGGAAGATCGTTGATCTTGGCGGAGATTGTGCTTTACGTGCACAGAGTTGATGCATCTAGTAATGTTATCCAATGCATCAATTTTACATACATGATGCATTAAAATTTATTTATTCGATATTAAAAAAATCAAATCTTATTTGCATCAAATCTTTCTCGTCTTACATCTCTTTACCACCATCACCACTAAGTTGTCGCCGGTATCACCGTTGTTCGCCACCCCAACCATGGCCGTTGTGTGCCACCGTCGCCACCTCAAGTTAATAAAGTAAAAACATGTCGCATATATATTTATAATGCACTCAATGCATCAAAAATGTGATACCGATGCACCGGTTTATATTATTTAGTGCATCAAATTTTGGCATTGGATTACAAAATAACGAAATATGCGGGTTTGACTGAAGAAAACAAAGTAGATTTGACTAGTTAATTATGATATTAAACCATATCCATAGATCTTAAGGATGAATAGTTTACATCTATATTCCTATTTCTTATTTTGGACTATTTGTATTTGATCTCTTCCCTATATATACTATATGTGTAAATCTCAACCAAGTATATACTATTTTCCCTTTGTGTTGTGATAAATAACCATAATGGGGATATTTTTGTAAAATCACCCTATTTTCGGATTTTACATTAAATATTCAATTTTTTTTAATTAGGTTTATACAATTTTACCCCAAATAATTTTAGGAAAAAGATTAGGTGATGATTTGATTTCATAAGTACCCCATAATTACTTCATTTATTTTCGGATATGTATTTGCTTGATTAGTGGAAGATTTGATTTCAAAATTTGAAACTCTAATCATATCTACTCTATAATTAATTTAGATTTATATTATCATTTAGATTTAGATTTTATTTGTATTTGTTCTGGTCGATTTTTTTTATTTAATTCTAATGTCAATTGACTTTAGTATAAAAATTATGTTAAATAAATAAGAATATTTTCTTAATTTTTGTTTAAAGTTTTTTATGATCCATAAATAATTTTCTTTTATAACACTATCATGTTTGTAAGGCAATATTATGTTTAAGTAAATTTATAGATCAACTTATCTCGCAGGTTGCCACTTACATTCTATACATTGATGACTCAGGTTCAATTCTCCTTGGCGTCAATATGCGTGAATATATTTTTTTGTAACAACATGATACGAGCTTCAATCCTCCTTAGCCACAATCGATTTCTTTTATTGTAATAATATTAATATGGAGTCTGAATGGGAGCATAATTTTTCGGTGTGGTTAAGGGGTCTGGGTGGGCTCATATTTAAATGCTCAATTCACTTATAACATAGTTAATCGATGAGAATTTTGAATTTTCTATATGCTCAATTCACTTATAAGATAGTTAATCGTTCATAATTTGATATAGTATATGCTCAATTCAATTATAACATAGTGAATAGTTAAGAATTTGATATAGTATATGCTCAATTCAATTATAACATAGTTAATCGTTGAAAATTTGCTATAATATATGCTCAATTCACTTATAACATAATTAATCGTTGAGAATTTGATCATTCACTTGTAATATAGTTAATTGTTAATAATTTGATATAGTATATGTTCAATTAACTTATAACATAGTAAATCATTGAGAATTTGCTATATTATATATTCAATTAACTTATAACATAGTAAATCATTGAGAATTTGCTATATTATATATTCAATTAACTTAAAATTGATTTAAACGGTGAGAAGTTGATATAGATAGTGTTAACAGGTACGGGACGCCGTGGTCGTGGCACCATATGTCGTGGTACGCAAAGTGTCTGGGCACAAGGGGTCGGGGCGCCGGGTGTCGTGGCTATGGGGTGTCATGTGTCGTGTCGCCTCGGCATCATGTGTCGAGGCGTCGTGTGTTGTGGCACTGGGGCGCCTGTGTCGTGGCACGCATGAGGTCGGGTTTAGTAAATTTATGCATAAAATTATATCGCGGATAGTCGCTTACCTTAGTGGCAAATAACTATCTATTTAATGTTGATATCTCGAGTTTGATCCCTATTAGTGGTAATAGTTTGATTTAATTTTATTTTCCATTTTGTTTTCTTTGTGTCGATTTTATGTAATCTTTTATTTAATCATAAATGTTTAATTAATGAGCGTGTACATGTATTTGCACTCACTAATTATGTTCAATCATAATAATTTTCAGCCATATATTCATTCACATTTTAGGCGAAATAAAATTTTAATACACATAATTCGAAAGTAATGTAGATAATCAAATAATTACATTGGTTTTATTCCTTAATTGGATAATTTATAATTTAATCTTAAAATAGATGATAGTCATCCTCTTATTTGATTCCTTGATTGTAGGAACTAATTGATATGAAATTATCTACATCCAAAATCGATTAGGGATAAATTAATCACTCGTAGAATTTATTTAATTGAAGAGAACCGAAAATCACAAAAACCGGTTCACTATATCCAGTTCGTGAGTATTATGACTTTGCCCTTATGGCCGAAAATCATTTCCCTTTTCCTTTTAATTGTCCTTTAGCGTGGCATTATTGAAACAGATCGGAATGTTCGGCATAGAAGCTAACCCTCTCTTTTAATTTCTTCATCAACAATCCATTCATTAAAAAACATTTCGATTGTCTATTTGAAAAATATGTGGCATATATATGACACAAGCTGGCGAAAAATGCCTAATTTATTTTTCTCAAGAAAATATTTCCAAATATAGTTGGCATGCCAATAGATCATCTAAGTTTGTGGCTGGACCTCTTCCTATAAATTAATATATGATGTCACGTAATTAATTTACCTAATTAGGTGCATTTGATTAGCATATATACCTGGAACTCTCTTACTTCTTTAATATAAATCGCTACATCATGAAATATTAAGCAAGTACTCAACAATTTGATTGATACAAAATTATAAATGTCGAAATTGGTGTCTATGTTTGGGCACTACAGCCTACAGCCTACAATGATACCATTCTCAATTAATACTAAACAGAGAAAAATGATATATATTAATACTATTTATGTTGTATTCACGAGAAGTTTCTGACATCAGTTTCGAATATAAAATATGCATAGCTTTTTTTTTAATTTAATATTCACACCAATAATAGGCCGGAGGTAAATAGGAGAGCTAAAGAAAGAAAAGGAAAAATAAATTAAGAGCAAATCCGTAACTCCTAAGAAGTAAAACTAAGGAATTAATAAATAATTTAATATATCATTTTGTCAATATCGGATTAATTATTCCTCGCTTCAACGCTACTAGTGTTAATATAAAAAAAAGTGAATATTACAAGTGTTAAAAATAGTCAACTTCCCAAAACATACAAATTATAGCCATTCTTGTATAAATGTCCAAGTTTATCCTTATATGTAATAGTGTAATCGTGTATTCGTAGTTCGTTAAACTAATACAAGAATATTATATGAATTCATGCATGTAATCCTGTATTCATAGTTCATTTTGAACGAATCCACAATTAACTACACGAATTCGTGTATTCGTACTTTCCCATGGTGGAGAGTATTTTGATAAGAGTGTCTAGTTTTTATATATTTTTATAATTATGGTTTTTATTTTTTATCTTTTCTATTTCAAACAAGCTATTTTCATAGTTACCTCTAAATTTATATCTATAATTAAGTTTATGTCATGTCTCCGCTAAGATCTACAAGATGCATGTTAAAGAAATCTCAAAGAGATATGACCAAAAAACTCACACTGATATTAAAGCAAGACAAATTTATTTCGAATATATTTATTTATGTCCCCTAAAAATAAGAAAAATATGGCAGGAAATTTTTGTACGCATGTGAACTTTAGATCTATACTAAGCACATATTCCTTGCATGATTCTGACCTGTTGTGCAGAATAATAAGACATATATATTGGGATCAACATTCGATAAATCAACTGATATATATTAAAGCAGGAGAATCTGATCTGTAACAATCAATATCCATGTGATCTCAAACATATCTTCAAAATTTTGTTCCATTAGTTGACTATGTTTTGAAGTTTTTTAAACTCGTGAAATTCTAATGTTTGAATGTGTGTCGATTGGGCTGTCAGGTTTATGAAAAGAATATAGGGAAAAAGTTAATTAATTAAAGAAGACCCTCAATCAAAGCTAAGTGAAAAAGATTTGAGCATAATTTCCCTCAAAAGAAATCAACTGAAAAAGATGAGCATATAATTGATTGGTGGCAGTTAATTAATTTGGTTGTTTTGAGTTCATATAAAAGGATTAATTATCCTATCGGCATGCAGGAATAAAATGAAATATACAGAATATAATAGCAGGCCAGATTATTAATAGAAAAAAGGTGAAAATGCATACAATAAAATTGTGTAAAATTTT
Source organism: Agastache rugosa (assembly GCA_031470985.1). Classification (NCBI taxonomy): domain Eukaryota; kingdom Viridiplantae; phylum Streptophyta; class Magnoliopsida; order Lamiales; family Lamiaceae; genus Agastache; species Agastache rugosa. The sequence continues at coordinate 12,298,647 of CM062607.1, forward strand.
CTAATAGTGATGTAATTTTAGTGATCATATCAAAGGAAGTATCATAAACTTTGTTACATTCTTAATTGTAACATAATTTAGTGATATCCACACATAGATTTACATGCTTTTGCTACATATATATATATATATATATATATATATAAATGTAACTAAATTTTATTACATTTAAAATTAATTAAATAAAAATGTTACTAAATTTTGTAGCCTTTTTTATTTTTGTAACACGCATAATAGTTACCGATCACAAGAATACAAGATGTCATCAAGTTATTTTGTGACATTTAATTTCTCACAAATTTTCAAAAATTATGTCATTTTATAACAATAATTATTATAATTTCATTTTCAATGAACATTTCTGAAATTATTATTTTTCTAAATTATTTTATCATCGTTGAATTGGTACTAATGAAAGTGGTGTTGTCATATAGAATAAGATGGAGAAATTGGACGAAAAAATACCAAAACTTAATAAGCATATGTCGCAGCCCGAACCTCGATATTAGATGTCAAGGCCGGTAGGTCCCACGACTTACACAATTTATGATTAACAAAGGAAATTAAGATAGCGACCCGGCTATCGTTCAAAAGAATAACCATACTTAACACGTCGCAGCCCGAACTATTACCCAGCTGGGCTCAGTCGGCTAGAATTACCCAGCTGGACCCGGCCCAATTGGATTTACCAAATGACCCGGCCAATTTGGATTTACCCACTGGACCCGGTCAACTGAATTGCTCAATTTGGACCAAATTTGGAATTACTTGTTGGACTACCAATTTGGAATTGCTCAGGACTGACCAAATTGGATTTACTCAATGACCACCATTGGATTTCCCATTGGACCCGATCATTGGATTTACTCAGTGACTCGGCAATTGGATTTACCACTTTTAGAATAATGTGACATATCTGACTCGAGACGATCAACTGAAATCAATATGACATACATATCTATAAACATAACTCAAATTACTTGGAATCAAAAGACCTGATCAACCAAATAATCGACAATTGATCAAGAAGATGATGAATTTATTTGAGGATCAAGAAAACAAGATAAAGAAAACTGTTTCAAGAGAACTTAGCAAAAGAGTTCGACTTTAGAATTTAAATATTAAAATAACATTAAACTTCATTTTCTTGCAGCGGAAAACATGAGAATATATGTATGAAGACATATATTCTAGGTCAACTTCTCAAAACGACTTTCTTTACATAACAACATTTAACAACAACAATGGTCCATCCAGTACTCATCATCTTCATCCTTGCTAACCTGCACGTTTTAGAAATAACATGTGGCTGAGTACTACGTACTCAGTGAACACATGCCGAAAACATTTGAAAACTTTGCTGAATACAGCTATATATGAAAACTTGCCAGAAAACATAATACGAGGATTTTCTGAAAACAACTCGTAAAATGCTAAAAAAAATACTTTCTTTTCAAAACTTATTTGTCTGCAGACATTTATAACAGTATGAACCATATCTACAAATAAATAATGGTGATGAGAAAGAGGCCTCTTTCTCAATCACTTGTAATCGGCATATCAAGGAAAGGCTCACGATTATGAATAATCGGTCTATCAAAGAAATGCGCACGATTACTAATGTGTACACAGATTTCACCTTGCGTGAAACCGAATTCGTCTTTCTGAAGTAGATGGTAACATACTTAAACATTTTTAAAATCATTTGGCAAGTATCAAAACTTTGTAAAACATACGATATTATGCTTTTCACATATTTTAGTTTAGAAAGCCCACCTGATAAACTTAAGCTTTACTTTAACTTTATCGCTTGTAATCCTTTTACTTCACGTCTCCGCTTCTACTTCCGCTTGCTCCTTTAATCGAAAGCGATTAACGAATTTTTAGAACGAGAGCTTTTATCGACTAACGACTTCGATATCTTTAACGAAATTCTATTCGAATTTCTACATCGCAACTTGATGAAATTCGAGAATTCCTATCTTAACTTTTCAAACGTTCTTAATCTATCTTAATCTATCTAAATTCCTCATTAAGCATCAATTTCCAAAAAAAATTATATAACACTTAATTTTTATTAAGAAGTTCATAAATGCAATTAATTTCTTAATTAAAATTTTATTAATATTTTATTTATTTATTTTAAATTCTCGGTTATATTAAAATTAATATTTCTTTAATTATTTTCTCTTCTTTTTAATTTCTAATATACTTAATTATCATCTTAAGCTCATTTCTTCACTTAATTTCATTCAATTAAGTATTAATCTTTCAACCCTAATTTATATTCTTATTTAATCGGTTATTTTCTCAAAATTGAAATTGGTTGGAAATTTTTAAGTATTTCCAACATGAAACATTTTTAAAATACTTAACTAAACTCATTTATATCATTAAATCAATCATATAATTCCTGTATTCATTATTTCCTATTTTCTTCTCATTTTCGAAAATTGCCAATTGATAGCTAGGGTTTTCCATGCTTAAATCTAATTACATATTTGATCTTATAATCATATTCTAAGCATAATTCATGAAGAACAAATCATCATTCAATGCATGAATTAAAATTTAGCATTTTCTTCTAAAATTCGATTTTCATGCAACTTAGGGTTAGGGTTTTGATTTTTCTAATTTAATCACACAATTCATCATATAATCATGATATAAGCATCATATTAAGACATGAAGATTTACTAATAATTTCTAGGGTTTCTCCCAAAATAATCGACATATATATATTCATAACTAGAATTCTTCATGCATCATCTTAAGCTTAATATTTGATCATAAAATCATCATATAAACATCATTCTAAGAAATCAAGATCATCCAACTACTTCTTCATAGTTCTTACAAATTTTCGACACATATATATATAATTCTTCCACCAAAGACATGAATCAAGAGCTTGGAATAGATGGAATTAATCTTACTTAGCTACTTTGAGAAGATGACTTTGGTCTTGGAAGCTTGGATGATGATCAACAATGGAGTTGTGCGTGTGAGTGTGTGTATTGAGAGAGAAGAGACGATCGAGAGGGAGAGAGAGAAGTCGCCGCCGTCTTCGTGTTTGCTGTGTGTGTGCGTGTGGTGAGATAGAGAGATGAGAGAGTTAGATATATAATCTAACAACCTAGGTTTAGAACTATAGGGTAGCTTATTATTTTATTAAAACTTAATAGCTAAGTTTTGGTTAATTCATTTAATTAGTTATTAATTCAATTAATTAATAATTAATTAATATTCTAATAATTCTCTAATTTCTCAACACCGTAATTAAGATTAAGGTTTCACGAACCTTAGATAAAAATCTCACAGAAAGAATCGGAGATTTGAAGCATTTTCAAATCGACCGAAACTAAATTTTTAAGAGATTAATTACGTAAAATTTCACGTAATTAAATTAAATTCTTCTTCTTGTCAATTAATGACTGAACATTTATCATCTATTGATAAATGTAAAAACTTCTTCGTTTCGGATTAACCGAGACGATAAAAATTAATTAAAACTCATTTTTCCGGTAGAATATATCTGCCGGATAAAATTTTCGGAAAGGAAATCTTTATTTTACTAAAATCCTTGTCTTTCTCAGAAGATTAATTATTTTAATTACTTAAGAAAGACGGGATACTACATTCTCTCCCCCTAAAAATAAATTTCGTCCCGAAATTTGCTTACCTCTCGGAAGAGTTCGGGATACTTTTCTCTCATTTTGCTTTCTAACTCCCATGTTGCTTCTTCTAGTCCATGATGCCTCCATTTGATTTTTACTGACGCGATCGACTTATTTCTAAGCTGTTGGACCTTCCGATCCAAAATCGCTTCGGAGTTTCTCTTCATAACCGAGATGCGGTTCAAGGACTATTTCTTCTTGACGAATGACGTGCTTAGGATCAAACATATATCTCCGCAACTGAGATACATGAAACACGTTATGTGAATTTCCAAAACTTGGCGGTAAAGCTAGCTTATATGCTACTTGACCTATTCTTTCCATAATTTCATATGGTCCTATGTAGCGAGGCTTAAGCTTTCCTTTAACACCAAATCGTTGAATTCCTCTTGAAGGTGAAACTTTCAAGAAAACTTTATCACCCACATTGAATTCTAATGCTGATCTTCTGATGTCAGCATAAGACTTCTGACGGTCTTGCGCTTCTTTAATTCTTTGCTTGATTTGACGCACAATCTTTATCATTTCTTCCACTGAATCAGGCCCTAATATTTTTCTCTCACCCACATCATCCCAATGGAGCGGAGATCTACACTTCTTTCCATAAAGGGCTTCGTAGGGCGCCATGCCAATCGTCATTTGATAACTGTTGTTGTAAGCAAATTCAACAAGAGGTAAAATTTGCTCCCATTGACTTCCTCGATCTAAAACAACAGTTCTCAACATATCCTCCAAGATCTGAATGGTTCTTTCTGATTGACCATCCGTTTGAGGATGAAAAGCCGTACTGAAGTTCAATTTGGTACCTAATTCTTCTTGCATACTTCTCCAAAAATGAGAAGTAAATTTTGAGTCTCGATCCGAAGTGATCGACTTAGGTACTCCGTGCAATCGCACAATTTCTCGCACGTACAGCTGAGGTAACTTATCTGCGCCATATGTTATGGGAATAGGTATAAAGTGTGCAGCTTTTGTCAATCTATCCACTATTACCCATATCGCTGTATTTCCTCGTTTGGATCTAGGTAACCCAGTTACAAAATCCATGGTAATTTTATCCCATTTCCACTCTGGAATATCTAAAGGTTGTAGCTTCCCATAGGGTCTCTGATGTAATGCCTTTACTTGTTGACAGGCTAAACATCTTTCCACAAAAGAAGCTATGTCTCTTTTCATTCCTTCCCACCAAAATGTTTGTTTCAAATCTTGATACATTTTGGTGCCTCTAGGGTGAGCTGAATAGGGAGTTTCATGAGATTCGCTCATGATTTCATTCCTTAATTCTTCATCATTCGGCACACAAATTCTTCCTCGATACAGGAGAACATTATCTCCTTCCTCCTTAAAATTTTCATTTTTCTCTTGACGAATTTTCATTCGTAACTTTTCCAATTTCTCGTCTCTTCTTTGAGCATTGGAAATTCTCAATCTTAAATCTGGAATTATTTCCATAGCTGCAACCATTTGCTCAACAGATTGCGGAGGTAGAATTACTTCTAATCTTAGTTCTTCAAAACTCTTAATGAGTTCTTTCTCTTGAGTTAGAAGAAATCCAAATTCCGATTTTCCTTTTCTGCTTAACGCATCAGCAACTACATTTGCTTTTCCTGGATGATAGGAAATTTTACAATCGTAGTCTTTAACTAACTCGAGCCATCTTCTTTGTCTCATATTTAATTCTTTCTGCTCAAAGAAATATTTGAGACTCTTGTGATCTGTGAAGATTTCACATTTCGTTCCATAAAGATGGTGTCTCCAGAGTTTTAAAGCATGTACTACTGCTGCTAGTTCCAAATCATGAGTCGGATAGTTTATTTCATGAGGTCTAAGCTGTCTAGAAGCATATGCAATAACTCTTCCTTCTTGCATCAGGACACAACCTAGTCCGTTCTTTGATGCATCTGTGTAAACAGCATAATCTTTATCCGAATCTGGAATTGATAGTACTGGGGCAGTGGTCAATCTCTTTTTAAGTTCTTGGAAACTTTCCTCACATTCTTCTGACCACTTGAATTTTGATTCTTTCTTTAGGAGATGGGTCATTGGCTTAGCTATTTTGGAGAATCCCTCGATAAATCTCCGATAGTAGCTTCGCTAGACCTAAGAAACTCCTAATTTCATGTGGTGTGGTTGGAACTTTCCATTCTGAACCGCTTGTACTTTTGAAGGGTCAACTTTGATTCCTTCGAAGATACAACATGTCCAAGGAAATGTACTTCTCTTAGCCAAAATTCACATTTACTAAATTTGGCATACAATCTTTCGGTTCTCAACCTTTCTGCATCAGTTCGTAGATGTTCTCGTGTTCTAATTCATTCTTTGAATACACGAGAATGTCATCAATAAAAACTACGACAAACTTGTCCAAGAATTCATGGAATACTCGGTTCATGAGATCCATAAATACGGCTGGAGCATTTGTCACACCAAATGGCATTACTACAAACTCGTAGTGGCCATATCTTGTTCTGAAAGCTGTCTTGGAAATATCTTCTTGCTTGACCTTCAATTGGTGATAACCAGATTTCAGATCAATCTTCGAGAATACTCTTGCTCCTCTGAGCTGATCAAATAGATCATCTATTCTCGGCAAAGGATATTTATTCTTTAAGGTCAATTTGTTTAATTCTCGGTAGTCGATGCACATCCTCAAACTACCATCCTTCTTTTTAACAAACAGAATTGGTGCTCCCCACGGAGAAACACTAGGTCTAATGAAACCTAGATCAAGTAACTCTTGCAGTTGAATTTTCAATTCTTGCAACTCCTTTGGAGCCATTCTGTATGGTGACTTGGAAACAGGAGCTGATCCTGGTTCAAGATCTATTGTGAACTCCACTTGCCTATCTGGTGGCAATCCTGGCAAAACTTGTGGAAATACGTCTTGAAATTCTTTGACCACAGCTACATCTTCAATGCTGCTTTCCTTATCTTCCTTCTTGTTGAGATAGATAAGATATGCTTTCACATCTTTCTTTTTCAACACTCTCCTTGCTTGAACTGCCGAAATAATCGGCGATTTCTTACAACCTCTTTCTATCCCGAAAAATAGAGTTGGTTCCTGACCAGGCATATGAAATGAAATTTGCCTTTGCTTGCATTGAATGCTTGCAAAATTCTCGGTCAACCAATCCATTCCCAAGATAATATCTATATCCCACATTTTAATTAAATTTAGGGTTTTTGCTAACATCTTGAGAGATCCTAATTCAATCTCTATATTAGGACAGATGCGAGTAACTGAGGTAGATTTACCTAACGGTGTTGTTACTCTCAAGTCTTGACTAGCACGTAATACTTTAAGACCAAGATTATCTACGCATGCATCTGATATAAATGAATGCGATGCACCAGTATCAAATAAAATTATAACAGGTATGTCATTTAATTGACCCATACCTGTCAAATTTCCTTGATCTTTGTCGAACGGCTTCTGATCAAGAGCAAAAACCCTTTGATATTGCTGCTGGGGTTCCATTCTCAAATGCTGGGATTGCTTTTGCTTTTGCTGGAATCGCGGCCCTTGGCGATTCCGTTGCTGCTGCCGTTGCTGAGGAACAACTTCTATTGCCTTCAATCTCTGAGGCGGGTTCTGAGTTGGTCTACTTCCTCCTGCTCCTTGCAGTTAGTTGGGCACTGATACGAATAATGACCAACTTGACCACAAGTATAGCAGCTATTACTTCCAGCCTTGCATATCCCTTGATGCATCTTGCCACACTTGGAACATGGAGACATTCCTTGATAAGTTTGAGATGAACTGCCTTGATTGACGAAAGGCTGTTTGAATCGTCCTTGATTAAATTGCTGCTGTTGATGACGTTGTTGCCCTTGCTGTCCTTGCCAGGGCTTCTTACTAGGTTGACTTCCAAAATTCCATTTTCGTTTCTGACTTTGGTTGAACGGCTGCGGATTTGTCACTGCCACTGGGGTTTGAACTTGTGTGGCTGCTGAAGTCTGAGAAGACTTATCTGGCTGCATTGCCAATTCCATATCTAAAGCTCTGTTTAAAGTCTCGGCATACGACAATGCACTTTGACTAGCCAGAACGATTCTTATTTCCTGCCGAAGACCTGCTCGGAAAAGTTCAGCCATTTTCTCGTCTGTGTCCACCTTATCTTGAGCAAAACGTGCCAAATCACAAAATTCGCGATCATAGTCGGCTACTGACTTCTTACCTTGCTTGAGATTAGCAAACTCATTCTCCCTCTGCTTTCGATAACTTCGAGGAACGAATTTTTCGAACAAAGCATCCTTAAATTGTTCCCACGTCAGGTTCTCTAGTTGTTCAGGGGTATATGCCCTTTGACGAGCTTCCCACCAGTAATCCGCAGATCCCTTGAGCTGATAAGACATGCATGTTAGACGTTCTTGATCCGTACATCGAAGAAAACGGAAAATTCTTTCCAGCGCACGAATCCACTCTTCGGCTTCTGAAGGACTTCCTCTTCCATCGAGAGTTGGAGGATTTTGCCGCAAAAATAATTCTTCTATTCTCCTTTCAGGTTGAGGAGGAGGTGGGGTAGGTTCTCTTTCGGGTTCATTTTCAACCCTTCCTCGACCTCGGCCTCTTGGTCTTCCTCTTGGCGGCATTTTCTAATTAACCAGGATTTCCATTCGAATTATTCTTTCTTTCTAACAAAGTCTTATTCTTTAATAAAAATTCTTCTTTCTTTAAAAGTATTTTAAGGAAAAAATTTTTTTTCTAGGTTTTAGAATTTAGAAAAATTTTCTTATCACCTCTTTAATGCATAATATACTCATCGCCATTCATGCTTATCAAAACTTTCAATTACATCTAACAGGCTCATACTATTTAATGAATCAAAGATTCACAACCTCATCATACATTGTAACCCCATAATTTAACTTCTTATTATCATCATGAACAATTTAAACAATTCCCTATTGTCATAGATAATGAATCAACAATTCATTCATTACTATAATCACAAAAATATTTCAAGAACACATATTTTTCATACTTATCTTTGCTAAGTAAAATTTTTCCTAATATTTCAAGGAAATAATAGCATCATCTTGGCATATAAACTTCATCATAACTTTAATGAATCAAAAGATTCACGCTTATCATCACATAATCACTAAAAATAAATTTTCCAGTAATAATTATATATATATTTATTTGCTAAATTTAATTAGCTCTTCATTCTTTATAATCAAGAGATGCATAATATCATCTTGATGTATAAACTTCCTCATAAATCTCTTTTGAGATGATCTACTTCATCTTAACATTTTTCCTAACTAATGATTACGAACTAAGCTAACGATAACGAATAATTAATGAAACGAATAAAATGAACGACGTACTAAACTAATAATAGTCGAATAATGAACGAAACGATTAACGGACGAAATTAACGAAGAATGAAACGAACTACAACGAAACGAACTACGAACAAAATAAACGAAGAATGAACAACTACGAACGACAACGGAATGGACGAATAAACCCCGGCGCTGGATCGAACTATCTCGTGTTAAGACCGCTGTCCCGCGCACATACGTCGCGCGGCCAAGAAGAGATTTCCTTCATGCGCGCGCGACTTTTCCTCCGGCGGATTGCGCCACACCAACCCACGCCTGATGCTGAAATTGACGTGGGGCTGGCGCGCCGCGCGCTGTGGTCGCGTCTGTTGCCGCACTCACTGGACCTGGGCCACTGACTACTGGAATTACCTGGCTGAATTACCTAAATTGGACCTGGTCTACTGGATTTACTCAGTGACTGACTCGGCCAATTGAATTACCAAATTGGTCCACTGAATTTACTCAGTGACTCGGCCAATGGATTTCATTTCGGCCGGTTCGACGCTTTGTCTTGTTTTCTTCGTCCGAGCTTTTAATTGATCTTTTTCCATTCCTTAAACCTCACTTCTTTACTTTAACTTCTATTATCTAAACCTCAATCAGTTGGATTCACTCGCTTGGAATTACCCGAGTGAACTCGATCACTGGATTCCCGCAATTGGACTCGGTCATTGGATTTACTCGAGTGACTCGGCTGCTCGATTTTTCCGGCTCGGTTTTCCAGTTAGCTTGATTTATCCAATTGATCTTTGCTCAACTTACTTCTTCATTTAATAGGAAAATTTGCCTCTTTGAGGACTTTTACAAAAGGTAGGGAATTATTTACACTCAAAAATTCCCTATATGAACCGTGATTTTCTAACATCACGCAAAATGTTTTTATCGGAGCGGAATTCTACTTCGCTTCCGATTCGCTATTCTATCATATTATGCTTCTATATACAAGAACTTATTTACAACATAATTGTTAAAAGTTGTTCACTTACTAGTCTATTACATATATTTACATCATTATCTTCCCGACACTTTCCCTCACTGCTCATCTTCTGACGGATCCTCTTCTTCTTCCTCCTCTTCGTCGTCTCTCGGATCCTCCTCATTTGGATCTTCTTCTTCCGTTTCCGTGCTCTCCTCTGCCCTCTCCACTCCGTCCAAAGTCACACGAGGGGCATAAGTAATATCCTCTCCCGGCGACGGCCTAAAGCTAGGCTGAAAACTCAAATGAGTAAATGGTATTCTACGGAGGTGGAAGTATCCTTCAGTTGGTCCAACTTCTGGATCAACGTTATCCTCGTCACTATCATAGTGACGTGGTCCAGAGGTGCTAGCCACATTAGGGTCAAAAAGAACAGGCTGGGCTTCAACTATGGCATCAAGCTCTGAAGAATTCAAAGCTTGCAATGTTTCAACAGAAGGATCATTTGGAATTTCCTCAACAAAAGAAGCTGAGGCTACGCCGTTAGGCAAAACAGAAGGCTCAGGAACAAAAGTTTGAGTCTCAATTTGGGAGGGAGACGAAACATAGCCATTTGCCAATGGCTCAACAAGAAAAGAGTTAACATCAAATCCATTATCTCCATGGATGGGAGAAGCAATTGGTTCAGGATTTTCTGGGGGATCCTGATCCAGAATAGGGTAATCTTGAGGCATGAGATTTTGTAAACCAAATTCACCAACAGGAATCAATGGCTGAAATGGTCCAGGAGGTGGGTACGAAAAACACATATATTGAGTACTAATTGCAGCTATGAACGCTCTGCAATCTCCAAACAAGACACCATCCCAAAATTGGGGAGTAACGTACCTTGCAGCAATCGATGCCGCCCACTCCTGCCAATCCTCAGGAAGCAGAGGAACTAGCCTAACTATACCAATAACTCCCGAGATATTTGATTCATGGATGTCCATCCAAACTCTATGGTACCGAGCTAAAAACTCTGCTAGGGTTTCTGTGTAGCTCATGTGTATGTGGTGAAATTCAATCATCGCTGCTACGCTTCTAGAATTGGACATCCTATAAAAGAAAATTTAAATAATCAACTAAACTGAAATTACGAATAGTCTTGAGAATCCACTGTCTCAACATACTCAATGTCGCTTCCAAAAGGGTGTTCTGGGCTCATGTTACATTCCACAGATAAATACTCAACTTGCTTGCACAACTGATCCATTATCTCGCTTATGATCGATCACTAACAACCAATCACATTAGAGGCTAAAACACAACAATTATATATATAATTCTCAACTTCCAAACTTTATAACTAGAAACATTTAAAATTCGTACCTGGATAGCTGGATGAGATGAGAGATGCTGGACTTCAGTTGTTGTTAAAAACTAACTAGTCTAGGAATTCAAACCAGACTAGACTTTCAGAAAACAACTTGGAGCAGAAGACATTGCTCTAACTAGTCTAGGATTTCAAAATAGACTAGATTTTTAAAAAAAAATTTATTCAGAAGCGATCGGACACCGCTTCCGATACCACTCTGTCGCAGCCCGAACCTCGATATTAGATGTCAAGGCCGGTAGGTCCCACGACTTACACAATTTATGATTAACAAAGGAAATTAAGATAGCGACCCGGCTATCGTTCAAAAGAATAACCATACTTAACACGTCGCAGCCCGAACTATTACCCAGCTGGGCTCAGTCGGCTAGAATTACCCAGCTGGACCCAGCCAAATTTTCGGATTTACCAATGGACCCGATCCAAATTGAATTGCCCAATGACTCGGCCAATTGGACCTCACTGAATTGCCCTTGGACTCGGCCACTGGATTTACTCGACCTAAATGGATTTCCCAAATTTGGACCCAGTCAGCTGGATTTACCCAGCTGACTCAGCCAGCTGGATTTACCACTTTTAGAATAATGTGACATATCTGACTCGAGACGATCAACTGAAATCAATATGACATACATATCTATAAACATAACTCAAATTACTTGGAATCAAAAGACCTGATCAACCAAATAATCGACAATTGATCAAGAAGATGATGAATTTATTTGAGGATCAAGAAAACAAGATAAAGAAAACTGTTTCAAGAGAACTTAGCAAAAGAGTTCGACTTTAGAATTTAAATATTAAAATAACATTAAACTTCATTTTCTTGCAGCGGAAAACATGAGAATATATGTATGAAGACATATATTCTAGGTCAACTTCTCAAAACGACTTTCTTTACATAACAACATTTAACAACAACAATGGTCCATCCAGTACTCATCATCTTCATCCTTGCTAACCTGCACGTTTTAGAAATAACATGCAGGGCTGAGTACTACGTACTCAGTGAACACATGCCGAAAACATTTGAAAACTTTGCTGAATACAGCTATATATGAAAACTTGCCAGAAAACATAATACGAGGATTTTCTGAAAACAACTCGTAAAATGCTAAAAAAAATACTTTCTTTTCAAAACTTATTTGTCTGAGACATTTATAATGATATGAACCATATCTACAAATAAATAATGGTGATGAGAAAGAGGCCTCTTTCTCAATCACTTGTAATCGGCATATCAAGGAAAGGCTCACGATTATGAATAATCGGCCTATCAAAGAAATGCGCACGATTACTAATGTGTACACAGATTTCACCTTGCGTGAAACCGAATTCGTCTTTACGAAGTAGATGGTAACATACTTAAACATTTTTAAAATCATTTGGCAAGTATCAAAACTTTGTAAAACATACGATATTATGCTTTTCACATATTTTAGTTTAGAAAGCCCAATTCGATAAACTTAAGCTTTACTTTAACTTTATCGCTTGTAATCCTTTTACTTCACGTCTCCGCTTCTACTTCCGCTTGCTCCTTTAATCGAAAGCGATTAACGAATTTTTAGAACGAGAGCTTTTATCGACTAACGACTTCGATATCTTTAACGAAATTCTATTCGAATTTCTACATCGCAACTTGATGAAATTCGAGAATTCCTATCTTAACTTTTCAAACGTTCTTAATCTATCTTAATCTATCTAAATTCCTCATTAAGCATCAATTTCCAAAAAAAATTATATAACACTTAATTTTTATTAAGAAGTTCATAAATGCAATTAATTTCTTAATTAAAATTTTATTAATATTTTATTTATTTATTTTAAATTCTCGGTTATATTAAAATTAATATTTCTTTAATTATTTTCTCTTCTTTTTAATTTCTAATATACTTAATTATCATCTTAAGCTCATTTCTTCACTTAATTTCATTCAATTAAGTATTAATCTTTCAACCCTAATTTATATTCTTATTTAATCGGTTATTTTCTCAAAATTGAAATTGGTTGGAAATTTTTAAGTATTTCCAACATGAAACATTTTTAAAATACTTAACTAAACTCATTTATATCATTAAATCAATCATATAATTCCTGTATTCATTATTTCCTATTTTCTTCTCATTTTCGAAAATTGCCAATTGATAGCTAGGGTTTTCCATGCTTAAATCTAATTACATATTTGATCTTATAATCATATTCTAAGCATAATTCATGAAGAACAAATCATCATTCAATGCATGAATTAAAATTTAGCATTTTCTTCTAAAATTCGATTTTCATGCAACTTAGGGTTAGGGTTTTGATTTTTCTAATTTAATCACACAATTCATCATATAATCATGATATAAGCATCATATTAAGACATGAAGATTTACTAATAATTTCTAGGGTTTCTCCCAAAATAATCGACATATATATATTCATAACTAGAATTCTTCATGCATCATCTTAAGCTTAATATTTGATCATAAAATCATCATATAAACATCATTCTAAGAAATCAAGATCATCCAACTACTTCTTCATAGTTCTTACAAATTTTCGACACATATATATATAATTCTTCCACCAAAGACATGAATCAAGAGCTTGGAATAGATGGAATTAATCTTACTTAGCTACTTTGAGAAGATGACTTTGGTCTTGGAAGCTTGGATGATGATCAACAATGGAGTTGTGCGTGTGAGTGTGTGTATTGAGAGAGAAGAGACGATCGAGAGGGAGAGAGAGAAGGCTGCTGCCGCCGCCGTGTTTGCCGTGTGTGTGCGTGTGGTGAGATAGAGAGATGAGAGAGTTAGATATATAATCTAACAACCTAGGTTTAGAACTATAGGGTAGCTTATTATTTTATTAAAACTTAATAGCTAAGTTTTGGTTAATTCATTTAATTAGTTATTAATTCAATTAATTAATAATTAATTAATCTTCTAATAATTCTCTAATTTCTCAACACAGTAATTAAGATTAAGGTTTCACGAACCTTAGATAAAAATCTCACAGAAAGAATCGGAGATTTGAAGCATTTTCAAATCGACCGAAACTAAATTTTTAAGAGATTAATTACGTAAAATTTCACGTAATTAAATTAAATTCTTCTTCTTGTCAATTAATGACTGAACATTTATCATCTATTGATAAATGTAAAAACTTCTTCGTTTCGGATTAACCGAGACGATAAAAATTAATTAAAACTCATTTTTCCGGTAGAATATATCTGCCGGATAAAATTTTCGGAAAGGAAATCTTTATTTTACTAAAATCCTTGTCTTTCTCAGAAGATTAATTATTTTAATTACTTAAGAAAGACGGGATACTACAGCATAAGTTTTTTAACCTCATTCATAAAACTATAAGTTTTCTATACCAAAATCATTTAAAAGACTAAAGTGCCCTCCCTTTTACAAAAACTAATAAATAAATAATACACCTATGAATTAAAAAAAAATAATCTGAAAAAACAACCTCAATCTCTCTCAATTCTCTCCCGTCGTCGGCCAGATTTCTTCTGGACACGATGGGAGGACACGATGGGAGGACACGATGGGGCCACTGGACACGATGGCTGGGCACGATGGGTGGACACGATGGATGGACACGATGGTGCTATTGGACACGATGGAAAGTAATATTTAATGCAGATTCTGTCGCGTTTCATTTATTGAACCCTACCAAATCCGATTCTCTGAAGATTTTCGGATGAAACTAGGGTTTCATTTATTGAACCCTACCAAATCCGATTCTCTGAAGATTTTCGGATGAAACTAGGATTTAATGAAGGTAGTTCATTAAAGTTTGCGTAAGAGAGGTTGTTGACAAGGTTTAGAACTCCTAGTTAGGTTCGAATTAATCACAACACTACAATTGAAAACACCAAAAACCACAAAACCCTAAAAAGAAAGAAGAAGAAAAAGAAGAGAAAAAAGCTACTCCAATCTATCGAAACGTGAATTCAAAGAAGAAAAAGATATCAAGAAAAGCCGGCATCGCGTTTCTGGCTTCATAAAGAAGGTATACACCCGAAATCTCCATCCGAAAAGCATATACTAGTGCGTGTTATTTAACTCACGATGGCAAGGCACGATCGTGACCAAGTAAACACGATCGTGCCTTGACCATCGTGTCCCAAAATTGTCTTCGATTTGCATGGAATATGTAGATGTTAAGTGATATTTGTTTAAATTCGAATATAACTTGAAGTTTAGTAATATGTTTAGGAGAAAAAATAGTTGAAATAACTCGCCTTGTGTGATTTGTAAGGGGTTGGAAACTATGAATTTTTTTTCTGTCGGGGGCGAAGGGTTTCTCCCCACGATGGCACGATGTAGAAGGCACGATCGTGCCACGATCGTGCCCATGATCGTGCCCACGATGGACACGATGGGCACGATGGCCAACTCGATGACCATCGTGCCCTGGCAGTTTGTGATGTAAATTTCTGTTTTTCGTATTGTAACCCTAATCTCTCTTCTTTCTTTGATTTTTAGATGGGGCGGCGGCGTGTTATTGTACGTTTTGGAGGTCAGTGGGAGGGATTGGCTTACTTAGGCGGGAGTACTGTTGTTGTGCACATGGACGATACGAATGATGATCGAGATCATCTCATGAATCTGATTAAAGATGCTTTGTGTGGTCGAAGAGATTCCGAGTATGTGCTATCCTATTTAACTGTTTTGAGGGATGGGAGCAGATGTAGAGTTTTATTAAATAGTGATACAGATTTACTTCGATTGCTAGTGCAAGAGAAAAGGTCGGATCCGATGGTTTATGTCTTTGAAAGAGACAGTATTTTTGCCCCTGAGGTGTACGTGGAAGGCAGTGGAAGACGGGATCTATTTAAGGATGATGATGATAGAATGCCACCAGAAGCAGAGGGTGCTCACATCTCCGACGACGAAGAAGATGAACGCCGTAAGAATATAATTGAATCTGTGACTACTGAGTTTCTTGCTTGGATTAGACAGCCAGAACAAGTAAACAGGATCTTCGGGCACCAGAATTTCACATATGAGCATCAGATTGGTCGTGATGATGATGAACTACGCAGCAGCCTAGACAATTGGAGCATTCCACTGGTCGAGTGTGACAGCGCGCTGCCACTTGGGTGGGTTGAGCAGCCCGGACCGTTCACTAGTCAACTTGTAGTGGGGGCTACGTTTCAGTCCAAGTATGAATTGAAGATGGCTGTGGGAATGTATCACCTGGAGCACATGCTAGAGTATGTCATTGATCGTTCCGCCAGAAATCGTATAGTCTTTCTCTGCAAGCACGGTAGGAATAATTGCACGTTTAGGTTGTGTGCTCAGGGGCCAAAAGATGAGGGCGACTCGATTTGGTACATTACGAAGTTGACTTTGGATCACGCCACTTGAACGTGATCCGTGCGCCGAGCGGACGGTGACTGCTAAAGTTGCAGCCGTGTACTTTGCTCGTAGGTTGGTTTGCGAGGGTGTGTATTTGAAGCCGAGAGAGATGATGGAAGAGATGCGCAGAGAGTTTGGTGTTCACATGTTGTACAGCCTCGCTCTAGAAACGAGGAATATAGCGATAGAGAAGACATACGGTGACTTTGACAAGTCGTATCAGATGGTCCCGTCGTATCTACATTTTTTGAGGCAGCGTAATCCCGGTACTGAGTACAACATGCAGATCAGTAGTGAGGGAGTATTTTGTCACATGTTTCTCGCCTTAGGACAGTGTATTCGTACCTTCGAGCGCTATCTGAGGCCAGTGATTGTGTTGGACGGGACCCACCTTAAGGGAAGGAACAAGGGAGTTCTTTTTGTCGCTGTTAGCAAAGATGAGAATGAGCAGCTCTTTCCTATAGCTATTGGAATTGGTCCGATAGAGAACGATGAGTCGTGGACTTGGTTTCTTTCAAATGCCGCGAGGTGTTTCGACCCTCCGGATGAGTTGTTGATCGTCTCTGACAACATAAGAGCATTGCAAATGCCGTGAAAGCCATCTATCCGACTGCAGCGCACGGATTGTGCTTTCACCACATGCAGAAGAATCTGACGCGATACGGCCGTCGAGCTCTTGCCATCTTCCAAAATGCAGCGTATGCTTATCGTGTTGAAGAGTTCGAGAAGAATTTTTCTGCCTTGAAAGCTTCATGTGAGGGTGCTCACACACGACTTTCCGAAATTGGTGTTCATAGGTGGTCTAGGTCACATTGCCCAGTTCGACGGTACAGTTTCATGACCTCCAATGCCGCCGAAAGCTTGAACTCTAGGCTACTGTGGGCTAGACGTTTACCTATTTGCTCGTTACTTGAGGTGTATCGTTGCATTGTCGAGAAATGGTTCGACGAGAAGAGCGCATTAGCTAGGGAGAGAGAGCATGAGATTACACTCGAGGCCTTCAACAAGCTTGCTGTGACAGTGGAAGCAAGTCATCAGCTCGTTGCTCAACCTACCACTGACAATGTTTATAAAGTGAAAGACAAGAAGATGGTCTTCGAGGTGGACCTTGGGAATTGGACATGTGAGTGTCGTGAGTTCGATCAGGATAAGATGCCATGTCGTCATGCAGCTGCCGCCCTCAGGTATGTACAAGCGTAAATTTGTTTGATTTCGTAAGTCGGTATTACATTTGTATTTTCATGGCTCAATATTTCTAACTTTTGTTCGTTACAGGACCCAAGGAAACACTGTCAATTTGTTTGATTTCGTAAGTCGGTATTACAAGCAACACGACTTGCGCGAGACTTACAGAGAATCCATTAGGCCGGTACCACATGACCTGTATTCAAAAAATTTACATTACATGACGATATATAAATCAATGTAAATAATTTAAATATGTGAAGACGTTAAATTGCAAGAAATGTTACCTCTGCAGTGAAGCACTCGTCCACATTCTCCACAAGGTCGAAAAATGCCTGCGTCACCGTGTGGTCAATCTCTTTTATCACGCAGACAGTGTTGTCGCCCATATGTCTGAAGGCAGCGTACTGCTGACTGATCTGTGCACGAGAGCTGGGCGTCTCACCAACATATGGCGTACGTAGTGCAGCAGACGGCCTAGGGTGTCTCGGAGGAGGACTACTCTCACCAAACTCACCATGCTCCTCCTCTTCTCTCTCGAAGCTGGCCAACTCTGAAAGCGCTGCTGCAAACTGCTGGGTGAGGTCTGTGGGAAGCAGAGGCTGCTGGAAGGGCTGGTGGTGTAGCAGATCTCCGGCACAATCACGATCCACCTCGAAGTCGTGGTAGCTAGTAGTAGCAGCAACGGAGTGGCGTGGCTGGTCACGCTGAGACCTGTGGCTAGCCGCAGAGTGGTGACTAGGGCCTGCAGCAGCGGAGTGGCGGAGCTGGTCACGCTGAGACCTGTGGCTAGCCGCAAAGTGGTGACTAGGGCCTGCAGCAGCGGAGTGGCGGGGCTGGTCACGCTGCGACCTGTTGCTAGTCGCAGAGTGCTGCTGATAACTCCTGCTCCGTCTAGGACCGAAGTAGTCCACGATCTTAGTGAAGACCCTATCAGCTACTCGAGCAAGGAAACCTGTGCTTGAGTCGTCGTGCAAGATCGCCTTCAACCGGCGATCGACGACGTCGTCAGTGCTGACTCTGTGTTCCGGACAAGGCTGTCCGTGCAAACAACACACCCTGTTCTCCGGCCTCTCCCGGTACACTCGCTCTGCTGTCTGAGGACGGGTGAGAGGACTACTCTCTCGGCGACGCTTCGACACCTTTCCAAAGGTCGCCTTCATCTTCTCCATTGTCGTAACTTTGATCTTGCCCTTGTTCTTGATGGGCCCCGCAAACACAACCTCTGCCCTACCCCGACCAGCAATTCGGACCGGCTTCGGGTACACCACATCAAACGGATCCCCGTTCTCAAAGCTAAGGAAGTAGTACTCGGCTTCCTCTTCCTCCATCGGGACCAACGGGACATCATTCATTTCGAGCTGTAATGAAATACGTATAAAATAACAATTATATATCGATAAAATTTTGAAATTTTAAAAAATTCATAAAAAATAAAGTGATTTACGTACCGGTTGGTCAAAAAGGTAGTGAAGTCCGCCTTCACGGTGCCCGTCTCCCACATCAAGCATCGGGGCGGCTGATCACTTCATCTCTCGTTCCGCAAGAGCGTCCCAAACGAGGAAATGCCTCGTACATCCAAAGGCTGCAGGACCCGGCCCGGACCGTAGAAGTGGTAGTCAATCTCTTCTGTCCGGGAGTAAGAGCCACGGTGTCGATGTAGTGAGTCAACACCGGTACGTGTAAGCACCCCGTGGAAACCCGTCCCATCGCTCAAAGTCCTCTACCAAAGTGCCCATGCCCAGCTTCTCGACCGACATCTTGTCCCGGCACAAGAGAAAGTAGTAGTAAACCAACAAGTTCGCGGCCTTCAAATAATCTTCCATTTCATCTCCTAACTTGCGTTCCTTGAACTTGTTGCGCAGCTCGCTCACCTTTGTTTCTTTGGCATGAAAATGCCGGTGAAATAAACTGTCAGGACGGATCAGGTGAGTCTCAGTAGTGTCGAACTCCGTGTTTCCAAAGTGAAGTCCCGTGATTAGGGCATAATCACGGGGTGTAAAACGGACGGTCCGACCCCCGAGCTGAAACCACGACTCATGCGGGGGTATGTGGTCGCCCCGCACTTGCCGGGCTATAAGGTGGTGAAGGGCACCGCAGCACCGCCCGTCCGCCTAACTCTAATCGCCCGCCCACGACCCCGGAGGTAAAGTGCTCTATCGCACGCTCTCCGTGTCTAGGCCCGCCAATGCGACGCGGCGTGGAAAGTATCTCTTTAAACACATCACAACGCATATACAAATTGATTCCACGTGTCACAGCCCGTAACGTGGGCCTTTTCCATACACAACCCTCCTACAATAACAAAACGGGCAACCATAAGCAATAAATTCACGAGCAAATTCAAAAAAACAAGACAAAACACAAAAAAAAATACCGGCCTGTCTGGGCACGATGGCAAAGTCACGATGGACTGCCATCGTGTCCAGCCCCATCGTGTCCAGCCCCATCGCCCCCAGCCATCGCCCCCAGCTATCGACCCCAACCCCCATCGCCCCCAAACCCCCTTCGTGCCACCCATCGCCCCCAGCCATCGACCCCAACCCCATCGCCCCCAACCCCATCGTGCCCCCGTCGTGCCCACCCCATCGACCCCAACACCATCGCCCCCAATCCCATCGTGCCCCCATCGTGCCCATATAAATTCAGCCCAAATTCACACCAAAAATCAACATTTAAACGCATAAAACATGTACATTTCTTCGCAACTTAACTTTAGCATGAATACCCATGAATTAAACATCGAAATTTGCCAAAAAATTTCAATTTATTTCGAAAATTAGGGCGCACTAACCGGCGGCTCGTTTAGGAACTCTTCCTCTTCGTGATGCGCCGGCGACGACGACGCCTCTCCATCGTGGTTAGATTGTGTCTCGGACGAACTCATCGTGCCCGCAAGTCTTCCGTCGAGAGCGTGCTTCTTCTTCGTGCTTCTTCTTCTTCGTGGTTTCGGTCGAGAGAGATAAGAGAGAGAATGTGAGTTTGTGGTGGGGGACCGATAGATGGAGAGAGAGACAAAATTTAAAATAGTAAAGAGTATTTTAGTCTTTTAATCAATTTTGGTATAGAAAACTTGTAGTTTTAAGTTTAGGGTTAAAAAACTTATCCTCTTTAAATTTTGGTACCAAATTATTTGGACCTCAATAAGATGATCATATATAGGAATTATTAGAGATTTGTAATTCTTCTTTGTTACAATTTTAAAATACTTATTTTGTATTTCATGAAATTACTTTGAATTATTTAGGCTGTTGCACATATATTGATGAACAATTTTATATACTTTTAGTCGATACATTAGATACTTTTTTTTTTAAATTTGATCTAACTTTCTACATGTTAATTTTTTATCCAAGTAATTATATATTTTAATATACAAATATAAAAAAATTAAATATATACGGATCATCTGCTTTTTATAAGACGGTTCAATCCATCGAACTAATAAGCAAGTAACCCTTTTAAATGACCGGTGCGATGTCCTGCTCGCGAGTTTGAAAACATTGATTGCCACTATTTTGAACGTGAAGGTCAAAGAATATGAAAAAAAAAAATTAATACATACACATGTTGAAAGCTATAATTATGATGATATGTGGTGCATTTATTAATATGTAATAGTAGAGCCATTCATTGTGACTAGACCAAGAATGTATGCTTAAAATTCTGCATAATTAATTTGACCTGAAATCTTAAACTCGTATTTACTTGGTTTCATAATTTGAAAACAGTGAAATAATTCATAATGACCATAATTAGTACCGTAATATTACGTTACTCTTCATAGTAGTAATATGGGATGTTGACTATGCCATCATTGGTTTTTTTTTTTAAGAGGACTATGCCATCTTAATATTTCCGTTCATTATTTTTTATCTTTTAAATACAACCAGTATAAATTTTACTCTAAAGTTTGCTTAAATTTATATATAGTTATATAGTAAGATTCATGCTTTTTTGCATAAAGAATAATGCTTATATAAAATCATGCTTAAATCTATATATATCCATACTTCAAATAATGACAACCATAGATTATATAAAGATAATAGTTCAGATTGGTTCCTAGTTCCTACCAGATGTGTTCTTACCAGATCCGCTCCATATATATATATATATATATATATGGATGGGTTACTACATAAATTATTCCTCCCGTGAGAACTTGAGAACATGCTTAAATCTATATATATTCATGCTTAAACCTACATATAGTCATGCTTAATGACATTCATATTTTTTTGTATAAACAATTGTGCTTATATAAAATCATGCTTAAATCTATATATTCATGCTTCAAATAATGACAACCATAGATTATACAAAGATCAACGGTTCGGATTGGTTCCTATTTCCCACACTAAGAATAGTTTCTATATGAATCAATCCCTATATATATATACCGAGAAAAATGAAATATATTGAAGACAACAAATAGTGTGACAAAAAGACCGATTTTGTGAGGGAATTCAAAGCTGATTTATCCAAATTAAACTCTAAAGTTATTTATTCGTGTCAAATTTCAATATTCTTACTAACAATAGTCAGAAAGATAAAAACTTTATATGACTTTCCACCTGCACATTTCACAGGACTAACATTCAAAACTCCCCTAATATTGACAAGAAAAGGCACAAAGAAAAACCCATCGTCTTCCTTTATTCTCTTAGTATGTTTTTTTCTTCTCAAACTACAACTAGATCAAAATCAAAATTAAAATTAAAATTCAAAAAAATAAAAAATAAAAATAAAACGCCAAACAATTAATTCCCACGCGTTTGGCTTGCGTGTGGGAGTCTCCCATTTGCTCAATTTAAAGCCTCACCACCACTCCATCACTCTGCTCTCTCCAAACATGACTCCAACACTCATTCTTTCCTTCTTCCTCCTCCTCCTCCTCCCGCAGCCGCACCGGCCCTCATTCGCCGCCGCAGCCGGCGGCGGCAAATGGGATTTGCTCCTATCCAACGTCGGTATATCCGCCATGCACATGCAGCTCCTCCACACCGACCGCGTCGTCATGTTCGACCGCACCGACTTCGGCCTCTCCAACATCTCCCTCCCCAACGGCCAATGCCGCCGCGACCCCGACGACGCCGCCCTCCACCTCGACTGCTCCGCCCACTCCGTCGAGTACGACGTCGCCGCCAACTCCATCCGCCCCCTCATGGTCCTCACCGACGTCTGGTGCTCCTCCGGCGCCGTCGTCCCCGACGGCACCCTCGTCCAAGCCGGCGGCTTCAACGACGGCGATCACGCAGTCCGAATGTACAAACCCTGCACCGACAATTCCTGCGACTGGAAAGAAATCAAAACTGGCCTCACGCAGCGACGGTGGTACGCCACCAGTCAGATTCTTCCCGACGGCCGCCAGATTATCGTCGGCGGAAGGCGGCAGTTCAACTACGAGTTCTACCCGAAGACCTCCGCCGCTGAGGGGTCGTATAATCTGCCGTTTCTGGTGCAGACTAACGATCCGAGGATCGAGAACAATCTCTACCCATTCGTTTTCTTGAACGTCGATGGGAATTTATTCATTTTCGCCAACAATCGAGCTATCTTGTTCGACTACAAGACCGCGAAGGTGGTTCGGCCCTACCCGGCTTTACCGGGTGGGGATCCGAGGAGCTACCCGAGCACCGGCTCCGCAGTTTTGCTGCCATTGAGGAGCAATGCCGGAGCTGAAGTTCTTCTATGCGGCGGTGCGCCGAAAGGAGCTTATGTTAGAGCAAATAACGGTGATTTCATAAAGGCTCTCAACACATGTGGGAGGATCCGAATAAACGACCCGAATCCTCAATGGGTCATGGAGACTATGCCCTCGGGTCGGGTCATGGGTGATATGGTGTTGCTACCAAATGGTAATGTTTTGATTATCAACGGGGCAGGTACGGGTACGGCTGGATGGGAAATGGGCCGGAGCCCCGTTTTGTCACCTGTTAACTACCACCCGAATAATCCAGTCGGGTCAAGATTCGAGGTGCAGAACCCGACCTCCACTCCTAGAATGTACCATTCTTCTGCAATATTACTTCGTGATGGCCGTGTTCTCATTGGTGGAAGCAATCCTCATATATATTATAACTTTACGAACATTCAATTCCCAACAGATTTAACCCTGCAGTCATTTTCTCCATCATATTTGGATCCCCAATTCGCATATCTACAACCGAGGATTCTTTTGCCCGTATCCGAATCTAAATTTGGATACAAACAACAGATTACGATCCGGTTTAGCATTCCTCCCGGACGGCTAGATAGCGGTTCGATCATGGTCACAATGATTGCGCCATCGTTTACTACCCACTCATTTTCGATGAACCAAAGACTATTAGTTCTCGACCGTGGAGATTTAACGCCAATCGCAAGATCCACATACCAAGTTCGGGTCAGTACGCCGAGTTCGGGCAATCTTGCACCGGGTGGGTACTATCTTCTCTTTGTGGTTCACCGAGATATTCCAAGTAAGGGCATTTGGATCCGTATCAATTGAGTGATTCGGGCCGACCCATTTGGTTCAATTTATTACGTAGATTTTAGATATATACATCACATGATTTGTATAAAAATGATTTGTTTTATAGGAAAAAAAGAAAATTGTATACTTTAGTCAAAGTTATGGAAAATGAACGTGTACGTATAAAACAAAGGCTTTTTATATGAAGGTTGCAACTTATTTTGTATTATCTATATATATATATGTGTGTGTGTGTGTGTGATATATATGATAAGTGTGAAATTGTTTATGATTGGCTTCGTAACATTAATTGGAATTCATGACGTTTGAAACTATAATGATAGAAATAGGTTTTAAATTTAAAATGCTAATGGTTGGCTAAAGTTATTAAATTTTCTATTCTCTAGTCTATTATGTGATGTCTTACTAACTTAATGCAGAAACAGAGGGTGGAGATTATTTGCTTATTAAGTGGTAGAGTTTGAGTCAACGAAAATTTTGTGTTTAAGTAAAACATTTGTTAACATCTTTTCAGTATGAATATTTAATTTCTTTACAATATTGAGCGACATTGTTAGCGTTTAATTATAAATTAATTCAAGATCTGTAACGTAAAAAATAATTAAAATATAATTGATATGAGCGACGCACGTAAAAGTTATGAATATATATAATAAATTTAGGAGTATATATATTTGGAAAATGGATATAATATTATCACAATTTTGATTAATTTTAGAACAAAATGATTATTATGTTGATAAAATTAGTATTGATTTTGATTTACCTATACGGCGGTTGAAAATATGGTTATTACCATGTAACACACACACACACAAACTATATTTTTTCTATGGCCGTTCAAATTTATTTAGGATATAGTATAATCATTAGAAATTTCTAACGATATGATTATTATTTAATGTACATTTCTATGCGGTTTTAAAAAAAACAACTAATGGAATGCCCTTTGATAACGTGAAACTAAAAATTACATTGAAAAAATGAATATATATATATATATATCATTCTATTTAAGTTCAATAATTAAAATTAGAAAAACACATCTAAGAGTAAATTCAAATAAATATTAATATATATTAAATTGTTTCAATTAAATATATACATAGTAGTGACAAAATTCATGGGAAACTACAAGAATAGTAAAAGGGGCTACATGGAACTTTAAAAACTCGAAGAACTTCCCAGACAAACTTGTGTTTATTAGTATATTTACAAAGAGTTAATTGTACTTTTTTTTTTTAAAAAAAAAAGGAAGAAAAAGTTGATTGTAAATTAATTATCAAGTTTTAGCCTCTCTTACAATTTAGACACAATCTTCGAAATACTACAAGTAAAGACCCAACCTTTACGATTTTTCCAAATTTGACCTATCCTGTTTTTTTAACCTCCGACAAGTTGATTTTGTGCGTTCATCATTGAGGTGGACTAGGATTTCGTTCTATATACATACTACGTCGTCATAAATCTTTTAAAATAGTGTCATTTTTGTATCTAAATACTAAATTTTTGAGGATTGAAGAACTCTATTATGTCGACCATTTCCCCCAAATTAAAATGATACTGTTTTGAAAGATTTATGACAACATAGCATATACAGAATGAAACCCTAGTCAACGTTGTTACTGAGCACGCGCCAAATCAACTCGTCGGAGGACAGAAAAATATGATAGGTCAACTTTTTAAAAATTGTAAAGATTGGGTATTTATTTGCAATATTTCAATGGTTGAGTCTAAATTACAAAAGACACCAAAAACTGGGTATTAATTTTCAACTGACCCTATATTAAATTAGGCAACATAAAATGATATTAAAAATTTTAACTAATTCATAATGAATTATTATGTGTTATAAATATTTCTTATATAACATTACATTTTCCCCTTAAATTTAATTTATAATAAGGATATATTAAGGGCATCAAATTTTATAAAGCAATACTAATTATATATATGTATATATGCATTTTGGGAAAATCATATTTGAGCTCACGAATATGAAATTATCTTTGCATATAGAAAATAATATGGTAAAATGTTTTTGTCCTTTCTTACACGTGTTATTCCTTCTATCATTTGTCTGCATTGATTTGTCTATACGATTGTGGCACTGATTTTTTGGTGATTGGAGATATTTATGACACGGTCTAACTTTTGGGTATCAAAATGTCACCGTTTATAATTTCAATAATACTTTTTGGACATATATGTCCGGACATAAAAGGGTATATTAATAATTTTAACTTAAGATTTATATAATAAAATTATTTTAATCAATCATTTTATCTAATATTTTCATAAATACCTTTTATCATCAATCATTTTATCTAATATTTTCATAAATACCTTTTATCATCAATCATTTTACATTATTGCCGCTTCATTTTCTACTCAAAAGTATGCAACTTTTTACCTTATTTCACGATTAATCTTTTTTAATATTATTAATTTATTACCACTGACAAAATTCTGTAATATGCATCTACCCAATTTTCTTTTTCATATTACTTATTATTATTATTATTATTATTATTATTTTCTTTTTCATATTTTCTTTTAATTACAAAATTTATGTCCGGACATTTATGTCCGAATAGCATCACTCTTATAATTTTGACAAATAAAATCGAATAAATGTTTATAACAAGAGGAGGCTGAACTATCATGATACAGAAGAGAATGATTAATAATTTTTTCAAGGATTCAAACAATTAAAATTGAAAACACACACACACATAAATAGCAAAATTAATCGTAGCAGCATCCATAGAAAAGGACACCAAACGTGTGCGTAATATCAACTCTTTAATTAAGGAAAATTATAAAGTTAATATAATTTATATTAATAAAACAATTCTATAACTAATCGAAAACGGCTCGCATGCATCACACTTAATCCGAAGTGGACACATCCATTATTAATTAATTTTTTCTCATTAGTTTAAAATTGACAAAGATATGTGACGTGTCTTGCTTAACTACACCATGGAATAAAACAAAATACCATGAATGATTTCTATTAGCTAGAAAATTAGTGAATAAAGCGTGGGTTTTTACCGTATGATGAAGCTAGGGTGAGCAAAACTTGAACCAAATCGAAAATTTGAATCGCATCAAATTAAAATTTGCAGTTCGGTTCGGTTTTTTAACATAACGGTACGGTTCGGTTTAAGAAATAGAAAATCGAAATTATTTCGGTTTGGTTAGGGTTGAGACCAAAAATTTCGGCTTCAACCCGAAAAATCAAAATATTTTTATATGTTATTTATGATTTTTATTATATCTACATTTTAATGTTTAAAAGTAACATATTCAAATGTGAAATTATCACCAATGTTGCTTTGCTTTGGTTGAACCACTAGTACATTGTTTTTTTTTTTTTTTTTTTGTGTGCAAAAGTCTTAGAAATCAGGAAATAAAATAGGAGCAAAGGTAGTGGAAAATATGCACTTAAAAGTGTAAAATATTTCGGTTAAAACCAAATAAAACTGAACCCGAACCGCAAATTACGGTTTGGTTACACATTTAATACGGTTCGGCTTGGATTGAAAAAAATATATAATTTAATTTTCGATTAATTCTGATTTGGTTTGAGTTGGGCTCGAACTGCCCGAATGCTCAGCCTTAGATGCTGCCAAAGATATTTCACATGGGGGCAATTTATAATAGGATTAAAAAGACATAAGTAAAATTTAATTAAATAAAATTAGAAAGTGATTACGAATTCTTAGGGTTAATTGGTTAAAATACACAATTTTAATTTATTCCTCTTTTGGTTTTTCCATTTTCTTTAAAAGTTGTTTCCGAATAGACGAACAAAAGATTTCATTGCATTTTTTTCTTGGATTATAATTTGTACAATGTAATTCTGGTGTCGTTTCTTGATTAAGTGAATGTACACATTAAATTCTATAGCCACAAAACTGTACAAGTCAAAAAATGGCCGGTAGTCATGTTATAAATTCTATCGTCGGAATTATAACTTATGAAAAAATAGTAAAGAAATCTTAAGTTCATGTATTGAAAACAACTTTTAAAGCTCGTGAAAATAGGGTAAAGTTGGTATATTTTAACTTAATTAATCCAAATTCTTAATATACAATTTGTATATAACATCCTATATATATATATATATATATATATATATTGCGCATTCACCTATCCGCTAATGACTGCTGGATCCTAGCTGGAAAAGATACAATAAGAAAAGTGGTAAAACAAATAAACGCGACCATTATATTCCTACAGCTATAACTATCCTTCTTCATATACTAACTGCATGCAGGGGCGGACCCAAAAAAAAATCATCAACGGGACTGTGTAGTATATATTTCAAACTAAAAAAAAAAATAAGAGAATAGAATTTTCAAGTAATTCAACTTCGTATACAACAATTCACACAAAATATCAATATTTTTCATAAATTTATAAGAATAAATATATTAAAAAAAATGTTTCGGGGGGCTGGATCACCTCCTTGGGTCCGCCCCTGACTGCATGGCTTTAACACAATCATATAACCGTTTAAATTGTGTTTATAATAATGTAAAACAAAAATTAAAAAAATAACATGGTTACATCATCACATTTATCTTCTTCTCTTCATATTTTGAAAATGCTCTATAATAATTTCATTAGTAACATTTATAAATACATCATTCTTGATGAAAGGTATTAGAATAATTCTATATAGACATAATCTCGCCTAAGCGCTCGTCTACTATGTGCGCACATGGAGCAGGCATCTCATGATACGAACCTACAAATAAGATCGGCACGCGTGCATCATTTGCTCTCCCAAGGCGCGTGAGATGCATGCGTATGCCAGATTTTAATTTAATTTAATTTTTCTATTTTCTTAATTTTTCTCCAATTAGGATTTATTAATAAAATTTATTAATTTTTAATCTCTAATTAGGATTAATTAAATATTAATTTAAATAATTAAATTAAATAAGAAAAACTAAAATTGGGAGGGGCGGGGTGGGGGTGTTGCAAATGAAGGGAGCGCGCCCAAATGTGCCTCTTCAAAATATAATATAATATATATATATATATATATATATATATATATATATATATATATATATGTTGAGATGGTTTGATAGCCAAAACTCCTCGTCTATCATAAGTTTTTCCTTCGCCAAAGAAATCTTCTTTGGGCCACCATTTGATAAGAATTCTCCTAACTAAAATTGTTGGAGTGAATTGAATTTCATTCTTTTCTCTTTTTTGCTCTTGCAAACCATAGTCCCATCTTATATATATATATATACTGTCATACGACTGTAGTTATTCAAAACTAAATTTGTTTACCTTGTACAACTTAATATTAATATTCCAAAGAAGTCAATGTTCTTCAATAACGTAATATAATTATCAAGAAATTGAGACACATATATTGCAAACAAATAGATTAATGATTTTACTAAAAGGTAATTAAACAAATAATGCATAATAGCTACATAAATAAAAAAAACAATTCAATATAAAAAAAAATAAAACTTCTAAAACTCAAATCTTGATTGTTTACGTATTCACTACAAATCCATATCAAACCCTACATCAAAGTTCAATCATGAGATGGGAAAGAATATATAATAAGAAATAGAAAAAAGAAAATTAACGGTTTTATTAGTTAAATTATAGAAAATTTAAAAAAATGAAAAATTATTGTTGGGAAAATCATAAAGTTTTGATCTAATACCAAAACCCAACTGACTCCAACCGAGTAGATGATTGCATCAACCTAAGTACTGTTTTCCAACTCGCCTGTTTGAGCTCTAGATTTTCTAAGTTTACAGGTTCAGGAAGCTGAAGACAGCAGAAGCTCAAGACAGCAGAACATCCAGCTGTATTAACAGCAGGAGTCAACTATCAACTGAGTTTTCCAGCTGAGCTGAGTTCAAGACAGAGCAGGATCAAGCTGAAGATTAATCGAGCTGAGTTCAAAACAGAGCAGGATCAAGCTGAAGATTAATCGAGATGAGTTCAAGACAAAGCAGGATCAAGCTGAAGATTAATCGAGCTGAGTTTAAGACACAGCTCATCCAGCTGTACAGAACAAAGGAATGTTAACTCTGAAAGTATCAGTTCAAGTCAGAGTATCAGATCCAGCTCCAAGATTCTTAAAACAACTTCAAGATAAAAATCCCGGTGTCAGAAGAGATCAATCTATCTCGACCAATGAGGGATTGCCAAATCAGCATCATAGACATCAGAACCTAGGATGTGACACTGATGAAGACAGGTGCAGAAATGCCCAACGGCAGATTTTGAATTTAAGAAGAGTAGGTAAGATTCAAACGGCTCCTCCAACGGCTAGTCTTGAATCTCTACATATAAATACCCGTCTTCAACCTCAGGATCAGATACGAAAAACTCTCTACAAGCTTTCATTCTCTGAAATTATCAAGCCTTAAAAAGCTCTTTAGCAGTTCTAAATAGTTCAAAGAATACTTTATCTTAAAGTGTTTCTAGATCAGAAACTGCCCAGTTTTTCGTCTGATTCCTAGGCAGAAATCAATGTATATCCTAAGCCTATATTTTGAACAAGTTCATCTAACTCTAAGTTCTTCATTGTAAGAACTCGTTCACAGTTGAAACCCCAAACCAAACCCCTCTTTACCCAGAAAGGTTAGGTCAAGGTTACGCTTGCTTGAAGCGCGAAATTCAAGTGGTTGTAAGGTTTTTTCAGTACCCGCAAACTGAAAGGTTTAGGCTTGACAGTGCCCGTAAACTGTTGGAACACAATTCAGGTTCGAGTTGTGAAGTTGCTTGGTACTTGGAAACCAAGTGGTAGTGAATTATCAGTGAATCTGGTCGTGGATGTAGGAGGTGTTACTCCGAACCACGTAAAATCTCGTATTATTTTCTTTCTCTATATTTTTCAGTTATTGTAATAACTCTATTGGCACATTTTATTCTATCAAATCTGCATACTCAGCTGCTCTCCAAAGACATCTGTGTTTCTCTGAAAATTACACAACTTGATTAAGTTGAAAACGTAAAGATAATATTTTCAAGCTTAGTTTTTCTAAGCAAACGAGCTAAGTTTTAAAACCACCACTTTCCGCACCGCCAGCTGAGTTATAAGTACTGCTGACCCTTTTCAGCTGGATTCATAACTGAGCTCATGCACTCTGTTTTAAACTTGTAAAAAGTTTTTAAGTCTATCTTTGGTGTATTCACCCCCCCTCTACACCAAAAACCCAGCTCAGGGACCATCAATTGGTATCAGAGCAGTCGTTCAAAAGACCGCTGTTTCTGAATCAAGAAATTTGTCTTGAAACTCTTTCAGTGGTCAACTGAACAGATCCTCTTTTGGAAAAACTCATATTATTTCATATTGTGCATATCTCCATGGATTCTTATCTTAACAGAAATCTTCTCACCTTCTCGTTTGATGACTATGCAATTTGGAAGTTCAGATTGAAAAGCTTTCTTTGTGCGCATCATGACATGATGTGGAACGTCGTCACAGACGGACCCATTCTCATTTACAAGTAAGGAAACGAGCTTGTACCTGCTCAAGATGGTGGACAGCCAACGAATGAACATACTTCAGAAGAGAGGAAACAAGCTGGATTAGACAGCTTCGCAAGGAACACCATATCATCAACTGTCTACAATGCCTACCGCAGCAAGATCATCAACTGCAATACCGTAAAGGAGATGTGGGAAACCCTAGCCAAGCTATGCGAAGGGTTAGAGGAGATAAAAGAAAATAAATTCACGATTGCCTGCCAGAAGTTTGATAACTTCATGCAGCTTGTCAACGAGTCCATCGAAGGGATGGAGCTCAGATTCTCAAATATCGTGGTGGAGATTGAAACCAACAGAATTGGGAAATACACCCAGCGTGAAAAGAATCTAAAAGTCCATTCAGCGCTCACAGCTAAATGCAACACGTACAAGGTGGTACACCAAAGTCGAAGTGACTTGGGTGATCTTTCAACTGAAAGATTATTCTCCCTTGATACGGACGAAGGACCTGTTGGATAAAAGATCCAAGAACCCCACGTATAAGAGTTAGGCAGCGGTCACCCTAGATCGAGAATCCAGTTTGATCTCCCCACGAGCATAGAAACCTCGACCCGATGGCTATATAATCAGCCAAGAACCTCGGTATGGTTGAACGCCACAAGACCTTGCTCAATTGTCTTGATAAGTTCTAAAACAAGTGAAATACTTAACAAAGAGAATTTAACTCACAAAAGCAAATGCAATTTTCGTTTATAATCATAGGTGTTCCAAATACATATGATTAGAAGTCTATTTATAGGCTCCAAAGGACTTTTGAGAGCCTCACACACTTACCACTACTTAAGACTCTTAAATTGACTCATAATAACACAATTGTAACTCCTAAGCACTAAGCATGACTCTTGGACTCCAAAAGCCACTTATTAAATACAATAAAGTAACTTAAAATGACTCTTTATTTTAGATCCTTCTTCATGAACGAAAATCACTACTTAATTTTTCAATTTGGGCCTCCAAAAATCTGATGTGTGATGAGTCATACTTTAGGATCAAGCCCATCAACTTGAATGATATTCACCATTTGGCCCAATGTTGAAGGGTCTTGGACTTGGGCTTTTATTTCAGCAATTAAAAACATCATGGACTCCTTTATTCTCTTAGCTCTAGCCCTTGTAATTGGCCCACTTTGAATGATCAAAGGATCCACCTTGTGGTCTTTGGACAGTTTGGATGCAACTCCATCATTCGCTTTTTCTTCAAAAGGATTCGTCCTCGAATCTGAATCACCAAAATAAGGAGATAAGTCAGCAACATTCAAAGTAGCACTTACATTATACTCACCCGGAAGGTCTAGTTTGTAAGCATTATCATTCACTCTTGCAATGACTTGAAATGGTCCATCTCCCCTAGGCTGCAACTTGGACTTCCTTTTTGATGGAAACCTCTCCTTTCTCAAATGTAGCCAAATCCAATCTCCCGGCTCAAAAATTACTTTTTTTCGACCTTTGTTTGCTTGCTTGACATATTGCTCCGTCTTTTTCTCAATGTTTTGCTTCACCTTTTCATGCAACTTTTTCACCATTTCGGCCTTAGCCTTTCCATCAAGACTTGCACGTTCCTCAATTAGAATTGGAATAAGATCAAGCGGACTCAATGGATTAAAGCCATAAACAACATCAAGTGGAGAAAAGTTAGTAGCAGAATGAACACTTCGATTATAAGCAAATTCTGCAAATGGTAAACAATCATCCCAACTTTTCAAGTTCTTTTGAATCAAAGTTCGAAGCAATTGAGATAAAGTCCTATTAACGACTTCAGTTTGCCCATCGGTTTGTGGATGACAAGTAGTAGAAAACAGAAGTTTAGTTCCCAATTTATTCCATAGCACACGCCAAAAATGACTCAAAAACTTCACATCTCGATCACTAACAATGCTTCTTGGAATTCCATGCAAACGCACAATTTCTTTAAAGAACAAATCAGCAATATGAGTAGCATCATCACTTTTATGACATGGTATAAAATGTGCCATTTTCGAAAATCTATCAACAACCACAAAAACAGAATCTTTACCCCTTCTTGTTCTAGGTAAACCCAAAACAAAATCCTTGGAAATGTCTTCCCAAGGTGCATTAGGAATTGGTAAAGGTGTATACAAACCATGTGGATGAGATTTAGATTTAGCTTGCATGCAAGTTATACACCTCCCACAAATTCTTTCAACATCAACTCGCATTTTAGGCCAATAAAAATGTTCATGCAAAACATCCAAAGTCTTATGAACTCCAAAATGCCCCCTTAATCCACCCCCATGAGCTTCACGTACAAGCAACTCTCGCATGGAACACTTAGGAATGCACAACTTTGACTCTCTAAACATGTAATCCTCATGCTTGTAAAACTTATCAAATGCAGCATGCTCACAAGCTAAGTAAATCGAAGCAAAATCAGAATCATTAGCATACATCTCCTTAATTGACTCAAAACCAAGAAGTTTAGAACTCAAAGTAGAGATTAAAGTATACCTCCGAGATAATGCATCAGCCACAATGTTTTCTTTTCCCTTTTTATACTTGATCACATAAGGAAATGATTCAATAAACTCTACCCACTTGATATGCCTCTTGCTAAGCTTACCTTGACCCTTAAGGTATTTGAGAGATTCATGATCCGTGTGAATGACAAACTCTCTAGGCCACAAGTAATGCTGCCACGTCTCCAAAGCCCTCACCAAAGCATACAACTCCTTGTCGTAGGTTGGATAATTCAATTGAGCTCCTTTCAACTTTTCACTAAAATAAACAATTGGCTTTCCATCCTGCAACAAAACAGCTCCTACATCCACTCCGGATGCATCACATTCAAGCTCAAAAGTTCTATCAAAGTTAGGCAATGCAAGAATAGGAGCACTAGTTAGTTTCTCTTTAAGGAGATTAAAAACATGTTCTTATTTCTCTCCCCAATGAAAACCAACATCTTTTTTTACAATCTCATTCAAAGGTGCAGCAATTGTGCTAAAATTCTTAACATACCTCCTATAAAAACTTGCAAGACCATGAAAACTACTTACTTGAGCAATGGTTTGTGGAATTGGCAAATCTAAGATAGCATTCACTTTTTCCTTTTCCATTTCAATACCATTAGCACTTACAACAAAACCAAGGAAAACAACTTTATCCATGCCAAAAGAATACTTCTTAAGATTAGCATACAATGATTCCTTTCTTAAGGTGTCTAAAACAGCACGTACATGATCAAGATGTTCTTCCACATTTTTGCTATAGATCAAAATATCATCAAAGTACACAACCACAAATTTCCCAATGAAACTTCGCAAAACATGGTGCATTAATCTCATGAATGTACTAGGTGCATTAGTTAAACCAAAAGGCATTACTAACCACTCATAAAGACCATATTTTATTTTAAAAGCAGTTTTCCATTCATCCCCTTCTCGAATTCGAATTTGATGATATTCACTTTTCAGATCAATCTTAGTAAACACAACAGCCCCATGTAACTCATCAAGCATATCATCTAACCTAGGAATAGGATAACGATACTTTACTGTGATCTTGTTAATTACTCGACAATCCGTGCACATCCTCCATGATCCATCGTTCTTGGATACAACAATCACAGGTACAACATATGGACTCATGCTCTCACGAATTTTCCCTTTCTCCATCAACTCTTCCACTTACCTTTGGATCTCATTAGTCTCTTCGGGATTAGCTCGGTATGCTGGTCGGTTTGGAAGTACAGCTCCGGGAACAAAGTCAATTTGATGCTCAATACCTCTTAAAGGAGGTAATCCACTTGATTCTTCCTCCGGGAATACATCTTCAAACTCCTGCAAAAGAGACACAAAAGTACTAGGCAAAGATGGGGTTAATTCGTTAGTGTTAAAGAAAGACTCTTTGTACACCAAGATCAACACATTTTTTTCTTCGACTATTGCTCTCTTCATTTCCTTTGTCCTCACATAGAAGTTCTGTTTCTCCTTTCCCTCTCTTCTTTTCTCTCCACTCTTTTTTTCTCTCAATTGTGTATCAGTTCCCTCACTTTTATTTCCCTCAATCTCTCTAGCTCTCCTTGCTTGAGACAACTTAACTTGATCTTTATGAACTTGTTGTGGAGTCAACGAAACAAGCATGACAAATTTGTTATTGTGCTTGAAGGTATAACGATTTTGAAAACCATCATGAATCACCATTCGATCAAATTTCCATGGCCTGCCCAAGAGAATGTGACTAGCATGCATTGGTACCACATCACAAAGTACATCATCTTTATAGTTACCAATGGAGAATGAAATTAGAACTTGTTTAGTCACACGAATTTCACCACATTCGTTCAGCCATTGAAGCTTGTATGGTTGAGGATGCTTTTGGGTAGCTAAACTCAATTTCTCCACCATTTCTAAACTTGCAACGTTAGTACAACTCCCACCATCAATAATCAACATACAAACTTTACCTTGGACCAAACATCTTGTGTGAAAGATGTTCTCTCTTTGTTGATCATCAGTCTTGCTTTGCAAATTTAGAGTTCTTCGAACCACCAAAAGCTCTCCATGTTTAGGTACAATCTCCTCCGGTTGTTCATCTCCACCATTATCTTCACGTTCACTTTCAAATTCAATCTCTCCATTAGGTCTCACAACCATCACCCTTTTGTTTGGACATTGAGATGCAATGTGTCCAATACCTTGACAACGAAAACATTTGATATATCTATTTCTAGTAGAAGTAGAAGTAGAGATACCTTTACCCTTATCAACATCATTGGATTCTGACTTTGACATCTGATTTTGAGGTTTAGAAATAGCCCCAAAAGTTGATTTAGAAGATGTCCACTCCTTCGGCTTCGAAGATTGAGAACTCATTGGGAAACTCTTTTGAAAGGTTCCCTTCTTCTTCAATTGCCGCTCCACTTTCATGGCCATATGAACCATATCTTCAAGCTCCACATAGTGTTGAAGATCAACAATATTGGCAATCTCCCGATTCAGCCCGCATAGAAATCGAGCCATTGTTGCTTCTCTATCTTTATCAACATTTGCCCTAATCATGGCAATTCCATCTCTTTGTAGTACTCATCAACAGATTTAGTACCTTGATTCATACATTGTAATTTTTGATACAAATCACGAAAATAATGAGAATGTACAAATCTCTTACGCATTATAGACTTCATTTCCTCCCAAGTAGAAATTGGTCTCTCTCCATAGCGCCTTCGATTAGTTGTCAATTGATCCCTCCAAACTATAGCATAGTCCATGAATTCAATTGCAGCAAGTTTTACCTTTTTCTCCTCGGAATAGTTGTGACACTCAAAGAAGAGTTCCACCTTTCGTTTCCATTCCAAATTAGCTTCGGGATCACTCATTTCTTGGAAAGTTGGAATGTTCAATTTAATGCTTCCCAAATCACGATTAACATCATTTCGATGCCTTCGCCTCCTACCATGCCTTGGAATTTGATGTGTGGATTCTGCATCTTCCTCCTCTTTACTCTCTCTTTCATTATGATTTCTTCGTGGTGCTTGTAGCTCCAAATTTTCCAACTGATCTGTCACAGTTTCCAAAATATTTCCAAATCTAGCAAATTATTGTTGCATACCTTGCAACATAAATTCAGTTTGGTTTTGATTGTTAGTAGTGTCATCCATGTCCTCACAATTCACTCGTGTATCACACAAAATGAACCTTAAAAACACTCGTGTATCGCTCGTAGGCTTTTACCTCCCCTCAAATAATCTCACAACTCAATGCCTTTTACCACTCAATTCTCACTTGTAGGAATTCAAATGAAATAGAACAAATCAAGATAAGAACAAGAGCAGTAGCACTATACAAACTTCAGTCCTTAGATATGGATCTTTTGGTTGAAACTTGGAATTAGAAATAGAAACAATATTTTTTTTTGTACTTTTTTTTAACTGATTTTCATTTTTTTTATTCTTTTTTTTTGCAGCAACTAAGAACAATGAAAATACAATATAGAGAAGTTGGATAGAATTAAAAGATAAAGGTTCATATCAATACCAGATTGCTCTGATTACCAAATAATACGGACGAAGGACCCGTTGGATAAAAGATCCAAGAACCCCACGTATAAGAGTTAGGCATCGGTCATCCTAGATCGAGAATCCAGTTTGATCTCCCCACGAGCGTAGAAACCTCGATCCGATGGCTATATAATCAGCCAAGAACCTCGGTATGGTTGAACGCCACAAGACCTTGTTCAATTGTCTTGATAAGTTCTAAAACAAGTGAAATACTCAACAAAGAGAATTCAACTCACAAAAGCAAATGCAATTTTCGTTTATAATCATAGGTGTTCCAAATACATATGATTAGAAGTCTATTTATAGGCTCCAAAGGACTTTTGAGAGCCTCACACACTTACCACTACTTAAGACTCTTAAATTGACTCATAATAACACAATTGTAACTCCTAAGCACTAAGCATGACTCTTGGACTCCAAATGCCACTTATTAAATACAATAAAGTAACTTAAAATGACTCTTTATTTTAGACCCTTCTTCATGAACGAAAATCACTACTTAATTTTTCAATTTGGGCCTCCAAAAATCTGATGTGTGATGAGTCATACTTCAAGTAGGATCAAGCCCATCAACTTGAATAATATTCACCATTTGGCCCAATGTTGAAGGGTCTTGGACTTGGACTTTTATTTCAGCAATTAAAAGCATCATGGACTCCTTTATTCTCTTAGCTCTAGCCCTTGTAGTTGGCCCACTTTGAATGATCAAAGGATCCACCTTGTGGTCTTTGGACAGCTTGGATGCAGCTCCATCATCCCTGCTCAAAGCCAACAAATACAACTTGAAAATTACCATGAAACAATCTTCAAGCAATCAAAATGATGGAGAGCTGACACCTGCGCCAAAGAAGATTGCGTTTAGAGCTAACTCTGAAAAATCCACATACATGCAGTCAGCTGAGTCCTCAAAGAAGGACAAGAAGAACATGAGCAAGGAAGTGCTACTTGAAGAGATAGCCATGCTGATAAAAAACTACAACAAACTCAACACCAGCAAGGGCAAGTACAAGAAGTTCGCAAGAACTTATAGAGACAAGTACGCAGCAGCTGATGAGAAGTCAGTTGACAAACGAATAGACGAACGTTGCTTCAACTACAAGGAACCGATACACTACAGGCTAGAATGTTCCAAGCTATCCAAGAAAGATAAAGACCAACTGAAAGCTAAGGCAGCTGACAAAATGAGAGCATACATCGCCGACGAGGAGTCGGAGTGCAACAAAATAGAGGATGACATGCCATTTTCAGATTCAGAAGAAGAAACACTGATGGCCCATGATGAACCTGAATGGGATACATACTTCATGGGGCAGACAGAGGGAATCGATGAGGATGAGGTAATGTCGAGAACTCAAAATCTATCTAACCCATCACCATCACACGAACACTCTACACAAGTTTCAGAATCAGGGCTACCTGATTGGAGTTTAGAGAAAGTTATGAACTATTTCAAGGAGCTTCAAGAGATCCTTGACATCATGATGAGTGAAAATGCCGAGCTGAAGGTGGAACTGGAAAAGAAAAGGGTATCAGAAGCAGCTGTTACAACACAGCTCAAAGAGGAAGTTGTTTCACTTAATGACAAAATAGTGAAATAAAATCAGATAATGGAAGAGTTCTACTATGAGAAGAAAAACAACTGTTGGAAGATCTGGAAAAGACCACAGCTGAATCAGAAAGAAAGACAGCTGAGATCTTAGTGTTGAGAATATCTGAAGAGGCGCTAACCATGAAGATGGTGACGCTAATCAAAGCTACCACAACAATGGACGAAATTATAAGTGTTCAACGTCCAGCAGCACTCAAGACAAGATTGGGTTATACTGGAACTAAAGACGTTACAAACATCGCTTTCACAAGTGGAACAAAGGTAATGTATGTAAAAGTAAAGGAAAACCCAATTTCCAGCTGCTCAGCAACAACCATTGAGGACACAACAGGCATCAAAAAGGCTTGTTGTGAGACAACCTCAAGCACAGATCAGACAGCAACATGCTCAAACTCAACAAAGATAGCAGGCTGGACAGTTCAGATACCAGCAACATCAACATCACGTCGAGAGATATCAACCGAGATATCAAAAGAGATATCCAGCTGGATATCACTCATATGATCACCAGCTGGAGTACCAGTTCCAGCCGAGATATCACAAGAGACAGGACAAAGGAACATCTCAGCTGGATACCAAAAAAGACCCGGACATCAACAAAGAAATCAAACTGGGAAAATACAGAGATCAAGACCCCACCAGTAACAACCGAAGAACACAAAGAATGTGTACATCGACTCAGCTGGAAGGATCATCAGATCAAATGACCCAATTCGAGTCATCAAGCAGATCTGGGTCGTGAAATGATCTTTGTCTAACCCACAAGGACCCAATTAAAACTGGGTACCTAAATTTTGATTTTTGTCATAGGTTTCAAGGGAACGACGCATTATTGAGGAGTCGATGAGAACGCTATGGTACTTGGACAGTGGATGTTCCAAGCACATGATCCACTTAAAGCATCTACTCCAGGAGTACATCGAGCGTCCAGGCCCACAAGTAATATTTGGTGACAACTCCAAAGGTCTAACCAAAGGTTATGGTACATTTGAAACTAAAATGTTATAATCTCTAATGTTTCATATGTACAAGGACTGCAACATAACTTGCTTTCCATTAGCCAATTCTGCGACAACGGTTTTTCTGTCAAGTTTGATGCACAGTGAAGCACATGGAAACCAAGCAGATACTACTAAGAGAAAAAAGAGAAGGAAATATGTACTTCGCTGACTGGAACAACAACCCTCCTGAGACTTCTCTTGTATCCAAAAGCAGCAATGAAGTTAGCTGGCTATGGCACAGATGGCTGAATCATCTCAACTTCAAGACAATCAATAAACTAGCTAGGGACCAGCTCGCTAATGAAATTCCAGATCAAGTATATGACAAAAGTCATATGTGCAGCGCATGCCAACAAGGAAAACAAACAAGAATTTCATTCTCACTCAAGCCAGTACAGTCAACTGATCGCGTTCTTCAACTCCTACACATGGATCTCTTTGGTCCAGTTACTCTAGCAAGCTTGAATAGCAAAAAATATACTCTGGTCGTAGTGAATGACTTCTCAAGATTCATATGGGTGTCATTCCTGTACCAGAAGAGCGAAACAAGGACTAAGCTGCCAATCCTATTGGAAAGACTCTCAACTCAGAAGGAGTGCAAGATAATGTCAATCAGATCAGATAGGGGAACAGAGTTTCTAAATGAAACTATATATAAATACTACGAGAAGAACGGAGTTCAACATCAAACCTCAGCAGCACGCACACCCCAGCAAAATGGTGTAGCAGAGAGAAATGCTGTCTTGAAGCTAAAGAGGGGCGGAGCGAATACAGAGTGATCGGCCAGACCTTATTGGTTGTGATATTGATCTTACGGAGGGAAACAGAACACTCAAAGAAGCGGCTACATCGATGCTTGCCAGCTCTGCCATTCTAAAGAAGTTCTGGGCCGAGGCAATCAACACATCTTGCTTCACTCAGAATCACTCTCTACTCACATCAAGGCAAGAAAAGACGTCGTATGAGCTATGGAATAACAGAATACCATACATTGGATATTTCAAGGTCTTCGGATCCAAATGTCATATCCTAAACAATGGAAAAACCCAGCTCAAGACGTTCGATACGAAGACTGACCGAGGAGTATTCCTTGGTTACTCAGCTGTGAGTAAAGCTTACAGAGTCTTCAACAGAAGAACTCAAACGATCGAAGTAACTCCCCATGTTACCTTTGACGAATCATCATTCGAATATAGAGATTCTATCAAACGAAGAAATGAAGGAGAATCCTCAAGGCAAATTCAGACAAGAGCTCAAGAGAATCGAGTCAGGAAATTGGCCGAACCATTAATATGGGATGATGAGCTGGAGGAGGAACCTCAAATCAATCAAGAAGTTCCACCAGCTGGAAATCAAGAAAAACATCCAACGCCAAATCAAGGGGGAATGCCATCAGCTGGAAATCCAAACACAGCTGAATCCCCAGCTCTATCTCCAGCAGAGCTCCTACAGAAGTCACCTCAAAACTCAATCCAAGTAGAGTCTCATTCTCAAGACTTAACTCCAGAACAACTCCAAGCCAGACGAAATCTAGCCACTTCTAGCATCAATCAAATGGAAGAAGAAATTCATAGAAGGAGAAGATGGATCGAAGATCATCCATCATCAGCAATAATAGGAGAACCATCTGACCGAGTCAGAACCAGAAGTTCAGCTGCTCAAGCTACATCGGATCATCAAGAAGCAGCT
Organism: Agastache rugosa; assembly: GCA_031470985.1. Taxonomy (NCBI): domain Eukaryota; kingdom Viridiplantae; phylum Streptophyta; class Magnoliopsida; order Lamiales; family Lamiaceae; genus Agastache; species Agastache rugosa. The sequence continues at coordinate 12,340,831 of CM062607.1, forward strand.
GACACAGCTCAACTCTCAGTAGAGCTAGAACTGACTGTCTATGATAAAGACATAGCTCTAATGGCGTGCTATGTAGCTCAAGTTCCAGAGCCTCAAACCATTCTAGAAGCCTTAAACAGCGTACCCTGGACAAACGCCATGCAGGAAGAGCTAAATGAATTCCTCATAAATTGTGTCTGGGAATTGGTCGACAGACCTGAAGGAATCAAAGTCATCGGACTCAAATAGATCTTCAAGAACAAGCTGGATACCCTTGGAGTCATCATCAGAAACAAAGCTTGACTCGTTGCCAAGGGCTACACACAACAAGAAGGAATTAACTTCGAAGAATCATTTGCTCCAGTAGCATGATTAGAAGCAATCAGATTATTTCTCGCTTATGCAGCACATCACAAATTCAAGGTCTATCAAATGGATGTGAAGTGTGCATTTTTAAATGGAGAAATCAAGGAAGATGTCTATGTTGAACAACAACCAGGATTTAAAGTAGAAGGAAATAAAGTCTACAAGTTAAAAAATGCGCTTTATGGATTGAAACAAGCACCTCGAGCCTGGTATGATACTCTATCAAATTTCCTTGTATCCAATGGATTCAAGAAGAGCTCAGTAGACAGAACACTCTTTACCATCAAGTTGGGAGAAGACATCCTGGTTGTTCAAATCTATGTAGACGACATCATCTTCGGATCATGATCAACATTCTTATGCCAACGATTCAGAGAAATGATATCAAAACAGTTCCAAATGTCTATGATGGGAGAAATGAGTTTCTTTCTAGGACTTCAAGTCAATCAATCACCAGAAGGAATCTTCATACACCAATCCAAGTACGTAAAGGACTTGATCATGAAGTATGGAGTTCAGTCAAGCAGAACAGCGAAAATACTAATAAACACCAACTGGAAGATTGAACCCGAAACTGAAGGAAAATTAGTTGATTCAAGCAAGTACAGAGGGATAATAGGTTCCCTGCTGTATCTAACAGCCAGTCATCCAGACATCTCTTTCGCAGTCGGAGTGTGTGCCAGATTTCAAGTTTATCCAAAGGAGGCACACATGCAAGCAGCCAAGAATATTCTCAAATATCTCAAAGGAACTCAGAATGTTGGGCTGTGGTACCCAGCTGAAGACAATCTACAACTGACTGGATATTCAGACTCGGACTTCGCTGGAGATCGGTTGGACAGAAAATCAACTTCAGGAACATGTCAGTTCCTAGGAAGCAAGTTGATCTCGTGGTTTTCAAAGAAGCAAACATGCGTCGCAACCTCCACAACAGAAGTGGAATATATGGCAGCTGGAAGCTGTTGCTCACAAATTATCTGGTTGAAACATCAGCTGGATGACTACGAAGTGAAAACTGGACAAGTTCCAATTTTCCGTGATAGCTCAAATGCTATTGCTATATCAAAAAATCCAGTACATCACACAAGATGCAAACATGTGGACGTGCGTCATCACTTCATCAGATATCACGTGGAAAAGAAGTATGTGATTGTTGAGAAAATTCACACAGACATACAGTATGCTGATATTCTCACAAAGCCGCTGGTAGAAGCAAAATTCAAGATGTTGTGCGGATTACTTGGATTACTCAACCCAGACGAAGCCATACCCAGCTGAATGGAAGCAGACCCAGCTGGAATTCAGAATCAACCTCAAAGGAGAACCTAGCTGAGAAGAACCAAGCTCAGCCGGACGACTAAGTTGAAGGGTTATTCAGCTGAGGGGGAAACCAACTCAAAATACAGCTGGAAAAATGCCCACTCAACACAGCTATTCATAACCGAGGTATCAGCTGACCACTATGATCAGCTGAGAGGTTTGCAACATCAATACATACCTATTCATTCTACTTCTGTCAAATCATATCACGTCATATCTAATCAAATTTAATAAAAGTCTGCAAAGATCTGAAGTATGGAAGTATCAAGGCAGAAGTCAAAATGCCTCAACCGTCCTCACGCGCGCATTAAATCGCACATTCTGAACAAGAAACTGACATGACGCGAGAACCACTCCCAGTCGTAGATCTGCATATCAAACTACCAATCTTCATCGTTATATATGCTATAAGAGATTCGCATATATTCGCGTTAACCCTAAAAAGTTTTGATTCGGCACCCTTTCTTCTTCCTCCCCTATATATATTATTTGTTCTACTGACAAAATTTGCAGAAGAAGAACATTCAATCTAAAAAAATATCTCCAGGAGCCGATCAACATGAAGAGTTACTGTCAAAGCTTCACTTTGAGAGTTGCTTAACTCTCAGGAACAGCAAGAAGACGGAGTTCCAGGAGATAATGAAGCTCATCGACAGATCCGGTCTAACGCAGTGGGTGACTGCAAAGCCCAAGAACATCATTCACCAGAAAGTTACAGAATTCTTCCTAGGAATGTCAAAGGAAAATGACCGCCTCCGCTATAATGTTTCTCTCAAAACAAAAGAGAGAACAGGACACCCAACTCCCTAGGATGCGGAGATCAACGTCAACAGGATCCTGACGAAGGAATTCAACCTGAAGACATACGGGAATCTCTCCCCAGAGAGATACACCAGAGAGAAAGTCCAGTCAGAACTGGACAAGATGCTGATAAAGCCGAAGCCTTTTAGAGCAAACATGTCAAAACTCTTGCTCCGCCACAAAAGGCAAAGAATAAGATGCAGGAGACAAAGCAGCATGCATCTATTCCCTTCCCAGCTGGGAAGAGGAAACAACATAAGGAGACAAAACAAGCTGAAGCACCGTCTTCAAAGAGAAGACTCAAGTTCAAGGTGCCCAGTCAGTCAGCCGAGAAGCCAGCTGACATTGAGAGAAAATTCATAACTACTCTTCGAGGAGCAGAAGGTCCACAAGCGGTGGTTTCTTATGGTGGAAAAGAAGTTCATGTGCCAGCGTGGACATCATCATCGCCACCACCCCAACGACGTATTCCAGCTGATCAACTAAGCTTAGACCCCAATCAACTAAGCTTAAACCTCACAACAGATGGAATACTTCAACAACCTTCTCCTCAATTTCCTTCAGCTCGACAGGGACACCAACTTCAAGATCAACTTATAAAAGTTGGAGCTCAAGCCCCTGTACAAAACTCAAGTGAAAAAGCATCATCCAGCCTATGATCACTTACAACTGGATGATGAAAACAGAGCTGAACCCCTTACCCCCACTTCAGAAGTGGAAGGGGAATACTTAAAGTCCCTCAAGAGTTGCACGTGAAGTCTCCATGTCAAGGTTTGAAGACCTCTTGCTTAAAGGAGTCACAAGCACACTGCAACAAAATCCGGAGCTAGCTTCGCTCCCAGCCGCATTACTCGCCGTTAGCGACTTCAAGTTCTACGTTGCTACCAAAATGAGTACCTCGTACGCAACTGAAGAGCTGATTCAGACTCTCTCATTCAATCATATGAAGTCTGAAGAAGCTAAATTGCAAGAGATTTTTTAATTTGGAAGACTACAGGATGCCTTCATGCATCAGGAAGATTTGATTCAAAAATCAAGGAATGAAGTTGCGGACTACTCAGAAGATGTCATCTCTAGAGCCAACTCATACCTCCAAGCACTCAGCTGGAACGCCCCAGCTGAATCAGCCAAGGAAGTTGTGCCTGCAATCACAGCTGAGGCTACTGCTATTGAAGAAGAGCCAGCTGATGCAACAGCTGAGCCACCAAGATTCCAGACTCCGCTGGATGAAAAATTTTCAACTCTCATGCCAGCTGAAAGTCATCAATCAAAGGAATCTCTCATACAGCACGGATTTTCACAAGTTGTTCAAACTCTACAAAGATCATAACACAGTTTAGAGCTGACAGCCGCAACACAGCCGAACTGAACATCGCAATAGCTGACAACACAGCCGAACTGAACATCGCAAACCCAACTGACTCTAACCGAGTAGATGATTGCATCAACCTAAGTACTGTTTTCCAGCTCGCCTGTTTGAGCTCTAGATTTTCTAAGTTTACAGGTTTAGGAAGCTGAAGACAGCAGAAGCTCAAGACAGCAGAAGATCCAGCTGTGTTAACAGCATGAGTCAACTATCAGCTGAGTTTTCCAGCTGAGCTGAGTTCAAGACAGAGCAGGATCAAGCTGAAGATTAATCGAGCTGAGTTCAAAACAGAGCAGGATCAAGCTGAAGATTAATCGAGTTGAGTTCAAGACAAAGCAGGATCAAGCTGAAGATTAATCGAGCTGAGTTCAAGACACAGCTGATCCAGCTGTACAGAACAAAGGAATGTTAACTCTGAAAGCATCAGTTCAAGTCAGAGTGTCAGATCCAGCTCCAAGATTCTTAAAACAACTTGAAGATAAAAATCCCGGTGTCAGAAGAGATCAATCTATCTCGACCAATGAGGGATTGCCAAATCAGCATCCTATACTTCAGAACCTAGAATGTGACACTGATGAAGACAGGTGCAGAAACGCCCAACGGCAGATTGTGAATTTAAAAAGAGTAGGTAAGATTCAAACGGCTCCTCCAACGGCTAGTCTTGAATCTCTACCTATAAATACCCGTCTTCAACCTCAGGATCAGATACGAAAAACTCTCTACAAGCTTTCATTCTCTGAAATTATCAAGCCTTAAAAAGCTCTTTAGCAGTTCTAAATAGTTCAAAGAACACTTTATCTTAAAGTGTTTCTAGATCAGAAACTGCCCAGTTTTTCATCTGATTCCTAGGCAGAAATCATTTTATATCCTAAGCCTAGATTTTGAACGAGTTCATCTAACTCTAAGTTCTTCATTGTAAGAACTCGTTCACAGTTGGAACCCCAAACCAAATCCATCTTTACCCAGAAAGGTTAGGTCAAGGTTACGCTTGCTTGAAGCGCGAAATTCAAGTGGTTGTAAGGTTTTTTCAGTACCCGCAAACTGAAAGGTTTAGGCTTTACAGTGCCCGTAAACTGTTGGAACACAACTCAAGTTCGAGTTGTGAAGTTGCTTGGTACATGGAAACCAAGTGGTAGTGAATTACCAGTGAATCTGATCGTAGATGTAGGAGGTGCTACTCCGAACCACGTAAAATCTCGTGTTCTTTTCTTTCTCTATATTTTCAGTTATTGTACTAACTCCATTGGCACATTTTATTCTATCAAATTTGCATACTCAGCTGCTCTCCAAAGACAGCTGTGTTTCTCTGAAAATTGCACAACTTGATTAAGCTAAAAATGTAAAGATAATATTTTCAAGCTGTGTTTTTCTAAGCAAACGAGCTAAGTTTTAAAACCACCACTTTTCGCACCGCCAGCTGAGTTATAAGTATAGCTGACCGTCTTCAGCTGGATTCATAACTGAGCTCACGCACTCTGTTTTAAACTTGTAAAAAGTTTTTAAGTCTATCTTTGGTGTATTCACCCCCTCTACACCAAAGACCCAGCTCAGGAACCATCAATTATTAACGGTGTTAGTCATCCGTTAGAGGGGGAGTGCACTATTTATTGCACGTTAGGGTATTAGCAACTCTAAATCAAAAAATATGGAGGTAAATATGCCAGGGGATATATAATAGGGGGTATTTATTACTTCTTCCAAAAATATATATTTAATTTGATGTTTTGTCATACATAAGCATGTTAGTGCCTCTTCTAGTAGCGGCTCGATCCCTCATAATTGAAAAAGAATGGCAATTATTCTTTTAATGTTGAGCTAATTAAAATATCATGTGACAATTATAAAGAAGAAATGTGACAATTTGGATATAACCGTAAGGTCGACAATAACCATGTCCAACCCAAATTTTAAAATTTATTTATGCACGATCTTATACAAAACTACAAGAATTTATAACGAAAAAAATTAAATGGTAATAAATAATAGTAATTAAAAAAGGATAACATATATTAATTAAAAGTTTCGATAAGTCAAATGTATCCCGTGATTGATGTAGAAGTTAAGACCAAACTTCTTCATTTAGGAACAATCTAATCCACACATCTATGAATTGCGAAAAGAAAAGATCGAAGCATACCTACTGTAATGCTTGAGATTTTTTTTTTTCGTTGAGAATCTTTATGGGAAGACGTCTGTAATTTGTTTCGCATAGTCATTTCAAGATGTTTGGTTGTAATTTTACAAAAATCTTTGGAATTGATATAGTACTCCCTCCGTTCCACTCAATTTATGATGAAGAGATAACTCTCATGGCGTGTTATGTAGCTCAAGTTCCAGAGCCTCAGACAATTTTAGAAGCATTAAAGAGCGTGCCCTGGACTAATGACATGCAAGAGAAGCTAAATAAATTTCTCAGAAATTGTGTCTGGGAATTGATCGATAGACCAGAAGGAGTCAAAGTCATCGGACTCAAGTGGATATTCAAAAACAAGCTGGATACTATTGGAGTAATTATCAGAAACAAAGCTCGCTTGGTCGCCAAGGGGTACACCCAGCAGGAAGGAATTGACTTTGAAGAGTCATTCACTCCGGTAGCTTGACTGGAAGCGATCAAATTATTTCTCGCATACGCAACACATCACAGATTCAAAGTATATCAAATGGATGTGAAGTGTGCATTCTTGAATGGAGAAATCAAGAAAGACGTCTATGCTGGATTTGAAGTAGAAGGAAACAAAGTATACAAGCTGAAGAAGGCATTGTATGGATTGAAACAAGCACCTCGAGCTTGGTATGACACCTTGTCAGGATTTCTGGTATCTCGATGATTCAAGAAGGGCTCAGTTGATAGAACCCTCTTCACCATCAAAGTTGGTGATGACATCCTAGTCGTTCAAATCTACGTAGATGACATTATTTTTGGAACAAGATCAGCATATTTGTGCAAGCGTTTCAGTGAAATGATGTCAAGCCAGTTCCAGATGTCTATGATGGGAGAAATTAGCTTCTTCCTCGGACTTCAAGTAAAGCAATTAGCTGAAGCAATTTTCATAAATCAATCCAAGTATGTGAAGGACTTGATCGCCAAGTACGGAGTTCAATCCAGCCGATCAGTCAAGATTCCATTGAATACCAACTGGAAGATTGAAGCAGGTACTGAGGGAAAATCCGTAGATCCCAGCAAATATAGAGGGATAATTAGTTCCCTGTTGTACCTCACAGCTAGCCGCCCAAACATTGCTTTTGTCGTTGGAGTGTGCGCAAGATTTCAAGTTGAACCAAAGGAAGCACACATGCAAGCATCCAAGAATATACTCAAATATCTGAAGGGCACTCAGAACGTTGGGCTGTGGTATCCGACTGAAGATAATTTGGAGCTGACCGGATACTCAGATTCAGATTTTGCTGGAGATCGACTGGATATAAAATCAACGTCAGGAACATGCCAGTTCCTAGGAAGTAAACTGATCTCTTGGTTTTCAAAGAAGCAAACGTGCATCGCTACATCAACAACTGAAGCAGAGTATATGGCAGCTGGAAGCTGCTGCTCACAAGTTCTCTGGCTGAAGCACCAGCTGGATGATTATGAAGTAAAGACTGGACAAGTTCCAATCTTCTGTGATAGTTCAAGTGCAATTGCTATCTCAGAAAATCCAGTTCTTCATACAAGATGCAAACACGTTGATGTATGACATCATTTCATAAGAGATCACGTCGAAAAGAAGGACGTCATTGTTGAGAAAATTCACACAGATATCCAGCAAGCTGACTTATTAACAAAGCCGCTGATGGAAGCTAGATTCAAAATGTTGTGTGAATTGCTCGGATTGCTTAATCCGGATGAAGAAATCTCATCCAGCTGAGGGGGAACCAGACTCAGTTGGACATCAAGAGCTAATGGGATATCCAGCTAGAAGGAACCAGACCCAGCCGTGGATATCAGCTGGCTACGACGTCCAACTGACATGTATAAGCTTTAATTAATATTTCTCACTAACATATATCAACGTTGTTTTTCTACTGCAGGACACAATAAGTGTGAAACTGCATGAGTCAGTCGTCGTCTTCACAAACTCCCTTATTGATGATGCCAAAAAGGGGAAAGATAACGAGAGAGAAGATAATGAGAGAAAGCCTAAATTGAAGATAAAGATGACGAACTGATGACTCAACTAGCTGAAATTTCTCTCTCAGTAAGGTTTTGGCATCATCAAAATTCTAGTTTTGATTTGATCCCAAAACCTAACTGAGCAAATCAGTTGAGAAGCCGAAGTCAGCTGAGCAGACCCAGCTAAGCAGAAGTCAGAAGAACAGAGAAGCCGAAGTCAGCTGAATCAAAGTCAGCAGAGCAAAGAAGACAGCCAAGCAGATCCAACGGAGCTAAGGAAACTGAGCTGACCAGTGCTTAGAGGATCCAGCAGAGTAGATCCAGCTGAGCAGAGCAAACGAAATTGACCCTAATGGTTCCGAAACGGATATCTTGGTGTAGAGGGGGTGAATACACCATGGTTGAAAACGTTTTCCAATTAAAACTCTTTTGACTGAGTTGACTGTGTTAGACCAAGCTGGAGAACAGCTGGATAAAAACAGATGGCTGTGTGTGCGGAAGTTAATGGGTTTGGAAAGTCCGTCTGTTACTTTAAATATATTGCAAAGCTCTTTCTCTTTTATATTAGTCAGTTTATGCAACTTGAAAATATACTAATGAATATTCAGCTGGATGCATAAATAAAACAGAAAAGAACAAAGCTTTTTAACGTGGCATAGAGAAACTACTTCTACGTCCACGACCAGAAATCTTCTGGTAATCCACTAAGGATACCACTGACTTTCCGCGCAGTCAGCAAGCGTTGCAGCTCAGTTCCTCGAGCTGGATACAAGTTTACGTGTACTGTATCGAAACGTAACCAGTCTATTTACGGGCACAGCTGAAGCCTAACCTGTAGTTTACATATACTACAGAACCTACATACTCGAATTACATGCTTCGAGCAGACGAACCTTAACCTGACCTTTTCTGGGTAGAAGGGTTTGGTTTTGGGTTTCCAACTATGAACGAGTTCTTACAATGAAGAACATATAAGTATGATGAACTCGTTGAAACTAAGCTTAAGATAGGAAGGATTATATGCCTAGATTCTAGTGGTAGAGAGTAACAACAGCCTGAGAACAAATAAGAACTCTGGAGAATGCAGGCTGCTGGATTCAAAGCTTTTCTGAGAGATGGCTTGATCTTGACTTGAGTAGTCTTCTTTCTTGTGCATATTTAAAGGGAGAGATTAGAACTTGTCGTTGGAAAGAGCCGTTCTTAATCTCTACCTAACTTTTGACAAAGTTGTCCTGTCTTCATCCTTGATTTCCTCGTCTAGCAATCCTAGGTCTGACTTCTAGGTACTGACGTGTCGAGATCGTGTTGGTCCAGATTAGCTCTGACTTTATCTTAAGTTGACTTCCATTCTGCTGTGCTGTTGACTCTGAGCTGTGTCTTGAACTCTGCTGGGTCTTGTCGCTGAGATGTCTTGAAGTTTGCTGGGTCTTGACTCTGAGTTAAGTCGTCACACGAGTTGGGTCCTTCTTACAGCTGTGTCTGGGTGAACTTGATCGTCTTGGATCTGGATATTGTTGCATTGACCACTAAACTTGGCATGCCCTTCTGTGTACTCAGCTTGGTCAGCTAAGTCTTTCTTCTCTTGTCTGCTGTAATCTCTATACAGCTCTGTTGGGCTTTTCTGCTGTGTCAACTTCTGATGATTACTCAGCTGGATCTTCTGCTGTCTTCAGCGTCTTCACCTGTAAACTTAGAAACTCTATATGCTCAAACAGGTGAGCTGAAAAACTACTTAGGCTTGCGCAATCATCTACTCGGTTGGGGTCATTTGGATTTTGGTATCGAATCAAAACTCTTATAATTTTGCCAACAATTTCCTCCTTTTTTGATGATGTTAAAACCCCAAGTTGGAAAAACAATTTACTTTTCCCCTTAACAGAAAACGAGGTTTTAAAAAGATAAACATTCACAGCAGATAATCATATTCAGAGCCTGGACAAAGAAAGATTGTCATCAGGTTGATTTTGAGGAAACGAACTTTTCATTTATATAGAGAAATTTTTACAGATTTCTAAGTTATTACAAAAAGGTTCAAAAGATGATTCCCAATTGGTTGGGTCTTCAGCTGCGCTTCTTCCTCTGTTCTTCAATGTGATGGTCAGTCTTGAGACCGTACCTATTGAAGATGAATTCTTCCAAATTCCTCCACTCTGCTAGATTTTTAAGCTTAGTAATTCCTCTTTTGACTGCCCAGTGATGAACTTCTTTGATAATGTGGGCCTTGTCAGGAAGATTTGTTCCAGCTATTGTGGGTGGCTTCAACTGCTTGACTGTTGGAGCTTTGATCTGGATATTGTTTTTCTGGGCAGCTATAGCGAATGACCTTATCATCATTGGATCTGCCTCTTGAAGCTCGATCAAGTATTCCTTGAACGTAGTTTCAGGATCCATGCCCTTGAATTGATCCAAGTAGTAATACATCTCGATGAATTCTGTTTTGCAGTATTCCAGCTGTCATTGATTACATCTGGGATTCACTTATCAGATCGTGGATGTTTTGACGTTGTTTGGACTTGTTTCTTCTTGGTTTGCCTGAAGCTTTGTCTTTTCTTCTTCTCCTTCTTCTCAGCAGGCTTAGGCAATTCTGCTTTCTTCTTAACAAGTTTGTCCAGCTCCTCCATTTCTCGTCTCTGCTCATTATGAAAGTTATACAGCCAGTTGTAGTCCTTGTATTCTTCTGGCTTAGCTCCACACGCGAGAGTGATTGTTTTCTCTCTCCATATCTCCTTGGCTGCAGCTGGCTCTTCCTCATCTAGTTCCTTAGCAAACTCGTCAATCTCAGATTGTTTCTGCTATACTGATTCCTCCTGAGCTGCAGCTTCCCTCTCAATTATTTTTCCAGCTTCATTCTTTCCTTTCTCCTTTTTGGCATTATCAATAAGGGTAGAGGAGAGATTGACGATGCTCTCGTTCAGCTGGGCGAGGGCTTTGTCAACATCAACAATCTTGGTTGTGTTGTCAGTTGTGGCAAGGTTGAACTGAGCATTGTTGCTGCTTCCAGCTCTGAACAGAGCATCCAGATCTTTGAATAGGTTGAAGAGTTGGCGGATGTCAGAGCTATTGGAGAGGTTGGACTTTTTGATGTCTTTCAGCTGGCTTGATTAATCTTGCACGCTGTTGTCCAGGGGAGCTTGAAGCATTGTCACTGTCTTAGGAACTCTCCTCTCAAGCTGGAGCGACCACTCGACATCCAGCGATGCTAGAGATTCCCTGAGATTCTTGGATGTGCTTTCATATAGGTTGGAGACAGAGTTGTGCAGTTCATCCAAGGTAAGCTGTTGAGTTCGGACTTGATCATCGAGGCCCTTAAACTTAAGAAAGATTTCGACCTCTATCTTTAATCTGGCTTGGAAGACTTCATCTTTGATAGCCTTCTTGATAGAGGCTGAGAGCTCGGCAGCTGGGTCCGTCTGGGTCCCGAACTCAGTCAGACTCAGTTTTGCAACCTCAAACTCGACCAGTGTGCGAGTGTCATCGGCTAGGGGGCTTGGCAGAGTTTCAATCTCCTTCTTCGTTGTTGCAATAGCTGAATTTTCTTTGGAGTTGTTAGCTCCAGATGGTATCTCCCAACCCGCTGCTGAAAGTAGGTTGTTTGCGGACTCCCAGATATCTGCTGGGTGCAGCTTGGGGTACTGCTGAGTTACCTCGATGAGTTCTCTGATGAGCTCATTCTGATGCAGGTACGCATCTTCTAGACTTTCAAAGCCAAACGTATGCTGGAGGCATGCTTCATCCGTTTTTAACTTATCGTAGCAGAAATTTCTATCAACTGCTCATTTTGGTACCAAGTTCCCATCTTGGTGGCCAGGTGGAATTTGAGATCTCCAGCTTTGATGAGGGCGAGGGGCAGATAAGCCAAAATTGGATACTGAGCTGGAACACTCTTGATCCCTGCAATGCGCAAGCCCTCATACATGGCTTCCATGAAGGCTGAGCCGATGGAGTTGAGTGACAGAGAGGCAGATGAATTGCTCTCCTCTGACTCGGTTGAGCTTTGAGGGACTGGTTCAACTGGGTTCATAGCAGGATGTGGAGGAGCATCAGCCAGCTGTATGGAAGTTTGAGCTTTGGGTGAGGACAATTTCGGGGGTGAGATGGAATGAGTAGGAAGGGGTTCAGCTTGGTTATCAGCTGGCTGAGAAGGAGCATCAGCCAGTTGAATTTCCTTCTGCTCTTTTAAAGGTGAGGGCTCTTTGGTTGGAGAGCTGGGTGGAGGTGAAGGCTGATTGGGCGGTGAGCTGTGAGGCGGTGAGGGCTGGGGTGAACTGGAATCAACAGGAATATCGCCAAGAACTTGGGCGATAACCTGGGTCGGGGGAGATGGAGGAGATACCTTGCTTTTGGAGATATCTAGCTCGTCTTCTGAGCTGGATGACGATTCAACATTCAATCCCATATCAGTTAGGATGTTTGTTTCGAACTGATTGAAGGCAGACACTAGCTGAGGGGAGAGAACCACCCTTGCTTGACTTGTCTGGAGCGCGAGCTTGCTCGGTGAGACTTCTGGAGTAGCCTCTGAAGATGAGCTCGCCTTAGTTGGTGGAAGGGCAACTGGTTTCCTTTTCTTTTTAGTTGGGCCTCCAGCTGGTCTGAGATCAGTTGGCTTCTTTTTCCTTTGCACCTTCTCAGCTGGAATCGGTGGCTCGATTCCTTCCAGCTGCTTTTTCCCTTTGCTCACAGCAGGCTGTTTCTTTAATAAGTCATTAACTTGACTAACTTTTAGGAATAGAATTTTTGTTTCTGGGAATGGCTCAGAGTCTAGCCACTTTACTGTGTACCTTTTCACAGCTTGCTCTATCAAAAACGAGATCTTTGAGCATAGATAAAGAGGTTCTGCGCTTGAATACGTCGTCCTGGTGGAGTCGTACTTGATCTTTTCTGACTCCTTGACTAGTCGATTGAGTAGGAAGTCAAACCAGTTAACCTTTGCGCCCTTGATCTTGGCAATCATTGACTTGAGCTTTGGAATACTGATCTCTCATTGAGATCCAGCTATCCCAAGAATACACTTTTGTGTAATATCCAGCAGCAGCATGTACTATGGCTTGAGTAGGAGCTTTGACATGCTCGCTCTGTACGGCTCTGGAGAGTTGAACATCTCTTGACTGAGGAATTCATCCACTTCCTCACGGTTGTAATCGTCTGGAATGAATTCTCCTTGGCTAGGCAGCTCGAACACCTTTCACAACATTCTGTTTAACTCGATGTTGACGGTTATTGAATCAAACTTTCCATCTGCGCCTTTGACGATCATATCGAATGAAGATGAATAGAAACCATCTTCGTCTATGATGTTGAGGTAGAATTGGGCAACATCTCTTTTTAGCATAAGCTTGGGCATGGCGGTTGCCCATAACAATAGACCGGAGTCTGCAACGAGATCCACCATCTCTTTGAGATCAGAGATATGGAGGTTGGAGGTGGACAGAGCACTCTCAAACGACAACTTTGTCATTAGAGCTTCAAACTGGTTCATCCCTGCGGTTAATTTCTTGGGTGCCATCTCTGCAATTTGTTAGTTTTGATCGTGCGAAGAAATTACAGAAAATAGATAGAGGTTTGAAGATTTGGAATTCGCAGAGATAGAGATGAAAAAAATTGAAAGAATCTACGTATCTTTTCTATGTATATCAACTGCCATAATGGATGAGCGGTTAAGATTAAGATAGCTGATACTCAGATCATCGGCTAGGAGTAAAGCGTTCATCACGTCTGCTGACATGCCTACAGCGAGTGCATTACAATCGCGCGTGAGGCAGTTCAAATGCTTGAACTTTTTCCTCGATCCTGCCGTGCTACAGTAATCTGCAGACTTTATAATTAATGCGATGGGAAAGAAAACTTATTAAGCAATTTAACTAAGGAATATATGTCTGCTGAAATTAAGAATTCAAATTACTTGGACATAAATAGCATATTCCTCAGAGAAATAAATGCATAAGATGCAAAACTATCAGCTGGTCATTGTAGCCAGCTGATACCACGGCGGTCTTTTTCCTTTACTTGACTGAGTTTTCTCCTCAGCTGAGTATTTGATAATTAGCTTGATTTTACTTCAGTTTTCCCTTGAGCTCTACGACTGATGTCCAGCTGAGCTTAATTCCCCCTCAGCTGGATGATCCTTCTTCATTCGGATTGAGTAGTCCAAGTAATCCACAGTTTCTTGGTCGGGAATTCAGCATGTTGTGCTTCTGTGTGAATTTTCCAACAATGATGTCCTTCAGACGTTGAGATATTTCTTGGTAGCTTTTACATCTTCAGCTGGGTAGCTTTTATATCTTCAGCTTTTACATTCTGCAGACCACGCCATGAATTCTTGATTTTCTTCCATGGTTGATCCAGCCTGCTGAGTCTGTTTTCTTCTTAAAGACTCTTAATAGAAAATTCAGTTGAATGAGTTCTGCTGGATATTTAGCTTGATAGTTCTGCTGGATCAAGTTCCCCCTCAGCTGGAGATTCCAGCTGATTTTTGTCATGTTGAGTGTATCCAGCTGGGTACTCCAGTTGATTCTGCTGATTCTTTTCAGCTATGTGGAGTTTCCCCTTGATTTGATAGTAGGTGGCCTTTCCTTCGGCTGCATCATACTTCCTTTTGCGAACGGATTTTCTCAACATTGGCTTATTTCTTCGATGAGGTCTCAGTTTGTATAGCAGGTAGACAGTTGTCCTGTATCCAACTGTATCATCTACTGCTTCTCAATTCATCTCTTGAGATAAAGGTGCTCAGCTGTGTGACTAGTTGAGATTTGTCTGTTTTGTATTTAACTGTCTTTATTCCACAGCTAGTCCCAGTCAGCTAGGTGGATAAATTCATTTACTTCATCAGCTGAGTCCGTAAGATGTGCATGACATCTTTAATCAAGACGATCTTTCTCATCTGAGTCGGAGAAGGAGATTTGATCTTCATCCATTTTACTCATCTCGAGCCTTTTATCTTTTCTCCGGGAGGATAACTTAGTTGGGTTTCTCCTTGGATAGAGTTGCTTGTCGTGATGAACCTTCACAATCTTCTTGTACCTTACTTTGCTATGATCCAGCCTATTAATATTTCGTACAAGCATGGCAACTTCTTCGTGCAATTCTTCTTTACTCATATTTTTGAGCTCATTCCTGACTTTTTCAGTCTGAGCTGATTGAGCTGCTCTTCTTGACTCTTCTCTGAGAGCTGTCTCCTTTGCTTTGGAAGTCAGCTCCGTTTGATACATCTGGCTGGATGATTCTGCGTTTGTGATTCTAGATCATATTCGTTGGCTTTCAGGATGGAGAACAATTTTTCCCTCTCTATGCTGCCAAGATCAGTTCTACTTTGGTGAACCACCTTGTGCGTACACCATTCGGAGGAGAGAGCTGAAAGAAGTTTCAAGTTCTTGTCTCGAACCATATATTTCTCAGTTTGGATCGTCTCGATCTCGATGACAAGGTTGGAGAATCTGAGCTCCATTTGCTCGATGGATTCACAGGGGAGTTGCTTGAAATTGTCAAATTTCGGGCACGCAACTGAGAATTTGTTTTCTTGAATTTTCTCTGAGCCTTCACACAGCTTGGATAGAGTTTCCCACATCCCCTTAGTTGTCTCGCAGTTTATGATCTTGTTGAGATATGCGTCCGTCACAGTTGAGGAGATGACATTGCGAGCGTAGTTGTCCAATCCAACTTGTCTTCTTTCCTCTGGAGAGTATTCATTCCTTGGCTTCATAACTTGACGGAATACAGGTTCAGCTCCAGGTGTGGTTTCTGCTTGTCTTTCTGAGTTCGTAATAATGATGGGTTCGTCAGTGATAACATCCCACATCATGTCGTGGTACGCGCTCAGAAAGCTTTTGAGTCGGAACTTCTAGATCTGATAATCATTGACTAAGAATATCGGAAGACTCCTGCACAGGAAAGATTCCATGACAGTATGCAATATACTCCCTCCGTCTCCCAAAAGTGTGGTCCAAATTTGATTATATGTGAGGTATAAAATATTAATTGGACCACACTTTTGGGGGACAGATGGAGTAATGATTTTAAAAGGATTTTGAAAATTTTAAAGATCAATTCAGGTGACCACTGACACGATCAGCAGAAAGGTTGTCTCGTCTCAAATACAGTTTTCTTTTTGAATCATTGCTCTGATACCAATTGATGATCCCGAGACGGATACCTTGGTGCAAAGGGGGGTGAATGCACCATGGTTTATAAACTTTTCCAATTAAAACTCTTTTGAGTGAGTTGACTGTATTCGACTAAGCTGGAGAACAGCTGGCTGTGTGTGCGGAAGTTGGTGGGATTGGATAGTCCGTCTATTACTTTAAATATATTGCAAAGCCCTTTCTCTTTTCTATTAGTCAGTTTATGCAACTTGAAAATATGTTTATGAATGGTCAGTTGGATGCATAAATAAAACATAAAAGAACAAAGCTTTTTAACGTGGTTTAGAGAAAATACTCCTACGTCCACGACCAAAACCTTCTGGTAATCCACTAAGGGTACCACTGACTTTCCGCGCAGTCAGCAAGCGTTGTAGTTCAGTTCCTCGAACTGGATACAAGTTTACGCGTACTGTATTGAAACGTAACAAATCTGTTTACGGGAACAACTGAAGCCTAACTTGTAGTTTACGGGTACTACAGAACCTAAACACTCGAATTACACGCTTCAAGCAGGCGGACCTTAACCTGACCTTTTCTGGGTAGAAGGGTTTGGTATTGGGTTTCCAACTATGAACGAGTTCTTACAATGAAGAACATATGAGTATGATGAACTCGTTCAAACAAAGCTTAAGATAGGAAGGATTATATGCCAAGATTCTAGTGGTAGAGAGTAACAGCAGCCTGAGAACAAATAAGAACTCTCGAGAATGCAGGCTGCTGGATTCAAAGCTTTTCTGAGAGATAGCTTGATCTAGACTTGAGTAGTCTTCTTTCTGTGTAGGATTTTGATCTCTCGTCTTGTGTTCTCTCTCAAGTTCTATTGATAGAGAACACTCATATTTATAGGGAGAGATTAGAACTAGCCGTTGGAAAGAGCCGTTCTTCTGACAAATTTGTCTTGTCTTCATCCATGATTTCCTCGTATAGCAATCCTAGGTCTGACTTCTAGGTGTTGAGGTGTTAAGATCGTGTTGGTCCAGATCAGCTCTGACTTTATCTCAAGTTGACTTCGACTCTGTTGTGCTGTTGACTCTGAGCTGTGTCTTGAACTCTGCTTGGTGTTGACGCTAAGCTATCTTGAAGTCTGCTGGGTCTTGACTTTGAGTTGAGTCGTCACACGAGCTGGGTCCTTCTTACAGCTGTGTCTGGGTGAACTTGATCGTCTTGGATCTGGATATCGTTGCATTGACCACTCGACTTGGCTTGTCCTTCTGTGTACTCAGCTTGGTCAGCTAAGTCTTTCTTCTCTTGTCTGCTGTAATCTCTATACAGCTCTGTTGGGCTTCTCTGCTGTGTTCTGCTGTCTTCAGCGTCTTCACCTGTAAACTTAGAAACTCTATAAGCTCAAACAGGTGAGCTGGAAAACTACTTAAGCTTGCACAATCATCTACTCGGTTGGGGTCATTTGGGTTTTGGTATCAAATCAAAACTCTTATAATTTTTCCAATAGACCCTTCAAGGCGTCCAACAGACATTAGATCAGTCAAGTCTAAAGTCTCAACTCAAAGTCAAAAGACAGCTCCAAAGACAAAATCTCGGTGTCAGAATATTTAGTACACCTCGACCATTGAAGGATCGACAAATCAGCACCCTAGAAAGGCAAACATAGGATCTGACACAGTGAAGATGGCAGGTAAAGATCCACAGACGGCAGATCGCAATGTCAGAAAGTAGGTGAGATTCAAACGGCTCTTCCAACGGCTAGTTTTGAATCTCCTCCTATAAGTACCAGTCTTTAACAATAGATTCAGATACGAAAAACTCTCTACACGCTCTCAACACACGCTGAAATTATCAAGCTTCTCTCAAGCTCTAAGCAGTCCGCAATTCTTTCAAGGACACTATTCTCTAAGTGTTCCTAGTTAGACTATTGTAGTTTTTCGTCTGTAATCTAGGCAGATATTCATACACATTCAAAGCCTAGTTTGAACAAGTTCATCTAACTCTTTGTTCTTCACTGTAAGAACTCGTTCACAGTTGGAAACACCAAACCCAAACCCTTCTACCCAGAAAAGGTTAGGTTGAGGAACGCCTTCTCGAAGCTTATAATTTGAGCTGTTAAGGTTTTTACAGTACCCATAAACTGTAAGTCAGGTTTTGTAGTACCCGCAAACTACAAGTCAGGTTCTTCAGTACCCGCAAACTGAAGGTGAAAGCTCTGGTTTGAGCTGAGGAGTTTAGTTGCTACTCGTAAAACGAGTGGTTGATCCTTTAGTGGATTACCATAGAAAACTGGTCGTGGACGTAGGAGGTGTTACTCCGAATCACGTAAAACTTCTGAGTTCCTTATTGCTTTCTATTTAACTATTTTGTTTTTAAAAGAACTAACAACTCATCAAGCACGATATTTTTTTTTAAGTTAAGTTTCCTGACTGAGTGATCCAGCCAGCTGTGTTCTTTCAAAACTGCATAACTTGATTAAGTTGAAAACTGAAAGTAAAATATTTCCAGCTGAGTTTTTCTAAGCAAACGAGTTAATCTTTAAAACCACCACATTCCGCACCTCCAGTTAAGTTATTAGTCCAGCTGGCCATCTTCTTAAAGAAGTCAGCAAGATTTATAACTGAGCTCACACTCAAAAGTTTTAACTTTCAAAAGTTTTCTTCTCGGTGTATTCACCACCCCCTCCCATCTACACCGAGAACTCTTTCGGGACCATCAATAGCTTTCAATTTACTCACTATAATTCCTAATAATACAAATAATAGAAATATAATTTGAAATGTTCTCTTTTACCCTTCAGTCCTATTGCCTTTAGCCACAACTAACTTTCTATTAAAATTTAAACTAGTGAGTTTCCCGTCGAAAATAGACAGTGAACTATATTATTAGAATAAAATACATCAATAAGGTTGTTTCTTTGATTTTATTCTCCTTCTTTTAACAAATATTTTTATTTTTATTATTATTTTTAAATATATAATCATGCACATTAAAAATAATTTAATATTAATTTGGAGTGCTAATATTTCGATAATTAATCAAAAAGAGTGTTTCTTTGATTTTATTTCACTTTCTTTAGTTGCAAGATTAATAGAAATCAAACTTTTTTTTCTTACCTCACAATTTGTCAAAGATTTCATTTTATACGATAATTATTGTGTACGTCTGAATATGTAGTCACAAAGTCAAATTTCGAGATTTATCCCACTGTATATATACAAATCCGAGAATTATAATTGAGATTACGTATTGTTGAGATTTTTCTTTTATTTACGTCAATTTAAAAATTTGTTAAATTAAACAAATTAATATTGACAACTTAATAATTGATCAAATTAAAATTGTCAATAACAATAAAACTATTTATTTTCATATTAAAAATATAATAATAAATATACCTTATTTAAAATTATGATAGATATCATCCGAAAAAATATGAGATTTCTTGCCAATACCTATTAATTAAATATATAATAATTGAATCTATGAATTAAAAATGCATAAAATGAAGATTTAAGACAAATAGCAATACTGAATAGAGGTTGTGCACGTAGAACTTAAAATTAAAGAGAGGATTCAAATGCGTAATCGTTTTAATAATATATAGATGCAAAATATTATATTATGCGTGATCCTCATTCATAGAAGATTCTTCTCCAATTCAAAATCTTTTCTAATTGAGTCATATTCCCGTTGTAATACCCCGGGTTTTATTATCTCGTCATAATTAAAATTTTATTAATTATTAATTTTGAGATTATAAGATTTATGGAGCGATCCGTTTCTGAAAATTAATTACAGAAATCAAGTAACCGGATATAGGATTATGGTTTCGGCGCCCGATTAATTTTACGTTCGAGACCTCGGAATTGAGCAGCGTCTGCATTTCCATTCACTTATTTCTCGATACGAATCTATTCCGAAAATTTCAGTTTTTATTATTTTCCGGAGAAAATAATCGTACCGTCACGTCTCGACTTTTTCTCATTTTCCGAAAAAACGAACCGACATTCCCGGCTAATTAAAATATTTCGAATTCAATGGTCTAGACCATTCTCGTCAAAAATGTTGTCGTCTAAGAAATTCCGTTTATCGTCTTAATTTCCGGTATTAGCCTAAATATCTATTAATATAACTTGGTCACTACTCAAGCTTCCCCACTCTCACCATTAACTACCTCACTCTCTCTCCTTCAAGCTTCAAGTCTCGATTTCTCTTTCGTTCTCCATCCGATTTTCGATCCGAGTCCGATTTTGACAAGGTAGGAGCTTCTTCTTCATTCCCAACCAAACAAAATTTCATTCTTTCAATCTTTAAATTTTCGAAATTTTTGAAGGATGGTTGGATTGTTGTTTTAGGTTTTGATTAATGTTTATATGATGCTTGGTAATGTTTTTAATAAAGGAATCAAGTTTGAAACCAAGTTTTATTCAAAAAAATAAAAAGGGCCGAAAATTCTAGAAATATTAGGCTTTTGATTTTAGCTTTGATTCTTGATAAATTATTTATAGATTATGCTTCTATGTGATGATATAAGCATGTGTTAATTATTTGAGATTTTTCTAAAAATATTTTATCTATTGAATGAGATGAAGAATGTGATGTAGATTGACGTATGATGATAATATGAGGAAAGTGATTATGGATATGAGCATTAGGAAGCATGTAGTTGAACATATATTTAATTTAGAATTTTCTAAAAATAAAATAAAAACCGTTGGAGACGAACATTCGATAAAAATCGAAGGAATAAAAATAGTTTGGAAGTTGTGTTTGCATAATTGGTCACTAGTAAGCATGATGATCATAATGTATAAGTTTGAGAATTTTCTAAGAATATTTCTCGCTTGATAAGAGACGGATAATCGAGCAAAATTATCGACTAAGTTTTTGTAAGAGAAAAGTAAATGGCTATTAGTAGTTATCTATGTTAAGAGCTCGTTGTGTATTTGTTTGAGAATTAACGGACCAACTTTATTTAAAAGTATATTAAAGATTGAAATTGTTGAGAAATAGATTAAGTGTTTGATTTGGTGAGTTAAGCATGTTAATATGTTTATGTAAATGTTTTAAGATAATGGAAATTGAAAGAAAATGAAAAGGAATTATAGAACTTGGTTTTATAATAAAAGTAAGTAGACATATTGTTGGATAAGCGAAGAATCGAGCCGTAAAACGAATAATTGGATAAAATGATTTGTATATAAATAATAAGCATGTTTATATATGGTTATAATGATTTTATAAGAATTAATAAAAATATTTTGGAAAATCGACTACGCTCGTCGTTGCTCGATAAAAGTTGTATACATGTTTTGTTTAGAACTTTGATTGTAGATTTCAGTATGTTGTTGGTTGATGATCAAATGATTAGTTGGTGATTATGTCATTAGAGGATTTATTAAGGAATTAATTGTGTAATTAAGTATATTTGTGTTTTGTTTGCAAAATATGCTAAGTATAGAATGCTGAACATGGAAATCGAGAAGCATGTTGTTCTGTATGATGGGAAATTAGGGTTTGTATGGCTAGGGTTTGAGTGAAATTAGGGTTTGCATGGCTATTCCCGAGACTTGGGAAACGTGCACCGAGAATAAGGGTTCTTGGATTTTCGGCAGTTCTGCCACCTTTTACTCCGAAGGCCATAACTTCCTGCTCGTTTAACGAAATTCAGATACGTGAATTGGGTTGGAAACTAGACATCCGTGGCTTTCTAATGGTACCCTTTCCATCTCCTGTGTCCAAATATTCTGTTCTGAAATCCAGTTTGAATATGCTGCATCTGTGCAGATTTTTCTAAAAGCTTGTTTCTTTCAAGTTTAATCAATTTATTTTGATTTCTTGGAACCTTCTAAGTCAATTCTTATCATTGACTTCCGATGTAATCTATCCAAGCCTCGAGTAAGAGTCAAGTTGGAAACCAACTTGAAATCTCTTAAGATCCGTTTTATTAATAATCTATTAATTTAATGCCAAAGCCTTAAAAGATTAATCAAGTTATCAAGTCTGTTATCGTATTGTTTTCCTCTCGATCTTTTTCTAAGATTTGATTATTTACGATTAAAGGAGGACATCGTACATAGAAGAAAGGACGGAAGACTGAAGCTTGCTTTCCGTTCTGTAAACCATTAAGGTGGGCTTTCCTATTATACAAATAAAATGTGGCTATTCTATTTACTGAATAACTCGAGCTTTGCTCTGTTTTTCTTACCGCTTTAAAAAGCATATTTTAAAGTTATTATCTTGGAATAAAAGAATTTGTTTTGTGAGTTCTATTATGCCTATTTGAGTTGGTTCACCAACTAGAAATCGATCGGATTCTGAGTTAGCCAAGAGGGTGCTTTCTAGAATTAGTGTACACGGTAGCCGGAGTGTGTGGTACTCTGTTGAGGGGTAGCCAACCTCGGTGAGGAGCGACCGCGGAAGAGTGTATTCTTCCCCGGCGTTATTCAAATTTGGTCATATTGAATTAAAGTAAGAAAATGCTTGCAAGCGATTATGAAAAGAAGTTTTAGTAAGCACGGTCTTTAATGAAAAATCCCTTTGTGTTACTGTTGAGATGCCGGATAAATCCGTTAAATCTATTATATGTTTTTGGCATGTGTTTACTAAGTACTTTGTACTTAGCCCTATATATGTTTTTAAATATGCAGGTTGAGTGATGGGTGACGGCGTGAGTTGAGTACGTGGTTGTAAATCATCGAATAAAGCTAGTTGAGCCTCGATTTCACATCTTCATATGTAGAGTCAATCTACGTCTTTTTCCGCTGCAAACACTCTAATATGTTATAACACTTTTTGTTTAAGTATTTTGTACCTTGAAACTTGAAACAACTTGTTACTTCTATATCGAGAAATCCTTCGAGATTGCCTCGCATATATAATCAAAGTTCACATCTACGAAATTTCTTGATGATTCAAGATTTATTCTTCATTTATTTATTAATCCCTTTTCTTCCCCGCTTCTTATTTCCAACCCCTAGTCGCACCCCGGCTTAGCCGTCCTTCGGGATTTGGGGTTGTGACACCCGTGGAGCGTCTCCACGGTGCATCCGGGTCAACCCGACCCGAATCCGACCCACGACCCGATCCAGTCAATATTGACGGTCAACTGTTGACTTTTTTTTATTGTTTTCGCCTTCGGCTCCAATTTTAATTTATATATAATGATTATGGCAACATTAATATCTTTTAGCTCGCTCGGAGGCCTTCAGCTCCCCTCGCTCGACTCTTGAAAAAAAATTCAAAAAGTCAACAGTCAATGTTGACTATTGATTGGCCAACGTTGACAGGGTCGGATCACGGGTCTAGTCGGATCGAATCGGACCCGGATATACGATACATATGCTGCATATAACTTTTTGTCTTTCTAAAGTAGACACTTTCACTGCTCGCCGTTGTGAAGAACCATGGTGATTGGCCACAAGTTATCGTCAATGAAGCAAGCCAAATTAAGAAGATTGTAATATACTTCCCCCGTCTAGAAGTGGGCGCGGTTTGGTTCGGTTTCGGAACCGGAACAGAACCGGCGGTTCTCAGTTCCATCCCGATGGAATCGGAACCGAACCACTTATTATTTTTATTTCTATTCTAAATCAAAATCACCGGTTTCGGTTTGGTTTGGTTCCTCGTTTTGGCTGTTTCAAATTGAAACTGCATGTTTCGCAGGTACTTTTTATTGTTTAATTATAATTTTGTGCATTCTAATGGAATATTTAGGTGAAATAAATATGAAATGTAACATAAATATAGATAAAAACGTAAAAAAAAAAAAATAGGAGGAACCAGCGGTTCAGAACCGAAACCAAACTGAAATCGGTTTCTTTTGGCTATCTCTACCTCCGTCCACGATAGGTGTGGTCTTATTATCTCTTTGAGTCGTCCACAATAAGTGTGATGTTTTCATTTTGGGTAATGACCTCACTATCTTTCTAATATTTTAAAACTCAAAACAAATAAAAATACGTAGCTCCATTTCTCCACCCAACAAACATCTATTTAATTTTTCTTAAAATCTGTGTCACACACTCTCCACACTATATTTATCGTGGACGGAGGGAGTAATAGATACAGTAGAACCTCTATAATTAATACATTCGGGATCAGAGAAAATTATTATCTTATAGAGATTATTAATTTATCGAGTTAAAATTTTAAGGACAATATTACTGTCGGGAATCGGAGAATATTATTATTTCAAAGAAACTATTAATTTATCGAGTATTAATTTAAGGAAGTTATACCGTATTTCACAAACTAACCACAAACAAATTTCATCAGAAACCAAACCTTTGAATGTTTGACCAAATTTTAATATGATAGGCATTGGATTTATGCATGTTGAGGATAGACAAAGCCCACTACTCATAAGAGACTATTTCTTGCCGGCAATTCTAGACTTTCTCACAGCAGGTAACCATATCATGCGGGCTACTTGAGTATAAAATAATTGGGGTTTTAGGAAATAAATACGTACACACAATTACGAAAGCGAAAGATACACAATAATTATTTATCCAGTTCGATACGATGTGTGTCTACATTTGGGGGTGATGCCAAGTCAGAGATTTCACTATATTTTTCAGATACAATTTTACAATAAGAGAACAACTATATATATAGTAAACAATCGAGCCTTAATCCTAGTAAAACTAGGAAACCGCGTAGGGCTCAAAAAACACTTGTACGATAGCCCTAAAAATTTGGATCACCGGAATCGTGGTATGATTCACTTCCTTTTAGGCTCGATACTCCAACATGAAGTTTATACAGAATTATGCTCACAGAGGTTCTTTGTTGATTTACATATCGAATTAATAAATGATCAAGATCTCTGAGTCAGATCCATGGTTTGCAAATATTGCTTTTCTGCTCCTATATGTAACATTAGCAGCACTGCTTCATTTTTATTTTCATTATGGTCTTTGATTTTCTAGTCCACCTTTTGTTAATTTGTATATTTTCGTTCTGAAAGGATTCCGAATTGACAAGCTTTTACATCTTCAAAAAGGATCTTAAATTGGAGAAGGATTTAGACAGGATATATCCTTTTAGTAAAACTAGTACTACACCCGTACGATGCACGGGGTAAGTTAAATTTTTATATTTTTTTTGTAAAACAACATAAATATGAGTAAGGAATATATATATATATATATATATATATATATATATATATAAAGATAAGTATCAAACAGTATAGATTAAAATTTCATTCAAAATTCATACATCTATAAATTTTGAAAAATTTGCTTGTAAACAACATTCGTGGTACATGCAATGCTCTTCTTATCTTTATCGCATATCAGGATCTTCAAACCACTTCGGCTCTGTACTCTCAACGACGTATAGTTGACCATGGGAGAACACTGATTTCTTGAGAAAAAGTCCCACGTGTGAAAGAGATTGTCCCTAACTTTTGTTGATTGTCATGGCGTATGAAACAATTAGAGGAAATTATTTTCGTTGAAACTTGAATGGAATACATGGATCTGATGAAGTTAATGACATTCTCGGAATCAATACTTTATGGCCGGAATTATTTCATGTCAATATTTTGGCCTCCAAAACATGATTACCAACTCTCGTGACAACCAAACGCGTTCCATTGCACAATCCAAGAGAATGATCAATGTTCCTTAACATTATAACCGACGTGCCGACCTTCAGAATGAGCTTGTGGTTAGGCAATCCTAGACATTTCAAACCATTTAGAAATTCAGGTGTGTGGACATCGTTCATTACATCAATAATTATAAAGAGCCGCATGTTTTGTCTGAACTCAAATATTCTTTGTTTACAGACTTATTCTTGTCTATCATGTACTCATTAACTAATTCGACTAAATCGAGTGTTGGAGCGAGTATGGCTCTATCCTGAAGATAACTCAAGTCATCTGGAGCGGCCATGAATGAAGGATACGTATCCTTAATAATTGCTTCTATTAGATCTCCCGAGAATTTAAGGTGAATATCATCTAGTATGTCTATGTTTGCATGACCGTCATTCATATTACCCAAAAGTCCATCACCTACAACTTTTGTAGTTCAGTTGCCTCCAATCAGAATCTATGAGTCACAGTCTCATGTTTTTTGTCAGCTTGAGCACTTGAACGTCCTTTTAGATGTAAGAAGAGTTGATACGTGTATTGACTATTTCTTGTCTGCTTCCTCTGGGTATGACATGCAATATCTTTATAAACTATAATAGCAAGCCCGGTGTAATACCCCGCTTTTTCATAATCGGACCTAAGGTTAATTAGAAAATCGCTGAGATAATTGCACCGTGAGAATTTAGAAAGAAATTAAGTTCCGACAATAAAAATATCTCGGCAGTCCTAATTTGCCGAAAGTAAAGAAATTAAGTAAATTAAATAATTTAAGATGTTAATCTCGTCTCGGATGATCCGAGAAAGATTATGAATGTGTTTAGGATTATGTGGTTATATGTTTGGATTTTATTTGAAAAGTGTGTGTTTAATTCGAAGATTTTTATTTCCGGAATTTTTCTCGAGAAAGCTTAAATTAGGGTTAAAGAAACCCTAATAAAATTTATAGAGCTCGAGAATTTATTATTTAAAGCTGGGATGATTTTGATTAACGATTTAATGATATTTAAGTGATTAATTAGAGAATTTATTAATTAATTACTTAAATAAGATACTATTGCTAGATATTTTAAATTAAGCTTATCTAATAAACTTTGATTTAATTTTTTTTAAATCTAATAATATCTACATGGAATATTTGATGGTACAAAGGAATCCCATGTTAGATGCTAAGTATTAATTAAATTAAATGATAAAATCTAATAAAATCTAATGATAAGATCCTTAATTTGATCTTATCCCAACATGTAATTATTGCAAATAGTAATTTTTGTCTAATGCATGAATGAAGATAGTAATTATCTAACATCATTTATTCATCTCTCATCACTCACTCTCTCGACACTCTCTCTAAAAAAAACACACGCATATCACACACGCACAACCTCCATTGAAGATCAAGGATTCAAGCTCAAGAATTTAAAAGATCAAGCATCTATTTCATTCAAGAATGTTAGATCTATACTTGATCAAGAGTTTAGCCAAAGATTAGCAAGGAAAATCCATCTTTCTTCCTTCCAAAACTTTCGAATTTTTCATGAAGTAGGATGAATGTTTTGATCTTTGAATATTATGTTAGATCTGTGATCTAAATCCCATTTTTAGCATCAGTTTAAGAAGAATCTAACCTAAACCTAATTTCCTATTTTTTTCGAAATTTTCAATAAAATTAGGGGATTTTATCCTTTGATCCTATGATCAAATTGATGATTTCTATGAGCTCATATGATGATTATAAACATGTTTGATGGTTTGATTTATTAAGATTTGAGAAATTTCAATTTAAATTAACATGATTGGAAGTGATTAGAATGAAATTTGGATTTTAGTTCTTAATTTATCAAAAGGACCGAAATATATATGTACAATAAAGTCATGTATTTGATTTTTAATGAAGAAAATAATGAAAAAATTGGAATCTACGTTAAAAATTATGTGACGTAGAATTTTTCAGAATTTTAATACAAAGTTTTGAAATTGAGAGTTTCTAGAGTTTAATTCCTGGTTTAACTCAAATTTGAACTCGATCAATTTGGAATCACCCAAATTTGGACTAAGTCACTGGATTAACTCAAATTGAACTCCCCACTGAATCACCATTGGACCGTCAATTTGGATTAACTCAATGAACTCGATCAATTTGGATTTACCCATGTTGGACTCACTGGATTAACTCAAATTGGTCCGGCATTGTTTTTCAGCCAGCTCAGTTTTCCAGCCAGCTCAATTTTCGGCTCGGTTTTGGCAGCTGTTTTTCCAGCTCGGTTTTCGGCTCAGTTTTCCAAATAACTCAGTTTTTCCAGCTAGTTTAATTTCCAAACAGCTTGTTTTATCCAGTTGATCTTTGATCAACTTGTTTTCAGCTATTTCTTTCGTAAACTCAAAAGTTTTAATGTTAAGCTTAAATGTTATCAAAGAACTTAAGCATTGTTGATGTGCTAAAATAATTAAAGAAAGAGCTTAATGGTTAATGAGATACTTATATGAAGAAATGAAATATTCTTTATGATATGATTAATGTTGACAATAGTATAAGTTATAAGTCAATAAATATTAATGAAAAGATGAAAGGGTTAGAAGTAAAGTATATGTTTACTTATGTCTTTAGAAGTTATTTTGAGTAGTGATTGATTAAGAGCTAAGATTTAAGAAAGAAAAGTTTAAGTGTTAGTGGTAGAGTGAAAACCCTAGAAAGCCGAGAAAGATCATAGTATCGAAGCAACATCTCTCATTCCTCGATTTTTACTTTTCTCGCTCTTATGTTTAAATCTAATTTTAAATTGAAGGACCGAGCGGGACCTTTAAGTGAAGGGAAATCGAGAAGTAAAGTTTAGTTCAGCAACTTCGAAACAGGTGGGCTTTCTAAACTAAAGAAATGTCGAATGTGACTATATTATTATGATTATGTGATGTTTTTAAATTGATTGACTTGCCAATGTTTAAAGTGTTTTTGTATGTTACCATATACCAAGGAAAGACGAATTCGGTCCTACGCAAGGTGGGATCTGTGTGCACAGTTTGTAATCGTGCGCCTTCCTTTTGGTAGGCCGATTACAAGTGTTTGAGAAGGAGGCCTACTTCTCAACACTATTAAGTGATAGTAGATTTGGTACATACATGAATAGTATTTTGACTGCAGTCTCGTATAATGAAAGTAAATGTTTTGGCATGCACAGGTTCGTTTTTTTTAAGTTTGCTTGTGTTATGCTTTATGGCAAGTATTCAATCTATAGCTCTAAGTAGCAACTTTTAAATTATTTTGGCATGTGCTCACTGAGTGCGAAAGTACTCAGCCCTGCATGTTATTTCTAAAATGTGCAGGTTAGCTCGGATAGAGATGGAGTGTGCTGGGCAGGCTTTGTTGTTGTTGACATCTCGAGTTATCATTCTAAGTTAGAGCACGGTTATATGTATTCATACATGTAACCAAAACTTATGTTTTCCGCTGCAACACTCTCTGAACTTGTTTCACTTCTGTTATTTTGTTATGTTGCTTATGTTATAGATTCTCTAAACCTTGGTTCAGTTTGTTAAACCTTAGACTTCAGTTTGTTAAATCCTTAAATTTCAGTATGCTTAACTCTGATACGAGATGGTGTAGCTTCTTGACCATACTCGTTGATCTTTGATCGAACTTGATATATGAATTGTCGTTCGTGAATAATGATGTCATTGTTTGATCTATGATTGATTCTTTTTCATTTGATAGCATGTTTTGATGATCGAAAAGTATGATTTGGTGTATTTTGGTTCCTATTCGATAACTTGGGTCGTTATCTTATCCTTTGGTTAATCATAAATTGTGTAAGTCGTGGGACCCACCGGCTTAGTCATCTTCACTCTAAGTCGGGCTGCGACAGAGTGGTATCAGAGCAACTTGTCTGCTCTAAGTCTAAAATTTTCTTTTGAGTCTAGTCTAGACTTGAATCCCTAGACTAGTTAAGTCTTAAACAACAAAAGTCCAGCACCTCATCTTATCCGGCAAGTCAGGTACGTATTTAGAAGTTTTCTAACGTTTAAAAAGTATTAAGTTTGAATGGAATCTTGAGATGTGTTTATGTACATGTTTATATCTATGTTTATATCTGTTTATTTGTGGCTTGTGTGACGAGCCTGAGGTTCTGATGAGATTGTTTTGTGATGGCATTCGTAAGCGTGATGATGGAACAATTGTGCAAGCAAGTGAGTTGTTTGTCTTTGGGAAGTAACGTGAGCTTGGTACCATCAATGGGAAGCGATATTGAGTATGTGGAAACTGTGGATCTTTTGGAGACATATTTAGTCTCCATGTGATTGATTTTTAAAATTTTTCTTATATAGGATGGCAACGCCTCGTCGTGACGATGCGATGAGAGAGTTTCAACATATCAGGATGAGTTACCGTGAGACTTTAGCCGAGTTCTTGGCACGTTTCCATCGTGTCTGGATGGATATCTGCGAGACAGAGATCTCAGGTGTTCAGGGCATCATACGTCTAGTTCCTCTTCTTCCCGAGGAATGGCAGGAGTGGGCAGCTTCACTCGTTTCTCGTTTTGTGACTGAGCAGTACTGGGATCACAACCTCTACGGCGACTGTCGAGGTTTTATCGCCGAGATCAGCTCCCGATACATGTGTTACTCAGCACCGCCGCCAGGACCGTACCCTCCACCCACTCGCTACCCTGCAGAGGGTCAGCTGACTGAGTTTTTACCTCAGGATGACCCTATTCCGTTTATGATTTCGCAGGTTGAACCCGAGTCAGTATACTTTGATCCCCAGTCGACCTCTTTTGGTTTTGACCCAAGTGCTTTTGCCACTCAGCCCACTGTACCGTCGGATGGTTTTGCTTCACCCCCACCACCGATAGATACTTTAGCTCTAGTTCCAGTTCCTTCTGTCTCAGAGTTGTACCCAGCACCTCTGCTGGAGGTAGCTCCTTTCTCTCCTCCCAGTGAGATCCCTCGAGTTTTCGACTCTTTTGACCATGAGGCTCTATACCGTTCTTACCACCCTGAGCCTCAGCGCTTAGACGAGGGCAGCTCGTCGAGGCCCCGTCGAGATGACAGTGACGATAGTGACGGAGACAACCCCGCAGCCGAGGTCACCGTTGGTTGGTCTGATCTCCGCCGAATTCCGTTCAGTCACCTAGGTTTTGAGCCTAGTTTTCCGCCAATGGCAGACACTGATGTAGACAAGGAGATTCCGCTCTTGCTGAGCGGAGACGTGAGGGCCGAGGGCGAGGTTGTTCCAGAGAGTTCGAGTAAGGAGGACGAGTCAGAGGAGGAGGACCCGTCAGAGGACGACGAGTAGAGAGAGTCGTTCTTGTGTTGTTGTTGCTTTATGTTTATATGTATATGATGTAAATATGACTAAGGATTATGATGCATAATATGGTTTAGTAGCTCGGTAACGGATAGTAGACCGTACCGTAGTTATCTTTTGCGTGATGTTAGGACATCACGGATGACGTAGGGATATCTTTTGTTGTAGATAAGATTCCATATTTTGAAAAGACCTCTAAAAGGCAATTTTCCAAGTATATATATGAAAAAGAATGGCCAAAGCGGTCATTTAAATTAAGTTGATGCTTTCATAATATGCTTAAGTATAAAGAGATAATGCCTTGAGAATATTAAAGAATAGCAAAAGTGTATCAATGAGATGAAGTTAGAAAGTAAAGAATAAGAAATTTCGGAAAATAAATTAAAGTGTAAAAGGTAAGTTGCTTTGCCAAAAGTTTAAGGTTAAATTAAGGTAATGAAGGAAGTTTAGTTAATTCTGTATTTGCTAAATAAGTAAACTGCGAGATAAGATGATTTATTATTGCATAATTATTATGTTAAATTATAAAAGTGATGATGTTATGCTTTGAATGAAGTTGATTGAATGGTTGAGGCAATTTTGCAAAGTTAAGTTGTGCCGTTGTTGCGTGATTCTAAATTAAAGTTATAAAAGTGATTATGGTATAATATGATTTAAGAAATTTCTTATGAACGTTTGTTTTAAACCGAAAGAATAAATAAATTAAGAAGTGCTCAGAGAGAAATGTTCGATAAGAATAAAGTTACTTTTGTTGATTCCTTTATTTTCTTATATCAGAATGCCTCCTAGAAGAAGAAATAGGGTAGAAGAGGAAGAGCATCGAGAACCTACCCCACCTCCTCCGCCTGAGAGGAGAATCGAAGAACTCTTTCTTAGACAAAATCCCCCGACCTTTGACGGAAGAGGAAATCCGTCAGAAGCAGAAGAATGGATTCGCGCTCTCGAGCGAATCTTTAGGTTCCTTCGATGTGATGACCATGAGCGTCTCACATGTATGTCCTATCGCTGAAAGGATCTCGTACCACGGTGGGAAGCTCGCCAGAAGACGTATACTCCCGAGCAGCTCGAAAATCTTACATGGGAGCAGTTCAAGGAAGCTCTTTTTGAGAAGTACGTACCAAGAAGTTATCGCAAGCAGAAACAAAATGAGTTCGCCAATCTGAAGCAAGGAAAGAAAACGCTTGCCGAGTATGACCGTGAATTTTGTGATCTAGCTCGTTTTGCCCCCGATAAAGTTGATTCCGATGAGAAGATGTCCGAGCTTTTCCGTGCCGGACTTAGGCAGGATATAAGAGTGGTCTTAGCAAGTCAGAGTGCTTTGACCTATGCCGAAGCTTTAAATCGAGCCTTGGATATGGAGTTGGCTATGCAGCCAGAGAAGCCAGTTCAAACTCCAAAGACCTCCCGCAATCGTATTCAAGCCCCAGCGGCCGTCAGACCGCAATCTTCGCACCATGGCCAGCAGCAGAAGGGAAAAAGGAAATGGAATGCTGGAAGCCAACCCAGCAAGAAGACCTGGCAAGGGCGTAGCCGCGTTTTCGACTCAGAAAACCTGCACCACCTTTTGTTGGCCGAGTAGCTCGTTTCGTAGGCAAAGAAGGAATTTCGCATGCCCGAAATGCGACAAAATGCATCGTGGAATTTGCAGAGCAGAAGTAACCGCTATGCATGTGGGCAAGTTGGGCATTTCTCTTATCGTTGTCCAAACAAGCGAAGCGGACTAATGGTGGAAGACCTGGCCAGTATCAACCTCAGCAGTTGAAGGCTATTGAAGGAGTCCCGCAATTGCATCCGCGTCAGCGCCAAGCGCCCCACCCTCAGCAGCAGCAGCAGGCAAGGCGGCAGCAGCAGCCATCGCAGCAAGAGCCGCAACCGCAGCAGTAGTATCAGCGAGTTTTCGCTCTCGATCAGAAACCATACGTCAAGGATCAGGGCAATCTGGCAGGTATGGGTCAGTTAAATGGTGTACCTGTGATAATTCTTTTTGATACTGGTGCATCGCATTCTTTCATATCAGGTACATGCGTAGATACTCTTGGCCTTAAGGTAGAGCAATCTAGCCAGAACCTAAGGGTATCGACCCCGGTAGGTAAATCTACCACAGTTACGCATGTTTGCCCTAATTTGGAATTTGAGTTTGGATCCCTTAAGATGTCAACCAACATCCTAAATCTAATTCGAATGTGGGACGTAGACATCATTTTGGGAATGGATTGGTTAACCGAGAACTTTGCCACCATTCAGTGCAAGCAAAGACAGATCTCTTTCCAGCCACCTGGAAAAGAGTCGACCCTATTCTTCGGAATAGAGAAAAGCAATAAAAGAATGCCGATTATTTCGGCAATTCAAGCAAGAAGGCTGTTGAGAAGAAAAGATGCGCAAGCATATCTGGTTTATCTCAACAAAGATGAAAATCAAGAAAAGAATATTGATGATGTAGCTGTTGTTCGAGATTTCAAGGATGTGTTTCCTGAAGTTTTGCCAGGATTACCCCCAGACAGGCAATTGGAGTTCACCATCGACCTAGAGCCTGGTTCAGTTCCAACATCTAAAGCGCCGTTTAGAATGGACCCGAAGGAGTTACAAGAATTGAAGATTCAGTTGCAAGAATTGCTTGACCTTGGTTTTATCCGACCTAGTGTTTTCCCGTGGGGAGCACCGATCTTGTTTGTTAAGAAGAAAGACGGTAGTCTAAGAATGTGTATAGACTACCGAGAGCTAAACAAGCTGACGTTGAAGAACAAGTATCCTTTGCCAAGGATAGATGATCTGTTTGATCAGCTCAGAGGAGCCAGTGTTTTCTCAAAGATTGATCTAAAATCTGGCTATCATCAGCTGAAGATTCGGCAAGAAGATATTCCGAAAACTGCATTCCGAACAAGATATGGCCTCTACGAGTTTGTAGTAATGCCGTTCGGATTAACAAATGCTCCAGCAGTATTCATGGATCTATTGAATAGAGTTTTCCATGAATTTCTGGATAGATTTGTCATAGTCTTCATTGACGACATTCTTGTTTATTCAAAGAGCGAATCGGAGCATGAAGAGCATCTCATAATTGTCCTAGAAAAGCTAAGATCCGAAAGGTTATATGTCAAATTCAGCAAGTGTGAGTTCTGGCTAAAAGAAGTGAATTTTCTCGGACATGTTGTTTCGTCCGAAGGAATTAAAGTTGACAATTCAAAGGTGCAGGCAGTTCAAGAGTGGAAGTCGCCAGCGTCGCCCCATGAGATTCGTAGTTTCTTGGGTCTAGCAGGTTACTATCGGAGATTCATCGAAGGATTCTCCAAGATAGCAAGGCCGATGACCCAACTACTTAAAAAGGAATCAAAGTTTAAGTGGTCTCCCGAATGCGAAGAAAGTTTTCAAGAGCTAAAGAAGAAGTTGACCACTGCTCCAGTCTTGGCAGTACCAGAAGCAGGCAAGGACTATGTCGTGTATACGGATGCATCGAAGAATGGACTAGGTTGTGTCCTGATGCAAGATGGAAGAGTCATAGCCTATGCGTCACGACAGCTCAGACCTCATGAGGAAAATTATCCAACTCATGATTTAGAGTTAGCAGCAGTCGTGCATGCTCTGAAGATCTGGAGACATTACCTTTTTGGAGCCAAGTGTGAAATATTCACAGATCACAAGAGCCTCAAATACTTTTTTCGAACAGAAAGAGCTAAATATGAGGCAAAGAAGATGGCTCGAGCTGGTAAAGGACTACGATTGCAAGATTTCCTATCATCCAGGAAAAGCGAACGTAGTAGCCGATGCTTTAAGCAGGAAGAGCAGATCCGAGTTAGGATTTCTGCTCACTCAAGAAGAAGAGCTAATCAAGAGTCTTGGAGAGTTGAGAATAGAAGTGGTTTTACCACCACAATCTGTAGAGCAACAAATTGCTGCTCTAGAAATAACTCCAGACTTGAGAACAAGAATTTCAAATGCTCAGAGGAAGGACGAGAAATTAGAAAAGTTGCGACTCAGAATTCGTGAAGGAAAGATCGAAGAGTTTCGTGAAGCTGGAGATAATGCTCTTTTGTTCAGAGAAAGACTTTGTGTTCCAGATGAAGAAGAATTGAGAGCTGAAGTCATGAGAGAAGCTCATGAAACGCCGTACACCGCTCATCCCGGTAGCACCAAGATGTATCAAGATTTAAAGCAGAAATTCTGGTGGGAAGGAATGAAGCGAGATATAGCTTCATTTGTAGAGCGATGTTTAGCTTGTCAGCAAGTCAAAGCTTTACATCAGCGGCCTTATGGAAAGCTTCAGCCCTTAGACATCCCGGAGTGGAAATGGGATGATATCACAATGGATTTTGTAACTCAGTTACCTAAATCCAAACGAGGAAATACAGCTATTTGGGTGATCGTGGACAGATTGACAAAATCTGCTCATTTCATACCAATTCCGATAACGTATGGATCGGACAAGTTAGCTCAGCTGTATGTTCGAGAGATCGTGCGTCTGCACGGTGTGCCCAAATCGATTACGTCAGATCGAGATTCTAAGTTTACCTCCCGTTTCTGGAGAAGTCTGCAAAGTGAGCTGGGCACCAACCTAAATTTCAGCACCGCTTTTCATCCTCAGACGGATGGTCAATCCGAAAGGACGATTCAAATTCTAGAAGATATGCTCAGAACTGTTGTGTTGGATCGAGGTGACCAGTGGGAGCAAGTTTTGCCTCTCATTGAGTTTGCATACAACAACAGTTACCAGATGACAATCGGCATGGCGCCCTATGAAGCTCTTTATGGAAGAAAATGTCGTTCCCCGCTCTATTGGGACGAAGTAGGTGAAAGAAAAGTATTAGGGCCCGATGCAGTTGAAGAGATGATTGAGATCGTTCGCCAGATCAAGCAACGGATTAAAGAAGCGCAAGATCGCCAAAAGTCTTATGCGGATATTCGAAGATCAGAACTTGAGTTCGAAGTCGGAGATAAAGTTTTCTTAAAGGTTTCGCCGTCAAGAGGAGTTCACAGATTTGGCGTGAAAGGAAAGCTAAAGCCCCGCTACATAGGACCGTATGAAGTTTTGAAGAGAATAGGTCAAGTTGCGTATAAGTTGGCCTTACTGCCAAGCTTTGGGAACTCGCATAATGTTTTTCATGTATCCCAGTTGCGCCGATACATGTTCGATCCCAAGCATGTCATTCGTCAAGAAGAAGTGGCCCTAAAACCAGACCTCAGTTATGAGGAGAAACCGGAAGCGATATTGGATCGAAAGGTCCAAGAGCTAAGGAATAAATCGATCGCATCGGTCAAGATCAAATGGAGACATCACGGGCCAGAGGAAGCGACATGGGAACTCGAAGATAAGATGAGAGATAAGTATCCCGAGTTTTTTCTTCAAGGTAAGCAAATTTCGGGACGAAATTTATTTTTAGGGGGGAAGGATGTAATACCCCGCTTTTTCATAATCGGACCTAAGGTTAATTAGAAAATCGCTGAGATAATTGCGCCGTGAGAATTTAGAAAGAAATTAAGTTCCGACAATAAAAATATCTCGGCAGTCCTAATTTACCGAAAGTAAAGAAATTAAGTAAATTAAATAATTTAAGATGTTAATCTCGTCTCGGATGATCCGAGAAAGATTATGAATGTGTTTAGGATTATGTGGTTATATGTTTGGATTTTATTTGAAAAGTGTGTGTTTAATTCGAAGATTTGATTTCTCCGGAGATCGTAGAATTTCTTCGGCAATGATATTTTTAGTCCGGATTTTTATTTCCGGAATTTTTCTCGAGAAAGCTTAAATTAGGGTTAAAGAAACCCTAATAAAATTTATAGAGCTCGAGAATTTATTATTTAAAGCTGGGATGATTTTGATTAACGATTTAATGATATTTAAGTGATTAATTAGAGAATTTATTAATTAATTACTTAAATAAGATACTATTGCTAGATATTTTAAATTAAGCTTATCTAATAAACTTTGATTTAATTTTTTTTAAATCTAATAATATCTACATGGAATATTTGATGGTACAAAGGAATCACATGTTAGATGCTAAGTATTAATTAAATTAAATGATAAAATCTAATAAAATCTAATGATAAAATCCTTAATTTGATCTTATCCCAACATGTAATTATTGCAAATAGTAATTTTTGTCTAATGCATAAATGAAGATAGTAATTATCTAACATCATTTATTCATCTCTCATCACTCACTCTCTCGACACTCTCTCTAAAAAAAAACACACGCATATCACACACACACAACCTCCATTGAAGATCAAGGATTCAAGCTCAAGAATTTAAAAGATCAAGCATCTATTTCATTCAAGAAGGTTAGATCTATACTTGATCAAGAGTTTAGCCAAAGATTAGCAAGGAAAATCCATCTTTCTTCCTTCCAAAACTTTCGAATTTTTCATGAAGTAGGATGAATGTTTTGATCTTTGAATATTATGTTAGATCTGTGATCTAAATCCCATTTTTAGCATCAGTTTAAGAAGAATCTAACCTAAACCTAATTTCCTATTTTTTTTCGAAATTTTCAATAAAATTAGGGGATTTTATCCTTTGATCCTATGATCAAATTGATAATTTCTATGAGCTCATATGATGATTATAAACATGTTTGATGGTTTGATTTATTAAGATTTGAGAAATTTCAATTTAAATTAACATGATTGGAAGTGATTAGAATGAAATTTGGATTTTAATTCTTAATTTATCAAAAGGACCGAAATATATATGTACAATAAAGCCATGTATTTGATTTTTAATGAAGAAAATAATGAAAGAATTGGAATTTACGTTAAAAATTAAGTGACGTAGAATTTTTCAGAATTTTAATACAAAGTTTTGAAATTGAGAGTTTCTAGAGTTTAATTCCTGGTTTAACTCAAATTTGAACTCGGTCAAATTTGGAATCACCCAATTTGGACCAAGTCGAATTTGGATTAACTCGACTAAACTCGATCACTGAATCACCTACTGGACCGATCATTGGATTAACTCAAATTGAACTCGGTCATTGGAATTACCTAGTGGACCCGATCAACTAGATTAACTCAAATTTGAACTCGGTCATTGGATTTACCCAGCTGGATTAACTCAGCTGGGTCCAGCCAGCTCTGTTTTTCCAGCCAGCTCAGTTTTCCAGCCAGCTCTGTTTTTCCAGCCAGCTCAGTTTTCCAGCCAGCTCAGTTTTCCAAATAACTCAGTTTTTCCAGCTAGTTTGATTTTTCAGACAGCTTATTTTATCCAGTTGATCTTTGATCAACTTGTTTTCAGCTATTTCTTTCGTAAACTCAAAAGTTTTAATGTTAAGCTTAAATGTTATCAAAGAACTTAAGCATTGTTGATGTGCTAAAATAATTAAAGAAAGAGCTTAATGGTTAATGAGATACTTATATGAAGAAATGAAATATTCTTTATGATATGATTAATGTTGACAATAGTATAAGTTATAAGTCAATAAATATTAATGAAAAGATGAAAGGGTTACTTATGTCTTTAGAAGTTATTTTGAGTAGTGATTGATTAAGAGCTAAGATTTAAGATAGAAAAGTTTAAGTGTTAGTGGTAGAGTGAAAACCCTAGAAAGCCGAGAAAGATCATAGTATCGAAGCAGCATCTCTCATTCCTCGATTTTTACTTTTCTCGCTCTTATGTTTAAATCTAATTTTAAATTGAAGGACCGAGCGGGACCTTTAACTGAAGGGAAATCGAGAAGTAAAGTTTAGTTCAGCAACTTCGAAACAGGTGGGCTTTCTAAACTAAAGAAATGTCGAATGTGACTATATTATTATGATTATGTGATGTTTTTAAATTGATTGACTTGCCAATGTTTAAAGTGTTTTTGTATGTTACCATCTACCAAGGAAAGACGAATTCGGTCCTACGCAAGGTGGGATCTGTGTGCACAGTTTGTAATCGTGCGCCTTCCTTTTGGTAGGCCGATTACAAGTGTTTGAGAAGGAGGCCTACTTCTCAACACTATTAAGTGATAGTAGATTTGGTACATACATGAATAGTATTTTGACTGCAGTCCTGTATAACGAAAGTAAATGTTTTGGCATGCACAGGTTCGTTTTTTTTAAGTTTGCTTGTGTTATGCTTTATGACAAGTATTCAATCTATAGCTCTAAGTAGCAACTTTTAAATTATTTTGGCATGTGTTCACTGAGTGCGAAAGTACTCAGCCCTGCATGTTATTTCTAAAATGTGCAGGTTAGCTCGGATGGAGATGGAGTGTGCTGGGCAGGTTTTGTTGTTGTTGACATCTCGAGTTATCATTCTAAGTTAGAGCACGGTTATATGACTTCATACATGTAACCAAAACTTATGTTTTCCGCTGCAACACTCTCTGAACTTGTTTCACTTCTGTTATTTTGTTATGTTGCTTATGTTATAGATTCTCTAAACCTTGGTTCAGTTTGTTAAACCTTAGACTTCAGTTTGTTAAATCCTTAAATTTCAGTATGCTTAACTCTGATACGAGATGGTGTAGCTTCTTGACCATACTCGTTGATCTTTGATCGAACTTGATATATGAATTGTCGTTCGTGAATAATGATGTCATTGTTTGATCTATGATTGATTCTTTTTCATTTGATAGCATGTTTTGATGATCGAAAAGTATGATTTGGTGTATTTTGGTTCCTATTCGATAACTTGGGTCGTTATCTTATCCTTTGGTTAATCATAAATTGTGTAAGTCGTGGGACCCACCGGCTTAGTCATCTTCACTCTAAGTCGGGCTGCGACACCCGGGCAGCTATTTTTAGAAACTGTTATTTTTTTAATTTAAAAAAAATCACTTTCTAATTATAGAAAGTACAAGTAAAAATGGTATATCACAATTATTCATTAATATTTTTCAATTAGTTGATTAATACAGACGTTACAAAAGCATAAATTTCGACAACAATTTAATATAATTGAAGGCTAAAATTCAAATTTAATATATTTTCCATTTAATAATATTTTGTGCTTATATAATGTTTGTATTTGAATCAATTACTAATAGCAAAACATAATGTAAGTATCACATTCATTCTCTTGCTTAGGTGACATTTTTAGAATTTTTCTTTTTTATTTATCTAATGTAGTACCCCGCTTTTTCATAACCAATCTTAGTAATTAATTAAGAGCTCGTCTAAAAGAATTAAGTTGTGAGAACTTAGAAAGAAAATAAGTTTCGGCAATTTATTTTATTTTCGGATTTTATTTCCATAAATTTTTTTAGAGAAAGCTTATATTGGAGTTGGAGAAACTCTAATAATTTTTATAGTTCAAGAGCTTTTTAATTAAAGCCGTTATTATTAACTGATTAACGTTTGATTGATTAATGGATTAAATAATCAATTTAAATTAATAATTATATGCATAATGTTTAATTCATTAATGTAGTATTTCGTCTTTCTTGAGTATTAAGATTTATTAAATTAGTAAGAAAGATAAGATTTCAGTAAAAGAAAAATTTTCGTTCAGAACATTTATCCGGCAGATATATTCTACCGGAAAAATGAGTTTTAATTAAGAATGATCGTCTCGGTTAATCCGAAACGAAGAAGTTTTTACATTTATCAATAAATGATAAATGTTTAGTCATAAATTGACTGAAAGAAGAATTTAATTTGATTACGTGAAATTTTACGTAATTTATCGCTTAAAAATTTAGTTTCGGTCGATTTGAAAATATTTCGAATCTCCGATTCTTTCTGTGAAATTTTTATCTAGGGTTCGTCAAACCCTAAATTAAATTCTTATATTGAGAAATTTGAAGTTTAATTAATGAGTAATTAGTAATTAATTAATTGAATTAATTAAGGATTTAATTAATTATCCCAATTACTATTCATCATAAATATCTAAGATATTTATGATGAATAGTAATCTAAACTTATCTATATATATGAGATTATCATCTTCATCTTCACCCCTCTCATTCCTCTCTCTCTCGATACATACACACACATGCACACACTCCATTGATGATCAATCTTTGAGCTCAAGAAGCAAGATCAATTCATCCTTAAATCTATAATCAAGGTTGGATCTATGTTCTTCCAAGTTCTTAGTTTTCTTTCCATGGTGGAAATCTTTTCTATATATATATATGTATATATTTTCGAAAATTAGGAAAAAGTGTGGAAGTAATTGGATGATGTTCATATCTTTAGTATGATGTTTATAAAATGTTTATATCATGATTAGATGATCAATTATGAATTTAAATGATGCATGAGAAACCCTAGCTCATATATATATATACGATCGATCATTTTTGGAAGAAATTAAGAAATGGTTGAATGATCTTGATATGATAAGTATGATGCTTATATGATGTCTAGATGATCATTGGTATGATTAAATTAAGCATGAAGAACCCTAAACCTAATTTTCTATTATTTTTTCGAAATGTAGCTTAAATTTAGGAGTTTTTGATCCTTTGATCCTATGATCAAATTGATGATTTCTATGAGCTCCTATGATGATTATAAACATGTTTGATGGTTTGATTTATTAAGATTTGAGAAATTTCAATTTAAATTAACATGATTGGAAGTGATTAGAATGAAATTTGGATTTTAATTCTTAATTTATCAAAAGGACCGAAATATATATGTACAATAAAGCCATGTATTTGATTTTTAATGAAGAAAATAATGATAGAAATGGAATCTACGTTAAAAATTAAGTGACGTAGAATTTTTCAGAATTTTAATACAAAGTTTTGAAATTGAGAGTTTCTAGAGTTTAATTCCTTGATTAATTCGATTGGAATTACCAAATTTGGACCGATCAACTTGATTAACTCAATTTGAACTCGATCAATTGGAATTACTTTGGACCCGATCATTGAATTACCTAAATTGGACCTAATCAGTGGATTTACCTGTTGAACCCGATCATTGGATTTACCATTGAACTCGTCAATTGGATTTACCATTGGACCCGATCATTGGATTTACTAATTGAACGATCAATTTGGATTAACTCGGTAGGTCCAGGCTCGGTTTTCCGGCTCGGTTTTCAAATCGTTTTCCAAACTTAGTTTTTCCAGCTCTATTTTCCAGCCAGCTCAGTTTTCCAGCCAGCTCAGTTTTCCAGATAACTCAGTTTTTCCAGCTACCTTGATTTTCCAGACAGCTTGATTTATCCAGCTGATCTTTGATCAACTTGTTTTCAGTTGTTTCTTTCGTAAACTCAAAAGTTATAATGTTAAGCTTAAATGTTATCAAAGAACTTAAGCATTTTTTATGTGCTAAAATAAATAAAGAAAGAGCTTAATGGTTAATGAGATGCTTATATGAAGAAATGAAATATTTTTTTTATGATATGATTAATGTTGACAATAGTATAAGTTATAAGTCAATAAATATTAATGAAAAGATGGAAGGGTTAGAAGTAAAGTATATGTTTGCTTATATCTTTAGAAGTTCTTTTCGAATAGTGAATGATTAAGAGCTAAGATTTAAGATAGAAAGTTTAAGTGTTAGTGGTAGAGTAAAAACCCTAGAAAGACGAGAAAGATCATAGTATCGAAGCAGCATCTCTCATTCCTCGATTTTTACTTTTCTCGCTCTTATGTTTAAACCTAATTTTAAATTGAAGGACCGAGCGAGACCATTAAGTGAAGGCGAATTGAGAAGTAAAGTTTAGTTCAGCAACTTCGAAACAGGTGGGCTTTTCTAACTAAAGAAATAACAAATGATATACATATATATGATTATATATATGTGATGTTTTTAAATTGATTAACTTGCCAAATGTTTGTATGATACCATCTACTGTAGCAAGATGAATTCAGTCCTACGCAAGGTAGGATTTGTGTACACTTAGTAGTAATCATGTGCCTTCGAAAAGGTGGGCCGATTACAAGTGTTTGAAAATGAGGCCTCCTTCTCAACACTATCACTATGTGATTATAGATCTGGTACATACCTCATAAAGTATATGTCTGGCCAGGCAAACATGATTTACAGAAAAGAAAATGTTGAGCATGCACAGGTTTGTTTTTGAGAAAAATTTCTTGTGCTTATGCTCTGTGGCAAGTTTAATCCCTAACTCTAAGAAGTAAATTTTTAAGTATTTTTGGCATGTGCCCACTGAGTACTTTGTACTCAGCCCCGCGTATTATTCTAAAATGTGCAGGTTAGCTGAGATGGAGATGATGTGTGCTGGATGGACTGTGTTGTTGATAAAGTGTTTAGGAGTTGTTTTGATGAAATTAGACCTAGAATATATGTCTTCATACATATATTCTCTCGTATTCCGCTGCAAGTTTATGAAGTTTGATATTGTATAATGATGTTGGATTTTAGAGTCGATGTTAAAGTCGAACTCTTTTTCTTTTTGTCAAGTTCTTTTGAAACTCAGCCACTTGATTATATATATATATGTTGTTTGTTGTTTGAGAAAGCTTTGTCGAACTTGAAACAGTTTTCTTTATCGTGCTTTCTTGATCCTAAAATCAGCTTGTCGTCTTCTTGTTTCTTGTTGATAATATGTTTGAACAGGTCTATTGAATTCCGAGCTGATTAAGTTATATTCGTTGATTTTGAAACATGTATGTCATATTTATTCTAAGTTGAGAAATCATTGAGCATAAGTGTCCTTTGTTCTTATTAACTGATAGCCGGGTCGCTATCTTATCCTTTGGTTAATCATAAATTATGTACGTCG
This sequence comes from Agastache rugosa, assembly GCA_031470985.1. Lineage (NCBI taxonomy): Eukaryota > Viridiplantae > Streptophyta > Magnoliopsida > Lamiales > Lamiaceae > Agastache > Agastache rugosa. The sequence goes on from CM062607.1 coordinate 12,384,392, forward strand.
TGGGACCCACCGGCTTTGTCATCTAAATTCTAGGCCGGGCTGCGACATCTAAAATCTCATATATATAGGGAGCGGATCTGGTAAGAACACATCTTATATGAGAACGTAAGAACAATACATTTTTATTATATTGGAGATGCATAAAATGCAGAAACTAAATGCATAAATATTTTAATGCATAAACTACAATAACTTAATGCATTAGCATTTAAATGCATAAATTAGATTAATTAAATGCACGGTTAAATCTGGACCGTAGATCAACAAGGATCAAGGGTGCAGATTTGTTCTTATTTCTCATCTAAGAAAGTGTTCTCATTTGATCCGCGCTCTATATATATATATATATATATATATATATATATATAAATACACACACATATATGCATCCAGTTTCAATAAATTACATTTTCTAAAATAATTAATTATTATGCATTAACTAACTATATATATATATCCATAAGCTTCCTTATTTAATCAATTATCATATTTCTAAATAAAACCGTAATCTTAATTATATTGATTGATTTTGCAATTTTAGATATGGTAAGTTCTATTGATTTCTTCTAATATCATTTATGTATAAATGCATATATTGAATGATCATGAATTCTCTCCAGTATGATCGTTGACTATTTATTAGTTTCCTTATATAAATACACTAATTATCTTAATAATTAAATATTAAATGTATAATCACATACTAAATGTTCTCATAGGCTTGCTGACCTATTTAAATGAATAAGATTTCTTTATTCGAACATTGAGATGACTCTAATTCATTTAGAATTGTGTATTGTGTGATCTGTAATTTAAATTTATTAATTTCTATTATTAAAAATCTTTCTATAATTTTATAGATGTTCTGCATTGTTACTTATTTCTGCCTCCATTCTGGAATCTAAATTATGATATTCAACCTTTTGTATTATATTATTTCAATACAAGGAGATTTCCGACATACGAGCTTTAAGGTAATTCTGATAACAAGTATTGTTGCTGCCATTTTTGTTGAATTTTATTCGTGGGTTTTATGTGACCCTCATGATTGATGTAATCTATACTCTCTGTACATTCAATACGCATATCACTGCATATGCTTCATCTACATTGGTTTTGCTTTTGACATAAGACATCTATAACTGTAAGCTTTGTCGGATTATTCACCCCACACACACACATATATATATATATATATATAGGGATGAGTTCCTATAAAAACTATTTCTAATGTAAAAACTAGAAACCTATTAAGACCCTAGATTATATTAAAATAGATGGACTAGATCATGCCACCTAAACAATACAAGGATTGATAATTATGCATTTTTATTTCTTTTAATATACGAAGAGGATATATTAGTCCTTCCAAAACATCTAAATTCCTGCATATCATAGCATTTATTTAGGGAATTTCATGTTTTTGTTGATCACGACTCATTCATAAAATCCGCAAGATTAATTAGCATTCTAAATAAAATAAAATAAAAACAAATTCAAACATTAGTATTGTGACGCCGGCAGGAACGAACCGAAATACACCCGAATGAGAGGGATTCCGAGAATATGTGGGAATGGGACGGCATATTCGAGAAGAGCTTAAAGGAATTGATTGGCTACTTATACCATCAAGATGCATCTTCTATTCTGGGCTCATTGTGGAAGAACTCCAAGGTTAAGCGTGCTTGACCTAGAGCAATTCTATGATGGGTGACCTTCTGGGAAGTTTTCTCAGGAAGCGTGTGAGTGAGGACAAAGCACGCTAGAAAGGACTCGTGATGGTTTGTGGGGCCAGTCGTCAGTCCGGAAGCCAGGTCGTTACAAGTATGCATTATTCAAACTTAATACCAAATACATGAGAGGAATATATATAGGTCAAACTATTTAACAACTATTATTACAATGAATTTTAGTGTAATGATTGTGCATTTACACAGATACGATTATGTCGCAGCCCAACTTAGAATGAAGATAACCAAGCCGGTGGGTCCCACGACGTACACAATTTATGATTAACCAAGGAACAAGATAACGACCCAGTTATCCAACAAAAACCCATCAAACAATAAATCATACTTTCAAGTCAAACCAAGTCGAATCAAATATCAATTCAACGACCTCAATAACAATTTATACTTTAAGTTTAAAATCAAAATAGTCGAGGATGGTCAAAAGACAACATCATCTCGTATCAGAGTTTAGCAACGGAAACAAGGTTTATCAAGTCATAGCTTCAACATCACACTAAGACAACAATTACTGAATAAATTCAGAGTGTTGCAGCGGAAAACAACATGATATATCTTTGGTTATATGTATGAAGACATATAACCCTACTCAACATCAACAAAGTCTCAAGAGGTCAACAACAAAAGTCCGCCCAGCACACTCCATCTTCATCCAAACCAGCCTGCACATTTTAGAAATAATATGCAGGGCTGAGTACTTTTGTACTCAGTGGACACATGCCAAAATAATTGAAAATTTGCTGCTTAGAGCTATAGATTGACTCTTGCCATAAAGCATAGCACAAGTAACTTAAACAAACCTGTGCATGCTCAAATCTTTTCCTTTCATTATAAGTGACTGCGCAGTCAAAATACTTATCATGTATGTACCACATCTACTATAACTTTTGAGTGTTGAGAAGTAGGCCTCCTTCTCAAACACTTGTAATCGTCCTACCATAAAGGAAGGCTCCCGATTACAACATAGTGTACACAAATCCTACATTACGTAGGACCGAATTCGTCTTTCCTTGGTAGAGGGTATCATACAAAAACTTCAAAAATTGGCAAGTCAATCACGTTAAAAATCATCACACATATATATAAACATAATATCACATGTCGCAGCCCGACTTAGAATGAAGATAACCAAGCCGGTGGGTCCCACGACGTACACAATTTATGATTAACCAAGGAACAAGATAACGACCCAGTTATCCAACAAAAACCCATCATACAATAAATCATACTTTCAAGTCAAACCAAAATAGCCGAGAATGGTCAAAAGACAACACCATCTCGTATCAGAGTTTAGCAACGGAAACAAGGTTTATCAAGTCATAGCTTCAACATCACACTAAGACAACAATTACTGAATAACTTCAAAGTGTTGCAGCGGAAACCAACATGACATATCTTTGATTATATGTATGAAGACATATAACCCTGCTCAACATCAACCAAGTTTCAAGAGGTCAACAACAAAAGTCCGCCCAGCACACTCCATCTTCATCCAAGCTAGCCTGCACATTTTAGAAATAACATGCAGGGCTGAGTACTTTTGTACTCAGTGGACACATGCCAAAATAATTAAAAATTTGCTACTTAGAGCTATAGATTGATTCTTGCCATAAAGCGTAGCACAAGTAACTTTTATAAACAAACCTGTGCATGCTCAAACCTTTTCCTTTCATTATAAGTGATAACGCAAATCAAAATACTTATCATGTATGTACCACATCTACTATAACTTTTGAGTGTTGAGAAGTAGGCCTCCTTCTCAAACACTTGTAATCGTCCCACCATAAAGGAAGGCTCCCGATTACCACATAGTGTACACAAATCCTACATTACGTAGGACCGAATTCGTCTTTCTTTGGTAGATGATATCATACAAAAACTTCAAAAATTGGCAAGTCAATCACTTTGAAAATCATCACACACATATATATATAATCATAATATCACATTCTTTATTTCTTTAGTTCAGAAAGCCCACCTGGACTGAAGCTACTTTATCTATACTTTAACTTCTCGGCTTTTCCCTCACTTTTCAGTCCCGCTCGTTCCTTCATTTAATAATTAAATTTAAACATAAGAGCGAGAAAAATTAAATATTCAAATGAGGGATGCCGCTGTTATTCTTAAAATTTCTCTAATTTGTCTCGGCTTTTTCTAGGGTTTTTATCTCGGCAATTAGGAACTAAACTTTTCTAATTACTTCCTCTTTCTTACTTAACTTCTTAATCGATAATTAATCGATTATAACTTCAGGATATATTTTAAAACATAAATCACATATTTCATCATTTAATCTCATACTTAAGCATATAAACACTTTATTAACATTTAAACTCATACTATTTACATCATTAAACACTTAAGCTTATCATATCATTCGTAACATCATATCATAAAAAAATAAACATTTCATTTCTTCATATAAGCATCTCATTAATCATTAAGCTCTTTCTTTATTTATTTTAGCATATAAAAAAAATGCTTAAGCTCTTTGATAACATTTAAGCTTAACATTATATTATCAATATATGTCTTTGACATGTAAGCTCATTAATGACGTATCATTAATTCTTAAACTCATCATTAACGTATCATTAGGAAAAAAATTAGCTAACATTTTAACTTTTGAGTTTACGGAAGAAACAACTGAAAACAAGTTGAGCAAAGATCAGCTGGATAAATCAAGCTGACTGGAAAATCAAAGCTAGCTGGAAAAACTGAGTTATCTGGAGAACTGAGCTAAATGGAAAACCGAGCCGGGCCGGAAAACTAAGCCGGGCCGGAAAAATTGAGCCGGCCGGAAAACCGAGGGCCGGAAAACCGAGCTGGCCGGAAAACCGAGCCGGAAAACCGAGCCGGCCGGACCCAAATTGAGTTAATCAATGGATCGGGTCCAAATTGGTAAATCCACTGATCGGGTCCAAATTGCAATCCAATGATCGGGTCAATTTGGGTAATTCCAATGATCGGGTCCACTACAGAAATCCAAATTGATCGAGTCCACCGAGTAAATCCAATGATCGAGTTCAGGGTAATTCCAAATTGAGTGAATCCAAATGACCGAGTTCATTGGTAATTCCAATTGATCGAATCCAATGACCGAGTTCAATTTGGGTAATTCCAATGATCGAATCAGTGACTAAGTTCAAATTGGTTATTCCAACTGAGGTCCAAATTGAGTTAATCAAGCATTTGGATCCAACCGTGTTAATCAAGGCCGGGTCATTTGTGTTAATCAAGCCGGATCCAGCTGACTTAAGCTAGCAATTAAACTCCGTAAAACTCTCAATTTCAAGACCATTAATTTCGAATTTCTTACAAATTAGGCCAGGGAGTTTCAACTCATTTAATTCATGTATAAACATGTTCAAAAACATCATATAAGCTCAAATTAAACATCAATTCAAGCATGTAAGATTAAATAAAAAAAAATTCTTAGTTTTACCCCTTAATTTCGGGCCTTTTTTAAATTAATTAACAAATGATCAAGCTAGCTAAATTCAATCACTAAACATGTTTATATACATCACATGAACTCATATAAATCATCAATTTGATCATGAAATTCAACAATCAAAAACCCTAATTTATTCATTAATTTTCGGTAATTCCAAAATAAATAAAAGGGTCTTGAATCTTTGATTAATTCCAACATTAAACATGCTTAAAATAATTTTCTAAGCTCAAATAATCCATCAATTTAATCATCAAGCATCAAAATTAAAAAGCCTTTATTTTTCCATATTTTTCATAAATTTTGAAAAAGAAGATGGATTTTTATGCTCAATCTTGAGCTAAGAACTTGATTAGTGAAAGATCTAACCTTCTTGATTAATTTGAATGCTAGTTTCTTTGATTTCTTGAGCTTGGTGAAGCTTCTTCAATGAAGATTGTGTGTGATTGAGTGTGTGTTGCCGTGTGTGTGTCGAGAGTTTAAGGGAGAGCAAATGAGGATGAAGATGGATGCAACACACTTAACTAATAGCTAAGTCTAAATACATTGAACTTAAACACACGTATGTAGCATTCTAATCTTGACTAATCTCTTCATCATCATTGCATTTTGGATAAGGTGTGGTGTCACTCCCTTATTAGTTAGTAATTTGACTTAGTGTTATAATATCTAAATTAAGATATTATGAATTAAATTTAATACTAACAATATCTTATAATTTATTCTCTTAGATATTGTTAGATTAAATTAATTAGAAATTAATAATAAAGCTTATAAGACAAGCTTTATTTCTTAGGAATATTATGCTTCAAAAATTAGCTTAATTAATTTATTAAACATTAAGCATATAAATCTTACTTTAATTGATTAATTAATTCTCTAATTAATTAATCAAACATCCAATAAACAATCATCACAGCCTTAATTAAAAAGCTTTCGAACTTATAAATATTATTAGGGTTTCTCAAACCCTAATATAAGTTTTCTCAAGAAATTTTCGGAAATAAAATCCGAAACTAAAATAATTTGCTGGAGAAATTTTACGATTTCCGGAGAAATCAAATCTTCCGAAACTAACACATACTTCTCAGATAATATCAAATATATAAGCACGAAATCATAGATACCTTCATTATCTCATTTCGAATTAACCGGAATGAGAATAAATCTTAGAAACTTTGAATTCGGCAAATTAGTACTGCCGAAAAATTTTAATTGCATGAACTTATTTTCTTTATAAGTTCTCGCATTTTAATTATTCTTAGTTATGAAAAAGCGGGGTATTACATCACATTCTTTATTTCTTTAGTTCATAAAGCCCACCTGAAATGGCGCTACTTATCTACACCTTAACTTCTCGACTTTTCCCTCACTTTTCGGTCCCGCTCGTTCCTTCATTTGATAATTAAATTTAAACATAAGAGTGAGAAAAATTAAATATTCAAATGAGGGATGCCGCTGCTATTCTTAAAATTTCTCTAATTTGTCTCGGCTTTTTCTAGGGTTTTTTTATCTCGGCAATTAGTAACTAAACTTTTCTAATTACTTCCTCTTTCTTACTTAACTTCTTAATCGATAAATAATCGATTAAAACTTCAGGATATATTTTAAAACATAAATCCATATACTTCTCATTTAACTTCATAAATAAACATATAATTCATCATTTAACTCCATAAATGCATATAAGCATATAATTAATAATTATACTCATATTAAACACTTCATCCATCATTTAAACTTATTCTTAAATATATTATCATTCCAAAGAAATTAAACATATCATTAAATCATATAAGTGTTTATTTAAACACTTAAACTCTTCATTTAATTCAATAAGCATATTAAAATGCTTAACTTCTTTATTAACAAATAATCATAACATTATTCCTTGACAAATTTATTTATTAATGACGTATCATTAATACTTAATTCGTCATTAACACGTCATTAGCAAGTAATGACCATTATCATATATAATTAATAGCTAAAATCATCATTGACATTTAATTGATGATTACTATCTTCATTATCCTTTATTTAACATATATTTAATTTCTTTTATTCATATCTTTAACTTAAAAAAAAATTCGACTCGTCAAACGAGCTCCGAAAAATTTCAAATTAATTCCTTATACTTTTTATGCTAAATTTAGCATATTTACATAGTCACATCATTAAACTGGATATTCTATATGTATAAACCTCCGACTTGAAAAAATAGCCGAAAAATAGAAAAATCTCAAAACTTCGTATTAAAATTCCAAAAAATTCTACGATACTTAATTTTTATCGTAGAATTCATTTCCATCATTATTTTCTTAATTAAAAATCATATACATGGCCTTTTAATATATATATATTTCGGCCATTTTTCTAGAAATTAATATAAATACCCAATTTCATTCTAATCAATTTCAAACATCTTAATTTAATTTATAAGCTATATTTATAGCTTAATTACTTAATTTAATTGGATAAAAATCAAAACCCTATTATATATATATTTCGACTTTTATGAGAAATAGGGCACAATTGTTTATTTTTATCCATTTCAAATTACAACATGTCTAATTAATATTCTAGAGATTAATTATAATCTCAATTGATCAATTTAAGCTCTAAATAATTATTTTTAATTTATTTTTAATTGCTGAAAATTTCTAAAATTGTGAAATTGAGCTCCAAAAATTCTAACAAAATTCCCACATATTTTAAATAAATACCATGAGCTCAAATATATCATTACTTCATCAAATTATGCTTTGAATTAAAAACCCCTAATTTTAAGCAAACTTTAATTTTTCAACTTCATTCAAATGAGCTTCACAAATTCTTATAAATTCAATATAGACTTATTTCATCATTCTAAACTCAAATCCATCATCAATTTCATCATAAAAATTCATCATAAAAAATTCCCAACTTGCAAACCCTAATAATTTCGAATTAAATAAAATTAGGGCAAGGGAAATTCTAACTCATTAAAACCATATATCATTATGCTCAATAACATCAATTAAGCATACATTGATCATCAATTCAAGCTTAGAATATCAATATCAAATTTTCCTATTTTTAGCCACATTTTTCGGCTATTTAAAAAATAAATAGGAAATTGATTAAATTCTTCTCAATTCAATTATTCAACATACTTATAGAATTCATATAAGCTCATATCAATCATCCATTTGATCACAGAAGATCAAATTCTAAAAATCTCAATTTTGGCCAACTTTCGGCCATTTTGACAAAAATAATGAAATTGATTATTCTTGCTCAATTAAATCATTTCTCATGCTTATATTCATCATAGAAGCTCACTTAATTCATCCAATTGATTATAGGATCAAAGAATAATTTTTCTAATTTATTTCCATATTTTTCGAAAAAATGGAAATTAGGGCTATGATTCATTTCTCAATAATTTAATGATAGAAATGTAATCTAAATCACTTATTTAACATCATACTTAAAGATCAAATCCATTCTCTATCATATATATAATTTTCGAAATTTTTAATAATTAAAATAAATAGAATTTCATGCTTAAACTTGAGTTATATGATTAACTAATAAGAGATCTCACCTTTTGAGATGATTTTAGCACTATCTTCTTTAATCAACAAAGCTTAATTCCTTCTCCTCAATTAGGTGTGTGTGTGCACTGTAATGTGTGTGTGTATCGTGTCGCAGCCCGGCTTAGAATTTAGATGACCAAGCCTGTGGGTCGCACGACTTACACAATTTATGATTAACAAAAGGATTAAGATAGCGACCCGGCTATTGTTCAAGAACAACAAAAGACACTCATGCTCAGCAATTCATCAACTTAGAAAAATTATGACATGCATGATTCAAGATCAACGAGACGATCAACTGAATTCAATAACAACATGCATGTCAACGAATACAACTCAAATCACCTCGGAAATCAATAGACCTGATCAACCAAATTATCAACAATAACCAAAAAGACGATAAGCTGATTTCAGGGTTAAGGAAGCATAATAAAGAAAACTGTTTCAAGTTCGACAAAGCTTTCTCAAACAACGAACAACTTATATACATATGATCAAGTGGCTGAGTTTCAAAAGAACTTGACAAAAGAGAGAATTCGACTTTAGAATTCAAATGACTTCAACATAGTTCGACTCTAGAATCCAAACATCGTCAACATCAAATTTCATAAACTTTCTCAAAACAAACATCTTGTCATGGCAGCGGAAAAACGAGAGAATATATGTATGGAGACATATAATCTAGGTCTGATTTCATCAAAACAACTCCTAAACACTTTATCAACAACACAGTCCATCCAGCACACATCATCTCCATCTCAGCTAACCTGCACATTTTAGAATAATACGCGAGGCTGAGTACGAAGTACTCAGTGGGCACATGCCAAAAATACTTAAAAATTTACTTCTTAGAGTTAGGGATTAAACTTGTCATAGAGCATAAGCACAAGTAATTTTTCTCAAACACAAACCTATGCATGCTCAACATTTTCTTTTCTGTAAATCATGTTTGTCTGGCTAGACAAATACTTTACGAGGTATGTACCAGAACTATAATCACATAGTGATAGTGTTGAGAAGGAGGCCTCCTTCTCAAACACTTGTAATCGGCCCACCCTTTCGAAGGCACATGATTACTACTAAGTGTACACAAATCCTACCTTGCGTAGGACTGAATTCGTCTTGCTACAGTAGATGGTATCATACAAACATTTGGCAAGTTAATGAATTTAAAAACATCACATATATATAATCATATATATGTATATCATTTGTTATTTCTTTAGTTAGAAAAGCCCACCTGATCGATTTAAGCTTTAACTTTAACTTTACTGCTCGTTCAACCTCTTACTTCACGTTTCTGCTTCCGCTTCCGCTTGCTCCTTTAAATCGAATTGGAATAGAATACGAATTCAGAACGAGAACCTTTATCGAATAACGACTCCGATAATCCTAACGTAATTGGATTCGAATTTCTACGACGAAACTCGATACTCGATAACTTAACTTCTTAAACACTCTTACTCTATCTTAACTCATCGTTAATCATCAAACATTCAAACAATTCACACTTATCACTTAATATCTACATACATTTTTTCTATTCACAGAAATCGACTTAGTCAATTTTAACCCGTCTAACGGATTCAGAAAATTCTCAATTTAATTCTATACATTTATTTAAACATAACAACCATATTTACACATTCATTACACACATTGACTCTATTAAACATATAAACTCCCAAATCGGAAAAATCAACCAAAAATAGAAAATCTTTATTACTTTGAATTAGATTTCTAAAAAATCATATAACACTTAATTTTTATTAAGAAGTTCATAAATGAAAATTGTTTACTAATTGAAAATTAATTAATATTTTATTTATTTATTTTAATTTTCGGTCATTTTGAATTTAAGATTTCTTTAATTATTTTCTCTTCTTTTTAATTTCTAATATTCTTAATTAACATTATAAGCTCATTCCTTTATTAAATTTCAATCAATTAAGCATTAATATTCCAACCCTATTTTAAGAACCATAATTTTATTTCATAGGGTTTTTAGGATTAATTAAGCTCAATTTTCATTATCTATTGATTAAACTTACTTCATTACATCACATAACATCACATTATCCATCATAATCATCATATCTCATAAATCCATTAAATCCAAATTTTCATATTCATTTGATCGACATTTTTAACAAAATGAAATTGGTTGGGAATTTATACTTACTTCCAACATGAAACATTCTTAAAATAACTATCTAAACTCATTTATATCATCAAAATGAATATATAAGACATGCATCCAATATTTTCCATTTTCCTCACATTTTCAATTTTTTTTAAAATAATAGCTAGGGTTTTCTCATTTTTAATCTAACTACATATTTGATCTTCTAAGCATATTCTAAGCATAATTCATGAAGATCAAAACATCATTCAATGCATGAATCAAAACTTGACCATTTTCTTCATAAATTCGAAAATAAAAAAAAACTAGGGTTAGGGTTCTCTTTCTCATGATTTAATCATACTAATGATCATATAATCATCATATAAGCATCATACTAACACATAAACAACATCAAACCACTTCATAAAATTCTTCCCAAAATCTCGATGCATATATATATATATATATATATAGGGGGCGGATCTGGTAAGAACACATCTTATATGAGAACGTAAGAACAATACATTTTTATTACATTTGAGATGCATAAAATGCATAAATTAAATGCATAAATATTTTAATGCATAAACCACAATAACTTAATGCATTAGCATTTAAATGCATAAATTAGAGTAATTAAATGCACGGTTAAATCTGGACCGTAGATCAACAAGGATCAAGGGTCCAGATTTGTTCTTATTTCTCACCTAAGAAAGTGTTCTTATTTGATCCGCGTTCTATATATATATATATATATATATATATATATATATATATATACTAGGGTTTCCCATGCATCATTTTAGCTCATAATTGATCTTCCTATCATCATATAACCATCATGTAAACATAATATTAAGACATGAAGATCATCTAACCTTTTCTACAATTTCTCCAAAATAATCGACACATATATATATATATATATATATATATATATATGGAAGAAGAGATCTTGTGGAAAGAACCTAGGTTAGTATATACCTAGCTCTTCTTGATTACTTTGGATGAGAGAAATAACTTGATCTTGAAAGCTTGAAGATCCAACAATGGAAGAGTGTGTGTGTAGTGTGTGTTTGTCGAGAGAGATGGAAGAGAGAAGAAAGAAAAGAAAATAATGTTGCTGCTATGTGTGTTGTGTGCGTGAGTGAGAGAGATGAGAGTGATATATGCATATTCATGCATAGAGTAGGGTAGATTAGGTTTATTATTTAATTGAAACTTAATTCCTAAGTTTAAGTTTAGTCATTTAATTAGTTATTAATTCAATTAATTAATAACTAATTAATCTTCTAATAACTCTCTAATTTCTCAACACAAGAAATTAGCTTAAGGTTTCACGAACTTTAGATAAAAAGTTCACAGAAAGAATCGGAGATTTGCAACATTTTCAAATCGACCGAAACTAAATTTTTAAGCGTTAAATTACGTAAAATTTTACGTAATTAAATTAAATTCTTCTTTCAGTCAATTTATGACAAAACATTTATCATAAATTGATAAATGTAAAAACTACTTTGTTTCGGATTAACCGAGACGATAAAAATTAATTAAAACTCATTTTTCCGATAGAATATATCTGCCGGGTAAAATTTCTGAACGAAAATTTTTCTTTTACTGAAATCTTATCTTTCTTACTAATTTAATAAATCTTAATACTCAAGAAATACGGAATACTACATTAATTAATTAAACATTATGCATTAATTAATTCTCTAATTAATCAAACATCAATCAGTCAATCATAACGGCTTTAATTAAAAAGCTCTCGAACTATAAAAATTATTAGGGTTTCTCAAACACTAATATAAGCTTTCTCTAAAAATTTCCGGAAATAAAATCCGAAAATAAAATAAATTGCCGGAGAAATTTTATGATTTCCGGAGAAATCAAATCTTTCAACATAGCATATATTTCTCAAATAACTTCAAAGATATAAGCACATAGTCATAAACATCTTCATTATCTCATCTCGGATTAACCGGAACAAGAATAAATCTTAAATTATTAAAATTCGGTAAATTAGGGCTGCCGAAAAATTTTAATTGCCGGAACTTATTTTCTTTCTAAGTTCTCACAACTTAATTCTTTTAGACGGGCTCTTAATTAATTACTACGATTGGTTATGAAAAAGCGGGGTACTACATATCGTGTGTGTGAGTGTGTGTTGTGCGAGAGATGAGAGTTGAGAGAGATAAGTGATGAAGTTTAATTAAATGCTAACTTATCTAATATAAATACATTGTATATAGATTACTTGCTAACTACTCATCCAACATCTATCATAATTATGTTGGGAGACATGGTGAGGTGGCCCTAATTAAATAATAAAATAATAGATGTTAGTGTTAGTAATCTAACACATGCTTTAATTTATTTATTAACCTTAGATTAGTAATTAAACTAATCATTAAATATTGATAATCAAGGTTTAATTAGGAAATAATAATTAAGCTTATAATACAAGCTTTATTTTCTAGGAAAAATTATGCTTAATAACTTAACTTAATTAATTAATTAAACATCTAATTAATTAATTAAACATTAAGCATATAAATCTCATCTTATTCGATCAATTAATTCTCTAATTAATTGATCATTCGTCAAATAAATAATTATAGAGACTTTAATTAAAAAGCTATTGATATATAATATTTTATTAGGGTTTCTCAAACCCTAATATAAACTTCCTCTGAAAATTTCCGGAAATAAAATCCAGAAATTAAATAAATTGCCGGAGAAAATTCATAATTCCCTAGAAATTTAAATACTTCAAAAATGACACATATTTCTCAAATCATGCACATGTAATGGCACATAATCATAAACATTCTTAATATTTCATTTCGGATTAACCGAAATGAAAATAAAATTTAAATCATCAAAATTCAGCAAATTAAAGCTGCCGAAAAATTTTAAATGCCTGAACTTAATTTCCTTCTAATCCTCGCATTATAAAATTATTTTAAATAATTATCTTAATTAATTACTAAGATTAGTTATGAAAAAGCGGGGTATTACAGATTATGCATCTAACACAAGACCTTTATGCACAATGTCTTTTTTTTTAAATACAAAATATATGAGGGGAATCTAAATTATTGTTACAATGATTTTTAGTATCCTTCATTATGCACACAAATACGATTATGCATCTAAAATAAGACCTTTAAGCATAATGTTTTTTTTAAAGTATATTTTATGAAATGGTGATAATGCATTTCTTCAAGATATATAATGCATTCATTTCACATTACAATGAAATTTTGGATGAAGCATAATGCATTTTTTGTTATTTGTAAATGCATTAAATTTCATGGTTTGCTTTCTAGATTAATATTTGACCATATAAGAATAGAAAAAAACGAAAAGAATATGAGTTGGTAAAATTTGATAATTAGGTATGGTCTCTAAAAAAATAACGAAATATTATTTGAAGATTAGAATAATTGTTGACAAAGTTAAGTGAAGGAATTTAAAAAAAAAAGTATGTTCAAACTCTGGCCAACTAAAAACGTGAAAGTGCAAAAATAAAATATAAAAATAACACAGATGAAAGAGAAACTAAAAATGTAACGGCAAAGAAGATTAAATCCCTATATTAAAGGACGCGGGAGTTACAAAGTACATTCAATTACATAATAACCCCTACAACAAACTTAAGCAATTAAATTAATCCGAAAAAATAAAAATAATTATAACCGTTGATTTCACTAAATCAACGATTGTAAAAGGGTTTACATTTTTACAGGAGAAATAGTTTCTATTTGAACTCTCCCCTATATATATATATATATGCTTCCTTATTTAGTTTTGTATAATATTCAGAGAACTCAAAAATCGACCGGAGAAAAGATCATCGTTCAAGCCCCATCGCGGATAAGGAATCCAAGCAGGATCGATGGCCAAACCAAGAAACACTATTTTAGCAATTGAACTCAAGTTTACGTAGTTTTTAGTTTTTCTAGCTATTTTATCTTTTGAATTAAGGTATTAAGAGATACTTAAATTAGTATTTTGTAAGTGATGGTGGTCGATTACTCTATTTTGTCTATTCTTTACACATTTGGCAGTAGAAATGACTATCTATATAGAGTAAAATTTAGTTATTCATCCGAAAAAGAATTAAGATATTTTATGCTAATTTAATTTTTAAGAAAAACATTGAAGACAATTAATTTTATTGCATGTTAATTATACTTTTAACAAATTTTATTTTATCCACGAATTGCGTGCTAATAATTTGATGAATGGTGAGTGGCATTATAATCAATCCGAGTTAACGTCTGTACATTCTTTCTTTCTTAGGTATCTAACTAAACAACACCATGTGTACGTCATGATCATTGTCAAAGAACAATCAAATTCATATAATATTATTTTTACATAAAACTATAAAAGCGTAATATATATTTTTATACATGAACACATAAAAAATAATTTATAAACACATAAAATGAATAAAAAATTAAGTAAAATGAAAAATAAAATAAATAAAAAATTAACTGCTCTCCGACAAAAAAGAAATATTAATCTCGAAATATGTCGACATAATCTTATTGAACCACACTTGCTGATTCTATAAGTTATACTTTTAAGCTTATTTGTTTAATCCTAAAAATTGATATTTATGAGTGAGGGCATAAAGAATAGATGCGGTTAAGTTTTTTTTTATTCATTTTATTTTTATTATCTTATATTTATAGTCATTAATTGTAGAGAAAATTTACCAATTATGTATTGTCTATAACATATCGTTATAATATATAAAAGCAAGTCCGGTTTGCCATTTATAGTAACTTTTATTTTTAATTATTTTTATTCCGTTTTTGAAAATAATATATTTAATTGTTATTATCTTAATTGTTCATTAATATTTATCAATTAACTAATTAATGTTGGACGTTACAAATACATAATTTGTGGGGAAAAATTAATTATATAATAAATTCTAAATCTCTTATATACGGATTAATATAGGGGTTCATTTGAGAAGATTGATATCGCCAAATTTGTCAAATTCACAGTTACTAATTAACTTGGTGAGAAATATATATACGGATACAATAAAATGAAATGAAATATCAAGGTGGATAATATTAAATTTCTTTACTTATGTTAACATTTTGATTTTAGTGTTCAAGTAAATAAATGTCAAATAAATTTTGTTTTAATACTTTTAATGTTAATTAGATTACATATGTAGATATATGTAGATACAATTAATTAGTTTCTAAAAATATGATCCTCCTAATGTTAATTATATTATAAATATATATATTGAGGCTGATGTATTTTAGTAATTTATTGGATGGTCAATTATTATTTATTATCAATTATTACTTAGCTATTCCAAATCAAAACATGACATCAGTCGATGCTTTCAGTGTATCATTTTTCTTAGACCTGTATATATGTATGTTGTTATATGTGTTGATTATATGCTGGAGTTTTGAATCTGATTGCAAATGTTAATTTAATATAGGATATAATACGTATCTTATAATCTTATTGTGTTCCTCAAAAACAAAAGTTTCTTAATATATTATATACTTTATATATATATAATTTATTTCAATAATGAATTATATATATATGTTGTCTTATTTATTATTTTAGTTTAAATAAATTATTGATATCATATGTATTGATAACTCTCTATATCACAATCAATATATGTAAATAGTGATTCGATTTGAAATTTTAAAGTTTGATTTGATATAAGTTTGATTTGAAATATTATTATGTGGGTAATTTATAGTTTGTTTTGTGATCAAGTTGTTTTTTATTTTTTGTTAATTATTTTTATATAGTGCGATTTCATATTAAAAATCATTTAATAATAATAATAATAATTGTTTCGACTAAATTAATCCTAAAGTCGCTCGCAATTAAAAGAGATCAAGCAAGCCAACCCAAGTCATCTCTTAAGGAAAACTTAACAGGGAAATTAATTGTATTGCGTACAAGAAAACGGTAAATAAAGTTTGGGGTCGTTCAATACTCTAATTCTCGATTTATTAACTCGATGAAAAGAGAAATTTAAAATAAATTAAACCCTAGACAAGAATTGAAATATAATCTAACGAACGCATTAATCGATTTTAATCCTAACATTAATCAAATTAAGCATACATCAGGAGAAATTAATAACATAAATTAAGAACGGAAATTCAAAGTACTCACAAATGTGAATGAAATTGACGATAAACGATGAACTGAAATTAAACCTGAAAGTTGCGGTGATTGTAGCCTCCAATCCGGAATGAAATTACAATAATTAAATTACTAACTAGAAATCTCCGATAGAAACTAGCATAAGAACCCTAAAAGAAACTCTAAAAATAAAGAGAAAAGGTCATCTGGAAAAGTGGATTCCTTCTGAAAGAAAACCCTCGCTCGCTATTTATAATTGCGCAAAATTAATCGACCTCAACGGTCTCCTACTCTCAGCGATTGCTGAGGTCGAAACTTGATGAACGGCTTTTCTTCGATCTCAGCGGTCTCCTAGAGCGAGAGACCGCTGAACTCTGGCCCTATATTGGCGAGGCGCTGGACTCAGCGGTCTCCTAGGTGGAGAGACCGCTGACTTCTGGCTCTGTATTGGACGCGCGACAAAAATAGCTTGATCTCAGCGGTCTCCTAAGGTGAGAGACCGTTGAGTTGTTCTTCGCCAAAAAACTCAAATTGCGGTGGAAAATGATCAAACATTGGTTGCCTTCGTCATTTTCGAGCAAAATCTACACTTCCAAACTGATAGCTCGATAACATATCATTATCGCATTTTAACTTCAAAATAATGCAAAACATAACAAATGACATCAAAAATGCGCAAGCAAAACATCCGAAAATGCAACCAAAAACTAACACAACAAACCCTCTACACACAAAACCTTGCTTGTCGTCAAGCAATTCTCATTTCAAGCTAAAATGAAAATGATCAATTAAACTCAACAAAACATGCTTCGACATCCTATCAATCACAACACATTCCATCAATCTTCAATCGAACGTAATTATCACACAGCAACAAATGGCCCGCCACACAAAACCTCAATCCACCCAACATTTGAACACAAGATTATAGGCAAGAAGATATCACAACTTTTTGACTTATCCCAAAATTCCAAGCCACTGAGTAACTCAAAGAAATAAGGTGAATTCCAGGCAAATTCACTAGGGATACTCTCGGAAAATTCCGGCATCCTAGCGTGGTTTCCCATACTCATTCCTCGTATAAAAGATTCAAGTATAAACCGACGATAAAGAAGGGTAAAGCCTTTCAAATCACATACAATTTATACCAACATGCATAATTAAATAGCTCTAAGTTAAGTCGAGTTATGTGGCCACAGTTCATGAGGTGTAAACATTTAGAGGTTATCTAAAGTGTCCTCACGTGGTTTCCCATGCTCAAGATTCCATAGAAGAGCAGAAGCCTCTCAATATTTAGAGCACAATCTTCTCACCCAAACCCCCATATTTAAATGTCAAGCATCAATCATTTAAGTATGACAAGGCCCCATAATTAACCATATAATACTCACGAACAATCAATTTATAACATAACATCCCGATCAATCAAGTCCATGAAAACATAATTCATCAAATCCAATCATCACATTTACACTTAGATCAAAATAAGACTCATGAGAACATGCAAGCAAAACCGACAAAACCTGCCCCTCCACAAGAGAAGAAGATAATGCCTTCATTATAATAAAAAGAAACTTCCAAAGATAAGAAAGCAACACGAAACAAAAGGAGGGCAAAAAGCGAAATCAACAGAAACGCTGATCCAACAACCGAAGAAAAACAAAACATAAAAACGACTACAAAATAAAATGAAACAAATCAAATCAAAAGAAGAAATAGAAAACATACGAAAACAACAGTGAGGAATCACTGTTGATCAGGAGGTGGTGGAGGTGAATGTCCATGATGTAGTGTCCAATTCGCCCACTGCTGCTCCAAAGCGGCCAAGTGCGCATTATGATCGGCAAGTTGCTGCTGCTGGAGAGCCCACTGCTAATTCTGCTCGCTCCAAAGGCAATTCTGAACGAGCAATTGCTGATTTTGAGCATCCAAACGCTGACTATGCTCCTCTAACTGCTGCTGGTACGAATACAACTGCCGATTCTGTGCATCAAAAGGGCCATAAACATCATGCTAAAATTGCCCCCACTGGGTGCTCCAATCAGCACAGAAAGCTTGAAGATCCTCACGAAGCGGGGCAAATTTAGAAGAAGATGACCTTGCCCCTCGAGTAGGCCACACAGAAGGCACCCCATCAGATCTTGTAGGAGGAACGTCATCATCAGTCTGATTGTCTTCCGGTTCAGTACATGGCGCAGGGTCCGAAAGGGGATTGGCAACCAAACTATTGAGATAAGCCTTCACACACCGGCGTCACTTATGGGAAATAAGCGTAGTCTAGTTGACAGCAAAGGGTGCACCACGTAACTCATTCAGATCAATACGACGCGGTGGTAAGCGTGTCTGAATCTCGGGAGGAAATCCATTGGCGGTATCAGCTTAAAATAGTGAGCCAAAGCAGTAACAATGTGAGGGAGCGCAGGATGACAACGGGATCGGCGCTGAATATTTTGAAATGCCTCAAACACAAATGCCGTGGGGCACACCTTGATATTCTGAAGAGCATCTATGAGCAAAAAAACTCCCCAATATTAACGTTGTTCGCCTGCTCATTTCCACTGACGTTGTAAACAAGAAACTTGTGAAGAATCCCCAACGCCGGATCTTTAATAAATCCACTAGGCATACCCCCTGAACTCAAATTATTGAATCCGGACAAAAATTCCCATGCCTCAGCAGCATCAAACTCCGGTGGGGGCTTATGGAACCCCTCCAGCGGAAAACCAAAGACCCGCTTCATAATGCGGTTAGTCACAGTGAACTCACGACCAAACATCCGACAAGTAAAATAAGTAAAATCATCCGCAAGATCAAATGTAGTCAACACATCTAAACACAACGGAGAATAACCGGGAAACTCCATCATAGCAAATTTGTCCATACCCAAATTTTTTAGATATTGCTTAAGCGAAGTCATGACCCCAAGGGATTCCATCAAACCCCAATCAAAATAATGAGGCACAGTAACATCAAAACGACTGAAATGCTGAAAAAGAGCACCTGATATAGGATTGAATATAGGAAACGGACAATCATACTCTTGAGAACAATCAACAGGTTCCTCGTCTTCCATGGGGTCTTGAGGCTGAGAGGTAGAGCTCGGAGCATATTTGGTGCGTGCCATTAGACCAAACAAACCCAAACAACAGCGGTAGAAGCAACCGGCACACAGTACAGCTGGGATAGGAGTAATTCTCAGTGGTCTCTGAAGGGAATCGGGCGCGGAGGCGAAGGGGTCGCTGAAACGGAGCGCGCGCTGAGGGAGAGTAAGCGCTGAAGCTGAGCGAGCGCTGAAGCTGAGGATGAGGAAGCGCGAATAGGGGCAGGCGATAGTGGCGGCTGATGGTGAGGGAGCACTGAGAGCATGACAGCGGTGGCTGAGGGTGAGAGAGCGCTGAATGTGACGGAGATGGCTGAGCGGCAGCGGTCTCGGAGGGACGGAAAAATTATGGGTGGTGGTAGGGAAATATGGTAGTGAGGGAAAATTATGGCGGTGGGGTAGGTTATAATGGTGGGGAAGAGATTTGAGAGAGAAAGCGAAAGGAAGAAGATGAAAAAGTGAAAGTGACGGTGAATTAGGGTTCGCATATATTTAGAGAATGAGAGGCTCAGCGATCCCCTAGAGTGAGCGGCCACTGAGAATTGAACCCTAATATACTCAGCGGTCGCTTAGGGGGAGCGACCGCTTACTTCTCGCCTTGGACTCGATAACTTCCCCAAACTCAGCGGTCACTTAGATTCAGCAATCGGTGACTACTTCCGCGGTATTCTGAACTTCGCCATACTCAGCGGTCGCTTGGGCACAGCGACCGCTGACTCTCCGCCCTGTAATAGAAACTTTTTCCACGATCAGCGGTCGCTGAGGTGCAGCAACTGCTGACTTTTCGCCCTGTAATTCTGCTTCTTGACAAAGTAAACATACTCAGCGGTCGCTGATGCTGAGGGACCGATGGGTCCAGCGAGTTCTGAAATACAATTTATTGGTCCCAAGACGGCTACCTTAATGTAGAGTGGGGGGTGAATACACCAAGGTTTAAAAACTTTTCCAATTAAAATTCTTTTAAGTGAGCCTGCTGTGTTCGATCCAGCTAGAAGGCAGCTTGATCGACTCAGCCGGCTGCGTGTGTGCGGAAGTTGGCGGGTTTTGGAAAGTCCGTCTGTTGCTTCAAATATATTGCAAAGCTTTGTTTCTCTTTTCTCTTAGTCAGATTATGCAACTTGAAATGTGCTTATGAAAGGTTAGCTGAATGCATAAATAAAGCAGTAAAGAACAAAGCAATTTAACGTGGTTCGGAGTAACACCTCCGACGTCCACGACCAGAAAACCATCTGGTAATCCACTAAGGATATCACTGACTATACGCGCAGTCAGCAAGCGTTGCAGCTCAGTTCCTCGAGCTGGATACAGGTTTCCACGTACTGTATCAAAACGTAACCAACTGTTTACAGGCACAGCTGAAGCCTCTTCAGTTTATGGGTACTGAAGAACCTGACTTACAGTTTTTGGGTACTGTAAAAACCTAACCACTCGAATTACGCGCTTCGAACATGCGTTCCTTAACCTAACCTTTTCTGGGTTTGGGTTTGGGTATGGATTTTCCAACTATGATCGAGTTCTTACAATGAAGAACAAGGAGTGAGATGAACTCTTTCAAACTAGGCTTAAGATATTTCTATTCTGATCTAATCTGCCTATGACTGAATATGTGAACAACTAAGAACACAGCTGACTGGCTGGGTGTTCTTGAAAGATTTGGCATTGAAGATTGTTGTTCATTTTTCTGTTTGCTCGTTTATTTCTTCAGTCGTCTCACCAGCCTCTTTCTTCAATGGAGGAGGAGATATATATAGATGGAGATTTAAACTAGCCGTTGGAAGAGAGCCGTTTGAATCTTACCTACTCTTATTGACTTCTGGCATTTTGCCTACAAAGTAGGTCTGCATCTGCAGAAGCTATTTCTTCTCTAATTTGACCGCATCGGATAAGATCTTCTGATATCGGGAAATTTTCTTGGAGAGGGTCTTCGTCTTCGAGCTGCTAAGCGTCTCTGCTGTGTCTTCAGCATCTTGGACTCTGTTGCGTCTCGACTCTGAGCTGTCTTAGACCTGAGCTGTATCATTAATCTGAGTTGTGTCTTCAACTTGAGCCGTGTCACTGACCTGAGCTGTGTCTTAGACCTGAGTTGTGTCATCGACACTAAGCTGGGTCTTTTACACTTTATCTGGGTCTTCGATACTGAGCTGGGTTTCCGTCACTGAGCTGGGTCTTGATACTGCTGGGTCTTTGACTCTGCTTGGTCTGCTCTGCTGAATTCCTCAGCTGTCTGCTTAGTTGTGTCTTCTGCTATGTCTTCTGCTATCTTCAGCGACTCTACCTGTAAACTTAAAAACACCAACAAAAAAGAAAAACAAAAGAAAGAAACGAAACTATCACTTATGCGTTGCCTCCCACACAACATTTTTTTAACGTCATTAGCTTGACGCGAGATGAGCATTCAAAGAATGAGATCCCTGATCTGCTCGGATTCTACAATCTGAGCCTCGGACTCTCCTTCAATATATGGTTTAACCCGTTATCCATTAACTGGAAAAATTGCCTTAGTCTCATCGTTCATTAACTGAACTGGCCCAAATGGTAAAAACTTGGTGATAGTGAATGGACCAGACCAACGTGACTTAAGTTTCCCAGGAAACAATTTCAATCTCGAGTTAAACAACAACACTTTCATCCCGACCTTCAATTCCTTGTACAAAATACGCCTGTCATGAAGGCGTTTGACTCTGTTCTTGTAAATCTTGGAATTTTCATACGCTTCATTCCGCAATTCATCCAACTCTGACATCTACAGCATTCTATGCTTTGCGGCAATGGAAAGATCAAAATTTGCCGCCTTAATAGCCAGTAGGCCTTATGCTCAATCTCCACAGGTAAGTGAATTCTTACCAAAAACTAGGCGGTAAGGACTCATTCCCAAAACACTTTTGTAAGTTGTGGGGTAAGCCCAAAGTGCATCATTTAATTTGGTGGACCAATCTTTTTGAGACGGATGTATTGTCTTCTTGAGTATTCTCTTGATTTGCCGATTACTAGTCTCGGCTTGTCTCGAAGTCTGTGGGTGGTATGGAGTAGCAACCTTGTGCGTTATTCCATTCTTCTTCATAAGCTTCTCAAAAAGCTTATTGCAAAAATACTTCTCACCATCACTAATGATCGCCTTGGGGAATCCGAACCTACAGAGTATATTCTCCTACATAAACCTTAGCACGATATGAGAGTCACAAGTCCTAGTGAGAATTGCCTCAACCCACTTGGAAACATAATCAACAACCAAGAGAATGTATTCGTAACCAGAGGATTTGGAAAACGGTCCCATGAAATCGATACCCCACACATCAAAAATCTCAACAACAAGAATATTATTGAGTGGCATCTCATTCCTATGACCGATTGACCCAACTCTTTGGCAACGATTACAAGAAATATAAAATGCATGAGTATCCTCAAATAATGTGGGCCAGAATAAACCTGATTGAAGCACCTTGTGTGCTGTTTTCTGCCCCCCAAAATGGCCCCCACAATGAGTCTCATGGCATAATTGCAGCACCTTGAACAAGTAGGGATCTTTCCAGAAGTATTGCCTGCACACAGATAAAAAGCGCTTCCTTTCTTGGGAAGTAAGATCAGGTCTCAATTCATCACAAGCTAAATAATTGACAATATTAGCTTACCAAGGCACTATCCCTGCACTCAATGCTTGTTCAAAAGGAAACGACTCAAGCAAATTATCACAGACCATAGGAGAAGGTAAATTATCAAGACGAGACAAATGGTCAGCCACCGCATTGTCACTTCCCCTCCTATCAGGAATTTCCACATCAAACTCTTGCAGTAAAAGCACCCAGCGAATAAGCCTAGGCTTAGCTTGAGATTTGGTCAACAAATAATGCAATGCAACATGATCAATATGAATAATGACTTTTGACCCTATGATGTATGCACAAAATTTGTCTAATGCAAACACAACAGCAAACATCTCCTTCTCGGTAGTGGTATAATTCACTTGAGCAGGAGTTAGGGTCAGACTGGCATAGTAAATCACACGAAGTATTTTGTCAATACGTTGACCCAAGACAGCACCAACTGCAGAATTAGATACATCACACATAATTTCAAAAGGTTTGGTCCAGATAGGACCAATGACAACTGGGGCAGTGCTCAACTTCTGCTTAAGCAAATTAAAAGCGGACACACAATCATCATCAAATATAAAATGCACATTTTGCGCAAGTAAGCGGCATAAAAGCTGACTAATTTTTAAAAAATCCTTGATAAAAAGCCGATAAAAACCAGCATGACCAAGGAAACTTCTAACTCCTTTGACATCACGAGGTGAGGGTAATCTTTCGATCACATCCACCTTTGCTTTGTCGACCTCTACACCTCTCTTAGAAACAATATGCCCCAAAATATTCTCACTACGAACCATAAAATGACTCTTCTCCCAACTAAGAGTCAGCCCACTCTCAACACATCTTTCCAAAACAAGTTCAATTTTTCTAAGACAATCATGAAAAGATAACCCAAACACAGAAAAATCGTCCATAAAAATCTCAACAAAGTCACCAATCATCTCAGAAAAAATAGACATCATACATCATTGGAAAGTACCTGGTGCGTTGCAGAGCTCGAATGGCATTCTCTTACATGCATAAGTACCAAAAGGACATGTGAAAGCCGTCTTCGCTTGATCTTCTGGTGCAATAGCAATCTGATAGTATCCAGACAATCCATCAAGGAAGCAGTAAAACTCGTGGCCAGCTAATCTGTCGAGCATCTGATCAATGAAAGGAAGAGGAAAGTGATCCTTCTTGGTAGCGGCATTAAACTTCCTATAGTCGACGCACATTCTCCAGCTAGTAATAGGTCTAGTGGGCACCAACTCAACTTGTCATTCAAAACCACTGTGATGCCCCCCTTTTTCGATACCACATGCACAGGGCTAAGCCATTCACTATCAGGAATGGGAAAAATGATTCCCTCTGCTAGCAATTTATAGATCTCCTTTCTCATAACCTCTATCAACACAGGGTTCAACCTCCTCTGACCATCTCTCTTCGGGGCGACTCCTTCTTCCAAGTTAATTCCGTGCATGCAGGTGGCGGGACTAATACCCTTAATATCGGATAAACTCCATCCAAAAGTCGTCTTGAACTTGTTAAGGATCTCCACCAAGGCTCGTTCTTCTTCTTTGTTGAGGTCAGAAGAAATGATGACTGGCTTTTTCCTTTTCTGTTCAAGAAACACATATTTCAGATTCGAGGGTAGTTCTTTGAGCTCGAGTTCTACTTCTTTTTCATTTTTGGAACTCTCGGATATCAATGGTTGGTCAACAGGCGCACTTATGGGCAGCAACTCCTCCAAACCTGATTTCTCCCTGAGCCATTCCTCTAAATCTGCAGATCCTTCAAACACTTCTTTCATCTGCTTTTCTTCAACGAAACTTGCCTCAGTAAGAACATCAATGGCATCTATGTAAGAACAATTTTCAATACTGTTGACTGAAGGCATAGCTCGACTGTCATGAACATTGTAGGAGACCGTCTTTCCTAACACCGACATCTTAATGATCCCATTCTTGACGTCGATCAGTGTGTTGGTGGTAGCCATAAACGGTCTTCCTAATAACAGTGTATGCTCTAGTCCATCATCTTGCACATCTCCAATCTCGATCGAGCACCACAAAATCTACGGGAACTATCAATTTTCCAACCCGAACCAGAATATCTTCAATAACCCCTCTAGGATGTCGAATGGATCCATTGGCCAGCTACAGGTACATCGTAGTCGGCTTCAACTCTCTCAATTCTAACTGTTTGAAGATAGAGTATGGCATCAGATTAATACCGGCTC
The DNA here is from genome assembly GCA_031470985.1 of Agastache rugosa. NCBI lineage: Eukaryota > Viridiplantae > Streptophyta > Magnoliopsida > Lamiales > Lamiaceae > Agastache > Agastache rugosa. Next base: position 12,410,367 of record CM062607.1, read on the forward strand.
CTAAGTCCAACATTCCTGATGTTTCTTTCACGTTTCCCATGGCAATCTTAATCACAAAACTCCCAGGATCCTGCTGTTTCAGAGGTAAAGGCTGCTGCATAATTGAATTGACACTTTCGGACACCAAAACCTGTTCATTCTCCTCAAACCTCCTTTTCTTTTATGTCAATTCTTTGAAGAACTTAACATATGCTGGAACATTCTTGATCACCTCCAGTAATGGTAAATTCACATTTACCTTAGAAAGCATCTTGTAGAATTCGGAAAATTAATTATCCCGCTTTCCGCTCCTTAATCTGCTAGAGAATGGTACTGGTGGCCAGTAAGGCATCTCAGCCTTATGCAGTTCCGTCTCTGATTCTTTCTTCTTATTCTCAATTTCAGGCAATATTTCCTCTGAAGATGTGTTTCCCACCTTGTTATCAACCCTTTTCCCGCTTCTCAGAACGGTTACAGCTTCAGCTTGATGTGGTTGTTGACCTTGACTCGGAATTTTCCTAGTTTGCTGCTGCTGCATTTGATTAAGGGTCCCAGAATTTTTTTTCACAACTATCTCGAGACGCTTGATGTTAGCGTCTTGAGCTTCCCTTGTCTGTTTGCTTTCTTGCATAAAGGCGGTAAAATTATCATCAAAAGAATTCCTTTGAGCAGGCGGCGGTGGTGGACGTTGAAATTGCTATGGTGCTTGCTGAAACTGATTTTGCGGTGGTGGATACTGCCACTGAGAGTTATAATTCTGCTGTTGATGGGGATGCCACTGCTGCTGGGGAGGGTTCTGGTTAAACAGCTGTGGAGAATGACGATTTTGAAAATTTCCTCCAGATCTCTGTCCTTGATTCTGATTCTTCCATCCAGTGTTAGACTGATTCTGTCATACCGAATTCTGCTGTCGTTGATTCTGATTGAATCTCTGGCCTTGACCAAATTGCTGACGTGGAGGATACCCCTGTGCATCATAAACTTCTGCTTCTCCTTCATATATCATCTCTCCCATTCTCTGGCACTCTTCAGAATTGTGCCCTTGCTCCCCACAGATGCCACATGGCTCAACGAACATCTCTTGTCTGGCCGGTTCCTGTTGAGGTGGGAGAACAACTGACTTGCTCATCTTTAATTCCTGCAGCTCTCTCATCATGTTGGCTAGCTGCTTCTTCATGTCAGGACTTTCAGCCACTACACTCACCTCAACCGGTCGTGTGCTGATAGATTTCTGTTGTGAACTAGCTGCAAGTGTTTCGAAAATCTCTTGCAGTTCATCGGCTGTTTTCACTGCAATGTTTCCGCCGGCGATACTATCCACCATAAACTGAGCTGTTTGCACCATTCCATCATAAAAGAACTGCCACAACATTTCTGGTGCCATCTGATGATACGGACACTGCTGAAGTAACTCTCTAAACCTCTTCCAAGCCTCATGGAAAGGTTCATCGCTAGCTTGAGTGAAGTTCATGATTTTTGTACGAACTTCCTTAGTCTTATGATTAGGGTAATATTTCAACATGAATTTCTCGCACACAGCCGTCCATGTAGTGAACGAGTTTGGTGGAAGAGATAAGTACCACGTTTTCGCCCTGTCCTTCAACGTGTACGGGAAACATTTCAACTTGAGCTGGTCCTCAGTTAAAGCTAGCAAAGAAAATGATTGAACCACCGTGCAAAACTCTCAAATGAATTGCAGAGCATCTTCATTTGCCATCCTGTAATAAGAGGGTAGCAAATTCAGATGATTCTGCTTCAAATCATAATTCCTTACTTCTGTTGGCAGCACTATAGCAGAAGCAGTGGTTCCAAATGTAGGCCTGGCAAAAATCCCCATATATCTAGTATTGTTAGCCATTTCTCCATGAAAAATAGGTTCGTCTAGCGGATCACACCCGGATTCTTCTGACTGAACAATACCTTCTTCTTCACAACAAGGTTCGTCAACCTCATTACAGCTGGACTCGGTTTCTTCTCGTAAAACTTGTAGAATCTTGCGTGGTTGATCAATGTTGTCAAAATAAGGCACTAAGTTCTTCTTCAGACTTCTGCGACCTTGCATACACAACACTCAACAAACCGATTACGCACACCGGAGGAAAGAAAAATAACCGAGTACCAAAAGAATAAAAGAAATAAACATAAAATATACTCAAATACAAAGCAAAACAAATAATCGCCTAAAGTTTTCCCCGGCAACGGCACTAAATTTGTTTCGACTAAATTAATCCTAATGTCGCTCGCAATTAAATGAGATCACCGTAGATTAAGCAAGCCAACCCAAGTCGTCTCTTAAGGAAAACTTAACGGGGAAATTAATTGTATTGCGTACAAGAAAACAGTAAATAAAGTTTGGGGTCGTTCACTACTCTAATTCTCGATTTATTAACTAGACGAAAAGAAAAATTTAACATAAATTAAACCCTAGGCAAGAACTGATATCTAATCTAACAAACGCATTAATCGATTTTAATCCTAACATTAATAAAATTAAGCATACAGCAGGAGAAATTAATAACATAAATTAAGAACGGAAATCGAAAGTACTCACAAATGTAAATGAAATTGACGATAATCAATGAACTGAAATTAAATCTGAAAGTTGCGGTGCTTGAAGCCTCCAATTCGGAATGAAATTACAATAATTAAATTACTAACTAGAAATCTCCTATAGAAACTAGCATAAGAACCCTAAAAGAAACTCTGAAAAATAAAGAGAAAATGTCGTCTAGAAAAGTGGATTCCTTCTGAAAGAAAACCCTCGCTCGCTATTTATAATTGCACAAAATTAATGGACCTCAGCGGTCTCCTACTCTCAGCAATCGCTGAGGTCGAAACTTGATGAATGGCTTTCCTTTGATCTCAGCGGTCTCCTAGAGCGAGAGACCGCTGACTTCTGGCCCAGTATTGGTGAGACGCTGGACTCAGCGGTCTTCTAGGTGGAGAGACCGCTAACTTCTGGCCCTGTATTGGACGCACAACAAAAATAGCTTGAACTCAGCGGTCTCCTAAGGTGAGAGACCGCTGAGTTGTTCTTCGCCAAAAACTCAAATTGCGGTGGAAAATGATCAAACATTGGTTGCCTTCGTCATTCTCGAACAAAATGTACACTTCCAAACTCATAGCTCGACAACATATCATTAGCGCATTTTAACTTCAAAATAATGCAAAACATAACAAATGACATCAAAAATGCGCACGTAAAACATCCGAAAATGCAACCAAAAACTAACACAACAATAATAACATTTCTCTTCGTGTTACATATACATTTGACTGAAGAACATGTGAAGAATTATGCACTACAGAAATCGAGAAGATTATACGCAAATGTGGACGCAGCCTGCAAGATTTTAATGAGATCAAATATTCCGATCCAGAGTATTTTTGTCAGTCGTGTAATAGTTTGATAAATGATGAGTTGCGTTATAATCGATCAGATATGGAAGTTGAGCATGCTTCGTTGTTGCATGATATTACCGAAGAACAACACCAATTCTATCAAATGATTATTGATAGAGTACAATTAGAATCAGATGTTGTCTTTTTGGAAAACGGATATGAGGGAACTGGAAAAACATTTATTTGGAAAACACTATCTTCTGCGTTACGATTAAAAGGAGACATAGTACTCAACGTAGCATTGAGTGGAATAACATCTCTATTATTGTTAGGTGGAAGGACTGCACATTCCCAATTCGCTATCCCGATAAATTGAAATGAAGATTCAATGTGCAACATCAAACAAGGAAGTCCACAAGCTGAACTCCTTATCAGATGTACGCTCATAATATGGGATGAAGCTCCGATGATGCATATATATTATTTTGAAGCTCTGGACAGAACCTTGAGGGATTTAATGAGGTTTAAAAGTCCGTTGAATTCTGAATCACCATTCGGAGGTAAGACAATCGTGTTCGGAGGCGACTTTAGACAAATATTGCCTGTCATACCCAAAGAAAGCAGACAAGAAATAGTCAATGCAAGCATCAACTCTTCTTACATTTAAAAGGACGTTCAAGTGCTCAAGATGACAAAAAACATGAGACTGTGACTCATAGATTCTGATTGGAGGCAACTGATCAATTACAAAAGTTTTCTGATTGGGTTACAGCTGTAGGTGATGGACTTTTCGGTGATATGAATGACGGTCATGCAAACATAGACGTACCGGACGATATTCACATTAAATTCTCGGGAGATCGAATAAAAGCAATTGTTAAGGATATGCATCCTTCATTCATAGCCGCTCCAGATGACTTGAGTTATCTTCAGGATAGAGCCATACTCGCTCCAATACTCGATTTAATCGAATCAGTTAATGAGTACATGATAGACAAGAATAAGTCTGTAAACAAAGAATATTTGAGTTCAGACAAGACATACGACTCTTCACAATTATTGATGTAATGAACGATGACCACATACCTGAATTTCTAAATGGTTTGAAATGTTTTGGAATGCCTAAAAACAAGCTCATTCTGAAGGTCGGCACGTCAGTTATATTGTTAAGGAACATTGATCATTCTCTTGGATTGTGTAATGGAACGTGTTTGGTTGTCACGAGAGTTGGTAATTATGTTTTGGAGTCCAAGATATTGACATGAAATAATTCCCTCCATAAAGTATTGATTTCGAGAATGTCATTAACTTCATCAGATCCATGTATTCCATTCATGTTTCAACGAAAACAATTTCCTCTAATTGTTTCATACGCCATGACAATCAACAAAAGTCAATGACATTCTCTATCATATATGGGACTTTTCTTCAAGAAATTAGTGTTCTCTCATGGTCAATGCTGGTCCCGGAACGAGGTCTTCGGTGTAGAGGGGGGTGAATACACCGAAGAGGGATTTTTGAAAACGAATGACAAATTAAAACAGAGTTAAGTGAGAGCTCAGTTATGAGTTCAGCTGACTTCTAAAGAAGGTGATCAGCTGGACTGATAACTTAGTTGGAAGTACGGAAAGTGGTGGAAAGAAAAACTTAGCTCGTTCCCTTTACAAAATCTTAGAAAAACTTAGTTTCAGTTTTCAGTTAAGCAGGTTTGAAACAAATGCAGCTGGCTGGGTCACACAGCCAGAGAATTTAAGCTTTGAAAACTTGTGTTGTGCAAATGCGGTTAGTTCTTTAAATATAAAATGCAAAGACTTAATAAAGCAATAAAGAACACTAAATTTTAACGTGGTTCTGAGAGAGAACTCCTACGTCCACGACCAGGTTTTAGCTGGTAAATCCACTAAGGATAACCACTTGGTTTACGAGTACCAAGCAACTTCGCAGCTCTACCTCGAGCTGTGTTCTAATAGTTTACGGGCACTGTAGAAGCCTATCTCTTTTCAGTTTTCGGGTGCTGAACTACCTTACACTCGAATTTCGCGCTTCGAGAGGGCGTAGCCTTGACCTAACCTTTTCTGGGTAAAGAAGGGTTTTGGTTTCCAACTCTGAACGAGTTCTTACAATGAAGAACTTTGGAAGATGAACTTGTTCAGATCAAGGCTTTGGATTTACTATGATTTCTGCCTATTGATCAAACGAAAAACTAAAGCAGTTTCTGAAAGTAAACACTTAAGAATTTAAGTGTTCTTCAAAGAGTTAGATAACTGCTGGAGAGCTTTTTAAAACTTGAGAGATTCAGAGAGGTTGAAAGCTTGCAGAGAGTTTTTCGTATCTGATTCTGAGGTTGAAGACTGGTATTTATAGGTAAAGATTCAAATCTAGCCGTTGGAGGAGCCGTTTGAATCTTACCTACTCTCTGATCTGTCGATCTGCCGTTGAGTGTATCTTCACATGTCTTCATCATTGTGTCAGATCCTAGGTTCGCCTTTCTAGGATGCTGAGATGTCGATCCCTCATTGGTCGAGGTATATTGACTTCCTCTGACACCGGGATTTCTGTCTTTCAAGCTGGTTTTTGAATTTAGAGCTGGATTGGGTAAACTGACTTGAAGTGACGACTTCAGAGTTAGTTCCCTTTTTGTCTGCTCAGCTGACTCTTTTAGACTTGAGTCAGCACAATATATTCAGCTCCGTTGGATCTCCTTGGCTGGATCCATTCTTCTTGTCTTGAGAGTCAGTCTGACTCAGCTCAGTTTTTGAACTCTGTTCAGCTAAGAAACCTTTCAGCTGACTTTGGGTCCAGCTGTTTACTCAGCTGGGTCTTCTTTCGTCTTCAGCTTCCTTACCTGTAAACTTAGAAAATCTAAGGCTCATACAAGCGAGCTGGAAAGCTTAACTTAGGTTTGTACATTCATCTACTAGGTTGGAGAACAGTTGGGTTTTGGAATTGAATCAAAACTCTAGAATTTTCCCAACAATTTCCCCTTTTTTGATGATGCCAAAACCTAACTGAGAAAAACAACCTACTGCCCCCTAAATGAAAAAGTGGGTTTCAAAATGATAAGAATATTTCAGAAGATTAAATTCAGAGTTCAGTGCCTGGACAAAGAGTTATTGTCATCAGGGTGAGCTTGAGAGCATAAACATTTTAGTTTTATTAATCCACAAAGATGATTACAAGAATTACAGGATTAACAAACTGACAAAATAGACAAAATTAAATCCCAGTTGGTTGGGTCTTCATTTCTGCTGCTGCTGCTTCTTCAATCTATCTTCTTCCAGCTGCTCATCAGTTCTTAACCTGTATCGATTGAATATCATCTGCTCCAGCTTCTTGTATTCTTCTTCGTTGTTTACCATGGAAATTTTTCTCCTGATTGCCCATCTATTTACTTCTGCGATGATTTTCGATTTGTCAGGAAGATGAGTTCCAGGTATCAGCGGAGGCTGGAGATGATACAGCTGGGGAGCAGTGAATTGGATCTTTGCGGTACTTGCAGCATTGAAGAATGCTTTCGCAGTCATCCTGTCTTGATGAAAAAGCTCATTGAGATGCATCTTGAAAGCAACATCTGGGAGCGTATTAGGGTAAACTCCCAGATAGTAGTAATCTTCAATGAACTCAAATTTTGTATGTCCCCAGTCGTCGTTTAACTCTTCTGGGATCCATTCATCTGTTCTTCTCCAGTTCATCGGCATTTGAGACTTTTTCTTTGCTGCTCTTATGTTTGCACTTTTCTTCTTCTGCTTCTTTTCTTCGGCATTGAGCAAACTTTCTTTCTTCTTTTGCTGCTCTTGAAAGCTTTTCATCCCTTGCTTTTGTTGATTCACAAAGTTGCAGAGCCATTGAGTATCATTGAACTGTTCTGGCGTGGCTCCACTAGCTTTGGCAAGAGGGATGATCATTTTGCTCCATTTTCCTTTCCGTCCAGCTGGTTCCTCTGCATCCAAATTTCAAGAACAACTTCATCAATCTCAGACTGTATCACTTGGATTTCGTCTTCAGCTACAGCTTTCCCTTTGCCCGTCCTTGATATTTTTCTCTTGTCATTACCTTCCCCCTTTTTGGCATTATCATCGAGAGCGGAGGAAAGATTGACAACTGTCTCATTCAGCTGGGCCAGGGCCTTGTCAATATCAGCAATCTTGGCTGAGTTGTCTGCTGTGACGAGATTGAGCTGTGTTGTGCTGTTGTTTCCAGCTTTGAACTGATTGTCCAGCTCCTTGTAGAGATTGAACAGCTGGTGAATATTAGTTCTGTTGGAGAGAGTTTGCTGTTGGAGAGCTTCCAGCTGGCTGGATAAGTCGTTGACGCTGCTTTCCAGAGGAGCTTGGAGGTTTGAGATGATCTCAGGGACTCTCTTCTCTAGATGATTTGACTGATCAATTTGTTGAGAAACGAGAGATTACCTGAGATCTTGACTGGTGTTTTCCTGTAGATTCTGGGAAAATCTGTAAACTTCATCAATGGACTGTCCATTGCAATGAACTTGCCATTCTACAGCTGTGATGGGCATAAGGTTGTCAACATTTGATTTGAGTCTATCCTGGAATAGGATTTCCTCAACTTGTTTGGCGATCTCGTCCTTCATTGCATCAGAAAGCACATTAGGATCCGTCTGGGTCCCGGATTCCACTTGGCTGGGTTTTACTGCCTCGATCTCAACCAGTGAGCGAGTGTCATCGGCATTTGGACTTTTTGGGGCAGCTTCAGTAGGCTCAACTGTTGCATTAGTTGGCCCTTCGTCAATCATTATTGCCTCAGCTGTGTCGGCAGGGACAGCTTCCTCGGCAGTCTCAACTGGAACAATCCAGCTGAGATTGTATAGGTAAGAGGTGGCTCTTGAGATGACCTCCTCAGAAGGTGGTACTTCATCCTGTTCAACCTTTTGGATGAGGATTTGGATCATCTCGTCTTGATGCTCAAAAGCATCCTGAAGACTTCCAAATCCAAATATCTCTTGTAGAGCTGCTTCTTCGGCTTTGAGCTTATCAAAAGTGTAGAACTCCACAAGTTCTTCATTTGCGTACCAAGTAGCCATCTTGGTAGCCAGATAAAATTTGAAGTCGCTGACGGCGACTAATGCAGCGGGTAGAGAAGCAAGAGAAGGAAATTGTTGCAGTGCGCTCTTTATTCCTTGAAGCCTGAGGTCCTCGAACCTCATGATAGTGGCAGCACGTGCAACGGCTCTGGGACTGAGGATTTCGATTTCCTCAGAGGAAGAGGGGCTAGATGGTTCAGTTTGGTTTTCATCATCCAGCTGCAAAGGATCGTCAGCTGGATGGGGCTCTTTAGGTGAGCTGGGTGCTGAGAATTGGATGGTTTCAGGTACAGAAGAAGTAGGAGAGGGTGCTGGGTGGGGTACCTGAGGATGAAGAGGAAGGAGAAGAGAGTGTTGTTGAGGAGTTCCAGCTGATGTGAGATCAGCTGGAGCGGGTTGTTGAGGAGGAAGGAGAAGAGAGTGTTGTTGAGGAGAAAGGAGAAGAGAGTGTTGTTGAGGAGTTCCAGCTGATGTGAGATCAGCTGGAGCGGGTTGTGAGGATGCTTGAAGAATTTGGCGAAGGGGAATAGCATCCTCCGGGTCAAGGGGGGGACAGGAGAGGCTGATGGAGTGGATTCAGATCCAGCTGGCTTATCAGCTTGCTTCTCTGCTGTCTCCTCAGCTGGCTTGCTGGTTGCCTTAAATTTGAGCTTCTTTTTGGCAGGAGGAGATATAGCTGGCTGAGATTCCTCCGGCTGCTTCCTATTCCCGGCTTGAGAGGGAGAGGCAGTCTGCTGCTTTGTCTCCTGCATCTTCTTCTTCCCTTCGGGGGCTGCTTTCTTCACCAAGTCAGAGAGCTGACTCTGCTTTTCAAAAAGAATTTTGGACACAGAGAACTCTTCTGTGTCGTGCCACTTGATTTGCCGTCCAGTAGTATAGTGTTCTATTATGCACGCCACCTTTGTGCATAGATTGATTGTCTTTCTACAGCTGTACCGGGTAAAGCTGTCATCTTCAAAATGAATCTTCTTCGACTCTTTCTCCAACTTTCCCATGAAGAAGGAGAACCAATCCACAGGATCATTCCTGAGGATGGCTATCATTGGCTTCAGCTTGGGTATGCTGATCTCTCCTTGAGATCCAGCGATACCGAGGATGCACTTCTGGGTGACATCCAGAAGTAGTCTGAATTTGGGCTTGAGCAGAAGCTTGGACATGCTCGCCCTGTAGGGTTCCGGTTTGAACAGCATCTGGTCCAGTTCGGCCTGGATCTCTTCTCTGGTGTAGTTGTCTAGAGAGCGGTCCCCAAGAGCCTTTAGTCCGAACAGCTTGCTCAACATCCGGTTGATATTGATGTCGACATCCCAAGGAGTTGTATGCCCTGTCTTTTCCTTGAGATGAAGAGTGATGTTGGAGCGGAGACGTTCATCTCTGTTCTTCATCTCCATGAAGAATTCTGCCACTTTCCGGCGGAAGATGTTCTTCGGTCGCGCAGTCGCCCATTGCAGTAGGCCGGCTTTCTCGATGAGATCCAGCACCTCCTGGAACTCTGAGTTCTTGTAATTCTTGAGAGTTAAGCAACTTTCAAAGTGAAGCTTTGACATGAGATTTTCAGACTGGTTTGTTCCTGGTGTTATCTTCTTTGGTGCCATGATCTTTTTCTGTGTTGAAGAGTTAGAAGATACAAGAGAACGGAGTTTTGCAGAAAGATAAGCAAGAATCGGTTATAGAGAATTTCAGAGATAAGAAGAAAGTATGGCGACGATTTGCATATCTTTGATATATATATCAACTGCTTATTTTGATGAACGGTTGAGATCGTGAGATCCGACTTTAAGATCTGCGGCTGGGAGAAATTTGCGCTACACGTTAAGTGACGTGCGTAACTAGAGTGTAGGTCACGCGCGCGTTAGGTAGTCAAAACGTTCTGACTTCTGCCTCGACTTTCCCGAGCTACAGTACCCTGCATACTTTTCATTAAATGCGATGGGATTCGATTGGATGGATGGCTTATTGACTAATTCATCTAAGGAATGTCTGGGTATTTGAATTAAATTCAAATAATTTTATCCTTAAATAGCATATTCCTCAGGGAAATAAATGAAAGACTGCAAACCTGTCAGCTGATCTTTGTAGTCAGCTGATACCTCGGCTGTTTTTCTTTATGTTGAGTTTCTCCTTCAGTTTTATTATCCAGCTGAGCTAGATTCTCCCTTAGCTGGTTTTCCTTCTTGAAATGAGTTCACGAGCCGACTAGGTCTGGATTCTTCCAACTTGATAACCCAAAGGTATCCAGCTGAGTCTTATTCCCCCTCAGCTGGATGAAGTTCCTTCATCAGGATTAAGCAATCCAAGCAATCCACACAGCATTTTAAATCTTGCTTCCATCAGAGGCTTTGTTAAAATGTCAGCTCGTTGGATATCTGTATGAATTTTCTCAACAATGACGTCTTTCTTTTCCACGTGATCTCTGATGAAGTGATGTCGAACGTCAACATGCTTACACCTTGTGTGAAGGACTGGATTTTCAGATATTGCAATAGCACTTGAGCTATCACAGAAGATTGGAACTTGACCAGTATTCACTTCATAGTCATCCAGCTGATGCTTCAGCCAGAGAATTTGAGAGCAGCAGCTTCCAGCTGCCATATACTCCGCTTCAGTTGTAGATGTAGCGACACACGTTTGTTTCTTTGAAAACCATGATATCAACTTGCTTCATAGGAACTGACATGTTCCTGAAGTTGATTTTCTGTCTAATCGATCTCCAGCAAAGTCTGAGTCTGAGTATCCAGTCAGCTGCAAATTATCTTCAGCTGGATACCACAGCCCAACACTCTGAGTACCCTTTAGATATTTGAGAATATTCTTGACTGCTCGCATATGTGCCTCCTTAGGATCAACTTGAAATCTGACACATACTCCGACTGCAAATGATATATCTGGGCGGCTAGCTGTGAGATACAGTAGAGAACCAATTATCCCTCTGTATTTGCTGGGATCCACTGGTTTTCCTTCGGTTCCAGGTTCAATCTTCCAGTTGGTATTCATAGGGATCTTCACCGTTTTGCTGGATTGAATTCCATATTTGGCGATCAAGTCTTTCACGTACTTGGATTGATTTATGAATTTTCCTTCTGCTGATTGCTTGACTTGAAGTCCTAGGAAGAAACTCATTTCTCCCATCATTGACATTTGGAATTGTTTTGACATCAACTCTCCGAATTTTTCACATAAGACAGTTGATCTTGAGCCGAAGATGATGTCGTCCACATAAATTTGGACAACTAATATATCTTCACCAAGTTTGATGGTGAATAGGGTTCTATCGACTGAACCTTTCTTGAATCCTTTGGATACAAGAAATCCTGATAGGGTGTCATACCAAGCTCAAGGTGCTTGCTTTAGACCATAAAGCGCCTTCTTTAGCTTGTAAACTTTGTTTCCTTCTACTTCAAATCCTGGAGGTTGTTCTACGTAGACATCTTCTTTGATTTCCCCATTTAGAAATGCACACTTCACGTCCATTTGGTATACTTTGAATTTGTGATGTGCAGCGTATGCAAGGAATACTCTGATGGCTTCCAATCTTGCTACTGGAGCAAATGACTCTTCAAAGTCTATTCCTTCTTGCTATGTATAACCCTTGGCGACTAATCTAGCCTTATTTCTGATTATTACTCCAAGAGTATCCAGTTTGTTTTTGAATATCCATTTCAGTCCTATTATTTGGACTCCTTCTGGTCTATCGACCAGTTCCCAGATACAGTTTCTGAGAAATTCATTCAGCTCTTCTTGCATTGCATTTGTCCAGGGCACGCTTTTTAAGGCTTCAAGTAATGTTTGGGGCTCTGGAACTTGAGCTACATAACATGCCATGAGAGCTGTGTCTTCGTCGAAGACGGTCATTTCTAGCTCTACTGAGACTTGAGCTTCATTAGCTGCTTCTTGAGGGTTTGATGACGAGTTTTGAGCAATTGAATTTCTTGTTCTAACTCTGTCTGAAGGTTCTCCAATGATTGCTAAAGCTGGATGATCTTCGATCCATCTTCGTCTTCTTCTAATTTCTTCTTCTAGCTCATTGATGCTTGTTGTTGCTAAGTCACGTCTTGCTTGGAGATATTCTAGAGTCATATCCTGAGACTCGTTCTGATTTGGATTAGAATTAGATTGATCTTGAGGCGTAGACTGCGTGAATTCAGCTGGAGAGGGAGCTGGGGAGTCAGCTGGGCCTTGATTTCCAGCTGGCGGCATTCCCCCTTGGTCTGAAACTGGGGATTCCTCTGGATTTTCAGCTGGTTGATTTGCCTCTGCTGAATTGATTTGAGGTTCTCCTGGTTCATCATCCCAAATCAATGGTTCGGCTAGATTCCAGATTCGAATTTCTTGAGATCTTGTTTGAGCTAGATAGGTGTTTGATGTTCCAGCTGTGTTTCTTTGTTTGATAGTCTCTCTGAATTCGAAAGATGTTTCATCAAAGGTGACATGAGGGGTCACTTCGACTGTTTGTGTTCTCCTGTTGAAGACTCTGTAAGCTTTACTTACAGCTGAGTAGCCAAGGAATACTCCTCGGTTAGTTTTGGCGTCGAACGTCTTCAGCTGGGTTTTCCCATTATTTAGAATATGGCATTTTGAACCGAAAACCTTGAAGTACCCGATGAAGGGTTTCCTGTTATTCCATAGCTCGTACGGAGTCTTTCCTTGTCTGGATGTGAGTAGCGATCTATTCTAAGTGAAGCAAGCTGTGTTGATTGCTTCAGCCCAGAATTTCTTTGGAATGGCTGAGCTTGCTAACATTGAGATAGCCGCTTCTTTGAGTGTTCTGTTCCTCCTCTCAGCTACACCATTCTGCTGAGGTGTACGTGCAGCTGAGGTTTGATGTTGTACTCCGTTCTTCTCACAATATTCATATATAGTTTCATTCAGAAACTCAGTTCCTCGGTCTGATCTAATCGAGATAATTTTGCATTCCTTTTGAGTCGTCAACCTTTCCAGCAGGGCCGGCAGCTTGGATCTTGTTTCGCTTTTCTGGTACAGGAATGAAACCCATGTGAACCTGGAGAAGTCATCCACTACGACCAGAGTGTATTTCCTGCCGTTGAAACTCGCTGGTGTTACTGGACCAAAAAGATCCATGTGAAGAAGTTGAAGAACTCGATCAGTTGAGGGCGTCGGCTTTAGAGAAAATGAAATCTTTGTTTGTTTTTCTTGTTGACAAGCACTGCAAATATGACTCTTGTCATAAACTTGATCTGGAATTCCATTAGGGAGCTGATTTCTGGCCAGCTTGTTGATTGTCTTGAAGTTGAGATGATTCAGCCGTCTGTGCCATGTACGACTTCATTGCTGCTTTTTGATACAAGACAAGTGTCTGGAGGGCTGTTATTCCAGTCAGCAAAGTATATGTTTGCTTCTCTTTTCCCTCTCAGTAATACCTGCTTGGTTTCCCTGTTTTTCACTGTACATCCCTGTACATCAAACTTGACAGAAAAACCATTGTCGCAGAATTGACTGATGGAAAACAAGTTATGTTTTAATCCTTGTACATATGAAACATTAGATATTTTAACATTGTTGGTTTCAAATGTACCGTAACCTTTGGTTAAACCTTTTGAGTTGTCACCAAACGTTACTTGAGGGCCTGGACGCTCTTCGTATTCTTGGAGTAGATGCTTCAGATGAGTCATGTGATTTGAGCATCCGCTGTCCATGTACCACAGTGTTCTCATTGATTCCTCTATGATGCGTCTTTCTCTTGTAGCCTGTCACAGAAATCAAAATTTAGGTCCCCAGTTGTGATTGGGTCCTTATTGGTTAGTTAGAGATCCCTTTACGATCCAGATTTATTTGATGACTCTGATTGGATCATTTGTTCTGATAATTCTCCCAGCAGTGTCTATGAACACGTTCTTTGTGTTCTTTGTTTGACTCTGTTGGCTGGGTCTTGATCTCTGTCGTCTCCCAGCTTGATTTCTTGATCGTTCAGTTCTTCTTTGGTTTCCAGCTGAGTGTACAGCTGAGACATTTCTTTGTCTCTGTCTCTGCTGTCTAACTTGGTATCTCGGCTGGACTTGATAATCCAGCTGGTAATCATACGACTGATATCCAGCTGGATATCTTTTCTGATATCTCGGTTGATATCTTGCCACTTGCTGCTGATGATGCTGGTGTTGATGTTGTCCAGCATCATTCTTTCGTTATGGTTGAATCCACTGATGTTTAATTTGTGCCTGTGGTTGCCTTACAGCTGGTCTTCTAGGACCTTGCTGTGTCTTCTTTTTCTCAGTCTGTTGTGCAGCTGGAGTTGGATTCTCTTTTGCTTTCACAAAAGTTACCTTGGTTCCACTTGTAGTTGCAACATTTGTTAAATCCTTAGACCCATCATAACCCAATCCCGTCTTTAATGCTGCTGGTCGTTGCACACTAATTATTTCATCCATCGTTGATGTAGCTTTGATAAGTGCTACCAGCTTTGTGGTTAGTGTGTCTTCTGACCTTTTTAGTTCCAAGATCTCAGCTGACTTTCTGTCTGACTCAGCTGTGGATTTTTCCAAGTTGTCCACCAGCTGCTTTTTCTCATAGTAGAATTCCTTCATCAGCTGATCCTGTTTGACTATCTTTTCGTTGAGCGACACTATTTCCTCTTTGAGCTGTGTGGCATCAGCTGCTTCTGATGCTTCTTTCTTTTTCAGTTCTACCTTCAGCTCAGCATTTTCACACATTATGACATCAAGAATTTCTTGTAAATCCTTGAAGTCATTCATGACTTTCTCCACCAGATTCCAATCAGGTTGTCCTTCTGATTCAGAGACCTGCGTAGAGTGTTCGTGTGATGGTGATGGGTTAGATACGTCCTGAGTTTTAGAAGTTACCTCATCATAGTCGAGTCCGTCTGTCTGTCTCATGAAGCAAGTATCCCAGTCTTGTTCATCACGGGCCATGAGTGCATCTTCCTCTGAGTCTGAGAAAGGCAAGTCATCATCTATTTTGTTACACTCGGACTCTTGATCAGCTATATATGCTCTTCTTCTGTCAGCTGCCTTAGCTTTCAGAAAATCTTTTTCCTTCTTTGACAGTTTGGGACAGTCCTGCTTGTAGTGTCCCGGCTCTTTGCAATTGAAACAGCCTTCCTCTGTCCGTTTTGAGGAGTCAGCTGGCTTTTCATCAGCTGCAGCGTACTTGTCTCTGTACGTCTTGGCGAATTTTTTGTATTTGCCTTTGCTGGTATTGAGTCTGTTGTAATTTTTCACTAACATGGCAATTTCTTCGAGTAGCTCCTCTTTGCTCATATCCTTTTTGTCCTTCTTCTTCTTGGAGGACTCAGCTGACTTGACATGAGTTGATTTTTCAGAGATGGCTCTGAACGCTATCTCTTTTGGAGCTGGGGTGAGTTCTCCTTCATTCTGTCTACTTGAAGACACTTCTTGGGTGATCTTCAAGTTGTATTCGTTAGCTTTTAAGAGTGAGAACAACCTTTCTGTAGATAGATCACCCAAGTCACTTCGACTTTGGTGAACTACTTTGTAAGTGTTCCATTCAGCTGAAAGAGCTGAAAGAACCTTTAAGTTCTTTTCCCGTTGGGTATATTTCCCAGTTCTGATTGTCTCTATCTCGACGACTATGTTTGAGAACCTTAGCTCCATCGCTTCGATGGACTCGTTGGCTAGCTGCTTAAAGTTGTCAAATTTTTGGCAAGCTATTGTGAATTTGTTTTCTTTGATCTCTTCTGACCCTTCACATAGCTTGGCAAGTATTTTCCACATCTCTTTGGTTGTCTCGCACTTGATAATCTTACTCAGGTAGGCGTTTGAGACTGTTGATGAGATGGTGTTTCTTGCGAAGCTGTCCAATCCAGCTTGCTTTCGCTCTTCTGTAGAGTATTCCTTCTTTGGTTTGAGAATTGGCTGGTATGCTGGTTGTCCTCCATCATGAGCTGGTACGAGTTCATTTCCTTGCTTATAAATGAGGATGGGTCCGTCTGTAATGATGTCCCATATCATGTCATGGTGCGCACACAGGAAGTTTTTCAATCTGAATTTCCAGATTGCATAATCATCAACTGAGAAGGTGGGAAGATTCCTGTTAAGATAAGAATCCATGAAGAGATGTACAGGATGCACTAGTACGAGTTTTTCTGAAAAACGGATCTGTTCAGTTGACCACTGATACAGAGTTTCAAGACAAATCTCTTGATTCAGAAACAGAGGTTGTTTGAACCAATGCTCTGATACCAATTGATGGTCCCGGAACGAGGTCTTCGGTGTAGAGGGGGGTGAATACAGCGAAGAGGGATTTTTGAAAACGAATGACAAATTAAAACATAGTTAAGTGAGAGCTCAGTTATGAGTTCAGCTGACTTCTAAAGAAGGTGATCAGCTGGACTGATAACTCAGCTGGAAGTGCGGAAAGTAGTGGAAAGAAAAACTTAGCTCGTTCCCTTTACAAAATCTCAGAAAAACTTAGTTTCAGTTTTCAGTTAAGCAGGTTTGAAACAAATGCAGCTGGCTGGGTCACACAGCCAGAGAATTTAAGCTTTGAAAACTTGTGCTGTGCAAATGCGGTTAGTTCTTTAAATATAAAATGCAAAGACTTAATAAAGCAATAAAGAACACTGAATTTTAACGTGGTTCGGAGAGAGAACTCCTACGTCTATGACCAGGTTTTAGCTGGTAAATCCACTAAGGATAACCACTTGGTTTACGAGTACCAAGCAACTTCGCAGCTCTACCTCGAGCTGTGTTCTAACAGTTTACGGGCACTGTAGAAGCCTATCTCTTTTCAGTTTTCGGGTACTGAACTACCTTACACTCGAATTTCGCGCTTCGAGAGGGCGTAACCTTGACCTAACCTTTTCTGGGTAAAGGAGGGTTTTGGTTTCCAACTTTGAACGAGTTCTTACAATGAAGAACTTTGGAAGATGAACTCGTTCAGATCTAGGCTTTGGATTTACTATGATTTCTGCCTATTGATCAGACGAAAAACTAAAGCAGTTTCTGAAAGTAAACACTTAAGATTTAAATGTTCTTCAAAGAGTTAGATAACTGCTGGAGAGCTTTTTAAAACTTGAGAGATTCAGAGAGGTTGAAAGCTTGCAGAGAGTTTTTCGTATCTGATTCTGAGGTTGAAGACTGGTATTTATAGGTAAAGATTCAAATCTAGCCGTTGGAGGAGCCGTTTGAATCTTACCTACTCTCTGATCTGTCGATCTGCCGTTGAGTGTATCTTCACCTATCTTCATCATTGTGTCAGATCCTAGGTTCGCCTTTCTAGAATGCTGAGATGTCGATCCCTCATTGGTTGAGGTATATTGACTTCCTCTGACACTGGGATTTCTGTCTTTCGAGCTGGTTTTTGAATTTAGAGCTGGATTGGGTAAACTGACTTGAAGTGACGACTTCAGAGTTAGTTCCCTTTTTGTCTGCTCAGCTGACTCTTTTAGACTTGAGTCAGCACAATATATTCAGCTCCGTTGGATCTCCTTGGCTGGATCCATTCTTCTTGTCTTGAGTCTTGAGTCAGTCTGACTCAGCTCAGTTTTTGAACTCTGTTCAGCTAAGAAACCTTTCAGCTGACTTTGGGTCCAGCTGTTTACTCAGCTGGGTCTTCTTTCGTCTTCAGCTTCCTTACCTGTAAACTTAAAAAATCTAAGGCTCATACAAGCGAGCTGGAAAGCTTAACTTAGGTTTGTACATTCATCTACTAGGTTGGAGAACAGTTGGGTTTTGGAATTGAATCAAAACTCTAGAATTTTCCCAACAGTCAACTATACGTCGCTGTATCGAGAGTACGGAGCCGAAGTGGTTTGAAGATCCTGATATGCGATAAAGATAAGAAGAGCATTGCATGTACCACGAATGTTGTTTACAAGCAAATTCTTCAGAATTTATAGATGTTTGAATTTTGAATGAAATTTTAATTTATATTGTTTGATACTTATATTTTTTTTATATATATATTTTTCTTACTCATATTTATGTTGTTTTACAAAAAATATATCAAAATTCAACTTACCACATGCATCGCACGAGTGTAGTACTAGTTTGTCTAAAGTCACCTCCGAACACGAATGTCTTACCTCCGAATGGTGATTCATAATTCAACGGACTTTTAAACCTCATTAAATCCCTAAAGGTTCTGTCCAGAGCTTCAAAATAATATATATGCATCATCGGAGCTTCATCCCATATTATGAGCGTACATCTGATAAGGAGCTCAGCTTGTAGACTTCCCTGTTTGATGTTGCACATTTAATCTTCATTTGGATTTATGGGGAAACGAATTGGAAATGTGCAGTCCTTCCACCTAACAATAATAGAGATGATATCCCACTCAATGCTACGTTGAGTACTATGTCTCCTTTTGATCGTAACGCAGAAGATAATGTCTTCCAAATAAATATTTTTCCAGTTCCCCAGTATCCGTATACAAAAAATACATCATTTGATTCTGATTGTGCTCTATCAATAATCGTTTGATAGAATTGGTATTGTTCTTCGGTAATATCACTCATCAACGCAACATGCTTAGCTTCCATATCTGATCGATTATATTTGACGTAACTCGTCATTTATCAAACTATTACACGGCTGACAAAAATACTCTAGATCGGAATATTAGATCTCATTAAAATCTCGCAGGCTGCGTCCACATTTGCGTATAATCTTCTCAATTTCTGCAGTGCATAATTCTTCACATGTTCTTCAGTCAAATGTATATGTAACACGAAGACAAATGTTGTTGTTATTATTATTGTTATTATTATTGTTATTATTATTGTTATTATGAAATGATTTTTAATATGAAAATCACACTATATAAAAATAATAAACAAAAATAAAAAACAACCTGATCACAAAACAAACTGTAAATTACCCACATAATAATATTTCAAATCAAACTTATATCATATCAAACTTTAAAATTTCAAATCGAATCATTATTTACATATATTGGTTGTGATATAGAGAGTTATCAATACATATGATATCAACAATTTATTTAAACTAAAATAATAAATAAGCCAACATAAATAATATAATTCATTGAAATAAATTATATATATAAAGTATATAATATATTAAGAAACTTTTTGTTTTTGAGGAACACAATAAGATTATAAAATACTTATTATATCCTATATTAAATTAACATTTGAAATCGGATTCAAAACTCCAGCATATAATCAAAACATACAACAACATACATATATAGAGGTCTAAGAAAAATGATACACTGAAAGTATCGACTGATGTCATGTTTTGATTTGTGATAGCTAATAAGTAATAATTGATAATAAATAATAATTGACCATCCAATAAATTACTAAAATACATCAACCTCAATATATATATTTATAATATAATTAACATTAAGAGGGATCACATTTTTAGAAACTAATTAATTGTATCTACATATATCTATATATGTAATCTAATTAACATTAAAAGTATTAAAACAAAATTTATTTCACATTTATTTACTTGAACACTAAAATCAAAATGTTAACATAAGTAAGGAAATTTAATATTATCAACCGTGATATTTCATTTCATTTTATTGTATCCATATATATATTTCTCACCAAGTTAATTAGTAACTATGAATTTGACAAATTTGGCGATATCAATCTTCTCAAATGACCCTCTATGTTAATCCATATATATATATATATATATATATATATATATATGAGTTTTAGAATTTATTATATAATTAATTTTTTTCTCACAAATTATGCATTTGTAACATCCAACATTAATTAGTTAATTGGTAAATATTAATGAACAATTAAGATAATAACAATTAAATATTTTATTTTCAAAACGGAATAAAGATAATTAAAAATAAAAGTTACTATAAACAGCAAGCCGGACTTGCTTTTATATATTATAAATATATGTTATAGACAATACATAATTGGTAAATTCTCTAAAATTAATGACTATAAATATAAAATAACAAAAATAAAATGAATAAAAAAAACTTAAACGCATCTATTCTTTATACCCTCAGTCATAAATATCAATTTTTAGGATTAAACAAATAAGTTTAAAAGTATAACTTATAGAATCAACAAGTGTGGTTCAATAAGTGTTGGGAAATAATAAAAGTTTTGATTTGATACCAAAACCCAACTGACTCCAACCAAGTAGATGATTGCACAACATCCTAAGTGTTCTTCCAGCTCGCTTGTTTGAGCTTTTAGAGTTTCTAGACTAATAGGTAAAGTCACAGAAGACAACTGAAGATCCAGCCAAATGAAGATCAGCTGAAGTCAAACTCAGCTGAACAAGGATGCACACAGCAAAGAAAAGTCAGAGAAGAAAAACTCAACCGATCAACCAGAAGACTCAGCAGGCCAAGCCAAGCGACTGATTCAATTATGTCTAGAAGAAAGAAGATCAAAGTTCATCTAAAGACAGCTGCGGAAAAGAAGTAGCTTAAGTGACAACTCAAATCAGGGACAAAACCTAGCTCAGGAACATCAACCCAGCTTAAGAGTCACAGACCCAGCTCGATGTCAGAAACCCAACTAAGTGTCAATGACACAGCTCAGGTTGAAAATACAGCTCAGCTCTAAGACACAGCTTAGGTTGAGGTCACAGCTCAGGTTGAATCTGCTGAGTTCGAGAAAGCTTAGATACATCTTATTTCAGCAGAAATCAAATGACAATTTGAAATAAAGTTCTGACAGGAATCATTGATTAGTCAACTGCTAGGCACCTAGATGTCAAGTCTAGGACTGCTCTCCGTAGGGATTCAGAACGGCTCTTTCCAACGGCTAGTTCTAAACCTTCTCTATAAATATGAGTCTTCCTCACACTTCAAAGGTATAGGTGCAGAGATGAAAAGAGAGAGAGAAAATCAAGAGGAATAAAGAGTTTTATGAAAGAAGAAAACTATTAGAAATCTCTCTGAAAGATTCAAAGAAAAATAAACCTGAACCGATCAATGTTCATTTATCAGTCAGACTACATATTCTATCTCCCATTAGATTCTAGGTAGATAATTCTTTCTATGTTAAAGCCTAGTTTGAATGAGTTCATTTAACTAAATCTTCTTCATTGTAAGAACTCGTTCATATTTGGAAACCTCAAACCAAACCCCTCCTCACCCAGAAAAGGTTAGGTTATGGTCAGGTTCTTCAGTAACCGTAAACTGAAGGTAGGCTTCAGCTATGCCCGTAAATAATCTGATTACGTTTTGATACAATACACGTAAACGTGTATCCAACTCAAGGAACGGAGCTGCAACGCTTGATGACTGCGCGGAAAGTCAATGGTATCCTTAGTGAATTACCAGAAGTTTCTGGTCGTGGATGTAGGAGTCATTCTCTGAACCACGTTAAAAACTGTTGTTCTTTACTGCATTAATCTTGTTTGTATTAACTCAGTCTTTAAGCATATTTCTCAAGGTGCTAACTCTGACTAAGAAGATAAAACAAAGTTTTGAAAATTTAAGTTCAAGACGGTCTTTCAATTCAACCAGCTTCCGCATGTATACACACACAGCTAGCTGTGTTTACCCTGTTGTCTCCTAGCTTGGTCAACTACAGCCAGCTCACTCAAAGATTTTTAATTGGAAAAGTTTCTTTACCTTGGTGTATTCGCCCCCCTCTACACAAGGTATCTATATCGGGACCAACAATTGGTATCAGAGCAGTGATTCAAAAGATCACTGTATCTGTGTCAATTCAGTATCTTTGCTGACAGTGGTCATCTGAATTGATCCCTAATATTTTCAAAATTTCTTCTAATTAATTTATTTCTTGAGAAATCATGAATTCGGGCATGTGTCCAAGATAAGAAAGTTACAGGGGGTACATATAACAAGATACCAAAGTGTTTTGGAGCACTGAAGAGAGGAATTTCACTCTGCAGCAAACATGATGGACTGTGATGCAATCGTCTCAAGCCACCAGGAGATGAGAAGAACAGAAAGGCTGATTGACGACTTGGAACGTCTCATACTCAGAGTATATGACACCATGAGAGACAACCATCAGAGTCATCACAATATCTGATGGATTTTCTGAAGAATGTCCAAGAGATGCAACCAACCCAGGAGAAGATCGCCAGAACTCCAAAGCTCAATCGCTCAAACTTCTTCATGTAACTCAACAGTGAATCCATCAAGCAAATAGAGCCGAGAGTCCTTCAACCATGTCATCAAAATCAAAACTGATCTTGGCAGCATGAAGACGAAAACTTGTTCTCCATCTTGAAAACCAACAAAATTGATCTGGGGATCACAAGAAGAAGAATCATCCAGCCAGATGAATGAAACGAAGCTGACTCCCAAGGTAAAAGAAACAGCCTTCACAGCTCAATCAAGAAGATCAGCTCAATCAGCTCAGCTTGGAAGAATCAACTAAGAGCACAGAAATATGAGCAAAGAAGGATTGTACGAAGAAGTTGCCATGCTTGTACGGAACATTAATAGGCTGGAACACAGCATGAAAAGGTACAAGAATATCGTAAAGATTCATCTCAACAAGCAACTATACCCAAAAGAAAAACCCAGCTGAATCAACCTCCTGAAGATGATAAAAGCCAATGAAGAAATTGAAGAAACCCGGCTAGCTGACTGGGATCTGCTGTGAAAAGAAAGACAGATGGATACAAAGATGGAACTTAACCAGACATACAACTAAAAGAATTGAGAAGCAGCAGTCGAATCAGCTGGATAAGGGACATCTATCAACATGCTATACAAACTGAGATCTCATCAAATGAGGCAATGTTGAGAAAAATCCGTTCGAAGGATGCAACTGAAGAAAAGGCTACCTACTGTCAAATCAAGGGGAACCTCCGCATAACTGAAAAGAATCAGTTGAATCAAGTAGAGTACCCAGAAGGATGCACTCAACAAGATCGAATCAACAGGATTTTCCAATTGATAAGAAACTTAATCCAGCAGAACTATCAAGATAGACTCAGCTGGAATCACCCATCTGACGACGTACAAGCACCTAAGAAATTTCTCAACATCCGGAAATCATTGTTGGGAAAATTCTCAGTACAACATGCCGAAATCTACTTCAAGATGTGAATTACCTGCTCAATCCAGAAGAAGGACCATCCAGCTGAGGGGGAACAAACTCAGCTGGACCTCAAAACTGAAGAAATACTCAGCTAAGGAGGAAACTGAAGTCACCATCTCAACAACTCAGCAGGAAAGCTCAAAAATCATGAAACTATCAATCGTTGTACTTGAAAATTTTACGATAACTTTCATTTATTTCTCTGAGGAATATACTATTTTGTCCATAATATTTGAATTATTAAATATCAGCAGATACATATTTCTTAGATAAATTGGTTGATAAGTTTCTTATCCCATCGCATTAAATGCAAAGCATGCAGAGCACTGTAGCACGGCAAGACCGAGGCAGAAGTTCAAACGTTTAAACTGCCTCACTCGCGATTGTAATGCACTCGCTATACGCACATCAGCAGACGTGATTAGAAAATCACTCCTAGCCATTGATCTAAATATCAACTGACTCAATCTCAACCATCCATCTATTATGGTAGTTGATATATATGGAAAAGATACGCTAAATATTTCATCACTCATATCTATCCTTGCGAATCCCAAACTTTCAAAATCTCTGGTTCATCTTTCTCTTATTCAAATCCCTTCAATTCTCTCTCAAACCGCTCAAAAAGATCAGAAATGGTTCCCATGAAATCAACCGGAGAAGTTAATCAGTTCGAGGCTCTCTTAAATAAGATATCTTTCGAAAGTGCTCTCTCCACCACCAACCTGCAAATTTCTGAACTCAGAGAAATGGTGGAAATTATTACAAAATATGGACTTCTGAAATGGGCAACTGCTACGCTCAAATTCTTGTTGAGCAAAGAAGTTTCTCTCTTCTACCTCAACATCAGAAAAGAAGATCATCTATTTCACTCTAAATTCGATGTAATTGCTAAACAAGACGGGAATGATGATGAAGCGGAAATCAACATCAAGCTGGACAGGCAACTGCGTATGGTGTTTGAACTGCCTGATGAAGAAAGATTCACTCCAGACAACCTCACTAGAGAGGAAATTGACGAAATTCTCAGCAAATAATTGCTAATCACTCCAGAACCTTACAGAGCCATCATGTCGAAACTGCTGCTCAAACCAAAGTACAGGTTATTGCTTGACATAACCCAGAAGTGTATACTAGGGATAGCTGGATCTCAAGGAGAGATCAATATTCCTAAACTCAAGCCGATGATAGCCATGATCAAAGGCGAAAAAGGCAACTAGTTTGAATTTCTACTGAATCGAATCATTAAGGAGTCAGAGAAGATCAAGTTCGACTCCACCACAGAACATTACAACTGCTCAGAGCCCCTCTACCTCTGCTCTAAGATTTCATATCTGATAGAGCAGACTGTGAAGAACTACTCAGTAAAGTGGCAAGATCCAGAGCCATTCCCTGAATCCAAAATTCTTTTCCACAAAGTTGGTCAGATCAACGAACTGCTGAAGAAACAACCAACTGTAGGGAAAGGGAAGAAGAAACAGCTAGAAAAAGTAGACCCAGCTGAAAAACAGCAGAAGAAGAGAAAGCCAACTAAGTCAAAGCCAGCTCAGGGAAAAAAAAGACCAGCTGATTCCAAGCTAGCTCAGAAGGCAGCACCGAAGAAGAGGAAACCAGCTGCTTCCCTACCAGCTGAAACAAACTCATCATCCGAGGCTACTTCGGAAACCTCACCAAGCAAGATTGATGCTCAGTCGAGTCAAGCAATAACAATCATTCCTCCACATCCCGTACATGCCCTCAATCAGTACGGAACAAACATCCAAGCCGAACTAGGTTTGGAAAATGATTCGTCTTCTAGCACAGATGACAAATTCATAGTCACCAAGCGGAAGGTAACTTTCCCACCTTCTCCTTCTCAGATCATCACCAAAGTCATTGGTGATATTCAAGTTAGCCAAAGATTTCCTCAACCCTCGCCTCCTCCCAGCTCTCCGCCCAAACAATCTTAACCACACCCCAGCTCCTCACCCAAAGAAGCTTCTCTTCCAAAGAAGCAAACTCTCACTCAGTTGACTGAAGCTCCTTCACAGTCAACTGATAACCAAGCTGAACCCACTACCACCCCAATCAGTTCACATCCCTCACCCAAAACTCAACATTCCCCACAGCTGGCTGAAGCTCCTCCACAGCCCACTGTAGACCAATCTGAACCAACCCACCAAAGTCCAACCACTTCAGAGGAAAGCACCCCATATGCTTCTCCTTCATTCTCCTCCAGCGGGTCAGCCTTTGTAGCCTCCATGTTTGAGGATATGCGAGTTCAAGGAATCAAAGATGGCCTTACTTAATATCAAATTTTGGCGCACCTACCCATTGCTCTTGTCAGAGTTGCAGATCTCAAGTTCTACTTGGCAACCAAGATGAATACTTGGTACCAGAATGAGCAACTCATTGAGACCTTCACTCTAGACAGACTGAAGTCAGATGAAGCAGTCCTCCAGAGCACGTTTGGCTCTGTAACATTGGAGGATGCTTATTTGAATCAAGACGAGCTCATCAAAGGGAAGATTTCATCGAGAAATTCTACTACTTAGGACAATACAAGGGCATGGATCCGCACTCTGCATTCTCTCAGTTCATGCTTGAACTCCATGAGGATGACCTGATGATGGCAAGGTCGTTTGCTTTAGCGGAGCAAAAGAAGGAAATTAAAATTTTAACTCCCGAAATCAAGCAGCTCAAACCTCCCTACATTCAAGGAATGAACCGATCGGACAAGGCCAGAATCTTCAAAGAAGTACATCACTGGGCCGAAGAAAGAACGTTGTCCAAATCAAAAAATCAAGTTGAATAGAAGGAGTTAGAAGAACTTATCTTCAATCGGTACGGTATCAAGCCTGATCACCAGATTGAAGAACAGGGAAAGAAGCAGAACCAGATTGAAGAACAGAGAAAGAAGCAGAACTGAAGATCCAGCTATCTGGGAAGTTATTTTAGTTTATGAACTTTTGTAATGAAAATTTTGTAAAGTTTTTTAATGAAAAGTTCATTTCTTCCAAATCAACCTGATGACAATAACTCTTTGTCCAGGCTCTGAATTTACTTATCTGCTGTGAATGTTTAAAATCTAAAAACCCCGTCTCATGTTAAGGGGGAAGTATATTGTTTTTCCCAGTTAGGTTTTGTCATCATCAAAAAGGGGGAAATTGTTGGGAAAATAATAAAAGTTTTGATTTGATACCAAAACCCAAATGACTCCAACCAAGTAGATGATTGCACAACATCCTAAGTGTTCCTCCAACTCGCCTGTTTGAGCTTATAGAGTTTCTAGACTAACAGGTAAAGTCACAGAAGACAACTGAAGATCCAGCCGAATGAAGATCAGCTGAAGTCAAACTCAGCAGAACAAGGGTGCACACAGCAAAGAAAAGTCAGAGAAGAAAAACCCAACCGATCAACCAGAAGACTCAGCAGGCCAAGCCAAGTGACTGATTCAATTATTTCTAGAAGAAAGAAGATCAAGTTCATCTAAAGACAGCTGCGGAAAAGAAGTAGCTTAAGTGACAACTCAACTCAGGGACAAAACCTAGCTCAGGAACATCAACCTAGCTTAAGAGTCACAGACCCAGCTCGATGTCAGAAACCTAGCTATGTGTCAATGACACAGCTCAGGTTGAAAACACAGCTCAGGTCTAAGACACAGCTCAGGTTGAGGTAACAGCCCAGGTTGAATCAGCTGAGTTCGAGACAGCTTAGATACATCTTATTTCAGCAGAAGTCAAATGACAACTTGAAATAAAGTTCTGACAGTAATCATTCATTAGTCAACTGCTAGGCACCAAGATGTCAAGTCTAGGATTGCTCTCCGTAGGGATTCAGAACGGCTCTTTCCAACGGCTAGTTCTAAACCTTCTCTATAAATATGAGTCTTCCTCACACTTCAAAGATGTGGGTGCAGAGATGAAAAGAGAGAGAGAAAATCAAGAAGAAGAAAGAGCTTTATGAAAGAAGAAAACTATTAGAAATCTCTCTGAAAGATTTAAAGAAAAATAAACCTGAACCGATCAATGTTCATTTATCGGTCAGACTACATATTCTATCTCCTATTAGATTCTAGGCAGATAATTCTTTCTATTTTAAAGTCTAGTTTGAACGAATTTATTTAACTAAATATTCTTCATTGTAAGAACTCGTTCATAGATGAAAACCTCAAACCAAATCCCTCCTCACCCAGAAAAGGTTAGGTATAGTCAGGTTCTTCAGTATCCGTAAACTGAAGATAGGCTTCAGCTGTGCCCTAAACAGTCCGATTACATTTTGATACAGTACGCGTAAACGTGTATCCAGCTCAAGGAACGGAGCTGCAACGCTTGCTGAACCACGTTAAAAACTGTTGTTCTTTACTGCATTATTCTTGTTTGTATTAACTCAGTCTTTAAGCATATTTCTCAAGGTGCTAACTCTGACTAAGAAGATAAAATAAAGTTCTGAAAATTTAAGTTCAAGAAGGTCTTTCTATTCCACCAGCTTCCGGACGTATACATACACAGCTAGCTGTATTTACCCTGTTGTCTCCTAGCTTGGTCAACTACAGCCAGCTCACTCAAAGATTTTTAATTGGAAAAGTTTCTTTACCTTGGTGTATTCACCCCCCCTCTACACCAAGGTATCCGTCTCGGGACCAACAATAAGATTCTGTCGACATTGTTTAAAAATCAATTTTTTACCATATATTTCGAGATTAATATTTCTTTTTTGTCGGAGAGCAGTTAATTTTTTATTTATTTTTCATTTTACTTAATTTTTTATTCATTTCATGTGTTTATAAATTATTTTTCACACGTTCATGTATATGAATATATATTATGCTTTTATAGTTTTTTGTAAAAATAATATCATCTGAATTTGATTGTTCTTCGACAAAGATTATGGCGTACACGTGGTGTTGTTTAGTTAGATACCTAGGAAAGAAAGAATGTACAAACGCTAACTCGGATTGATTATAACGCCACTCACCATTCATCAAATTATTAGCCGGCAATTCATGGATAAAAGAAAGTTTGTTAAACGTATAATTAACATGCAATAAAATCATCTTCAATGTTTTTCTTAAAAATTAAATTAACATATAATATCTTAATTCTTTTTCGGATGAATAACTAAATTTTACTGTATATATATAGTCATTTCTACTGCCAAATGTGTAAAGAATAGACAAAATAGAGTAATCGGCCACCATCACTTACAAAATACTAATTTAAGTATCTCTTAAATACCTTAACTCAAAAGATAAAATAGCTCGAAAAACTAAAAACTACGTAAACTTGAGTTGAATTGCTAAAATAGTGTTCCTCAGTTTGGCCATCGATCCTGCTTGGAATCCTTATCCGAGACGGGGCTTGAACGATGATCTTTTCTCCGGCCGGTTTTTGAGTTCTCTGAATATTATACAAAACTAAATATGGAAGCATATATATATATATATATAGGGCGCGGATCAAATAAGAACACTTTCTTATGTGAGAAATAAGAACAAATCTGGACCCTTGATCTTTGATGATCTATGGTTCAGATTTAACCGTGCATTTAATTACTCTAATTTATGCATTTCAATGCTAATGCATTAAGTTATTGTAGTTTATGCATTAAAATATTTATGCATTTAGTTTCTGAATTTTATGCATCTCCGATGTAATAAAAATGCATTGTTCTTACGTTCTTATATAAGATGTGTTCTTACCAGATCGGCTCCCTATATATATATATATATATATATATATATATATTAGTGTGTGTGAGTGTGTGCGTGCGCTGAATAATCCGACAAAGCTTACAGTTATAGATGTCTTATTGATAGTACCGACCTCACCCTGGGCCCGACCTAAGGCTAATTGGGCCTGTATATTAAAGCTCGGCCCGCAGAGTTCGGCCCATACAAAGTCAACGTCTGCCTTGAAGACCAAGTAACGAAACCCTACTTTGGGAGAAGATAGAATTCTACCACGAACGGGAATCGGATATGCATGTATTAAGAAACTAGATATGTATAAGGAGTTCGATCCCTAGAAGGATTAGGGCTTAATTCAAGGCTTATAAATAGATGCAAGATTAGAGGTGTAGGACATGGAATACTCATTGTACTCTCAAGCATAATAAAAGCTCTCTATATTCTCTCCCGTGGACGTAGATCACATCGATCGAACCACGTAAATCCTTGTGTCATCGTGTTATAGTCTCTTTTAGCTACTTTCGAAAACCCAAGATCTATCATTGGTGCAGTCTGTGGGAACGAGATCAACGGTCCGTTCGTAGCTGATTTATGATGGTAACACGATCACAGAGCATGCGGGAGGCCCAAAGCCAACGCGGGAATCCTAACGAAGCAGAAAGCTGCCCCATAAGCCAAGAGAATCGCCAGAAAGGCAGTTCAGTTCCAAAAAGAGGCACGCCAGGGACCCAATGGAAGGAAACCCCTCCGAAGGGATGCCCGCGAGAAACCCCTCGCAAAATCGGCACCGGAGGACACACAATGGACAGTCCTTCAGAACGGGTGATACCCCAGAAGGGTACGTCGAAGAAATCAACGACGATTCGGAGCCGAAGGGATCCGAGTTGAAGGAGGATGATCTCTCCAGAGACTTTGACCTTGCCACC
Source organism: Agastache rugosa (assembly GCA_031470985.1). Taxonomy (NCBI): domain Eukaryota; kingdom Viridiplantae; phylum Streptophyta; class Magnoliopsida; order Lamiales; family Lamiaceae; genus Agastache; species Agastache rugosa. The sequence goes on from CM062607.1 coordinate 12,440,306, forward strand.
ACCTACGCCGCGGCCGAATTCGCTAAAGCGAACAAGGAGCGTTTCAAACGCTTTCTCGCGACGACTCGGATGTCTCCCATACCCGAGGCTAGGGAGAGTTCTACGCAAAAATCTCTACCTAAAGCTCCTCGCTACACCGAGAGGCAGGAACCGGAGCTAAAGGAGAGGCACGACCCCCGGCGGGGTTCAGCTCGACGTCAGAGTCCAAGCTCGCAGTGGAGCCCCAGGCGACATCATACCCAAAGGCGACCTCGGAGCCCCAGAAGGTACCGAAGTCCGAGCTACAGTGAGAGTCGCAGTCCCCCGAGAAACCAACACCGACGTGAAAAGGAACCAGCCCGTCTTGTCAGCCCGTTCATCGACGAGCTGCTTGACACCAAACTCCCCACGGTGTACAAGTTGCCAAACATTCCGGCCTACAATGGGCTGGATGACCCCCTCAACTTTTTAACGCATTTCAGGTACAGCATGCACAACCAGGGCCTTAGAGAGGAACACATGTGCAAGCTATTCCCCGAGATGCTGATCGATTATGCCCGAGCTTGGTTTGACAACCTCCCAACTGGCAGCGTGGGGTCCTGGACCTATTTGGAAAAAATCTTCAAGCAAAGATTCCATACAAAGGTTCAGGCTCGCCGAGACACAGCCTACCTCCTATCGGTGAAGCAAAAAGGACAAAGAATCTATAAGGGAGTACGCTTCCAGGTTCATGCAGGAGAGCTTGAAGGTCGATAAAATCGACGATGTCTTCCTCATCTCGGCCTTCCGAAATAGGGTTGCTCCCGGGTCCCTGAAACAAGAGCTCGCTAAGCAGAAACCCGAGACAGCCCAGGAGATGTGGAGGATTGTATACCAGTTCGTTGATGGCCAAGATGCGAATCGATTGAAGCGAGAAGAGACCGAGAAAAGAAGAACTGAAGGGGATCGAGGACGGAATGATCGTGATCGGAGAAGTGCTCATGAGCGCCTCCAAAGAGGGCCAATCCAGTCCTGGCTCGGATCGGGACCTATCCAGTCCCGGCTTGGACCTCGGGTGGGACCAGAACTGTCTCAACGACCTCCTTTTGTGAAAACAAATGCCGAGATTTTCGCACTCCACGAGGATTGGTTCACTAAACCACGTCCTATGTCGGAGTCTAAACCTCGGGACGACCATGGGCATCGCACGGAGGATTGCCGCGACCTCACAGAACAGATAGAGAGGTTGGCCAAGGAGGGAGCTCTGAAGAGATACGAAGCCGGGGGGAAGAAAAATAGGAAAGGAAAACGGAAATGAGGACAGGGTCGCTGCGTCCCAAACAGTAAGCGAGCTAAGGTCGATCAAGACGAGGATGAGGACGACCCTCAGTACGACGCACCACAGTACGACGGAGTGGTCTCCACCATCACCGGACTACCCCCAGGTATGACAAAGACTAAGTTAAAGGTAGAAGCTCGCAGACCACCAGTCCCATCGGGGGAGGAGCAAAGGAAGAAGAGGTTCAAGAAGGGAGAAACCGTCACATTCTCTGAAGATGATCCTGTACCTACAGCTACGCCACACAATGACGCCCTGGTGATTCAGGTCGGAGTGGCCAACAAGATGGTCCATCGCGTATTCATCGATGGTGGGGCCAGCGTGAGTATTATCTTCCAACACTGCTTGGATAGGATGGGCCTTGACCCAGCTCGGGTGAACTCCACACCCCTGCCTCTCAAGAGCTTTACGCAGCAAAAGACGCGACCTGAAGGGACCATTGCGCTCGATGTTGCCATTGGCAGTCCGCCGACCAGCGTCAATAAACTGATCCAGTTCTATGTGGTTAAAGCGAACTCCCCCTACAACATCATACTAGGTCGGGATTGGCTGAATGCAGTCAGGGCCATCATTTCGCCCTACCACCTGTTGTTAAAGATTCCGACCTCGACTGGAATCCTTACTGTCCGAGGTGACCAGATTAAGGCCAAGGAGTGCAAGCAGGTTGTTCTCCGAGGTCAACCCCAGGCATAGCAATCAAAGTATCCCAAGAAGCTGGAAGAAACGACGTCGATCCCAGACACCTCGGCGGAACAGGTTCCCCTATCCGAAACAGATCCAGCGAAAGTCGTCAAGGTCGGCTTTGCAGGGGGACCTCAAACACGCACGTAAGTAATCCAGCTCCTCAGGGAATATCAAGACGTCTTCGCCTGGTCTCCAACAGACATGACGGGGGTGTCGTCGGAAATCATTACGCATAAGCTTAACATTAACCCGAACTCGACCCCGGTCAAGCAGAAACGGCGATCATTTACTGCCGAACGAAATCAAGTTATCTACAACGAGGTGCGGCAATGGTTGAAAGCAGGGCTTCTGTTTGAAGTCAAGTACCCGATTTGGCTGTCTAATCCGGTAGTGGTAAAGAAAGAAGAAGGAGAGTGGAGGATGTGTGTAGATTACACCGACCTCAACAAAGCTTGCCCAAAGGACCGCTATCCTCTCCTCAACATCGATGAAAAGATCGAATCCTTAGTGGGACACGAAGTATTCTGCTTTCTCGATCTCTACAAAGGATACTATCAGGTTCTAATGGATGAGGGAGATGCGATCATGACAGCTTTCGCAACAAGCTTCGGGATCTTTGCATTCAAATATATGCCCTTCGAATTAAAGAATGTAGGGGCGACATACCAGCGAATGGTCGATTTCCTCTTCCGAGATCATATCGGCGAGATTGTCGAAGTATACGTAGACGACATTGTCATCAAGAGTAAAGAAGAGGCTTCGGCGGTGAGCGACCTACGAACTATGCTCAACATACTAAGGCAGGCAAACCTCAAGCTGAACCCAAAGAAGTGCACTTTCAATGTGCGATCTGGAAAAATTCTTAGGGTGCTGGATCTCGCCAGAAGGTCTCAATGCCAACCCGCTGAAGATTAGAGCCGTGCAGGAGATAAAGGTACCCCGGACTATCCGCGACGTACATAGGTTGACAGGGTGCAAAACCGCACTAAGTCGTTTCCTCTCCAAGGCTACCAAGAAACAGCTCCCATTCTTCAAAATTCTCAAGAAGGCACCGGAATTTGGATGGGGACGAGAGCACGAGCTAGCCCTGGAGGAGCTCAAGTGCCATCTCGGGGACTTACCAACCTTATCAGTCCCCCAAAAGGAAGAACCCCTCTCTCTGTACCTCGCGGCATCGAAAGAAGCAATAAGTACAGTGTTGGTCCGAGACGAAGGAGATCGGCAGCTACCGGTGTACTTCATCAGCCGAGTTCTCAAAGACCCAGAGACGAGGTATCAGCCTCTTGAGAAGTTCGCCCTAGCCCTGATAAACGTAGCTCGGCGTCTAAAACCCTACTTCCAAGCTCATCCAATACAAGTTTTGACCGATCTACCACTTCGGCAAGTTCTTACTAAACCGGAAGCTTCAGGAAGGATCGCGAAATGGGCAATCGAGCTAGGAGAGCATTCCATATCATTCGGTCCCCGTCGAGCTATAAAAGGGCAGGCTCTGGCAGACTTCCTTGTAGAAGCTCAGTATAAGGACCTCGAGGAACCAAAAGAAATCAAAGCCAAAACCGAACTCTAGGAAGTCCCAGAGAAGACACCCCCAGACTGCTAGGAGATGTACGTGGATGGAGCTTCAGGAAAGAAAGGAAGTGGAGCCGGCATACTCCTCATCAGCCCAGAGAAAAAGGAATTAACATATTCGCTACGATTCGAGTTCTCCACTACGAATAACGAGGCGGAATATGAAGCTCTCATTGCCAGACTGCGTCTCGCCCAAACCCTCCAGGCACGAGCTGTCCAAGCCCATTGTGATTCCCAAGTCGTGGTCAACCATGTGTTAGGAAAATACGAGGTGAAAAGTGAGAAGCTGAAGAAGTACCTGGAGAAGGTCAAGCTCCTTGAACAGTCTTTCCAGTTCTTCAAAATAGTCCGCATTCCCAGAAGCCAAAATACCCGTGCTGACGAGCTAAGCAAGCTGGCGAACTCCCCGACCAGCTCGACGCTAGTAGAAAAAGTCCGAAACAGGAGTATAGAAGAGGCAGAAGTCAATGCGATCATAGAGGACGACCCAAATTGGATGACCCCCCTAATAAGATGTTTGGAGAACGGGGAAGTGCCCGGGGACAAGACGGAGGCTAGAAAAATTCTAGCTAGATCCACGCAGTACGTCCTCGAGGGAGGGGTCCTCTATCGAAAGTCATACTTACAGCCTCTCCTAAGATGTGTTGGACCAAAGGAAGCAGACTACATATTAAATGAAGTACACACAGGATCGTGCGGAAGCCACATTGGAGCTCGGGTGCTAGCTCAGAAAATCATGCGATGGGGTACTATTGGCCAACAATAGCAAAAGATGCGGAAGAGTTCGTGAAGAAGTGCCTAAAATGCCAGCTGCATGCCAGAGTGACGAGACTACCCCAGACCGACCTCTCTACTATTCAAAGTCCGTGGCCATTTATGGAGTGGGGCATTGACATCGTAGGGCCTTTCTACCCGGCACCTAAGCAAAAGCGGTTTCTAATAGTCGCCGTCGACTACTTCACCAAGTGGGTAGAAGCTGAACCTTCCACAAAAGTCACAAGTGAGAAAGCCGTTGACTTCGTCTGGAAAAACATCGTATGCCGGTTCGGAGTACCAAGAGTCCTCATCTCGGATAATGGAACGCAATTTACGAGTAGAGAATTCCGAGAATTTTGTGAAGGACTCAATATCCAGCAAAAGTTCACCTCGGTAAACCGACCTCAAACTAATGGACAGACCGAAGTCACCAACAGGACAATAGTGAACGGACTCAAGGCCCGCCTAGAGAAGGAGAAAACGGAGTGGATCCACAATCTCCAAAACGTCCTGTGGTCGTACCGGACTACACCCCGAACTCCAACGAGAGAAACCCCGTACCGTTTACTATACGGGTCAGAAGCAGTCATACCTGTCGAGATCGGAGCACCCAGTCCCCGAACTATCAATTTCTCCGCCGAAGCTAACGAAGAGCAGCGCCGAACCGACCTAGACTTATTGGAGGAAAAAAGGGAACAAGCCAGCATAAAAGAAGCTCGGTACAAACAGCAGATGGCTCGGTATTACAACCAAAGGGTTAAACCCCAACAGTTCCAGGTCGGTGATCTTGTGCTTCGAAACAATGAGATAAGCCTCTCAGAGAAGCTCGGCAAGCTCGAAGCTACGTGGGAAGGACCCTACAGAGTACACGAAGTCCTCGGCAAAGGAGCTTACAAAATCGCCTATCTTTCGGGCGAACTAATACCCAGAACGTGGCACATCGTCCATCTAAAGAGATTCTTCGTATAAGCAGCAAAATCTTGCATATAGAGTCTTAGGTTTTCTTTTTTTGTCTGTTTTGTCTTTAATGTTTTGTTTTTAACGAGCTCGTCAAAACTCTTTTTACTTTGTTTTTGGTCATTTTTAATAAAATTTCTTTTTTTGTCTTGCATCTTGAGTCTTTTGATTTGCTTATACGAAGTGTCCATAACATCAAAAATCCCCTCATAAGGTCGAACTATGGTTCCCTTGCGTGGTCAGTAATGACCCGACATGGGGTAATAATATCCTATAATGCGCAAAGGAAACCCTTTCCGAGGTTCGAGCTCGTCTCCCTCCAAAAAAGGAAGATCCCACGAGGTCCGAGTCAAACTCCCTCCTAAGGATAATTAGTCCTCAACTGGGGTCGGAACCAGGTTCCCCCGGGAGGATAAAATACGAGGTCCGAACCATGGTTCCCTCGTCAACACAAAGAAGCTCGAGTTCAACTCACTAAAAGGTGCAACACCCAAATAAACCAAGGAAGCAATCCTCACGAAGAACAGGAAAGTCAAACCCAATATATACACTTTTATTTCTAACTCTTTGGCAAAAGTTTGTGTGTACATTAATTACAGGCATAATCGAGCTAATCTATGAGGGAGGATGTTTTTTGCTAAAGCTAAGCCAATCTTCCTCAAATGAGGAAGGCCCCAGGAGATCATCAATCGAGATTCGACCTCATCCCCGACCTCGACTTCTTCCAGCAGGAAAACTTCGACCTCGCGGAGTAGCCGAACCGCGACCAACAGCTCGCCTATCTTGGCTCGGACCGACCTGATGTCCCCACGAAGCCGTTTTCACCTCGCGAGCAGGCATTGTCCGAACAGAAGAAGAAAGGTCTGCACCCGCACCACATGCCAAAAGCGCCCGTAACTTAGGTCGGCGGTCCAAAATGCACTTATACCTGTTCGCACTCTCCTTCAGCAACTCAAAAGCACCCTGAAGCCCAAAAGACTCGGACCCAAGTGCTTCCTTCAGCGCGAGATATTGTTCCAGGTCCTCTTTCGCCTTTAATTCCGCCTCGGATATGGTGATACCACCGCCGCGACGGATAATATCTTCATACTCAGCATGCTCCTCGGCGATCTTCTCGTAATCTTTGGGAACGCGGCCAGCTCGACCTCGGGCAACTTCCAACTCCTCCTCAGCCTGAAGAAGCTTAGCCTGAAGCAAGTCGGTACTCTCTTGAAAAGCGAGCCGCTTGACTTCGACCTCCTCACAAAGTGCCTCGAACTTCATCTGCCATCCCGTCAGCTCAGCTTCTTGGGATTTCAGCAGAGTACACTTTTGGCTGAAAAGCTCCTCAGCTCGGCGGCATTTCTCCCTCCATTGCTGAGCAATGGACCGTTGGTCAACCAGGTCTTCAGAAAGGAGAGCTATTTGTATGCGCAAAGTAGAAATACCGACAGAATCCAAGCTCTACACTCAAGAAGAAGAAAACACATTCATTGATTCGAAGATGTTCAGTACAGATATACAATGAAAAAGAAGAAGAAAAAACAACAACTAAACTAAACATCGCCGACCTCCTTGTCCTGAGAAGGTGGCTGCTCGGCGGGGGAACCATCCAAGTCCTTGTCAGCGGCCGGATCTCCACCAGCCCCAACCTCCTGCTCTTCCTCCACTTCCTCTTCCGGGCCCTCGCCTTCTTCTTCCTCATCGCGAAGGCAGTCGAAAGCAGCGTCCAAGTCGAGGTCCCGGTCTACCGAGCAGTCAGCAATCTGCTCGACAGATAGAAGCGTGGACGAGCCAGCAAGATTTTCCAGGAGGGGAAACTGGCCGAGGTGATCTCGAACCACCCTGGCGTACCTGGACGGGAGGGCTTCATCCCCTAGCCGCTCGAAGCCGTACTTGGATACGTCCAGGCCAGGGAAGTCCTTGGCAGCCTGCTCCAAAGCCGCCACGGTGAAATTCCCGTTGATAAGCATGGCCAGCTCATTGGCCAGCTCGGAGGACAGGAACCTCTTTGTGAAGGCCCGGAGGAGCTCACCTTGGTTAGCCGCAAGGTTGACCTCCCGGTCCTTCGCCGCAATCAGCTCGGACTCAAGCCTCCAAGCTTTCTCGGCCTCCGCCTCGACCCTCGCGAGCTGCGCGACCAACTCGGACTTGACAGCTTTTCTGCCCTCTTCAGCCTTCGTCAGCTCGGCCTCAGCTTTCTTCGCCCGGGCCATAGCCGACATCAGCTTTTCAGAGTATCGGCTTTTCTCGTCCTCGTGCTTCGAGGACATTTCCCCGACGCTGTTCTTCAGCCAACTTACGAACATATCGAGGCCCTGAAAGAAGGAATGCAGTTAGATACACAGGCAAGACTTAAGGAAACTTATGTCATGAAATCACTAAGTCCTTACCTCGGGGAAAGGCAGACCAGCCAGCTTGTTCGAAGAAGCTGCTGGGCTCGCGTCACTTCCCGTAACGTCGATGATGTCCACCTCGACTTGGTCCCCGATCCGCACTCGTTTCTGAGGTGGTGTGGGGGAAGAAACGCGAACGTCTGTCGCTCTAGGACCTCTCACCTCAGTTCGCTGAACCTGATCAGACGATGAAGCAGATCGGCCAGATGACCTCGGCCTCTTACCCCCACGAGCTGCGGCCTTGCCATCAGCTCCCATGATCTTCCCGAACTTCACTGCAAATGCAAATCAAGAGACGAGTTAGGACGATAAATAAACACAGAGCAACAATCCTAATAGCACTAGCGGGGCCTCACCCGTCGCCGGATCCACCATACTTTGAGGCTCATACGGGCTCAACCCCGCTTCAGCTAGAAAGTCTTCATTATAGCTCGCCTCAAACGGACCGTGATCCCTCATCGCTTTCACAGCGGACTCCAAATCCTTATCGACCTCTTCTATTATCCACTCGCAAGGCTTTTCTAGCCTCCAAATCAGGTCGATGAAACTATTGTGGCGGCAAAAGAAAAATTTTCGGTGCCACTTGTCCACTTTATTTTGAGTTCGCCCCTTGAACTCAGTCCGGGCTGCAGCGTAATACCAGCCCCTCGCCTTTTTTAAGACAAAGAGCTTGTGAATGAGCTCGGCGGATATTCGGTAACCTTTATCTACCGCTGCCACTCCTAAATCGGTGAATTGCCTAAACGAATTTGGCATTATCTGCCCTAACGCTAAGCCAAGTTTTTTCTGGAGCTCGGAGTAAGACTCAGGGAGGGGTAGTCGCAGCCCAGCGTGCAGGCTGTCCTCGTAAATAGTCACAAATCCCATCGGGGGAGAGCAAGCCCTATCCTCTGGGCGAGGCTCTATTAATTCAGCATCGCTAGGGAAATTATACGTTTTGGCAAGCCTAATCCTAGATTCATTTAACATAGAGGGGTAATCAGCCACTTTTCCCTTTACACACGGGGGCACTGTTAACGTTTCCACAGAGGGAGTAGCAGACCCTAATGAAAAAACCCTAAAATCCACACTTCTACTCAAGCCTACTGCCGGCGGCGATTCGCTACCACTACTACTAGACTGAGAATAAGAAGCCATACTTACTTGTTAATAATGAAGGTAAAAGCTCCGGTCGGTGATTTGCAACTGGGCGTAAAGGAACAACGGAGGGAAAACCGGCGGTACAGGAACAGTAATATTGGAGATTTTGGTGGAAGAAGAGACTTTTCTGTGCAGGAGCTTTTTCTGCTAACGACGGCGGACGTGAAATAATGTGATAGGGGAAGAAACGTTTCAACTTCTGTGAATATACATTTCAATCCCGCTGTTGCATTTGACACGTGAGAACGTGGACCCGCCTTTCTCGGAATATGTACCGTCCCTCAGCAAAATTCAAATAGCCCATTACTTTTCCCGCCGTGTACATTGACCTACCGACCCAACTTAACAATGTCGTTGATACTCAGATCGCTCCTCCTGTTCCCCCTGCTACTTCAGCTCAGCACATAAGCTCGGTAATTCAGCTCGTACAGGTGATTTGCGCGATCAATCACCTGGAATAAGACCTCGTAGTCTGCGTCTACATGTCTTCTTCACTTTTTGGGGGGGGGGATGTGATAGTACCGACCTCACCCTGGGCCCGACCTAAGGCTAATTGGGCCTGTATATTAAAGCTCGGTCCACAGAGTTCGGCCCAAACAAAGTCAACGTCTGCCTTGAAGACCAAGTAACGAAACCCTACTTTGGGAGAAGATAGAATTCTACCACGAACGGGAATCGGATATGCATGTATTAAGAAACTAGATATGTATAAGGAGTTCGATCCCTAGAAGGATTAGGGCTTAATTCAAGGCTTATAAATAGATGCAAGATTAGAGGTGTAGGACATGGAATACTCATTGTACTCTCAAGCATAATAAAAGCTCTCTATATTCTCTCCCGTGGACGTAGATCACATCGATCGAACCACGTAAATCCTTGTGTCATCGTGTTATAGTCTCTTTTAGCTACTTTCGAAAACCCAAGATCTATCACTTATGTCAAAAGCAAAACCAATGTAGATGAAGCATATGCAGTGATATGTGTATTGAATGTACAAAGAGTATATATTACATCAATCATGAGGGTCACATAAAACCCTCGAATAAAATTCAACAAAAATGGCAGCAACAACACTTGTTATCAGAATTACCTTAAAGCTCGTCTGTCGGAAATCTCCTTGTATTGAAATAATATAATACAAAAGGTTGAATATCATAATTTAGATTCCAGAATGGAGGCAGAAATAAGTAACAATGCAGAACATCTATAAAATTGTAGAAAGATTTCTTATAACAGAAATTAATAAATTTAAATTACAGAATACACAATACACAATTCTAAATGAAGTAGAGTCATCTTAATGTTCGAATAAAGAAATCTTACTCATTTAAATAGGTCAGCAAGCCTGTGAGAACATTTAGTATGTGATTATACATTAAATATTTAATTATTAAGATAATTAGTGTATTTATATAAGGAAACTAATAAATAGTCAACAATCACAGTGGAGAGAATTCATGATCATTCAATATATGCATTTATACATAAATAATATTAGAAGAAATCAATAGAACTTACCATATCTAAAATTGCAAAATCAATCAATATAATTAAGATTACAGTTTTATTTAGAAATATGATAATTGATTAAATAAGAAAGCTTATGGATATATATATATATATATATATAATAATTAATTATTTAGAAAATGTAATTTATTGAAACTGGATGCATATATATGTGTGTTTATATATATATATATATATATATATATATATATATGAGATAAATAAAAAGAAAAATTCTAAAAATGTCACCTAAGCAAGAGAATGAATGTGACACACTCATACTTACATTATGTTTTGTTATTAGTAACTGATTCACATACAAACACTATATAGCACAAAATATTATTAAATGGAAAATATATTAAATTTGAATTTTAGCCTTCAATTATATTAAATTATTGTCAAAATTTATGCTTTTGTAATATATGTATTAATCAACTAATTGAAAAATATTAATGAATAATTGTGGTATACCATTTTTACTTGTAATTTCTATAATTGGAAAGTAATTTTTTTTAAATTAAAAATAATAGTTTCTAAAAATAGTTGTCCGGGCTTGCTATTATAGTTTATAAAGATTTAATTAGAAGTTAGTGCATGGGACTAAAGGGTAAAAAAGTACATTCAAATAATGTTTGTATTTTTTTGAAGTGTTAATCATGTGCTACAAACATTTAGGATAGTGAATAATAAATTTTGACCACCAACATAATTTTCATAAATTTTGGTCAGAGTTAATGTAAAGAGACTAAAATGCCTTCAATGAAATGATTTAAAAAATAAATAAAAATAAAAAAAATATAAGAAAACCTAATTATAAACAACCAACCGCCACACCCCCACCCATGTTATCCTCAGGTCTACCGTCGATGCCACTGCCGCTCAAATTCATGCTGCCGAGTTGACTAGTGCATTCGTCTTCTCTGGACGAATGATGTGTGTTTGAATGATTGGACCGATTATATCTATTCATCCCAATTGTACCACCGCGCTAGCGCCAACACTTGGTACGATTAGGATGACTAGACTAATTCGTTCCAATCGTACCAAGTATTAGGAGTGCCAATGACTTGGTACAATTATGACGAATGGGCTCATTCGTCCCAATCATACCACCAATTAAATATGAAATTTGGATATTGACGGCCACGCTAAGAAAGATGATCGCAGATCTGGACTTTCGCGGCAGTTTGAACGGCTACCTACTATCAAATCGGGATGAAGATGGAAGAAGCTGGACATCACTTGAAGGTGGACAGTGCCAGAATGTAGATGAATGACCAGCACCGGAGATGAGGCGGCGACAGAAGGGAGGTTTTGAGAGGATAGGTTTCAGAGTATTTTGTGGAATTGGGAATGTGAAAGTTCAAAAATAAAAAATATTAAAAGTAAACGATAAAAACCGAAAATTGACCACCAGATAAGTGAGGGCAATTTCGTCAAAAAATGTGAAAGTTGACTATATTTTATAATTTTTAAGTTGGTGGCCATAATTTATGATTCACTATCTATAATTGTTATTGATCATTTTGCCTCTTTTTTAAATTATTGGAGGCTAGCTATACTGAGTAAATTGAGAGCTATATATATAAAATTATCCAAGATGTATTTACAAAAAAAATTGAAATTTACTTGATCATTTTACCAACTCCACCCGAAGTTGTGAATGGGGGCGTCCAACTGAAAAATTTTCGAGCCCTTGTTCTAGGAGCTCGGCTCGGCTGGATAATAAATTTGTGCACCAAATTCATATTGGGACTGGGTTGCCCGGTTTATTTCAGGCAAAATTAGGTCGGGCCGCCCAAGGAAATTCCTAACAATAATTCTCCGATCGGCCAGACCACTTTTTGCAGTGCTACTTCTACACCACAGTTACGTTTCCGAGGCAAATTATAAAGACCATCAGTGTCATTTTCTTTAAGCCAGTTGTAACTTGAAAGGGAAACTTAGTTTATACATAAACGAGAATGGGCATAATCAATAGTCTCCTTTTGTCTGAGTTCAAGAAATGGCCCCAAAATTGACTTGTTAACAATAAGAAATTTTGTATTATTGCTGAACTTCATCGAGAAAATTCTCTCCACGTTGTTCCTAGAGGATTTATGGTAATGTGATGGTCCAAATAATTAGTACAAAAGAATTGGTTGCGGTGGGCCCGTGCGGTTGGATAAAAAGTGATAATCTTTCTGAAAAAAACAATAATTATCATGGAGAAAGTTTACAATTATACTTTTGCTACTGCATGTGACAATTATTCTTAAGAAAAATGCCAATTCGAATCCAACCACACGGTAATGCTAACCTTGTCCAAATCCACCTCAATAATTAGCCTACCCGTTTAGAACATATTAATTTTATTGTTTTCATACGATATGAGAAGAAAATTATATTAGGTTGCAATTAAGGTAATGGTGTATATATAGCACCAGTTGCACACGTAGAAAATTTTCAACATGAGGAGTTATTGTTCGAATTTCAACTACCGTTAGAATTCTCCGACGAATATGGGGTATATAGGTATCTGGAAAAATTTTATTTGGGAAGCTTCACCCTGCCCCAATCCCCTTTGAAAAATATCAATCATTCTTATTGAGAAGGAAATAAAATTCATACTCATTTACTGATAGTACCGGCCTCATCCTGGGCCCGACCTAAGGCTAATTGGGCCTGTATATTAAAGCTCGGCCCACAGAGTTCGGCCCAAACAAAGTCAACATCTGTCTTGAAGACCAAGTAACGAGACCCTACTTTGGAAGAAGATAGAATTCTACTATGAATGGGAATCGGATATGCATGTATTAAGAAACTAGATATGTATAAGGAGTCCGATCCCTAGAAGGATTAGGGCTTAATCCAAGGCTTATAAATAGATGCAAGATTAGAGGTGTAAGGATATTCAATACTCATTGTACTCTCAAACATAATAAAAGCTCTCTATATTCTCTCCCGTGGACATAGATCACATCGATCGAACCACGTAAATCCTTGTGTCATCGTGTTATTATTTCTTTCAGCTACTTTCGCAAACCCTAGATCTATCATTGGCGCCGTCTGTGGGAAGGATCGACGGTTCTTTCGTAGCTGATTTATGATGGTAACACGATCACAAAGCGTGCGGGAGGCCCAAAACCAACGCGGGAATCCCAACGAAGCAGAAAGCCGCCCCATAAGCAAGGAGAATCGCTAGAAAGGCAGTTCGGTTCCAAAGGAGGGGTACACCAGAGACCCAATAGAAGAAAATCCCTACGAAGGGATGCCCGCGCTAGAGTACATCCCTCAGAGAAACCCCCCGCAAAACCGGCGTCGGAAGACACATAACGGACAGTCCTTCAGAACAGGTGATACTCCAGAAGGGTACGTCGAAGAAATCAACGACAAGTCAGAGCCGAAGAAATCCGAGTCGAAGGAGGATGATCTCTCCAGAGACTTTGACCTTGCCACCACCTACGCCGCCGCTGAATTCGCTAAAGCGAACAAGGAGCGTTTCAAATGCTTTCTCGCGACAACCCGGATGTCTCCCATACCCGAGGCAAGGGAGAGTTCCATGCGAAAATCCCTACCTAAAACTCCTCACCACACCAAGAGGCAGAAGCCAGAGCCGAGGGGAAAGCACGACACCCGACGGGGTCCAAACCAGCATCAGAGTCCAAGCCCGCAGCGGAGTCCCAGGCGACATCACATCCAAAGGTGACCTCGGGGCCGCAGAAGGAGCCGAAGTCCGAGCTATTGCGAGAGTCGCAGTCCCCTGAGAAACCGGCACCGACGTGAAAAGGAACCAGCTCGACTTGTCAGCCCGTTCACCGACGAGCTGCTTGACGCCAAACTCCCTACGGTGTACAAATTGCCAAACATACCAGCCTACAATGGGCTAGATGATCCCCTTAACTTCTTAACGCGTTTCAGGTACAGCATGCACAATCAGGGTCTCAGAGAGGAATACATGTGCAAGCTATTCCCCGAGATGCTGATCGATTATACCCGAGCTTGGTTTGACAGCCTCCCAACTGGCAGCGTGGGGGCCTGGACCTATTTGGAAAAAATCTTTAAGCAAAGATTCCATATAAAGGTTCAGGCTCGCCGAGACACAGCCTACCTCCTTTCGGTGAAGCAAAAGGACAAAGAATCTATAAGGGAGTACGCTTCCAGATTCATGCAGGAAAGCTTGAAGGTTGATAAAATCGACAATGTCTTCCTCATCTCGGCCTTCCGAAATGGGGTTGCTCCCGGGTCCCTGAACCAAGAGCTCGCTAAACAGAAACCCGAGACAGCCTAGGAGATGTGGAGGATTGTATACCAGTTCGCTGATGGCCAAGATGCGGACCGATTGAAGCGGGAAGAGACCGAGAAGAAGAGAACTGAAGGGGATCGAGGTCGGAATGATCGTGATCAGAGAAGTGCTCACGAGCGCGTCCAAAGAGGACCTATCCAGTCCCGGCTCGGATCAGGACCTATCCAGTCCCGGCTTGGACCTCGGGTGGGACCAGAGCCGTTCCAACGACCTCCTTTTGTGAAAACGAATGCCGAGATCTTCGCACTCCACGAGGACTGGTTCACTAAACCACGTCCTATGTCAGGGTCTAAACCTCGGGACAGAAACAAACACTGCTCCTTCCATGACGACCATGGGCACCACACGGAAGATTGTCGCGACCTCGCGGAACAGATAGAGAGGTTAGCCCAGGAGGGAACTCTGAAGAAATACGAAGCCGGGGGGAAGAAAAATAGAAAAGGAAAACGGAAAGGAGGACAGGGTCGCTGTGCCCCAAACAATAAGCGAGCTAAGGTCGATCAAGACGAGAATGATGACGACCCTCAGTACGACGCACCACAGTACGACGGAGTGGTCTCCACCATCACCGGACTACCCCCAGGCATGACAAAAACTAAGTTGAAGGCAGAAGCTCGCAGACCACCAGTCCCATCGAGTGAGGAGCAAACGAAGAAGAGGTTCAAGAAGGGAGAAACAGTCACATTCTCTGAGGATGATCCTGTACCTACAGCTACACCACACAATGACGCCCTGGTGATACAGGTCGGAGTGGCCAACAAGATGGTCCATCGCGTATTCATCGATGGTGGGGCCAGCGTGAATATCATCTTCCAACACTGCTTGGATAGGATGGGCCTCGACCCAGCTCGGGTGATCTCCACGCCCCTGCCCCTCAAGAGCTTTACACAGTACGAGACGCGACCTGAAGGGACCATCGCGCTCGATGTTGCCATTGGCAGCTCGCCGACCAGCGTCAATAAACTGATTCAGTTCTACGTGGTTAAAGCGAACTCCCCCTACAACATCATACTAGGTCGGGATTGGCTAAATGCAGTCAGAGCCATCATTTCGCCCTACCACCTGCTGTTGAAGATCCCGACCTCGGCTGGAATCCTTACTGTCCGAGGTGACCAGATAAAGGCCAAGGAGTGCATGCAGGTTGCTCTCCGGGGTCAACCACAGGCGTAGCAATCAAAGTATCCCAAGGAGCTGGAAGAAACGACGTCGATCCCAGACACCTCGGCGGAACAGGTTCCCTTATCCGAAACAGATCCAGCGAAAGTAGTCAGGGTCGGCTTTGCAGGAGGACCTCAAACTCGCATGCAGGTAATCCAGCTCCTTAGGGAATATCAAGACGTCTTCGCCTGGTCTCCAACAGACATGACGGGGGTGTCGTCGGAAATCATTAAGCATAAGCTTAACATTAACCCGAACTCGACCCCGGTCAAGTAGAAACGGCGATCATTTACTGCCGAACGAAATCAAGTTATCTACAACGAGGTGCAGCAATGGTTGAAAGCAGGGCTTTTGTTTGAAGTCAAGTACCCAATTTGGCTATCTAATCCGGTAGTGGTAAAGAAAGAAGAAGGAGAGTGGAGGATGTGTGTAGATTACACCGACCTCAATAAAGCTTGCCCAAAGGACTGCTATCCTCTCCCCAACATCGATGAAAAGATTGAATCCTTAGTGGGACACGAAGTATTCTGCTTTCTCGATCTCTACAAAGGATACTATCAGGTTCTAATGGATGAGGGAGATGCGATCATGACAGCTTTCGCAACAAGCTTCGGGGTCTTTGCATTCAAATATATGCCCTTCGAGTTAAAGAATGCCGGGGCAACATACCAGCGAATGGTCGATTTCCTCTTCCGAGATCATATCGGCAAGATTGTCGAAGTATACTTAGACAACATTGTCGTCAAGAGTAAAGAAGAGGCTTCGGTGGTGAGCGACCTACGAGCTACGCTCAACATACTAAGGCAGGCGAACCTCAAGCTGAACCCAAAGAAGTGCACTTTCAACGTGCGATCTGGAAAATTCTTAGGGTGCTGGATCTCGCCAGAGGGTCTCAAAGCCAACCCGCTGAAGGCTAGAGCCGTGCAGGAGATGAAGGTACCCCGAACTATCCGCGACGTGCATAGATTGACAGGATGTATAACCGCGCTAAGTCGTTTCCTCTCCAAGGCTGCCGAGAAACAGCTCCCATTCTTCAAAATTCTCAAGAAGGCACCGAAATTTGGATAGGGACCAGAGCATGAGCTAGCCTTTGGGGAGCTCAAGCGCCACCTCGGGGACTTACCAACCTTGTCAGTCCCCCAAAAGGAAGAACCCCTTTCTCTATACATCGCAGCATCGGGGGAAGCAATAAGTGCAGTGTTGGTCCGAGACGAAGGAGATCGGCAGCTACCGGTGTACTTCATCAGCCGAGTTCTAAAAGACCCCGAAACGAGGTATCAGCCTCTCGAGAAGGTCGCTCTAGCCCTGATAAACGCAGCTCGACGCCTAAAACCCTACTTCCAAGCTCACCCAATACAAGTTTTGACCGATCTACCACTTCGGCAAGTTCTCACTAAGCCAGAAGCTTCAGGAAGGATCGCGAAATGGACAATCGAGTTAGGAGAGCATTCTATATCGTTCGGTCCCCGCCGAGCTATAAAAGGGCAGGCTTTGGCAGACTTCCTCGTAGAAGCTCAGTATAGAGACCTCGAGGAACCAAAGGAGATCAAAGCCAAAACCGAACTCCAAGAAATCCCAGAAAAAACACCCCCGGACGGCTGGGAGATGTACGTAGATGGAGCTTCGGGAAAGAAGGGAAGTGGAGCTGGCATACTCCTTATCAGCCCGGAGAAAAAGGAGTTGACATACTCACTGCGATTCGAGTTCCCCACTACGAACAACGAAGTGGAATATGAAGCCCTTATTGCCGGACTGCGTCTCGCCCAAACCCTCCAGATACGAGCTATCAAAGTCCACTGCGATTCCCAAGTTGTAGTCAACCACGTGCTGGAGAGGTACGAGGTGAAAAGTGAGAAGCTGAAGAAATACCTGGAAAAGGTAAAGCTCCTAGAACAATCCTTCCAGTTCTTTAAAATAGTTCGCATTCCCCGAAGCCAAAATACCCGAGCTGACGAGCTAAGCAAGCTGGCGAACTCCCCAACTAGCTCGACGCTAGTAGAAGAAGTCCGAAACAGGAGTATAGATGAGGCAGAAGTCAATGCGATTATAGAGGACGACCCAAATTGGATGACCCCCCTAATAAGATGTTTGGAGAGCGGGGAAGTGCCCGAGGACAAGACGAAGGCTAGAAAAATTCTAGCTAGATCCACGCAGTACGTCCTCGAGGGAGGGATCCTCTATCGAAAGTCATATTTACAGTCCCTCCTAAGATGTGTTGGACCAAGGGAGGCAGACTACATATTAAATGAAGTACACACAGGATCGTGCGGAAGCCACATTGGAGCTCGGATGCTAGCTCAGAAAGTCATGCGATGGGGGTACTATTGGCCAACAATGGCAAAAGATGCGTAAGAATTCGTGAAAAAGTGCCTGAAATGCCAGCTGCATGCCAGAGTGACAAGACTACCCCAAACCGACCTCTCTACTATGCAAAGCCCGTGGCCATTTATGGAGTGGAGCATTGACATCGTAGGACCTTTCTACCCGGCACCTAAGCAAAAACGGTTTCTCATTGTTGCCGTCGACTACTTCACCAAGGGTCGAAGCTGAACCTTTCACAAAAGTCACAAGTGAGAAAGCCGTTGATTTCGTCTGGAAAAACTGGTGTGCCGGTTCGGAGTACCGAGAGTCCTCATCTCGGATAATGGAACGCAATTTACGAGCAGAGAATTCTGAGAATTTTGTGAAGGACTCAATATCCAGCAAAATTTCACCTCGGTCCACCGACCTCAAACCAATGGCCAGACCGAGGTCACCAACAGGACAAAAGTGAACGAACTCAAGGCCCGCCTAGAAAAGGACAAAACGGAGTGGATCTACAATCTCCAAAACGTCCTGTGGTCATATCGGACTACACCCCGAACTCCAACGGGAGAAACCCCGTACCGTTTAGTATACGGGTCAGAAGCAGTCATACCTGTCGAGATCGGAGCACCCAGCCCCCGCGCTATCAATTTCTCCGCCGAAGTTAACGAAGAACAGCGCTGAACCGACCTGGACTTATTGGAGGAAAAAAGGGAACAAGCCAGCATAAAAGAAGCTCGGTACAAACAGCAGATGGCTCGATATTACAACCAAAGGGTTAAACCCCAACAGTTCCAGGTCGGTGATCTTGTGCTTCGAAACAATGAGATAAGCCTTTCAGAGAAGCTCGGCAAGCTCGAAGCCACGTGGGAAGGGCCCTGCAAAGTACACGAAGTCCTCGGCAATGGAGCTTACAAAATTGCCTATCTTTTGGGCTAGCTAATACCTAGAACGTGGCACATCGCCCATCTAAAGAGATTCTTCGTATAAGCAGCAAAGTTTTGCATATAGAGTCTTAGGTTTTCTTTTTGTCCTTAATGTTTTGTTTTTAACGAGCTCGTCAAAACTCTTTTTTGGTCTTCTTTTTAATAAAATTTCTTTTTCATCTTGCATCTTGTGTCTTTTGATTTGCTTATACGAAGTATCCATAAATATCGAAAATTCCCTCATAAGGTGTCGCGCCCCGACCCCGGGGTCTAAGCGGATGGCCGGGTTGCGACGCCGGCGGGACAACATTCGACAATGCAAGGCGACATAGAATTAACAAAAACATGCATTGGGTTTTCGAAAGAGAACATAAATATTTTGCTAAGTTTTCAAAATAGAGTTCGAAGTTTATCAAACCAAAATGTTAGATAGGCCCGTAGTGTGAGGACTTCGGGCCTCGCATTTCGGAAACGTCAAAAGAGTTGTCATCGACCACCCGCGATCGGGAAGTCGGCGAAAAGAAAATAAATAGTACAGTTTGTCCGGGGAGTTAAGAATTACATATTTCGAATATGGGACCACCACAGTGCAAACAACAAAATAAAGATGACGACAGTAAAAGTCGTCACCCAGATCATATCGGATACCATCACTCCCGCCTCCAGCTCGTCACTCATCCTGCATTAAGGAAAACAATGCAGGGGGCTGAGTACAAAAAGCACTCAATGGATTTCTTGCCCCTTAAAAACATTTGACTAAAAAAAAAATAGATATAGCATGCTCATTCTATATAAAGGATTTTTGATAAATAAAATAATTCCTTTATATATGTTAAAAAAATATAGCCGAGCCGAAGCTCACATTTTAATCTGCAGCAATAAAAACTCGCATCCTTGTGTTACTATCCCGGAACAATTAGTGGGGAGCCACTCCCACTCAATTGAACCGTCCTTTACTAAGACAAGGGGGTAACATCTTTCAGTTCCTCCCAAGTTCAGTTTACCGTGTACACTACCTTGGCTTGATCGGAGCTCAAGGCCGATCGTAATATAAGTGGCAAATTCTTGCCGAGAGAAACGGGAATACCGATTCTCGAGTAACCACAAGTTATGGAGATAAAACATTTAGCATGCATATCAATTTAAAAGCGTTAGAGTTTAAAACCCGTAAAGTTACCTCGTGGGAATCTAACCCACACTTGAAAACATGAAACCCACCTTTCACTTCTTGAGAGATAAGTTCGTTCCTTGAGTACTATTGCCGACGTCTCCTACAAGACGGTCTAACAATCTTAGGTTTCTAATCAAGAATAAAAAATTAACGGCGTTTACAACAACGCACTAGGTCTACCTATTCCCGCCTTATTTAAAAACTTAAGAAAAAACATAACGAGGGTCTCCTCGTATTTTCTATTCTTAAATATGGATCGAGAGTCCATAATATACATATTTTATTTGAAAAATTAATGCAATGACATGTAGTGCACATATGAATTTCACATAGTTCATTTCATCAAATAATCATGCTCAATTAATCATTTTTAAATCATATATCATAGTAAAAATAATTAGTAAACTCACATTCATATTTATATATAATTAGCACATATGCTTACATGTACTTAAAATATATATATTGATCATACAAGTCATTTTTCATACTAAGATTCATAAAATCTCGCAAAGATGGGAATTAATTCTCATAAACTTCACTGAGGCATTTTTACAGACACCTGCTATGCATTCAGTACTTTCAAGTAACCATGTTTGATGCGAAATAACATACTGATCAAGGAACATATATAAGCATGATTTATCATTCTGGAAATATTATATGACATACTTTAACATGCAAGTGGTCTCATATAAAAATATGTAGTGGTTTGGAAATTATGCTCAAACAAAGATAGGGCAGTACACACGCTTTTTACATCTCATGAAGTCAGAAACTCCACTTACACATTTTGTCAAACAGTTGGTGTGCGTAAAATTCATTCTAGCAGCCATATTTGACGTACGATAACCGACTGATCAGTAAATATTTATGTGCGTGTCTTATCATTCTGGAAAGGTTACACTACATACTATAACATGGAACTAACCTCATATAAACATAACCAAAGGTTTGAGAGTTATACTTGATAGAACATGGGTCGAAAACAGTGTATTTATATACTTTTCAGAATGAGTCTATGCACATATGTCAGGTTCGTCTTCAAAACTGACTTTGTTCGATTGTTGTAAAAATTCAAGGCTTATATAAACATAAAGTTTGGGATGTCTGGGTTATGCAGAAAAAAGCGGTTCGTGAATACGAGTTCCGACGAGCAAGATATGCTCGTCCAATCTCGACTGCGCAGATCTGAAAATGAGCTGTTCGCGCGACCATAATGAAGGAGTCACTATGCTTATAATACTCGATAGAAAGGTCTCTAATTTTACAGACATATAAAGGACACGGCATAGAATAACATATAAAAATTCCAGATAATTCCGAACACTCTAACCCACTAAACAAGTCATCGACATGTTACGGCAAAAATGTTGTCAAAAACGAAATGACATTCTTTCTTCAAGACTTAAATCTCGAATAAAAGCTCATGAATCTTGTAAACTAAGCAGATTATACATTAAGAACCATACGGGGGTCGATTCCCGACATATTCGACGCCAACTAAACTCATAAACATAAAAACACGAAAGAAAAAGAGAGTTATCAAGATACCTAGCCTCTTTCTCTCTACTCTCGATTTCTCCCTCTCGATTTCTTGCGAACTCCCTCTCTTGTCCAACTGCTGCTAGCACTGCTCCTCCTAAGCTGTCCCTTGCGTGTTTCCTCCGTCGATCGCAGCGGCGGCAAAGTGGTGGTGAGAAAATGGCGACGGGGATGGTAAAGTAAATGAGAGAGCAGGGAAGTGTTTGGAAGCTGTTGTTGCAGAAAAAGAAAAGGGAAGAAGAAAAGGAGTGGAGTGCTTAGTTTATACTTGGTGAGTGTTACACATAATGGTGTTGCTGCTGCCGTGTTTGAGAAGTGAGGGTAACTGTGGTTGCTTATTTTTCTTTCCAAAATGATTATCATGCAGAGGATTTTAGAGGGGATGGGGTGGTGGCTGATTTTGACTAGGAATAGAGACTCATTATTAGTTATTTCTCTTACATCTTTGTCTTGTAGTAGTGTGTCTTCTTCAAATTTCAAGGTATGCAGATGTAAATCTTAATTACTTGTTCACATGCACACATAATAAATGTATACATATATATAACACGCGCACACAACACAAGTATAAATATATATGTACACTTCTGCACACACACACACATGTATATAATATACTATATATTTATCTCTTGATTTGCTTCAATAATTTGTGACGCGTCGATCTTTAGTCGAATCGTATTTTCAATCGAGTATTATAATAGGAATAAATATTTCGATTCTAACGAGCCCAATATCGAATATTGATTCATAGATGGAATTTTCTAAGAATTAAATGATAAATATACAAAATAGATCACATTATCACAATTATATTTTTATCACATAAGATTAATTATTTCTAATTAATCTAAAACATATAATCACATAAAGAATTAAATTTGCGCAATTATATCATACCATATAGCATAATCAATTAAATATGAAATTATGCAATGCATGAAGAAAATGAATTTTTAAATTCCTTTGATTTCATTTTTCTAGAAATAAATCTCTTTTCAATTAAAAGAAAATTTTCCTCTTCTAAAAATTTAAATTTCTTTTCTTTAATCAAAATCCGGGAATAAGGACCTAAGATAACTTAGTCTGAAATTCGTAAATTCAAATGACGAAAATTTGGGCTCTCACATCCTACCCTCCTTATAAAATATTTCGTCCTCGAAATTACGTACCTCTAACGGGTAAGTCTGGATATAATTCTTTCATTTTGGACTCTAGTTCCCAAGTGGCCTCCTCTTGTCCATGGCGCATCCACTGGACTTTAACTAGGGGGATTTGCTTATTTCTAAGCACTTGAATTTTTCTATCGAGTATGCACTCGGGCCCTTCTTCATAACTTAGGTCTTGACTGAGAACTAGATCGTCGTGATGGATTATGTGTTTTGGATCAAACACATACTTTCGAAGTTGCGAGACATGGAAAACATCGTGAACATTATTGAGTCTTGGCGGCAAGGCTAATTTGTAAGCGACTGGGCCAAATGTTTCTAAGATCTCGAACGGTCCTATAAATCGAGGGCGCAACTTTCTCTTTTTGCTAAAACGTATCACCCCTTTTGAGGGCGAAACCTTAAGAAAAACCTTGTCTCCAACGTGGAAACTTAGTTCAGTCCGGCGCTCATCAGCGTAGGACTTCTGTCGATCTTGAGCCTCCTTAATCCGTTGGCGGATTCGTTCTATGGTTTCGATCATTTCTTGCACCATTGCTGGGCCTAGCATCTTCCTTTCACCAACATCATCCCAGTGTAGTGGTGACCTACACCTACGTCCATAAAGGGCTTCATACGGTGCCATTCCGATGGTCGCTTGATAACTATTGTTGTAGGCAAACTCGATTAGCGGTATATATTTCTCCCATTGACCTCCCTGATCTAGAGTCACGGTTCTCAACATATCCTGTAGAACTTGAATGGTACGTTCGGACTGTCCATCGGTCTGAGGGTGGTAAGCAGTGCTAAACGTGTTCCCATAGCATCTTGCAAGCTGGTCCAGAATCTAGAGGTGAATCTAGAGTCTCTATCGGATATGATCGCAACAGGTACACCGTGTAATCGCACTATCTCCTTAACGTATAGTCTCGCAAGCTTATCTAAGCTCCAGGTCATTTGTACTGGCAAAAAGTGCGCGGACTTGGTCAATCGATCAACAATGACCCATATTGCCGTGTTTCCGTGATTTGACCTAGGCAAACTCACTACGAAATCCATGGTGACGTTCTCCCACTTCCACTGAGGTATCTCTAGAGGTTGCAGAGTTCCATAGGGTCGCTGATGAAGTGCCTTCACTTGTTGACAAGTTAAGCATCTCTCTACGTAAGTGGCGATGTCTTTCTTCATGCCTTCCCACCAGAAACTTTGCTTCAAGTCCTGGTACATTTTTGTTCCTCCTGGATGAGCTGTGTAGGGAGTGTCGTGAGCCTCGCTCATTATTTCTTCTCTTAGGCCTTCATCATCCGGAACGCATATCCTACCTTTGAATAGAAGGGCATTGTCTGCTGCCTCTCTCAATTCTCCTTGGCTATTCATCCTAGACTTAAGTCGCATCTTTTCTAAGAATTCGCATTTACGCTGGGCACTCACTATCCTCTCTCGGAGATCCGGCTTTGCCATTACGGTGGCAATACGCCCTTGTATCGTCTCTGGGTGATATACCTCCTCGATTCTTAGTCGTTCGAACTCTAGAATGAGCTCTTTCTCTTTGGTGAGTAGATAGCCTAGTTTCGCTCGGGGTTTGCGACTTAAAGCGTCTGCTACAACATTGGCTTTTCCTGGGTGGTAGCTGATTGTTATATCATAGTCTTTAACTAACTCCAGCCATCTTCGTTGTCTCATGTTCAACTCTTTCTGTTCGAAGAAATACTTCAGGCTTTTCTGATCGGTAAATATCTCACACTTGGCTCCATAAAGATAATGTCGCCATATCTTCAGCGCGTGAACGACGGCTGCTAGCTCTAGGTCATGCGTAGGATAATTTAACTTGTTTGGTCGCAACTGACGTGATGCGTACGCCACGACTTTACGTCCTTGCATTAGCACACATCCTAATCCTTGCATAGAAGCATCGGTATAGACGATATAACCTTCATTTCCTTCTGGTACAGCAAGTACCGGTGCAGTGGTGAGTTTCTTCTTCAGTTCCTGGAAACTGGCCTCACACTCAGGAGTCCATGTGAAAGTAACTCCTTTCTTAAGCAATTGCGTCATTGGCTTGGCGATCTTGGAGAATCCCTCAATGAATCGTCTATAATATCCGGCCATTCCGAGAAAGCTTCGGATTTCTGTAACTGTAGTCGGGGCTTTCCAGTTGTTTACTGCCTCAACCTTTGCAGGGTCCACTTTTATTCCATCGGCCGAAACTACGTGGCCTAGGAACATCACTTGGCTAAGCCAAAATTCACACTTGCTGAATTTGGCGTAGAGTTGTTCTGATCTCAGGGTCTCTAGCACTTTTCTCAAATGTTCTTTGTGCTGCTTTCTATCCCTTGAGTAGATGAGAATATCATCTATGAATACCAGGACAAAGTTGTCTAGATACGGGTGAAAAACCCTATTCATCAAATCCATGAATACGGCTGGCGCATTGGTTAAACCAAATGGCATTACTACAAACTCGTAGTGGCCATATCTAGTCCGAAAGGCAGTTTTAGGAATATCTACTTCTCGAATCTTCAATTGATGGTATCCTGATCGTAGATCGATCTTGGAGAAAACAGTGGCTCCTTTCAATTGGTCGAACAAATCATCGATTCTTAGCAACGGGTAACGGTTCTTAATCGTCAATTTGTTCAACTCTCTATAGTCGATGCACATACGAAGTGATCCATCTTTCTTCTTCACAAAAAGAACTGGGGCTCCCCAAGGTGAAACACTAGGTCGAATAAATCCAAGATTAAGAAGTTCTTGCAATTGCACCTTTAACTTTTGGAGTTCTTTTGGCGCCATTCGGTACGGTGCTTTTGATATCGGTGCTGCTCCGGGTTCCAGATCGATTGTAAATTCTACTTGTCTATTTGGCGGTAGTCCTGGCAACTCTTCCGGAAATATATCCGGGTACTCACAGACTATTGGTGTTTCTTTAATTGCGGTCTTCACTTCTTGGCCTCCTTTTAAACTAACCAAAAAAGCTTGGCAGTTTCGTTTCATGAGCAGCTTCATAGTCTTCATCGCAGAAATAATAGGTATTCGACGACCGCATCCTACTTTTGCTCCATAGAATTTCGACTCTTCCTTGCCGGGAGGTTGAAAAGAAATCTCCCTATCTTGACAGCGAATCGTCGCACTATTGGCCGAAAGCCAATTCATTCCTAAGATAAGATCGAAGTCGTGCATCGGAATAACGTGGAAATCAGCCTTATGTTTAATGCCCTCTAAGTCTAGTTCTACGTCTAGACACATATCCTTAGACTTCATAACTTCGCCTGACGGGAGTAACACAGATAAAGTTCTATTGGTTCCTATTGGAAGTAAGTCTAACCCAAGGCACATTTCCCAAGATATAAACGAATGCGAAGCTCCGGTATCAAATAATGCTAAAACAGGTTTTCCTGAAACTTGGATCATACCTGCAAGATTTCCAGGTTTCTGAGCAGCCTCCTGTTGATTCATCGCGTAGGCTCTAGCTCCTTGGCCTGGCCTTTGTCCAAGGTTGTTCGTCTGGTTGCCTCTCTGATTCTGGTTCTGCCTCGGAGGGCCTCCTTGATTCTGGTTTTGCCTTGGAGGGCCTCCTTGATTCTGTCTTGCTGGATTAGCCTGAATGTTTTGAGGACAATTCTTTTTGAAGTGGCCTGCTTGCCCACATTGGTAGCATACATTAGTCCCCATCTTGCATTGTCCCGAATGCTGCTTCTTGCACTGAGGGCAAGGCGGTTTAGGTGGCGGTGGTAATGTCTTAAACCCAGTTTGAGGTTTCTGAGGTCCAATCTGGTTGGGCCCTCGCCATGGCTTCTTGCCCTTGTTGTTGTTCTGGTTATAGTTGTATTGTCCGGGATTTCTCTCATCCCACTTTCTCTTCTGATCAAAGACTTGTGGAGTAGTCTTCTTTTCTTCCTTAGGCAAGACTGCCTCCATGCTTAGTGCTCGACTGAGTACTTCAGGATAAGTTAACCGTCCGTGACTAGCTAGGGGAAGTCCAATCTCAGGCTTCAACCCTTGTCTGAACCTGTCAGACCTCTTCTCATCAGTGTCCACTAGATGCAATGCATAGCGTGACAATTGGTTAAAAACTCGATCGTACTCTGTCACAGTCCGTGCTCCTTGTTTGAGGTTCCAGAATTCAGTTTCTTTCTTGTTACGGTAAGTCCTTGGGACATACTTCTCAAAGAACTTATCCTTGAATTGAGTCCAAGTAAGGGCTCCTAGAGTCTCTGGGGCCATTGTGTTTCGTTCTGCTTCCCACCAATGGTCAGCCTCTTCAGTAAGCTGGTAGATAGCACAGATTGCTCGCTCTCTTGGGGTACACTCCATGAAGTCAAAGATACGTTCCAGGCTGCGAATCCATTTCTCGGCTTCCGGAGGTTCTCCTAACCCTCCGAAAATAGGTGGGTTTTGCTTCCTAAATCACGTCTCAATTCTTTGCTCAAGGGGCGGGGGTGGTGGTGGTACGTTATCGTTCGGTTCAGGGCTATTTTCAACATGATCGTTATTTCTTTCTCTACGACCACGACCACGTCCACGTCCTCGTCCTCGTCCTCGACCTCGGCCTCGACCTCGACCTTGTTCTTCCTCTTGCCTTTCCTCTCGTTGTTCTTCTTCTCTTCCCGACATTCTGCGAATTAGGGTTTTTAGGTTACGCTTCGAAAGAATCCTCACTCTAGATTGTTTTCTTAGTTAAGGCGAAAAGGCACACATGGAAATAAAGGTATTTTCGCGCATAAATAAAAGATAGATAAATAAACAAGTCGCATATAACATAAACATTACTGCCCTAAACCAGGGTCTTACGTCATCGATAATCGCTTGCCTCTAAGAGGACTTTCAAAACCCAAAATTGCCTCATAAGAGGACTTAGTAGCGTAGCACCATAATGTCGTCACCATCATAACAACAAAAGATGGGATCATAATAGCAAAATATGAAATAAACAATACACCAAAGTAGTCAACGACTTAGAAGTAAACAGACAACACTACTGGCGGTGGCTCTCAACCTCATCCTCACCGTCCTCCTCTGGCTCAGACTCGATCGTCCCCCAATCAGTCACTAGGTATAAGCTACCATCTTGTCCCGGTGCCGGCTTCGGTGGCACCTCTCGTAAAATTTCACCGACCTTCCTCTTCCGCGAGGGGTCGGGGAAAACAACTCTCTCCTTTGCAGTGTCCTCCGTGAAAAACTGACGAGGTGGTGATGGGCTCCGGGAGTAGTTTGGTGATGGTGAACGCGGTGAGTACTCTGGTGATGGTAAACGAGCTCTACCAGTCGGGTATCGGGAGGTACCTGCCTCGTGGTCGTACTGGCTGGGGCGGATAGGTGAGTCACTCGGTGAGTAATCCGAGTCGAAGTCATCATCTTCCATCACTGGCTCTTTGGCTCGAAGATTGTCCTCAACAGTGGTAGGTCGGGTCTGCGGCACTATACGCTCTCTTGGAGGAGAACGGATCACCACAGGAGGTAGGGGTTGTCGTGCCACAGGCGGCGGTGGTGGTCGCTCGTGAGGCTGGGGGTAGGGAGGTGTCATCTCGTTCAAGGTCCACCGGGCCTGAATAGCCAAGACAAGGCGTTGAAGGTTGGCCGTCCGTAGGTAGCGCTCTCTCTCAACCGTGATGGACTGAAGATGTCTCCTAGCCCAAGCATCCCATCCAAGGGGTAGCTGCTCCACAAGCCTCCTCGCTGCCTCGTCTCAGTCATGTCGCCTCCTAAGGCGGCTCTCCAAGCAGTGAGGTACCTAGCCACAAATACTCCTACAGACTCTTCCCTCGCCATCGTGATACTTCGGAACCTTCGGACTAACTCGGACACAGGGGGTCGACTACGCATTTGCTTTCGCGCCGTAAACACAGTCCTTGCCATCTACAAGAAAAGGGACAAAAAGTTCTATCAGTACCATATCTTATAGTGATAATCTTAAAGTTATAAATAAAAGCAACTAAGTTTGGTTCTACGGGTTGAGGTTCGAATTTCCGACCTAAAGCAATTTCTTCGAAATCGACTCCTAACGACATAAGTCAACTAGGAGTTGTTTATCCCGTACTTAGCAGTCCACCTAGGGTACTCCGTCCCTAATTCGTGACTGTAAACCGAACAATCGAGGATGACTACCCTCCTTCGATTAAACATTCATCGACATAATTTAAGACATAAATCATAAAGTACATCCATCACATAAGATTAAACAAATCCATTTTACATAAAAATGACATTCAACATTTTCATGTAAAAATAATAATCCCTTTTAGAAATCATACCTTTACTTGAGTCGACGCGGAGCGGAGTGATGAGGTATCCGATATCATTACTACTTGACTTACGATTCAAGTAGCGGTTATTTAAAATTTGACTTAGAAGAAAAAAGTTTTTGATTTTAGAAATAATAGGAGAATTATTTCGAAATATTTGGAAGAAGGTTTTGATTCAAGGAAAACTTAGCAATGAAAAGAATTTTCTATTTAAAGAAAAGGTCTTAGCAGTTCAGAGCCAAACCTAAGCTCTGATACCATCCTGTCGCGCCCCGACCCCGGGGTCTAAGCGGATGGCCGGGTTGCGACGCCGGCGGGACAACATTCGACAATGCAAGGCGACATAGAATTAACAAAAACATGCATTGGGTTTTCGAAAGAGAACATAAATATTTTGCTAAGTTTTCAAAATAGAGTTCGAAGTTTATCAAACCAAAACGATAGATAGGCCCGTAGTGTGAGGACTTCGGGCCTCGCATTTCGGAAGCGTCAAAAGAGTTGTCATCGACCACCCGCGATCGGGAAGTCGGCGAAAAGAAAATAAATAGTACAGTTTGTCCGTGGAGTTAAGGAATTACATATTTCGAATATGGGACCACCACAGTGCAAACAACAAAATAAAGATGACGATAGTAAAAGTCGTCACCCAGATCATATCGGATACCATCACTCCCGCCTCCAGCTCGTCACTCATCCTGCATTAAGGAAAACAATGCAGGGGGCTGAGTACAAAAAGCACTCAATGGATTTCTTGCCCCTTAAAAACATTTGACTAAAAAAAAAATAGATATAGCATGCTCATTCTATATAAAGGATTTTTGATAAATAAAATAATTCCTTTATATATGTTAAAAAAATATAGCCGAGCCGAAGCTCACATTTTAAGCTGCAGCAATAAAAACTCGCATCCTTGTGTTACTATCCCGGAACAATTAGTGGGGAGCCACTCCCACTCAATTGAACCGTCCTTTACTGAGACAAGGGGGTAACATCTTTCAGTTCCTCCCAAGTTCAGTTTACCGTGTATACTACCTTGGCTTGATCGGAGCTCAAGGCCGATCGTAATATAAGTGGCAAATTCTTGCCGAGAGAAACGGGAATACCGATTCTCGAGTAACCACAAGTTATGGAGATAAAACATTTAGCATGCATATCAATTTAAAAGCGTTAGAGTTTAAAACCCGTAAAGTTACCTCGTGGGAATCTAACCCACACTTGAAAACATGAAACCCACCTTTCACTTCTTGAGAGATAAGTTCGTTCCTTGAGTACTATTGCCGACGTCTCCTACAAGACGGTCTAACAATCTTAGGTTTCTAATCAAGAATAAAAAATTAACGGCGTTTACAACAACGCACTAGGTCTACCTATTCCCGCCTTATTTAAAAACTTAAGAAAAAACATAACGAGGGTCTCCTCGTATTTTCTATTCTTAAATATGGATCGAGAGTCCATAATATACATATTTTATTTGAAAAATTAATGCAATGACATGTAGTGCACATATGAATTTCACATAGTTCATTTCATCAAATAATCATGCTCAATTAATCATTTTTAAATCATATATCATAGTAAAAATAATTAGTAAACTCACATCCATATTTATATATAATTAGCACATATGCTTACATGTACTTAAAATATATATATTGATCATACAAGTCATTTTTCATACTAAGATTCATAAAATCTCGCAAAGATGGGAATTAATTCTCATAAACTTCACTGAGGCATTTTTACAGACACCTGCTATGCATTCAGTACTTTCAAGTAACCATGTTTGATGCGAAATAACATACTGATCAAGGAACATATATAAGCATGATTTATCATTCTGGAAATATTATATGACATACTTTAACATGCAAGTGGTCTCATATAAAAATATGTAGTGGTTTGGAAATTATGCTCAAACAAAGATAGGGCAGTACACACGCTTTTTACATCTCATGAAGTCAGAAACTCCACTTACACATTTTGTCAAACAGTTGGTGTGCGTAAAATTCATTCTAGCAGCCATATTTGACGTACGATAACCGACTGATCAGTAAATATTTATGTGCGTGTCTTATCATTCTGGAAAGGTTACACTACATAATATAACATGGAACTAACCTCATATAAACATAACCAAAGGTTTGAGAGTTATACTTGATAGAACATGGGTCGAAAACAGTGTATTTATATACTTTTCAGAATGAGTCTATGCACATATGTCAGGTTCGTCTTCAAAACTGACTTTGTTCGATTGTTGTAAAAATTCAAGGCTTATATAAACATAAAGTTTGGGATGTCTGGGTTATGCAGAAAAAAGCGGTTCGTGAATACGAGTTCCGACGAGCAAGATATGCTCGTCCAATCTCGACTGCGCAGATCTGAAAATGAGCTGTTCGCGCGACCATAATGAAGGAGTCACTATGCTTATAATACTCGATAGAAAGGTCTCTAATTTTACAGACATATAAAGGACACGGCATAGAATAACATATAAAAATTCCAGATAATTCCGAACACTCTAACCCACTAAACAAGTCATCGACATGTTACGGCAAAAATGTTGTCAAAAACGAAATGACATTCTTTCTTCAAGACTTAAATCTCGAATAAAAGCTCATGAATCTTGTAAACTAAGCAGATTATACATTAAGAACCATACGGGGGTCGATTCCCGACATATTCGACGCCAACTAAACTCATAAACATAAAAACACGAAAGAAAAAGAGAGTTATCAAGATACCTAGCCTCTTTCTCTCTACTCTCGATTTCTCCCTCTCGATTTCTTGCGAACTCCCTCTCTTGTCCAACTGCTGCTAGCACTTGCTCCTCCTAAGCTGTCCCTTGCGTGTTTCCTCCGTCGATCGCAGCGGCGGCAAAGTGGTGGTGAGAAAATGGCGACGGGGATGGTAAAGTAAATGAGAGAGCAGGGAAGTGTTTGGAAGCTGTTGTTGCAGAAAAAGAAAAGGGAAGAAGAAAAGGAGTGGAGTGCTTAGTTTATACTTGGTGAGTGTTACACATAATGGTGTTGCTTGCGCCGTGTTTGAGAAGTGAGGGTAACTGTGGTTGCTTATTTTTCTTTCCAAAATGATTATCATGCAGAGGATTTTAGAGGGGATGGGGTGGTGGCTGATTTTGACTAGGAATAGAGACTCATTATTAGTTATTTCTCTTACATCTTTGTCTTGTAGTAGTGTGTCTTCTTCAAATTTCAAGGTATGCAGATGTAAATCTTAATTACTTGTTCACATGCACACATAATAAATGTATACATATATATAACACGCGCACACAACACAAGTATAAATATATATGTACAACACACACACACACATGTATATAATATACTATATATTTATCTCTTGATTTGTTTCAATAATTTGTGACGCGTCGATCTTTAGTCGAATCGTATTTTCAATCGAGTATTATAATAGGAATAAATATTTCGATTCTAACGAGCCCAATATCGAATATTGATTCATAGATGGAATTTTCTAAGAATTAAATGATAAATATACAAAATAGATCACATTATCACAATTATATTTTTATCACATAAGATTAATTATTTCTAATTAATCTAAAACATATAATCACATAAAGAATTAAATTTGCGCAATTATATCATACCATATAGCATAATCAATTAAATATGAAATTATGCAATGCATGAAGAAAATGAATTTTTAAATTCCTTTGATTTCATTTTTCTAGAAATAAATCTCTTTTCAATTAAAAGAAAATTTTCCTCTTCTAAAAATTTAAATTTCTTTTCTTTAATCAAAATCCGGGAATAAGGACCTAAGATAACTTAGTCTGAAATTCGTAAATTCAAATGACGAAAATTCGGGCTCTCACATAAGGTCGAACTACGGTTCCCTTGCGTGGTCAGTAATGACTCGACATGGGGTAATAATATCCTATAATACGCAAAGGAAGCCCTTTCCGAGGTCCGAGCTCGTCTCCTTCCAAAAAGGAAGATCCCACGAGGTCCGAGTCAAACTTTCTCATAAGGATAATTAGTTCTCAACTGGGGTCGGAACCAAGTTCCCCCGGGAGAATAAAATATGAAGTCCGAACCATGGTTCCCTTGTCAGCACGAAGAAGTCCGAGTTCAACTCCCTCAAAAATGCAACGTGCAAATAAACCAAGGAAGCAATCTTCACAAAAGACAGGAAGTAAAAACCAAATATATATATATATATCTTTATTTCTAACTATTTAGAACAGTTTTGTGTATACATAAATTACAGGCAGAATCGAGCTAATCTACGGGGGAGGACGTTTCTTGCTAAAACTAAGCCAATCTTTCTCGAATGAGGAAGGCCCCAAGAGATCATCAATCGAAATTCGGCCCCATCCCCGACCTCGACTTCTTCCAGCAGAAAAACCCCGACCTCGCGGGGTAGCCGAACCTCGCCCAACAGCTCGCCTACCTTGGCTCGGGCCGACATGAAGTCCCCACGAAGCCGTTTTCACCTCGCGGGCAGGCATTGTCCGAGAAGAAGAAGGAATGGCCGCACCCGCGCCATTTGCCAGAAGCGTACGTAACTTAGGTCGGCGGTCCAATATACACTTATACCTGCTCGCACTCTCTTTCAGCATGTCAAAAGCACCCTAAAGCCCAAAAGACTCGGATCCGAGTGCTTCTTTCAGCTCGAGATATTGCTCCAAGTCTTCTTTCGTCTTTAATTCCACCTCGGATATGGTGATACCACCGCCGCGACGGATAATATCTTCATATTCGGCATGCTCCTCGGCGACCTTCTCATGATCCTTGGGAATGCGGCCAGCTCGACCTCGGGCAACTTCCAACTCTTCCTCAGCCTGAAGAAGCTTAGCCTGAAGCAAGTCGGTACTTTCTTGAAAAGCAAGCCGCTTGACCTCAACCTCCTCACAAAGCGCCTCGAACTTCACCTGCCACTCCTTCAGCTCGGCTTCTTGGGATTTCAACAGAGTACACTTTGTGCTGAAAAGCTCCTCAGCTCGGCGGCATTTCTCCCTCCATTGCTGAGCAATGGATCGTTGTTCAAGCAGATCTTGTGAAAGGAGAGCTATTTGAATGCGTAAAGAAGAGACACCGACAGAATCCAAAGTCTACACGCAAGAAAAGGAAAACAAATCCATTAATTTAAGGATGCTGAGTACAAAAATACCATGTACAAAAAAGAAAGAAAAAAACTAACCAAAACATCGCCGACCTTCTTATTTTGAGAAGGTGGCTGCTCGGAAGAGGACCCTGCCAAACCCTCAACACCTGATGTCTTGGGATCCGCAGGACTACGGGGGGGATCGGATCTTTATCTGCCACGCTTTCCCGTCCCTTTTTCTCTTCCTTGCCTTCTTCTTCGGCCTCATCAGGAAGAGCATCGAAGACCGCGTCCAGGGTGGAGTCCTGATCTGTCGGGCAGGCAGCAATCTGCTCGGTAGATAGCAGCACAGACGAGCTGGCGAGATCGTCCAGGACAGGTAGCTGGTTGAGGTGATCTCGGATCATGCTGGCGTACCGAGAAAGGAGAGCCGCTTCCTCTAGGCGCTCGTAGCCATACTTGGAAGCATCCAAGCCGGGAAATTCTCTAGCAGCCTCCTCTAAAGCATCCAAGGCGTAGTTTCCATTGATAAGCCCAGCCAACTCATTGGCCAGGCCGGAGAAACTCTCCGACAATAGGAGCCTCTTTGTAAAGGCCCGTAAGACCTCGCCTTGACCAGCTGCCAGCTGGGCCTCCCTGTCTTTAGCTGCATTCAGCTCGGCCTCAAACCTTTTCTGGGCCTTCTCGACCTCCACCTCGGCCTTAGCAAGCTGAGTGGCCAGCTCGGATTTGACAGTCTTCAACTCCTCTCTCGCCTTGACCAGCTCCCCCTCAGCTTTCTTCAGCTTAGCCTTGGTCGCAGTCAGCCTATCGGAGTACTGACTCTTCTCGTCCTCATGCCGAGCCGACATCTGCCCGATGCCATTTTCTAGCCATCTCATCACCCTACCGAGGCTCTACAAGAAAAAACGGAGTTAAACAAAAGGAAAGCATAGGACACAACTACCAGAAGATAAATAACGAAAGCAATAAATCTTTACCTCAGAAAAAGAAAGATCCTCCAGCTTCATTGAAGAAGCTACCAGGCTCCCATCACCACCCGAGACCTCGATGATATCCTGAACTTTAGATTTTTTGTGAGGACTGGTGGAAGGAGAGCGAACATCTGTAGCGGTAGGATCTGTTACCTCAGCTCGCTGAACCAGGTCAGGCGATGAAGCAGATTGGCCTGACGACCTCGGTCTCTTACCCCCTCGACCTGCGGCCTTGGCATTGGCTCCCTTTATCTTCCCGAACTTCACTGCAAATACAAAGCATGAGACGGGTTAGGATGATTAATAAACAAAAACAATACAATACTACTAGCACTAGCGGGGCCTCACCCGTTGCAGGATCCACCATCCTCTGGGGCTCAAACGGGCTCAACCCCGCCTCAACTAAGGAATCTTCGTCGTAGTTCCCCTCGAAGGGGCCACAATTCCTCATCGCTTTAACAGCAGCCTCCAGATCCTTATCCACCTCGCCTCCCACCCATGTAAAAGGCTTACCAACCCTCCACATATGCTCGACTAAACTATCATGTCGACAAAAAAAATATTTCGAATGCCATTTTTCTACTTTATTCTGAGTTCGACCCTTGAACTCAGTACGGGCAGTGGCATAGTACCAGTCCGCCGATTTTTTGAAGACAAAGAGCTCGTGAATGAGCTCGGCTGATAATTGGTAACCCTCACGAATCGCTGCCACGCCCAAATCAGTAAATTGCCTAAAAGAATTAGGCATTATCTGCCCCAAAGCTAAACCAAGTTTCTTCTGGAGCTGGGCAAATGGCT
Organism: Agastache rugosa; assembly: GCA_031470985.1. Taxonomy (NCBI): domain Eukaryota; kingdom Viridiplantae; phylum Streptophyta; class Magnoliopsida; order Lamiales; family Lamiaceae; genus Agastache; species Agastache rugosa. The sequence continues at coordinate 12,476,235 of CM062607.1, forward strand.
CAGGGAGGGGTAGACGAAGATCGGAGTGCAAACTGTCCTCATAAACGGTAACGAACCCCATCGGAGGCGAACACGCCCTATCCTCCGAACGAGGTTCTATCAGGTCGACATTAGAGGGGAAATTATACGACCGGGCGAGGAACTTTATCCTAGACTCGGCTAAGGTTGAGGGGTAATCGGCCACTTTCCCCTCTACACACCGGGGAACTATCAAAGTTTCAACAGAAATGGAGGATCCTAATGAAAAAATCCTAAAATCTACACTGCTATCGACGGCACTCGCCAACGGAGAACCACTAACCCTCGTAGATTGAGAATGGGAAGCCATACTTACTTGTTAAATAGAAGATAAATGCTCCGGCGGGTGATTTGCAGCTGTGAACAGAGGAACCAACGGAGTGAACACCGGCGGTACAGGAAGCAGTAAATCGGGGATTTTGAGGAAGAAGAAAACTTTTCTGAGCAAGAGATTTTTCTGCTAATGATGGCGGATGTGAAATAGTGTGATAGGGGGAGAAACGTTTCAACTTCTGTGAATATACATTTGAATCCCGCCGTTGCATCTGACACACGTGTGCACGTGGGCCCGCCTTTCTCGGAATATGAACCGTCCCTCAACAAAATTCAAATGGCCCATTACTTTCCCCGCCCTCTAAATCGGGTATGGGCCGTGTCTACTAACCTACCTAAACAACATAACACAGCCGTTACCTGCTACTTCAACTCGGAACATCAGATCGGAAATTCAGCTCACATAGGTGATTTGCGCGATCAATCACCTCGAATAATTAGACCTCGTAGTCTGCGTCTACATGTCTTCTTTCCTTTTTTTTGGGGGGGGGATGTGATAGTACCGGCCTCATCCTGGGCCCGACCTAAGGCTAATTGGGCCTGTATATTAAAGCTCGGCCCACAGAGTTCGGCCCAAACAAAGTCAACATCTGTCTTGAAGACCAAGTAACGAGACCCTACTTTGGAAGAAGATAGAATTCTACTATGAATGGGAATCGGATATGCATGTATTAAAAAACTAGATATGTATAAGGAGTCCGATCCCTAGAAGGATTAGGGCTTAATCCAAGGCTTATAAATAGATGCAAGATTAGAGGTGTAAGGACATTCAATACTCATTGTACTCTCAAGCATAATAAAAGCTCTCTATATTCTCTCCCGTGGACGTAGATCACATCGATCGAACCACGTAAATCCTTGTGTCATCGTGTTATTATTTCTTTCAGCTACTTTAGCAAACCCTAGATCTATCATTTACGTTAAGAGTGTTAGAGACGGCAGAAATAGTACTCCCTCCGTTCCATTATTCTTGTCTCATTTATTTTAGGCACGTGTATTAAGGAGAAATGAATTATGGATAGAAGGTTTATTAGTGGATTTTTAATTGAATACTCAATATGATACAAATAGTGAACTAAAGTGAGTTCAAATAGTGAAATAAAGTGGGTAAGAGAGAGTGAATAGTGAACGACACAGAAAATTTGGGGAAAAATAGTGAAAGGTGGAGGAGTTAGCAATTTAAATAGGGCCTTAATAACACTTAATTTAGCCCAAAAAAGAAAACAAAACAAGAATAACAGAATGACCCAAAAAAGAATACAAGACAAGAATAACGGGACAAAGGGAGTAAATAACATCAAAATATCAAACATTAATTACCAAAATTCACGAGTCGTGTATGTGTATTGCAAAAATTTGTTTAGGAGCCAGGTGTTAATTGTGATCAACTGAGCCATATATCTGAGAATTTTAAAAGAATTTTAATAAATTACTAAAGTAGATAATAATTTAACACAAAAAAGAAAATGAATATGAGAAGTGGAGGAACATGGTAGGGCAGTAAATGAGTTGAGCAACTAGGATCTCGGATCAATAAAAGCATGTTTAATAAAATTCGTTAGCTAATTAAGCCGTGTTTGAGCTTAGTATTATTCACCTCATTAGCGGAAATTCATTAATTAAGTGGTTTAGTTTGAAATTTAAAATTATTTACTAGATACGTACAACTTATATTTTTATACTATAATTTGTAATAATTGTATTAAATTTTGAAATAAATTTATTTTTTCTAAGAATTATTGAGTTTTAGTAATTATAATATATTATTATGAACAAAATAATTTATTTTCAAATTAATATTATTAACATTATAAATCTAAATCTAAATTTGGAAAGTTCGTTTAGACTTGAATAAGCTCGTGAATCTTGAAATATTCGCTAAACAAAACTCGAACTCGATTTAATAATTTATGAGCTAAATTTAAACATGACAATACTCAACCTAGATCGACTCGATTACATCCTGCGGGGAGGGAGATTCATGTGATAGACACACTGTCCGCTTCAATCTTCGTAGACAATCCATCTCGCCAATTACCGGTTGACAACCTAGCAATTTTCTCGACTGTAATTAATATAAATGAAAAATGAATTTTCACATTGTGTTCCTATTGGTGTTTTATATGAGAATGACATCTTGAATGGTCCCTTTTAAGTTTGGTTTATTACCAATCTGTTTTTCTTAATCAAATTTAATTGCACATGGCCACAACGCAAATAGATATGTTACAAAGTTCTTGGTTGTGTATGTACAATGAAAGGAACACACACGTTGTTTGAGTATACGATTAGAATTTAAATTTATTGCACTATTTGTCGTTATAGAATATAGATATTTATAGGCTAGGTTCACACACAAAATAGTTTACGTACATGAGTTAGGTTAGGAACTGAAATTTCGTAATGTCATGCTAAGAACATACACATGAACATGTAAATTGAAAAGAAATAACGCAAGAGTTGGTAATCCCGTTTAGTGATAACACACCTACGTTACGGAGCAACGACTACTTCGAAATATACACAACCAAGCAATCGCCTTCTGGCGTTTCTTTTCACTCGTTTACACTCCCTCTCAACGTGAATAATACGAATTGCTACCAACGTCGCAATATGAAAACTGCACTATCAAATTAGTTATATTACTTTCTTTCTATGTTTATAAAATGTTAGTGTTTATTATAAACATTAAATACTTTTTGTGAACTTAATAGATCTCGTAAGGTATAAAGAAATTAGAATCATGGGTTACGAGCCTTTAAATCCCAACCACTTACTTTCCTTGTGCACTATTAAGGACATCATTGTCAATTAGCATGAAGTTCAATTTTTATAAGGGTAAATTTGTTTTAAATTCATAAAGTATTATCAAACTATGGCTTTCCCATAAATTTTTAATTTTGTTTTTAAATTCATAAATTTTTAATTTTTTTTGAAATTTTCCCAAGTTCTAATTCATGCCAAATTGAGGTTGACGTGGCATCGGAAAAGAGGATGTGGCAGTCAATAGTCAAAACTATGTACTCCCTCTGTCCACGAAAACTTTAACACAATTTTTGTGGCACGGGTTTTAAAAAGTGTTTGGTAGATGTTTGTTGAATGGAGAAAGGGATCCACCATTTTAAGATTTGTGTGGTGAATGTTTGTAAAGGGCTGTGTGGGGTAAAGAATGGAATTGCTACCCTTTTTCTGAACAGACAAAAATGGTCTTAAAGTTATAGTTTTCGTAGACGGAGAGAGTATTTTACTATTGAAAATGAAAAAAAATATATTACTTTTACTTTCCACCTCACCTCATCCTAATATTTAAAACATAAAACTAAAAATGTAAATCTCTACCCTCATCAAGAAGCCGACCCCACACTCTCAAGCACGCCGCTCACCATCACCGCCGAGCAGGTTATTAGCTGTCACACCCACATTTCCGAAGAAAGGCATGAATACCGAGACGTGACTAGGATGGGGTTAAAGAAGCGGGAAAGAAGATGGGTGAAGAAAATTTTGAAGCTTTGTACAAAATATAACTTAATAATCGGAGCGTTAAATACCATTAAGAAGTCATTACAAAAGGTCGTAAATTCTCCAAATAATTTACGACAATTTAACTAATGTGGAATTTGCATTGTTTTAAATAAAGCGGAAACATATATCATTATTTCTCAAAAAGAGGTGTTCAAGTGCATAAAACTAATCATCAAAAGATGAGGAGAATCTATATTGACAGCAACCAAACTCATCAGCACCAGCACCTCACAACGACCGCTCATTCTGCAAAATAAATGAAAACATTTCGCAGGCTGAGTACTAATGTACCCCATTGGCTTAGCCATTTCAAATCATATTTCAGAAAAGAATATTCATGCTTCAAGTATAACATAGAGAGTTTTTAAAAAATGGTAATCTATGTATACTAAATCATTTTATGAGCTCATCACTATAGTTCTCATCTATTGGCACTTATTATACTATGAACATGTGGGAGCAGCCCTGTGATGCCCGGGGCAGAAGTACGGAGTGATTACCGGTGCAGAGGCACGGACAAGGAGCGGCTCCGATAAGACTTCAAAGCGGAGGGGGCAGGAACGAACCGAAACACACCCGAATGAGAGGGATTCTGAGAATATGTCGGAATGGGACGGCATATTCGAGGAGAGCTTATAGGAATTGATATGGCTACTTATACCATCAAGATGCATCTTCTTTTCTGGGGCTCATTGTGGAAGAACTCCAAGGTTAAGCGTGCTTGACCTGGAGCAATTCTATGATGGGTGACCTCCTGGAAAGTTTTCTCAGGAAGCGTGTGAGTGAGGACAAAGCACGCTAGAAAGGACTCGTGATGGTTTGTGGGGCCAGCCGTCAGACCGGAAGTCGGGTCGTTACAAATGGTATCAGAGCCGAACTTATCCAAGTACGGTGTGGTTCGGGGACAAACCAAGCGGAAGCTGGTGGGCCTGTGACGCCCGGGGCAGAAGTACGGAGTGATCGCCGGTGCAGAGGCACAGACAAAGAGCGGCTCCGATAAGACTTCAAAGTGGATGGGGCAGGAACGAACCGAAACACACCCGAATGAGAGGGATTATGAGAATATGTCGGAATGGGACGGCATATTCGAGGAGAGCTTAAAGGAATTGATATGGCTACTTATATCATCAAGATGCATCTTCTTTTCTGGGGCTCATTGTGGAAGAACTCCAAGGTTAAGCGTGCTTGACCTGGAGCAATTCTATGATGGATGACCTCCTGGGAATTTTCTCAGGAAGCGTGTGAGTGAGGACAAAACACGCTAGAAAGGACTCGTGATGGTTTGTAGGGCCAGCCGTCAGTCTGGAAGCCGGGTCGTTACAGCCCACAGAGGTCCATTATGAATATTTTGGAAATGAGGAATTTAATCTCTCAAGTCCCTTCGAACATGGAGAGTAAACTTAATCAAAGTTCGATACATAGGATTATTAGGTTCAGCCCACATAATCCGCAAGTTGTGTACACTAGCCATGACTATCACGAAGGCCAGCCTCAGGATCCGATCGTTCTCATCTTATAAGCACATATTCTGATGGTCCCTGAGCTAGGTATTTGGTGTAGAGGGGGGCTGAATACACCAAATAGATTTCTAAAAACTTTTTCAAGTTAAATCACAGAGTTGGTGAGTTCAGTTATTGATCCAGCTGGGGAGGGTCAGCTGGGTAAATAACTCAGCTGGCGGTGCGGAATGTGGTGGTTTGAAAACTTAGCTCGGTTACTGAGAAAAACTCTGTTTGAAAAGATTAACTTTATGTTTTCAGCTTAGTCAAGTTGTGCAACTTTCAGAGAGACACAACTGTCTTTGGAGAGCAGCTGTGTATGCAGTTTTGATCAAATATGCAATGATATGAAAGAGTTAGTACAAAACTGAATTTAAGAGAAAATAAAAGAGCACACGAGTTTTTACGTGGTTCGGAGTAACTCCTCCTACGTCTACGACCAGGTTCACTGGTAATCCACTACCACTTGGTTTACAAGTACCAAGCAACTTCACAACTCTAACCCGAGCTGTGTTCCAACAGTTTGCGGGCACTGTCAAGCCTAACCTTTCAGTTTATGGGTACTGAAAAAACCTTACACACTTGAATTTCCCGCTTCAAGCAAGCGTAACCTTGACCTAACCTTTCTGGGTAAAGAGGGGTTTGTTTGGGGTTCCAACTGTGAACGAGTTCTTACAATGAAGAACTTTAGAGTATGATGAACTCGTTCGAAATCTAGGCTTAAGATATACAAAGATTTTGGCCTAGGGATCACACGAAAAACTAAGCAGTTTCTGAACTAGAAACACTTTAAGATAAAGTGTTCTTTGAACTTTGTAGAACTGCTTGGGAGCTTTTGAAAGGTTGATGATTTCAGAGAATGAAAGCTTGTAGAGAGTTTTTCGTATTTGATCCTGAGGTTGAAGACGGGTTTATATAGGTAGAGATTCAAGACTAGCCGTTGGAGAAGCCGTTTGAATCTTACCTACTCTTCTTAAATTCGAGATCTGCCGTTGGGCGAATCTGCACCTGTCTTCATTTGTGTCACATCCTAGGGCCTGAAGTCTAGGATGTTGATTCGGCAATCCCTCATTGGTTGAGGCATGTTGACTTCCTCTGACGTCGGAATCTTCTGCCTTTGGAGCTGGCTTTTGAATTCAGAGCTGGACTGACTTGAAGTGATGTCTTCAGAGTTAGTTCCCTTTGTTCTGTACAGCTGGACCGGCTGTGTTTTGAACTCAGCTCGAATTCTCTTCAGCTTGATCATGCTCTGCTGGAGGACTCAGCTGAAGGTTGGCTCCTGTTATCTTCTGCTAGCTGACTCCTGCTGTAGACACAGCTGGAACTTCTGCTGTCTTCCGCTAGCTGACTCCTGCTGTAGACACAGCTGGAACTTCTGCTGTCTTTCGCTTCCTTAACCTGTAAACCTAGAAAATCTAAAGCTCAAACAGGCGAGCTGGAAAACTCTACTTAGGTTGAAGCGATCATTTATTCGGTTGGAGAATCAGTTGGGTTTTGGTATCAAATCAAAACCTTATAATTTTCCCAACAATTTCCCCCTTTCTGATGATGCCAAAACCTAACTGAGACAACTTATGACGCAGAAAAACTTGTGTTTTATTAATGTAAGAAAATACATTATAACACAGGAAAAAGAAAGAGAAAATCTTCAATTCTTCAGTCTTCAATCCCAGTTGGCTGGGTCCTCTCTTCTGCATCCGTTGCTTCTTTCTTTTGACTCGTCTCTTCTTCAGCTGATTCTGATTCAGCTGGTTCCTCTAGCTCAACAGTTTGCCTCTTCTTTGACTTGTCTCTTCTCCCTTACTTCTCCCTTTTTGGCATGATCAAACAGGGTGGGAGAGATACACCATCGGTTGTTGCGATGTTTTAGTTTGGCAAAACTGTGGTTTTTAGCTCTGAGCAGCGAGGTCTGGAGTCTAGGTGGCTCAACTGTTGTATTAGCTGGCTCTTCTTCAGTAGCATTAGCCTCAGCTGTGATTGCAGACACAGCGTCCTTGGCCTGATTCAGCTGGGGCGGTCCAGCTGAGTGCTTGAAGGGATGAGTTGGCACTGAAGATAGCATCTTCTGAGTCGGGCACAACTTCATTCCTTGCAATTTTGCTTCGTCAGACTTCTTAGATTGAATGAGAAAGTCTGATTCAGCACTTGAGGGACTTGAGTATTCCCCTTCCACTTCGAAGTGGTGGGTATTGGGTTCAGCTCATATCATCATCATCCAGCTACAGGTGATCATTGGCTGGGTGATGTCTTTCATTTGATCTTGGTGCAGGGGCTTGAGCATCTTTCATCGGAAGATCTCGAAGCTGGTGTCCCTGTTGAGCTGAAGGAAACTGAGGAGAAGACGGTTGAAGTATTCCATCTGTCTTGGGGTTTAAGCTTGGTTGATCAGCTGGAATACATCGTTGCGGCGTTTATGACGATGATGTTTACGCAGGCGCATGAACTTCTTCTCCACCGTAAGAACCGACTGCTTGTGGGCCTTCTGCTCCTCGGAGAGTAATTAAGAATTCTCTCATAATGTCAGCTGGCTTCTCGGCTGACTGACTGAGCACCTTTGACTTGAGTCTTCTGTTTGAAGACGGTGCTTCAGCATGTTTTGTCTTCTCAAGTTGTCTCCGATTTCCAGCTGGGACGGAAATAGATGTATGCTGCTTTGTCTCCTGTATCTTTTTCTGTGCCTCCTGTGGTGGAGCAAGAGCTTTGACACGACTGCTCTTGAAGACTCCGGCTTTATCAACATCTGGTCCAGGTCTGTTGACGTTGATTTTTGCATCCCAGGGAGTTGTATGTCCCGATCTCTCTTTAATGTTGAGAGAAACAGTGGGGCGGAGGAGGTCTTTTTCCTTTGACATTTCCAAGAAGATTTCTGCACCTTCCTAATGAACGACGTTCTTGAGCTTTACAGTCTCCCACTGTGTTGGACCGGATCTGTCGATGGGCTTCATCTTCTCCTAGAACTCCGTCTTCTTGAGGTTCTTGAGAGTTAAGCAACAATTATCTTGAAGCTTTGACAGATTCTTCAAGTTTGATTGGCTTCGGAAGATATCTTTCTGGATTCCACGTTCTTCTTCTGCAACTTTTGTTAGTAGAAACAAATAATACCAATTGATGAAAATAATAAAGAATGCCAAAAAAAAAACTTTTTAGGGTTGATGCAATGCTTTACGTATATCTTCTAGCATATTTATATAGCTTTCTTGATGAATGGACGATCAAGATTTGTCGATTGATAAGAAGATCTACGACTGGGAGTCATTCTCGCGTCATGTCAGTTTCTTGATTAGAAAATGCGAGTTAATGCGCGTGAGAGGACGGTTGAGGCGTTTTGACTTTTGCCTCGAAACTCCCATGATTCAATTCTTTTCAGACTTTTAATTAAATTTGATTAGATATGAGTTGACTGAAAACAGATTGAGTAGGTGTAGTTAATGTTGTTGCAAACCTCTCAGCTGATCATTGTAGTCAGCTGATACCTCGGTTGAGTGGGTGTGCTGGGTGATCGTGGTTCCAGCTGGTTCCCCCTCAGCTGAATAATCCTTCAATTTCAGCATCTGGTTTAGCTGGATTCTTTCTCAGCTGATATCAGTGACGTTGATTCTGAATTCCAGCTGTTTGCTTCCATTCAGCTGGGTGAAGCATCGTCTGGGTTGAGTAGTCCAAGTAATCCGCACAGCATTTTGAATCTTGCTTCTATCAGCGGCTTTGTGAGTATATCAGCCCGCTGTATGTCTGTGTGAATTTTCTCAACAATCACATCCCTCTTTTCCACGTGATCTCTGATGAAATGATGGCGTACGTCTACATGCTTGCATCTTGTGTGAAGTACTGGATTCTCTGAAATAGCAATCGCACTTGAGCTATCACAGAAAATTGGAACCTGTCCAGTTTTCACTTCATAATCATCCAGCTGATGTTTAAGCAGAGAATTTGTGAGCAGCAGCTTCCAGCGGCCATATATTCTGCTTCTGTTGTGGAAGTTGCGACGCACGTTTGCTTCTTTGAAAACCATGAAATCAACTTACTTCCTAAGAACTGACAAGTTCCTGAAGTTGATTTTCTGTCCAACCGATCTCCAGCGAAGTCTGAGTCTGAATATCCAGTCAGCTGTAGATTGTCTTTAGCTGGGTACCACAGCCCAACATTCTGAGTTCCTTTGAGATATTTGAGAATGTTCTTGGCTACTTGCATGTGTGCTTCCTTTGGATCAACTTGAAATCTGTCACACACTCCGACTGCGAAAGAGATGTCTGGACGACTTGCTGTTAGATACAGTAGGGATCCTATTATCCCTTTGTATTTGCTGGAATCAACTGACTTCCCTTCAGCTCCTGGTTCGATCTTCCAGTTGGTGTTCATTGGAATCTTTACAGTTCTGATGGATTGAACTTCATACTTGGCGATCAAGTCTTTCACGTATTTAGATTGATTTATGAAAATCCCTTCTGCTGATTGCTTGACTTGATGTCCTAGGAAGAAACTCATTTCTCCCATCATGGACATTTGGAACTTCTCTGACATCATCTCTCCAAATCTTTGGCATAAGAAGTTTGATCTTGATCCAAAGATGATGTCGTCTACATAGATTTGAACAACCAGGATGTCTTCTTCTGACTTGATGGTGAATAGAGTTCTGTCTACTGAGCCCTTCTTGAATCCTTTGGATACAAGGAAATTTGACAGAGTGTCATACCAAGCTCGAGGTGCTTGCTTCAATCCATAAAGCGCCTTCTTTAACATGAAGACTTTATTTCCTTCTACTTCATACCCTGGAGGTTGTTCAACGTAGACATCTTCTTTGATTTCTCCATTTAAGAATGCACACTTCACATCCATTTGATAGACCTTGAATTTGTGATGTGCTGCATAGGCGAGAAAGAGTCTGATTGCTTCCAATCACGCTACTGGAGCAAATGATTCTTCGAAGTCAATTCCTTCCTGCTGAGTGTAGCCCTTGGCAACCAGTCGAGCTTTGTTTCTGATGACGACTCCCAGGGTATCCAATTTGTTCTTGAATATCCATTTTAGTCCTATGACTTTGACTTCTTGAGGTCTGTCGACCAATTCCCAGACACAATTTCTGAGGAATTCGTTCAGCTCTTCTTGCATGGCGTTAGTCCAAGGCACGCTCTTCAAAGCTTCGAGAATTGATTGAGGCTCTGGCACTTAAGCTACGTAACACGCCATTAGAGCTGTATCTTCATCATAGACCGTCAGTTCTAGCTCTACTGAAAGTTGAGCTGTGTCAGCTGCTTCTTGATGATCCGAAGAAGCTTGAGCAGCTGAGCTTCTGGTTTTGACTTGGTCATATGGCTCTCCAATGATTGCTGATGATGGATGATCTTCAATCCATCTTCTCCTTTTACGAATTTCTTCTTCCAATTGATTGATGCTTGAAGTGGCTAAATTTCGTCTGTCTTGGAGTTGCTCAGGAATTAAGTCTTGAGAGATTGGTTCTCTTTGATTTAGATTTTGAGGAGACTTCTGTAGAGGCTCAGCTGGAGATGGAGCTTGGGATTCAGCTGGATTTCCAGCTGGTGACGTTCCCCCTTGATTTGGCGTTGAAGGTTCTTCTTGATTTCCAGCTGGTGGAGCTTCCCAATTGATTTGAAGTTCCTCCTCTGGCTCATCGTCCCAAATTAATGGTTCGGCCATATTCCTGATTCGATTTTCTTGAGCTCTTGTCTGAATCAGTCTTGAAGGTTCTCCTTCGTTTCTTCGTTTGATAGACTCTCTATATTTGAAGGAGGATTCGTCAAAGGTAACATGTGGAGTTACTTCGACTGATTGAGTTCTTCTGTTGAAGACTCTGTATGCTTTACTCACAGCAGAATAACCAAGGAATACTCCTTGGTCTGTCTTCTCGTCGAACGTCTTGAGCTGTGTTTTTCTATTGTTTAGGATATGACATTTGGATCCGAATACCTTGAAATATCCAATGTATGGTATTATGTTGTTCCATAGCTCATATGGTGTCTTTCCTTGCCTTGATGTGAGTAGGGAGCGATTCTGAGTGAAGCATGCTGTGTTGATTGCTTCGGCCCAGCACTTCTTTGGAATGGCAGAGCTGGCTAGCATTGAGGTAGCTGCTTCTTTGAGTGTTCTGTTTCTTCTCTCTGCTACACCATTCTGCTGAGGTGTGCGAGCTGCAGATGTTTGATGATGAACTCCGTTCTTCTCGCAGTAATCATAAATAGTTTCATTCAGAAACTCCGTTCCTCGATCTGATCTTATTGATAATATCTTGCACTCCTTCTGTGTTGATAATCTTTCCAGCAGGATAGGCAGCTTAGTCCTGGTTTCGCTCTTCTGGTACAAGAATGATACCCATGTGAATCTTGAGAAATCATCCACAACGACCAGAGTATATTTTCTGCCATTGAAGCTTGCTGGAGTAACTGGACCAAAAAGATCCATGTGAAGGAGTTGAAGTACTCGATCAGTTGACTGAACTGGGTTGAGAGAGAATTAAATTCTTGTCTGCTTTCCTTGTTGACACGCGCTGCACATATGACTTTTGTCATATATTTGATCTGAAATTCCATTAGTGAGCTAGTTCCTAGCCAGTTTGTTGATTGTCTTGAAGTTGAGATGATTCAGCCGTCTGTGCCACAGCCAGCTGACTTCATTGCTGCTTTTCGATACAAGACAAGTCTCCGGAGGGCTGCTGTTCCAGTCAGCAAAACACATATTTCCTTCTCTTTTCCCTCTTAGGAGTATCTGCTTGGTTTCCCTGTTCTTCACTGTGCATCCCTGTACATCAAACTTGACAGAAAAACCGTTGTCGCAGAATTGGCTAATGGAAAGCAAGTTGTGTTGCAATCCTTGTACATAAGAAGCATTTGGGATTATGACATTCTTAGTTTTAAATGTACCATAACCTTTGGTGACAAGTCACCAAATGTTACTTGTGGGCCTGGACGCTCGATATACTCCTGGAGTAGATGCTTTAGGTGCGTCATGTGCTTGGAGCATCCACTGTCCAAGTACCATAGCATTCTTATCGACTCCTCAGTGATGCGTCGATTCCTTGTAACCTATACAAAAGATCAAAATTTAGGTACCCAGTTTTAATTGGGTCCTTGTGGGTTAGACAGAGATCCTTTAACGACCCAGATCTGCTTGATGACTTGAATTGGGTCATTTGATCTGATAATTCTTCCAGCTGAGTCGATGTACACATTCTTTGTGTTCTTCGATTGTTGCTGGCGGGGTCTTGATCTCAGTGTCTTCTTGTCTTGATGTCTTGATTTCTTTCGGTTTCCAGCTGTGTACCTAGCTGAGACGTTCCTTTGTCTCTGCTGTCTTGTGTGATGCTGTGGCTGGAAATGATTATCCAGCTGGTACTCATTTGAGTGATATCCAGCTGGGTATCTCTGATATCTTGGTTGATATCGTTCAACGTCTTTATTCTTGTTCTTGATATACGTAAAATACGACTTCTTTGTCTTTGTTGAGGATGAGCACGTTGCTGTTTGAGTTGGGCTTGAGGTTGTCGCACAGCTGGCCTTCTTGATGCCTACTGTGTCCTTGACGAAGCTTGAGGATGTTTCACAGCTGGTCTTCCTGACTCCTGCTGTATCCTCAACTGTTGATGCTGAGTTGCTGGGATTGGATGTTCTTTTGCTCGTACAAACATTACCTTAGTTCCACTTGTGGAGGCAATGTTTGAGGCATCCTTTGATTCATTGTATTCCAGTCCCGCTTTAAGTGCTGCTGGTCGTTGAGCACTAATGATCTCGTCCATTGTTGATGTAGCTTTGATGAGAGCTACTATCTTCTTAGATAGTACCTCTTCGGTGCTTTTTAGCTCAATGATCTCAGCTGACTTCTTTTCCGATTCAGCTGTGACCTTTTCCACATCTTCCGTCAGCTATTTCTTCTCATAGTAGAATTCCTTCATCAGCTGATCTTGTTTCACTATTTTGTCTTTTAGTGAAACAACTTCCTGTTGGAGCTGTGTTGTATCAGCTGCGTCTGATACCTTTGTCTTTTCCAGTTCCGCTTTCAGCTCGGCATTCTCACACATAATGACGTCAAGGATCTCTTGAAGCTCCTTGGAATCGTTCATTACTTTCTCTACTAGACTCCAATCAGGTAGCCCTGATTCTGAAACCTGTGTAGAGTGTTCGTGTGATGGTGAGAGGTTAGATAGATTTTGAGTTCGAGACATTACATCATCTTCATCGATGCCGTCTGTTTATCCCATGAAGCATGTATCCCAATCAGGTTCATCATGGGCCATCAGGGCTTCTTCTTCCGAGTCTGAAAATGGCATGTTGTCATCCATTTTGTTGCACTCTGATTCCTCATCGGCGATGTAAGCTCTCCTTTCCGTCAGTGCCTTAGCTTTCAGTTGGTCTTTGTCTTTCTTGGACAGCTTTGGACAATCTAGCCGGTAGTGTCCTGGTTCCTTGCAGTTGAAGCAACCTTCTTCTGTTCGTTTGTCAGCTGACTTCTCATCAGCTGCTGCGTACTTGTCTCTGTAAGTTCTTGAGAACTTCTTGTATTTGCCCTTGCTGGTGTTGAGTCTGTTGTAGCTTTTGACCAGCATGGCTATTTCTTCAAGTAGCTCTTCCTTGCTCATGTCCTTCTTATCCTTCTTCGATGACTCAGCTGACTGTATGTATGCGGATTTTTCAGAGTTGGCTCTGAACGTAATCTCCTTTGTTGCAGGTGTCAGCTCTCCATCATTCTGATTGTTTGAAGATTCTTTCATTGTAATCGTCAAGTTGTATTCGTTGGCTTTGAGCAGGGAGTATAATCTTTCAGTTAAAAGATCACCTAAGTCACTTCGACTTTGGTGTACCACCTTATAGGTGTTCCATTCAGCTGTGAGCGCTGAAAGAACTTTTAGATTCTTTTCTCGCTGGGTGTATTTCCCAGTTCTGATGGTTTCTATTTCCACCACTATATTGGAGAATCTGAGTTTCATCCCTTCGATGGACTCGTTGACCAGCTGCTTGAAGTTATCAAACTTCTGGCATGCAATCGTGAATTTGTTCTCCTTTATCTCCTCCGACCCTTCGCATAGCTTTGCTAGGGTTTCCCACATCTCCTTTGTTGTTTCGCAGTTGATGATTTTGCTGAGGTAGGCATTAGAGACCGTTGAGGATATGGTGTTCCTCGCGAAGCTGTCTAGTCCAGCCTGTTTCCTTTCTTCTGAGGTGTGCTCACTCTTGGGCTTGGGAATGAGCTGATATCTTGGTTGTTTGCCATCTTGAGTTGGAACAAGCTCGTTCCCTTATTTGTAGATGATGATCGGTCCGTCTGTGATGACGTCCCACATCATATCGTGATGCGCACAGAGAAAGCTCTTCAGCCTGAACTTTCATATTGCATAATCGTCTACCGAGAAGGTGGGAAGATTCCTGTTAAGATAAGAATCCAAGGAAAATATGCAGTATGTAATATTATGAGTTTTTCACAAAGAGGATCTGTTCAGATGACCACTGACAGATTGTCAAGAGAGATCTCTTGATACAGAAACGGTGGTCTGTTGAACCACTGCTCTGATACCAATTGATGGTCCTTGAGCTAGGTATTTGGTGTAGAGGGGGGTTAATACACCAAATAGATTTCTAAAAACTTTTTCAAGTTAAATCACAGAGTTGGTGAGTTCAGTTATTGATCCAGCTGGGGAAGGTCAACTGGGTAAATAACTCAGCTGGCGGTGCGGAATGTGGTAGTTTGAAAACTTAGCTCGGTTACTGAGAAAAACTCAGTTTGAAAAGATTAACTTTATGTTTTCAGCTTAGTCAAGTTGTGCAACTTTCAGAGAGACACAACTGTCTTTGGAGAGCAGCTGTGTATGCAGTTTTGATCAAATATGCAATGATATGAAAGAGTTAGTACAAAACTGAATTTAAGAGAAAAGAAAATAGCACACGAGTTTTTACGTGGTTCGGAGTAACTCCTCCTACGTCTACGACCAGGTTCACTGGTAATCCACTACCACTTGGTTTACAAGTACCAAGCAACTTCACAACTCTAACCCGAACTGTGTTTCAACAGTTTGCGGGCACTGTCAAGCCTAACCTTTCAGTTTACGGGTACTGAAAAAACCTTACACACTTGAATTTCCCGCTTCAAGCAAGCGTAACCTTGACCTAACCTTTCTGGGTAAAGAGGGGTTTGTTTGGGGTTCCAACTGTGAACGAGTTCTTACAATGAAGAACTTTAGAGTATGATGAACTCGTTCGAAATCTAGGCTTAAGATATACAAAGATTTTGGCCTAGGGATCACACGAAAAACTAAGCAGTTTCTGAACTAGAAACACTTTAAGATAAAGTGTTCTTTGAACTTTGTAGAACTGCTTGGGAGCTTTTAAAAGGTTGATGATTTCAGAGAATGAAAGCTTGTAGAGAGTTTTTCGTATTTGATCCTAAGGTTGAAGACGGGTTTATATAGGTAGAGATTCAAGACTAGCCGTTGGAGGAGCCGTTTGAATCTTACCTACTCTTCTTAAATTCGAGATCTGCCGTTGGGCGAATCTGCACCTGTCTTCATTTGTGTCACATCCTAGGGCCTGAAGTCTAGGATGCTGATTCGGCAATCCCTCATTGGTTGAGGCATGTTGACTTCCTCTGACGTCGGGATCTTCTGCCTTTGGAGCTGGGTTTTGAATTCAAAGCTGGACTGACTTGAAGTGATGTCTTCAGAGTTAGTTCCCTTTGTTCTGTACAGCTGGACCGACTGTGTTTTGAACTCAGCTCGAATTCTCTTCAGCTTGATCATGCTCTGCTGGAGGACTCAGCTGAAGTTTGGCTCCTGTTATCTACTGCTAGTTGACTCCTACTGTAGACACAGCTGGAACTTCTGTTGTCTTCCGCTAGCTGACTCCTGCTGTAGACACAGCTGGAACTTCTGCTATCTTCCGCTTCCTTAACCTGTAAAACTAGAAAATCTAAAGCTCAAACAGGCGAGCTGAAAAACTCTACTTAGGTTGAAGCGATCATTTATTCGGTTGGAGAATCAGTTGGGTTTTGGTATCAAATCAAAACCTTATAATTTTCCCAACATATTCAATGGAGAGTTTAACTAAAAAATATTTTAAGCATGAAATTCAATTGTAGAGCTTAATAACTCAAAGTATTTGTACTGAAAAATAAAATAAAGCCCACATGTAATCAACAGTTAGTACTGAAAGTACTGCTTTGGAAAAGTAACAGGTTTAGGGGTTCTCAACTGGAGAGCCTACACAATAAATACTTACTTAATTAGAAATCCCTAACATTAATATATTAATAAGAATTCTGATTTACTACACCCGATTTTACTTAAAGACTTTATTAGAGCACTAATATACCCTCACTTAGATTTTTAAAAGTATACATGAACATTAATCAATCAAGAATTAACCTCATGTACATTTGGATTTTATAGTATTTACTATACTTACTACTTTTCAATAATTTCAAAAGAACATCTATAAGTAATTTATAAAAAAATCTCTAACAATTACTGAACCTTAATTATACCATATATATATTCTTTCAAAATAAAATATGAAAATTTATTTAAAAATTACCAATATTTTACTCAGGCATTATATATATATAACTCATAAGTATTTCTTTAAAAATAATAATATTTTGAGTCACGTGGAAATCAAATTATTATAAATTTTGCAAATCTTGATCGACTTTGGCTCAATAAATCATAAAACATTCAATATATAATCAAGTATCCTAAAATTTTTTATTGTAATATCAAGACTCCTTTACTAGCATGCCTATAAATTTTCGTTGCAATCCGAGTTCATTTACTATATATATTCGAATTTTTAGTGACATACAAAGTGACAGTTTTGTTTCAGCACAGTGCAATTTTAGTAGAAACATCATAATTGAAATTCTACATGTTCAAAAATTATGAAATTTAATATGTGAGCTCCTAACATCAGTATCTACAACATATCAAAATTTCATGTAAAACGGACCACGGGAGAATAATCCGATTTGAAGGTCAGTCGGGTTTCATGAAATTAATATAATTCTAGTCATTTTAACATAACTCTTGCTTGAAATCATAACTCTATACACACTAATCTTTAAATAGAAATACCTTTGGACTCGTGAGAATGAAAACATGAATGCAAGAAGTCCTAGGGTCAATCCACTTCCTTCAACTCCTTATAATACTTATACTCGTAGGAAATGAAAGAAAACAAGAGTGTAGAGAAGAAGGGTGGTTTGAAGTGGAAAAATTCCTACTTATTCTTCACTAAAACTTTCGAATCACATAAAATGGGAGGCAAGTTTATTTTGCGGCCGGTGGTGTGTTTCTCTAGCCTATCACTTGCTTCTATTTATAGGAAAAAAAAAATAGCTGAAGAAGGAAACAAGGGAACACGATAGACATGAGGTTAGACTCATCAAGATTTTATCTTTAATGCTAAAGTTTGTGAATCCCATGAATTTTGGTATGTGAATCCATGAATATCAGGGATTTTGTAGCAAAATCTAACCTATATCCTTGAACAATGATGAGGGGCGAAAGAAACACTACAACAAAAAAGGCCTATAACAATATCACTTTTACGACACCGCAGCATATGTGTCTGGATAAGACCTCTATTATGACATCAAAGGTTTTATTATCAATATATACAAATTTACTTATTGCTATTACGACGTCTGGATGAATGTGTTGTAATATTACGTCAATTAAGGCACAATCAAATGCCCCTCAGCCAAAAAATGAAAATCTTGACCCAGTGCCCCACTGAAAAATATGATTAAGATTTTCTTTTTTCTCTCTTCAATATATTAAACAAAATAGTAAAAGGAAAGAATAAACCTCTTTGGTTTGGCGGTAACTTTCCCACCAAAGGTAAGATAGAAATTTTATACTCTAAAAGCAAAAAAGAAAGTTAATGAAACAGAGGAAGAAAGAGAAGAACTACCCTAGCCCTATCCCCCCACCTGCGAAGAAAACAAGGGGGAAATTAACCAATCGATTCCAATTTCTCTCCCATGCCGAAGCCTTATTTCTTCTCTAATTTGATTTCAATTGAGTTAGTGGCGGAGGTGAGTTGATGCAGTGTATCACCGGCGTCTTAATCGCCCTATGCGGCCTGCCCCGTCCACCGGAATCCCTATCAGGTAGTTATTTCGATTCTCTTAATATATCTTTACTTTAATTTCTTTGATGTTGAACATGCATGCAAATTTTCATGTAATATACTTACATTCATATATAATCTCTCCGTCCCACTGATATTGTCTTCCTTTTCTTATTGGGTTGTCCCACTCAAATTGTCTCATTCCAAATAAGGAAATAATTAACCCTTCAAAAGTGATGGGATCTACCCACTTTTTATCTTTTTACCCTTATTCTTAATCTCTGTGCCGAACAGTAACAAGACAATATCAATAGAACGCAGGGAGTAATACTTATCGTGTATTTCATTAGATTTAAGGCACTGATACATTTATTATGTTATTATTATATTATTACTTTTCTCTTTTATTTATTTATTTTATTTTATTTTATTTTATTTTATTTTATTTTATTTTTGGGGCGTAAATAAACTTATTTTTGACCTAGTAAAAATTGAAAATATTCTATATTAAGGGAAATAAAACCGCACCGACTTTCTTTCTCATAACCTCTCTGAGATTTCTACACAAAATCCAATCTCCCAACGACGATCATCGGGCCAAACTCGATTTAGCGACATTGTCGCAGAGGAGAACATCGATGTTGGCACGGTGACATGAGATGGATCGTTTCGTCTCTGGATACTAGATGATGTACAAGCACCCACAAACAAGTATAATCAACCAAACAAAGCAATTAATCCGTTGATCAAGATGATACCGGAGAATTGCACAGAGAAGAAATATTCTTCAAGGGTTTTGTATATAACTTTTCAACTCCTGTAAAACACTTAGGAAGAGAATATTTATAGTTCCTTCACAATTAAAGAACATTACAAACTACTGAACTAGTCCTACTAACAAAGGAAACTGCAAATAACAGAAAGCAACTAAACAAGGGATTTGAAAAATAAACCTAGCAAAACATTAGAAAAAATAACAAAAACTAGGCATCATTGGGGTGATCAATCTGCTCCGTGTCAACAAGTGCAATTTGATCTCCATCACTCTTTCTATCTCACTCTCTCACCTTTCTCTCTTCGTCAATTTTTTCTTTTCCCCTTCTTCCTCTCGCCGTTGTCAGTCCACCACCGGCCTCCCATGGTCGGCGCTCCTTACCACCCAATATTAGGAACTCGCCACTTTCGAAACTCACTACACTCATCAAATTGACGGCGGCTTCCCTCCGCCGCTGCTTATCATAATTATTTCCCTGTTGCTTAATTAGTACTCCCTCCGTCCCATTTCATTTGGCTCCAAGGTCCGGTCACGGATGCTAAGAAATTAATTATTTATAATAAAATAAGAGAGATAGGGTAACTTTTTTTTAGGGTATATTTGTCAAAACAAGTAGGAGAGAGAACTAATTATAGGTGGGGTTAAATAATTATTTGTGGACCACAATGGCATATGATGTAAATAATGATTTATATTGGTGTGTTGTTATGTGTTAAGTTTCTATTTTGGGAAGGGACCAATTGAAATGGAACATCAAAATAAGACAAGGGGGCCAAATGAAATGAGAGAGATGGAGTAATTTATTTTAAACTTTTATTTTCCTGATTGCGGATTGTGCTTTGATTTTTTGTGTAGTTATGGATTACAAGATTTTGTCAATTGTTCTTTGAATTTGAAACATTAAGAAGAAAAATGATAGTTGCACCAGATTTACACTCGAAACAATTACTAAGAAAGGAGGGAGAACAAAAGGTGGAAAATAAAAGTAATATTTTCATATTTTTTTTCATTGTCAATAGTAAAAAATACTCTCCCGTCCCGAGCTAGTGTGGTGTGTATTTAATTTATTGTGAAGTACTCCCTCCGTCCCATTTATATAGGTGTGTTGAAATTTTCACAAGAATTAAGAAAAATTATTGGAAAAGTAAATTATATAGTAAATTTCTTAATATGCCCCTATTTATTATTTGACTATATATTTTTTATGAGTTAATAAAAGAATTAAATAGGGATATAATAGTAAATGAGCTAAAAAACATTACTTTTTATGGAAACAAACCTATATATTTGGAACATTCGAAAAAGGAAAACAAGCCTATATAAATGGGACGGTGGGAGTATAAAATATTAGAAACACCACACTAACCCGGGACGCAGGGAGTACATAGTTTTGACTGTTGACGACCACATCCTCTTTTCCGACGCCACACCAGCCTTAATTTGACCGAATTCAAACTTGGGTTAATTCCAAAAAAAATTAAAAGTATGAATTTAGAAACAAAATTAAAAGTTTATGGGAAAAATCGAAATTTGAGAACTCTTTATGAATTTAAAATAAATTAACCCTTTTTATAATCTGTATATGTCATTCAAAATTGTTATTTTGGCTTAGGTAACTTTCAATCATGTAACATTTCTAATAATTTCCCCTCAAAAAAAAATATTTCTAATATTAAAAAGATTTTTTTTTTTTTTGAGGAAAAATATTAAAAAGATTGAATATCACGTTAATGGGAAAAATATCCGCTGCATAGGAGGGGGAAGAGCCTTCCATGTCAAGGGCTATGCCTGGCACTAGGGGTGTCAAAAAAAGGTCCGGCCCAGTTTTAGGTGGGCTTGGGCCAAAAGATCATAGGCCCAATTTGATTTCGGCCTGTCCGAATGGGTAAAAACTCGGTGGGCTCAGCCCGGCCGTCTGGCTCGGAAAAATTACACTATAAATCTATTTTTTGGACGGGATGGGCTCCATATTTTTAAAAAGCCCGATGGGCTCAGGCCGGCCGGCCCAGTCCGGAATTTTGACACCCCTAACTTGGCACCCTATTTTTCTATTTGTTGTCTGCGGTGACTTTTTTCAAGTCGGAATTTATTGCCAACGAGTTTATGTGGTTAAAACGATGTCGTATAGTCTGAATTTATTGTTGGCGGTCCGATTGGTATCGAAATTGATTGTTAAGACAGAAGTCAAACTTCGTTGAGTCAAAGTTGACTCATTTTAGTGCTAACAGAAAATTAAACTTTAGATGCCAAATTTACCTCTGAAATTTAACCAATTGGACCGCGACAATACATTCAGATTCAATGGCATATCGTTCTATCCGCATCAGCTCTTCGGCAATAAATTCTGGTTGGAAAAAGTCACCCCATGCAAGATCAATTTTCCCCGACACACGATCCTGTCAAAGTAATTTTTTTAACTATATATATTTAAATTGTCTGTTTTTTAAAATACTAGTTTCGCCCATGCCCGCTGCTTATATAAATATTTTTCACAATCATAGACATCCTAAATTATATTAGGGTAAATAGGTTTAAAATACATGAACTTTACACATATTTTGGTATTTCACATGACTTTTAAAAATTGTGTCAAAATACATCAACTTAACACTTATTTTGGTATTTCACATGATCTTTAAAAATTGTATCAAAATACAACAACTTAACATCTTTTGGTAATTTCACATAATTTTTTTTCAGGCAAAAATCACTGCTTACACGACAGTCGGTTTCTTGACATGACAATGACTTTTCTTAACTAAATTATGTGTGTGCATCCATCTTGACAAGAAACAATGTCGTTTGATCAACTAAATCAAGAAATTCAAACCTATTAGTATCTAATCCTTACTGATTTCAAATGCCGTTCCAATCAAAATACAAAATAAAATTAAACGGCGTCGTTTCTTGCCAAGGAGGATGCACGCATAATTTAATTAAGACAAGTTATTGCCATGTTAAGAAACTGACGGTCATGTCAGCAATGATTTTTTCCGGACAAAAAGAATTATGTGAAATTTTCTAAAGTTATTAAATTGGTGTATTTTGACACAATTATTAAAGGTCATGTGAAATACTAAAATGAATGTTAAGTTGGTGTATTTTGACACAACTTTTAAAGGTCATGTGAAATTCCAAAATACGTGTAAAGTTCGTGTATTTTGAACCTATTTACCCATTATATTATGAAGTATGAGATTGTTAATATGTTGCAACATCAGTTGTAGCTGGCCTTAGAGGAGGTAAACATCACAGGTAATCGTTGTAGAACAACAGAAATGATGTTATGATTAAATAGAAATGAATAAAAAGAATTATTAGGATCATAATGCGAAAAAATCTTCCTACAATCAATATTTGTTTTCTTTTGTGGACAATATTAAAAGAACGATGCCCATGAGATAAACATTAAATTGTTATGTCCTAGTTTAATTGCAATTTGTGGGGGTCGCACTATCTAACTAACTGCAATTTAATATGCGAATGTGACTTGGTTGGTATTGAAAGTTTTAAACCGAGCACTTTATGCATATAAAGTACGAATCTGTCATAACAAAACTTAGTACGGAATATAACATAGAATATAAGAGTTGAGCTAAGTAAACGACACACAGAATGGTAACCCAGTTTGGTTAATCAACCTATGTATGGGGGGCCACGCCCAAGAGAGAATCAATCCAGTATCAAAAGTTGTAGTTACAGAGGATCTTACGCATACAAGTCTTCCACTTTATGCTACCCGTTCACTCACACCCTTCCCGACTACGTGAATTGATGATTGCAAGTGCACCACCTACAACCTAAGCTCGAGTCGCAACCCGACACCCAACCCCCTTACAAAAGTGTTTATATATGAAATAAATCTCTCAAGAACAATAAGAAAAATACTCTCACGAAATAGTATGAGCTATGAACAATAACAATAGCAACGACAACCATCTTCATATATCTTAGTGTAGATATATATATATATATATATATATATATATATATATATATATATAGGTCTTGAGAAACCCGATATATGTTATCCACCATGATAAGGAAACTTTCTTTGAATATTTACCTTGTGAAACAAGTAGATATATCTGCAATATAATATCTTTTCCGTGTTATATATGGATAAGTAAAAGATCTCCGCAAAATCTGCATAAATATGGAAAGAATTTTTTAGATATGTTCCATTCCGTTCCACGTCAAACTAGCTCAGACTGAAACTCATAAACCAGTTTTTGTTCTGCCACAGTTCAAAACACTTCAGTCAATTTTGCTTCTACATAAACTTGTCAACATCAATTGAGCTACTAGCTCAAATCCAACAGGTATCTAGAAGTAAATGAAAGCTTAATGTACAATATAAATTTATAAGTTTTTTCATATTGAGACTTGTCAATCTCCATGTGCCAATGAAATGGTGTACATCAACCCTAATAAGATTTATCAAAAATTCCTTTCCAAAAAAAAAAAGATTTATCAAAAATATAGGTGGGCATATCCGACCAATATCTAAAAATCGACTTGACTGGATAGATTTTGGTAAGTTCAGGTGATAAATACAATAAAAGATTGATTTTCTAGTTGGATGGTTCGATAATATTTTTTTTTTTCTTTTATCAAAATCAATTGTTATACCTTGATTACGGAATCACAAAAACTCCTACAATCTGTAAAACTGAATTGTAATCAATAAAAGTGTTAAGTATTAATGAATTAAAATGTCATTCTTAATAAATCAAAATGTTAGTTCTAATGAATTTAATGTTAATCTTAATGGATGAAAGTGACAGTTGTTATGAATCAACGTGATAATTATAATCAATAAAAGTACAATTAGTGATTGGGTATATATTTGCTATATATTTTGGAAGGTTTTTGGTAAGTTTTTGGTGTTAATATCCCATTTATTGTGTTTTATAGAGATAATTACATTTTGTGGTTAATTGTAGGTGACTGATGAGAATTTGGAGAAATGAGCAGCGTTTTGGAGGGTTTTGAAGATAAATTATGTCTGACGAGTGAGCGGTATGCCCATACTAACTGGTTGGAGTGAAGAAATTATTGGAAGTTCACATGAATTATTTTGGAGGCTGACTTATGTGCTATATTTGGGTTGTGCACGAGATTAATATTGGGTTTTGGGTTTGGACTCTTAGTATTAGGTTTTATTAGTATTATTAAACTATATTTTCTTGATTTTCAAGTTAGTTTAGAAGTATGGATTTTATTTCCTTGTTTATTTATTATTTTACTAGGTATTTAAAAGACGCCCTTAAGGAGCAGAAAAGCAGAGACAGAATATCGATCTTATTTTTACGTTTTTCGTTCTTTTTTCTGTTTTCTCCATGACTTCTAGCTTGAATTTGTCTATGAATTCAAGCTAATCACTTTTGTTCCGGTGAAGATTAAGGAATCCCTAGCGTGATTTATTCTGTGATATCTAATATGTTTTAATCCTTTAATTTTATGCAAGCATCTGTGATTCTCTGTGTTTAATGTTGTTAATTGTTTCGATTCTGCTAGGTAGTTGCAAATATTTAGTGGATCGAAATTAATTAGTAGTCAATTAAATCGGTCATTCGTAATTGTGGTTTAGATTTGATTTGTGGTAAATTGATTCTTCAGAATCAAGGGAAGAACAGTCTTAATTCGATAATCCTGCGTCAGAATTTATTGATTTTGAATCGGGTCTCTCTTGTTGTTAATATTGTCGGCTCATTAGGGTTGTCAGTCGATTAGAGAAGTAATTGGTGAAGCGTCTTCCTGATTATCGAGAAGCTAAGGAGAGATAAGATTGTGTCAAAAGCGTCTTCGGTGGTCATAACCGGTTTGTTTGAATGAATTAAAGTTATATTTGCATCGATGAACGGAATAATCAAGCTAGGGTGGAATTAATCGGAAACCGAATCCTTTGATCATTTGTTAAAATCAAACTTTTGGATACTTGTTATTTAATTTCCGTTTCTGAATTATCGAGGTTTTTAGTAGTTTGGTTTAAGTATTTTGCAGATTGAAAATTAGGGAAATTCTCGCCAATCCTTTGGGAGACGATCTTGCTTACCACTGTCTGCGCAGTGTGGGCATACTGACCGAGTATCAGATTTATTTTTGGTGAAAATGACACACCAATTAGTCTTAATGAATCAAAGTGTCAGTCTTAGATTTGATCTTACAGGTAAGATCGTCCTACATCATTGCATCTCTTATTGAATATGTGACGAGATCAAACTAGATTGTGAGGTCATATTAACAACTATAGTCAATATAGGAAGAGAATAAAATTATTATATTTGCACCGGACTGATGCGTCGTTTTTCATCAAAAATAATCTGACACACAGTCAGTATGCCCACACTGCACAGAACAGCGGTCAGCAAGATCGTCTCCCAAAGAACCCGCGAGATTTTTCCAACACTTCAATCTGCACGTAACCCCAAATTTACCAACGAATGTTTATGAAACAGAAATAAAATTAAATAACAAATATCCAGAAAATAGATTTTTAACAGAGATGTAAAAGCATTCCGGTTTCCGATTAATTCCACCCTGGCTCTACTAATCCGATCATTGATACAGAAATGACTCCAATTCATGCAAGCAAATCGGTTATAATCACCGAAGACGCTTCTGACGTGATCTTATCTCTCCTTAACTATTCTGTAATCAAGAAGACGTTTCACCAATTATTTCTCTAATCGACTGACAACCCTAGAGACGCTTTATTGATTGAATGAGCCGATTCAAAATTCAATAAATTCTGACGCAGGATTACGAATTAAGATTGCTTATCCCTTGACTCTGAAGAATCAATTTACCACTAATTAAACCTAAACCACAATTACGGATGGCCAATTTAATTGGCAACTAATTAATCTCGAACTACTAAATATTTCGAACTACCTAGCAGAACCGAAATGATTAATGACATTAAAAATAAAGAATCGCAGATGCATGCATAAAATTAAAATATAAGAACAGATTAGATCTCACAGAATAATTAGGCTAGGGCTTCATTAATCTTCACCGGAATAAAAGAGTTTAGCTCGAATTTCATAATCGAATTCAAGCTACAGAATTATATAGAATAAAATAAGATACAGAACGATGATGCTACGCGAAGAAGAAGAGAACCGTAAGAAAAATAAAAATAAATCTCTAGAATAGGTTGTATGATACGTCTGCTCCTTTTTGGAGTTCCTTAAATAAGCTAATAAAAGTCAACTATAAACAAGGAAATAAAAACCCTACTTTTAATCTAATTAGGAAAGTATTAAAACAAAGTCTAATAATAAAACTCTAATACCAAAAATCCAAGCCCAAAAAACAAGGTTAAAATTCGTGCATCAGCCCAAATCCACGTACAAGTAGCCTCCAAGAACTTCCTATTGACTTTAAATCAATTCCTCACGCACGGCCAGTTGGTATGGGATACTGCTCAACTTCCTTCATGGAATTTTAAACCACCTCGACTGCAAAATCTCCAAAACCTCGTACATTCTTCCAATTATGCACAACCACCTATAATTTATTACAAAATGCAACAAACCCCGTAAAACATAGTCGAAAGGCTATTAACATCCAAAAATGCACCAAAAATATCCCAAAATATATAACAAATATAACCCCAATCAAATCCCCCCACACTTAAACAATGCTCGCCCTCGAGCATAATTAAATCAAAAGACAAACTGGCAAAAGACTCAAAACGATAAAATAATTATTGACAACATTTCGATGGACAACAATCAAAGTCAAGACCAAGATACGATCATCCACAAATCACCACCAACCATTCTCTTGTTTCAAATCTGTGTAAACACTCTTCATTCAAGTCAAAATCGTGCAAAATCGATCTTGTCTCACCAAGTTTCATTCCAATACTCTCAAAAGAAAAAAAAATAAAGGCAGAATTAATTCACACTAATCGCAACTTGACACTCTCAAACATTGGTTTGCCTGTATATCACTATCTCCATCTTAACATGGGATTAATGCACAAATCAAAAGGTTTTTTGATCAGGTTGTAACGGGGCTAGGGTGTATAGGTAGGATATAAAAGATAGAACGGCTCATATAAAAACATGCAAGTATACCATAAGAACAGCCATGTACAAGAGCAACTCCCAAAATATCATCTCACAAAAGTTGTGCTGATCTCCAACATAGAGAGCATATAAAATTCCAAACTTATAAACCAATAGCCCTTTCATACATCTGTTCTTCCTTATTTCTTCTCTCTTTTCTCTTTTTTTTCTTTCTTGTTTTCTTTATTTGTTCTTTAAAGAAAGATTTTTTTTTTAGAAGAACAAGAACAAACTCAAACTTCTCAACACCTCAGCACAAAACAACTTTATTATAACAAGAGCTCTCATTCTCAAAACAATCCAATATAACTCACATATTTTCGAGGCACAAAAGAAGGCTAAATAGGCAAAGGCTAAATTTTTAGCGGCTTTACATATTCAAGAAAGAAAGGATTAGGCACAAATAAGCACACTAATGGAAAGTTAAAGGTACGGATAATTTATTCAAGCCAAAATCATGATTAATCCTAAATGTCTTTATCATTTACATGCAAAAATCTCGAAAGATTTCAACTATGGCAATCGGGCAAACCAGGAATCAAGTAATCAAATTCTATATCACCCTCAACAAAGTAACATAGAGCTTTCTCAAGTCATGATCATAAGGCTCAAATCTCACAATATCAGTAGGTTTCAAAAAAATTTGATCAATTTTGCACTTTTTCCTCATCCAAGAATACATACGAGCACATGCACAATTCAAACACAAGAGAAAACAACCATGTAGACTAAGGCAATATCTTAATCCTTACTTTTCAAATTGTCCACCTCCAAGTTGCCAATGACTCAAAAAGACAAAAGAAACGAAATTTTTTTTCATTTTTTTTATTTTTAATAAAACACACCAGAAAATATAATCAACTTCCCCCCCAACACTTGGACAACACAGTGTCCTCACTGTGTAAAAGAGAAGCAGACAATAAATAACAAAAATCAAAACAAAGAAAATAAAATAAATAAAGAAAGAAAAAAATTGAAAAACAACTAAAAACTTGGCATGTTCAACTGCTGCAACCCTATCACTTAAAGCATCAAGCTTGGCCTCGATCTTTTCCTCCAAAGCAATCGCCCAACGGGGAACGGAATTCTCAAAAACTTCTCGGCGAGAGATGGAACAACAGCAAAACCTGCAAAAGAACCTGCACTAGAAATATGGCTCGGGCTTGAAACACCCGCCTTCAACAGTTGATAATTACCCTCGTTATTCACATAAAGCAAACGCATGGTATTGAAATCAGAGAGGATAAAAGTATAAGGCAGAAATACACAGGTTCTTCAACAAAAACATGGAGCTTATGTTCTAACGTAGTAACAAAAGCACCTAAAGAAATTTTCCCAGTAAAATGCGTAGCACTTGCTCGCCACTGTTCGCCACTGTCTAACAGCCCAATAACCAAAATTCATCTTCACACTCGCAAGCATATTAGCCAAAATTTAGATATCATTCATAGTAACTATATGCAAACCATGATCAACAATATTTGCACTCTTAGAACTCCCTTTTACATAAACTTTCTCAACAGATAACTAACGCCATCTTTGATCGATGGTGGAAGAAAGATCATCAGGAATATCACAAACAACATACACATATGCATCACTTTTGAATGATTCATCAGTCTCAAACCCAAACAACACAGTTAAGGAATTCACAGACAAATTAAATTGTCGCCCTTTCAAAGAAAATGGCACAGCATGCGAATCACACAAATCGCGAGACAAATCAAAAACAAATGACGACAGAAACTCCACACACATCTCACGATAGACATTACAATCAATATCCAAAAAGGCCGACCAACCTATATTAGCAAAATATCTTCTAATCTCATAATTAACACCTAAAACTTCGATATCAGACCAATCAAAAAGACGAGCATTAACAAAAGTTCGCAGAGAATTCATACGAGCTCGAGCTTTTACCTCAGCTACAGGAAGAAAATCAGGCCGAGTAACATATGTTCGCCTCTGGTGTGGTGATGGAACGGTTGCTGGAATGGATGGCTCGGCCTCGGTTTCAGGACTAGCACTTCTAGATGCAACAGCAGCAACAGCGGTCTTGGAACGAGTACGGCGACCCTCTAAAATTTCTTCACCTGCCACGACCTCAGACGTAGCCTCTGTAGAGGATCGCCCTCTTTTTCTCAAACACCGCAGAGTCGGTGCGGCTTGTTGTTGGGCCGGTGATGACGGAGGCTCCACATTATCCTCCAAATTGGGAGGGCTTCCTGGAATTTGATCCGTGGAGGCGTCCGCATCACTCCCTTCATCTTGCAATGGCGATGGAGTAAAAGAGGTGGTGGGTGCGGTAGTATTTACCAGCGCCGGTATAACAACTGGGATGTCGACGGCGGGAAGAACCGGCGACACAGTAGAATCAGGGGCCTACTTTTTCGCCCCAATCTTGCGTGCTCTCCATTTGGTTCCCATGACAGACGGGATAGTGGTGAAGAAGAACCTGGCGACAGTAAAAAGAGAAGAGGTGGCCTGTGACGGAACGGTGGTCGGGGAGCAGCGAAGGTGGCGCGATGGAGAGAGAAGCCTGGGAAGTTACAGCGGTGAAAATTGGCGTGCGGTCATATTAGGGTACCTCCAATGGTGCAAAACCAGTTTCAGCTTCCAAACCGCCACATCAGCGCCACATCAGCTTTTGGAACCCACCTACTTTTTTATCTAACACCTTCCACAACAATGAAACTAGTTTCCACTATAATACACACTATCTTTATATATCTATACATATGTTTATCCAATTAATTTTATTTGCATTATTGTTTATATAATATTTACATATTTTGATTATATATTTTATTTAAAATTTTATATTTAATGATTTAATATAATAAAATAAAACGACATTACAATTATAAATAATAATTAAAATTACATTACTAAAATTAAAATTACATTACTAAAATTAAAATTACATTACTAAAATTGAAATTACAATAATTGAAAGTACATAAACATTAATAATGAAAACTAAAATATTACTTAATTATGATCATCGACATTGGATTGTTCCCAAATATGTTGTGTCAAATCGTATTGAAGTTGGAGATGAGCTTCTCTAGTTGTTAAATCGTTGTGATTATTGAGATAATTCTCAAATGCTTCGAGGTTATTAGCACCCATTGGTATTGGTTGTCGAGGAGTTGCATCTTCTGCAGACCAGTTGACCGCTTCTTCACCCTCATCCTCAATTATCATGTTGTGCAAAATAATACATGTGAGCATTATATTGTTGATATCCTCCTTATCATAAGATCGCGCAGAAACTCGAACTACTGCCCAACGAGCTTGTAGCACTCCAAACGCCCGTTCGATGTCTTTTCTTGCAGCCTCTTGTCTCTGCGCAAATTTTTTTCTCCACGGATCTCCCGGGGCCGGGTAACTCTTGACGAATGCAGCCCATGTGGGATAGATTCCATCTGTCAGATAGTATCCATGGTTATACGTTCGACCATTCACCGTGAATTGAACTGGTGGAGTATTTCCCTGAAGGAATTGATTAAATAATGGAGACCCATGAAGAACATTGATATCATTGCTTGCTCCAGCGACACCAAAATAAGCATGCCATATCCACAAATCTGCCGATGCCACCGCTTCAAGAACTATTGTAGGACCTCCATGATCGCCTCTTGTATACAATCCTTTGTGAGCGAATGGACAATTCCTCCACTCCCAATGCATACAATCGAGGCTCCCCAACATTCCGGGGAAGCCATGTCTTTCTTCATGCATTTGTAGCAAGCGTTGAGTATCTGCTGCATTTGGACTCCTCAAATATCGCTCACCATAAACAGCAATGATACTCTCGCAAAATTTATGTAGACATTGCAACGCAGTAGTCTCACCCAGTCGCATATACTCATCCAGTGAGTCACCAACAGCCGCATATGCCAATTGTCGTATAGCTGCAGTGCACTTTTGAAGTGGTGATAGACCATTTCTCCCAGTTGCAACTTGTCTCAATGTGAAATATGGTGTGTAGTTGCCAACAGCATCAACGCTCTGGAGAAATAACTCTCTCCGCATTCGAAATCGACGACGAAAAATATCTCCATCGAAGATGGGTTCTTCACAGAAATAATCACGAACGAGACGATCATGGCCAATTTCACGCTCCCGATCCCTATATGTTCTGGAACCGCTGCGCCTTCGTGAAGTTTGACCTCTTGTTGTGTCTTCTGCATCGGCCATAGCAATCATCTCTCGCATAATCGGATCTGTAGCCGAATTTCGAATGAATTGCTTCCACATTTCATCAATTTCATGTGAACTAGGAATATCAGACATTTTGAAGAAAATTTTGTATTCGGATGAAATGAAGGTTAAGATTTTTGTGATTGAATGATAAATGAAACACTAGTATATATAACAAAAACCTCCGACAAGTATATTTATTACATTTATTACTTCAACTACTATATTTATTATATCAACTAAAATATTTATTACATTTGTTACCGTTGCCGACAATAATATTTATTACATTTGTTACCGTTGCCGTTGAATTGATATATTTATTACATTTGTTACCGTTGCCGACAATAATAAGTACAAGTGGAATTTATAAGATAATAACAAAACAAACATAATTCAAATTAATAATATTACAAATACATTAACTTCGAAATACATAAAAAAATAAAGCACACTTAAAAATACATAAATAGATAAAGCACACTTAAAAATACATAAAAGATAAATGACACTTAAAAGTATTACATCCATCCGTATTTAGCTTTGATCTCGGCTACCATTTGGTTAAAAATGAATAGTTCTGTCTCCGACATGCGACTAGTGTCCTTACTGCAATACTCAGCATGATCGAGCTTAAGTTTGGACTCTTGAACGCTTAATTGTCTATTAAAACTTTCCTGCAGATAGTTCCACTTGTGGCGGTCTTCGTCAGTTGTAGCTGTCATTTTGGCCTTTTGTTTCGCTTGTCGTTTAGCTCTCTGTTGTCCCATCGGACGCGTTCGAGGTCCACTATCAGAAGATGGGCTATCTGTTTCAGAAGTTTTTGCTTTTTTCTTAGGATTCTGTGGCATTTGTTGAGGAGCCCACTTCTCACAAGTTTGAATGATCTTCCATATGTGCATGTACCTAAAGGCCTTGTTCTTTGGATGATCATTTATCCATGCTTTATTTGCAGCCTCCAGTACATCATCATCGCTTTGTCCGCTCGCTCGATTGCTCCAGAAATTATTGTAGAGACCTGCCCACTTATTAATATCTGGATTGAGTTTATAGTAATGATTTTTAACCTGCTGGTAACTTCGCTCAGTAGTGCCCTCCGGCTTCCACTCGTAGTACGCAGCAATTTTCTCCCAAAATTCTCTTCTCTTTTGTTGATTGCCAATTATGGAGTCGGTGCTGGTGTTGTACCAAGCTTTTATAAGAAGAACGTCTTCATCAGGTGTCCAAATCGGCTTTGTTGAGTTTGTCTTTCTAGTGGATTTAGCAACTTCCTCGCCAACATTCACCTCATCATCATCATCAGCAAGGTGGATCTGTTCTACTGGAATTTGTGAAGAATGCTGCGGAAACTGGTACCTATTTTTTTGAGGTTGGTTTGGTGGCGACATGAAATAGTTGGAAGGAATGTTGGATGCAAATTGTGGAGGAAAATTTGATCCAGTAGGAGAGTTGAATGAAAATTGTTGAGGAAAATTTGAACCACCAGGAGAGTTGAAAGCAAATTGTTGAGGAAAATTCGAACCACCAGTAGGATAGTTGGATGAGATTTGTTGAGTAGAAAAATTGCCTGCATTTTGTTGAGTAGGAAAATTACCCACATTAATGGGAAAATTACCTGTATTTTGAAAGTTGTATGGAAGTGGTTGTTGAGAGTACGGCATTTGATGATATTGTGAACTTGAAAAATAAGAACCTTGAAAATTTTGGGAGCTTGCATTACTAGAGTCGGAGTTTTGAGAGCTTGAATCCGCCATTTAATTGTAATGAAAATGAAGTGAAGAAGAAAGGAAGAAAATTGGAGTGTTGGAGAGATGAGATGAGTGAAAATTGGAGTGTTGGAATATAGATATATATAGAGGATTTTGGAAAAATGGCCGTTGTAAATTTTATTGCCGTTGGGAAAAATTTTAGCCGTTTTAACAAAATTAGCAGTTTTAATAAATATTTTTAATATAATATATAAATTATAAATATTTATTATATAATTTATAAATTATTAGTTTTGAACTTTAAAATATCATCATTTACTCGTTTCAAATCGGATTTTTATGATTTTTATGTCGAATTAAAGCTCTCGTCGTGATCTTTAATATAAGATATATGTTCGATATGTTTTAGACGAGCTAATAGGTCCGTATTTAAGAAAAAGTAAATTAAAAACCGAAAAAAAAATTAAAAACAAAACAGGTGAGAAGAAAAGGAAAAAAAAAAGTCAAAACTGGCGGCCACCCCCACGCGCGCGTGTACTGCACGCGCCAACCAGCGCGCGCGTGTGGTACACGGGCCGTGGGTGACGCGCCCAGCCGCCCCTGCTTCTGCTTCCAGCCGCTGCCTCTCTCCCCTTGCACCCAGTTTCAAAACTGAAACTGGTTTCCAGTTTCAAAACTGGAAACCAGTTTCTTTTCTCCACAATGGTGGATTTGGTGGGTTCCAAACCCACCGTTGGAGATACCCTTAGGGATATAAATTAGTCCCAAATATCAACCCCTTATCTTTCCTATCATCAAAAATTTGACCCTCACACCTGATTTTTAGCCTCCTGAACTCTTCTTCACTAAAAAAAAACTATCAAATAAAAATAAATAAATAAATAATATAAAAAAAAACAAAAAGCAGCATGTTTTGATTTTTTTTTGGACTAAAATAAAATAAAAAAATAAAAATAAAAAAATAAAAATACAAACTAAAATGCTTGGGTTGCATCACAAGTAGCGTCCTTCTTTAACGTCCTAGGCCGGACATAATGATAAATCGATCATGAGACGATTTTGGGGGCGGCCAAATCCATTCCATCAAAAGTAGCTAACTCTGTTCCCCCATAGTACGGCTTGAGCAACTGACCGTTGACCTTCGAAACCTTAGAAGTGCTGAAACTTCGAATTTCCACTGCTCCATGGGGACTAACACTCACAACTTCATAAGGCCCCATCCAACGAGACTTCAACTTGCCCGGCATGATTCGCAACCGAGCATTAAACAAATGAACTTTTTGCCCGACCTCAAAATACTTCCTGCGAATGTACTTATCATGAAGAAACTTGGTACGCTCCTTGTAGAGACATGCATTATCATAAGCTTCCAATCGAATCTCCTCCAACTCTTGCAATTGGAGCTTTCGCTTTTGGCCGACAACTTCTCTATTAGTATATGGATATAGATATGTAGAGATGTGATGTGCTACACATCTTCCATAAGCACTTTTCGTAAGTACCTCTCTCGTTTTGTCTATATTAACACTATTCTATTTAATTTTTGATATTGTGTTTTATTTTAATACGTTAGAAATTGTTATTGAAATCGTTAAATTCACAAATTAATAAAAATTGAAGTTCGATTTGTCTCATTTATTCATTTTTTTGAAGTTAAAGGGAAAAAAGAATAAATCGAGCTTCATTTTTTATTAATTTGTGAATTTTAACGATTTCAATAACAATTTCTAAGGTATTAGAATAAACTACAATATAAAAAATTAAATAAAATATTATTAATATGGACAAAACGAGAGAGGTGCTCATAAAAGATGTATAGCATATTACTTCTCTAGATATGTACTTGGATATAGTATAAGGATAGTAAGTCTAAGCCAAAGTAATTGCCGTTTTTAATATACAAATGTTGCAGGCTATGCAACTTATGTTATTGACAAAATTCATGTTAGAGAGTTCAAGTGATCTCAAAAAAAATATTAATCCCAAATGTGATGATCCATAGCATAATTATGAGGTACCACAGCTATAAGTTCACTTTATCTATCTACATATTATAAAAGAGTCTTATTTACAAAATTTAATTTGTCTATTATACCCTTATTAAAGTATTTTATTATTATAGTATCTATTATCATATATATATATATATATATATATATATATATTATTATGCATATATTATTAAAGGGGTAATTCTAAACGTAGCCCCCATTTTACTCTTTATAACTCCTTAATTAAATAAATAATTTAAATTATGTAACTTTTACTATTTTACCCTTATAGTCCCAAAATTTAAAATTTATAACTATAATCCTAAATAATGTAAAGATAAAAAAAAATTACTAATGATATGGGCATAATCCCATCAAAACACGATGGATTTAACAACATAAACCTTCAAACTCATAATTTTAAGGAAAATAAAATGAAAAATAGCTATTATCAAATGTCTGGAGTTGGAGGTCTTCTGCATTATATTGACCAACATATATATTTGCTATCTCTACCGTATCGAATAACAATGGAACGATGGAAAGTTCATAACATAATCATTAAAATTGGGGGAAATAAAAAATAGAATAAAAAACTGAGATAATCTCTCCAGTCTCCATTAGAGATTCTTCACTTCCAACAATCACAATGGATATTCGAGGGAAAAAAAATTATAGAACCGAAATCCAATTCAAAATCCAAGATTCAAGGTAAAAGTTCGGACTCTAAGTCAAAAAAATCGAGAAATCAATGTATAGATTCAAATCCTGTAATTCTGTTCCGAATAATTGACAAGTTCGCAATCTCTCAGCTTGTTGGGGTAGAACCCATGATTTAAAATCTTATCCAACATTGTCGGAGAGAGAGAAGCCGACGGCAGCTACGGGGGTTGTATGTAGAAGACGAAAAATAGGAATATTTTACCAAATTAATTACTTCTACTTCGCCGGCCACTAGAGAGAGAGAAGACGGTGGAAGAAGATGAGAATGATAAGAAAAGTTTGGCCAAAGTAAAAATATCCACTACAGTCGTGCAGATAGCAGCTATGGCTATGAGTTGGGGGCTATATGTATTGATGGAGTTTTGGTGTTTATTTTATAATTATTATTTTATTATAATTTTTGCTAGCGATAAAATAGTACAATCAATATTATTTAAATTATTAATTTAATTTGGGGTTATAAAAAGTAAAATGGAGGCTACATTACCCATCTATCAATATTACCACTCTACTAGTCTATTTAAAAAGATATATTTCATGTTATATATCTAAAAACAAAACAAAATTATCTATTTGCATTGAATACATGAACTTATCGTGTAAACCATTCATCGACATCTTCTGTACTCCCTCCGTTCCAATAGAAATGTTTAATTTCTTTTGGGCACGGTTATTAAGAAACAAGAGTAAAAAGATAAAAAGTGGTAGTTTCCAAGCCTTTTGAAGGGTTAATTATTTCTATTTTTGGACTGAGACCTTGCTATTGGGACAGACAAAAGAGAAAAGAGGGACCTTACTATTGGGACAGAGAGAAGTAATTTTCAAAGGAATAGTAAGACTATAAATCACTTTACATCTGTGCACTATATCACATGTACTATGGGTTTGGAGATCAAGACATGATATTTCATAGGCATTCATATTAGCAAGGCCCATTAAGAAAGAAAAGAAAAACCTCAAACAGAACAATAATGGATAAGAAAAAGCGAAAAAAAAGGGGGAGACAACGAAGTCATTAAGAACCAAAATTATATCTGTTAACATAATATTACTTTTGTTTAATTTGTGAATAAAAAGGCTCAAATCTTGCAACATCATCAAAATCTTTCAACCTATTTCTCCCCTCAGCCCTATCTTCCTCCCAAATCCTAATACACGAACAACGTCGATCAGATTCAAATGTCGTCAAAGGCATCACGTACGATAACAATGTTAGAAATTGAGTACAACGGGACAATATGGAAGTGGCTTGGAATATAAAACTGAACAAGAAATCGAACTAATTAGATTACAAATTGAGATAAACGAAATAACTAGAACAAACTTGAATTTTGTCGAGTCGAAGAAGACCTCTTTCTGCAAGATGAGATACGCCCCGACTAGTGCTTACGGTCTGACGTATCGTCTTTCAAAGATAAAACGACGACGTCTCTTTCGTAATCAGCACCGAAATAGAAAAGAGCTCCGGTGAATGAAACAAAGCTTGAAAACTGAGCTATAGAACTCTAGAATACAACTATATAAAATGTTTTGATGCTATGAGATATTAGAGCAAATTGTGGTGTTCTAGATACACCAAAAGATGGCCATATATAGCATTCCAGGAGGGGGTTTCGGCGGTCACACAAGTAATTCGGAAGTTACTTTACTTCCAAGAATTTTGCCATTTAGACTAAACAATTTCAATGTTAAATAATCATGTGTTGTTAATTGAGACAAGGTATACCAACTGTTGGTCCCAAGACGGATACCTTGGTGTAGAGGGGGGGGGGGTGAATACACCAAGGTTTAAAAACTTTTCTAAGTTAAAACTCTTTTGAGTGAGCTGGCTGTGTTCGATCCAGCTGGATGACAGCTTGATCGACACAGCTGGCTGTGTGCGGAATGTGGTGGATTTGGAAAGTCCGTCTGATGCTTCAAATTATATTGCAAAGCTCTGTTCCACTTTTCAGTTAGTCAGTTTATGCAGATTGAAATGTATGCTTATGAGAGTTAGTAACATGCATAAAACAAAGCGATAAATAACAAGAGCATCTTTAACGTGGTTCGGAGTAACCCCTCCTACATCCACGACCAGATTCACTGGTAATTCACTACCACTTGGTTTCCAAGTACCAAGCAACTTCACAACTCTAACCCGAGCTGTGTTCCAACAGTTTGCGGGCACTGTCAAGCCTACACCTTCAGTTTGCGGGTACTGAAGAACCTAACCACTCGAATTACACGCTTCGAGCAAGCGTACCTTTACCTAACCTTTCTGGGTTTGGGTTTGGGTATGGTTTTCCAACTATGAACGAGTTCTTACAATGAAGAACAAGGAGTATGATGAACTCGTTCAAACTAGGCTTAAGATATTTATTCTGATCTAATCTGCCTATGACTGAATATGTGAACAACTAAGAACACAGCTGACTGGCTGGGTGTTCTTGAAAGATTTGGCTTTGAAGATCGTTGTTCATTTTTCTGTTTTCTTCTATTTCTTCAGTCGTCTTGTCAGCCCCCCTCTCCAGCAATGGTGGAGGAGAGATATATATAGGTGAAGATTCAAATTAGCCGTTGGAAGAGAGCCGTTTGAATCTTACCTACTCTTGTTGACTTCTGGCCATTACCTACGAAGTAGGTCTGTATCTGCAGAAGCTATTCCTTCTCTGATTTGACTGCGTCAGACAAGATCTTCTGACATCGGGATCTTGTCTTGGAGAAGGTCTTCGTCTTCGAGCTGTTAAGCGTCTCTGCTGTGTCTTCAGCGTTTTGGACTCTGCTGCGTCTCGACTCTGAGCTGTGTCTTAGACCTGTGCTGTATCATCAACCTGAGCTGTGTCTTCAACCTGAGCTGTGTCATTAACCTGAGCTGTCTTAGACCTGAGTTGTGTCTCAGACCTGAGCTGTGTCATCGACACTAAGCTGGGTCTTTTACACTGAGCTGGGTCTTCGACACTGAGCTGGGTTTCCGTCACTGAGCTGGGTCTTGATGCTGCAAGATCTTTGACTCTTCTTGGTCTTGTTCTGCTGAGTCCTTTAAGCTGTCTGCTTAGCTGTGTCTTCAGCTGTCTTCAGCTGATCTACCTGTAAACTAAGAAACTCTATATGCTCAAACAGGTGAGCTGAAAAACGCTTAGGCTTGTGCGATCATCTACTCAGTTGGGGTCAGCTGGGTTTTGGTATCCAATCAAAACTCTATTAATTTTCCCAACAATTTCCCCCTTTTTGATGATGCCAAAACCTAACTGAGAAAAACAACCTGCTTCCCCCTAAATGAGAAAGTGGGATTTTTTTAAAAGATTTCAGCAGAAGATTAAATTCAAAGTTCAGTGCCTGGACAAAGAGTTATTGTCATCAGGGTGAGCTTGAGAGCAAAATATTTCAGTTTTATTAATCCACTAAAGATGATTACAAGAGATACAGGATTAACGAACTGAAAAAAAAAAACAAAATTAAATCCCAGTAAGCTGGGTCTTCATCTCGGCTGCTTCTGCTGATTCTTCATTCTATCTTCTTCCAGCTGCTCATCTGTTCTTAACCTGTATCGGTTAAATATCATCTGCTCCAGCTTCCTGTATTCTTCTTCGTTGTTTGCCTTGGAAATTTTCCTCCTGATCGCCCATCTGTTTACTTCAGCAATAATCTTTGATTTGTCAGGAAGTTGAGTTCCAGGTATCAACGGAGGCTGGATATGATACGGTAGGGAGCGATGTTGGATCTTCGCGGTATTTGCAGCGTTGAAGAATGCTTTTGCCGTCATCCTGTCTTGATGAAAAAGCTCATTTAGATGCATCATGAAAGCAATATCTGGGGGCGTATTTGGGTATGCTCCCAGATAATAGTAATCTTCGATGAACTCAAACTTTGTATGTTCCCAGTCGTCGTTTAGCTCTTCTGGGATCCATTCATCAACTCTTCTCCAGTTCATCGGCATCTGAGACTTTTTCTTTGCAGCTCTTATGTTTGCTCTTTTCTTCTGCTTCTTCTCTTCGGTATTTAGCGAGACTTTCTTCTTCTTCTTGCTCATCTTGGAGGCTTTTCATCTCTTGCTTTTCTTGAGTAACAAAGTTGCGAGCCAATGAATATCATTGAGTGATGCAGCGTGGCTCCGCTAGCTTTGGCAAGAGGGATGATCATCTGCTCCATTTCCCTTTCCGTCCAGTGGTTCATCCGCATCCGGCTCGGCAACAACTTCGTCAATCTCGATCGCATCACTTGGACTTCAGCTACAGCTTTTCCTTTGCCCGTCTTTGAAGTTTTTCTCTTGTCATTACCTTCCCCCTTTTTGGCATTATCAAAAAGAGTGGAGGAGAGGTTGACTACTGTCTCATTCAGCTGGGCCATGGCTTTGTCAATGTCAGCAATCTTTGCTGAGTTGTCTGCTGTGACTAGGTTGAGCTGTGCTGTGCTGCTGCTTCCAGCTTTGAACTGATTGTCCAGCTCCTTGTAAAGATTGAACAGCTGGTGGATGTCAGTTCTGAAGGAGAGAGTTCTTGTTGGAGAGCGTCCAGCTGGCTGGATAAATCGATGACGCGGCTTTCCAGCGGGGCTTGGAGGTTTGAGATGATCTCAGGGACTCTCTTCTCTAGATGATTTGAATTATCAATACGTTGAGAAACGAGAGACTGTTCGAGATCTCTGTGAACGTCGTCAATGGAAAGTCCATTGCTCTGGACTTGCGATTCTATAGCTGTGATGCGCAGAAGGGTATCCACATTTGATTTGAGTCTATCCTGAAAAAGGATTTCCTCGACTTGTTTGGCAATCTCGTCCTTCATTGCATCAGAGAGCACAACAGGATCCGTCTGGGTCCCGGATTCGGCTTGGGCGGGTTTCTTGCCTCGATCTCGACCGGTGAGCGAGTGTCATCGGCAATTGGACTCGTAGGGCGAGCTTCGGTTGGCTGTTGTTGCGACGGTTGGCTCGTCTTCAATCATCAATTCCTCAGCTGTGTCGGCAGGGACAGCTTCATTGGCAGTTTCAACTGGAACGATCCAGCTGAGGTTGCGAAGGTAGGAGTTGGCTTGAGAAATGATTTCCTCAGAAGGTGATACTTCATCTTGTTTAACCTTCTGAATGAAGATCTGGATCAGCTCGTCTTGATGCTCAAAAGCATCCTGAAGACTTCCAAAGCCAAATGTCTCCTGCAAAGCTGCTTCTTCAGCTTTCAGCTTATCGAAAGTGAAGAATTTCACCATTTCTTCATTTGCGTACCAAGTGGCCATCTTGGTATCCAAATAAAATTTGAAGTCGCTTACGGCGACTAGAGCAGCAGGGAGGGAGGCAAGAGAGGGATAGTGTTGCAGTGCGCTCTTTATTCCTTGAAGTCTGAGGTCCTCGACCCTCATGACTGTGGCAGCACGTGCAACGGCTCGGGATCCGAGGATTTCGATTTCCTCAGAAGAAGAAGTAGGGCTTGATGGTTCAGCTTGGTATTCATCATCCGAGTACCAAAGGAGCGTCACTGGATGGGGCTCTTTGGGTGGCTGAGTCTTGAGAGATGGGTGGTTTCGAGTGCGAAGAGGTAGGGGAGGATTCTTGGAGAGGTACCTGAGGAGGAGGAGGAAGGAGAAGAGAGTGTTGTTGAGGAGGAGATCCAGATGATGTGAGATCAACTGGAGCGGGTTGTGAGGATGCTTGTAGGATTTGGCGAAGTGGAATAGCATCCTCTGGGTCGAGTGGGGGACCACTAGCTGTGGTTCCTCGGCTTCTCGTGAAGCAACCACGAACTCCCTTCCTTGATCTGTGCTGGAGGAGGAATCCTGAGCTGTCCCCTCAAAGAATCGATCTCCATTCGGCCTACCGGCTTATCACCGGCTTCTCTGTCGTCTCCTCACCGGCTTCATGGCCGCCTTAAATTTGAGCTTCTTTTTGGCGAGGTGGAGATCCAGTGGTGAGTTTCCTCCATTTGTTTCCTTTTCCCGGTTGAGAGGAGAGGCGGTCTATTTGTTTTGCCTCCTGCATCTTCTTCTTCCCTTCGGGTCGTTTTCTTCATCAAGTCGAGAGTGACTTTGTTTTTCAAACAGAACTTTGGACACGGGGAACTCTTACGTGTCTTTCCACTTGATTTGCCGTCCGGTGGTGTAGTGTTCTATTATGCACGCCGCCTTGGTGCATAAATAGATGGTCTCCTACTGTTGAATTTGGTGAAGCCGTCATCTTCGAAGTGAATCATCTTCGACTCTTTCTCCAGCTTTCCCATGAAGTAGGAGAACCAATCTACAGGATCATTCCTGAGGATGGCTATCATGGGCTTCAGCTTGGGTATGCTTGATTTCTCCTTGAGATCCGGCGATGCCTAGAATACACTTCGGGTGATATCCGAAGCGATCGACTTGGGCTTCGGCGGTGGCTTGGACATACTTGCCTGTAGGGTTCCGGCTTGAACGCATCGATCCCGGTCGGCCTGGATCTCTTCTGCGGTGTAGTTGTACGGGAGCGGTCCCCAAGAGTTTTCAATCCGAATAGCTTGTTCAAAATCCGGTTGATGTTGATGTCGACGTCCCAGGGAGTT
Source organism: Agastache rugosa (assembly GCA_031470985.1). Classification (NCBI taxonomy): domain Eukaryota; kingdom Viridiplantae; phylum Streptophyta; class Magnoliopsida; order Lamiales; family Lamiaceae; genus Agastache; species Agastache rugosa. The sequence continues at coordinate 12,518,655 of CM062607.1, forward strand.
GTATGCCTGTCTTTTCTTTGAGTTGGAGGGTGATGTTGGAGCGCAGGCGTTCATCTCTGTTCGTCATCTCCATGAAGAACTCTGCTACTTCCCGGCGGAAGATGTTCTTCGGACGCGCCGTCGCCCATTGAAGTAGGCCTGCCTTATCGATGAGATCCAGCACCTCCTGGAACTCTGAGTTCTTGTAGTTCTTGAGAGTTAAGCAACTCTCAAAGTGCAATTTTGACATCAGGTTTTCCGATTGGTTCGCTCACCGAGGTTATCTTCTTTGGTGCCATTGTATTTACGGATTGAAGAGTTAGAAGAATACAAGAAACAAATTTTGCAGAGAGAGCTTGAAAAGCAAGAACTTGTTTCTTTGAAAGATTTCAGAGAAAATAAGTAAATATGGCGACGATTTGCATATCTTTGATATATATACATCAACCGTCTATCTAGATGAACGATTGAGATCTTTAGATTTTAATTCAAGATCTGCGGCTGGGAGAGATTTGCGCAACACGTTAAGTGACGTGCGTATGTCGAGTGTAGGTCACGCGCGCGTGAGTAGTCAAAACGTTCTGACTTCTCCCTCGACTTTCCCGAGCTACAGTACCCTGCATGCTTTTCATTAAATGCGATGGGATTCGATTCTTTGGATGGCTTATTGACGAATCCTTCTAAGGAATGATTGTAAATTTTGAATTTAAATTCAAATAATTTTATCCTTAAATAGCATATTCCTCAGGGAAGTAAATGAAAGACTGCAAACCTGTCAGCTGAACTTTGTAGTCAGCTGATACCTCTGCTGTGTTTCTTTATGTTGAGTCTCCTTCGGTTTAGCTATCCGGTGAGCTTGATTCCCCCTCATTGGTTTCCCTTCGAACATCGGCTTGGACATAGTATCCATCGATATTACAGCGGTCTTCTCCTTTGCTTGATTGACGATTCTTCTACCGAGTATTTGTAGATTTTGCTTGAATTTTAGTCGAGTGAGTTCCCTTTATATCTTCGACTGATGTCCAGCTGAGCTTGATTCCCTTTTTGGTTGGGAAATCCTTCTAAGTTTTGGGATCCAGCTGAGTTTGTTCCCCATTTGGATGGACTTTCTTCATCCGGATTGAGCTGATATCAATTGTTGGTCATTCTCAGCTGTATGACTCAGTTTGGAATGAGTCATTTTGTCTTTCTTTCTCTGCTGATAGACATTGTTTGCGAGGTTCGCCCTCAATTGGATAAACCAATTGGGTTTTATCAGCTGGGTTTGATTCCCCCTGACTTGATAAATTCATTTTGAACTCCTTGGGGTTCCTGCTGAGTTAGTCCAGCTGTGTCCGATTCCTTCTTGATGACACACGGTGATCCAGCTGAGTATTTCCTACTGGATGCTCTTCTTGAAGATCTTGCTGGACTGGGATGAGATCAATTGTTGATACCAATTGATGGTGAATCTGGTGAACTGAGTTCCCCCTGAATTTGATAGTAGGTGGCTTTCTTTTCTTAGCTACTTCCTACTTCACTTGAGTGAATTTTTCTCATCACTGGCTCAATTCTTTGATGAGGTCAGTTGCTCCATGATTAGCTGAGTTCATTGTTGCTTTGTGGGGTAGAATCTTCGATTTCCTGTTCTTTGCATCGAACTCACCAGGAAAAACGTTATCACAACAATTAGCTGGGACCCGTACGCTTGACATATTCTTTGATGAGCTTTGAGGTAAGTCATGAGCTTGGATCATCAGCTGTCTTTCTTTCACAGCAAGCTTGATGACATCCACAATTGCGTCTGTCCCTCGACCTGTTATCACTCTTTCGGCACCCAGTTGTGATTGGGTCCGGCTTTGTTGTTGAGGGTTCCATTGATAACCCAGATTTGTCCTTATCTTTTGTGAGTGATACTTCTGGTTGGTCCTTGAATGAGTCCGCTTCTTCTTTGGACCTTGTTGACTCCATTTTCTTTGATGATGTCCATTTCATGGCTGGAGTCTGTTAAGCTTGATATCTAGTTTGATATCCCGTCTGCTGGAATCTTGATTTGAAGCTCGGTTGCTTTCCAGCTTTCTAACCAGCTGAGATCCTTCCCAGCTGTCTTATAAATTGACCTTGATGTACGTGTTTGGATGACATTGTCTTTGATGTTGATTCCAGTCAGCAGGATTTATCTGCTGCCTTTGAGCTCTGTGATCAGCTAGGAGTTGCTGCTTTTCATGGTCTTTGAGTTGCCGATCAGTTTTCTTTTCTGATCTTGGAGAGCTGGCTTGATTGAGTACGACCTCTTTGGTACATTGATGACAAGGTTCCAGCTGTGTTTGCATTGGCTGGAGCCAGTCTTTGTTCTGATTCAGCTTTGGCCATCTTCAAGCTCCTGACCATTCAGTCTTCTGCTTGACTTTCTGAGTTTATGATGATGATGGGTCCGTCTGTGATAACATCCCACATCATGTCGTTTTGCGCGCACAGAAAGCTTTTGAGTCTGAACTTCCATATCTGATAATCATCCACAGAGAATGTCGGAAGATTCCTGCACAAGGAAGATTCCATAACAGTATGCAATATAATGATTTTTTTTTTTTTTTTAAAAGATTTTGAAAAATTAAGGATCTGTTCAGGTGACCACTATCAGCAAAGAAATGCTGACTAGTCAGATACAGTGATCTTTTGAACCACTGCTCTGATACCAATTGTTGGTCCCAAGACGGATACCTTGGTGTAGAGGGGGTGAATACACCAAGGTTTAAAAACTTTTCTAAGTTAAAACTCTTTTGAGTGAAATTTGTTGTGTTCGATCCGAATTTGGATGACGGCTTGATCGACACGGTAGTGTGTGCGGAATGTGGTGGATTTGGAAAGTCCGTCTGATGCTTCAAATTATATTGCAAAGCTCTGTTTCACTTTTCAGTTAGTCAGTTTATGCAGATTGAAATGTATGCTTATGAGAGTTAGTAACATGCATAAAACAAAGCGATAAATAACAAGAGCATCTTTAACGTGGTTCGGAGTAACCCCTCCTACATCCACGACCAGATTCACTGGTAATCCACTACCACTTGGTTTCCAAGTACCAAGCAACTTCACAACTCTAACCCGAGCTGTGTTCCAACGGTTGCGGGCACGTCAAGCCTACACCTTCGGTTTGCGGCACCGAAGAACCTAACCACTCGAATTACACGCTTCGAGCAAGCGTACCTTTACCTAACCTTTACGGGTTTGGGTTTGGGTATGGTTTTCCAACTATGAACGAGTTCTTACAATGAAGAACAAGGAGTATGATGAACTCGTTCAAACTAGGCTTAAGATATTTATTCGATCTAATGCGCCTATGACCGAATATGTGAACAACTAAGAACACATCGGGCCGGGTGTTCTTGAAAGATTTGGCTTTGAAGATCGTTGTTCATTTTTACGTTTTCTTCTATTTCTTCGCCGTCTTGTCGGCCTCTCCAACAATGGTGGAGGAGAGATATATATAGGTGAAGATTCAAATTAGCCGTTGGAAGAGAGCCGTTTGAATCTTACCTACTCTTGTTGACTTCGGCCATTACCTACGAAGTAGGTACGTATCTGCGAAGCTATTCCTTCTCTCGATTTGACCGCGTCGACAAGATCTTCTGACATCGGGATCTTGTCTTGGAGAAGGTCTTCGTCTTCGAGCTGCTAAGCGTCTCTGCTGTGTCTTCAGCGTTTTGGACTCTGCTGCGTCTCGACTCTGAGCTGTGTCTTAGACCTGTGCTGTATCATCAACCTGAGCTGTGTCTTCAACCTGAGCTGTGTCATTAACCTGAGCTGTCTTAGACCTGAGTTGTGTCTCAGACCTGAGCTGTGTCATCGACACTAAGCTGGGTCTTTTACACTGAGCTGGGTCTTCGACACTGAGCTGGGTTTCCGTCACTGAGCTGGGTCTTGATGCTGCAAGATCTTTGACTCTTCTTGGTCTTGTTCTGCTGAGTCCTTTAAGCTGTCTGCTTAGCTGTGTCTTCAGCTGTCTTCAGCTGATCTACCTGTAAACTAAGAAACTCTATATGCTCAAACAGGTGAGCTGAAAAACGCTTAGGCTTGTGCGATCATCTACTCAGTTGGGGTCAGCTGGGTTTTGGTATCCAATCAAAACTCTATTAATTTTCCCAACACCAACAAAAAAGAGATAATATATGATTATAGCACATTTACGGAAAAAATACTAATAATAGCATCACTTTTTAAAAATACAAATAATAGCACTTCTTGACTTTTTTACCTCTCATTCTTTTCTTTTCTCCTTTTTTTTTCTTTTTCTTAAAACATCATATATTCTCTCTCTCTCATAACTCTCGCTCTCTCTTTTGCTCTCTCTCTCCTCTCTTCGTTTCTCTCTCTCTATCAAAACCAAATAGCACCAGCACCACTGCCCTTCATCTTCTCCTCCGGCGAGACTACGCCGATCACCGCCTCCTCTCTCTCGGATGGCGCCACTTTCTCCACCTCTCTCTCTCATCTTTCTTCCTTCTCCACTCACTCTTCCCTCTACTAGAAAATCCGGCGAAACCGCCGTCAATACCGCCGTCTTCTTCGTTTCCGGCGAGACTTCGTCCGCCGGTCTCACGGTGTTGTCATCATCTCGGTTTCTTCATTCCCCAGCAAAAAGCCCCAATTTTTTTAACCTAGATCCCCAAAATTGAAAACCTTAATTTCTCTTCTCTTATCTCAAATCCGGCGAGGGAACTACCATATTCCGGAGAATCTACCGTGCGTCTGACGACGGCGTTCGGATAAGAGCAGCAGCAGCAGCCGCCGTCGCTGCCATCAGCAGCGCGACCGCGCCTCCACCAGTCCCCCCTCTCTTACTCGTGCTCGCCGGCGTTGCCGGAAGATTTCTCCCATTTTTTTGCCTTCTTAAGATTTCCGCTTCATTTTTTTTGGAGATAGAGATGAACAATTGCTTTCACATATTTTTTTTATGTGAATTCTCATTTTTTTCACGTGAATTCACATTATTTTTCATGTGAATTTGAATTTTTCACTCTTTTCATTTGAATTCCCATGTGAATTCCCATTTTTTTCATGTGAATTCCCATTTTTTCCACGTGAATTCATATTATTTTTCATGTGAATTCGAGTTTTTTACTTTTTTCGTTTGAATTCCCATGTGAATTCCCATTTTTTCACGTGAATTCACATTATTTTTCATGTGAATTCGAGTTTTTCACTTTTTTACTGAAGATTATTGGATTGATAAGGATTTTGCAGTCGCCTTTGTAAGTCGCGTTGTCGCATTTTTTATTGTCGCCGGTTAACTCGTGGTGGACAAGTGATCGTAGATAGATTGTTGAATGAAGAAGGTCGAGATCGTTGCTGAAGATTTAATTGACGTTGTCATGGTCTGAAACTTGGTGGCGGCATAATAAGGTTGTGGGTGTGGCAACAATTTGATGAAAGGGAGAGGAAAAAAAACAAAACGAAAAATGAAAAAATAGAAAAATAGAAAAGAAAGAGGAGGGGTAAAAATGTACAAAAGTGCTATAATTTATATATTTTAAAAAGTAGTGCTATTATTAATATTTTCAAGCTAAAATCTCATTTCTCCCAACAAATAAACAGTGTGTTAATTTGCTTATAAACTAAACAAATGGGCCGATTGCATCAATTCGGCAATTTATAAGAATAAATATGTTATGGGCTAAGCCCAAACCATTCCCATTTATTTCATGCGTCAGATAATCAGGTCGAACCCAAACCAACCAAATCCAAAGCCAATATTCAAGGTTCGACTCCGAAATCGTTTCTTCGAATATTGAATTTGTTTACAATAAATTCGTTTTCAACACACAAATCAAATATACCATTTTTCATTCACAAATTAATAGTTTTGAGACCATTAATATATTTCGATTATTTACTCGACAAGTAAAATAATAATCCATTATTTAATTTCTAATTAAATAATTAACCACTATAAATAATGATTTAAAACCATTATATCCAACAAACACTTACTATTACCTGCAATTGCCAAATTTACACTATATCTCACAGTCTCTGTGCTTCAGATGTGCTATCAAACCTCATCGACTACAGTTTCCATACTGCACATTCAGAAACAAGTGAAATCATGCACTGAGTAATCAAATGTAACGTTAGCATTCATCTCCAACACACAACTTCCGTACACAAAAATCCAACGTTAGCATTTCATATCTCTCACTCAGCGAAAATCGATTTTGATATTATGACTATGCTACGTACACCTACTCGACGCGTAGATTTACAAAATAATTGATTTAATAAACCAATTTCCAACAAATCAAAAATCATAATTTATGGAAATAATTAACCAAACCACATTTTTTAAATCGTAAACCAAACTAAACCGCACAAATTTTGTTTTCTTTACTTTTCTTTTAAAATTATTCCTTTTATTTATTACTTTGTTTCTTTTTCCTTTTTTTTCGTTTTTGTTTTTCTATTATTATTTACATTTTTGAATTATTTCCAAATTTTTAATTTTTTTTAAATTCTTGAATTATTCCAAATTGTTGTTTTCATTTTTTTTAATTTCCATATGATTGTTAAATTAATTAAATTTATTTCTCTTTGTTAAAAATTAAAAAATATATATATACTCACTCTATCTCAAATTAGCGTGCTACAACTAATATTTTATTCTTCAAAATAAATTAAATAAATATACACCACACTTTTAGGGGACGGATGGGGTAACTAATAATGAACTAAGTCGGACTTTCCGTCTTGACTTTTGGACATTGTTTCTGCCGATTTCGGTTAGTTTTATAAAAGTTGTTCTTCTTTCAAAAAAAAAAATTCTTCACAACAAATTAAATAAATATGCACCACACTTTTAGGGGACGGATGGGTAACTAATAATGATTAATCGGATTAAATTAGATAATGGACCCATAAATAGTGCTGACATCCCAGTTCCTATACTTTTTTTTCTTTTTTTGGAAACTGCTTAGATCCCCACTTTGGGGGTATTTCCCATCAAATTCTGAGATGAAAAGCGAAACGAGGAATGGCTACGCGTGGGCGATTTCCGCCGGTTTCAATGCTGCTCTTGCCGCCATTTCTGCTAAATACTTTTCATTCCAGGTACATTTATTCATTCTTCTAAGTTCTCATAAATTAATTAATTTATTTATTCATTCTGGTTCCAATTTTGATAGAATAAGCACTAAGCAGCGGATTCTACGATTTAGATTTTAATAAATTTCTGTCCTTGTTCTTTATTTTCTTTCAAAAATTAAGCATGATTTATCTGTTTGGATCTATTTATAGGTGGTACTGAATTCCCCTTTCAAATGGATTCAAAAAATTTCTAGGATTTCCCTATATATTTGAACTCGATCACAAGTCGAAAGAATAAAAAAAAACTGAAATTATCTCAAACCTGTCTACTTGTGATATTATACCTAAAATTGCTTCAAATTATTGTACGGTGCAGTCGAAAATCGAAATGGATAAGGGTATAACACAGAGTTCTATGTGAAATAGTTTAAGAGCACAATTGTTATTGTTCGTCTTGTGTAGCTACTTGTTCAGAATAGTTCTTGTACTGTTTGAGACGAGGGTGGGTTACTGTACAGTACTCCCTCTGTCCCCGAATAAGTGTCCCAAACCGTCCCCCAAATAAGTGTCTTATCTTAGTTTTAAAAGCAAATTTTAGGGTAAATGGTTGCATTTACCTGTTGACTCAAAGCAAAAAGTTTACTTTTTCAGTTTTCTATGCAATAATTAGGGGTAAAATGTGTCATTTTGTCCACTGTCTTGGTATACGTTTTTTGGCGACTCGGGACACTTATTTGGGAACAGAAGGAGTATATATTTGTTGTAGTCCTTCGTTTGTCCCACATCGACTTGATAAAGATTCTGTGATCAACATATAGGTTAGATGACCCTCCCCTTTCTTTAAGGCCTTTTAAGGCGGTGATGACCCAATTCTAATAATATTTAGCAAATATGAGCTCGTATTGTATAGCACTGCACTTGGCACTCTTGGCAAACTGGTATCTTTCAAATTGTTAATTGCAGCAAGTATTGATAATGTTTTGTTTTCAATTCTTGGCATGCCCGCAGATGTTCTGCACTGTTGTCTAGGATGGTGCAATGGTGCAAATAATTCTTGTTTTGATGCTAACAAAATATACCAAGAAATACGACGTTTTGATGCTACTCTATGTGAAAGGAAATATAACAAGTTAATAATAATAGTCAAGCAGAAATAAAGCTCATAATTGATAATAGCAGAGAATGCTCTCTTCATCTTTCATTCTGAAGTAAAAGAAAGCTTTTCATGCACAAACCACGTGTTTGGCCGTAGATGGGGAAAGTTTATATCTCCAGTAATGGATATGGATATCATAGTTATGGAATATATTTCCAATTAGTAAGATAATTTTTTCCATTATATTGTTTTGGCCCAGTGTTATGTGATATGACTTCACTGATCAACAATATTCTAAGTTCCTATATACTATGCTGCAAATAAATGTGGATGACATTGTGTTCATGGAGCAATATTGAATCGTCTTTTAGTTCGTCCTGGCTAATTGTTTTTCTTTAGTTTGTTGATAATAAATTATATCTAGAGCAATTGCTACTATCTCTAATTGATAATTTCAAAATTGCAGTTGAAATATGCGCTGGTTGTGCTTTTAAATGTCATAATGTGGGGATGCTATGTTAATAGCATGAAGTCTCTCTCATCTTTACAAGCTACGGTAACAAACTTTGCGACAAACTTTCTGACTTCTGGAATGTCTGGATACATTCTCTTTGACGAGGCACTTCCTCTTAAGGTAATATTTTTCATTCAATTACAAGCTTTCACTAAACTGTTGCTCGTCAATTTTGGACATAGTTGAAAAGTTTTTCAGGTCTCTCGGGTGCAATCTGATTAAAAATTAAATTTTTGCGTAAGCAAAATACATTAGCAAGATAATCCAGTATTTCGTTGGTAACTATGGAGCTTTGAGTCCTCCAAGACCAAGTAATGAGTGTGTAATAATCCAACTTCGTTAATATTCATGTAAAAACTAAACAGTAAAACTTCATCAAACAATAATACTTGTAGAGAAAGCCACAATGGAACACGTGTTGATGATATCGTTATTGCAGATCTTATTGCTATCAAGTTTTTCTGGATTATATTATCTAATTCATTACTCTCCATAATACAAATTCTCTCCTTATATAGTTCTTGCAACCATTGATTTATATGTTTAGGAGGACACTAGCTTAAATTAGTAAACTTGCTCCAAGGCATGCTGTTAATTTTCGGAAAGTGATAGGCAGACCGAATTTTTGGGATTTGATGTTGTATTGTCAAATAAATAAATACTGATTGGTCTAATGAATAATACATGGATCAAATATGAAAAAGTCCTGAACTAAATAGTGATATTGCGTATTCCATTACCCGTCGTATGAGAAAATGATTTCAGCAAATAACCTACCTTGCGCTGGGCAAGTTTCTTAACCTGAGCTCATAGGACTTGTCGTTGAGTCCGTTAAGTTGAAGTAATGTTTCGCCTTAATTCCTGTAAACTCTTATCATTTGGATTCAAGTTGAGTGTGGTGATAATTGTTTTGGTCCAATTAGCCTCCTATTATGTCTCTTACGCTCCTTTAAGTCTTGTTTTGACGATGTACCTGTAAATGCTCATGAATCAAAAGAAAGTTGAAAGCTGAAATGATTTCTTATATGTCTAAATTTCTATGAGTGTAGTCACTTTCAGAATACAAGTGAAGTATTACAGTGGTTTGCAGGTGCGGTGCTGATCGTGATCGGTGTTATAGTCCTAAGCAAGTCGAGCATCGAGCAAAAAACGCATACAAGTTAGGTTCTGCTTATCGTAATCGGTGTTAGATTTCGAGGTTCTGCTCATAAAATTCTATTGGGAATGTACGTGTACTACACAAATCCATATAATATGCAACACGTGGCAGTGAGATCCATCATTTTTCAATTCATTTTCCAGCTATTTTTTTTTTGGTAAATAAAATTCTTCATTCACGCACGAGGAGTGCAACCCATAAATGAGGTACAAAGCTCAACAATTATAAAAACGAGCAAAATCACAACTTAAGACAACAAGATGGATTACAAATCCAATCACCCAAACTAAAACAAGCAAAGCTAGGAAAAAAATTAAACACCCAAAACTAAAACCTCACTTTAATCATCTCGATAAGATTCTTACAACTACTCGACCTATTCTCGAAAATTATCCCATTTCTATGGTTCCATAGTTTCCAAACGATACAAATCCAAAGAGCTTTCCACCATTGTACTGAACCTTTCCTTCTTACAAATCCCAAATGTTGCTGAAAGTGACGTAACAGACTAATATAACCAACATAATTGATACCAAACCAATTGTAGCAACTATTCCAGACATTATATGCAAATGGGCAGGAGAGAAAAATATGATCAACAGATTCGTAATATGTCAAACATAAGGGGCACCTGACATCATCGAGCTCGCATAACACTCTTCTTTTTGAAAGATTTTGTCGAGTTGGTATTCTATTTTGCAGAAGTTTCCAACAGAAAGCTGTTGCTTTACTTGGAGCAAGCTTACACCAGATATTCTTCAAACTTTCATTCTCCAAATTTATTTGATTTGATTTTTTTCTCAATCTCCTTGTAAGCCGATTTCGAGGAGTAATCTCCCGAGCTTTCTGCCGACCACTTCCATCCGTCCTCCTTATTCTGAAACTGTTTAAACCTGTCAATAAAAGAGAGTAAACAAGAAAGCAAATCCTTTTCCCACTCAAATAATTCCCTCCTCCAGTTCCAAACCCACTCAGTGTTCTCTACCCATTTTTCTTTATCTTTGATGCAAATTTCTTTATCCAAAGCTATTCTAAATAATATGTTAAAAGTTAATTTTCAAGCTAAATTTAAATTCATTTAGATTAGTGTTAAAGCTTTTTGTGATAGACTAGGTTGTAAAAGAATACACCACGTCATTTAACCAATTTTAATAGGTTGTAAAAGAATACACCACTTCATTTAACCAATTTTAATGTCTCAGTTTATGCTTATATTTGTTACTAACAATTTGTACAAATTCGTTAATGATCCCCCACATCTTTCAGCTCTATTTTAGGAGTAGATTAGATTCCTAAAGCCAAATTCTCCTTACAATGTACTTTTACCTTCTTCGTGTAATTTTTTTACACGTTTTATTCCTTAACAATATCTACTAATTCTCCTACAAATTTATGAAAGTAACGTAACATTGACATCGTGAACAGAATATAAATTGAAAAATGAAAGAAATTATGAAATTTGGGAGGGAATCTATACTAATGAATATAAATTAGTGTTGTACACAAACCAAATAGTTCGTGAGGTATTCGGAAAAAAAGTTTGTTCGAAATTCGTTCGTTTACTAATCGAGCCGAACTCGAGCCTCGAACCGAGCTCGATAATTTTTTCAAGCCGAGCTCGAACTTATCCATATTCGGCTCAAAAAGCTCGCGAACACGTTCGAATTCGATACTAAACGAGCCAGCTCGCGAACATGTTCGCGAGCCTCTTAAACGAACATGTTCGCTAACATGTTCGTGAATTTTTCTAATTATTATGTATATATATATATATATATAATATTTTTAACACCAATATTTAATTTATATATATTGATAAATTAATATTTTTTAACTATTATATGTATATATTTTTTATTTTTAATGCTCATGATAACTTGACAATAAATAAAAATAATTTTATTTTTTAATTATTATATTTTTTTTATTTTATTTTTTAGCTGAGCTCGAGCTTGGTTGTTATATGTCGAGCCAAGCTCGAGCTCGAAACACAAAGCTCGAGCTGAGCTCGAGCCTTTGAATTTTCTAACGAGCCGAGCTTGAGCAAGCTAGTATTCGGATCGACTCGCCTCGTGTACAGTCCTAATGTAAATTGCACCCACCATTGGTAATTTGCAGCGTGGCTGCCGTTGCCGCAGTTTCAACAGGGCCGGTCCTGACAAACAATGGGCCGTGGGCGAAACTGTTTCAAGTGGGGTATGTGGTAATTCTTACTGGCAAAATTGAAAAGTTCATTTATTTATTTATTGGCAAGGAGGAGGATCTTTTTTCAGATGAAGAATAAATGATAAAAGAAAATTTTAATTTAGCTGAAAGATGAATTAAAAAATTATAGGTGTGAGTCTCACTATCACATGTCGTTGGATAGATTCCCGTCACTACAGATTAATTGTCGCTATAAACCAATAAAAATCAAAGCTCAATTTCTCCTATTTATTCATTTCTTTTATTTAAGGAAAAAAGAAGGAATCGAGCTTCGATTGATTTGTAAATTTAACGATTTCAATAGTAATTTCTAAAATAATAGAATAAAACACAATATTAAAAATCAAATAAAATAATATTAATATGGACAAAACGGTAGAAGTACTCATGAAAGGTGCTCACAGAAGATACGTAGCACATCACCTCTCTTTATATATATAGACTTAACTCAGATAAACCAGCGGTGCATTAAGTGGAAAGAGATAGTTTGAAATGAGGCAAATGACAAATCATAGCATACCACGTTGGGGTCGTTCCATGGGTGAAAAAGAATGCTCACTATTTAATTGATTTTTTTTTTTTTTTGTTTCAATTTTTTGTTTTATATTATTATTATATTATTTATAACTTTTCAACTTAGATTATCATTTGTTTGTGGATGCGACATATGAACCCATGCTTTTGTAATATTTTAAAACATGTCTTTAGTAAATATGTTTATTAATGATAATTACTACGCAAGTGACGACCAAATTACCTGTGTTTTTTTTTCTTTCTCCTATTTTTTATTTTTTTATGTTTCTATCTATATTTATGTTATAATTCATATTTATTTCACTTAAATATTACATTAAAATGCATAAAATTACAATAACAAAAAAAAGTAGCAAAAAATGAAAAAAAAAACATATACAATTGGAAAACCCCGAAACATGTGGTTCTGATTTGGAACCGCCCTAACCGAGGAACCGAACCGAACCGAACCTGACGGTTCCGATTTTGAACCGAAATGTAAGTGATAGGAGAATCGATTCCAGTTTCAAAACCAAACCGAACTGCGGCCACCTCTACGTATTATTACTCCCTCTGTCCCAATAGCAAGGTCCATCTTTCCTTTTTCGTCTTTCCCAATAGCAAGGTCCTCATCCAAAAATAGAAATAATTAACACTTCAAAGGACTTGGGACTCATCACTTTTATCTTTTTACTCTTGTTTCTTAATAACCGTGCCCAATAGAAGGGGGCCTTGCTATTGGGACGGATGGAGTATTAATTATTCAATATTTGTTATATATAAAAAGATATTAATTATTAAAAATGAATACCAAATACATACATAGTAGATATATAGAGTATATGGTTGGAGAAGATTTCTGAAACAAAGTATAAATAACTGCACTATAGAGTTTGGAGTACTGCAAAATAGAATTTATGGTTGGAGTGTGGAGATGGCCTTATGAAAAAACATTGCATGTTGTTGTTTACGGATGAAACAAAATTCATTTCCACCCTTTCAAACCATATATAACCTTAAATAAAATAATCCCAATAGGGAACATAAATGAAAAGCAAAGACAAGTATGTAATGTGTTCGCAATCATGTGATTTCTTTAAAGGGAACTAATGAATCAGGACAGTCCAAGAACCATCTACTTCTAAAAATCATCAAAAAATGTTGCAACACAGAGATAAAAACTGGTGGTAACACATTTTGATTAGTACTAGCACAAAGTATGTGCATTCACACATAAAAAATAATGATTAATATTGTGTATTTTATTTCAATTTTGATCATATTTATTATATTTAACATTTTTTTTGATATATTGTTTTTTTTTTAAATATTTCATACGAATGAACTCTATTACTTTTACTTGATTTTTTTTCCCAACACATTATTAAATGAGGTCAAGCCCTATTTATACTTAAGGACTACTTTCAATGATTAAGATCTTTCAAACACATATTTGATCAATAACAATAATTAGCTAACTAAAAAATTTCAGACATATGTATATATTTTATTTCAATATTCTAGATATATATTACATATAGAGAGAGAGAAATATTTACAATAATAATTTTAAATTTATTTTCTAAAGCATGAGTTTTTTTTGGTAACTCAATTCCAAGGTCAACTTCATAGATTTTCACAAATTATTAATTTTAATTTTTAAATCTAAAAATTGAAAAATAACCTTTTAAATTCTTGTTGTCGTCATGAAATAGATTAAAATCTTTGAAAAATAAAGTGAAGATTTTGTAAGAATGGTTATTAACTTACTCCAATGTTTTAGAGAACTTAAGGTTAAAATATAAAGTTGAAAACTAATAATTAAGACCACGCTATAATTATAAGAGATACTCCTGTGTTCACCAAAAGTATAGTAATAATTCTGTTTATGTACGCTCACAAAGAGTGTGTACTTTATATTTTAGTACATGGCCCCACCACTTCCTTATATTTTAATCCTCACATAAATTCAAAATGGTAGGTTCCTTTTTTCACTCAGATAACATTTACCTTATTTTTCTTAAAACTCGTACCACGAAGAATGTGCTACACTCTTGGTGGACGGAGAGAGTATTAAATCAATAAATTTTTAAAATATAAGTTTTTACCAACATTAATACACAATTATAGTATTAGTATTGTATCGAGCGCTTAAACGGAATAATTTAGTTGTATCATGGAATCCTTATGGTTAGATAATATTTGTAGTGGGCAAAATCCATTTACTTGGCTCAAGCCCAACAAGCATATCAAGTTGGCTCATTCAGTCAGACAGATTCAACCGTCCAGCCCAATAAGCTATAGACCAACCTAGACAACTTGGTTGGATACGCTATACTATAGCCCAAAGGCCTATCAAGCTGGTCAGTCAAGCTGACATGGTCAAAAGAACCCAGTCATCAACCCTAAGGGCACATCATGCCGACCAACCTAGTTGATACGGTCAGAAAATGTATCTTGACGGTTCCAATAAAATAACAATGGCTTGGAAGTGTAGGTCGCAGATGGATAAGATCGGTATACTTTTACCCTAAAGGCAGGCTATCCTATATATACATCCTGATTAGGTCACAACCTGACAGATTCCAACTTGCACGCATTGAACTCTCCACTATCCATTCTCTCACTGCCTCCATTTACCTTATTAACAACCTGCCAACCTGCCATAAAACCTACATCCTTCATACAGTCTGTCATACGACTTACATTTACTATACAACCTATCATACAACTTACATCCATCATAAAACCTGCCATACGGTTGACATCCACCATACAATATGTCACATGACTTACGCCTACAATATAACATGCCGTACGGCTTACATCCACCTTACAACATGTCATACGATTTACGTTCAATCCAACTGGCATAATTATAACTACTCTTACTATCTCACGAATTCTCTCCAGCTTCGCTCTATTTCCGCCGCCTTACTTTCTTGCTCTCACACGCCGGAAATAGCCAGCCGGCCGCCTGAGCTATCTCCGTCTTATTGTCACTGGCTCTACCCTCCTGACGCATCCGACAACTTGGAACAATGATTGCTTTCAACTTGTTCTCTCTCTCTCTCTCTCTCTTATTTGTTTTTCTTAGCATTTCCACTACAAAAATCATGCATTTCACCCACGGATTCTTACGTCGGTAAAGTCATCAAAATCTGTCGGTAAAGGATTTACCGACGGAAATGCTCCCTCGTGATTTCATTCGTAGCTAAAGGATTTAGCGCCGGAAATCTGATCCATCAGTAAATTACCGACGGATTTGTGACGGATTTTCCGTCACAAATTCTCATTTGACGAACTGGTTTCCAAACGGATTTCTGATGGATTTGTGACGGAAAATCCGTTGGTAAATACCAACGGAATTAAATCCGTCGATAATGTTTGACGAATTGATTTTCGTCAATTTTCAATTTTACTGACGGAATTTCCGTTGGTAAATTACTGACGGAATTTTCCATTGGTAATTTACCAAAGGATTACTGACGGATTTTTAAAATATTTTTTAATTTAATTTTTTTTTAAAATTTCAATTTTATTTAGGAAGATAATAGATTAAATAAGCTAACCCGAATATCGTCTCACAAGGAAAACTTAGCAGGGAAATTATTGTATTGCGAAAAGAAAATAAACAGAAAGCAGTAAATCAATTGGTTTGTGGTTTATAACTAGACGGAAAGAATAATTAAACATAAATTAATCCCTAGGCAAGAACTAAAATGCATAAATTAAACCCTAGGCATAAATTAAAATCTAACATAGCAAAAGCATTAAACGATCCTAATCTGAACATTAATTCAATTAAGGAAATTAACAGAGCAATTATAAGCATGAATGAAGAACAGAAATCGAAACAACTCACAAACGTAATTAAAATTGACGAACACAATAAACTGAAATTGAAATTGAAGATTGCAATGTCTGTAGCCTCGAATCCGGAATGAAATGACGATAGTAAATCACTAACTAGAAATATCCGAAAGTAACTAGAAGAAAACCCTAAAGAACAATTTATGAAAATTAAAGAGAAAAAGTCGTCTAGAGCTGAAGAAGATAATCTGAAAAACCCTCGCTCGGTATTTATACATACGGTGAATTAATTGCGCTCAGCGGTCTCCTAGCCTCAGCGACCGCTGAACGCACTTTATTAAACCCGCTAAACCCTCGGAACTCAGCGATATTCTAGTGTGAGCGAGCGCTGAGTTCTGGCCCTGTATTGGACTAAGCGTTGGACTCAGCGGTCTCCTAGGCTGAGAGACCACTGAGTTCTCTTCATGTATTGGCGTAAGCTAATTTTCTTGGACTCAGCGGTCTCCTAAGGTGAGAGACCGCTGACTTCCTGAAGGTGTCCCGTTTGGCAAACGGAACGTATTGCTGCAGCAGAAAACTCACAACGGCGGCGGAAGTTGAGCGAACTGTGGTTGCCTTCATCATTCCCTAGAAAAATCTACATTTTCAACCCGATAGCTCGACACAACATCATTAGCGCATTTTAACTTTAAAAATAATGCGAAACAAAACAAATGTCATCAAAAGCACGCATGCAAAACATCTGGAAATGCAACCAAAAATGATCGTAACAAACCCTCCACACACAAAACCTTGCTTGTCCTCAAGCAAATCTTGATTCAAAACACAAGAAGCATGACGTAGATCGAAAATGACAAATCATACTTCAACATCATATCCAGCATAAAAACATTCTCAACATTCTTTAACCAACTGCAATTCACCCCATAATTAACGAGTTGCCTCTCTGCATATAAACTTAATCGAATCAAAACGAAAATGCGAGGAAATGAGGCAAGACATGAATCTCACTAACACCCTTAATACTTCAAAAGGAATTTCCTTTTCATCATTCAATCATTTTTACATAATCTCCGGGGAAAAATTCACTAGGTAAATCCTCCGGAGTTTTCCGGGTCTTCTAGAGTGGTTTCCCATACCCATCTCTCCTAAGCATTTCAACAAAGACGTGGAGAGAGCGGGGTAGAGCCCCTCGGATCATACATTAAGCCAAACAATAATTTTCTTTACACAAGCGGCAAGAGAGTCGAGTTATAAGGTCAATATTCATGAGGTGGAAACATTTAGAGTTCATCTAAAGTATCCTCATGTGGTTTCCCATGCTCATGGTTCCCAGAAGAGCAGAGACCTCCCGACTCAACTTACACTTTAACAACAAAAAGCACCAATAACACAAAATTCCATACATAAAGAAAAATTTCCCACCTCCTTATCTCATTCAAGAATTTCACCTCAATTATTCACATACAGGAAAAATGCCCCACGGTCAACTATGAAATGAACACAATTCTTAAAGAAAATGCTGAAACATATCCTCAAACCATCAATTAAATCAAAGCATAATACATCATGTTCAATCCACATACTTTCACAGTTTGAATCAAATCAAGACTGACGAGGACAAGACAAGACAAATAAACCAAAAGGGTTACTCCCCCCCACACGAGAAAAGAAAACAATGCCCTCATTGTGACAGTAAAAGAATGGAGGAAATGAGGCTTCACGGAGGGTACGACAGCTCCAAGCGAGAAATCATTCAAGCAGCATTATCCAGCAACCTGAAACAAAAACACAAAGACAAAACAAAACAAAACAAAACCAAACAAAACCAAACAAAACAAAACAAAGCAAAAGAAAGCAAAACCAATACAACAAAGGGAAAGAACAAGAAATCACCCTTTAACCAAAATCTGACTGAAGCTTCAGCTGCCTTTTCATCTGTATTATCACATCATTTATGGTTGCAGCTGATGATTTCAATCTCAGGTACTTAACACCCATTGCATGTGTTGTTCTTCCCTTCACTCGGACTTGAATGTCCGGTTCGACTTCCTCCTCACTTTGCAGGTCAGCCAGAAAATCATGCATTATGTCATCCTCATGTTCCAGATTAGCAAAGAATTCCTGAATGATATCATCCTCATTATGCAGATTAGGCAGGAATTCGTGCACAATATCATCCTCATCCACCGAGTCAAACATCTTGACGTATGAGCAATTTTGCACCAAAGAGTCAGGAGCTACTGACTTCTTACTAGACACAGAGAAAGTCACTGATCGCCCTGATCCCGCCATACTCAAAGTTCCTGATCTAACATCAATGCGAGTATTAGTTGTAGCCATAAAAGGCCTGCCTAGTAAAACAAGGTGACCATTCTCACTCCTTATCCCCTTCCCAGTGTCCAGCACAACAAAATCCACCGGAACTCTTATACCACTCACAGTTACCACAACATCTTCAACTATCCCACGAGGGTAACTAATAGAACCATCAACTAATTCTATTTTCATGTCCGTATGCTTCAATTCAATATTATCCGATTTCTCAAATATACTAAAAGGCATCAGGTTAATTGCTGCACCTAAATCTATCATGCCTGAGACCTCGTCGCCAATACCCAAGTCCATGCTTATGATAAAACTACCTGGATCATGTTGCTTAGGTAGTAGCTGATGTGGTTCAACTGCATCTGGTGGTATAGGTTCATTTGGCAGCTGGGAAGCATTGATTGCACTCACTGTTTTGCTCACCCACTTCTCTGTGGTGTCCCTCTTGTTAACAATGTGTACCGATCATTCTCTCTGTTTGCTTTGTAAAGCAACGGATTGGTCAAATTGGCGCTCGATCTTGTGAGGCTTGATTTCCTCCTCCATGAAATTCGGAACAACTTCTCTAATGATAGACACAGCATGAGCCTGATGAGGTTGTTGTCCTTGACTCGGTATCTTTCCAGTCTGCTGCTGCTGCTGCATCTGATTCATAGTCCCAGATATCTGCCCCACAGCTGTTTCAAGACGCTTGATAGTGGCATCTTGAGCTTCTCTTGCTCGCTTGCTTTCCTGCATGAAAGTGCTCAAACTGTCCTCCATGGAAGTCTTTTGGGGAGGCTGAAATTGTTGGGAAAATTGCTGTTGCTGAGGGTACCACTGCTGCTGAGGATATTGCTGAATAGGATGTTGGTGTTGGGAAGGGTGAAATTGATAATTATGTCCTAAGCCTTGTCCTTGATTCTGGTTTCCCCATCCAGAATTAGATTGATTCTGCCATCTCAAGTTTTATTGTCGTTGATTCTGATTCAATCCTTGGCCTTGATCAAACTGCTGACGTGGAGGATACCCCTGTGCAGCATAAACCTCTGTTCCCCCTTCACATGTCAGCTCTCCCATTCTCTGGCACTTTTCAGGATTGTGCCCTTGCTCCCCACAGATGCCACATGGTTCAACGAACATCTCTTGTCTGGCCGGTTCCTGTTGAGGTGGGGGAGCAACTGACTTGCTCATGTTCAATTCTTGCAACTCCCTCATCATGCTGGCCAGTTGCTTCTTCATGTCCGGGCTTTCAGCAACTACATTCACCTCAACACGACGTGTGCGGGTAGATTTCTGCTGTGAACTAGCTGCAAGTGTTTCGAAAATCTCTTGCAGTTCATCGGCTGTTTTCACTGTAATGTTTCTGCCAGCGGTACTATTCACCATACACTGAGCTGTTTGCACCAATCCATCATAAAAGAACTGCCACAACATTTCTGGTGCCATTTGATGATGCGGGCACAGCTGAAGTAATTCCCTAAACCTCCCCCAAGCCTCATGGAAGGGTTCATCGCCAGCTTGAGTGAAGTTCATGATTTTTGTGCGAACTTCCTGAGTCTTATGATTGGGATAGTACTTCAACATAATTTTCTCACACACTGCCGTTCATGTGGTGAGCGAGTAAGGTGGAAGAGATAAATACCACGTTTTGTTCCTGTCCTTCAACGTGTATGGAAAGCACTTCAGCTTCAATTGATCCTCAGTTAAAGCTAGCAAAGGAAACGATTGAACCACCGTACAAAACTTTCGAACGAATTGCAGAGCATCTTCATTTGCCATCCCGTGATAAGAGGGTAGCAAATTCAGATGATTCTGCTTCAAATCATAATTCCTGACTTCTGTTGGTAGCATTATAGCAGAAGCAGTAGTTCCAAATGTAGGCCTGGCAAAATCCCTCATATATCTGGTATTGTTAGCCATTTCTCCCAGAAAAATAGTTTCGTCTGGTGGATCACACCCGGATTCTTCTGACTGAACAATAACTTCTTCTTCAAAACAAGATTCGTCAACCTCGTTAAAACTGGACTCGGCTTCTTCCTGCAAACTTATCAAAATCTTGCGTGGTTGATTGATGTTGTCAAAATAAGGTGCCAAATTCCTTATCAAGCTTCTGCGACCTCGCATACACAACACTTAACAAACCGATTACACGCACCGGAGGATGAAAAATAACCGAGTACTAAAAGAATAAAAGAAATAAACATAAAATAAACTCAAATACAAAGAAACACAAATAATCGCCTAAAGTTTTCCCCGGCAACGGGGCCAAATTTGTTCAACCTAATTAATCTAAATTGCACACAATTAAACGTGGTCGTAATAGATTAAATAAGCTAACCCGAATATCATCTCACAAGGAAAACTTAGCAGGGAAATTATTGTATTGCGAAAAGAAAATAAACAGAAAGCAGTAAATCAATTGGTTTGTGGTTTATAACTAGACAGAAAGAATAATTAAACATAAATTAATCCCTAGGCAAGAACTAAAATGCATAAATTAAACCCTAGGCATAAATTAAAATCTAACATAGCAAAAGCATTAAACGATCCTAATATGAACATTAATTCAATTAAGGAAATTAACGGAGCAATAATAAGCATGAATGAAGAACGGAAATCGAAACAACTCACAAACGTAATTAAAATTGACGAACACAATAAACTGGAATTGAAATTGAAGATTGCAATGTCTGTAGCCTCGAATCCGAAATGAAATGACGATAGTAAATCACTAACTAGAAATATCCAAAAGTAACTAGAAGAATACCCTAAAGAACAATTTATGAAAATTAAAGAGAAAAAGTCGTCTAGAGCTGAAAAAGATAATCTGAAAAACCCTCGCGCGATATTTATACATTCGGTGAATTAATTGCGCTCAGCGGTCTCCTAGCCTCAGCGACCGCTGAGCGCACTTTATTAAACCCGCTAAACGCCCGAACTCGACGATTTCCTAGTGTGAGCGAGCGCTGAGTTCTCTTCCTTGGATCCACTTGAGCGCGGAACTCAGCGGTCTCCTAGGTTGAGAGACCGCTGACTTCTGGCTCTGTATTGGACTAAGTGTTGGACTCAGCGGTCTCCTAGGCTGAGAGACCGCTGAGTTCTCTTCCTGTATTGGCGTAAGCTAATTTTCTTGGACACAGCGGCCTCCTAAGGTGAGAGACCGCTGACTTCCTGAAGGTGTCCCGTTTAGGCAAACGGAACGTATTGCTGCAGCAGAAAACTCACAACGGTGGCGGAAGTTGAGCGAACTGTGGTTGCCTTCATCATTCCCGAGCAAAATCTACATTTTCAACCCGATAGCTCGACACAACATCATTAGCGCATTTTAACTTTAAAATAATGCGAAACAAAACAAATGTCATCAAAAGCGCGCATGCAAAACATCCAGAAATGCAACAAAAAATGAACGTAACAAACCCTCCACACACAAAACCTTGCTTGTCCTCAAGCAAATCTTGATTCAAAACACAACAAGCATGACGTAGATCGAAAATGACAAATCATGCTTCAACGTCATATCCAGCATAAAAACATTCTCAACATTCTTTAACCAACTGTAATTCACCCCATAATTAACGAGTTGCCTATCTGCATATAAACTTATTCGGCTCAAAACCAAAATGCGAGGAAATGAGGCAAGACATGAATCGCACTAACACCCTTAATACTTCAAAAGAAATTTCCTTTTTTCATCATTCAATCATTTTTACATAATCTCCGGGGCAAAATTCACTAGGTAAATCCTCCGGAGTCTTCTGGGTTTTCTAGAGTGGTTTCCCATACCCATCTCTCCTAAGCATTTCAACAAAGACGTGAAGAGAGAGCGGGGTAGAGTCCCTCGGATCATACATTAAGCAAACAACAATTTTCTTTACACAAGCGGCAAGGGAGTCGAGTTATGAGGCCAATATTCATGAGGTGGAAACATTTAGAGTTCATCTAAAGTATCCTCATGTGGTTTCCCATGCTCATGGTTCCCAAAAGAGCAGAGACCTCCCGACTCAACTTACACTTTAACAACAAAAAGCACCAATAACACAAAATTCCATGCATAAAGAAAAATTCCCCACCTCCTTATCTCATTCAAGAATTTCACCTCAATTATTCACATACAGAAAAAATGTCCCACAGTCAACTATTAAATGAACACAATGCTTAAAGAAAATGCTGAAACATGTCCTCAAACCATCAATTAAATCAAAGCATAATACATCATGTTCAATCCACATACTTTCACAGTTTGAATCAAATCAAGACTGACGAGGACAAGACAAGACAAATAAACCAAAAGGGTTCCTCCCCCCCACACGAGAAAAGAAAACAGTGCTCTCATTGTGACAGTAAAAGAAGAGAGAAAAGGAGGCTTCACTGAGGGTACGACAGCTCCAAGCGAGAAATCATTCAAGCATAGGGATGGCAATCGGGTACGGCGGGCACGGATAGTGGATATCCATACCCGTACCCGCGAGAAAACCCGTACCCGCCACCCGACCCGCCACCCGTGATGGGTAATTTTCTCTGCCCATACCCGCCACCCGCGGATACCCGTCACCCGTCGGGTATCCGTCAACCCGCCACCCGCGGGTATCCATCTACCCGCCACCCGTGGGTATCCATCTACCCACCACCCGCGGGTATCCACCAACCTACCACCCGCGAATCGGAATTTAATCAAATAAACGATAATTTAATACAAATAAAAAATTAACTAACGGTATCCACAAAGTCTATAAAACATAAAATTCAAATCCACAAAGTTCAAATCCATACCTGATATCCAAAAAAATCAACTAAAATTCAAAGTTCAAATTTAAAAATAATAAAGTTATATTATTCTAACTCAACGGTTGAAATAGAGCAATCTTCCTTCAACTCTTCTTCTTCTTCTTCAAGACATGTCCAAGAACTTCCATTCTTTCCTTGACCTATGAAACAAACAATTATTTACATTACAAATTGAACATTACATAAAAATAAGATTAATAGTAATTATAAATTTGCCTTCAAGTTGGTTTCGAAGCCAATCTTGACAACACATTATTGCTTCTAATAGCTTTGGTGTGAGACGGCTACGATGTTCACTTAGAACCCTCCCGCTAGTGCTAAAAGCTGATTCTGAGGTCACTGTGGTTATTGGGATAGCAAAGATATCACGAGCTATGAGGCGAAGTGTAGGATAATGTGTCCCAGTCAACTTCCACCAACCAAGTATATCAAAATTTTCATCAACACAAGGCAGATTTTCTGCTTCCAAATAACGATCTAACTCATTTTTTGATCTCATAGCACTATTACTCTTCTTTCTTCCAGTAAGTGTTTTGAATATTGTCAACACTTCAGAAGAGTTGCTCGAACTTCTATCAACACAAGATGAAGAGGTCACACTCACACACCCTTCTTCACTTTGAGATTGGTATTGATCCATCAATCTAACTAGCATCTTTTGACTCTCATTAACATGCGACTCAGCTTTATCATGACCAAACAGACAAATATAACAAGCTTTCAAAAGATCAAGCTTGCCTCGGGGATCAAGAATAACAGCAATAGCCTTCAAACCATGAATTTCATTCCAATATTTATCAAATTTAGTAATCATGGCAGTACACATCTCTTGAATTACGACCATCTCACTTTGACACCATGCATTCATTTTTTATTTCACCTCACATATTTTTGGAAAAAAAGTATTGGCTGTCACATACTTTGTCCCAGAAAATAGTTTAGTGACCTCATTAAACACACTTAATCTTTCACAAACATAAGAAGCAAAATTCCAATCTTCAATACTTGGGCAACAAACAAATTTCTTGTCAAGTTGTTTCAAACGATCAAAAACCTTCTTATATGGCAAAGCAACACTAAGCATGTCATAGGTTGAATTCCATCTAGTTTTGCAATCAAGACATAATGTCTTAGTCAATTCAACCTTTTGTTGTTGTGCAGTTTTCTCAAATCTCTCATACCTCTTTGGTGTAGCAATCCAATAAGCACAACTATCACGAATATTTTCAATAGACTTTGCTATGAACCCTAATCCATCCCTCACAATCAAGTTGAGAATATGTGCACAACAACATGTGTAGAACCTCCCCACCCAACAAAAGATTAAATGCCCCAATCTTGCTTTCCATGTACTCAACCATTTTATCATTTGTAGAACAATTATCAAGAGTGAAAGTTGATACCTTGCAATCAAGATCCCAACTTTGAAGGCTTTTATACAATGCTTCAGCCAAAACTTCTGTTGTATGCGGGCACGGCACATACACAAAGCTGCAAAATAAAACAATGGAAGTTCATAATAATGCATGAGAGATTCATAGATAATTTGAGAAAGAAAGAATTAGGAAATCACCTCAAGATAGTGCTTCTAAGCTTCCAAGACTCATCAACAAAATGACCAGTGATTGCCATGTATCCTCGTTTTTTATTATCGGCTGTCCAAAGATCAGTCGTAATCGCAACCCGGCCATTGTTCTTTTGTAAGTAATTGAGAGCTCTCTTTTTCTCTTCCTCAAAATGATCTAATATATCCTTTCTAATTATGTTTTGAGTAATCATTTTGAACAAAGGTTGCAGTGCACTAACAAAGTTACGAAACCCAACATGATCAACAATAGATAATGGATACTCATGAAGGATAACCATCGAATAGAGTGCTTTCCTTGCAATTTCTGGATCAAGGACATAATTTTCAACAGAAACTTGTCCCTTCTCATTAGCTGCAAACCTCAAACTAGACTGCACTTTCACACCTTTGCTTTTTTTGTAAATGCAAGTCTTCAAATGACTAGACAAATGAGACGTACCATTTTTTGTTTCACCTGATAGAAGCTTGATGGTCCCTGAGCTGGGTATTTGGTGTAGAGGGGGGGGGTGAATACACCAAATAGATTTTTCGAAACTTTTTCAAGTTAAATCACAGAGTTGGAGAGCTCAGTTATCGATCCAGCTGGAGAGGGTCAGCTGGGTAAATAACTCAGCTGGTGGTGCGGAAAGTGGTGGTTTGAAAACTTAGCTCGGTTACTTAGAAAAAATCAGTTTGAAAATATTAACTTAACGTTTTCAGCTTAGTCAGGTTGTGCAACTTTTAGAGAGATACAGCTGTCTTTGGAGAGCAGCTGTGTGTGCAGTTTTGAACAAATATGCAATGATATGAAGTAGTTAGTACAACAGTTTGCGGGCACTGTCAAGCCTACACCTTCAGTTTCCGGGTACTGAAGAACCTATCCACTCGAATTACGCGCTTCGAGCAAGCGTACGTACCTTTACCTAACCTTTCTGGGTTTGGGTTTGGGTATGGGGTTCCAACTATGAACGAGTTCTTTCAATTAAGAACTTTAGAGTATGATGAACTCGTTCGAAATCTAGGCTAAAGATATACAATGAGTTTGGCCTAGGGAACAGACGAAAAACTAAGCAGTTTCTTAACTAGAAACACTTTAAGATAAAGTGTTCTTTGATCTATCTAGAACTGCTTGAGAGCTTTGGAAAGAATGAAGATTTCAGATAATGAAAGCCTGTAGAGAGTTTTTCGTATCTGATCCTGAGGTTGAAGACGGGTTTATATAGGTAGAGATTCAAGACTAGCCGTTGGAGGAGCCGTTTGAATCTTACCTACTCTTCTTAAATACAAGATCTGCCGTTGGGCGTATCTGCACCTGTCTTCATTTGTGTCACATCCTAGGTTCTGAAGTCTAGGATGCTGACTTGGCAATCCCTTATTGGTCGAGGTAGGTTGACTTCCTCTGATTCCGGGATCTTCTGCCTTTAGTGCTGGCTTTTGAATTCAGAGCTGGACTGTCTTGAAGTGGAGTCTTCAGAGATAGTTCCTTTGTTCTGTACAGTTGGACCAGCTGTGTTTTGAACTCAGCTCGAATTCTCTTCAGCTTGATCAGGCTCTGCTGGATCACTCAGCTGAAGGTTGACGCCTGCTGTCTTTTGCTAGCTGACTCCAGCTGTGAACACAGCTGGGTCGACTGCTGTCTTCCGCTTCCTTAACCTGTAAGCCTAGAAAATCTAAAGCTCAAACAGGCGAGCTGGAAAACACTATTTAGGTTGACGCAATCATCTATTCAGTTGGAGAATCAGTTGGGTTTTGGTATCAAATCGAAACCTTATAATTTTCCCAACAATTTCCCCCTTTTTGATGATGCCAAAACCTAACTGAGACAACTTATGACGCAGAAAAAAAAACTTGTGTTTTATTAATGTAAGAAAATACATTATAACACAGGAAAAAGAAAGAAGGAGAAAATAAAAATCTTCAGTCTTCAATCCTTCAGTCTTCAATCCCAGTTGGTTGGGTCTTATCTTCTGCATCCGTTGCTTCTTTCTTTTGACTCGTCTCTTCTTCAGCTGATTCTGATTCAGCTGGTTCCTCTAGCTCAACAGTTTGCCTCTTCATTGACTTGTCTCTCTTCTCCCTTACTTCCCCCTTTTTGGCATGATCAAAACAGGGTGGGAGAGATACACCATCGGCTGTTGCGATGTTTTAGTTTGGCGAAACTGTGGTTTTCAGCTCTGAGCAGCGAGGTTTGGAGTCTAACTGGCTCAGCTGTTGTATTAGCTGGCTCTTCTTCAGTTGCATTGGCCTCAGCTATGATTGCAGACACAGCGTCCTTGGCCTGATTCAGCTGGGGCAGTCCAGCTGAGTGCTTGGAGGGATGAGTTGGCACTGGAGATAGCATCTTCTGAGTCGGGCACAACTTCATTCCTTGCAACTTTTGCTTCTTCAGACTTCTTAGATTGAATGAGAAAGTCTGATTCAGCACTTGAGGGACTTGTATTCAGCTCATATCATCATCATCCAGCTGCAGGTGATCGTTGGCTGGGTGATGTTTCTCATTAGAGCTTGGTGCAGGGACTTGAGCATCTTTCATCGGAAGATCTCGAAGAGGGTGTCCCTGTGGAGCTGAAGGAAACTGAGGAGAAGGCGGTTGAAGTATCTCATCTGTCTTGGGGTTTAAGCTTGGTTGATCAGCTGGAATACTCCGTTGCGGTGTTGGTGATGATTATGTTCACGCAGGGACGTGAACTTCTCTTCCACCGTAAGAAACGACCGCTTGTGGGCCTTCTGCTCCTCGGAGAGTGATTACGAATTCTCTCATAATGTCAGCTGGCTTCTCTGCTGACTGACTGAGCACCTTTGACTTGAGTCTTCGGTTTGAAGACAGTGCTTCAGTATATTTTGTCTCCTCAAGTTATCTCCGATTCCCCACTTTGGGATGGGAGTTAGATGCATCTTGCTTTGTCTCCTGCATCTTTTTCTGTGCCTCCTGTGGTGGAGCAAGAGCTTTGTCATGACTGCTCTTGAATACTCTGGCTTTATCAACATCTGGTCCAGGTCTGTTGACGTTGATTTTTGCATCCCAGAGAGTTGTATGTCCCGTTCTCTCTTTTATGTTGACAGAAACAGTGGGGTTGAGGGGGTCTTTTTTCTTTGACATTCCCAGAAAGTTTTCTGCACCTTCCTGGTGAATGACGTTCTTGAGCTTTGCAGTCTACTGCGCTGGCCTGGTTCTGTCGATGGGCTTCACCTTCTTCTGGACTTCCGTCTTCTTTGAGAGTTAAGCAACTCTTATCTTCAAGCTTTGACAGATTCTTCAAGTTTGATCGGCTTCGGGAGATATCTTTCTGGATTCCATGTTCTTCTTCTGCATCTTTTGTTAGTAGAAACGAATAATACCAATTGATGGAAATAAGAAAGAATGCCGAAAAACTTTCTAGGGTTGATGCGTATGTCTTCTAGCATATTTAAAGAGTTTTCTTGATGAATGGACGATCAAGATTTGTCTATTGATAAGAAGATCTACGGCTGTGAGTGATTATCTCTACATATTAATTTCTTGATTAGAATATGTGAGTTAATGCGCGAGAGAGAACGGTTGAGGCGTTTTGACTTTTGCCTTGAAACTCTCATTATTCAATTCTTTGCAGACTTTTAATTAAGATTGATTAGAAATGACAAGATGTAAGTTGACAGAAAACAGATTGAGTAGGTGTAATTAATGTTGTTGCAAACCTCTCAGCTGATCATTATAGTCAGCTGATACCTCGGTTGAGTGGGTGTGCTGGGTCATCGTGGTTCCAGCTGGTTCCCCCTCAGCTGAATAATCCTTTCCTTTCAGCATCTGGTTTAGCTGAATTCTTTCTCAGCTAATATCAGTGACGTTGATACTGAATTTCAGTTGTCTGCTTGCATTCAGCTGGGTCTGCTTTCATTCAGCTGGGTCTGCTTCCGTTCAGCTGGGTCTACTTCCAATCAGCTGGGTCTGCTTCTAATCAGCTGGGTCTGCTTCCGATCAGCTGGGTGAAGCGTCGTCTGGGTTGAGATGTCCAAGTAATCCGCACAGCATTTTGAACCTTGCTTCTATCAGCGGTTTTGTGAGAATATCAGCCCGCTGTATGTCTGTGTAAATTTTCTCAACAATCACATCCTTCTTTTCTACGTGATCTCTGATGAAATGATGTCGTACGTCTACATGCTTGCATCTTGTGTGAAGTACTGGATTCTCTGAAATGGCAATCGCACTTGAGCTATCACAGAAAATTGGAACTCCGTCCGGCTTTTTACTTCATAGTCATCCGAGTGATGTTTCGACGGAGAATTTGCGAGCAGCAGCTTCCAGCGGCCATATATTCTGCTTCTGTCGTGGAAGTTGCGACGCACGTTTGTTTCTTTGAAAACCACGAAATCAACTTACTTCCTAAGAACTGACAAGTTCCTGAAGTTAATTTTCTGTCCAACCGATCTCCAGCGAAGTCTGAGTCTGAGTATCCAGTCAGCTGTAGATTGTCTTCAGCTGGGTACCACAGCCCAACATTCTGAGTTCCTTTGAGATATTTGAGAATGTTCTTGGCTGCTTGCATGTGTGCTTCCTTTGGATCAACTTGAAATCTGGCACACACTCCGACTGCGAAAGAGATGTCTGGACGACTTGCTGTTAGATACAGCAGGGATCCTATTATCTCTCTGTATTTGCTGGAATCAACTAATTTCCCTTCAGTTCCTGGTTCAATCTTCCAGTTGGTGTTCATTGGAATTTTTACAGTTCTGCTGGATTGAACTCCATACTTGGCGATCAAGTCTTTCACGTATTTGGATTGATTTATGAAAATCCCTTCTGATGATTGCTTGACTTGAAGTCCTAGGAAGAAACTCATTTCTCCCATCATGGACATTTGGAACTTCTCTGACATCATCTCTCCAAATCTTAGGCATAAGAAGCTTGATCTTGATCCAAAGATGATGTCGTCTACGTAGATTTGAACAACCAGGATATCTTCTCCTGACTTGATGGTGAAGAGAGTTCTGTCTACTGAGCCCTTCTTGAATCCTTTGGATACGAGAAAATTTGACAAAGTGTCATACCAAGCTCGAGGTGCTTGCTTCAATCCATAAAGAGCCTTCTTTAGCTTGTAGACTTTATTTCCCTCTACTTCGAATCCTGGAGGTTGTTCAACGTAGACATCTTCTTTGATTTCTCCATTTAAGAATGCACACTTCACATCCATTTGATAGACCTTGAATTTGTGATGTGCTGCAAAGGCGAGAAATAGTCTGATTGCTTCCAATCGTGCTACTGGAGCAAAAGATTCTTCGAAGTCAATTCCTTCCTGCTGAGTGTAGCCCTTGGCAACGAGTCGAGCTTTGTTTCTGATGACGACTCCCAGGGTATCCATTTTGTTCTTGAATATCCATTTGAGTCCTATGACTTTGACTCCTTCAGGTCTGTCGACCAGTTCCCAGACACAATTTCTGAAGAATTCGTTCAATTCTTCTTGCATGGCGTTTGTCCAAGGCACGCTCTTCAAAGCTTCGAGAATTGATTGAGGCTCTGGCACTTGAGCTACGTAACACGCCATTAGAGTTGTGTCTTCATCATAGACCGTCAGTTCTAGCTCTACTGAGAGTTGAGCTGTGTCAGCTGCTTCTTGATGATCCGATGAAGCTTGAGCAGCTGAGCTTCTGGTTTTGACTTGGTCAGATGGTTCTCCGATAATAGCTGATGATGGATGATCTTTAATCCATCTTCTCCTCTTGCGAATTTCTTCTTCCAATTGATTGATGCTTGACGTGGCTAAATTTCGTCTGACTTGGAGTTGCTCAGGAGTTAAATCTTGAGAGTTTGGCTCTCTTTGATTTATATTTTGAGGAGACTTATGTAGAGGCTCAGTTGGAGATGGAGCTGGGGACTCAGCTGTGTTTGGATTCCCAGCTGATGATGTTCCCCCTTGATTTGGCGTTGAAGCTTCTTCTCGATTTCCAGCTGGTGGAGCTTCTTGATTGATTTGAATTTCCTCCTCTGGCTCATTGTCCCAAATTAATGGTTCGGCCAGATTCCTGATTCTATTCTCTTGAGCCCTTGTCTGAATCAATCTTGAAGATTCTCCTTCGCTTCTTCGTTTGATAGAATCTCTATATTCGAAGGAAGATTCGTCAAAGGTAACATGTGGAGTTACTTCGACTATTTGAGTTCTTCTGTTGAAGACTCTGTATGCTTTACTCACAGCGGAGTAACCAAGGAATACTCCTCGGTCTGTCTTTTCGTCGAACGTCTTGAGCTGTGTCTTGATGTGAGTAGGGAGCGATTTTGAGTGAAGCAAGCTGTGTTGATTGCTTCAGCCCAGAACTTCTTTGGAATAGCAGAGCTAGCTAGCATTGAGGTAGCTGCTTCCTTGAGAGTTCTGTTTCTTCTTTCTGCTACACCATTCTGCTGAGGTGTGCGAGCTGCAGATGTTTGGTGTTGAACTCCGTTCTTCTCGCAAAAATCATAAATAGTTTCATTTAGAAACTCCGTTCCACGATCTGATCTTATTGCCATTATCTTGCACTCCTTCTATGTTGATAATCTTTCCAGCAGGATAGGCAGCTTAGTTCTGGTTTTGCCTTTCTGGTATAAGAATGATACCCATGTGAATCTTGAGAAATCATCCACAACGACCAGAGTATATATTTTCTACCATTGAAGCTTGCTGGAGTAACTGGACCAAAAAGATCCATGTGAAGAAGTTGAAGAACTCGATCAGTTGACTGAGCTGGCTTGAGAGAGAATGAAATTCTTGTCTGCTTTCCTTGTTGACACGCGCTGCACATATGACTTTTGTCATATACTTGATCTGGAATTCCATTAGCGAGCTGGTTCCTAGCCAGTTTGTTGATTGTCTTGAAGTTGAGATGATTCAGCCGTCTGTGCCACAGCCAGCTGACTTCATTGCTGCTTTTCGATACAAGACAAGTCTCAGGAGGGCTTTTGTTCCAGTCTGCAAAGTACATATTTCCTTCTCTTTTCCCTCTTAGGAGTATCTGCTTGGTTTCCCTGTGCTTCACTGTGCATCCCTGTGCATCAAACTTGACAGAAAAACCGTTGTCGCAGAATTGGCTAATGGAAAGCAAGTTATGTTGTAATCCTTGTACATAAGAAACATTTGGGATAATAACATTTCTAGTTTTAAATGTACCATAACCTTTGGTTAGGCCTTTGGAGTTGTCACCAAATGTTACTTGTGGACCTGTACGCTCAATATACTCCTGGAGTAGATGCTTTAGGTGCGTCATGTGCTTGGAACATCCACTGTCCAAGTACCATAGCGTTCTCATCGACTCCTCAGAGATGCGTCGATTCCTTGCAACCTAAACAAAAAATTAAAATTCAGGTACCCAGTTTTTATTGGGTCCTTGTGGGTTAGACAGAGATCCTTTGACGACCCAGATCTGCTTGATGACTCGAATTGGGTCATTTGATCTGATAATTCTCCCAGCTGAGTCGATATACACATTCTTTGTGTTCTTCGTTATTCTTTGGCGGGGTCTTGATCTCCGTGTCTTCTTGTTTTGTTGTCTGGATTTCTTTTGGTTTCCAGCTGTGTGCCTAGCTGAGACGTTCTTTTGTCTCTGCTGTCTCATGTGATGATGTGGCTGGAAATGATTATCCAGCTGATACCCGTTTGAGTGGTATCCAGCTGGATATCTCTGATATCTTGGTTGATATCGATCAACGTCTTTAGTCTTGTCGGTATCTGTAAAATCCAGCCTGTGGTTTTCGTTGAGGTTGAGCACGTTGCTGTCTGAGTTGGGCTTGAGGTTGTCGCACAGCTGACCTTCTTGATGTCTGCTGTGTTCTTGACGGAGTTTGAGACTGTTTCACAGCTGTTCTTCTTGACGTCTGTTGTGTTCTCAACGGAGCTTGAGAATGTTTCACAGCTGGTCTTTCCGACGCCTGCTATGTCCTCAACTGTTGATGCTGAGGTGCTGGGATTGGAGGTTCGTTTGTACGTACAAACATTACTTTTGTTCCACTTGTGGAGGCAATGTTTGAGGCATCCTTTGATTCGTTGTATCCCAGTCCCGCTTTGAGTGCTGCTGGACGCTGAGCACTAATGATCTCGTCCATTGTTGACGTGGCTTTGATGAGAGCTACTATCTTCTTAGATAGTACCTCTTCGGTGCTTTTCAGCTCAATGATCTCAGCTGACTTCCTTTCCGATTCAGCTGTGACCTTTTCCACATCTTCTATCAGCTATTTCTTCTCATTGTTGAATTCCTTCATCAGCTGATCTTGTTTCACTATTTTGTCTTTTAGTGAAACGACTTCCTGTTGGAGCTGAGTTGTATCAGCTGCGTCTGATACTTTTGTCTTTTCCAGTTTCGCCTTCAGCTCGGCATTCTCATACATAATGACGTCAAGGATCTCTTGAAGCTCCTTGGAATCGTTCATTACTTTCTCTACTAGACTCCAATCAGGTAGACCAGATTCTGAGTCCTGTGTAGAGTGTTCGTGTGATGGTGAGATGTTAGACAAATTTAGAGTTCGAGACGTTACCTCATCTTCATCGATGCCGTCTGTTTGTCCCATGAAGCATGTATCCCAATCAGATTCATCATGGGCCATCAGGGCTTCTTTTTCCGAGTCTGAAAATGGCATGTCATCCATTTTATTGCACTCTGATTCTTCATCAGCGATATAAGCTCTCCTTCGTCACCGCCTTAGCTTTTAATTGGTCTTTGTCTTTCTTGGACAGCTTTGGACAATCTTGTCGGTAGTGTCCTGGTTCCTTGCAGTTGAAGCAACCTTCTTCTGTTCGTTTGTCAGCTGATTTCTCATCAGCTGCTGCGTACTTATCTCTGTAAGTCCTTGCGAACTTCTTGTATTTGCCCTTACTGGTGTTGAGTCTGTTATAATTTTTCACCATCATGGCAATTTCTTCGAGTAGCTCCTCTTTGCTCATTTCCTTTTTGTCCTTCTTCATCTTGGAGGACTCAGCTGACTTGACATGAGCTGACTTTTCGCAGTTGGCTGCGAAAGCAATTTCTTTTGGAGGTAGGGTGAGTTCTCCGTCATTCCGTCCGTTTGAAGATTCTTCTTGAGTGATCTTCAAGTTGTATTCGTTGGCTTTTAAGAGTGAGAACAACCTTTACGTAGATAGATCACCCAAGTCACTTCGACTTTGGTGAACTACCTTGTAAGTGTTCCATTCGGTGAAAAATTTGAAAGAACCTTTAGATTATTTTCCCGTGGGTATACTTCACGATTCGATTGTCTCTATCTCGATGACTATGTTTGAGAACCTTAGCTCCATCGCTTCGATGGACTCGTTGGCTAGCCGCTTGAAGTTGTCGAATTTTTGGCAAGCTATTGTGAATTTGTTTTCTTTGATTTCTTCGGATCCTTCACATAGCTTGGCAAGTATTTCCCACATCTCTTTGGCTGTCTCACACTTGATGATCTTACTCAGGTAGGCGTTTGAGACTGTTGATGAGATGGTGTTTCTTGCGAAGCTGTCCAGTCCAGCTTGCTTTCGTTCTTCTGACGAGTAATCATTCTTTGGCTTGAGAATTGGCCGGTATTCTGGTTGTCCTCCATCATGGGCAGGTACGAGTTCATTTCCTTGTTTATAAATAAGGATGGGTCCGTCTGTGATGACGTCCCACATCATGTCGTGATGTGCACAAAGAAAGCTTTTCAATCTGAATTTCCAGATTGCATAGTCGTCTACCGAGAAGGTGGGGAGATTCCTGTTAAGATAAGAATCCATAGACATGTGCAGTATGTAATAATATTAGTTTTTCTGAAAAACGGATCTGTTCAGTTGACCACTGACACAGAGTGTCAAGAGAGATCTCTTGATACAGAAACGGTGGTCTTTTGAACCACTGCTCTGATACCAATTGATGGTCCCTAAACTGGGTATTTGGTGTAGAGGGGAGGTGAATACACCAAATAGATTTTTCGAAACTTTTTCAAGTTAAATCACAGAGTTGGTGAGCTCAGTTATCGATCCAGCTGGGGAGGGTCAGCTGGGTAAATAACTCAGCTGGTGGTGCGAAAAGTGGTGGTTTGAAAACTTAGCTCGGTTACTTAGAAAAACTCAGTTTGAAAATATTAACTTAACGTTTTCAGCTTAGTCAGGTTGTGCAACTTTTAGAGAGACACAGCTGTCTTTGGAGAGCAGCTGTATGTGCAGTTTTGAACAAATATGCAATGATATGAAGGAGTTAGTACACAGCTGAATATAAAGCGAAAGTAAAGAGAGAGAGTAAGAAACACGCGAGTTTTTACGTGGTTCGGAGTAACACCTCCTACGTCCACGACCAGGTTCACTGGTAATCCACTACCACTTGGTTTCCAAGTACCAAGCAACTTCACAACTCTAACCCGAGCTGTGTTCCAACAGTTTGCGGGCACTGTCAAGCCTACACCTTCAGTTTCCGGGTACTGAAGAACCTATCCACTCGAATTACGCGCTTCGAGCAAGCGTACCTTTACCTAACCTTTCTGGGTTTGGGTTTGGGTACGGGGTTCCAACTATGAATGAGTTCTTTCAATTAAGAACTTTAGAGTATGATGAACTCGTTCGAAATCTAGGCTAAAGATATACAATGAGTTTGGCCTAGGGAACAGACGAAAAACTAAGCAGTTTCTTAACTAGAAACACTTTAAGATAAAGTGTTCTTTGATCTATCTAGAACTGCTTGAGAGCTTTGGAAAGAATGAAGATTTCAGATAATGAAAGCTTGTAGAGAGTTTTTCGTATCTGATCCTGAGGTTGAAGACGGGTTTATATAGGTAGAGATTCAAGACTAGCCGTTGGAGGAGCCGTTTGAATCTTACCTACTCTTCTTAAATACAAGATCTGCCGTTGGACGTATCTGCACCTGTCTTCATTTGTGTCACATCCTAGGTTCTGAAGTCTAGGATGCTGACTTGGCAATCCCTTATTGGTCGAGGTAGGTTGACTTCCTCTGATTCCGGGATCTTCTGCCTTTAGTGCTGGCTTTTGAATTCAGAGCTGGACTGTCTTGAAGTGGAGTCTTCAGAGATAGTTCATTTGTTCTGTATTTGGACCATTTGTGTTTTGAACTCAGCTCGAATTCTCTTGACTTGATCGAGCTCTGTTTGGATCACTCGGTGAAGGTTGATGCTCTTGTCTTTTGCTAGTGACTCCGTGAACACGGTAGGTCGATCGTTGTCTTCCGCTTCCTTAACCTGTAAGCCTAGAAAATCTAAAGCTCAAACAGGCGAGCTGGAAAGCACTATTTAGGTTGACGCAATCATCTATTCAGTTGGAGAATCAGTTGGGTTTTGGTATCAAATCGAAACCTTATAATTTTCCCAACAAAGCTTGCCACAATGGAGGCACTTGGCCTTTCAAGCTCCATTCACTTTCCTTCTTACGAAATCCTCCCAAAGTGGTGAAGTCAGCTTCCTCTTTACTCCACGATCTTCTTCTGGCTCTGGCATTTCCTCCTCATTTTCACCTTCTACATGCTCACTCTCCCTTTCATTCATTTCTTCAGTTCCGACTCATTTGTTGGAGTAGGAGCTGAAGCTTGTAAGGTAGACCCAACTTGTGAGGTAAGGGGCCTAGGGACGCTGCTACTGCTTCTCGGAGTGGACATTGGCGGATTCCGAGCTGCTGTATATAAAGAGGAGAAGCAGGGAAATAAATTATATAAAATTAATATTTCAGTAGAGTGTAGCCTACACTCTACTGAAATATTAATTATACACTTTTATCCACAAACATGACATATCTAGCACATTCAAAATAATTAAATGTAGCAGCATTCGGTGAGAGCAATTTTATTAATATTAAGCCAAAGTTGGCCATTGTCACCTATCATAAAATTAAAAAAAGAGGCAACTCATGATATACGAAAGACATTTAACAGCTGTTATTTGACATTATTTATACACCAAAATAATTTTCTTACAACTAAAATCCATTATAATATTTTTTTAACCTCTTCATACTAAATAACGCAAATAAAATAATTTCCCCAAAATAGAATCCAAAACAATGGTCTCTGTTTCGTGGTCACGCATTTCATGCTGTATATATCATTGTCTAATTTAATTTCAACATCTAGTACTCTTCCATCTCTTTTCTAAAACTCGAGATCTATCAATATATATTGGTAAATATCCATTTAATAACTTTTTTCATCTAAAAAACTACCATCGAAATAATTTTCAACTCCTGCGATTACGTGCTAACCAAGCCTACAAATCTACGAATGAACAATACTTATACTTGTACCTTTCCAGCTGTATAATTCAAAGTACAAGTAGGGAAAGCGCATTGGGTCGTAAATCAGAAACCGTGACAGAGAAGCATATAATAATACCTAGAGCTGAATTTATTCAATTGGGATTTTCCATTACCAGTACAATCGCGTTAGGTAGTAGCTGGCGTCGTTCCACGTCACCGGTGAGAGGAGGCAGCAGAGCGGCGGCGATGCGGCAGAGGCGGTAACAAGCCCTGCGGCGACAACGGTGTGAGATGCGATGCACAGAAGAAAAGAATGAGAGAGGGGCGATGCGATGCGGTGAGAGGAGGTAGCAGCACGGCGGCGATGCGGTGGGGGCGGTAACAAGCCCTGCGGCGACGACGGTGAGAGAGAGAGAGAAAGGCGTGAGAGATAGATGTGGGAGAGAAAGAATGAGAGATGCACAGAAGAAAAGAAGAATATTACCGGCGGCGACGGTGGTCGATTCGATTGTGGAGAGGTCGGCGCACGCTGCTGCAAGCCTGCAATTGATGAGAAATTGATGAAAGAGGAGGCACCTGCGGTGCAATAGCCGATTAGGTTAGAAATTAGGTGTATGTGTGTGTTTCAGACTTTAAGGTTTTGAATTTTGAATAAATTGGTCTCGGTGGTGAACAAGCCCGCATGAGAGAAAGGCTAGAAGGTTAATGGGTTTTGGATTATGGTTTGGGTTGGGCTTTTTTGGGCCAAATATATATATATTTATATATTACATATATTAAATAATAGTCGGGTAATAATCGGGTATTTCGTGGATATTTCGCGGGTATTTTTCGCGGGTAAATGGGTTTTGCGGGTAAACGGGTTTCGCGGGTACGGGTAGTAACTATTCATACTCGTACCCGCGAACTAAATGGATAGTATTTTCTAACCATAAAGCTATCCATGGATATCAAATGCCCCTCAAACCCGCACCTATTAGGGTCGGGTACCCGCGGGTATCGGGTATCCGCGGGTAAATTGCCATCCCTATTCAAGCAGCATTATCCAGCAACCTGAAACAAAAACACAAAGACATAACAAAACAAAACAAAACAAAACAAAACAAAACAAAACCAAACAAAACAAAACAAAAGAAAGCAAAACAAATACAACAAAGGGAAAGAACGAGAAACCACCCTTTAACCAAAATCTGACTAAAGCTTCAGCTGTCTTTTCATCTGTATTATCACATCATTTATGGTTACAGCGGATGATTTCAATCTCGGGTACTTAACACCCATTGCATGTGTTGCTCTTCCCTTCACTCGGACTTGAATGTCCGGTTCGACTTCCTCCTCACTTTGCAGGTCAGCCAGAAAATCATGCACTATGTCATCCTTATGTTCCAGATTAGTCAAGAATTCCTGAATGATATCATCCTCATTGTGCAGATTAGCCAGGAATTCCACCGTGTCAAACATCTTGACGTAGGAGCAATTTTGCACCAAAGGGTCAGGAGCTACTGACTTCTTACTGAACACAGAGAAAGTCATTGATCGCCCTGATCCCGCCATACTCAAAGTTCCTGATCTAACATCAATGCGAGTATTAGTTGTAGCCATAAAAGGTCTGCCTAGTAAAACAAGGTGACCATTCTCACTCCTTATCCCCTTCCCAGTGTCCAGCACAACAAAATCCACTGGAACTCTTATACCACTCACAGTTACTACAACATCTTCAACTATCCCAAGAGGGCAACTAATAGAACCATCAGCTAATTCTATTTTCATGTCCGTATGCTTCAATTCAACATTATCCAATTTCTCAAATATACTAAAAGGCATTAGGTTAATTGCTGCACCTAAATCTAGCATGCCTGAGACCTCGTCGCCAATACCCAAGTCCATGCTTATGATAAAACTACCTGGATCATGTTGCTTAGGTAGTAGCTGATGTGGTTCAACTGCATCTGGTCGTATAGGTTCATTTGGCAGCTGGGAAGCCTTGATTGCACTTACGGTTTTGCTCATCCACTTCTATGTGGTGTCCCTCTTGTTAACAATGTGTACCGATCCTTCTCTTTATTTGCTTTGTAAAGCAACGGATCGGTCAAATTGGCGCTCGATCTTGTGAGGCTTGATTTCCTCCTCCATGAAATTCGGAACAACTTCTCTAATGATAGACATAGCATGAGCCTGATGAGGTTGTTGTCCTTGACTCGGTATCTTCCCAGTCTGCTGCTGCATCTGATTCATAGTCCCAGATATCTGTCCCAAAGCTGTTTCAAGACGCTTGATAGTGGCATCTTGAGCTTTCCTTGCTCGCTTTCTTTCCTGCATCAAAGCGCTCAAACTGTCCTCCATGGAAGTCTTTTGAGGAGGCTGAAATTGTTGGGAAAATTGTTGTTGCTTAGGGTACCACTACTGCTGAGGATATTGCTGAATAGGATGTTGGTGTTGGGAAGGGTGAAATTGATAATTATGTCTTAAGCCTTGTCCTTGATTCTGGTTTCCCCATCCAGAATTAGATTGATTCTGCCATCCCAAGTTTTGTTATCGTTGATTCTGATTGAATCCTTGGCCTTGATCAAACTGCTGACGTGAAGGATACCCCTGTGCAGCATAAACCTCTGTTCCCCCTTCATATGTCAGCTCTCCCATTCTCTGGCACTCTTCAGGATTGTGCCCTTGCACCCCACAGATGCCACATGGTTCAACGAACATCTCTTGTCTGGCCGGTTCCTGTTGAGGTGGGGGAGCAACTAACTTGCTCATTTTCCATTCCTGCAACTCCCTCATTATGCTGGCCAGTTGCTTCTTCATGTCCGGGCTTTCAACAACTACATTCACCTCAACACGACGTGTGCGGGTGGATTTCTGCTGTGAACTAGCTGCAAGTGTTTCGAAAATCTCTTACAGTTCATCGGCTGTTTTCACTGCAATGTTTCCGCCGGCGGTACTATCCACCATAAACTGAGCTGTTTGTACCAATCCATCATAAAAGAACTGCCACAACATTTCTGGTGCCATCTGATGATGCGGGCACTGCTGAAGTAATTCCCTAAACCTCTCCCAAGCCTCATGGAAGGGTTCATCGCCCGCTTGAGTGAAATTCATGATTTTTGTGCGAACTTCCTGAGTCTTATGATTGGGGTAGTACTTCAACATGAATTTCTCGTACACTGCCGTTCATATGGTGAGCGAGTTAGGTGAAAGTGATAAATACCACATTTTGGCCCTGTCCTTCAACGTGTATGGAAAGCACTTCAGCTGCAATTGATCCTCAGTTAAAGCTAGCAAAGGAAACGATTGAACCACCGTGCAAAACTCTCGAACGAATTGCAGAGCATTTTTATTTGCCATCCCGTGATAAGAGGGTAGCAAATTCAGATGATTCTGCTTCAAATCATAATTCCTGACTTCTGTTGGTAGCACTATAGCAGAAGTAGTGGTTCCAAATGTAGGCCTGGCAAAATCCCTCATATATCTGGTATTGTTAGCCATTTCTCCCAGAAAAATAGGTTCGTCTGGTGGATCACACCCGGATTCTTCTGACTGAACAATAACTTCTTCTTCAAAACAAGGTTCGTCAACCTCGTTAAAACTGGACTCGGCTTCTTCCTGCAAACTTATCAAAATCTTGCGTGGTTGATTGATGTTGTCAAAATAAGGTGTCAAATTCCTTATCAAGCTTCTGCAACCTCGCATACACAACACTTAACAAACTGATTACACGCACCGGAGGAAGAAAAATAACCGAGTACTAAAAGAATAAAAGAAATAAACATGAAATAAACTCAAATACAAAGAAACACAAATAATCGCCTAAAGTTTTCTCCGGCAATGGCGCCAAATTTGTTCAACATAATTAATCTAAGTTGTACGCAATTAAACGTGGTCGTAATAGATTAAATAAGCTAACCCGAATATCGTCTCACAAGGAAAACATAGCAGGGAAATTATTGTATTGCGAAAAGAAAATAATCAGAAAGCAGTAAATCAATTGGTTTGTGGTTTATAATTAGACGGAAAGAATAATTAAACATAAATTAATCCCTAGGCAAGAACTAAAATGCATAAATTAAACCCTAGGCATAAATTAAAATCTAACATAGCAAAAGCATTAAACGATCCTAATCTGAACATTAATTCAATTAAGGAAATAAACGGAGCAATAATAAGCATCAATGAAGAACAGAAATCGAAACAACTCACAAACGTAATTAAAATTGACGAACACAATAAACTGGAATTGAAATTGAAGATTGCAATGTCTGTAGCCTCGAATCCGGAATGAAATGACGATAGTAAATCACTAACTAGAAATATCCGAAAGTAACTAGAAGAAAACCCTAAAGAACAATTTATGAAAATTAAAGAGAAAAAGTCGTCTAGAGTTGAAGAAGATAATCTGAAAAACCCTCGCTCGGTATTTATACATACAGTGAATTAATTGCACTCAGCAACCGTTGAGCGCACTTTATTAAACCCGCTAAACGCCCAAACTCAGCGATCTCCTAGTGTGAGCGAGTGCTGAGTTCTCTTCCTTGGATCAACTTGAGCGCTGAACTCAGCGGTCTCCTAGGTTGAGAGACCGCCGACTTCTGGCCCTGTATTGGACTAAGCGTTGGACTCAGCGGTCTTCTAGGGTGAGTGACCGCTGAGTTCTCTTCCTGTATTGGCGTAAGCTAATTTTCTTGGACTCAGCGGTCTCCTAAGGTGAGAGACCGCTGACTTCCTGAAGGTGTCCCGTTTGTCTAAACGGAACGTATTGCTGCAGCAGAAAACTCACAACGGCGGCGGAAGTTGAGCGAACTGTGGTTGCCTTCATCATTCCCGAGCAAAATCTACATTTTCAACCAGATAGCTCGACACAACATCATTAGCATATTTTAACTTTAAAATAATATGAAACAAAACAAATGTCATCAAAAGCGCGCATGCAAAACATCCAGAAATGCAACAAAAAATGAACGTAACAGATATTACAATTAAAATCTATATAACAAGAGAACTAAATAGATATAATCAAACTCATTTATATAAATTTAATAATTCAATACATAATGTTAAACTTGTCTTTAAAAAATATACATGTATTCATAAATAAATAGCAATTAATTTGGTTCTATGCAACAACCAAAGTCTATTTCTCTATCATGTCTTCAGCCTTGTCCTTTCTTCATTACCACTCCACAGCTGCGTGCAGTTTCTTAGACCTTCCACCTTTGGTTCTTTGGCTGCAAAAACTAAACATCATCAGGCACATGTAAGAAAGAAAGAAAAAACATTCTAATGTGGCTGAAGTTTGACTATTTACACACAATAGATATAGACTATTTACACACAATAAATTAAAGAAAAAGAGATCAAAGAAATTGATGGTTCTGTGAGAATTTAATTCTTAAATTCTTAAGAATGAAAACTCCAATCTTGGGCTTCCACATTTCTCAGGAACAAAAGATTCATATATTGAGTGACTTTCAAACAACCATTTCCAGTTTATTCATTTGCTCCAAGATATGATGATCAAGTCGATTACAAAACAATTTTTAGCCATGAGCATAAATATACAAAATACGTGTTCGAGATGAAACAGATTATTATATGTTCTGGTGACAACAAAAATCATCCACCATTCTCCAACGTAGGAGAAACTAACACCAACAAATTGCCAATTACAAATATTGAATGCTCAAATCAAAATCTCCGGACGTGGAAAACCTTTAAAATCGGATTACATTTACAACCAACCAAAAGTCAAAAAACAAATTAAAAATTTCAGCATTAAGAAACTAGAAGACACAGATAAAATATATTACCAACAGAATTAATCATGAAACCTTAACATTCATATCAGAAATTTGATAAGCATCGATGCTATTGTGCTATCTGGTTCCTAATAATCTTTAAAGTGTTCAAACTATGTTGTTATGCTGTGAGATTACGAAAAATAACTAGAAAACGAATCCAAATAAGTTTCAAGCAGATGAAAATCTATATGGATTTGATCAATTGCTGAGAACCAAAAGACATAATATTAGAATAACACAACAGATAGTAGGGGTGCTTATTCGGGTAATTATTTTCGGTTACCCGATAACCGGTATCGTCGGTTTCAGTTCGGGTATCGGTTATTGTTTTTTTATTTTTTCGGTTATCGGTTATTAACCGATACCCGTTCAGTTAACCGGGTAACCGATTAAATTATTAAATACTTAAATAATAATAATAATTATTATTAATAATATATATTTTTCTTATTTTTCATTTTTTTTCTTATTTCGGTTATTCTTCGGTTATTTTCGGTTAGTCGGGTAAAGTAACCGGTCGGTTATCCGGTTACCCGACTAACTTGTTTTTTTTTTTTTGCAAAAATCGGTTATTTTGCCAATTAATCGGTTACCCGGTTAAATAACCGGTCGGTTATCGGGTAACAGATTAACTAGGTCGGATCGGTTTCGGTTATCATTTTCCTGCTTATTCGGTGTCGGTTAACCGAATTTTCAGGTCGGTTAACCGACGGGTAACCGAATAAGCACCCCTAACAGATAGACTTTTTCAAAATCGAACAAGTGCAATTAATTGCCAATTACCAATATTGAATGCTCAACTCCCAAATCCCCAAATCATAAAAAGAAAAAGTATCATTCAAATCAAAATCTCCAAACGTGGAAAACTTATAAAATTGATTAGATTACAACCAACCAAAATTAAAAATTTCAGTGTTGAGAAGACAGAGTCAAGAAAATTAATCATGAAACTTTAACATTCTTATCAGAAATTTCATCTTACGTAATAAAAAGAGGTAAAGAAGAGACCTTGATGAAGCCAATCTCCTTGGCGTTGCTGCGGACAGACTGCAAATATAAAACAAGACTAATAAAAAATTTAGGGCAAATATAAGTTCAAATCAAGAAGGAAATAAAAACTGCAATAACAACAAAACCTTATAAATTTACGGCGGAAAGGCAAATTGAAGGAGGTCGGGAGCGGAGGCTGGTCGGGGCGGAGGTCGGGCGGACTTCGGCGAGGTCGACGGCGGCACGGCAGAAGCTATGAGAGAGAGAAAAATAGTAACAGAGAGACAAAGAGAGAGATTGAGAAAACGAGCGAGAAACAAGGAGAGAGAGTAGCCGAGAAAGAGAGAGATACTCAGAGACAGAGAGAGAGAGAGAGAAAGGTTGAGATAGATGGAGAGGAATGGAGGGTGAGAAATCGGCACGGTGGAGCAGCACCGTGGCGGTAGGCGGCGGCGGCGCGACGGAAGGGAGAAACGGCAACGGGCAGAGATCTGAGAGATAGAGAGACTGAGATAGAGAGGGACAGGAAGGGAGAGGGGGAGAGACTACCGACAAACCGGGGGCGGTGTGGCTGCGGCGGCGTGGATGACTATATCGGAGAGAGAAAGAGAGTAAGAAAGAGAGCGGCACGCAAAAAAATAGGGCAGAGGGAATTGGCAATATTTTAAAAACCGGACCGGAGATCGAACCGGTGAGGCTTTCGGGTCATGGTTCAACCGTGTTTGAACCGTTTTAATCGAACCGTTCAATAAATAAATAAAAATAATAAAATGTTAAAATATTCATGATTTTATAAGAAATACATATTAAAATCCATCATAAATATATTTATATTTTTCATGTGTAGATATTCTTAATAAATATATTCAAAATTTATACATTAAAAATATATTTGGTATCTA
This sequence comes from Agastache rugosa, assembly GCA_031470985.1. Lineage (NCBI taxonomy): Eukaryota > Viridiplantae > Streptophyta > Magnoliopsida > Lamiales > Lamiaceae > Agastache > Agastache rugosa. The sequence continues at coordinate 12,563,482 of CM062607.1, forward strand.
AAATAATTAATAATCGAAAAAAACTATAATTAAAATTTAGACATACTTTTATAGTATTCTGAATTAATAATAATAATAATAATAATAATAATAATAATAATAATAATAATAATAAATATTGAATATTAAACAAGTGTGTGGGTTGGGAGAGTTGGTTGAGACCTTAGACTATCATCCTAGAGGTCCAAGCTTCAAACCTCATTGGAAACACAAATTTTTGCACATTTAAAAAAAAAATTTGAACCGGTCGGTTCTCGAAAACCGGCGCCGGTTACCGGTTTTGACCCACAAGCAATTTTAAGAGGTTGATCGGACCGGAACCATGACCAGTTTCCGGTCCAACCGGTCGAATCGGCCGGTCCGGTCCGGTTTTTAAAATATTGGGAATTGGGGGAGAAAGGATTGTCTTTTTACCTCATTCAAATTTACTGTCGGATAAGATCTGTTAGTAAAATCTGACTCGCCTTAAATTTACTGACGTATAGATATCCGTCGTTAAATTTGACTTGCCTTATATTTAGTGACGGATTTCTATTCCGTCGCTAATTCAAAAATTAAAAAATAATAAAAAATAAATAAAAAAATTATTCAAGAAACGAGCGTACATTGAGTCTACATTAATCAACATATATCTAACTCGATATTTCGTTTCTCTCGATTCTCACGGACGTTGTTCACTAATAACCGCCATTAATGGAGAAACGATCAAGACTCTATATATCTTGTCAAGATTGGTCAACATCTAAGTCGATCTCTTCGTTTCCCTCGATTCTCACGGACTTTATTAACTAATCACCGCCATAATTCGAGAAATGAGTAATAATATATATTGTGTCAAGAATAATTAGTCATGAACATATATATTTATATATTATATATATATATATGGAGAGGATCAAATAGGAACTCCTATTTATATGAGAACTAGAAACCAATCAAAGCCATCCATCATCTAAGATCTATGGATATGATTTAATCTCATAACCAATTGGTCAAACCTGCTTTAGTTGGTCAATCCCGCATATTTTCACTTAAGTAAGGTTATTATGGTAATTTTTGTTGTTTTCTTCTGTGCAAAAGCGAGATGCACAAAATAGTGTAAAGTGATGCATTAATTAGTGTAAAGTGATGCATCAATAGCACATTTCTGATGCATCAATTATTTTTTATCAATATGGAACAATTAATATTTTTTTACACGGTTTATAAAGAAAAACATGTTTTATAAAGTGTATACTTGTACAATTAAAACATTATTTATATCACATTCGTATTTATTAATTGATGTTTTGAGCACAATTTTATGATGCATTAAAACAATTTACGTGATGCATTAATATGAAACTTTAAATGCACATAATAGTGAAAGACTAATTACCACAATTAATGCATTACATATATAATATTTGTGCATTACACTGTTTAAATTTATGCAGTTACATTGAGTATTGTTTTTAGACGTAGTATCAGTAATTATATTTTTATTTTGCATTATATTGTTTAGATGTATGCATTACACTATGCATTTTTTTGTCGGCAGTATAATTCATTTTGTTGGGAAAATTAATAGAGTTTTGATTGGATACCAAAACCCAGCTGACCCCAACCAAGTAGATGAATGTACAAACTTTGTGTTGTTTCCATCTCACCTGTTTGAGCTTATAGAGTTTCATAGTTTACAGGTAGATTCGCTGAGGACAGCTGAAGACAGCAGAAGACACAGCTAAGCAGACAGCTTAAGAACTCGGCGGGCGGACTCGGCGAGCAAGACCAAGCAGAGTCAAAGATCCTGCAGTATCAAGACCCAGCTCAGTGACGGAAGCCCAGCTCAGTGTCAAAGACCCAGCTCAGTGTAAAAGACCCAGCTTAGTGTCGATTACACAGCTCAGGTCTAAAACACAGCTCAGGTCAGTGACACAGCTCAGGATGAAGACACAGCTCAGGTTGATGATACAGCACAGGTCTAAGACACAGCTCAGAGTCGAAACGCAGCAGAGTCCAAAACGCTGAAGACACAGCAGAGACGCTTAGCAGCTCGAAGACGAAGACCTTCTCCAAGACAAGATCCCGATGTCAGAAGATCTTGTTCGACGCGATCAAATCAAAGAAGGAATAGCACGCGGATGCGGACCTACGTCGTAGGTAAAGGCCGAAGTCAACAAGAGTAGGTAAGATTCAAACGGCTCTCTTCCAACGGCTAGTTTGAATCTTCACCTATATATATCTCTCCTCCACCATTGCTGGTGAGGGGCCGACAAGACGGCGAAGAAATAGAAGAAAACGAGAAAAATGAACAACGATCTTCAAAGCCAAATCTTTCAAGAACACCCGGCCGGTCGAGTTGTGTTCTTAGTTGTTCACATATTCAGTCATAGGCAGATTAGATCAGAATAAATATCTTAAGCCTAGTTTGAACGAGTTCATCATACTCCTTGTTCTTCATTGTAAGAACTCGTTCATAGTTGGAAAACCATACCCAAACCCAAACCCAGAAAGGTTAGGTAAAGGTACGCTTGCTCGAAGCGTGTAATTCGAGTGGTTAGGTTCTTCAGTACCCGCAAACTGAAGGTGTAGGCTTGACAGTGCCCGCAAACTGTTGGAACACAGCTCGGGTTAGAGTTGTGAAGTTGCTTGGTACTTGGAAACCAAGTGGTAGTGGATTACCAGTGAATCTGGTCGTGGATGTAGGAGGGGTTACTCCGAACCACGTTAAAGATGCTCTTGTTATTTATCGCTTTGTTTTATGCATGTTACTAACTCTCATAAGCATACATTTCAATCTGCATAAACTGACTAATTCAAAAGTGAAACAGAGCTTTGCAATATAATTTGAAGCAACAGACGGACTTTCCAAATCCACCACATTCCGCACACAGCCAGCTGTGTCGATCAAGCTGCCATCCAGCTGGATCGAACACAGCCAGCTCACTCAAAAGAGTTTTAACTTGGAAAAGTTTTTAAACCTTGGTGTATTCACCCCCCCCTCTACACCAAGGTATCCGTCTTGGGACCAACAATTGGTATCAGAAGCGGTGGTTCAAAAGATCACGTATTCGTCAAGTCAGCATTTCATTGCTGATAATGGTCACCTGAACAGATCCTTCAAAGTTTCAAATTTTTTTTAAAAATCATTATATTGCATACTGTCATGGAATCTTCTCTGTGCAGGAATCTTCCAACATTCTCAATCGATGATTATCAGATATGGAAGTTCCGACTCAAAAGCTTTCTGTGCGCGCAAAACGACATGATGTGGGATGTTATCACAGACGGACCCATCATCATCATGAAGTCAGAAAGAAAAGCAGAAACCACACCTGGAGCTGAACCAGTACTCCGGCAAGTTGTGAAGTCAAGGAATGAGTACTCTCCAGAAGAAAGAAGACAAGCTGGATTGGACAGCTACGCTCGCAACGTCATCTCCTCAACGGTGACGGACGCTTATCTCAGCAAGATCATCAACTGCGAGACAGCTAAGGGGATGTGGGACACTCTAGCCAAGCTGTGTGAAGACTCAGAGGAAATTCAAGAGAACAAATTCTCAGTTGCATGCCAGAAGTTCGACAACTTCAAGCAACTCCCCTACGAGTCCATTGATCAAATGGAGCTCAGGTTCTCCAACCTCGTCATCGAGATCGAGACGATCCGAACTGGAAAATATACAGTTCGAGATAAGAACTTGAAAGTTCTTGCAGCTCTCTCCTCAGAATGGTGTACACACAAGGTGGTTCACCAAAGCAGAACTGATCTTGGCAGCATGGAGACGGAAAAATTGTTCTCCGTCTTGAAAGCCAACGAATTTGATCTGGGGATCACAAGCGGAGAATCATCCAGCCGGATAAATGAAACAGAGCTGAATCCCAAGGCAAAGGAGACATCTCTCAGTGCAGAGTCAAGAAGATCAGCTCAATCAGCTCAGACTGAAAAAGTCAGAAAGGAGTTCAAAAATATGAGCAAAGAAGAATTGCACGAAGAAGTTGCCATGCTTGTACGGAGCATCAATAGGCTGGAACACAACAAGGAAAGGTACAAGAAGATCGTGAAGGTTCATCACGACAAGCAACTCTACCCAAAGAGAAACCCAGCTGAGTCGACCTCCCGAAGAAATGATAAAGAGCTCAAGACGAGCAAGAAAGAAGAAGATCCAAGTATTTTCTTCCGACTCAGAAGATGAAGCATTTTATTAAAGATGACTGCTTCATGGGACTCTTAAACCCAGCTGATGAAGAAAATGAAGAAACCCAGCTAGCTGACTGGGACCAGCTGTGAAATAAAGACAGCTGGATACAAAACTAAAAACTCAGCCAGTCACACTGCTGAGTACATTGGTCTCAAGAAAAGAATCGAGAAGCAGCAGATGAATCAGCTGGATTTGGGACAGCTGTCTACCTGCTACACAAACGGAGACCTCATCAAAGGAAGTAGGATGCAGCTGAAGAAAAAGCCACCTACTATCAAATCAAGGAGGAACTCTACACAGCTGGAAAGAGAGCAAAATCAAGTAGAATGCCCAGCTGGACATGGCACAGCTCACTGCATGCTAAAGAGACCTCATCGAAGAAGTGCTCAACGACTTCAAGAGATTACTAGAAATCCTTGAAATCTAGCCAACTGAGAATTCGGAGCTAAGGAATGAGCACAAGAAGAAGAATGATCAGGAGCTTGAAGATGAGAAAATACAGCTGATCAAGAAGCTGAAGATGGCCAAAGCTGAATCAGATCAAAGATGACTCCAGCCAATACAAACACAGCTGGAACCAAGCCAAGAATGTACCAAAGAGGTCGTACATAATCAAGCCAGCTCTCTAAGCTCAGTCCTATCAAAGAAGAAAACTGCTCGGCAACTCCAAGCCCAAGAAAAGCAGCAACTCCCAGCTGATCACAGAGCTCAAATGCAGCAGATAAATCCAGCTGACTGGAATCAAAATCAAAAACAGAATGTCATCCAGCACAGACATCAAGGTCAACTAAAAAGACAGCTGAGAAGGATCTCAGCTGGTTATAAAGCTGAAAATCAACCGAGCTTCACATCAAGATTCCAGCAGACGGGATATCAAACTAGATATCAAAGAAGAAAGGACCATTTCAAGGACCAATCTGAAGTATCACTCACAAAAGATAAGGACAAATCTGGGTTATCAATGGAACCCTCAACAATAAAGCTGGACCCAATCACAACTGGGTGTCGAAGGAGTGATAACAGGTCAAAAAGGGACATGCGCATTCAGAGGAGTCATCAAGCGTACTGTGAAAGAAAGACAGCTGGTGATCAAAGCTCATGACTCAACTCAAAGCTCTTCAAAGAATATGTCAAGCGTACTGGTCCCAGGTAACCTTTGGTGATATCTCGAAAGGATACGTCAAAGGATTTAGCTCATTTGAGACAAATAATAATAATATCAAATGTCTCTTATGTTGATGGACTTTAGCATAATCTGTTGTCCATCAGCCATTTGTTGTGATTACGGTTTTCCTGGTGAGTTCAATGCGCAGGAATGCATTTCAAAGAACAGGAAATCGAAGATTCTACCCCGCAAAATTGCAGTGAACTCAGCTGATCATGGAACAGCTGACTGTCTTCTCAAGATCAGAGATCAAGTTGACAGATGAACGTAATTGATGAGAAAATTCACTCAAGTGAAGTAGGAAGTAGCTGAGAAAAGAAAGCCACATACTATCAAATTCAGGGGGAACTCCACCGAGCTGGAAATCGACACAGCTGTGATATCAGCTGAGGGCAAAGTCAATCCAGCAGAATATTCAAGTGGAGAATCAAGAGAGAAATCCAGCTGAACTATCAAATGTCATCCTCTGGATATCAAACAAAGCTAGATCAAACATGGGTCGCAGAATCCAGAAGAGGAATCACGCTGAGGGGGAACTCAGTTCAGCAGATTCACCATCAATTGGTATCAACAATTGATCTCATCCCAGTCCAGCAAGATCTTCAAGAAGAGCATCCAGCAGGAAATACTCAGCTGGATCACCGTGTGTCATCAAGAAGGAATCGGACACAGCTGGACTAACTCAGCAGGAACCCCAAGGATTTCAAAATGAATTTATCAAGTCAGGGGGAATCAAACCCAGCTGATAAAACACAATTGGACCATCCAATTGAGGGGGAACCTTGCAAACGGTCACTTCCCTCAGAGGAAGAAGGTCAAGATGACTCACTCCAACCGAGTCATACGGTCGAGAAAGACCATCAATTGGTATCAGCTGAAAAGGAAGAGCCAAAAGTGCATCAATTGGTATCAACTCCAAGCTGACTGGAGTTATCAAGAACGGGAAGAAATTATTGCCAGAACGCCGCCGCCAGACCTCGACTCTCCTTCCTCGCAATATCTTTTTGATGAACCAAAAAGGGGGAAAGGATTGAACAGAAAAACGGGAATAAAAAGGGGGAAAGGATTGAACAGAAAAGGAATCTAAAAGAGGCAAAAGGCGAGCTGCAAAGACAACTGGAGAAAGAGTGCAAACTCTCGTCAAGGCATGTGGAGCGACCGGGAAGAGTTTAGTTAGGACTTTTGTTTTGTGTTTTTCTGTAAAAGTTTGTAAAGGTTTTGGCATCATCAAAAAGGGGGAAATTGTTGGGAAAATTAATAGAGTTTTGATTGGATACCAAAACCCAGCTGACCTCAACCAAGTAGATGAATGTACAAACTTTGTGTTGTTTCGAAGCTCACTGTTTGAGCTTATAGAGTTTCATAGTTTACGGGTAGATTCGGCGAGGACGGTGAAGACGGCGAGAAGACACGGCTAAGCGGACGGCTTAAGAACTCGGCGAAGCGGACTCGGCGAGCAAGACCAAGCAGAGTCAAAGATCCTGCAGTATCAAGACCCAGCTCAGTGACGGAAGCCCAGCTCAGTGTCAAAGACCCAGCTCAGTGTAAAAGACCCAGCTTAGTGTCGATTACACAGCTCAGGTCTAAAACACAGCTCAGGTCAGTGACACAGCTCAGGATGAAGACACCGCTCAGGTTGATGATACAGCACAGGTCTAAGACACAGCTCAGAGTCGAAACGCAGCAGAGTCCAAAACGCTGAAGACACAGCAGAGACGCTTAGCAGCTCGAAGACGAAGACCTTCTCCAAGACAAGATCCCGATGTCAGAAGATCTTGTCTGACGCAGTCAAATCAAAGAAGGAATAGCTTCTGCAGATGCAGACCTACGTCGTAGGTAAAGGCCAGAAGTCAACAAGAGTAGGTAAGATTCAAACGGCTCTCTTCCAACGGCTAGTTTGAATCTTCACCTATATATATCTCTCCTCCACCATTGCTGGTGAGGGGGCTGACAAGACGACTGAAGAAATAGAAGAAAACAGAAAAATGAACAACGATCTTCAAAGCCAAATCTTTCAAGAACACCCAGCCAGATCGAATTTGTGTTCTTAGTTGTTCACATATTCAGTCATAGGCAGATTAGATCAGAATAAATATCTTAAGCCTAGTTTGAACGAGTTCATCATACTCCTTGTTCTTCATTGTAAGAACTCGTTCATAGTTGGAAAACCATACCCAAACCCAAACCCAGAAAGGTTAGGTAAAGGTACGCTCGCTCGAAGCGTGTAATTCGAGTGGTTAGGTTCTTCAGTACCCGCAAACTGAAGGTGTAGGCTTGACAGTGCCCGCAAACTGTTGGAACACAGCTCGGGTTAGAGTTGTGAAGTTGCTTGGTACTTGGAAACCAAGTGGTAGTGGATTACCAGTGAATCTGGTCGTGGATGTAGGAGGGGTTACTCCGAACCACGTTAAAGATGCTCTTGTTATTTATCGCTTTGTTTTATGCATGTTACTAACTCTCATAAGCATACATTTCAATCTGCATAAACTGACTAATTCAAAAGTGAAACAGAGCTTTGCAATATAATTTGAAGCAACAGACGGACTTTCCAAATCCACCACATTCCGCACACAGCCAGCTGTGTCGATCAAGCTGCCATCCAGCTGGATCGAACACAGCCAGCTCACTCAAAAGAGTTTTAACTTGGAAAAGTTTTTAAACCTTGGTGTATTCACCCCCCCCTCTACACCAAGGTATCCGTCTTGGGACCAACACATTTATGCAATATGTATACCGTATTTGCATTCGTACGTATATGATATCACAATTAATTATACATTACTTATGTCATATTCGTATTTATTACTTGATGTTCTTGTCACAATTTTATGATGCATTAATACGATTTACATGATGCATTAATATAAAACTGTAGATGCACAAAAGATCTATCACCACAATTAATGCATTACGTATATGTTATTTGTGCATTACGTTGTTTATATTTATGCATTACATTGTTTACTATTCTCATCTATGTTCTTAATTCGCAACCTCGTGTCGGGCACAAGATATTGGATCGAACTCGACAATCTTCATATATATTCAAAACCCAGCTCTTCAATTGCTTCTCTTTGTTTTCTATTCTCATCTATGTTCTTAATTTCCTTAAACAAACCATAAGAACTGTATATCATTCACTACTCGAGATAGTCCTCTTTAAGATCTCTCCTTATTTTGGCAGACATCATCTCATTTTCGCTTGAGGGCCTCCCACGCTCTTCTTCACTGATTTACACTTCTTTGGTGGCATGTTGTCAGCAAAGTCGTCATCCTTATCTTGGACATCATTTATACCGTTCTTATATTTAGTTCTTTCTGTAGACAATACGAATAACAATGCAAAAATAAATACAAAATTAAAACATTTCCAATTGAAGTAATATTCTCAACATGTTAATGCATCAACTAGAAGAAACAAATGCATAAAATATTTTTTAACTATAGATTTGTTCTCTCTCGGCCATTCTTCTTTCTCCCTGACACCAACACTATAATAGATGCAACAAACCAGCAAATACTCAACAAATCGACTATCTATATGCAAAATCTAACAAATAAGAATTGATTAAGAATAAAAAAAATCAATCAAACCAAAACAGAACACACCAACAACTTTTTATGGATATAGTTTTGTTACTCAGCTCATTCACTGCTTTCCGGAACGCCTCAGTATTCAAAGTTTTTCCGTCGCCAACACCCCCGAAATCCAAAATCGACGCGCTGTGAGCTCTGCAACTAATTGTTGAATACTCAAACGACTTTGAAATCCTTCCCTGCTTTCTGCATTCAACTCCACTTGCAAATATCAGCACCCCCACAACCACCACCATTACCTCCATTCGCTTCATAATATATCACCAAATACCAAACAACACTGATTAATTATGGTTACAGATATTTTTCATTAAGGAAAAGATTTTATAAGCGAAAATTTTGAGTTGGGCAATCAGTTTTTGCCCATAAATGCATGCGAAAAAAACATGGGAGTGGGAAAAATAGTTAAAAAATCGAAGAGAAGGGGACAAGAAAGAATGAAGTGTATGTTACCTTTTAAGTGTTGGAGAGCAGCTCTTCGACAAAGCGTTGAGGAGAAGAAATCACACAGTTGCTTAGTCGTTGGCGGAAACAGAATCGGTGAATCGCAGTGCGCAATCGTCACCGGAGAGTTGGAGAAGAAAAGAGTGGGAGATGGGTGTATGAAAATTAAAGATGGCTGCCGTAATTAATATTTTTTCTGACGCTTTTACCCTCTGGATGAGTAAATGTATAAAAGGTTGATAAATTAGTGAATCCGCGTGAAGAAAAGAAGGGATGATCTAGACCATAGATATAACTATAATCAATGGACAGAAAAAGTTCCTATTTCTCATCTAAGAAGGGGTTCTCACTAGATCCACATCATATATATATATATATATATATAACTCAATCTTTTCATTTCCCTTGATTCTCGGACGTTTGTTAACTAGTCACCGCAATTATTCTTGAAACGAGCGTACATCGAGTACAAATTAGTCAACTACTTGGTAATCTTGTCGATTCTCTCGATCAACACGGAACATTGTTCAAGTCGTTTGTTATAGAATTTTGATTTATGATTTAGGGTTTACCAACGGATTTGAAATCCGTCACTATTTATCCTATTTACCAACGGATTTCATATCCATCACTATTTACTGACGGATTTACAATCCGTCACTAAATTTCCCTTACTAATTTGTCACTAAATCCGTCACTAAATCTATAAATGTAAAAAATTAAATCGAAAAAAATTAAAAAATATTACCAACAGATGTGAAATCATGTCGCAGCCCGGCTTAGAATTTAGATGACAAAGCCGGTGGGTCCCACAACATACACAATTTATGATTAACCAAAGGATAAGATAGCGACCCGGCTATTAGTTAATAAGAACAAAGATGCTCAATGATTTCTCAACTTAGAATAAATATGACATACATGTCTCAAAATCAACGAATACAACTTAATCAGCTCGGAATTTAATAGACCTATTCAACCATATTATCAACAAGAAACAAGAAGACGACAAGCTGATTTTAGGATCAAGAAAGCACGATAAAGAAAACTGTTTCAAGTTCGACAAAGCTTTCTCAAACAACGAACAACTTATATGTATATATATTTAATCAAGTAGCTGAGTTTCAAAAGAACTTGACAAAAAGAGAATTCGACTTTAGAATTCAAACGGCTTAAACATAGTTTGACTCTAGAATCCAACATCATTAACATCAAATTTCATAAACTTTCTCAAAACAACCATCTTATCATAGCAGCGGAAAAACGAAAGAATATATGTATGAAGACATATATTCTAGGTCTAACTTCTCAAAACAACCTTTAAGTATTTAACAACAACATCGTCCATCCAGCACACATCATCCTCATTCCAGCTAACCTGCACATTTTAAAAAAAATATACGAGGGGCAGAGTACAAAGTACTCAGTGGGTACATGCCAAAAATACTTAAAAATTTACTTCTTGGAGTTAGGGATTAAACTTGCCATAGAGCATAAGCACAAGTAATTTTTCTCAAAAACAAACCTGTGCATGCTCAACATTTTCTTTTCTGTAAATCATATTTGTCTGGCCAGACATATACTTTATGAGGTATGTACCAGATCTATAATCACATAGTGATAGTGTTGAGAAGGAGGCCTCCTTTTCAAACACTTGTAATCGGCCCACCTTTTCGAAGGCACATGATTACTACTAAGTGTACACAAATCCTACCTTGCGTAGGACTGAATTCATCTTGCTACGGTAGATGGTATCATACAAACATTTGGCAAGTTAATCAATTTAAAAACATCACATATATATAATCATATATATGTATATCATTTGTTATTTCTTTAGTTAGAAAAGCCCACCTGTTTTGAAGTTGCTGAACTAAACTTTACTTCTCGATTCCCCTTCACTTAATGGTCCCGCTCGGTCCTTCAATTTAAAATTAGGTTTAAACATAAGAGAGAGAAAAGTAAAAATCGAGGAATGAGAGATGCTGCTTCGATACTATGATCTTTCTCGACTTTCTAGGGTTTTTACTCTACCACTAACACTTAAACTTTCTATCTTAAATCTTAGCTCTTAATCATTCACTATTCGAAAAGAACTTCTAAAGACATAAGCAAACATATACTTTACTTCTAACCCTTCCATCTTTTCATTAATATTTATTGACTTATAACTTATACTATTGTCAACATTAATCATATCATAAAAAAAATATTTCATTTCTTCATATAAGCATCTCATTAACCATTAAGCTCTTTCTTTATTTATTTTAGCACATCAAAAATGCTTAAGTTCTTTGATAACATTTAAGCTTAACATTATAACTTTTGAGTTTACGAAAGAAACAACTGAAAACAAGTTGATCAAAGATCAGCTGGATAAATCAAGCTGTTTGGAAAATCAAGCTAGCTGGAAAAACTGAGTTATCTGGAAAACTGAGCTGGCTGGAAAACTGAGCTGGCTGGAAAACCGAGCCGGCCGGAAAACCGAGCCGGCCGGAAAACCGAGCCGGCCGGAAAACCGAGCCGGCCGGACCCAACCGAGTTAATCCAAACCGACCGGGTTCATTGGATAAATCCAGTGGACCGAGTCCAACAGTAATTCCAAATTGACTGGGTCCAACAGTAATTCCAAATTGACCGAGTTCAAATGAGTAAATCCAGTGGCCGGGTCCAAATTTGGGTTAATCAAGGAATTAAACTCTAGAAACTCTCAATTTCAAAACTTTGTATTAAAATTCTGAAAAATTCTACGTCACTTAATTTTTAACGTAGATTCCATTTCTATCATTATTTTCTTCATTAAAATCAAATACATGGCTTTATTGTACATATATATTTCGGTCCTTTTGATAAATTAAGAATTAAAATCCAAATTTCATTCTAATCACTTCCAATCATGTTAATTTAAATTGAAATTTCTCAAATCTTAATAAATCAAACCATCAAACATGTTTATAATCATCATAGGAGCTCATAGAAATCATCAATTTGATCATAGGATCAAAGGATCAAAAACCCCTAATTTTATTGAAAATTTCGAAAAAATAGAAAATTAGGTTTAGGTTGGATTCTTCTTAAATTGATGCTAAAAAAATGGGATTTAGATCATAGATCTAACATAATATCCAAAGATCAAAACATTCATCCTACTTCATGAAAAATTCGAAAGTTTTGGAAGGAAGAAAGATGGATTTTTCTTGCTAATCTTTGGCTAAGCTCTTGATCAAGTATAGATCTAACCTTCTTGAATGAAATAGATGCTTGATCTTTTAAATTCTTGAGCTTGAATCCTTGATCTTCAATGGAGGTTGTGTGTGTGTTATGCGTGTGTGTTTTGAGAGAGAGTGCCGAGAGAGTGAGTGATGAGAGATGAATGAATGATGTTAGATAATTACTATCTTCATTCATGCATTAGACAAAAATTACTATTTGCAATAATTACATGTTGGGATAAGATCAAATTAAGGATCTTATCATTAGATTTTATTAGATTTTATTATTTAATTTAATTAATACTTAGCATCTAACATGGGATTCCTTTGTACCATCAAATATTCCATGTAGATATTATTATATTTAATTAAATAAAAATTAAATCAAAGCTTATTAGATAAGCTTAATTTAAAATATCTAGCAATAGTATCTTATTTAAGTAATTAATTAATAAATTCTCTAATTAATCACTTAAATATCATTAAATCGTTAATCAAAATCATCCCGGCTTTAAATAATAAATTCTCGAGCTCTATAAATTTTATTAGGGTTTCTTTAACCCTAATTTAAGCTTTCTCGAGAAAAATTCCGGAAATAAAAATCCGGACTAAAAATATCATTGCCGGAGAAATTCTACGATCTCCGGGGAAATCAAATCTTCAAATTAAACACACATTTTTCAAGTAAAAACCAAACATATAAGCACATAATCCTAAACACATTCGTAATCTTTCTCGGATCATCCGAGACGAGATTAACATCTTAAATTACTTAATTTACTTAATTTCTTTACTTTCGGCAAATTAGGGCTGCCGAAATATTTTTTTATTTAAATTGCCGGAACTTATTTTCTTTCTAAGTTCTCACAACTTAATTCTTTTAGACTAGCTCTTAATTAATTACTAAGATCGGTTATGAAAAAGCGGGATACTACAAATCCGTTGGTAAAAGTAATTATTTTTTATTTAATTTTTTTTTTACAAATTTACTGACGGATCATAATCCGTCACTAAGTTTTCCTCACTAATCCGTTGGTAAATCTGTTGCTAAAATTAGTGACGGATATAAATCCGTTGGTAAATTTATTTTTTTTTATTTTTTTAAATAAATAATGAACTTTACCAACGGATATTTCCGTTGGTAATTTTAACAAGGAAAAATCCGTTGGTAAATCCGTCAGTATTTTCGGCGCGAATTACCCCGCCAAATATCCGTCAGAAATTCGTCGGTAAATATTTTTTAGCCGACCCGCTTTTTTTCCGTCACAAATCCGTCGGTATTTACTGAGGGATTTTGAATCCAGTAATTCAGTTGGTAAATATTGATTTTTTTCTAGTGTTCGTTTTACTATTCCATTACTAACTTGAGTGTCATAGGCTCTACAGTCGACATCCATCACCGGTGCTCAACCTACGACTCTTACGTATTTTTGTGTTGACAGGTTGCTAGTGCCCGATCAATCCGGATGTGCTGACGTCATCATCGATCGTAGATTTAGCCTCTACAATTTTTTGATATAGTTACAATATTGAGATAATAATTAATAAAAAATATAAATGTTTATAGGGATAACTTATACAATTCCATACAAACACATTAATATTGTCCTATAATTTTCTTTTGAAAGGATATTGTCCTTAAATTAAGTATTGATAAATTATAATACAAACTGTGAAACTTTTCAATTAAATATACAAATGTTATTTTTTTAGAACTCACGCTTTGTTATTGATGCCGTAAATGCTGGCGTGACCATGTTAAATTGACAGTGTGACACAAATTTCATCATATTAAACGACATAGTCTTAATATATGAAACAATGATGTTTTTTGTATCTCATCTCACCAATTCAGCTACGTAACCCCCTGAAAACGCCACCGTCTCATCCCCTTGAATAACTAGACTAACTTCTTCGTTTAATATGACATAATTTGTGTCATGTTGTCAATTTAACATGGCCACGTCAGCGTTTCTTACGTCGAAAACAGAGCGTGAGTTCTGATTGCAAATAATTTAAAATTCGTGTATTTAATTGCAAAGTTTGTGATTAATTTCCAGTTTCCCAAATTTTAAAGTTAAAGTTATACTCCCTTTGTTTTACTGAATTTGTCTTCCTTTCTTTTTTTGAACTGTCCCATTCAAATTTTGTTTCATAAAAATGAATTAATTAACCCTTCAAAAATGATGAAACCTACTACCTATTTACTCTATTTTTTACCTTTTTCCACTGTGTCGAACAGTTACAGAACAAAATGAGTGGGACGGAGAGAGTACTTTCTTACAAAACTAAAAAAAAAAAAGCAGCATCCAACTACGAGTGCAATCTAAGCAATTAAGTCATAAAAGCACAGTACCATAGTATCACATGAAAATCCCAGATAACTTTAAGTATCCCCACATGTATTTTCTTTTTTATAGACTTCAACTTTGTAACACAAACATTTGCAGCATAAAAAAATATTTGAATGTGTCCGAAAACAAAAAAGAGATTTTCTGGAAAATCAAAATATCGCGGGAACATAAACCCTCCTCTCTGACAAGAGAAAGACAAAAAGAAAACAAAAAACCCAAATATATATCGTAATTATTAAATATTCTTACCAATAAAGTAAAATCATCATTCTCGGAAACCACAAAAACTAAAAAACCTCCTTATCTCCCAACCCACGCCCCCTTTTCTCTCTCTCTCTCGCTCTTTCTCTCTCCTAATTAAAATTAAATTATGCACAACACCACTATTACTAGTAGGGTTTTCAATTTTCAAATGTTTGTGTTGCTTTCCAACTCTTCGGCAATTTAGGACTCCTTTCTCTTTCTGTCGCCCTTCTTCTAACCCTAGCTGCCGATTAATCCCTTTTCAATTTCGGATTCGCTAGATCTTGGTTTTTGAATTTTGTTTTGGGCGGTTGAGTTGGGTTGGCGGGAAATGGCCGCGGCGGAGGGGGAGAAGAAGGTGGAGGAGGAGGTGAAAGGAGGGGAGCTTCTTTTTTGCGGCACGACGTCGTGGGATGCAATGGGCCGCCGGAGGACCTCGCCGGAGGAGAATTTGGTCTCGCCGACGAGGCTGCGCCCGCTTATGGGTGTGGATATTCGCTTTGTTGCCTCTGGCTGCGGTAAATAAATAGATATTTAATCTTGCTTTGGTTGGTTGAGTTTCATGTCTCTTGTCTGAATCATTAGAGTATGTTTCCGTGAAATTTTGAAGAGTTTGGGGGAATTTGTTATTAATTAATTTATTATGTTTTTGTGTAATGTAGTATCTTGCCACTGTGTGGCATTGGATGTTGATGGGCGCTGTTACACGTGGGGTCGCAATGAGGCATGTTGCTTATGTTATCTTGAATTCAATTTCGGTTGATTTTTTATGGTTCCTTATTGTGCTTCTTTGTTATGTTTTTCTAAGTGCGCAGAGAGGGCAGCTTGGCCATGGGGATAAACTTCAACGAGATAGGCCGACGATTGTTTCAGAATTGTCCAAGTGTGTTACCTTCTTTTACCTTTTTGTTCAAAATGAGTGTTTGTAGTCTTTAGAATCTCTACTTATGTTCAAAAGTAACAATACAATGGGGATTGTCTTTTTGTTCTTCCTTCATTAATACATGTCAAAACCAAGAGAAGATTGATTATTTATCATCCTATATTTTGTAATCCGAGGCATTACAAATTCCAAGAAAAACAGATCATGTGTATGTAAATCTGTCATTGAGGTTGGGTGAATGGAGAATCTTGTGTCATTATTAGTGCAATCCCATTTTGACTGGTTGCAAAATAATGACTTATTCAAGAATGCAAGCCTGATTAACCATTTCACTTCTGTTCACCATAATTTCAGGCATAATGTTGTTAGAGCAGGGGCTGGTAGGAGTCATTCCGTGGTAGTGACTGAAGATGGTCTCTCGTTTGCATTTGGTTGGAATAAACATGGACAGCTTGGTTCAGGTTCCTTGAAAAATGGTGAGCATCACTGTCTGATCTATTGTGAAGGTATTAATTTGAATTGCTTAGTTGGCTGTATTAGTCTATAGAGCAGTTAAGTATCTCTAAATCTCGCAACTGAGACTCGAGAAGTCAGGAATATTGGTCTTGGATATTGGACATTACCTTGTGCTGGGACAACATATTTACTTGTCATAGGTATTATGTTTTAGCATGTTCTATTATGCTGTTTGAAAAAGTATATATTTCATTGTTATTTGCTCTGTTGTCCTTTTGTGCTCCTTCATGTCACTTGAAGAGATTGTCGCTGGAGAATTTATCCAGTAGCTGGCTTGATTACATGTAGGTCATGAATTCATGATTGTATTGTTGGTGAAACGACATTTTTAAGAGACAGATACTTGACTATACATGCCTTGTTATTTTGGAGTGGTATTGTAGTTGGGGCTTAATCAGGAATTTATTTTTAAATATTGTAATGAACAATTGGTCTTTTGGAGAAGTACAACCTCCAAACATTATGAGTCCTGACAACTAGAGATGCATTGTTGGAAGTAGATTGTATTTGTTTCTTAATCTTGTATATCTGTGTTTAAAGTTTTTCTTTCTTATTGATGTTAACTGTGATCATGCACTGTATTTGGCATAATTGTCAAAGAACTGTGCACTACTGTGGTTAAAGTTTTAACTTGTGATATGATTTCCTTAACTACATTTGTTTTTGTGTAGTTAGTCAATAGCGTGATACTAATTTCCTGCCATTTGACCTCCCTTTTGAAATTTAATTATGTTCAAAATATTCATGATTTATACATGCAATTTGGCCTCTCACATTTATCCGATAAAATTGTTGTGTTTGATTGACTTCACTGC
Source organism: Agastache rugosa (assembly GCA_031470985.1). Lineage (NCBI taxonomy): Eukaryota > Viridiplantae > Streptophyta > Magnoliopsida > Lamiales > Lamiaceae > Agastache > Agastache rugosa. The sequence continues at coordinate 12,580,891 of CM062607.1, forward strand.
CATTTTGTTACTTTATAATAATACTTTATTTATTTATTTTTATTTTGCAGAGTTTGAGTTATCTCCAGTTCGTTGCCAATTATCTGAAGTTAAAAGTGCTGTTTGTGGGGGTGAATTTACAGTGTGGCTCACTTCTGTTGAAGGATCTTCTATAATGTATGGTTTGTGGATTTTGTTTTTTTTTTGTGCGTTTCCAGAATCTTTGCCCCCCTGCGCCTGCCCCCAAACCCTTCCCCGTGGCTTGGTTTATGTGTTGAATAGGTGATTTTTGATTGATTTCGATCTACAGGACTGCTGGTCTTCCACAATATGGCCAGCTAGGGCATGGTTCCAACAATGAGGTAGGAGCAGTAGCATAGAGTTGTAATGTGTATTTGTTTCAGTAATCTAGCTAATTTTTACTGTTTATATAATTTGTAAAAATCTATGAATACATGCATCATTTGAAAGTTACTTTTCTTCTTGTAGAAATGAGTGATTCTCAGATGTTCTACCAAATTTCTGAAAGGAAACTTGTCTGTGGATAGGCATAAATGTACTAATCTCTTACATCTTTTATTCAGTTAAGGATTTCGACCTAATTTTGTAATGAACTGGTGTCATTCCAAAGTCAGAAGTCAGCTGAAGTGGGGGAATACAGATTTCATGTGCTGTTAGCCTAATATTCATTCTGAACTCAAAAGTTGCTTATCTCTAACTTTTCTTTCACAAATTAAATTAAGGCTCCACTAATCCTATTGGTACATCTTGTCTTCCAATTGTTGTTAATGTAATTGGTAGTTCCTATAAAAATGGTTCTCTGCAAAATTACTTTTTCATATCTTTGTGATGACAATTAAAAATTGTTTATATGTCTTTTGCTTTATGCATGCTCAAACAGTAAATAAATTCCATTATTGTTAAATGCTAGATTCTGTAACATTTCCATTGTAGTGTCATTTGATGTCTCGTTAGTCTGAGTATTAACAAGACAAACTTTTCATTGGCAGTATAATACCAAGGACAGCTCTGTGAGGCTTGCTTATGAAGCTCAACCTCGCCCGAGGGCCATAGCATCTCTTTCCGGAGAGACTATTGTAAAAGCTGCTTGCGGAACAAATCATACAGGTATTCAAACAGTTCATTTACCTAAAGCAATTTATTTTTTTAGTCCTCTATATTTCGTACAATGTTCAGTATGTAAGTCTTGTTTGTTTATTTGACCTCAGTGGCAGTTACTAAGGATGGGCATGTTTACACGTAAGTTAGCATTATTGCATGGTAAAGGTTATGTGTAAATTTTTTTACTGATTGATCCGTTAGTTGAAAATATTTGATTTATTGTGTGTTTCTTGTATGTCTTATCGTGGCAAATCATAAGGTGGGGATTTGGTGGTTATGGAAGGTATTGCAATTATTTTGGCTCATTTATATTCTCTGCTATTACCTTCTTGATCATTATGTACTGAGCTTCATTGCTGCTGATGACAGGCTTGGGCATAGAGAACAAAAGGATGAATGGGCTCCACGTCTTGTTGATGTTTTCACAAGGCATAATGTGCTTCCTCCCGATTCAATTCTTTCAGCAGGTTCCGCTAACTCTGCTTGTACAGCCGGTAGGATTTGCCACCTTCTAGCTACAGTTTACTCTATTAGTTCTCTTTGGTTTCTATTTCATCTTTATCTGCATTCATTTAAGTATGTTTCTTTTTTGAATTGGGGCATAATATTGCAAGGAGAGTTGGATCCTATTTTGGTTTTTTTTTTTTTTTTGGGGGGGGGGGGTTCAAGTGTATGCTGTACTTGGGTATGGGCTCTCCACATTAGTTATTAGTATTTCTATTAATATCAGTTGGTATCAAAGTTCTGTGCTGCTTCCCTCAGTATCAGTTTTGTTGAATATGTTGTGATACTGGTATAGTAGTTCTGGGAAGGGGCTAAAGTAACTTAGCACTCCGTCTCTTGTTGGTGATGTCCAAACATGACTTGGACCTTGCACAAAGCAAGCCTGTTAGCTAAGTCTATAGTGTTTGGGTAGTTAATTAATGATCCTATATTCGAGATTCAATATTCTAAATTCAGGTTGGATTGTGGTATGAATGTGTCAATGTTTTCTCTCAATTTTGCCTGACCGTGGCTATGTTAAACATGCATTAGTACCCGTAGTGCCGATATGTGGTTGATGTCTCATACTTAGATTTAGGATTGCCTCAAATTACTTAATACCCTGTGTGTAAGATGATCTGTTGAGATGTTATCTTATTGTATAAGAAAAAATCTTATGTTAAAAACTCCGGTTTTTGCAGGAGGTGGACAGCTTTACATGTGGGGCAAGATTAAGAACAGTGGGGATGACTGGATGTACCCTAAGCCTCTCATGGATTTGAGGTTCTGCTACATCATTTACAAAACATTGTGTTTAATTGTTTGTATGGTTTCTTTAATTAATCATAGTCATTCCATGTTGAAGACAATTTTTTCTTATATTGAATGCTGCAATTGATGAATTGGTGTGATATACATGAAGGGAAGCTATTAACTCTTGTTTGGCTGCCAGCTTATTTCATTTTTTAGATATTATGCTAAAATAAATAAATAAAAAAAATACAAGACAAATGCTGCTGAGAAGTAGAAAGAACATGGCTTTCTTCTTAGCTGCACACCCCCCTGTCACCCCCCCTGTCTATATATGATCTCGTTTCTGTGTACTATTCTTGCTTTACTCAACTGCTCCTTAAATTAAAAAAAATTGAGAAACATAGCTAACGGGTCTACCCGACCTGAGCTGGGGACCTTGTTTGCTCATTTCTGATGTTCTTGTAATTTATCTAAACTCACATATTTTTCTTATATTTTAAATGTGAGGTTGTTTACTAAATGTTACAAAAGTTTAGTGGTGTGATCTTTATACCAAATGATTTAGTTATTGACAAGCTAACATCTTTTGCAGTGGCTGGAACCTGCGCTGTATGGATTCAGGCAATATGCACCACTTTGTTGGGGCTGATTCTTCATGTATTAGCTGGGGTCATGCACAATCTGGAGAACTTGGATATGGACCTAATGGGCAAAAGTACTTTGTTTTTTTATATATATGTAAATTTTGCATGCCATACTTTCACAAGCGCATTTTCTCTCCACAACTTCATACCTGGATCTACGTTTATATCCTAGTGTCACAATTTTTAAGGCTGTGTTTTTCTTCTGTCTTTTGCAGATCATCTGCGATTCCGAAGAAAGTGGACACCCTGGAGGGAATGCATGTTATTAGGTTGATACCAAACTTACGAATTCCGGCTTGGTATCTCTGTATAGACACTTATTTTGGTTGTGATTTTCTGTAGTGTTGCCTGTGGATTTGCCCATTCCTTAGTGGTTATTGATAGAACCAAGGTTGCTGAGCGAATTGAAGAGGTATCATTTTTTTGAATTGAATTTGTCGTATTAGGAGACGACGTGCTTGAATATTCCCACGATACATCAGAAATGAAAAGGAAAAACTAATTGATGCAACACTCACCTGTAAAAGTTATTGAAACTGCCGAAGGGTATCTGATTTTCTGTCATGTTTCTTGACAGCTCGAAGTGCATGATGGCAAAGCTGAAGAAGGTATAGTTATAAATAAAAATACTTGTGGAAAACTCATTCAAATCCTATGAACCCTAAGAAATTTCAGGTCTCATTCCATGAGCACTGATTCAACGACAATTTGTTTGCTTGTGTTTTTAACGTGTTCTTTTTCTAGTGAAAGAAGCAGGCTTCTGTCTTTCGCTTTTCTTAACCAGTTCTCTAGAACATACATGACTGAGTTTTTCATGCAGCAGTAATTGAACCAACTGATAATGGAGCTGCTGTGGCTGAGAAAGCTCCGAAAAAGTCTTCTGCGAGAAAACCTCAAAACTCGAAAAAGAGGAAGCAAGAAAGCTCTTCGGAGGATGAGGATGAGGCTGAGGATAACAGTGGCGATGACAGTGACGACAGTGATGCACTGAATGGCCAAGCAGAACACAGAACTGGGAAGACCTCAGGTAGAGGAAAAGGCAAAAGTACAGGGAAGAAAGGCACTGGTCGTGGGAGGGGCCGCCCTCCATCAGAAACAACAAGTGCTGCAGGAAGAGGTTCGGGCAGGAGGGGAAGACCTAAGAAGTCATGAGCATGATCTTGAATTCATTACAATTTTTTTTTTATTGATGAAGTGTGATTTTCTTTTAAAATTTCCTGGGATGCATTCAATTTTGAACCTGTTCCAAGTCCAAGAACTAAGGTATGCAACCTTGTATGTGGTAGAAGGGAAGATATTTGAAGGTCTCCATGTATTTGACTATTCTTTCTGACCAAGGAAAAAAGAAATTAGGACAAGAAAAAGCTAAACTTCGCCTCGTTAACAAGTTTAGAAGGCTAACTAGCAGATGCATCTTTTGTATTTGAAATCTTGTATGTCAACATGCTAGCTAGTGTTGATGTAAAAAAAATTTCAAGATTCATGGTGATATTTATAGATATACTTGCTATTGTATATCCGGGCAGTTGGCATTATCTGTTGGCTAGATTCTATTTCTACTTAGCCTCATATCAAGCAATGTTGATCGGTCGTCGTCGTTTCTTCTTCTTCTGAGTCGGGCACAAGTCTTGAGTGAAAATATGTTCTTTTGATCAAGTTACTGTAACTTGTTTATGCAGTTTTGCAGGTAGTCATCTGAGATTTTGCTCTAATATTGCTTCAAAGAGTATGTAGGCGTAAGAGTATCTCTTGAAACTCTCAAATTTTGACAAGTGAGACCGGTGGCGAAGCCAGGCCCTCGGAGGTAAGGGGGGCAAAATATTTTGTTTTATGTTTGCGTCTACTTTTTATTTTATTTTAGGTGGTGCAAGATTTAGATATTTTTGTAAGCTTATGCATGATATTATATTTGTACTCCCTTCGTCTTACTAAATTTATTTATCTTTCTTTAAATGGATGTCTCACTTAATTTGTCTATTTCAACTCAATTAACCCTTCAAAACTTCTCAAAAGTGGTGGGACCAATCTACTTTCTATCTTTTTATCTTTATTCTTAATTTCCGTATCGAATAGTAAGTAGACAAATTGAATGAGACGGATGATTAGGCATAATTCGAATAACATGAGGTGGGGCTATTGAATAGCCCATACAAAAACTCTCTTATCCAAAATATGAACTCATTACTTGTCATTTTTCAGTGAGGAAAAGTGAGAAAAACGTTGCATTTGCATTTCACTCTGTGTTTTGTATTGAGTGGATCTTTTCTCCATGTGATGAAGGCTCCCACCATTTTTATTTTCTTTATGAAAAGGTTTCATTTTGATAGGGTAATGGCTGTTGTACCTAATTTATACATCTCATTTCAATTGATTTCTAAGCCAAATCTCTAGATACATTTTTTAATAAAATGGTTGTGTTTTGGACAGGGGATAACATCACAACCTCCATTTCAGAGGGCACACCATTATTTTAGTATTACTAGTAGAGTGGTACGTGCGATGCACGTAATATTTATATATTTTAATAATAAATATATGTAACATAAAATAATTATATGATAATAGATACTAATAATAAAATACTATAATGAGGGTATAATAGATAAATCAAATTTTATAAACAAGACACTTTTATAATATTTTATAATTATTTATGGGGCCAAGTGTGTACTCTTTTTTTTACTCACATTGGTACCCATCAAACTTGGAGGGCTCTACATTTTTTTTATTCATTTTGTAATTAATTTTATTTAATAACAATTATTTTTTAAATGCAAATTTTATTGAATTGAAAAAAAAATATTACATTATTTGGGTGTAGCGATGTTTCGTAGGGATGGAGGTCGGTAATTTAGGAAGTAATTTGGTGAATTATGATCCAAATTACCTTCAGTTGGATTAAACTAAGGCTAATTGAGATTCATTTGTAGCTAAAAATTGAAGTAATTGACGAGATAGAGAATAAATTGAGTGAAAAATATAGAGAAAGTTGTGAAAATGAAGTGAAATGGGGTAATATTTATAGATGGAAATTAAAAATTAAATAAAAAAAAATTATAGGTGTTTAAATGGGCAACGACTAATCCGGTGCCCAATGGAAAGCCGCCACATCACCTTAGCTCCTCTCCACCCACCCTCTGCAAATGGGCGCTGGCACGCCCTCCTCCCTCCGCCCTCCGTGGGCGCCAGCGTCCTCCGCCCACCCCATTTTGGGCGCTGCTGCATGCGGATGCTCTCAATGAGTTGAAATTATTATTTTTTTTTAATTTTTAAAATTTATTTTTTTGAGAATATCAATGAGTTCAGATCATTGCAATGTATTATGGTTGTTTAGCTAGTCGGACTTCGATTTCTCATCAAACTTGATGTAGACTTAGATTTAACATCTAAGATCATAGAATATACAGATGAGCACATTAAATTTGATTAGTTAATTATTTACATTTTATTTACAATGATATGTCAACCATTTTTTCCTTACTCATGTCTGCTATTGTAGATTATACTTCAACACTCAATTATGCATACTAGCAAAAGTAACGTGAATTTGCACATAAAGATTATGATTCTAATAAATAAATTTTGATACTTGCATTTTACATTTTTTTTATAATAATTTTTATAACTTTTATTACGTTTTTTTTAATAAACTTTGGTAATTTCATTGGATAGAAATTAAATTAAGAATAGCAAAGTATTTAATTGTAAAGAACACTCTTGGTTAAATTGTGCGCTCCTCATATACTATTTTTCCTAATTAAACTGTAATGATAGGAATGCATATTCACTATCATTTTTATTTAAATCCTTATGCTATTCAATTTTGAATGATATAATATATCTTAAATACTAAAAGTTCTTATATGAATGCTATAATAGTATATTAAAGTACACTATTAATTTTTTTTTTTTTTTTGAGGTAAACACTTATTACTTGTTAGGTCCAAAATGAGATTTATTTGGGAAATAGTTATGCTATTTGAGATAAATTCCCATCGGAAGAATAAATGAAGGCATGCATAAAGCTACACATAGGAATGACAATGGGTCGGGTACCCACCCATTACGCATTTCTCAAACTCAAACTCATTAAAATTTTCTCAACCCATGCCCGTCCCAAACCCGATTAAAAAATTATTTTAAAACCCGTACCCAACCCAAATTCGTTGGGTAATACCCATTAAAAACCTGCTAAATGCCCGAATGTACTAGAACATAAGCATCAATATTAAATACTAGAAATAACAAAATATTATAAACATAATTTTCACATAAGTATAAATAGAAAATTTCATTAAATTAAATTATATGTGGGTTAAAAGAATAATGTAAAATTATAATATTTATATTAATATAAATTATATATAAAATAAATATTTAATTACTAAAATTATTAATTCTTTGTATGCGGGTTAAAAAGAATAATATAAAACGCTAAAATTATTAATATTTATACTAATATCTATAATTATATTATAAATTATATATAATATTTTGTCATCTTACATATATATAAATGGGTTTGGGTAGTGGGTACCCGTAGATAATTTCCCAAACCCGACCCAAACCCATCACGGGTTTGAATGTTTCAATCCAAACTCGTCCCAAAACCATTTAGTAATTTCCAAATCTGTCTCATTAGGATTTGGTAGAGTCGGGTACCCGTAAAAACTCGACCCATTTCCATCCCTAGCTACACATAATGTTTAATTCTTTGTAATTGATTATTATTCCGTGATTTTTTACCTCAAATATAATTTTATTAATTTTTGCTTATTCCTCTCTCTCTCTGTCTCTATGTGTGTGTACATGTGTGTGTGTGTTTTCTTCTTTTTATGTTAATAATATGTTTTTGCATGTTCCTTTCCACTTTAATGAGTTATTTATTATTTGTTAGTGTTTTTCATTGGCATGGCTAGGACAAGAAAACTTTAGGAGAAAAAGATAAAGAGGTAGCAAAAGGTTGGTCATGTATGATAACTCATTAAGCAAAAGGAGACAAAATCCACACAACTAACTAATAGAAGAATTCTATTCGAATCTCACTTTCACCATTAAACTAATCATAAGTTGTACAAACGTTATCATAATTTGGTTACCAAATACATATCCACATTGTTTGATGAAATGAAACTATCAACCACATGATGAGTTCACTTTATCAACTAAATGTAATATAATATTTATCTTCCCTAATTTTTTTTTGCCTTATATTTATTAAACGAGGAGTCGTGTGTCAATCCGTTTGACATGTCAAAATACATCAGATGGATTAAAATCGAGATCCAAAGTAATCTTAGGTAATGATTCAAAAGTCCCCTCTAAAGTTAACTTCCAACCGCAAATTCCTCTTAAAGATAGTTTGGAAGCAATTAAAACTATTAATGATGCAGGGGCATCGATCCAGCCCCTAGGGGTGAGCACGGTTCGGTTAACCGACCGTTTGCCACAAAAAAAACGACCATACGGTTTTTAATCGGTTCAGTTAACCGTTAAAATATAGAAAATAAAAACCAAAAACCACTATAACGGTTAACCTAAAAATCGGTTCGGTTAACCGTTATTCACCGGTTAACCATGTAGAAAGAAAACTTTCAATTTTTTTATAATTCATAGCATGAAAAACAAAAATCCATATCTTAAAATGTGAATACGAAATATACATTTAAAGAAGTATAAATAATAAATTGAATACTCTCATGTTTTCAAGTCAAAGTAGTAAAATCAAGTTAGTTAATATTATAATTTATAACATATAATTAGTTGGTATAATAATTTTGTAACATATAATTAGTTGGTATAATAATTTTGTAACATATAATTAGTAAAATTATAATTTTAAATGAGTTTCGGTTCGGTTCGGTTAACCGTCGGTTTTTATATATAAAAATAAAAACCTAACCGTTATCCTCGGTTTTTTAAAATTAGAAAAATAAACAGAACCGTCGGTTCGGTTAACCATTTTTTCGGGACGGTTTCGGTACGGTTTGTCGGTCGGTTCGGTTTTTCGGTTTGTTTTGCTCACCCCTACCAGCCCCTGGGCAAGTGAGGAGGACTCATTTGGCTGCGGTAAGCCTGAGGAGGACGTCCCACATCGGATAAATATGCAAGGTTGTTGAGGTTTAAATAGTGTGGGCAATCCTTCTCTCTTAACCATGGTTTTGAGGCGAAGTTAGGCCCAACTATTGACAGCATGCATCAGATTGGTATCAGAGCCGGGTGTGGGCTCGGTCCTCAAGGGAGGGTGGATGATGTGGGGAGGCATCGATTCAGCCCCTGGGCAATGAGGAGGACTCATTGGCTGCGGTAAGCCTGAGGAGGACGTCCGGAGGGGACGGTCCTCAAGGGAGGGTGAATGATGCAGGGGCATCGATCCACCCCCTGGGCAAGTGAGGAGGACTCACTTGGCTACTCATACTATAACATTTGTCTTTAGACATTTATACAATATTTTTATGGGTTAATTTGGTATAAAACCATAAAGAATTCTCAAATTCTGGTTTTTCCCACAAACTTTTAATTTTATTTCTAAAACCATAAACTTTCAATATTTCTGGAATTTCCCCCAAAATCAAATTCCGGCCAAATCGAAATGATGTGGCACCGGAAATTGCTGACGTGTACTTTTTATTAAAGAGTTAATTTGGTATAAATCCATAAAGAATTCCAAAATTCCGGTTTTTCACATGAACTTTTTAATTTTGTTTCTAAATCCATAAACTTTCAGTTTTTTCAAAATTTTTAAAATAAATAGATTTTGCCATGTTAAATCTAAACAAACGTGTATTGATTTAGTCATGTTAATTTGTATCTTATACACGTACAATAATTATATGAATGAATGTCGTTGATTTGCTTCTTTTTGTCATCCTAAGATACAATTATTCATTTATTCAAAGAACATATTCATACAAATAAGGACGATATTTATGCATACAATTATTGTACGTGTATACGATACAAATTATATGGCTAAATCAATACACGTTTGTTTAGTAATTAACATGCAAAATCTATTTATTTTAAAAATTTCGAAATAACCGAAAGTTTATGGATTTAGAAATAAAATTAAAAAGTTCATGGGAAAAACCGGAATTTTGGAATTCTTTATGGATTTATACCAAATTAACTCTTTAATAAAAAGTACACGTCAGCAATTTTCGGTGCCACATCATTTCGATTTGGCCGGAATTTGATTTTGGGGGAAATTCCGGAAATATTGAAAGTTTATGGTTTTAGAAACAAAATTAAAAGTTTGTGGGAAAAACCAGAATTTGGAAATTCTTTATGATTTTATACCAAATTAACCCTATTTTTATCATCACATTCTTGACGTTATCCACCATGTTGGCCATTAGTTGCCTAATTAAATCAACCTCACGATTGATAAGCTACACTTATTTTAAATTTACACTCTAAAATAGTGACGCCATTTCATTTCTAAAAGATGCTAGTATATTTTCTTGAAGCTTAGAAACTATATATACATACATATGATGGTTGAATTCCAAATTTCATACATCGATTGTTGGTTATCTAAATTAATTTATTGCTATTAAAATAAATAAAATCAAGTAAACATTCTCTTTTTTTCTCTAAACTATATTGTAAAACCCTCTAAATGCCGGTTGGACAATAAACAAATTTATACGAACCAATAATAGTACGGATTTTCCTAAAAATATCACATTGCGGTATAGGATTTGCATAGAGACGGGTATGGGTGCAATTCGCACGAAATTCGCCACATGGCGAATCCTCAAATAATAAAAGAAAAATTAAGATTTGGTGAGTGGAGGACACGAACCTGGTGCGGAATCGAGTTCATAAGTGGTTGTTTGGAGAATTTATTTTTTGGGAAAACTTTTGCAATTTAACAAAACTTTATTAATTCTAAAATGTGCTTAATTAGATTAATTTATTGAAAATGCTTGAATTTTGGATAGAGAAAGATATGAATTACATATATTTAATTTATGAATATTAAATTTTATATATGAAATATATAATAAAATATAAATAGACTGACACATCATTGTCGAATCGCACTCTATAATTTTTAAAAAAATCGTATTCTTTCGTACACATATCGTATCGCACCTACACCTGCGCTCCCATGCAACACAGATTAGGAACTAATCCGCACATACATGGGATTAGGCAAATCAATTCAGAAAAATAAAAAAATAAAAAATTATCCAGTACAAGATTGAATCGACTGCCCACTGCCTAAGCAGGTCTCACAATTATAGTAGATTTCCAAGATTAATTAATTAGTCATATGCGATTTGTTATTATATAAATTAAATCTTAATCATTGTAAACAGAGATTAGTTATTAAATCCTCAATTATTAAGAGAAGATTACCTGTCTTCCTCTGTACCCGCATGGTAATACATAGTTGGAGAGAACCTGCTATTCATATTTCTATTCATTATTTATTTCAATGTTTTTTGGTTTACATATAGCAGATAAGAAGATCACATGTCCATCACATGTCTTGGAATCTTAAAATACTACTTTTGTTCATAATTAATTCTCCTATTTCTTCTTTGCAATAACATTAGCAACATATGCCTATATTTTTTTGTTAACTTTTCGTATATGTCAAATCATGATTTTTATGCACTCCACTTATGATTCGATTAGAGCATTCAGAGCCGTGATCGATTTTAGATCAGTCTCTTAATATTTAATTAATATTTTTGTTCTTTTGGTGGGTCCCAATCATTGAGAGACCGATCTTAAAATCGTCTCCAAATATAGTGGTCTCTCATCCGATCTCTCAAAACAAGTTGGAAGGACGAGAGAACGACACATGGTAGAGGGGAGAGAGAGGAACTCAGTCGCGACCCTGGGGGCAAATGGGACCGAGGGCGCGACTGTTGCCCGGTCACAAACGGTGGAGACCACCATGCGCCCGGGCGATAGGAGAGAGACCGGGGGCGACCCCCTAGTTGTGGATGCCCTCAGTAACAATCCTATATCATATAGAGATCAACATGTGCAGATTGGTTTCTAATTTTCACATAGGAACTAAGGGCATCTCCAACCCAACACAAAAAAACATATCTCCAAATTTGAAGCAATTCCTTCTCCAACCCAGCACAAAAATCATGCTCTATTAACTTGGCAACACTATACATTGTTCTACTATTTTAACAATTGATTTTCTTGTTATAATTATTATTCCTTGTTATATTTATTATATTTTGTGTTCTTTAATTATCTTGTTTCAAAATATTATATTATAGTTATATTTCTAAACATATTATACCAACATTAAAATTACATAAAATTATTTAAAAAATACAATTACATAAAATACAAGATAAACTAAAAAGAAATTTAAAAAAATACAATTACATAATAGAAGCATAAAACACAAAGTCGATACATTTAATCTCTAATAAAGGTCATGTCCGGAACACCCCACCCCATCTGAAAATAAATTTCAGAACATATCAAAAGTACTAGTGTTGGCTTCTTGGCTTGTTTCTACTTTCGAATAATATCTTATTGCTCTAATTGGAAGTAATCACGTGTTTCAGGATCATCAACCGTGGCCAAAAGTAGAATATTTTAGAATATTATGTTTTTGTATAAAAATATAGAGCAGAGTGCAGAAGATGACTTGCTAATTTTACTGTATTTTTGTGCTGAAATTGTTGTATTTTGGTGTGATGTGAACAACTGGAAATAGCCTAAGATCTATATGACCCAATTCCTATATAAACATGCATATTTAATTGGATAAATGATAATTGATCATTATTTAGAGAAAACACATTTTCTGTTACAGCTAGTCATCATCTATTAGTCATCAATTACATCATTATTATGAAATTTAAGTTAATAGACCAAGATAATGATGATAAGAGATTAGCAATAATGTCAATGATGATAATTCCTCTCGTTGAATATCAACACAAAATTGACCTTTTAATTATTAGGTATATTTAATGTAAATTGTAGTCAGATGTATATTTAAAATGAATGGTGGATGATAATTTGATGCATGCATTAATATAGATAAGCATTAATTGTAAAATGCTGAAAATTGTGTGTAAGATTCTCATTTTGAATGTTCTTTGCCTTTATATCACACTATTCGTCTTATTCCAGAAGACATTTAGAGCATTTATATATAGAGAGGCACTTGTGTCAGTGTGTGCGGTGCAACTGCTCCGTTCGGTGCACTTTTATTTTATTTTTTATTTATTTAATTTTTAATTAATAAATAAAGCTTTAAGATTAATAAATTTTAATTGTGGAGTAATAAGCCTTAATGGAGATTAATAAAATTAAAATTAATAAACTCTAACTGTGATTAATAAATTCTAATTAGGAATTAATAAATTATAATTAAGATGATAGAACGTCCCTAATTAGGACTAATAAATCCTAATTATCCCCTAACTATTCCTAATTATCCATACTAATTTTAATTAACCCCTAATTCATTTTAATTAACTCATAATTATAATCAATCCTTAAACGAAGAGTTTCAGAGTAAGCATTACTGTACGGTTAATGTACCCATTTTTTTAGCTTACTTATATATGTATAGAAAACAAATTATTTGTACCTCTTTCCAAGTTTACTAGACTCATTATTACAGACTTTACATTAAGCACCAATAAAAATAATTTAATTTGTATTTATACAAACCAAGGCATATTTTGAAAAAAAAAGAAAGCCCATAATAAATGGCAATTGTTATTAAAATTCCATTCCTTATGAGATATTAAAAATAGAGGCAAAACTTAGAATAGCCAAAACATATAGTAAAACACAAATGTTGGCCACAAGTTTAATTTTCACAAATTATGGCAAACATTTGCTTTTTTGGACCATTTTACCCTTACTTTTGACTTTTTCCACCTAACTTTACATTCTCTTTCCTCTATCATTATCAACCTACTTTTTACTTTTTCCACCTAACTTTACATTCTCTCTCATCTCTCATCAAATTCGTACTGCTGTCCAACTTCACAAATTTGTATCGCGGTACGAAATGTGTGAATTTCGTACCGTGCTACCAAAGTTAGCACGAAATGATAACACGGTACGAAATGGTTCAATTTCGTACCGATATCGTGGTACGAAATGGTTGAATTTCGTACCGTGCTACCAAAGTTAGAACTTTTATATCGCGGTACGAAATGTTGAATTTCGTACCGTGTTACCAAAGTTAGAACCTATATATCGTGGTACGAAATGGTTGGATTTCGTACCGTGTTACCAGAGTTAGAACTTTTAGATCGTGGTACGAAATTGTTGAATTTCGTACCGTGTCACCAGAGTTAGAACTTTTAGATCCTGGTAGAAATGGTTGAATTTCATACCATGATATAAAGGTTCTAACTTTGGTAACACGGTACGAAATGGTTCAATTTCGTACCGATATCGTGGTACGAAATGGTTGAATTTCGTACTGTGCTACCAAAGTTAGAACTTTTATATCGCGGTACGAAATGTTGAATTTCGTACCGTATTACCAAAGTTAGAACCTTTATATCGTGGTACGAAATGGTTGAATTTCGTACCGTGTTACCAGAGTTAGAACTTTTAGATCGTGATACGAAATGGTTGAATTTCGTACCGTGATATAAAGGTTCTAACTTTGGTAACACGGTACAAAATGATTCAATTTCGTACCGATATCGTGGTACGAAATGATTGAATTTCGTACCGATATCGTGGTATCAAATGGTTGAATTTCGTACCATGCTACCAAAGTTTGAACTTTTATATCGGGGTACGAAATGGTTGAATTTCGTACCGTGTTACCAAAGTTAGAACCTTTATATCGTGGTACAAAATGGTTGGATTTCGTACCGTGTTACCAGAGTTAGAACTTTTAGATCGTGGTACGAAATTGTTGAATTTCGTACCGTGTTACCAGAGTTAGAACTTTTAGATCCTGGTAGAAATGGTTGAATTTCATACCATGATATAAAGGTTCTAACTTTGGTAATACGGTACGAAATGGTTCAATTTTGTACCGATATCGTGGTACGAAATGGTTGAATTTCGTACTGTGCTACCAAAGTTAGAACTTTTATATCGCGGTACAAAATATTGAATTTCGTACCGTATTACCAAAGTTAGAACCTTTATATCGTGGTACGAAATGGTTGAATTTCGTACCGTGTTACCAGAGTTAGAACTTTTAGATCGTGATTCGAAATGGTTGAATTTCGTACCGTGATATAAAGGTTCTAACTTTGGTAACACGGTACAAAATGATTCAATTTCGTACCGATATCGTGGTACGAAATGATTGAATTTCGTACCGATATCGTGGTATGAAATGGTTGAATTTCGTACCGTGTTACCAAAGTTAGAACCTTTATATCGTGGTATGAAATGGTTTAATTTCGTACCGTGTTACCAATGTTAGAACCTTTATATCGTGGTACGAAATGGTTTAATTTCGTACCGTGTTAATTACCAGAGTTAGAACTTTTAGATCGTGGTACGAAATGTTGAATTTCGTACCGTGTTACCAAAGATATGACTTTTATATCGCGGTACGAAATGTTTGAATTTCGTACCATGCAACCAAAGTTAGAACTAATATAACGCGGTACGAAATGTCTAAATTTCGTATCGTGCTACCAAAGTTAGAACTTTTATATCACGGTACGAAATGGTTGAATTTCGTACCGTGCTACCAAAGTTAGAACTTTTATATCCGCTGCCACCACCTCCATCACCGAGATGGCGAGGTACAATTTTTTTTTTTCCCTACTGATACGAATATCAACATTTCGTACCGATATATCAACAAAAACACTAATAATATATTAATATTGTAGCAAAGGGTTTACAAACAAGAAATTGCAGCAAATAATTTACAAAATAAGAATTGTTCATTCACGAATCACTAAGCATTGTTCATTTACCAACTCAATCTCTACGGTAAGTGTTATTTCATCTGTGTTGAAACAAATAGATGCTCCCAAAAAAAATATTGATTTCTTGAGATCTTGTAGGACATCATGACCAAATTCATCCAAAATTTTGCACATAATCATCTATGATGTCCATTGTACCTTCAAAACTAAAGCAAGAAAAATTAGAATATGGTACTAATATAATTCTTACCAACATACCATTTCTTTGTCCTTGATTATTAGTACGAAGTGTGAATTCATACATGGTACTTGGTAAGAATTTCATAATTCTTTCCAGCGTACCATTTCTTTGTGCTTGGTTATTGGTACGAAATATGAAATTGTTACATGGTACTTGGTAAGAATTTAATAATTCGTACCAATAACCAAGCACAACGAAATGGTACGCTGGTAAGAATTATAAAATTCTTACATGGTACTTGGTAAGAATTTCATAATTCTTACCAGCGTACCATTTTGTTGTGCTTGGGTATTGGTACGAATTATGAAATTCTTACATGGTACGAGTTACTACTGGTACGAATACACCTGTTTCGTACCGACGAGTTTTGACAGCAAGCAGCAGCCTCCTTCAATCAACACAAATGAAATAGAAATCAGCGAACATACATCCAAATCATCCAGAAATTAACCCAAATACACCGAAAATTACCAAAACAATATGAAACCTCATAAATCATCAAGAAAGAAACACGTAAAAGCCCTAAATCAACAAAAAATAAGAAAAATACAACAAAAATTAAAAAAAAACTCTAGATCAACATGAATTACGAGAATTGAATTACGACAATTCAAAAATTCTTACTTGGTAAGAATTTCATAATTCTTACCAGCGTACCATTTCTTTGTGCTTGGTTATTGGTACGAAATATGAAATTCATACATGGTACTTGGTAAGAATTATGAAATTCTTACTAGCGTACCATTTCTGTGTACTTGGTTATTGGTACGAATTATCAAAATTCTTACATAGTACATGGCAAGAATTTCATAATTCTAACCAGCGTACCATTTTTTGTGCTTGGTTATTTGTACGAATTATGAAATTCTTATATGGTACTTGGTAAGAATTTCATAATTCTTACCAGCGTACCATTTCTTTGTGCTTGGTTATTGGTACGAATTATGAAATTCTTACATGGTACTTGGGAAGAATTTCATAAATCTTACCAGCGTACCATTTCGTTGTGCTTGGTTATTGGTACAAAATTCTTACATGGTACGAGTTACTACTGGTACGAATACACCTATTTCGTACCGACGAGTTTTGACAGCAAGCAGCAGCCTCCTTCAATCAATACAAACGAAACAGAAATAAGAAAAATTGAACAAAAATAATAAGAAAAATACAACAAAAATAAGAAAAATAGAACAAATATTCAAAAAAAAAAAATTCTAGATCAACATGAAATGCGATAATTGGAAGGAGAAATAACCTGGATATATAGTCTGGAGCACGATGCCAATGAGAAGCTTCCGATTGGTATACCAGCGTACCATTTCTTTGAACTTGATTATTGGTACGAAATATGAAATTCATAGATGGTACTTGGTAAGAATTATAAAATTCTTACCAGCGTACCATTCATTTGTGCTTGGTTATGGTACGAATTATGAAATTCTTACATGGTACTTGGTAAGAATTTCATAATTCTTACCAGCGTACCATTCATTTGTGCTTGGTTATTGGTACGAATTATGAAATTCATACATGGTACTTGGTAAGAATTATAAAATTCTTACCAGCGTACCATTCATTTGTGCTTGGTTATTGGTACGAATTATGAAATTCTTACATGGTACTTGGTAAGAATTTCATAATTCTTACCAGCGTACCATTCATTTGTGCTTGGTTATTGGTACGAATTATGAAATTCTTACATGTACTTGGTAAGAATTTCATAATTCTTATAACCGTACCATTTCTTTGTGCTTGGTTATTGGTACGAATTATGAAATTCTTACATGGTACTTCGTAAGAATTTCATAATTCTTACCAGCGTACCATTTCGTTGTGTTTGGTTATTGGTACGAATTATGAAATTCTTACATGGTACGAGATACTACTGGTACGAAATGATTGAATTTCGTACCGACGAGTTTTGACAGCAAGCAGCAGGCTCCTTCAATCAATACAAACGAAATAGAAATCAGCGAAAATACATCCAAATCATCCAGAAATTAACCCAAATACACAAAAAATTACCAAAATAATATGAAAATCTCATAAATCATCGAGAAATAGAAACAATATCGAAATGGTTCAATTTTGTACCGATATCAAGGTACGAAATGGTTGAATTTCGTACCGTGATACCAAAGTTAAAACTTTAATATCGCGGTACGAAATGGTTGAATTTCGTACCGTGTTACCAAAGTTAAATCCTTTATATCGTGGTACGAAATGATTGATTTTCGTACCATTTTTTTGTGCTTGGTTATTGGTACGAATTATGAAATTCTTACATGGTACTTAGTAAGAATTTCATAATTCTTACCCAGCGTACCATTTTGTTGTGCTTGGTTATTGGTACGAATTATAAAATTCTTACATGGTACAAGTTACTACTGGTACGAATACACCTATTTCGTACCGACGAGTTTTGACAGCAAGCAGCAATCTCCTTCAATCAGCACAAACGAAACAAAAATCAGCGAAAATACATCCAAATCATCCAGAAATTAACCCAAATACACCAAAAATTACCAAAACAATATGAAAATGTCATAAATCATCGAGAAATAAACACGTAAAAGCCCTAAATCAACAAAAAAATAAGAAAAATTCAACAAAAATAAGAATAATACAACAAAAATTCAAAAAAACTTTAGATCAACATGAATTGCGAGAATTGGAAAGAGAAATAACCTGGATCTATGGATCTATTTATAGATCTGGAGCACGATGCCAACGAGAAGCTTCCGATTGGTAGAAAATCGCAGAAGCGAGCAAAACGCGATGGAAGAGCTAGGTTTCGGGAGAGAGAAAATCGCAGGAGAGAGGGTGAAGGATGGACGGCATGGTGGATGAATCTCGTGAATGGAGGAGACGGCGGAGGCGGCGGAATAGAGGCGATGGTAGTGGTGGCACAGAGAGAGAAATAAGAGAATGGAAAGAGAGAGAAAGTGAGAAGAGAAAAACAGCAGGAAAAAAATGAGAAGAGAGAGAGGGAAGGGAAAAATAAGGAAAGAGAAAAAGAAAGAGAGAGAAAAAATAAGGGTATTTTGGTCCGTAAAGGCAAATGTTTGCCATAATTTGTGAAAATTAAACTTGTGAAAATTAAACTTGTGGTCAACTTTTGTGTTTTACTATCTCATGTGACTAAAAAGGTGTATTTTCTCTTAAAAATATGCGTTGATTTTTACGACTTTAATCACAGCGGCATTTACATATATTTGTTTAAGACAATGAGGCGCAACTCAGTTGGTAAGAGTCATATATATGTGTTGAAACTAGAAAAATATATATATTTATTTAATATTTTATGATATACTTTGATATATAAGTGTTTTAAATATAAATACAGTATATCATTGGTAGTTCTTCGTGAATGTGGCACACACCTTTTTCTTTCTTTCGGAGCCGTTTTGGCGGGGCATACTAAACCCACTACGTACCACACCACTGGGCAGATCGCCTGAATGCCGAGTCTTTCTCTGCCGTCAATATAATTATTCAATATATTTATCATTTTCTCAAAATACTCTCTCAAAAGTATTTTTCAAGACAACCCAAATACTTTTATAAGATACATAAGTGATTTCCTAATCAACTTATTTGTAATCCTTTACTTTTTTTGGTAGTTGAATTTACTGATTAATTAACTTTTAGTAGTCCGAAAATAAATTGCAAGATGGTTCTTTAAAAAAAAAATTGCAAGATTTTAGAAAAATATTATATCACCGATTCAAAAAAGTGGACAGAAACGTTAGTTGGCTACATTTATTTATTTATTTATTTGCTGAAGTGTCGTTATTCACGAAATTAACAAAATCCAAACTGAAAAAAAAAATAGAAATCTATCGCAATCAAATAAAAAAACCCCAAAAAGGTATATTACTTCCATACTAAAATTCAAATACAAATAAATAAATAAATAAAAACGCAAAGAACCTTTCAAAAAAAAAAAACCCAAAGAACAGGTGTGAGCGAGCTTTTATAGTTAAAAGAAAGAGAAAAAGAAAAAGAAATCCAAATAATAATAAAAAGAGTATTATTTATGTATATCCAGTATGATGATAGTGTATACCCCTATAACCAGTTTTGAGTGCAGGTATAACACATAACCACTTTGACTTTTGACTTTCCTAATTATATCTATTGTGACACTTTCTAAAAATGTGTCTTATTTGTGTAGAAATGGGGAAAAATTGACTAGTTAATCAAAATCATATAAAATCATGTATTTACCCTCCTATTTTAGCTATCCAAAAGATAGTTACGTATTTCTCTATTACATATTTTGCTAATCGATCCTACGCTTTCCAAAATGGTATCAGAGCCCTAGGTTTATCTGGGAATTATATTTTATTTATTGTTTAAGTATTATCCTAACGGAGGAGACATCAAGAAAAATATGGATCCGGACAATTGTCCGAGATGCGAAGGTTACATGAATTATCTCCATGATTTGGAGGTACAGAAAACAAGAACCCAGACTGCACTAGCAATCTGGAAAAGAGAATTCCACTCTGCAGCACTGAGAGTGGATTGTGAATCTATTATCTCTTGCCACCAAGAGATGAGAAAAAGAGAAAACTTCCTGGAGGAATTGAAGTCTCCATCTAAGGACGGAGTACGTGATGAAAGAAAACCATCAGAACCATACTGACTGATGGACCTAGAAGGATGTCCAAGGTGTGGACATTTCCAGGAACGTCTCCAAATCTTGGAGAAAAGAAGGACAAGATACCAGAGTGTGCTAACACACTGGAGAAGACAGTTGGATATCCTAATCCAACAAAACCAGGAGAAAGAATTAATTGATTCCTGCCTCCAAGGAATCAAAAGAAAAGAAGATCTTCTCCATAGTTGTATCCTCCTTGAATGGGAGATGGAACATGTTATGAGAAGAGATCATTGGATCCATCTGAGATTTAATTGGAATTAGCTTTTATATGCTGTTTCGCCCTGATGGAACAAAAGAAAGATAAAGGAGTATCATCTACTCTTTTATATCAAGAAATTTCTCCAGATTCCTCCAAGATATCGGCGGATCTAAGAGAAATACAGAAGACAGTACAAACATTATGGCGATAGCCTGTATGGTGTACCACGCGATCTTTACAAGATTGCTATGAAACAGGATGAAATTTATAATATCCTGAAGGAGATCCAATCACGGATCGAAAAACTGGAGCAACAACCTCGTTCCAGTCAAAGGAGAAATCCTTTTGGTAATGAACCCACTTATCCATTGCCAGTAGGAGAAACCAAAAAGGATCCCAACATGGAGACCTTGAAAAGAATGATTCGTGAAAGGAAAAAATGAGTAATCTTGAACGAATCAAGCTTGACGATCTCCAGGAGTTAGCAGAATCTTTTGCTAACATGATGATGATTGATTTGAAAATGAACTAGAATGTGGTCCAAAACCCACAGCCGGTGAATCAACTTCCACCAGGAGCCATCATTGGAAATCAACAAGATTTTCAAAATGCACCAGGAGCCATTAATGCCGTCCAGGATTTTCAGACTGGAGCAAGGTATGATCAACATACCCCAAATGATGCATACATGGCAGCAAGAAGGACAAGGACAAGGAGGCCGCATCCAAAGATACAGGATACACCTTATGGTAAGGCAACCCTGGATTCAATCCATCCCTACGGAGTTATGCTCGACCTTGATGAAGTTAATTTCAAAGATCGAGAAGCCGTAATTGATGAGTGGACGTCAGCCTTGAGAATTGCAGCAGCAACTCTCGATTTGAACAAGGAAGGATTCGTAAGAATTCTCAAAATGAGTCTTGCGGGAATCGTCAAGATTGCATGGGAATTCTTTCCTGTTGATATCAAGAATTCATGTTTTGATGGTGAAAACTATACAGAACATGTCCAGAATATGGCAATACTTTTTAAAAACCATTTTCTGGGAGAAGGTTATTTCGAGGGATTTGATCAAGAGAAAAGAAAGAAATACTTGATGGCATTGTATAATCTAAGACTGGCTGTCTTGGATCAACAATCGCTTAACAAGTTTCTACAACTCTTTGCTCTTTATCAACATCAATCAAAAGTTGATGATAGAGTTGCATTGGAAATTTTCTTTCTAAAATTTCCAAGCCCATGGAAAGAGATGCTGATTCGGGATTACGAACCAGGTGATCCTGAAAACGTCGCAAGAAGGATATCATATGTACATCGAAAACTCTCAGAGTGGTGTCAACAAGCAACAGCTCTGAAGAACATGAAGAAACTGAGGAGGATTAACAAATTTGCTCCTCTAAACTGTGAGGACAATGATCTGCCAACGATCATTGGGGGAGAACCACCGAGGCTGAAGAAATACAAGAAAAATAGGTTTCAGCCCTATTATATAGGTGGAGATCCAAAAAGAAATTCTTGGAAACCAAGAACCAGATGGTCGAGACAGAAGGCTAGATCTTACAAATCTGGCCAAAGAAGTGGACCATCAAGGAATAGATATCCATTCCGAGGAGATAATAAAATTCAAGGAAGGACACCTGCCAAGAAGACTTTCAGAAGAACTCACACTAGAGTTAATGAAAGTTTCAAGGATTGCAACTGCTGGACGTGCAGTGCAAAGGAGCATATTTCCACAAATTGCCCTGACAACGAGAGAAGAGGTATCAATAAATTCGAATCCACTCCGGATATCGAAGATGCCGTCTACTACCAGGAACTGATACAAGTATATCAGTTCGAAGATATACCCTCAGATGAGAGTATATATGAACAAGAAGAAGTCTTCAGTGAAGAAGATTCAGAGTGGTCTGATGGAACTAGATCGGAATCAGACTGATCCAGATATTGTTCATCATGAGAAAGAGGACAGGACGGGATTCTTCAGTCACACAACTCTCTCTCAAAATATGATTGACAAGATCATGAAGAAGAGTCTAAATATACAAAAATATCAAGGCTTTTCGGCAAGCAACATAGATCAGGTTCTGAGGAACCTTAATCTAAAGAGCAGGAAACAACAGATCGTCTATGGAATTACCAGACGAGAAATATCGCTTCCTATAGAGCTTACTGGGAATCAAGTGGAGATGCAGTTGATTCCAGCTAGTGACATCAGGGAAGATTTATAAAAAATGAAGCCCGAAGTCACTGAAAAGATAAACTGGATCCATATCGGAGCCATCCAGTTAATGTTAAAGTCGGCCCTCTTTACTGGAGTTCACACGCCGATTGATATCGCTATATGCAATAAAAGAGTTAAAAATCTAAAAGATTCCGTATTGGGAACAATTGCGGGAGACCTTTGTGCAGGACAAGTGGTGGGAATCATCTATCCAAAGATTGCCTACAATCTTAATGATACCCATTTCAGCAAAGCCCTGACTCTATATCAGGACTTTAAGCGCAAGGATTTACTGGAGGAAGGAAACAGGCCTTACTCCATTACTTATCAGGTATCATATGCTCTTTCCAACTCACATCACACTGAGTTATTTCTGGGAAAGAAGTTTATTGAGATACCAGATATCTTCAACAAGGTGACAACAGCGGTTTGTCCCAATAGAGTTGAAATTGCTCGGTTAAGGAATGTGGATATTCAAATCCGAGATAGAGAAGTTATGAGACACGACCAAAGTCTCAGGATAACTTCAGGGAGATTATCTTTCCAAGGAGACAGAATTATGTCTTTGCCATATGGGAGGAGTCGGAGTCTCATTCGAGAAACGCCACACACTCAAACATCTCAGAGTAACAAAGTCCCAGTAAATCTGAAATGTCCCGAGGGATGGAGAGAAGTGATAGTAAAATTTGACACTACAAGGTGGGAAACCAACTTCCCTTGTAATGTTCTTTACTATCTGCAGCAGCCAGAGATCAATCATTACAAAGGTACCCTGGAAATTGGGGGACAGGTGATGGAGATCAAAGGCAGAGCCGGAAGAGAAGCAGTTTTGCTTCTGAGTTTGGATTTTCTTGAGGATCACAAACCTTGGAGAAATAAAGATGATGGAATGGAAATTACGATTAATGGGAGAAAACTATTAATCGAATGACAAGTCCATTCTCCATATACATCTCTATTGGGATGTTATATGAAAAATACAAGGCAGAATATTTTGCTGCTTATATTGATTCAGGTGCAGGAATTTGTACTGCAAAACGAGGAGTCTTCCCAGCAGAGGTAGAAGATGATCTACCCCGAATTGCCGGAAGAGATTTCTCAAAGAAAATTTTGCTCCTGGCTAAAGGAGTAAAAGAGACGGAAATTCTAATTGGCGGAGCCAGAGGTACACCTTGGTATAAGGTTAAAACTCCACCAATTTATTTCCATGATACAGGTGCAGACATTCTGCTAGGAAACAATTTCCTACAGATGTTCAAAAGATATATGCAGGATAATGAAAGAAGGCAATTGGTATTCACAACCATTTGCGATCACAAGATCATTGTCCAGAGGCTCAAAGGGGCTTTTAATCGCCAGATACCATTGAGTTTTCGCAGCAAACGTGGTGATGAAGGGAAACTTCGACACCAAAAAATGAAGGATCAAAGGAGATTCAGCGAAGCAGTGCTAAGCTGTATTAGGGATGAGGATCTCAATGATGAAGAGGTCCAGATTCTCAAAGCATCTTTAATATCTCATCAAGATATTAAAGAAGAGATGCAGGTGTCCCTAGAAGATGTCAAAAGAAAGATTAACATGAATTACAATGAGAATCCTTTGGCATGGTGGGACAGAAACAAGCTCGAAGCTACCTTGAAGGTGAAGCCAGAAAAGGAGTATGAGTTTGTTAGATACAGACCAATCCTGATGAACCTCAAAGATCAACAGGATATGAAGGAGATAATCAAGGAACACCTTGATTTAAAATTGATCGAACCAGGGAACTCGCCTTACAGCAGTCCTGGATTTCTGGTAAGGAATCATGGTGAGATCAAACGAGGTAAACCCAGACTAATTATTAATTACAAAGGAATTAATGATATTCTGGAGTTTGATGGATATTTTATCCCTAGTAGGGAACACCTTATTAACTGCATTAGAAATGCTAAGGTATTCTCTAAGTTTGATTGCAAGTCAGGTTTCTACCAGATTCGCATGGAAGAAGGGAGTAAGAAGTTTACAGCATTCTCTACTCCACAAGGGCATTATGTTTGGAAAGTAATGCCAATGGGGTTAGCTAATGCGCCTCAAATATTTCAGAGAAAGATGGATAATCTGTTTAAAGATTATTTTTCTTTTATGTTCGTCTATATTGATGATATTTTAATAGCATCAAAAAATATGGAAGAACATATCAAACATCTTGAGATCTTTGCAGATGTTTGTTATAAAGAAGGTTTAGTACTGTCTGAAAAGAAGGCAGTCGTGGCAACTCGGAAAATGGAATTTCTGGGTATCGAGATTGATGAAGCGGGAATTATTCTACAGGACCATATTGTCCAGAAGGTCCAGAATTTTCCTGAAGATCTAAAGGAAAAGAAACAACTTCAGAGTTTCTTGGGAGTTGTTAATTTCGCGGGACCATTTATCAAAGATCTCGCAAAACATAGAAAAGTTTTCAGTACATTACTGAAAAATGATGTTCCGTTCATCTGGACAGAAGAACATCGACAGGGTATGAAGAAGTTAAAAGAGGTTTGCAGAAATCTCCCAAAACTCTCGATACCACAGGACGAAGACGACTTGGTCCTGTACACAGACGCAAGTGATTATTGGTGGGCAGCAGTCTTAACCAAGATCACTCCTAATGGAGAAGAACCTTGCAGATACTGTAGTGGTTTATTCTCAGATGATGAGGCCGTAAGATGGCACATCAACGAAAAAGAATTCTTTGCAGTCCGAAAGGCTTTTAAAAAATGACCTATTTTTATTAGCAAAGAAATTTACTTTGAAAGTCGATAACACACAGGTTAAGGCTTTCTTAAGAAACAAGATTGAATCTAAGCCTGAAAAGGCTAGATTAATTAGATGGCAAGCTGAATGCCAATATTATATTTATGATATTGTCATTTTGAAATCTCACGAAAATGTTCTTGCAGATTTCCTAACAAGAGATGGAGCAAACTGATGTGAACTCCATTCTACTGGCCCATAGTCATCTCAGAGAAAATCTAGAGATGTTAACGGGAGAGTGGGACGAGTGCATTCTGAATGCTGAGCAAGCAGGAAGATTGCAGACTCTCGATAAGACGAAAGTCACCGAGAGAATATGAGCTTGCATACGGTCTCAGGGTCAACTCTGGGCTGCATGTCAAACACCAATCCTTCGGGTGGCCAAAGATCCTTTGGTAAAAGAAGAGTTTCGAGTACAGGGCTCTAAACCTGTAGCAGAGGATTCTAATATCTCTTGCCCAAGTTCTAAGGTGGTGGTATCTTCGGAACCATTGCCCCAAGAAAAAGATGATATTCAGGGATCACACTCTGAATCATCATGTCAACCCAGCACCTCTGGGGAAAAAGAGGGAGAGATTAATCTTAGGCCAATGACTGGCACTTCTAAGATTAATATTGATAAGATTGAAGTTTCTTCTTCGTGGCAGGTTTATCAAGCTAACTGGGAGAAGCTCAATACAAGGAATGGAATCAACCCAGAAAAAATACGGGTTGATATCTCGAGGAAATATTCTCGGGTGTGGATGATGCCGAATTCAGATCCACACGAAGTCAAAAGATGGTATGAATTTGGAGCACTTGCTTCAGTTTATACTACATCTCCATCATTCGCCGAAATCAAGAATCTACCTAAGTGGATTCAAGAAGCGGTGTATGATACCTGGGCTAACAATCCACAGCTTAGCCGAGGTGACATTTTGGAGCTGTATTTCATCAGCGCAGCCCCAGAACCAGTAGGGAAAGGAAACCATGAAGCCTTCCACTATATTAGGCTTCAAAGACCAGATGCACGCGCCCTCGAGAAGATCAAGGCGCCTACAGAGAAAGAGACTACTTTAGTCTCTACATTACCAGAAGACCTCATCTCTACCAAAAGAGCATGGGGATTATGGGTCTGTCTCACTGAGATGGACAAAGTCAAGTTCCCGTTCAAATTCTTTCAGAATTCAGTGAACGGATCATTCCTGTTAAACACTATGACAAGAAAATCTACAAGATTCGCAGAGGAAGCTTTCGAAAGAAAGAGAACCTTACTCTGGGAAAACAAGATTGCGACGAGTAAAGAGACTAATCGCAAATACTGCAACATGGCTCATTTTGGAAACTGGTCCGAATGAGTTTGTGCGGATTGTCAGAACCAGAAGGAACCAGAATTCGGGAAGGGGTTCATGCCCAGAAAGGGAAAAGAGAAGGCTCGGTCCCACGAGCATCTCGAGCAGAAGGCGTTGCCAAAAGCAAAGACGCCAAGGGCACCGGAAAAAAAGTAGATTCCCGACACAAGTTGGTGGAGTCATGTGACTCTGAGATGGAGCACCCACTAAAGAGAAAACGACAGTAGTGGGTGGAGGGAAAAGGGATTACCCACTAAATAACAAATGGGTAAAAGCACAGAAGAAGCATTATTGAACAAAGATAATGCGGTATGATAAATAAAGTAGCACCGAAAGTTTGGCGTCCTTATTCAATAATGGACGACAGCAGTGGTCCTACGCTGAGTCAGACACAGGCTGGCCACGGAACAAAGGAATCCGAGGCAATAATGAAGGAAGGAGGTTGAGAATTGAAACCTCTATATAAACCACAAGGCTGGAGAGCAGAAGATCATCGAAAATCCATCAGAAATCCTCTACACCATCTCCTCTGCTCTCTCCAAAAATAAAATTATTGTATAGTTCCTATTCTAGTATAGTATAGTTTATGTATTTCAATTCCGCTACCATAGGTAGCTAAACAAGTCTGTCTCCTCCCTAAAGGAGATATACTTATGTTGTAATAAATATTATATAATTCCTAAATAAAAGTTTGGGCTTTTGTTCATCCCTTCCAGTATATTATTTTCTTTGTGTACCGACCGAAAACCCTACGCCCCGAGTAGGAAACGAACGAGGGCTGTGCTGTGTGCTGCTGAAGGAGTCTGCGTCTGGAAACCATCGGTTGCGATCGTGTGGTTGGACGAGGTCCCTAAAACTTCCGGCGGAAATACCCGGCAGCATTCCGGTCAAAAAGGTATGAAGTTGGTATACGTAGAATTTATTTATACGGAAGTGTGATGGGCCTGATAGTGTTGCATGATTTATCTCCAAATTGAAAAGTGAATTGATAAATCAGAATATGTAATGAAGAAATTCAGTAGAAGGGTAAAAGAATTTACGCATATTGTATGATTATAAGGTTGACTAGAATATATCAATATTTCCCCTTATTTTATACAATATTTTATACACAAAAAATGGATATAATAATCTTATTGGTGGGTCAATGGGTACTGCTTATACACACCAACAAAAGTGGTCGTAGGAGGTACACACTATCTCTATACTGGTTAGAATGAATTTCCTCTCTAATAAAAAAGTAAAGAAAATTAAATAATTTTCCCAACGGATATAACGTAGATGCAGTAGCGTCCAACAAAAGATTTGAAAGATACAATCGGAATCCAAAAGCAAAGTTAAATAGATCTAAGGGGTGATGTTGACGTCCGTGTTCCCCCAAATTGCCCTTCTAATCTGCCTCAATTTCCAACAAAATACATTTCGAAATTATACAAAAAATATTTGCTAATTTAGCATATGCTATGTTGCTCCAGACTGGAGTAGGCGGTAGCCGGTCACTAAGTAAAAGGTCAAAAACACGAGCACACCATTTTTAGACAGAGAAAGAGTCAGTAAGCTCACACACAAATTTCGAGAGAGAGAGAGAGAGAGCGCGATGGTAAAATCAACTCCGTCATGCTTCAGGATCATCAGCTGCGGGGGCGATTCTGTCGACCACGACGATCTCCAAACTCCCGAAGTATATGTTAATACATTAATTTGTTTGTAGCTGCTTCCTTTTTCATGCTTTTCTGATTTTGATTTTGTGTTCGAAGAATTTGCGGTTCTGATGAGAATTTTATTCTGTCTTTCCATCTCTATCTGAATCTGAAATATTTCCTTTTGTTTTGAATGTGGTTTTCATATCATTACTTCATCTGGTTTTTTGGCTTGCATTTTTGAATTTTGATTGGATTGGACTGTGATTAACGTGTTTCATGGACGAGTATGTTTTCTTTTGTTTGATCTTTTGGCAATTTGCTGCTCTGGTGTATGACAGTCTCTGATGGATTTAAATTCCTTGTGCTTGCTATGCACAATGGAAGATTTAGTGGCAGATTAACTGGAGATTTTGATGCTGTAATTGGCAATTCGAGTGTTAAATTTTGGAGAATCTGATCTTAAAGTAGATCTGTTCGTGATTATGGAGTAGTTGATTTGATTGAATTTGAACTGAATAGGTGCAAGAAAATTCCTTTTATACATTATTGATCAGATTTCCTTATCTAACTAGTCTATCCTTGGAAATGGAATATTTTAGGGAAATCTTATTTGTTCTTTCCTTATTAACGTGTCCAGTCTTGCATTCGATTTTATAGACAAAGTTGCATTGTAAGATTATGCAATCGGAATGACAGATAATGGCTGCCAGTGTGTTAATTTATTTTGGTGTCTTTTATTGTCTGTTTTGATGATGCTTACGTTGGTTCACTTGTTTTGAGTCAAACTTGGCCGTTATAGTGCAAATTCAGATTGTCGTGTCTTGGCCACTTGTCATGTTTGGTATTGAATCGTCTTTTGGACTTATGGAATTATCCATTGATCCAACATATTAACGAGGCTCTTTGCTATATAGAGTTAAACTCGTGTCTCTCACCCACACGTGTGAACTTTTGTTCTTATCACATCTCCTAAATCAGGCGTCTTTAATGCTAAAATTAAATTTGAGTACTTTTCATCATTCAAAGTGTTTCGACAGAATTTTGAATGATATATTTGAATTCTTGTTTTGTTGGCTGCATTAAGCTGATTTTCTTAGTCCAACAGGTGGCATTCAATGGTGAAATTCTATTGAATGATACTGGAAATATTTTTATCTTTCCATATTATTCAAAACCCTTGGGCAATTTGAGATGCAACTTGTGCATAATGGGATAGGAAAATAAGTACTCCCTCCGTCCCACTATTTCTGGCTCATTCTTTTGCTTTTTCTGACAAAAAGCAAAAGAATGAGCCAGAAATAGCGGGACGGAGGGAGTATAAATTTTAGAAGGAACTATCTCATAATTTTGTTTTTGTAATTAGAAAAGATACTTTCAGAGAATGTATAAACTGAGCACATACATTGTTAAGATATTTGCTGCAGAAGCCTAAGGAAAAATCGTGTTAAACTTAAAGATTAAATTACCCAATAAATGATCCCAAAATGGCTATTGTCGTCTCCGATCAATAATATTACTGGATATAACCAAACAAGACACTTAACGAAAGCACAAACTGTAACCTTTGAAGTGGAAAATCTTATTACTCCTTAGAGCCTTATGTAGGTTCGAGAAATCTACTTTCCATTTTTTCTTTTGTAATTACAATATGTAATGACTTATTTTGAAAAGATGTTTGAATATGTGGCTCGGCCTAAATTTTGGTCCTCACGGGATTTTTTCTCGAGTAGAAAAACACACGCACAACTTATAACCAACACACCTAACTCAAAAAGGCTAGCGACCTTAGGAAGTTAAATGCATTATCCTATCATGTTTATTTGTTTATTTTTTTTTGGATAGGAAACTAGGAATATTAATTAAGGAAAGTGAAGTTACAAAGGGGATAAGGAATCCCCAGATAGTATGTAGAATGCTAATTAAACACGAATAAATATTGCACTTCTCGACTTCATAATGCACTCATTATTTTATCTATTAATTCAAATTGTACTAGTTCTGATGATTCCTCTATACCATGGAAATTATATTTTGTTCGCAACTATCTGAATCCCAGATACATAACCTCAATAGAATGTAGAATGACATATGTTTTGCTTAATTGATGCTCATCTTGGCAACAATGGCTTGCTTTGTGTGCCTGAATGAATGCATAGTGTTGCTTTGCTATTTATATAATCTAGTAGGTTCAATAAGATATCACATATTATGTTCCTTTTAAGTAATGCTAATAAATGAAAATTAATGTGTAGTAACCGTAAACATACTTTTGGCATGTATGGTTTTGAGTCTTTGACATGTAGTCTTTTCTGTATAAGTGTTTGTCCTCTCTGTCATCTGCTGGTAGTTTCTGTCACACGTTCTTCATTGCCAGCTAGTTTCCCCATGCTTTAATGACACAATTCCACAAAATATAGTAAAGTGCTTTGGCACAGTTGAGCTCCATATATTAGTATAGGTGGATGACTTTTTAGTTGAAATGAATTGCATTTCAACTTGTAGAAGCCCCCCCCCCCCCCCTGGTCCACGTCACTCTGCTTATATTTTATGCCATTCCTCTTAATGTTATTTTAATTTATTTACAGAGCAAGGCCTCTAGCGATCGGCGTGGGTGGAGTTTCCGGAAGAGATCTGCTAGACATCGCATACTGAGTAACACTGTCACTTCAGAATCACCTGCATCTGGAAGCAAGGAAAGCCAAGAATCTATTTCTGTCAACTGCCAAGTGCACCATGATCTGACTGTTGCAGAGAAGACCTCAGAAATTCAGCAGAAAGAAGAGAAGACAACAGGAATTCAGCAGAAAGAAGAGAAGACCACAGAAGTTCAGCAGAAAAAAGAGAAGACCACAGAAATTCTGCAGAAAGAAGAGAAGACCACAGAAATTCAGCAGAACGAAGAGAAGATCACAGAATTTCAGCAGAATGAAGAGAAGACTGATTTGTCTTCTCTACTGGACTCAAAGCTGTTGGGCACTCAAGCATCCGGAGACGATGACTTGGGAGCAGATGCACCTGCTGATGAGTCCAGTATTATTTTAGTCCAGACTGCCATTAGGGGATTGCTGGTATGCCACCATGTTCTAGTTATTACATTCTAATTTAATGAGTCATATTTATGCATCATTCTTATTTTATCTTACCAGGCTCAACGAGTTTTGTTGAAGCAAAAAAGTATAACCAAATTGCAAGCTGTTGTCAGAGGACACATAGTTCGAAGCCATGCAGTCGGAACTCTTCGGTGTGTACAAGCCATTATTAAAATGCAAGCTCTTGTCCGAGCACGCCATGCCCGTCAACAGTTTAAAAATGACTGGACTCTCTCGGTAACAATTTAATTAGCTCTCCATATTCACTGCCTCCTTGAGTCCTCTGTTATTGGGCTGCTCTTCAAACGCAACCTAAAATCCCTAAATGGTTTCAATTTTTCAACCAATTTGAAGTTGGACTAAAGGCCGGTTAAGTAATACTGCAAGTGTGTAGACGGAACAAATCTTCGTCTAACTATTGGGAGTCTTATGATCTTCTATATGTAGAACGTGGACTAAGTAGTCTGATGTTCATTCTTAATTTTTACCTTGCAATTTTTGATTTTAACTTCAGATCATTCCTTCATTTCCAGAGTAAGAGAGAAGCCAAAGCAAGTCCACCACACACTTATATTTCCATTGAGAAGCTACTTAGCAATGCCTTTGCTCGTCAGGTGAATGAATGTCGCTGCTACACTGTTTGTCAAAATTTAATTATTAGTTTTTTTTTGCTTTCATTCCATAGAGCAAGTATATATATTCAGACCTTGACTTGCGTATTGAATTTTGATGCAAGCTCATGGAAGCTACACCACGGAACAAACCTATCAACATCAAGTGTGACCCCTCAAAATCTGACTCAGCTTGGAAATGGTTGGAGAGATGGATGTCTGTTTCATCGGTGAGTGATGAAGAGCCACATGAGACTGAAGCAGCAGTGGAGCAGCATAAGGATAATCTTGGACATTCTGCTCCCAATGAAGAGGACCTTTCAGTTCAAATAATTTCTAAGTC
Organism: Agastache rugosa; assembly: GCA_031470985.1. Taxonomy (NCBI): domain Eukaryota; kingdom Viridiplantae; phylum Streptophyta; class Magnoliopsida; order Lamiales; family Lamiaceae; genus Agastache; species Agastache rugosa. Next base: position 12,613,857 of record CM062607.1, read on the forward strand.
AACGGATTTTGAACCTGGTTTTGATACATCAGATGATGTTCCTAGTAATAACAATATGACGAAATATGATACAAATAACTTGGACGTCCATTCAAGAAAATGTGAGGTCAAAGAATCTGCTCCGACTGAGATAAAATATACAGAGTTGGTCGAGGTGATGGAACAGGAATACCTTCCTATAAAAGACGAATCAAAAAGTGAGGAACAAGTACTGCATGAGGTGGTGGAAGTGGAATATCTTCCCAAAAAAGAGGAAACAGAAGTTGTTCAGGAAGCACCAGATTCGGAAGAGTTTTCCAGCATGCAACCTGAAACAGAGGTGAAAAAAATTTCAAGAAAGGCAAGTAATCCTGCTTTCATTGCTGCACAGTCAAAATTTGAAGAACTGAGCTTGGTTGCCACATCTGCAAAACTAAGCACTTCCCCAAGTCATGATCCTGAAGTTGAATCTAGTTTGGATAAGGTTTCTTCTGCAAATCAAGATCAACCATTCAGGTCTGAGGACAAAGACAGTGGATTAGCTGGCAACTCCATTTCCAATGCTTCAGCAGTTCAACTAGGTAGCTCTGAATGTGGGACTGAACTTTCCATTTCTTCCACCCTAGATTCACCAGATAGGTCAGGAGAGGCTGGAGTCAATGACAGTGTAATGGAAACAAAAGCTTCAGATGAGACTGATCATCCTAGAAATGGAGAAAATTTAGAAGTTGAAGCTAAATCTATCGCACTAGAAACTGATCCTTCATCTAATAACACAACTAAATTGGAGAGAAATGAAAGTGTTGACTCAGTTTCTGGCGAATCTCTTAATTTTAGCATAACTGCAGATACACCACAGCTGGACAAGCCAGCAGATCTGAGCCATATACAGGTGGAGCAGGGATATGAAAAAAGCCACCAGGAAAACAAATTATCACCTGAAACTTCTCCCAGAAACCATGCAGCTATCCCTGAACTTCTAGCATCTCCTTCCAGCCAAGTGTCTGTTAAACCGAAGAAATGTAAAGGTGCAAAAAGTCGGTCCATTGGCAAGAGTAAGCCTTCTTCAGATGATAAAAGTCTCTCAAATCGTACTCCAGATTCTGCTTCTAGAAGTAGCTTGGAGCAGTTACATGACCATAAATTGGGGAAGAGGCGAGACTCCTTTGGTTCAGCAAAACCCGATCACAAGGAGCAGGAACCAAGAGATAGTAGCAGCAGCAATTCTCTACCAAGTTACATGCAAGCGACTGAATCTGCAAAAGCCAAGGCGATAGCAAATGGCTCGCCAAGATCAAGTCCTGATGTACATGACAAGGAGATCTACATAAAGAAGAGACATTCGCTACCCGGTACAAATGAACGGCAAGGATCTCCTCGTATTCATCGCTCTCTGTCTCAGGCACAGCAGAATGCAAAGGGAAATGCAAGCCATTCTCCTCAAGGTATTTTCTTTACTTTCTCATGCTATTTTCATATTTATTGTCCTGTTGATATTCATGCCAATTGCCATACCAGTTTTCTCATGCCAGAAAGCATTCTCACTCTCGAATTGCAATCTCTTTAGGTTGATTCTAAGTGAACAACCTAGAGCCTGATCTTAGGTTGCCCTTCCTTTACTTTATCCGTGACAACAACCATAGGGAATTGTGGTGCTATCTTATATTCCATTAGGATTGTGATTACTGGTTCTTCTTTTTCTTAGCTGGAAATAAGGTGCATGATAAGACACTCATAAAACATCAGCAAGGTTTCGGGTTTCCCAAATGCAGTTTAATCATATTTTTGTACTCAATGCTGATCCGTAGTTAGTTATAACGGGAATGGTATGATATTGGATTAATGATTGTAAGCTGCATACACCATGATAGTTTCTTTGGCATTCCATTGGATGTCTAGTGTGGACCTTGCCACCATCCATGCATGTCGAGGCATAATTGAGTGATAATGACGATCATTCTTCTTGTGGATCAGCAAAGATGTTTTATTAGGTTGACTGCTGACTTGATCATGATCGATGACTCGGTTGTTACACGAGCCGGAGTTGGGGGTGATTGTGCGCACATATGTCAAGAGAAAGGTCTTGGATTGTAATACTGTATCCTTAGATTTGTTGCTTGCTTCCTGATTACAGATCATGAATGCTCATAAATTATTGTTATTCTATCACATCCTTAAGCATATTTTGTGAGATCTTGATTATAGATTATTCTTTGTAAATCCATACAAGACTATTCTTCATATCACTTTGAACTAATTTTAGATTGCTGTGAGCTCATATTTTGGAATCCTTTTTCATTTCAGATCGGAAGTGGCGACGGTGAATTTATACCGACAGATATTTAGAGATGATGGGGGTATATCTGACCTTTCCCTATAAGTATTCTTAACTTGGATTGCTTTGAGAGATAATGTTGTTTTGTTTGCATGCATAATGTGAAGAATATATATCGGTATGATATTATTCCAGCTGAAGAGATGTTGACACATTGAGATTGCATGTAAATTTCCAGATTGTTGTTTTCTTCTCTCTCTTTTTTCTTTGATTTGATATTTCCTTTTTTCATTTTCCTTTTACCAAAAAAATGCTTGGTTTATATATTAACTTGTATTGGGTTTGGGCGAACGATATTTACATCTTTGGCTTGAATTTCATTTCATTTATATTTTTTTCCCCCTATTTGCCTACTGCTATTTTTTTTTGAAGCAGCCTACTGCTATTTACTTTTGGATGTTGACGTGTCTCGCATAGCACATACTCCCTCTTCCATGACAAGTGTAGCACTTTGAGTTCGGTATTGGTTTTAAGAAATGATTAGTAGATTGGTTTTGAATGGAGAAAGTGATCCACCATAATGAATTGTTGTGAGGTTTAAAATCAAGGTAGTGGGTGAGGTTATTTCTCAAAATGGAAAGTGTTACACTTATTGTGGATGCATGCAAAAGGAAATTATGCTACACTTATCGTGGACGGAAGGAGGATATTAAAAATATGTTTTCGAGGTGGATCATATGAGAATGACATTTTATATAAGAAATGAAAACAATCTATACCCTATATTTGTTTTGATCGGTGGTTATAATTGGCTCAAGATTAATAAAAAAAAAGACGCTGAAAACATACTTAAGCATATAGTTGTAATTCTATTTTAAATGTAACCGTCCACCACCATAAATCTAGAGATATAATACTATTTTATTTTTGGTATACAATCTAAAAGCTTAAAAACGTGAGTTTTTTTTTTTGAAATCATGTGGGTTCCCTTCTATAGTACATCTAATGCTGCATCTACGTACTAAATTAGACTTCGTTTACCATTTTTTTTTTTAATTAGTACAATTTTTTTTAACTCTAGTTGAAATGCATTAATCTAATTTAGTCCATGCATTTACATATCTTTTTTTTTTTTGGTTTTTATAATTTTATGAAAATTGCTCGTATATGTTTCTATTGGGTTTGAATTGATACTATTTAATATATTTTTTTTATTCGAATGTTGGTAATGTAGAATTTTATTCGAATGTTGGTAATGCATTTTCTACATTATTGTAATGCACAAACCTAATTACCTAATGTAGTGGGCAAAATTCGTCTTTTTACAAATCCTGTTAATTGGCCCAATTAGCCTGTCCAACTAGACTCGTCGGTCCAATACAAATTCAACAAAAAATATTGGGCTTAAAGAGCCCATATCCAGATAAGGGATATCAAACAGCATAGCCGGACACGTTGGCACGACTAACAAGAGAACGAGTCAAATAACCTAAGAAATCAATTAATTTGACACTCACAAGAATCGGAACCGTCAAGAAGAAAATGGCGAGCGGATAAGGCCGACGACTAGGGTATGGAGAAAACCCTAATCAACTAAATCGTCCTATTAATAGGTGGCCACTACGTCCGACTAATCCATCCAATCATTCATACTCGAGCTCTCTACTTCATCTCTTGACCTATCCGCCTTCGTTTTTTCTCTTTCGTTATTTCTACACTCAGGCCATCGGATCCAGTGGTCGTACCGGCTACACCGGCACCACCTGCCCTTTTGACGCTCTAATTACTCTCTATTATCACATTCCGGACGTACCAGACATCAAAGAATCTATCATTAATTTACATCTCTATTATTTATTATGTATTTTATTATTCTCTTATTATTCTGGTTATTCCGATAATTGACTTGAGCGTCGGAGGTCCTACGGCCGACACCCCCACCGGTATTCTGTCGAACTCTTACGTGTGCTACTTGGATAGGTTGCTTTGTGTCCCGTCATCCACGTCTTCCGGATAGTAGGACTTATACCCTACAATTTGGCATCCACCGTGGGGCCTAGCAACTTAGTCAAGCGACGACCACCGAAGAGTCCTTCGAAATCCAATCATGTCTGACGAACGTGACAGATCTGAACGTACCGCTCAACCCGAAGCAAATACTTATCCGGATTTGGCGGCTCAGATTGCAGCTCTCACTGAACAAATGAATCAAGAACGAGAAAGATGCAAGAAATTGGAAAAGGAGAATGCCAACCTGTATGTCCGTCTCGAGGCTTTGGAGCCAATCAAGACCGTCGACTCTCCTTGTTTTCGGGCTCGAGTGAATCCCATGCAGCCGCTGGGAGACTCCCCACTCACACATAATGACGGATCTGACATTCTTCTGATGGACCCGTCATCTTCGGTAAGAAACCGTAGCATCATTAACAACCCAACTGATCCGGGTTACTCTCTTCTGAATGCAGGCAATAACATGCCATCGACCGCCCTGGAGCAAGCACATCACCAGAACAAATTACTCCAGACGTCAGAACCAGATGAATCATCAGGCAAGAAGGAACAGTCACTACTGGGGAATGACATGGCAGAAACATTTTAACCACCCTCGGTATAACAATGAGTAATGCTGCCAATGGAGGTACTCAGTCCACCATGCCAGTAGCCAATCGGACTGTCCCAACGGCTAATGCTAACCTACAGACAACTGGAGCTGGTCATAGAGAGATCACTCAAGATCAACTGTTCGCTGACGAGCTTGCCCTACCTATTGTCAATGGATAGCATGCATTCAGAGATGAGGACCTGGCTTGAAAGTTAGCTGAAATGGAGGCCCTGATTCAACGAATCCCCGGTGTGCCGACACCGATTCATAAGAGTTCAGAGAACTACTATGCCGACTCACCTTTTGTAGATGAAATTGCCTTGGTTGAAATGTCCGTTAAGTTCAGCTTTCCTAGCATGCAAATGTTTGATGGCACAATGGATCCAACCGATCACATTGCTCAGTACAAGCAGAGGATGTTCACTGCCACAATTTCTCGTGAATTGAGACATGCATACATGTGTAAGGGGTTTGGTTCTAGTCTGATAGGACCTTCCCTACAGTGGTACACAAACCTTCCAAATTATTCTATTTCAAGTTTTGCTCAACTAACTGATATTTTTGTGCAGCAGTATGCAAGTAGCAGGAAACTTAAAAAAATATCGGAAGACCTATACGCCGTGGTACAACGGCGCGGAGAATCTCTCTGAGACTACATTGGACGCTTCAAAAAGGAGAAAATGTCCATAACGAACTGCAATACCCAAATAGCAATCACCGCTTTCCAAAAGGGCCTCATGCCCGACTCGGATCTCTACAAGGACCTCACTAAGTATCCTTGCAGGACAATGGAGGACATACTCGCCAAAGCGTGGGCACAGATCAAATGGGAGGAAGACCAATGTTTGATAGTTTTATGTGTTTATTTTCGTGTCGTTTTTATCTTATTTTTAGTTGTGTTTTGTGTCTTTGTGTCGTGTTATTCGTATTTTTATATTCGGGTTTATGTTTTTTGTGTTTGTGGTTGTATAGGTATTTTTGTTATAAAATGGAGCACTGTGGATCGGTTTTGGGGAAAGAAGTGATGGATACTATCGGCGTGGAAGGATCGCCAATACATGAAGCATTGGTTTGAAGACCACCGAAGTGGACAACCGGCAAAAGCGGCACAAAATAGAGAAAATGGGCAGACTCGTGTATCCTGCCGCAGCGGCTTAGCCGCTCGCGCGGATGCACCCGCTTTACAAAGGAAACGCGCTTCGGCGGTACGGAATTTTTAATGAAAAAATACATCCCAACCGTATTTTTTAGGAAAAAATAGGGTTTTTGAGTTTGATTCTTGCTTTTTGACTTTGGAGAAGAGGAGGAGACAAAACCTTTACTAGTATTTTATTCCTTGCTTTTCGATTGGAGATTTGTGTTCGGATTCCGCTGCAGATCTCAGTAATTGTAAGAATTTCATTTGCTTTTTAATTGTGCGTATTATTTATGAGTTATTTATTTGTATTGGTTGATTTATTGAATATGAGTAGGTAAATTCCAAATCTAGGGTTAGGAGAATTCGATTCTAATGATTAATTGATCGAGATTGCTATTTCTACCCGATTGAATTGCTATGATTGTGATTTTGCAATTGGCCATTGTTAAATTGTTTGAGACAACGAATTAGATCAAGAGATTGATTGGTTGTTAGATATTGGTTCAATTGGGGTTGTGCTTAATCGGAAACGCGTAGCATGATAATTAATCTTATCAAGTATTTCTAATAATTTAGGTCCAACCACCGTGCGAGAGTGGGGGTTAATATCCTTTATTTATTGAATTTCTTGGTTGATTAACCTTGTTAGCAATTTTGTAAAATTGAGCATTTAGAGTAGAAGGATCCAAATCCCTAGATTGTTCTCTATTGTAAATTCTACTTTTTAATTGCTTACTCTATTTGCGTTATATTTCTTGCTCGTTATGAAACTTAATCCAAAACCAAATTGTTTAGAATGTTTAGGACCTTTTCGTTTGATGTGAGTAGCGTAAATACTAATCCCTTCTAAGCCTTCCTTGAGAATACGACTTGGGAAACCTTATCACCCTTCAATCGACCTCGTACTATTGCGAGCAACCTTAGGGGTAACTTTTAGGTTGAACAAATTTTGGCGCCGTTGCCGGGGAAGGCTTTCGGCCTAAGCGTTTATGTGTTTTTTTTATGTTTTTCCTGTGTTATTTCTTTTTCCTTTGTTTTTTTCCTTCAGGTGCGCTTGATCGGTTTTTGTATTTTTATTTGCGCAGCGATTAGTGAATCTGGAGGAGAAAGGTTCGAGTGATACTTGCTAAGGAGATCCAAAATGCAACCATATCTGGCTATGTCATTTTTAACTTGTGAGTTTTGTGGAGAATATGGGCATGATGTTGACTTGTGTCAAAGTTCTGGTTGGAGACACAATCCAAACTTTGCTTGGAAGCAAACAACCAACATTTCTTACTCGACCACCACATAAACCATCTCTGGAGGATACTCTTCAATCTTTCATACAGTCGAGCCACCAAGCAGCTCCATCTCAGAAACAATCATTGGAGAACACCCTTCAATCCTTCATTCAGTCTACCGCCCAAAGGTTTGAGTCCGTGGATGCATTCATCGAACGTATTGATGCTCAACTTGCACGATTAGCTGACGATGTTAGAGAGATAATTCAACAAGAAGAGGAGGAGGAGTTAATGGAGCCCAAATACAAGGATGCAATCGACTTATTTTCGGTTGGCCATGATCAGTTGCAAGCCCTTTCCCATGCATGAACATTACTCGTACATTGAAATGACTGATTTGTTGGACGAGAATGAAATTGTGCATGGATTTGTGGCAAACTTAGAGGAAGAGCCCGTAGAGTTGTTGGGAGAGCTTTTCATGGCCACAACCAACATACTAAGTGATGCTAAAGTTGATAATATTTCTATACTCTCTACTTCAACTGTTGAACAGTGCTATTGTATTATTATTTCTGATGCTTTCTTTACTAAGGTCTTATTGCGCAGAGATAACTCAGACGTAGAAGAGGCGAATCCAACCACCGCTACCAAATTTTGTGTGGTGGGGAACTCCTCACATGAAAATGGGACGAGCTCGATTCCATTGATCCCAGGACCGACAAGTATGGAAGATGAAGACGAACTAATTCAAGTGATGGAGTGGCTCAAGCTTGAGTTTGAATTTGGATAACATTTCCTCAGTCGGATCGGCGACTTAAAAACTAGCGCTACGTGGGAGACAACCCACACTTCTTTATTTTTCTTGTTTTATTATATGTTTTGTCGTTATGCGTTATTATTTTTGTTTGTGTTTTGTGTTTTCTTTGTGCTTTGCCTTTCTAGGATTTTGGACAAATGGAGACGCAGATCGGATATCTATACAGTTTTCGGTTCACGATATTTTCAAGGAAGTCCTTTCTATCCTTATTCTTTTATTTAGATGCACTGAGGACATTGCACAAATTTAGGTGTGGGGGAGGGGTAATGTCTTGCATGATAAATTTTGAATTGTTGTGAGCCGTTATTTGTTGATTTTTGAGATATGTAAGCGTATATTTTTGAGCTTAGTCTTAGCTTGTTATTTAATCTCTTTTGTGAAACGAGTTGTTGTTTGGTCATATGGTTAAACGAGTTGAATATTCAAGGAAGTTCTTGGAAATGTGAATTTTCTTAAGAAATTGATTTGATTGTGAACTCATTTGTGAGGTATCTTGATGGGGATTGAGCATTGGGTGGAGTTGTTAAATTTTGTGAATTGTGTTGTGTTTGCGAACTTTGTGCTTATTGGGTTTCAAAAAAAAAAAATAGGCGTAAAAAATGGGATATAAGGTCGATTTTCACTCGGTAGTATTAGGTCTCTGCTCCTCTGGAGTTGTGTAACCATGAGCATGGAAAACCACGCAAGAAAATTTTGGATAAACTCCGAAAGGTAAACCTTGTGAATCATGGCCTTTGCTATTGAAAAAGAGAAATGACCAATTCCCGTGCAAAAAAAGAAAAGAAAAAAAGGAATAACAATAAGTAAATGAATAAAGTTTGATACTTGGAACCCGATTATTTGCAATAGTTCACTAAAGTTTTCGAGCACAAATTTTACAATTTATTTGATGTGAGTCCCCATTTATGAGAGCAACTCAATGAATTTGTATTTGATTGATTTTCTTGAGTCGAGAAACATTTCAAGTTTTCAACTTGTTGAGGATATGAGTTTAACACCTTTGACGTGTACAATGCTTGATAATGTTTCTTTCTCATTTTCTTTTAGAGTTTGCTTGAGGACAAGCAAAAGGCTAAGTATGGGGGGATTTTTTTGATAGTTTTATGTGTTTATTTTCGTGTCGTTTTTATCGTATTTTTAGTTGTGTTTTGTGTCTTTGTGTCGTGTTATTCGTATTTTTGTGTTCGGGTTTATGTTTTTTATGTTTGTGGTTGTGTAAGTATTTTTGTTATAAAATGGAGCACTTTGGATCGGTTTTGGGGAAAGAAGTGAATGATACTATCAGTGTGGAAGGATCGCCGATACATGAAGCATTGGTTTGAAGACCACCGAAGCGGCACAAAATGGAGAAAATGGGCAGGCTCGTGTACCCCGCCGTAGCGTGTTAGCCGCTCGCGCGGGTGCACCCGCTTTACACAGGAAACCCGCTTCGGCGGGTTAGCCGCCGAAGCGGTACGAAATTTTTAATGAAAAAATACATCTCAGCCGTCTTTTTTAGGGAAAAATAGGGTTTTTGAGTTTGATTCTTGCTTTTTGACTTTGGAGAAGAGGAGGAGACAAAACCTTTACTAGTATTTTATTCCCTGCTTTCCGATTGGAGATTTGTGTTCGGATTCCGCTGTAGATTTCAGTAATTGTAAGAATTTCATTTGCTTTTTAATTGTGCGTAATATTTATGAGTTATTTATTTGTATTGGTTGATTTATTGAATATGAGTAGGTAAATTCCTAATCTAGGGTTAGGAGAATTCGATTCTAATGATTAATTGATCGAGATTGCTATTTCTACCCGATTGAATTGTTTTGATTGTGATTTTGCAATTGCCCATTGTTAAATTGTTTGAGACAACGAATTAGATCGAGAGATTGATTGGTTGTTAGATGTTGGTTCAATTGGGATTGTGCTTAATCGGAAACGCGTAGCATGATAATTAATCTTATCAAGTGTTTCTAATAATTTAGGTCTAACCATCGTGCGAGAGTGGGGGTTGATAGCCTTTATTTGTTGAATTTCTTGGTTGATTAACCTTTTTAGCAATTTTGTGAAATTGAGCATTTAGAGGAGAAGGATCCAAATCCCTAGACTGTTCTCTATAGTAAATTCTACTTTTTAATTGCTTACTCTATTTGCGTTATATTTCTTGCTCGTTGTGAAACTTAATCCAAAACTAAATTGTTTAGAATGTTTAGGACGTTTTCGTTTATTGTGAGTAGCGTAAATACTAATCCCTTCTAAGCCTTCATTGAGAATACGACTTGGGAAACCTTATCACCCTTCAATCGACCTCGTACTATTGCGAGCAACCTTAGGGTAACTTTTAGGTTGAATAACCAATATAATAATCACCAATCTTTCCCTCGTATGAGTTCCAGGAAGGATACCAGATCAGAAAGGAGGTCCAATGACAGACGATCGGAACCTTAAAGAAAATTGGAGGAGAGAATATCGCCAAGTTTCAGTGACTCAGCCACGCGAGAGGGCAAAAATACTGGATTTCAATTTATCTATCTCGCCAGCCGAGGCAGTCTTAGCTCTCAAAGGACTTGGAAACAAGTTCAAATGGTCGGAGAAGATGAGAACGCCGACAGACCAAAGAGACAAATCAAAGTGGTGCGAGTTTCATGAAGATCATGGGCATAAGACTGACGATTGTATTGCTCTAAGACTTGAAGTATCACACATGCTGAAGCAAGGTCACCTGACTAACTTCCTTACAGACAAAGGAAAGAAAACTTTCCAGTAAGGGAAGGACAGACAAGATGGTCACGGAGACGTTACTCCTCCAAGACCACCAGTTCACGAGCAGACATTCAATGTGATCACTGGTGCTTCCGAAGTAAGCGGAGTCACCCATTCGGCGGCCAAGAGGCACACCAGACAAGCTGGACGTACCAGAGTGAAATTCAACGGTGCTGAAAAAAGCACAGCGGCCCTACCAGCTCAGACAACCAGCTTCACTACTACTGAGTCCACTAGACTTCTTAACCCACACCACGATGCACTTGTCATTTCACTTTACATTGCTAATTGCTTAACTAAACGTGTACTGATCGACAACGACAGCTCTGCCAATGTCCTATTTCTTTTTGCTCTCAGGAAAATGGCAATTGATGAGTCAAAAATAGTCAAGAAGTCCACCATCCTAATCGGATTCAGTGGAGAATTGAAGAACACAGTAGGAGAAATTGAATTACCAGTCTATGCGGAGGGAGTCAATCTCTGCACTAGGTTCTTGGTGATAGATTCTCCTTCGACCTACAACGTTATACTAGGCAGACCTTGACTCCATGAAATGGAGGTAGTTCCCTCCACTTATCACCAAGTCTTAAGATTTCCAACTAAGTGGGGAGTGAAGGAGATACACGACGACCAAAAAGACTCAACAACATGCTACCAGACGACCATGAAGGCCAAACAAGCCGTCTTATAACAATTACAACAAGAGGGACCATCTGACCCTCAAGCAAGCCAGGCAGTAAAACTTGAGCAGCCCGATACTGTGGAGTTAGATGAAGTCTCTATCAATCTGGACTTTGCGGACAACAAAGTCTGGATTGGATCGGAGCACAACTGGAGCCGACCTCAAAGAGAAGCTCATTCAATTTCTTTCCGAACATTATGATTGTTTTGCTTGGTCCCATGCGGACATGACCGGTATTGATCCTGATGTTATTGTTCACAGGTTAAATGTCGACCCGGACTATCTTTCAAGGAAGCAAAAGCGAAGGAAATTTTCCCCAGAACGAAATAAAGTCATCAATGATGAGATCAAACAACTCTTGGATACCAGACTGGTCAGAGAGGTCCAGTACCCCGACTGGCTAGCAAATGTGGTGGTAGCAAAGAAAAAGAACAGCAAGTGGCGAGTTTGTATAGACTTCACGGACCTGAACAAGGCATGTCCCAAGGCCTTTTTTCCACTGCCGCACATAGACATGCTTGTGGATGCTACTACCGGACACGAGCTACTCAGCTTCATGGATGCTTATTCCGGATACCACCAGATATTGATGCACCCGGATGACCAAGAGAAGACAACTTTCATGTCCAACATAGGCATCTACTGTTACAAGTACATGCCCTTCGGGTTGAAGAATGCAGGGGCAACCTACCAACATTTGGTCAACATGATGTTTCAAGAATTATTAGGAAACACAATGGAGGTCTACATAGATGACATGCTTGTCAAATCTCTTCGAGCAGAAGACCATATCGACCACCTCAAATAGTCTTTCAGCATTCTCCGTGAGTATAACATGAAACTTAACCCAACTAAATGTTCATTTGGTGTAACTGCAGGTAAATTTCTGGGCTACATGATGACACAAAAGGGAATAGAAGCCAACCCGACTCAGATTGACTATGTGCAAAGAATTATATCCCCAACATGTGTCAAAGATGTACAGAAGCTCACATGAAGGGTGGCGGCCCTTAGCCGGTTCATCTCGAGATCATCGGAGCGATGCCACCCCTTCTTCAACACATTAAGAAAGTAAAAAACATTTGAGTGGACACCAGAATGTGAAGAAGCACTCAACCAGCTAAAGCAATACTCCCTCCGTTTTTATTTAAGTGTCCTATTGAGAAAAAATTCTTGTCCCTTTTTAAGTGTCCTATTGCGGAATTTGAGATTAAAATAATGACAAAACTTCTATTTTACCCTCACAAAAGTAATATCTCATGCTTCATTGGTTTTTGTAATTTTTCTCAATAGGACACTTAAAAAAAATAGAGGGAGTACCTGACAAGCCTGCCGCTCTTATCCAAGCCTAAAGACGGGAAAACATTATACATCTACCTGGCCGTGTCAGAAACAACAGTCAGTGCAGTCCTAGTTCGGGAGGATGAGGGCAAACAATCACCAATCTGCTATGTCAGCAAGTCATTGTTTGATGCGGAGACAAGATATAGCCTGATTAGAAGCTAGCCCTTGCTCTTGTACACACTGCAAGAAAGCTTCGGCCTTACTTCCAATGTCACCCAATAGTGGTCCTCACCACATATCCTCTAAAGACCATCCTTCACAAGGCGGGAGCTATTTGGCAGACTCGTCAAGTGGGCGATCGAACTAAGCGAACACGACATATCCTACAAACCCCGGACTTTGCTAAAGTCGCAGGTACTAGCTGATTTCGTAAATAATTTTACGCCTAACCTTTCAATGCAGGCAGACAAAGAGTTATTTTGTCTCACTGAGGATGAATCGACTGGAATGTGGAAGCTCTTTGTGGATGGTTCAAGTAATAAACACAGAAGCGGACTTGGACTTGTTCTTTCATCATCCCAAGGTGATGAAATAGAACGAGCAATAAGATGCGGGTTCAAAGCAACCAATAATGAAGCCGAGTATGAAGCAATGTTAGTCGGGCTCGAGTTAGATAAAGAAATGAGAGCTAAAATGATCAATGTTTTTAGCGACTCCCAACTAGTGGTGAATCAGATGCAAGGAACTTACCAAGCCCGGGACAACAAGATGACAGCTTACCTAGACAAAGTGAAAGAGTTGCAGTCAAACTTCGAAGAATTCATAATCGGACAGGTACCCAGAGAAGAGAATAGTTAGGCGGACGTCTTAGCTAACCTAAACCTTGGTTCTTCCATCCAAATCACCGGTCCAAAAAATATTCCAATCGTCTATCTTCAGTGGCCGGCGGTCTGGAAGAAGGAAGAAGAGCAAGTGTCTGGCATATCAGACAGTCGGACCTAGATGACCCCAATACTATAGTACTTGGAACATGATATACTCCCAGAGGATAAGAATGAAGCACGTCGAATAAGAGCTCAGTCAGCCCGATTCTCCATCATCCTAGGTAAGTTATACAAACGATCATATGCTGGTCCATACTTGAAATATGTTAACCCTGCAGAGGCAAAGTACGTCTTGGCTGAGTTGCATGACGGAGAATGTGGGAACCATTCCGGTGGTAGGAGCTTAGCCCACAGAGCCTTAACAATCGGATACTACTGGCCTACCATTAAGTCAGATTCAGTTGATTATGTTAGACGATGCGACAAATGCCAAAGATTTTCTCAAGTGTCCCACCTGAACCATTGATTTCCATCACGTTGCCTTGGCCGTTCATGAAGTGGGGGATGGACATCGTGGAGAAACTACCTACGGCACCTGGACGAAAGGTGTATATGCTGGCCGTAACAGACTACTTTAGCAAATGGATAGAGGTAGAAGCATTCTAGATAGTTCAAGACATAGAGGTGAAAGGATTCATTTGGAAGAATGTGATATGCCAGTATGGAGTACCAAAGGAAATAGTGATCGACAACGGCTCTCAATTCATCAGCAATGACTTCCAAGACTTCTGTAGGTTTTGGAACATTAAACTCAGCTTCTCCACTTTAAGATACCCGCAGGCAAACGACCAAGCCGAATCATCCAACAAGACAATAATCAACACCTTGAAGAAGAGGTTTGAAAAAGCCAAGGAAAGATGGACTGACGAATTATCCGGAGTACTCTGGTCGTACCGGACAACCACTAGGACCTCGACTTGAGAAAGTCCATTCTCCTTAGCCTACGGGATGGAGACAGTCATTCCACCCGAAAGCGAAGTACCCACCGCTAGATACGAGCTTACCTCAGATAGCCAGAACAATCAAGGAATATGTTATGAGCTTGACACCCTTGACGAAAAAAGAGATAAAGCAAGGATAAGGCTCGCCTCCTACGAACAAAGTACCTCCAGACACTACAACAAACACGTCCGTACCTGGACATTCAAGCATGACGACTGGGTACTCCGACGTGTTTTCCAGAATATAAAGGAGATTGGAGCCGACAAGGTGGGTCCAACATGAGAAGGTCCCTACTTGATCACTAAGGTGGTCGGACATGGAGCATACAAGCTCCAAGCCAAAGATGGACGCGATATAGCCAATAGCTAGAATACCATCCATCTCAAACAGTATCACGCCTAAACTCAACTTCTCATTTCTTTCAATTGATTAGGTCCTACGGGACCAACCTTTCTAGCCATACCGGTCTAACATTTTCATGCAGGACCTCAAAGAACTACATAATGGCTTGATCCTTGTTTAGGGTATGAAGGCAGCTCCAAGAAGCGCAACCACCTATGCATTCTCTCCCAGCACTTCTGACCGTTTATTGCAACAGGTCAAAACTACATCAGGCTTGATCCCACTACAAGGTTATGTAGGCAGCTCTCCGGAGCAAAGCCCAATCTGCCCAAGAAAAAAAAAACAGATGCAGATCCGCCAATGACTCTAACCCCATCGGTGCAAGGCGGTAACTTTACACGATTTTTATCAATTCTTTTAAGTCCTACGGGGCTCACATTTCCAGCCATACTAGTTTTGACAATCTTATGCAGAAAATTCTCAGAACTACATATGGGCTTGATCTCCGAAAGGAGTATATAGGCAGCTCTCTAGAGCCCAACCAACTGTCTTTGCAGGACAAACTTGTACTATGGAAAATGACAAATGCTTAGTCATCAACGTCCTCCATACCAGACTTAAAAGACGGTCTCAATTCTAACTAAATCAATTTTTTCATTAGTCCTACGGGACCAATCATCTCCCACATTAGTTCAGACAATTTATGCAGAAAATTCTCAGAACTACATATGGGCTTGATCTTCGAATGGAGTATGTAAGCAGCTCTTCGGAGTGCAGCCCTCCCTTGACTTAACCTTCTTGTGCTACCAAAAATGGGGACAAGTAAGCCAACAAAGGACTAAGAGTCAATAATATAAAGAGTCCACACCGGACATGCTAAAATATACATATCCATAGAGGTGGCCAAAAGAACCAGAACTGAACCGACACCGAACCGAAACCGGCGGTTCCGATTCGGAACGAAGAACCGCATTGACGGCGGTTCGGTTCCGATTCCAAAGTTGTGGGACCGAGAACTGTCAGTTTCGGTTCCGATCCGTCGGTTCCTCCTATTTTTTTTTTTACATTTTTATCTATATTTATGTTACAATTCATATTTATTTCACCTAAATGTTACGTTAAAATGTACAAAATTACAATTAAACAAGAAAAACTAGCAAAAAAATGAAAAAAAATTTGAACCCCAAAACATGCAGTTCCGGTTTGGAACCGCAGAACCGAACCGAACCGAACCGAAAGTTACGGTTATGATTTGGAACCGAAACCGAAGTGGTCGGTGGTTCGGTTCCGATTCCCTTGGGGTGGAATCGAAAACTGCCAGTTCGGTTTCGGTTCCGAAACCGAACCGAACCGAGGCCGGCTCTACATATCCAACAAAGCAAAACAAAAAACGATTAAGTATCAGTAAACCAATAGTCAGTCCCTGATGCACCGGACTAGTCGGAATATAAAATGATAAGATATAAATAAATCTAATAGCAATACACTAAATGCATTGGATTATAATAAAAAACATCAAGATAACAATACAATAAAAGCAAGTAAAAGACCTTGTAAATATCAAGAGAACGCCCCAGACGAGCTAGTCGTCGTCTCTAATTTAACAACTAATCCAAGCCATACCTTCCGACTATGACTTGGACTAGGGGGAAAAATGGGGATACGAACCCCAACAAATGATAACAAAAAAAAGTTATGAGTTCATAATACAGGCTCAATCATCAGGTACATGCACCCGGCCAAATAAAAACAAAACATCATCTAAAGCGATACAAACATTAAAATAAAGATATCAGTCTAAAAACATAGTAGCAAAGGGCCTGATCAAGTATCGGATCCCTCATCTTGTCCACCAGAAACACCCGGCCGGCTCGTAGCAAACCACTGGCCGGTCTCCAAGAGCCAGCTCTGCAGTGACCATATCGCCAAGAGTAGCAACAAAACCAGCAGTCCCTGCTTCCTCAGCTTCCACCATCCTCAAGTAAGCTTCACGGTTGGCAATAAGCTTGTCAACATCCCATATATGTGCCAGACCATCGCGAAAGTCACGAGCCATTTCTCCACTCACTTGGACTTCCATATCATCACCAGCCTGATCAAGCCGTTTCTTAAGTAACGCAACTGTGCCCTTCATAGTCTGGAGCTCACACTTGACACCTTGAAGATCAACGACTTCGGATTTAGAAGTATCCAGCTGACTCTTTAGTTCCTTGTTGTCAAGCTCCAATTTGTCATATCTAGCACGTGATCCGTTCAACTCCGCCCTCATCGCCTTCAACCGAATAGACAACTTTCGAATTCGTCTCCTCATCCACGCTGCCATCTCAAGGCCCTATCAAAAAATATGTGATGAAAATATAAGTTAAATAAATGATAAATCTCACAAAAAACAAATACAAAGAACAAAGAAAAAAGTTTAACTTACCCGAAAGATATTCATAAGGCAAGCACTAGATGCAGCGTCATCCTCTATGGCATCGCAATCCTTCTCGTCTTCTTGAAGCAATAGTTGATCTACATTCTCAAGAAGTGGATCAAAGTTATCTAAGCTGGCAGTTATGGAGGTCGTAGACGGTAATTCTTTGGCTTCGGTAGAGAATGATAGCTTAATAAAATCGCCAGACACATCAGACACGGCATCCTAGGGCGCCCGCTTTCTCCCTTGCATCGGGGAAGGAGGTGGCAAGGCGTCTGCAGTATCAACTTGTCTCCCACATCGGAACGAGCCGGAACAACTTCTTATTTTTCCTTTCGGGACGCAGCCGCAACTCTTCCTCTCTTAGGCTTGACACGATACATGTTGTCCAAGGTGTTTTGAACCCAAGCTCGGTGATCAAGGGTCAAGGCAAGAACGCTCAGATTCAAAATATTATAACCAAAACCTTCTTGGCCACATTGTAAGAATGCAATTTGACATTCAACTCGAGTAGCAGGCACAACTAGATCTTCCCGAGGTGGCGGATGGACATATCTCTTATCCCAAAGGCGGGTAGAATAAAGAGTCTGCTCCGACAAAAGAAACTTGCAATATCGATCTTCTTCCGGAAAATTGAGAAACCAATTCACCCTCTTCTCACTTTGCTGGCGCACCAGAGAGTCGCTGCCCTTCAAGGTCGCTACAAAGAAACATGTGAAGAGTCAGAATTAGTATAAAGCAATATGATAGAAATACACAAGTATGAAATAAGACTACTCGAACATAAGACACTCACTAACATGAGACCAACAAGGTGGAATATCTTTCTAAGCCGAAGTTCCCAACAAAGCGGTAGGGATATAAAAATAGTAATGTTTCCATCTGGACTTATCGGCATCAGGCAAGCCAAGCACCAAATGCTGGCTCTGTCTATTGACAAATTTATATCTCCTTTTTTTCCATTGACTCCGCCAAGGAATAATCGTATAATACATCCCCCAAAGTAAAGTCACACATACTATGCAATTCACAGAATGCATGTACCCCTATCAAGATGCGCCAAACGTTTGGCATCAGCTGACTCAGATGTATCCGCTGGTGATTGCAAAGCTCGAACACTAGTCTGGGCAATGGAAATCAGACACCTATCTCTAGAAGCTTCATGTACATACACCCATGTCCCGGCATAAACCAATTGGCCCTCTCGGTAGGCAAAGGAAGTTTTAAACTAATTTGCATGAGAATCCCATAGTTCGCCCTCATCCAAGATAAATCATCTACAGTAAGCTTGGTAGGATAATTTTTGGGAAGAACAAGCACATCAATGGCGGCACTACCTACAATCGGATCGGTACCATTTATACCACGCCCAAACTCGCTACACTCTCGATAAGGGCAAACCTCCCGAATTATTACACCCTCTGGAATATCACTAGTTTGAGCACCATCATCACTACTACCCCGGCCTGAAGACCTATCAACTCTACGACTCCCCGATGACTTCACTTCGGCTACGAGATAACATGCTAGCAAGTATCACCTAAAACAAAGACACTATCTAAAACTTAGCTCATCGGACAAGTAAGACATGCTGGAATGGGAAAATCATACAAACATAACTAGAACAAGCAACTCCGATAAAATATGAGTAACTAAGTCACGCCAAGTATAGTGGGCCACCAGCCTCACCGGACTAACATGCAAAAAGTTCATTAGCTTATTATAACATGAACATATACACTAATATGCCAAAAATAATACAAGATCAACCGGCACAACCGGACGTGGTGGAAAACAACACCATACATACATGCTAAACAGTAAAAATTATGATTTTTTACTACTAGCAAAGATCAAACAAAAAAAGCATGTTTTAGTAGATCAAAAATTTATAGTCATTATTTTCTTATTTTCACTACGACGAGCACGAAGAACGTTCAAAAAATAAAAGAGGAAGAATACTGACCTTCTGAAGCTCAAAAATCTTCTCTCTAGAGTCTAGAGCTTCACTCTTCCACTCCAACCCCTAAACCCTCTCCAAAAGTTTATCTCTGTAAAAAGTGAAGAAAGAATATATATATATATATATATATATATATATATATATATATATATATCGCGGTAATTTTGTCTATCATAGACAAGAAAGTTCTGAAAAATGACAGAAAAAATTCATCGTGAATTATTCACCAAACATACCGCACTAGTAGCTCCACTTGCATTCATTTCTAGCCAGAAGAACCGACCCTCTTAGCAGCAACTTCAAAATGAACCAAAACTTTCAATTACTGACATAGCTGCTCATAAATTCCAAATTAAACAAATCCAACATGTATATATATATATATATATATTTACATATATATCGCGTGGACAGTAGTTTTCTCCCAAGCCAATATATATATATATATATACAAATATATATTGCAAGTCAGTGATTTTACTTTATTCATGTGTACATTTGCAAGTTACACGTATATATACATATTGCTTAAATTACTATTAGCTTGCAAGAAATAAAGGCCATATACAGTGCATTCGTCAGTTTCATCATCAATCAGCTATATACATGTTATATTAACAGAGACATCTATAAATACACATCATTAACCTACACAGGCTTGTGAATAAAGAAAGTTAGCATAATTGACCTTGCCGGAACAATCACCGGACTTGACCAAGCTCGACGGCAGCGTGCTCCTGCTCACCGCCTAGACTGTCTGATCATTATCGTCGACACGGTGGATACATGCTGTAATACCCCGCACTTTTTGAGTTTATTTATATCGTTTTGTATAATTTACTAATAATTATTTTGAAAATATTTAAACTCGAATTAATTATTTTGTCAAAGATCTTGAACTTACGAATTTGATTTCAAATGTTTTATAGGTTGTCCGACTTAAAGCGAGGATGCGCCCCTAGCAAAAATATAATGTTTTTAATTAATAAGTTCTAAAAAAATATGATAAATGAAATTAAAATCCAGAAAATTCTAGAATGTCGTTAAATTAATTAAGTAAAATAAAATATGATTAAAAAAAATATATCAAAGATTTTTGTTTTTTTATATACAGTACTTGAAATAATAAATACAGTAGAACCTCTCTATAATTATATTCTATATAAGAATAACCCCCTATGGTGATAAAAAGTTCCGGTCCCAATTTGGGACCAGTTATAAATAGGAATCACCCCTACATTGTAATATTACGGGTTTTTTAAGGTCCCGTATGTATAAAATTGCCCCTATATAGTAATAAAATGACAATAATGTAATTTTAAATTATATTTATAAATAAATATCAATAAAGAGAATTGTTTACACCAAATTTAAGATGACATGAAGTATTTATCTAAAGTTACTTGTGACAATGATTTAATTTTTTGGATTACCACACCATCTTTTAACTTGCATGTTTGTAGTACCTCGTCAATACAATCACCTTCTTGTTAAATCCAAAATATTTCCAATTTGTCCAACATGCTTAAGTGAATCTTTTAAATATATACATAATATACCACATGCATGATGTATATACGTGAATTTATTATTATAGAACCAATGAATCTTAAATAAATTATTAAAAAAAATAATATAAGTCAAATTCTACATAAGAATAACCTTCCTATAAGAATATTTTCTTCTAGTCCCAAGGATATTACTATATGGAAGTTCTACTATAAATGAAAATATCCAAGATTTTTACTTAGACATAATAATAAATATTAAACAAATGATGTGTATATATAAATATATAGCATATGTATGTGTATTCTTTCTTGAGATAGAATTTTTCACTAGAATATGTAACTCTCTCTCTCTTTGCGTATCATCACTCTTCATGCACTCTTTTTTTTTTTCTCATTTCACAGCAGCAAATTAAGGTAACAAACTCGTTCAATTCTTTTCTTGCTTTCTTCAAATTTGGTGGTTGTATTTTGTAGAGCCTAGCGCTTCTTTTCCTCTCTTGTTCTCTTGGTTGTGTTGAGTATGGATGTTGGTGGGTAAAGGTCTGATTGTTTGAGGGAGGGGGATGGGATCGCGGAACAGTAGAGGTGGCGGCGGCGGCGTGGTGGCTGCCACAATGTTTTTTTTTTTTATGTGTCTACCCCTGTTTTTGACAGCAGCAGTGTCGAGTCTTGCAGACTGTTCTTCATCTATTTTCTTTCATCAAAACCCATCAATATAGGTACCATTAGAAAGCTATCATCGTTGACTTTCCAACGGTACCTTCGGATTGTCAATCCGACTCCGGGCGACGAAGTTATAGGCTGAAGAAGTTAGGGTGTTGAGTCTGTGCGCGAATGTTCTGCGCGAATTTTAAGTCGAATTTTTCTGTCATCAAATTGATGCTCAATCGAGCAATAAGTTTAGGGGTTTTGTAGCTTATGTTGTAGAGATTTCAACTATAGGTTCACTTCCGGAAATCGAAGGTCGATTTGGCAGGAATTAACGTCGAAAAGTGGCTCCATATGTTTCAAATTTGAAATTTAAAATGTTGTGCTTATTTTGATTCTGATTGGGGAATTTAGATCAGATTTGTGACTGATGTTTTTTAGGAGCATGTCATCCTTTTATGAAGTCCTAATCTTTGATTAAATTGGTAAATAATTCGTCTCTAAGCTATAATAAATAGATAATTAAGCCCTTAGCTCATATAATTATTATCTAAGACTTGGAACAATTTTAAGATTATTATTATTATTATTATGCTCGTAACTAACTTTAATTGTATTATTAGAATAAATGGTATAATGAAATTAGTTTAGCATAAATTATATCGGAAATTGAACTAATTATGTTTTAAATGGTTTTATGATTTGTGAATATAAGCACTAAGATGCTTCTACAATTTTAAATATGTCTTTAAGCTTCAAGTGTATGGCAGAATTAGTATAAAGAATAAGCAGGATAGCGTTAAAATGTTGTTTAAAGGCATTTAGATCATATTCAGGAATAAGTACTTAAAGTGAAACTAAGTTTGAAGTATTTTAAGTGCTAGGAGTGGCGCATTCAAGGCTCGTGGAAGGACAACCGGAGCAAGCTTGAAGAAGCTATTTAAATTAACTTACCTGAGGTGGGGTTTACTTTTATCTGTAAGCGTAGTGGTTACATGGTTATAATCATTGTTGTGTCGTGCATCATTCATATGAACTAATGGGGTCCACAAGGGGTCGGATCCGCAATGGATCAAAAGAGCTGAATTGCCCCCAAGGGGTCAGGTCCACAAGGGACCGAGACTAGTCTCACAAGATGTCAGCTAAGTTAAAATGTGTTTTATATGTTATGATTCATTACACAATTGATTATAACTGCTTGCAGCGTTTACCCCACTGAGTGTGCTTGCATACTCACACCCTGCTATTTATTGTTTATTGTTTTTAGGTTAAGGGGTCGGCGGCGAGACGACATACATTAAGCTCCACATTCTCCCAATCCGCTATTTTGCCGAAGTAAATATTGATATTTTGGTAAATATGATTTGCTACAGTTAACTTAGCCCATTTTGATTTTTTTGTGGTCGAGCCCGTATATATTAGTTTTTGAATATGCATTTGATGATGGTTGTGGCTGAACATATATTTTGCTTATCCTATGTGTAGTTATGGGTTGTGCTCCGAGTAGGCAGGCTAATTTAACTCTAAACTTGATGCTTATATTTTGTACGCGTTCAACCTTTTGATATATAATTATGATGTTTTGACAGGGTTATTATTAATATCGTTTGTTTGATTATAGCTTCCGCTTTCTTCTTAATATATATATATATATATACATATTTATTTTATGAGTTTCGCTTATATTATTATTATTATTGAAATATGAAGTAAAATAGTCTTTTGGTAGCGTCCCCTATTCACGAAGGATGATGGCGTTGCAGATTGGTATCAGAGCAGGTCTACGTTCCTGTAGACTTGCCTATGGTTAAGTTATAATTAAAGTTTTATTCTGATGTGTTTATGTTTTATTCGAATGGGAGGGAAAATGTGGTTCATGACTGTTGCTCTGCGCCGCCTCTGAGATAATATGTATTTGTTAAATTATTTTATTATGTTTAAAGTTATGGTGTGAGTATGAGATGATTGTGTCGGGAAAAAAAAATGAAAGTCCGATCGTATCAATATGCATGATTAGAAAAAATAAGTATGTTCACGGGGGACATAGTATATTTTTAATGTTTAGTTTGATATGATTGATTAATATGATTTGAGTCCCGACACATCATTTATAAAGTTTGATAAAGAGTATTTAAGTAAAGAAGTAGAAGCCTGCTTAATGTTCTTTTGAGGTGATGAAAGTTCAAATGTTATCTATATATGGAATTGTGTTCTAAAAGAAGTAGTCCTCGAAATATAACCTTTAGAATATTGACTTTATGATCTAAACATCTTAATTGAGTTATAAGATTATGCCTCCACGACGCGCTCCGGAAGACGAGCATCAAGCCCCACATGCAAATAACAATGGGGTCGACTTTGCTCAATTTCTACTAGCTCTCCAAGGTTTTATGCAACAATAACAAGATGGAGGCGTGAATGCTGCACAACCCCGAGTAAAGAATTATGAGATTATTGAACAATTTCGAAAGATGGGGCCACCAAGGCTAAAAGGATCCTAAGGGCCTGAAGATATAAAAGAGTGGATTCGTGAGCTTGAATGAATATTTGAGCTTATGGGCTGCACTGAGGAGCAAAAAGTCTCGTGTGCAATTTATCAGTTAGCTGAAGAAGCAAGCTACTGGTGGGAGTCTCACGCTCGAACAATGACCCCTGAACAACATAAGCTTTGGCGTGGAAGGATTTCAAGGAGCTGATCATGGATCGATATTTTCCCCAGTCGTACATAACACAAAAGGAGACTGAGTTTCTCAATCTCAAGCAGGGAACCATGACACTGGTAGAACCAACTCTATTTTTCGGAATAGAGAGAAGCAAGAGAGAAATGCCGATTATTTCGGCAATTCAAGCAAGAAGGTTGTTGAGAAGATGTGCAAGCATATCTAGTTTATTTCAACAAAGATGAAAACCAAGAAAAGAATATCGAAGATATAGCTGTAGTTCGCGAGTTTAAAGATGTATTTCCTGAAGTTTTGTCAGGATTACCTCAGACAGGCAATTGGAGTTTACCATCGACCTTGAGCCTCGTTCAGCTCCAATATCAAAGGCGTCGTATAGAATGGCCCTGAATGAGTTGCAAGAATTGAAGATTCAGTTGCAAGAGTTGCTTGATCTTGGTTATTAGGCCCAGTATTTCCCCGTGGGGAGCACCAATTTTGTTTGTCAAGAAGAAAGACGGTAGTCTAAGAATGTGTATAGATTACCGAGCATTAAAGAATGATCTGTTTGATCAGCTCAGAGGAGCCAGTGTTTTCTCGAAGATTGATCTAAAATCTGGCTAACATTAGTTGAAGATTCGTCAAGAAGATATTCCAAAAAACTTCATTTCGTACAAGATACGGCCACTACGAGTTTGTAGTAATGCCGTTTGGACTGATAAATGCTCCGGCAGTATTCATTGATCTCATGAATCGAGTATTTCATGAATTCTTGGATATATTTGTCATAGTCTTTATTGACGACATTATTGTGTATTCAAGAAGTGAACTAGAGCATGAAGATCATCTCCGAATTATCTTAGAATAGCTGAGATCAGAAAAATTGTATGCCAAATTCAGCAAGTGTGAATTTTGGCTAAGAGAAGTAAATTTCATCGGTCATATTGTTTCTTCTGAAGGAATTAAAGTAGATAATTCCAAAGTCCAGACAGTTCAAGAATGGAAATCTCCAAAGTTACCCTATGAGATTCGTAGTTTCTTGGGTCTAGCAGGTTACTATCGGAGATTCATTGAAGGATTCTCTAAGATAGCAAGGCCAATGACCCAACTTCTCAAGAAAGAATCAAAGTTTAAATAGTCTCCTGAATGCGAAGAAAGTTTTCAAGAGCTTAAAAGAAAGCTAACCACTACTCCAGTTCTAGCAGTACTAGAAGCAGGCAAGGATTTCACCGTTTATACAGATGCATCAAAGAATGGATTAGGTTGTGTCCTGATGCAAGATGGCAGAGTTATTGCTTATGCGTCACGACAGCTCAGACTTCATGAAGAGAATTATCCAACCTATGATCTTAAACTAGCAGCAGTTGTGCATGCTTTAAAAATTTGGAGACATCATCTTTATGGAGCCAAGTATGAGATCTTTTCGGATCATAAGAGCCTCAAGTACTTTTTCGAGTAAAAAGAGTTGAATATGAGGCAAAGAAGATGGCTCGAGTTAGTAAAGGACTACGATTGCAAAATTTCCTATCATCCAGGAAAAACGAACGTAATAACTGATGCTCTAAGCAGAAAAAGCAGATCCGAGTTAGGATTTCTGCTTACTCAAGAAGAAGAGCTTTGGAGAAATGAGAATAGAAGTGGTTTTATAACCATAATTTACAGAGCAGCTAATTACAGCTTTGGAAATAACTCCAGATTTGAGAATGAGAATTTCAAATGCTCAAAGAAAAGATGAAAAGTTAGAAAATTTGCGACTTAAGATTCGTAAAGGAAAAGCGGAAAATTTCACGAAGCTGGAGATAATACTCTTCTATTTTAAGAAAGGATTTGTGTTCCAGATAAAGAAGATATAAGAGCTGAGATCGTAAGAGAAGCTCATGAAATGCCTTATACAGCTCATCCTGGAAGCACAAAAATGTATCAAGACTTGAAACAAAAATTTTGGTGGGAAGGAATGAAGCGAGATATAGCTTCGTTTGTAGAGCGATGTTTAGCCTATCAGCTAGTTAAGGCTTTACATTAACGGTCTTATGGAAAACTCCAGCTGTTGGAAATTCCGAAATGGAAATGGGATGGTATTACTATGGACTTTGTAACTAGGTTACCTAAGTCTAAGAAAGGAAATACAACAATATAGGTGATAGTGGACAGATTGGCAAAATCTGCTCATTTCATACCAATTCCAGAAACATATGGATTAGATAAGTTAGCCCAGCTGTATGTTCGAGAAATTGTGCATGGTGTACCTTTGACGCCCGGGGCAGAAGTACAAAGTGATGGCCGATGCAGAGGCACAGACAAAGAGTGTCTCCGATAAGACTTCAAAACAGAAGGGTCAGGAATGAACCAAAATACCAGAATGAGAGGGATTCTAAGAAGATGTCGGAATGGGACGACATATTCGAGGAGAGCTTAAAGGAATTGATATGGCTACTTATACCATCAAGATGCATCTTCTTTTCTGGGGCTCATTGTGGAAGAACTCCAAGGTTAAGCGTGCTTGACCTAGAGAAATTCTATGATGGGTGACCTCCTGGGGAGTTTTCTCAGGAAGCGTGTGAGTGAGGACAAAACACGCTAGAAAGGACTTGTGATGGTTTGTGGGGCCAGCCGTCAGTCCGGAAGCCGGGTCGTTATAGTACCCAAATTGATCACGTCAGATTGAGATTCAAAATTTATCTCCCGTTTTTGGAGAAGTTTACAAAGTGAGATGGGTATTAATTTAAATTCCAGCGCTGTTTTTCATCCTCAGATGGATCAAGTTTTACCTCTCGTTGAGTTTGCATACAACAACAGTTATCAGATGACGATTGACATGGCACCCTATGAAGCTCTTTATGGAAGAAAATATAGGTCCCCGCTTTATTGGGACGAAATAGGTGAAAGAAAAGTTTTAGGGTCCAATACTGTAGAAGAGATGATCTAGATTGTCCGTCAAATCAAGCAGCGGATTAAAGAAGCTCAAGATCGTTAATTTTTTTTTTGCAGATTCTCGAAAATCTGAATTAGAGTTTGAAGTGAGAAATAAAGTATTTTTAAAAGTTCCGCCTTCGAGAGGAATTCATGGATTTGGTGAAAAAGGAAAACTTAAGCTACGGTACATAGGACCGTATAAAATCTTGGGAAGGATTGGTCAAGTAGCATATAAGCTGGCATTACCGCCAAGCTTTGGGAATTCGCATAACGTGATTCATGTATCCCAGTTGTGCCGATACATGTTCGATCTCAAGCACGTTATTCGGCAAGAAGAAGTAGCCCTCGAACCAGACCTCAGTTATGAGGAAAAACCAGAAGCGATCTTGAACCGAAAGGTCCAGCAGTGAAGAAATAAATCGATCGCCTCAGTAAAAGTTAAGTGGAGACACCATGGGCTAGAGAAAGCTAAGTGGGAACTCGAAAATAAAATGAAAGAGAGGTATCCCGAGCTTTTCCTTTGAGGTAAGCAAATTTCGGGACGAAATTTATTTTTAGGGGGACAGAATGTAATACCCCGCTTTTTCATAACTAATCTTAGTAAATAATTAAGATAATTATTTACAATAATTAAAATACGAGAACTTAGAAAGAAATTAAGTTCCGGCAAATAAAATATTTCGGCAGCGCTAATTTGCCGAATTTTGATAATTTAAGTTTTATTTTTTTTCGTTTCGGTTAATCCGAAATGAAATATTGAAAGTGTTTATAATTATGTGCTATTATATTTGTATTATTTGAGAAATATGTGCCATTTTTGAAGTATTTTATTTTCTTGGGAATTATGAATTTTCTTCGGCAATTTAATTAATTTTCTGATTTTATTTCCGGAAATTTCTAGAAGAAGTATATATTAGGGTTTGAGAAACCCTAATAAATTTTTATAGATCGAGAAATTTTAAATTAAAGCCTCTATAATTATTTATTTGATAATTGATTAATTAATTAGAGAATTAATCGATTGATTAAGATGAGATTTATGTGCTTAATGTTTAATTAATTAATTAGATATTTAATTAATTAATTAAGCTAAGATATTGAGCATAAAATTTTTTCCTAGGAAATAAAGCTTATATTATAAGCTTAAATATTATTTTCTAATTGATTTTTTTTTTGTCTAACAATAATTAGTGATTAATTTAATTACTAATATACATTGTTAGTAATTTAATTAGAATATGTGTTAGATTACTAACACTAATAACTATTATTTTATTATTTAAGTGTGCCATCTCATTATGTTACCCAACATAATGATTATGAATGTTGGGGGAATTAATTAATAAATTAGCCAAATTCAATGTATTAAGTTGAGAGAGTAATATTAATACATGCATCTCTCATCACTCTCTCATCTCTCTCGGCACACTCACACACTCATACGCGCACACACACACACACACAAAACTCCATTGAAGAAGAAGATTTGAGCTCAAGTCATCAAAAGAAGTAGTGCTTAAATCAAGTGCAAAGGTTAGATCTACCACTAATTAAGCATGGAGCATAAGTTTGAGCATGCAAATCTATCTCTCCTATTTATTCAAAAAATTCGAAAGTCTTATATATGATGAAGGATGGATTTGATCTTTAAGTATGATGTTAAATAAATGATTTAGATTACAATTCTATCATTAAATTATTGAGAAATTTATCCTAGCCCTAATTTCCAATTTTTCGAAAAATATGGAAATAAATTAGAAAATTTATTCCTTGATCCTATGATTAAAGTGATGGATTGAGTGAGTTTATATGATGATTATAAGCATGATAAATTATTTAATTGAGCAAGAAAAATTATTTTATTTTATTTTCTTAAAATAGCCGAAACATTGGCCAAATTTGAGATTTTTAGAATGTAATCTTCTATGATCAAATTGATGATTTATATGAGCTTATGTGATGTTTATAAGTATGTTGGATAATTGAATTAAGAAGAATTAATCAATTTCCTATTTATTTT
The DNA here is from genome assembly GCA_031470985.1 of Agastache rugosa. Taxonomy (NCBI): domain Eukaryota; kingdom Viridiplantae; phylum Streptophyta; class Magnoliopsida; order Lamiales; family Lamiaceae; genus Agastache; species Agastache rugosa. The sequence goes on from CM062607.1 coordinate 12,642,892, forward strand.
TGAAATTGCCGAAAAATGTGGCTTAAAATAGAAATAATTGATTTTGATATTCTAAGCTTGAATTGATGATCAATGTAGGCTTGATTGATGTTATTAAGTATAATGGTATAAAGTTTGAATGAGTTAAAATTTCCCTTGCCCTAATTTTAATTAATTTCGAAATACTAGGGTTATAAATTGGGAAATTTTGATGATGAAATTGATGATGGATTTGAGTTTAGAATGATGAAATAAGGTTATGATGAAATGATTGGAATTTTTGAAGCTCATTTGAATGAAGTTAGAAAATTCAAGTTTGCATAAAAATTAGGGATTATTAATCTTAAGCATAATTTGATTACGTATTGATATAATAAATCCTTATAATTAAATCTAAGAATATTACAAGTAAAATTGGAGAAAAATAAATAACCTAGACCCTAATAGTGAAATTTTCGAAAGTTTTAAAGTCTAGGATTTCAATTTTCTTCAATTTAATTAAGTAATAATGTTATATTTGAGGTTTATAAATTAAATAAGCATGTTTGGAAGTATTAGAATGAAATTGGGTATTTAACCTAATTTCTAGAAAAATGGCCAAAATATATATATATATATATATATATTAAAAGGCCATGTATATGATTTTTAATTAAGAAAATAATGATGGAAATGAATTCTACGATAAAAATTAAGTATCGTAGAATTTTTCGGAATTTTAATACGAAGTTTTGAGATTTTTCTATTTTCCGGCTATTTTTCGAAGTCGGAGGTTTATACGTATAGAAGATCTGTTTTAATGATGTTATTATGTAATTATGTCACATTTAGTATAAAAAGTATAAGGAATTAAATTGAAATTTTTCAGAGCTCGTTTAACGAGTCGAAAATATTTTTAAGTTAAAGATATGAATAGTAGAGATTAAATATATGTTAAATAAAGGATAATGATGATATTAATCATTAATTAAATGCTAATGATGATTTTAGCTATTAATTATATATACTGATGGTCATTAGTTACTAATGACGTACTAATGATGAATTAAATATTAATGATACATCATTAATAAGTTAATATGTCAAGGACATAATTTTATAAGGTAAAGATTAAATGTTAATAAAGAATTTAAGCATTTTAATGTGCTTAAATAATTAAATGAAAAGCTTAAATGTTAATTAGATACTTATATGATTAAATGAATGTTTATTTGTTAAGGAAATGTTTGTGTGATAAGGAAGCTGTTAGTATGATATTAAATATTTTTATGAGTAAATGATATGTTTATTTGCTATGAAATGATAATATGATTTTTGATAAGATTAAATGTTTGATGAAGTGATTGATATGAGTTTAAATATTAATCAAGTGTTTATGTGTTTAAGAATGTAATGAAATGATGATTTATATGTTGTTATGATTTTAAATGTGCCTTGAGGTTGTGATCGATTAATTATCGATTAAAGAATTAAGTAAAGTAGTAAAAATAATTAGAAAAGTTAAGTTTTCATTGCCGAGAGAAAAACCCTAGAAAATCCGAATCGAAGTAGAGAATTCGTAATGTGGCAGTAGCATCCCTCATTTCTTTGTTTAAATATTCTCGCTCTTATGTTTAAATCAAATTATTAAATGAAGGAACGAGCGGGACTGAAAAGTGAGGAAAAAGCTGAGAAGTTAAAGTGTAGATAAAGTAGCTTCAGTCCAGGTGGGCTTTCTAAACTAAAGAAATGACGAATGTGATATTATTATATATATGATGTTTTTAAAGTGATTAACTTGCCAAATGTTTGAAGTTTTGTATGACACCATCTAATGAAGAAAGACGAATTCGGTCCTACGTATACTAGGATTTGTGTACACTATGTGGTAATCGGGAGCCTTTATTTTTGGTGGGACGATTACAAGTGTTTGAGAAGGAGGCCTACTTCTCAGCACTAATAATTGATGGTAAATATGGTGCATACATGATAAGTATGTTGACTGCAGTCACTTATAATGAAAGGAAAATGTTTGAGCATGCACATGTTTGTTTATAAAAGTTACTTGTGCTATGCTCTATGGCAAGAGTCAATCTATAGCTCTAATCAGCAGTTTTCAATTATTTTGGCATGTGTCCACTGAGTGCGAAAGTACTCAACCCTGCATATTATTTTCTAAAATGTGCAGGTTAGCTCGGATGAAGATGAAGTGTGCTGGGCGGACTTTTGTTTGTTGACCTCTTGAGATGTTGTTTAAACTTGAGCAAGGTTATATGTCTTCATACATATAACCAAAGATGTGTTATGTTTTTCCATTGCAACACTCTAAACCTGTTTCAGTTTCTGTTGTGTTTGTTATGTCAATTATGATAAGAACTGGTAAACCTTGATTCCAGTTTGATTAACTCTGATACGAGATGGTGTTGTCTCTTGGCCATTCTCGTTTATTTTTACTTGGATTTGAAGTATAAATTGCCGTTTCTAAATAATGATGTAGTCGTTTGTCACTTGTTCGATAACTTGGGTCATTATCTATTCTTTGGTTAATCATAAATTGTGCACGTCGCGGGACCCACCGGCTTGGTCATCTTCATTCTAAGTCGGGCTGCGACACTGCCACACCACAAACGCCGTGCCGTCGTCGTTCCATGATATCACCTCGTCCGTCGCCGAATCCTCCACCAGCATGTACATCTTCAGCAAGAACGGCGGCGACAATTTGGTTGGGTTTGAATCGATTTGGTTCTAGGGCTTTCCTTTTTCTTGCATTTTTTCCTGAACGTTTTGGGGGTTTTGGTGATGAGAAAGGAGGTGGAGAAGAAGGCGGCGGCGGCGGTGGTGGAGAGAATGTGGTGGGGTTTGGACGGGATTACGGTGGTTCTGGTGAAGAGGCGGAGAAGGGCCATGACGGCGGTGATGGCGGTTCCCATTTTTTTCACGTGAATTCACATTATTTTTCACGTGAATTCGAGTTTTTCACTCTTTTCATTTGAATTTCCATGTGAATTCTCATTTTTTTCATGTGAATTCCATTTTTTCCACATGAGTTCACATTATTTTTCATGTGAATTCGAGTTTTTACTTTTTTTCATTTGAATTCCCATGTGAATTCCCATTTTTTTTCATGTGAATTCCCATTTTTTCCACGTGAATTCACATTATTTTTCATGTGAATTCGAGTTTTTCACTTTTTTACTGAAGATTGGTGGATTGATAAGGATTTTGCAGTTGCCTTTGTAAGTAGCGTTGTCGCATTTTTTACTGTCACCGGTTAACTCGTGGTGGACAAGTGATCGTAGATAGGTTGCTGAATGAAGAAGGCCGAGATCGTTGCTGAAGATTTAATTGGCGTTGCCATGGTCTGAAAACTTGGTGGCGGCAGAATAAGGTTGTGGGTGTGGCAACAATTTGAGGAAAGGGAGAGGAAAAAAAACAAAACGAAAAATGAAAAAATAGAAAAATAGAAACGAAAGAGGGGTAAAAATGTACAAAAGTGCTAGAATTTATATATTTTAAAAAGTAGTGCTATTATTAGTATTTTCAATCTAAAGAGTGCTAAAATCTCATTTCTTCCTTGAAAAATATATAGAGCTAAAAAAAACACTTATATATGTAGCCAATGCATAATGAATATTAATGAGATGATAGATAAATTAATTAAATATATGAAAAATTGCTAAAACATCATGTAACTAAAAATAAGATAAAAAATCTAAAAAATTAAGTATTCAAAAACTGATATACGTTCAAACTTTCCAATTTCATAGATATAATAAGATTTGACGTATGTCCTAAATCACCAACCACGAGTTCAATTCAAAGCCGTCGTCACATTTTGGGATATCGTCATTACCAGAGATAAGACTCAAAATGGTCGTTTTCCCCACGCGCTTCAGTAGAGCGTTGCACCAAAACAGAAAGCAGCGCTGTGTAAAATTGCGCACAGCAAACCGTTTCTAGTCTGGAATAATAATTAGTCATCCAAAAACTAAAAATGAAAAATCAGAGGAGGATCTAGGGTTCCAATCTAGGGTTTTCTTGGACTTATCCTCACTCTCTCTCCCTCTCTGTTTCCATTCTGTTTGTTTGTTTTTTTTTTGGAAATTTATTTATTTCTCCCTCTTATCTGTCAAGCTCAATGGAGGGACATTCGACTAAAACTTAATCGTCAATTAGGGTTCTTTATGTTGCGGCACAGGAAATTGGGCGATTGGATTGCTAAAACGAGATTGGAGTTATAAGATACATCTATCTATTTATTTGAGAATCGAATCGAATCGAACTTATTTGATTTGTTAATATGGGAGGATCGCAGAAATCAAAAAGGGTTTCATGGGCTACCGATGTTAATCTATGTCAGGTAAATCTTTTATAAAAAAATTCAGTTCTTCTTGTTGACTTTTTAGTACGTAAAGATCGAATTATTGCGGTGAGTGATTGATGTGAATATGATAATCTGGAGAATTTGAATTCAATTGACGGCAGAAACTAACTGGAAAACTGCTTATTATTCATTTGGGATAATAATACAACTGGAAAAAGAACAATGATTTTTCAGTGTTGTATGAAATTAAAGGCTGGCTTGTGCTTTATAATGAAAATCTTCTCCTGATACACAAGTTGTATTATTAACTGCTGAAAAATGATACTAATAACTGAAAAAAAAAAAATTCATTATTTGGGAAGTTAGATTGATAATAAGATTTAAGTGAAACTCCTTATGGAATTTATGCTTACTTCACTACACTGAAGTTTAGTTTAAGATGATTGGAACCAAGTGGAACTCGTTTTTGCAACCTTTCTCATGCGCATAAGTAAACAAAGTTTGAGTTGCAAGTGCATTGTGTTTTCTGCTCGCACTGAATTATGTGGTCCGGCAGTGGTTATACTCTATCTGTCATTCTTTTGAATGTTTGAGTAGTACAAGCAATACTCCACTCGATAGCATATCCATGTGCGGAGCTAGTAATGTTGGTTTGATTCATGTTGCTTCTTGTAATGATTTTAGAATAAAGCACTTCTAAATTTCATGTCTTCGGAGACATCATTATGGCTTCGTGTTAAAAGATTTTACCAAAAATTGGAGTGATGAAAAAACAGAATAATCTTTTTATCTATAACCCATGTTTGGCTTACAATGGATATACAAGGGTAGATGAGGTTTCAAAGCTCAGAGTTCTTTAGCTTCCTGGGGGTGTGTGACAAGTGCCCTGTCTGTGGTACATACATGGAATGATCTAAATTTGCTATCAGTTGTGGAAACAAACAATGATAAAGTTCAACTGATTAATGTCACTGATGGTGTTTAGAACAATGAGATTAATTTCCTTTATTACTAAGAATATATTATCAAGTGCTGCAGAAAATTTAAACCAGCCAATAAATGCTGCTACTACAAGAAAAAAACTAATCATTTTATTTTTCTTAGGGTAAGGGTGGTGCTACTTTTTGTGTAAAAGATTATTTGTATTTGTTTGTGAAGGATATCAACAAAATTGATGAGTAAGTACCCTGAATTAAAAAAAATCAATTTTGAAGCAGCTATCCTATGTAATAGTAGTTTTGGTGGTGTCGTAGCTATTAAATTTAGTAAAATCCTATGGTTTTTGTGTAACTCAGTTTTCTTATTTTAATTTTTCCTCTAAGTGACTGCAAAAACTAGACTTCCTGGGATTTTAATTTCTAACATTGTCAGCAGAAATAGGTCACTAATTCTAAAAGATGTCGAATATTTTCAAGTTACACCAGCATGTTTTGTTCCATTTTATGATTACATTGGGAGTTTCTTTATAGCTAACATATTTAATTTATCTTGAATCAATTGCTTTCCTTTTGGTAATGTTACTTCAGATGAATAAATGACTATCAAATCAATTCTCAACTGTGAATCAGACATCATTACTAAAAGAAATATCTAAAGAGCCAATGAATCTCTGAATTATTTGAGGGTGGCCATACTTCAAATTTATCATGCGCTTCTCAACTGATATTTATAAGGAGTATTTAAACCTATTTTATTTGAATGTGTTCTTGTAATATATGTGTTTGTATTAATATTTTATAATTTTGATGAAGTAGATATTGTCGATTCGTTCCCCAAACAGTCATGTTTTCAGATCATCCCTTTCCCTAGTGAAGTTTCTTCAAATTCTTTGCTGCTTGCTCTTGATTCAATAAAAACAAATCATGCTACCTTCTCATACCAGATTAAGTATTAAGAGTGTAGTAGAGATGAACTAGGTCACCTTATGCAGTTTGCTCTTCGTACGTATTTTGTTTGTAACCATGTTCAGTTCTTGAAGTATTAAAATCGGGTATATACTATGTGGACTCAAGACTCTGTTGGCGTTGTTTTGCAGCAGTAACTTATCTCACTGAGTTGAGTGTGTGCTTTAGTATGTCAGCCACGTAAAGTTTTGGCTAAACTGAATTTAGGAAAATGAATCATTAAGAATGGTAAAGGTCAAAAAGTTAGCAAAAAAAAAAAAAAAACCCTGTTTTGATCGTTCAATAAACTCTAAAAAAGAAGAAGGCATTGTATAGCAGTTTATGCTAATCACTCACTTCAGTTACCATTTGTCATCCCATCCTTACTAATCTGTTCTGTTAGAGTACCTCTAACATCTTCCAGATTTTACAGCCTGAGAAAACCTGTGGTATGGCTTCTTGATTTTTTGTGAGAACATCTTGTTTAGAAAGCTCAAAGTATTGAATTCTAGACTACTGTTATATTTTTTCGACGATAAATTGGCTAAACTTTACCGATGCAACTAATGCACTTCCTTGAAGTTCAGTATTATGGGAGAAGATGTTAAAGCACCAGACAGCATTAACATTAGCTTCACCACCTTATTATTATTTTTCTATTTCTTGTTTTTTGGACAAAGAACATGATTCTAATTTTAAGCATGGTCAAATGATGTGACCATGAAGGTTTGGTGAAGTAAATGTGAGTAAATTTTTGTTATATGTTTTTTTCCGGACTGCCATGTCTTATCTCTGATTGAAGGAGATTGATATACAATCATTATATACTAGGTTGATATGAAGGTTGTAATCAATTCATGGATCCTTAGAGAGTTTTGTTAACTAATTTTTCGGTTGGACTAGTTTGGTAGTCAGTAGTGATGAGGTTGTATGTTTATTAATGCTGCATTTGTTTATTTCTTTTATTTTCATCCTGACAGGAGGAAATTGCCTCCTTGTTCTAAAGTAGACGGGAGTCAAAATTTATTCTAAAAAAAAACAAAAGAAAAGGACTGGAGTCGAAATTTGTTTGCTTCAGTATTAATTGCATGATTTAATCATATCATATTGTTCTCGGCATTTAACTGTACTTGTGAATGTAGTGATAAGTCTTTCTTCAACCCCAATACTTGTGGAATATTGAAATGATTTACAAGTAATCTGCACATCATTTTTATGTATCTCAAGAACAAAGGAAAAAGAAACAATTTGTCTGACTGATCACATCGGTGACAGACTATCCAGCATGTATTGCATTCTCTATGGGCATGGCTGGCATGCAGGAATAGATTGAAAATGGAATGACAATTTCTATGTCAATTGCTAATCTCATGGTCAATAGAATATAGCAATTAGGAATCATCATTCTCGTAAGAATCAGTATTCACCATGAGCATGAGATTAACCGTTCCTCCCACCCCTTTGGTATTATGTATTCCTAATTATGAGAAATAAATTCGATCTCATCATTTGACAAAACTACCCTAATTATTGTTTTGAGAAATTAAACCTCGTGGGAAACCTAATTTACGCATTATCTTGATTTCATTTTTTTTGTTAGCGGTCATGTTCTTGATTATTGAACAGTTTTGGTGATTGATTTATTGCTTGTGTTGACGAATAGTAGTTTGTTAATATTTTTGAGGAAATTTTGGTGTCATTCAAGCACATTTAACTTAGATTGTGTTCTAGATCTTACATTTTATAACAATGTAAATTGTTTTTGAAACTTTCTTTTTTTAGAAGTTATATTTAAAGATGATAGTCATGATACAGAGTTATTTATGCTGTTGATAGTTTAATTTCAAATGTACTATTATTTTATTTTTATTTCTAATTAGCTTTTACTATATCTATCATGTAATTTGAATCACATGCAATAATTTTGCGCAACAAATATCTTAAAAGGTGAATTGATTATTTTGTTTAAGGAATGAAATTAATTAAGAATAATAATTCCCTTCCTTAAGAATACCAACCATAAGAATTCTATTACAGTATTACTAAGGTTATTCATTTCTATTTAATTTCATTTTTGAATACCAACCACCACATATAAGCTGAAAGTGAGTTAACAATAACATAACTTATAAGTAAGCCTTGGTGGGCTGTTTTCACCCCAGTTTGGAGTAATGGAAAATGCAGCAACCCGTTTCTGTTTTAGCTACCTTCAGTTATGAAGTATGTTTTGATTATATTCAAGTTTGTTTTTGTTTGCATTTTTCATTGCTTCTTCATGTGCTTACCCCAAGCTATCATTTGGTTGCTCCAGTGCAAATATTATTGATGTATTTTATAGCACTCATTTCGTATGGAATGTATCTCCAATCAGGATTCATATAATCAGCTATTGATTAATATATTTCATGTTTACATAGGGTTGTACACGAGCCGAGCCGAATACTGGCAGGCTCGAGCTCGGCTCGAGCTCAATTCGAGCTTTGTGTTTTGGGCTCCAGCTGGGCTCGACGTAACAATCAAGTTTGAGTTCGGTTCGATTATACTATAATCAAGTCGGACATGAACTCGGCTCAATAAAAATTCGACAAGACCATAAACGAGCTCAAGCTTGACCTTGGCTCGTTGGGATATTCAAGTTCTAATGAAAAGCTCGTTATTGCATATATATATATATATTAACATTTAATATTAATTTTAGTTTATTATCATGTGTATAAACTTGTTGGTATTTAATTATTAAAATAAAAAAAAGATAATAACTAGGACATGTTCGTGAATGTGTTCATTTAAAAGGTCAACGAACATGTTCGCGAGCTGGCTAGTTTGGTCTCGAACTCGAACATGTTCGCAAGGCTTGAGTGTTTACTGAACAAATGAATTTCGAACGAGCTTTTTTCGAGCCAAGTTCTGAATAGCTCACGAATAGTTCGGTTTGTGTACAACCCTATGTTTACATATCATAGATTTTGTCATGTTTAATATGAAAGAGTCGGCAGGAATAACTTTATTTGGACTAATATATTTGTGTCAACAGGTAAAGTTGTTTTTGTCGGAAGATTCTCCTTCGCAGGTTGCAATAGAAACCCAAGATCATCTCCAGGCAAAGGCATGGCCATTACAGGCAGGTGGCATGGGATCCGATGATAACTTGCCCCCTGGCTTTGAGTTAATCCAGCCTGCAAATCCTTGGGCAGCGAAGCTATCTCAAATATCTCTAGTGAAATGGAAGTGTCCTCATAGGGTATGTCTGATTGATTTTTATGTGTCTTTCTTGCTGATGTTGTCTTTTTAATAGACTAGAGGTATATTCTTGGCAGAATTAAAGTTTCACCAGCAAATGGGTGGGAATCTCTTACCTGCAAGTCATGCAAGTCTTGACTTTATTTTATGGGTTATTTGCAAATTAATACCCAATGTTTGGTGTCTATTGCAAATTAGACCCAATCCTCATAAAACTCTAGTCTGTGTCGTTAACGAAAATGCCAAATTAGCTTGTTGGAGGCCGGAAAAAGCCAGGTCGAATTTGCAAAAAATGTAAAGCTTGGGTATTTATATTTTATTTGCAACGTTTCAAAGGTTGGATCTAATTTGCAAAAGACACCAAAGGTTGGATATTAATTTGTGATTACCCTTATTTTATCTATGGTTTCTGGTATTTCATTAAGAGAGGATGGAAGGATTGGGGGCATTGTGATGTGGAGGGCTTGTTTCTAATACTCATATTCGACGTGTCTTTGTCTTGCAGTTCGAAGTAGATAGTTCTTGGCGAGTCGTTGCTGGGGAAGAAAGCAGAGAAATAGAAACCCAGAACCAACGAGAAATGAGAGTGCTAGAAGCAATATATCCACGCCCGTCAGCCATTCCTTTAAAGTGCGATGCGTACCTCACTCTTGATGTTTCCTCTTTTCTGTGCATCTTTGATGGTGATTATGCTTTATGTTGAACTTGCTTGTTTCTGTTTGCTGTCCTCTGTATTAAACATTTTGCTCTAAACTTGTGCAGCCCGATTGCGTTAGTCGGTGCGGAAGACTCAAACAATGACAAATGCACCCCCGTGGTTCCTATCACACCAATTGAAGATGAGGATGCTTCGGTGGATACATCATATGCCTCCATGGGATCGAACATAACTCCCACAATGGCCCAGCAACAGCACTCGCCTCATGGGGCATTTTCATCTCAGCTCAACGCTACTCTAAAACCGACTGTTGGTTTTTCAGCAACAGGTATGGAGCCTGATATTATCGCAGCTGCTCAAGCTGCCTTGTCATCGGTCATGGTGAGTAGTGATCAGGGGAATCTAATAGATCGTGAGCTGCTCATGAAAATTCTCAGCGACCCCAAAATGATAGAGCAATTGATTACAAACCATGCTGCATCTTCAAGCGGGCAGAATGCTGCATCGTCTAGTGCTCAGAGCATGCCATCCTCTTCCACCTTCCACGGTATGCCTGTGATTGGATCGGAAAGTGTTATGAGTTTGCAGGGTATGTCAGCTATGGGAACAAAAAATGTTGCCTATTCTAGCTCGCCTGGGATGCCGTCAACCAGTGCACAGTATATTCCTAATATGGTGTCACCTCCTCAGAATTGTTTCGATTCTGTTAATAATATTGCTGGCCATAGAAGAGAGCCACCCTCTGCTCACGTTACAAGACCAGAAATGGCTGTGCCGTCGTCTATTTCAGCAGCATCTGGATCTTTTCATCCTCTAAGTAGGACAGGATCCATCCCTCATCTACGGCCATCTGTGCCCGATGTGATATCTTCGACCTCTCCATCAGCAGCACCAGCTCCTGTAACAAAGGATATCAACTATTATAAGAGCCTCATTCAACAACATGGAGGAGAGAGGAGAGAAACTATGCCGCAGTTTTCTCATCAGAGCAACCAACCGTCGGGGATAGGTCAAGAACCTTTGAGTAACAACATGATGATGAAACCGAGGGACTCTAAGCCAAAGATGATGAAGCCTTGCATCTATTTCAATAGTACGAGGGGTTGCAGGAACGGGGCGAACTGCACGTTTCAGCACGAGGTAACATCGCATCAGAGAGTCAATAGTATTCCAGATGTTCAAGGTGCAAAGAGAATGAAACTGGACAGAGAAATTACTGGTGCATAATTTTGGTGTCCACGTCTTTGGTGTAAATCTTTATTATAATTATGCTTCGTTCCTATGTTCTTTACCCTGAGGGCTAATTCATATTTGTTTTTTGATGCCATTATATTTTGTCCTCAATTTTGAAGTTTTGGATAATAAGCTGCATTTCTTTTCTCTAATAGTTTTTAAGTTTGATACTTCTCCCGGAGATTAAGTAGATAAGGTTATTCTGATGCTTTTTCTTAACCGATTGAACTCATGTCATGATTCAATATGGATATCTAAACTATTTTGGTCTTTTAGTAACTTCCACTTTTTAAAGAAACGTGTATTCTTGAGATTCTCATTGTGGCTCCATCCACTAAGTGTGTACTAATAATTTTATTTTGATATCTCTACAAAGAGTGCACTTTTTATTTTAGTACATGATCCCACCACTCCCAAATAAACATCACACATTTAAAATGATGGATTTCTTTTTTTACTCAAATACTAATATTTACCTTACTTTTCTCTAAACATATGTCACCAAGAATGTGCCACACTCTTGGTGGACATATATAGTACATTCGTACAACAATTGTCAAGTCATCCTTCTTTTGAAATGTACCCCCCACAAACACTTGATCGATATATGGTAATGTACTCTCAAAATCCGGCAACGAAATCAGACATGTTTACAAAAACTTTGTCTCTGTCTATGTATTCTATCTCTTCTAGTGACTACTATGATGTATACTCAAAACCCTCTTTCCAGGTTAGGAAAAGTTAAGGTTGAAGTAGTACGCTTTCACTGTGCTCGAAAACAGTGTGTACGTTTTCTCACAACGCGAAATCTGAGAGGTCACGTTTGTTGTAGTACGCGTAAACTACAACAAACTTAAAGGAACCGAACTTGATGAGCCCATATTTTGTGCACATTTTGTGTCTTGTTTATAGGTTAGATCGAGCCTTTTTCGTGTCTTTTTGGTCGTAGTAGTGTTTGGGAGGACACAATTTGGAGATAGGTTGTGATGGTCTCGAGACGGATACCTTGGTGTAGAGGAGGGGGTGAATACACCAAGGTTTAAAATTTTTTCCAATTAAAACTCTTTGAGTGAGCTGGCTGTGTTCGACCAAGCTGGAAGTCAACTGGGTAAACACAATTGGCTGTGTGTGCAGAAGTTGGTGGGTTTTGGAAAGTCTACTTCAAATATAGTGCAAAGCTTTGTTTCTCTTTTCTATTAGTCAGTTTATGCAGCTTGAAAGATATGCTTATGAGGGTCAGCTGGATGCATAAATAAAGTAGTTTAACGTGGTTCGGAGAAACTACTCCTACGTCCACGACTAGAAACCTCTGGTAAATCCACTAAGGATACCACTGACGTGGATGCATAAATAAAGTAGTTTAACGTCATCAAGCGTTGCAGCTCAGTTCCTCGAGCTGGATACAAGTTTACGCGTACTGTATCAAAACGTGACCAGCTGTTTTCGGGCACAACTGATGCCTAATCTGTAGTTTACGGGTACTACAGAACCTGAGCCTTAACCTAACCTTTTTCTGGGTTTGGGTTTGGGATTTTTCAACTAAGAACGAGTTCTTACAATGAAGAACATATGAGTATGATGAGCTCGTTCAAACTAGGCTTAAAAGAGGAAGAATTGTTTGCCTATATTCTAGTGGGAGAGAGCATAAACAGCCTGAGAACATGGATGAACTCTAAAGAATGCAGACTACTTGATCTGAAACTTTCAGAGAGATTTCTTGATATTGACTTGAGTAGTCTTCTTTCTGTGTAGGCTTCTATTCTCTCGTCTAGTGTTCTCTCTCTATTTCTGTTGATGGAGAAGACTCATATTTATAGGAAGAGATTAGAACTAGCCGTTGGAAAGAGCCGTTCTAAATCTCTACCTAACTTCTGACAATTAGGTCTTGTCTTCATCCGTGTTTTCCTCGTATAGCATGCCTAGGTTTGACTTCTAGGTGCTGAGGTATCGAGTTTCTGTTGGTCCAGGTCAGCTCTAACTTTATCTCAAGCTGTCTTCGACTCTGGTGTGCTATTGACTCTGAGCTGTCTTGAACTCTGTTGTGTCTTTACGCTGAGCGGAGTCTTGAACTCTGTTGGGTCTTGACGCAGAGTTGAGTCTTGAAGAGCTTGATCGTCTTAGATCTGGATATCGTTGCATTGACCACTCGACTTGACTTGCCCTGCTATGTACTCAGCTTGGTCAGCTGGGTCTTTCTTCTCTTCTCTGCTGTAATCTCCGTACAGCTGTGCTGGACTTTTCTGCTGTGTCAGCTCTGCTGTGTTAGCACTTGTTTAGCTGTGCTTCACACTCAGCTGATCTTTACTCAGCTGATCCTTCAGTTGGATCTTCTGTTGTCTTCAACGTCTTTAGTTGTAAACTTAGAAAATCTACGAGCTCAAATAGGCGAGCTAGAAAAATACTTAGGCTTGCGCAATCATCTACTAGGTTGGGGTCAGTTGGGTTTTGGTATCAAATCAAAACAATTAAAATTTTCCCAACAATTTCCTCCTTTTTGATGATGCCAAAACCCCAAGTTGGAAAAATAATTTACTTCCCCCTTAACAGGAAACGGGGTTTGACAGGATAAACATTCACAGCAGATAAATATATTCAGAGCCTGGGCAAAGAGAGATTGTCATCAGGTTGAATTTGAGGAAACGAACTTTTCATTTAAGAAGAGAACTTTTTACAATTTCCTAAGTTATTACAAAAAGTTCAAAAGAGAATTCCCAGTTGGCTGGGTCTTCAGCTCTACTTCTTCCTCTGTTCTTCAATCTGATTGTCGGTCTTGAGACCGTACCGATTAAAGAAAAAATCTTCCAAATTCCTCCACTCAGATGGATTTTTCAGCTTGGTAATTCCCATTTTGACAGCCCAGTGATGAACTTCTTTAATAATGTAGGCCTTGTCAGGGAGGTTCGTTCTAGCTATAGTGGGTGGCCTCAGCTGCTTGACTGATGGAGCTTTGATCTACATATCGTTTCTCTTGGAAGCTAAGGAGAATGACCTTGCCATCATTGGATCTGCCTCATGAAGTTCGATAAAGTATTCCTTGAAAGCAGTTTCAGGATCCATGCCCTTGAATTGATCCAAGTAGTAAAACATCTCGATAAATTCTATTTTACAGTGCTCCCAGCTGTCATTAATTTCTTCTGAGATCTACTTATCAGATCTTGGATAGTTTAATGCTTTTTGGACTTGTTTCTTCTTGTCTTGCCTGAAGCTTTGTCTTTTCTTCTTCTCCTTCTTCTCAGCAGGTTTGAGAGATTCAGCTTTCTTTTTGACTTGTTTATCCAGCTCCTTCATTTCCTGCATCTGTTCATTGTGAAAGTTGTACAGCCAATTGTAGTCATTGTATTCTTCTGGCTTAGCTCCACAAGCTTTAGCTAGAGCGATTGTTCTTTGTGTCCATGTTTCCTTGGCTGCAGCTGGCTCTTCCTCATCCAGCTCCTTGGCAAATTCGTCGATTTTAGACTGTTTTGGCTGCACTGATTCCCCCTGGGCTGCAGCTTCCCTCTCAATTTTTTTTCCAGCTTTATTCTTTTCTTTCCCCTTTTTGGCATTATCAATAAGGGAGGTAGAGAGGTTGACGATGGTTGCGTTTAGGTTGGTGAGGGCAATTTCAATATCAACGATCTTGGCTGTGTTGTCAACTGTGGCGAGGTTCAGCTGAGCATTGCTGCTGCTTCCAGCTCTGAACTGAGCATCCAAATCTTTGAACAGGTTGAACAGCTGGCGGATGTCAGAGCTGGTTGAGAGGTTGGACTGCTGGATGGCTTCCAGTTGGCTTGAGAAAGCTTTCAAGCTGTCTGCCATGGGAGCTTGGAGCCTTGTCACGATCTCTGAAACTCTTCTCTCAAGCTGGAGTGACCACTCGTCATCCTGCGATGCATGAGATTCCCTGAGTTCCTTGAATGTGCTCTCAGATAAGTTGAATACGGAGTTTTGCATCTCATCCAAGGTTAGTTATTGAGAGCGAACTTGATCATCGAGACCTTTGAATTTAAGGAGAATCTTGACCTCCGTTTTCAGTCTCGCTTGAAAGACTGCATATTCAACTTCATTTTTGATGGCCTGCTTGATGGAGGCAGAGAGCACGGTGGCTGGATCCGTTTGGGTGCCGAAATCAGATTGACTATGTTTTGCAGCCTCAAACTCGACCTGTGCGCGAGTGTTTCAACTCAAAACACCTTCGAATTGACTCGCAAGAGAACGAGGTCAATGTTGGGCGACAAGCTGACCCAAGTCGTATTCTCAAGGAAGGCTCAACAGGGCTGATGCCACTTGTATTATTCACACTGAAAATAAATAAACAGTTCTAAACATTCTAAACCAGGAATTCGAAATGACGAGAACTAAACTAGTTAACATAATAATAAAATAAACAAATAAATAAAAAGAAAAATAAGAAGAAAGAAAAGTGTTAGGGGTTAGATTCTTCTCCTCGATTTCTCACCAAGCTTGTTACAAATCAATTCCATTAATCAATCACGCATAATCAACTTCAACATAATGTTAACATCAATAGCTTTCGCGTCAATCCGTTAAACCCTAAAGACTAAATTATACGATCAAGACTAATAATTAGACATACATTTTCGGTCAATCTAATATTGAAAGAACCACAATCCAGTAGTAGAATCATCCATCGATCTCATCCAATACTTATAAATACCGAATAGTGATCAATTATTCAATATCAAGAAAATCAATTCAACCAACGGGGAATTAATCAAAGAACAAACATGGATCGAAAATGATTCGAATATCTAAACCCTAAACACGAAATTAGCTAAGCATAGAATAAATCATCGAACAATAATCACAAGAATTCACCGATTAAATTACAAGAAATAAACAATGCAGTAATTCTTACAATGGAACGGATGTAATCCTTGGATGATGATCCTCGTTATTCTAGCTAGCCAAAAGAAAAAGAACGAAACGAAAGGAAAATGAAAAGAAGTCGTCTGCTGCTGTGGTCGAAAGAATATAAGAGAGGTTCCCCAATGATTGAGAGTAGCCCTAGCTGAATGTATAAGTAATTGCACGTGGAATAGGCGCTACAAGATACCGTCCAACGCTCACCGGAACTCAGCGCTGGCTAGACCAAGATCTGCGAAGGCAACTCTAGCGCTCCCCCACTTCCAACGGTCGCTGGGTTAGCACTTCCAGCGTCGGCTGCTTTGCAGCGGCCGCTGGCTGCTGTGTTCTTCGCCACGCGCTCACATTCAGCGGTCTCCTCCCAAGAGCTGCTGATGTCGTGAACTGATACTGTTGCTGCTGTAGTTTCCGAGAGTTTCTGTCCAAGAGTTGTAAATTGTGCTGCTAGTCATCGTCCAACCCTCAAAAACCCTAGCTGAGATAGCACAATCCATCGCCGGCGGAAAGAACAACGACCTCTGGTTTCTTCTTCTAACTTCCTTTTCTTGCAACACTTTTTCTCAATAGAATACTCGATAACCTACATTAACGACAAGAAAAACCAAAAAGAATAAAACAATGCCAAAATATGAGTAAAATAAACGGGAAATACAAAAGCACGTACAAAAATACGACAAACCAAAATACGTAAAAACGACACAAATAACGACTAAACAAAGCCTCAACACTAAAACCTATGCTTGTCCTCAAGCAAACACCAAACCAACAAAACAGAGAGAAAATTCATATAAGCCTATTATTGCAATTCTGACTAACTGACGAATTTTTCAACAATGTACAAAAGGTAAACATCAGGACAAAGAGAAAAAATTGAATTGAACTGCAATATGTTTCCCGTCTACACAAATTATCAATCGGATCAGACCTGAATCCCCATTAGAAGTGATTTAACTAATGTGACCGCTTTTACCAATAAGTTTCATTCAACAATTTTTTTTTCCTTTTTTTTAAACTGTGCAATTTGAAATGTAATTCTTAACAATATTCGTTAGGTACAATTTTGGAAAAATCCAAACTCCCTAACGTGGTTTCCCATACTCATTTATCACTTTGTAATAAAGAGGAGCAAAATTCAAATTCCATCGAATTTTAGAACACAAGTTCACTTTTGAGAATTTTTTTTTTTCATTTTTTTAGAAATGAGTATCTAAGCAGTCACAATGTTAAAACTCCCTCAAACTTCAGTCAGACAAATCACCTCAATCTAATTCGCATAAACACGTCTCATATCACAATTCAACCAATAAAACCAAGTCCCAAAGCATATCAATCCGACATTATAAAAAACTTCAAACCAGTAAAGTCAAAATCACATAATTCAATTGCATAAAATTTAACCTTAATTAAGTCAAATTTGGCGCTACAAGAAAGAAACACAAACAAGCCAAAACAAGCAAAAATTCAAAATCCACCATAAACATGCATTCCACACAAGCAATATAAACATTTCCCCCTCCACACTTAAAACAAAGCAATGTCCTCATTGCACAGAAAAATAGGAAAGGGAAACAACTTGACTGCCCTGATTTATCGGCTTGTGTGATACTTGTAGTTCTTTTCATTTTGCTCGATCCACCTCAAATCGGGGTTTGTTGGCCTCCTAAAACAAAACAGAAAAGAACAAAACAAAACAACTTAAACAAAACAGAAAAGAACAAAAATAAGAAAAATAAAGCTGATGGTCCCTGAGCTAGGTATTTGGTGTAGAGGGGGGTGAATACACCAAATAGATTTCTAAAAACTTTTTCAAGTTAAATCACAGAGTTGGTGAGCTCAGTTATTGATCAAGCTGGGGAGGGTCAGCTGGGTAAATAACTCAGCTGGCGGTGCGAAAAGTGGTGGTTTGAAAACTTAGCTCGGTTACTTAGAAAAACTCAGTGTGAAAAGATTAACTTTATGTTTTCAGCTTAGTCAAGTTGTGCAACTTTCAGAGAGACACAGCTGTCTTCGGTGCTTTTCAGCTCAATGATCTCAGCTGACTTCTTTTCCGATTCAGCTGTGACCTTTTCCACATCTTCCATCAGCTGTTTCTTCTCATAGTAGAATACCTTCATCAGCTGATCTTGTTTCACTATTTTGTCTTTTAGTGAAACAACTTCCTGTTGGAGCTGTGTTGTATCAGCTGCGTCTGATACCTTTGTCTTTTCCAGTTCCGCCTTAAGCTCGGCATTCTCACACATAATGACGTCAAGGATCTCTTGAAGCTCCTTGGAATCGTTCATTACTTTCTCTACTAGACTCCAATCAGGTAGTCCAGATTCTGAGACTTGTGTAGAGTGTTCGTGTGATGGTGAGATGTTAGATAGATTTTGAGTTCGAGACATTACCTCATCTTCATCGATGCCGTCTGTTTGTCCCATGAAGCATGTATCCCAATCAGGTTCATCATGGGTCATCAGGGCTTCTTCTTCCGAGTCTGAAAATGGCAGTCATCCATTTTGTTGCACTCTGATTCTTCATCGGCGATATAAGCTCTCCTTCTGTCAGCTGCCTTAGCTTTCAGTTGGTCTTTGTCTTTCTTGGACAGCTTTGGACAATCTAGCCGGTAGTGTCCTAGTTCCTTGCAGTTGAAGCAACCTTCTTCTGTTCGTTTGTCAGATGACTTCTCATCAGCTGCTGCGTACTTGTCTCTGTAAGTTCTTGCGAACTTTTTGTATTTGCCCTTGCTGGTGTTGAGTCTGTTGTAGTTTTTGACCAGCATGGCTATTTCTTCAAGTAGCTCTTCCTTGCTCATGTCCTTCTTATCCTTCTTCGATGACTCAGCTGACTGCATGTATGCGGATTTGTCAGAGTTGGCTCTGAACGCAATCTCCTTTGTTGCAGGTGTCAGCTTTCCATCATTCTGATTGCTTGATGATTCTTTCATTGTAATCTTCAAGTTGTACTCGTTGGCTTTGAGCAGGGAGTATAATCTTTCAGTTGAAAGATCACCTAAGTCACTTCGACTTTGGTGTACCACCTTATAGGTGTTCCATTCAGCTGTGAGCGCTGAAAGAACTTTTAGATTCTTTTCTCGCTGGGTGTATTTCCCAGTTCTGATGGTTTCTATTTCTACCACAATATTGGAGAATCTGAGTTCCATCCCTTCGATGGACTCGTTGACCAGCTGCTTGAAGTTATCAAACTTCTGGCATGCAATCGTGAATTTATTCTCCTTTATCTCCTCTGACCCTTCGCATAGCTTTGCTAGGGTTTCCCACATCTCCTTTGCGGTTTCGCAGTTGATGATTTTGCTAAGGTAGGCATTGGAGACCGTTGAAGATATGGTGTTCCTCGCGAAGCTGTCTAGTCCAGCTTGCTTCCTTTCTTCTGAGGTGTGCTCATTCTTGGGCTTGGGAATGATGATGGTCCCTGAGCTGGGTATTTGGTGTAGAGGAGGGGGGTGAATACACCAAATAGATTTTTCGAAACTTTTTCAAGTTAAATCACAGAGTTGGTGAGCTCAGTTATCGATCCAGCTGGGGAGGGTCAGCTGGGTAAACAACTCAGCTGGCGGTGCGGAATGTGGTGGTTTGAAAACTTAGCTCAGTTACTTAGAAAAACTCAGTTTGAAAGATTAACTTTACGTTTTCAGCTTAGTCAAGTTATGCAACTTTTAAAGAGACACAGCTGTCTTTGGAGAGCAGCTGTGTGTGCAGTTTTGAACAGATACGCAATGATATGAAAGAGTTAGTACAAAACTGAATGTAAAGAGAGAGAGAGAGAGAAGCACGCGAGTTTTTACGTGGTTCGGAGTAACACCTCCTACGTCCACGACCAGGTTCACTGGTAATCCACTACCACTTGGTTTCCAAGTATCAAACAACTTCACAACTCTAACCCGAGCTGTGTTCCAACAGTTTGCGGGCACTGTCAAGCCTACACCTTCAGTTTCCGGGTACTGAAGAACCTAACCACTCGAATTACACGCTTCGAGCAAGCGCATCTTTACCTAACCTTTCTGGGTTTGGGTTTGGGTATGGGGTTCCAACTGTGAACGAGTTCTTACAATTAAGAACTTTAGAGTATGATGAACTCGTTCGAAATCTAGGCTTAAGATATACAATGAGTTTGGCCTAGGGAACAGACGAAAAACTAAGCAGTTTCTTAACTAGAAATACTTTAAGATAAAGTGTTCTTTGATCTATGGAGAACTGCTTGAGAGCTTTTGAAGGAATGATGATTTCAGATAATGAAAGCTTGTAGAGAGTTTTTCGTGTCTGATCCTGAGGTTGAAGACGGGTTTATATAGGTAGAGATTCAAGACTAGCCGTTGGAGGAGCCGTTTGAATCTTACATACTCTTCTTAAATGCAAGATCTGCCGTTGGGCGTATCTGTACCTGTCTTCATTTGTGTCACATCCTAGGTTCTGAAGTCTAGGATGCTGATTTGGCAATCCCTCATTGGTCGAGGTAGGTTGACTTCCTCTGATTCCGGGATCTTCTGCCTTTAGAGCTGGCTTTTGAATTCAGAGCTGGACTATCTTGAAGTGAAGTCTTCAGAGATAGTTCCCTTTGTTCTGTACAGCTGGACCAGCTGTGTTTTGAACTCAGCTCGAATTCTCTTCAGCTTGATCGAGCTCTGCTGGATCACTCGAGTGAAGGTTGACGCCTTTCTTGTCTTTTGCTAGCCGACTCACCGTAAACACAACTAGGTTATTCTTGTCTTCTCGCTGGTGACTCATTTGTGAACACGGTGGGTCGACTCCTGTCTTCCGCTTCCTTAACCTGTAAGCCTAGAAAATCTAAAGCTCAAACAGGCGAGCTGGAAAACACTATTTAGGTTGACGCGATCATCTATTCGGTTGGAGAATCAGTTGGGTTTTGGTATCAAATCGAAACCTTATAATTTTCCCAACAATTTCCCCCTTTTTGATGATGCCAAAACCTAACTGAGACAACTTATGACGCAGAAAAACTTGTGTTTTATTAATGTAAGAATATACATTATAACACAGGAAAAAGAAAGAAGAAGAAATCTTCAAATCTTCAGTCTTCAATCCTTCAGTCTTCAGTCCCAGTTGGTTGGGTCTTCTCTTCTGCATCCGTTGCTTCTTTCTTTTGACTCGTCTCTTCAGCTGATTCTGATCCAGCTGGTTCCTCTAGCTCAACAGTTTGCCTCTTCTTTGACTTGTCTCTCTTCTTCCTTACTTCCCCCTTTTTGGCATGATCAAAACAGGGTGGGAGAGATACACCATCGGCTGTTGCGATGTTTTAGTTTGGCGAAACTGTGGTTTTCAGCTCTGAGCAGCGAGGTTTGGAGTCTAGGTGGCTCAGCTGTTGTATTAGCTGGCTCTTCTTCAGTTGCATTAGCCTCAGCTGTGATTGCAGACACAGCGTCCTTGGCCTGATTCAGCTGGGGCAGTCCAGCTGAGTGCTTGGAGGGATGAGTTGGCACGGGAGATAGCATCTTCTGAGTCGGGCACAACTTTATTCCTTGCAACTTTTACTTCTTCAGACTTCTTAGATTGAATGAGAAAGTCTGATTCAACACTTGAGGGGCTTGAGTTCAGCTCATATCATCATCATCCAGCTGCAGGTGATCATTGGCTGGGTGATGTTTTTCATTTAAGCTTGGTGCAGGGACTTGAGCATCTTTCATCGGAAGATCTCGAAGCTGGTGTCCCTGTGGAGCTGAAGGAAACTGAGGAGAAGGCGGTTGAAGTATCCCATCTGTCTTGGGGTTTAAGCTTGGTTGTTCAGCTGGAATACTCCGTTGCGGTGTTGGTGATGATTATGTTCACGCAGGGATGTGAACTTCTCCTCCACCGTAAGAAACGACCGCTTGTGGACCTTCTGCTCCTCGGAGAGTGATTACGAATTCTCTCATAATGTCAGCTGGCTTCTCTGCTGACTGACTGAGCACCTTTGACTTGAGTCTTCTGTTTGAAGACAGTGCTTCAGTATATTTTGTCTCCTCAAGTTGTCTCCGATTCCCAACTGGGATGGAGATAGATGCATTCTGCTTTGTCTCCTGCATCTTTTTCTGTGCCTCCTGTGGTGGAGCAAGAGCTTTGTCATGACTGCTCTTGAATACTCCGGCTTTATCAACATCTGGTCCAGGTTTGTTGACGTTGATTTTTGCATCCCAGGGAGTTGTATGTCCCGTTCTCTCTTTCATGATGAGAGAAACAGTGGGGCTGAGGAGGTCTTTTTTCTTTGACATTCCCAGAAGGTTTTCTGCACCTTCCTGGTGAATGACGTTCTTGAGCTTTGCAGTCTCCCACTGCGCTGGCCTGGATCTGTCGAAGGGCTTCACCTTCTTTTGGACTTCCTTCTTCTTTGAGGTTCCTGAGAGTTAAGCAACTCTTATCTTGAAGCTTTGACAGATTCTTCAAGTTTGATCGGCTTCGGGAGATATCTTTCTGGATTCCATGTTCTTCTTCTGCATCTTTTGTTAGTAGAAACACATAATACTAATTGATGGAAATAAGAAAGATTGCCAAAAAACTTTCTAGGGATGATGCGTATATCTTCTAGCATATTTAAAGAGTTTTCTTGATGAATGGACGATCAAGATTTGTCTATTGATAAGAAGATCTACGGCTGGGAGTGATTCTCGCGACATATTAATTTCTTGATTAGAATATGAGAGTTAATGCGCGAGAGAGAACAGTTGAGGCGTTTTAACTTTTGCCTCGAAACTCCCATTATTCAATTCTTTGCAGACTTTTAATTAAGATTGATTAGATATGACAAGATGTGAGTTGACAGAAAAACAGAGTGAGTAGGTGTAATTAATGTTGTTGCAAACCTCTCAGCTGATCATTGTAGTCAGCTGATACCTCTGTTGAGTGGGTGTGCTGGGTCATTGTGGTTCCAGCTGATTCCCCCTCAGCTGAATAATCCTTTACTTTCAGCATCTGGTTTAGCTGAATTCTTTCTCAGCTGATATCAGTGACGTTGATTCTGAATTTCGGTTAATGCGCTTGCATTCAGTGAGTCTCTTCCATTCGTTTGGTGCTTCCATTCAGCTAGGTTTGCTTCCATTCAGCTGTGTCTGCTTCCATTCAGCTGGGTCTGCTTCCGTTCAGCTGTGTCTGCTTCCATTCAGCTGGGTGAAGCATCGTCTGGGTTGAAAAGTCCATGTAATCCGCACAGCATTTTGAATCTTGCTTCTATCAGCGGTTTTGTGAGAATATCAGCCCGCTGTATGTCTGTGTGAATTTTCTCAACAATCACATCCTTCTTTTCTACGTGATCTCTAATGAAATGATGTCGTACGTCTACATGCTTGCATCTTGTGTGAAGTACTGGATTTTCAGATATTGCAATAGCACTTGAGCTATCACAGAAGATTGGAACTTGACCAGTTTTCACTTCATAGTCATCCAGCTGATGCTTCAGCCAGAGAATTTGAGAGCGAGCGGCTTGGCGGCCATATATTCTCGCTTCGTCGTGGAAGTTGCGACGCACGTTTGTTTATTTGAAAACCATGAAATCAACTTACTTCCTAAGAACCGACAAGTTCACGAAGTTGATTTTACGTCCAATCGATCTCCAGCGAAATCTGAATCTGAGTATCCAGTCAGCTGTAGATTGTCTTCAGCTGGGTACCACAGCCCAACATTCTGAGTTCCTTTGAGATATTTGAGAATGTTCTTAGCTGCTTGCATGTGTGCTTCCTTTGGATCAACTTGAAATCTGGCACACACTCCGACTGCGTAAGAGATGTCTGGACGACTTGCTGTTAGATACAGCAGGGATCCTATTATCCCTCTGTATTTGCTGGAATCAACTGACTTCCCTTCAGTTCCAAGTTCAATCTTCTAGTTGGTGTTCATTGGAATCTTTACAGTTCTGCTGGATTGAACTCCATACTTGGCGATCAAGTCTTTCACGTATTTGGATTGATTTATGAAAATCCCTTCTGATGATTGCTTGACTTGAAGTCCTAGGAAGAAACTCATTTCTCCCATCATGGACATTTGGAACTTCTCTGACATCATCTCTCCAAATCTTTGGCATAAGAAGCTTGATTTTGATCCAAAGATGATGTCGTCTACGTAGATTTGAACAACCAGGATGTCTTTTCCTGACTTGATGGTGAAGAGAGTTCTGTCTACTGAGCCCTTCTTGAATCCTTTGGATACGAGAAAATTTGACAGAGTGTCATACCAAGCTCGAGGTGCTTGCTTCAATCCATAAAGAGCCTTCTTTAGCTTGTAGACTTTATTTCCTTCTACTTCGAATCCTGGAGGTTGTTCAACGTAGACATCTTCTTTGATTTCTCCATTTAAGAATGCACACTTCACATCCATTTGATAGACCTTGAATTTGTGATGTGCTGCAAAGACGAGAAATAGTCTGATTGCTTCCAATCGTGCTACTGGAGCAAATGATTCTTCGAAGTCAATTCCTTCCTGCTGAGTGTAGCCCTTGGCAACCAGTCGAGCTTTGTTTCTGATGACGACTCCCAGGGTATCCAATTTGTTCTTGAATATCCATTTGAGTCCTATGACTTTGACTTCTTGAGGTCTGTCGACTAATTTCCAGACACAATTTCTGAGGAATTCGTTCAGCTCTTCTTGCATGGCGTTGGTCCAAGGCACGCTCTTCAAAGCTTCGAGAATTGATTGAGGCTCTGGCACTTGAGCTACGTAACACGCCATTAGAGCTGTGTCTTCATCATAGACCGTCAGTCCTTGCTCTACTGAGAGTTGAGCTGTGTCAGCTGCTTCTTGATGATCCGATAAAGCTTGAGCAGCTGAGCTTCTGGTTTTGACTTGGTCAGATGGTTCTCCGATAATTGCTGATGATGGATGATCTTCAATCCATCTTCTTCTCTTACGAATTTCTTCTTCCAATTGATTGATGCTTGTCGTGGCTAAATTTCGTCTGACTTGGAGTTGCTCAGGAGTTAAATCTTGAGAGTTTGGCTCTCTTTGATTTATATTTTGAGGAGACTTCTGTAGAGGCTCGGTGGAGGCGAAATTTGGGGACTCAGCTGTGTTTGGATTTCCAGCTGATGATGTTCCCCCTTGATTTGGCGTTGAAGCTTCTTCTCGATTTCCAGCTGGTGGAGCTTCTTGGATGATTTGAAGTTCCTCCTCTGGCTCATTGTCCCAAATTATTGGTTCAGCCAGATTCCTGATTCTATTCTCTTGAGCTCTTGTCTGAATCAATCTTGAAGATTCTCCTTCGCTTCTTCGTTTGATAGAATCTCTATATTCGAAGGAGGATTCGTCAAAGATAACATGTGGAGTTACTTCGACTATTTGAGTTCTTCTATTGAAGACTGTGTATGCTTTACTCACAGCGGAGTAACCAATGAATACTCCTCGGTCTGTCTTCTCATCGAACGTCTTGAGCTGTGTCTTCCCATTATTGAGGATGTGACATTTGGATCCGAATACCTTGAAATATCCAATGTATGGTATTCTGTTATTCCATAGCTCATACGGTGTCTTTCCTTGCCTTGATGTGAGTAGGAAGCGATTCTGAGTGAAGCAAGCTGTGTTGATTGCTTCAGCCCAGAACTTCTTTGGAATGGCAGAGCTAGCTAGCATTGAGGTAGTTGCTTCCTTGAGAGTTCTGTTTCTTCTTTCTGCTACACCATTCTGCTGAGGTGTGCGAGCTGCAGATGTTTGGTGTTGAACTCCGTTCTTCTCGCAGTATTCATAAATAGTTTCATTTAGAAACTCCGTTCCACGATCTGATCTTATTGCCATTATCTTGCACTCCTTCTGTGTTGATAATCTTTCCAGCAGGATAGGCAGCTTAGTTCTGGTTTCGCTCTTCTGGTACAAGAATGATACCCATGTGAATCTTGAGAAATCATCCACAACGACGAGAGTATATTTTCTGCCATTGAAGCTTGCTGGAGTAACTGGACCAAAATTGTTGGGAAAATTAATAGAGTTTTGAAGTGATACCAAAACCCAGCTGACCCCAACCGAGTAGATGTTTGCACGAGCCCAAGTAGTTTTTCCAGCTCACCTGTTTGAGCTTATAGAATTTCTAAGTTCAGGTGGAATCGCGGAAGACAGCAGAAGACCCAGCTGAGTACACAGCAGGGTAAGCCAAGTCGAGTGGTAACGTTATCCAGATTCAAGACGATCAAGTTATTCCAGA
Source organism: Agastache rugosa (assembly GCA_031470985.1). Taxonomy (NCBI): domain Eukaryota; kingdom Viridiplantae; phylum Streptophyta; class Magnoliopsida; order Lamiales; family Lamiaceae; genus Agastache; species Agastache rugosa. The sequence goes on from CM062607.1 coordinate 12,669,167, forward strand.
CACAGCTGTAGGAAAGACCCAGCTCGTGTGACAACTCAGCTCAGCGTCAAGACCCAGCAGAGTTCAAGACTCAGCTCTACGTCAAGACCCAGCAGAGTTCAAGACTCAGCTCAGCGTCAATGATCCAGCAGAGTCCAAGACAGCTCAGAGTCACCAACACAGCAGAGTCGAAGTGAACTTGAGATAAAGTCAGATCTGATCTGGACCAGCAGGAACTCGACACCTCAGCACCTAGAAGTCAAACCTAGGATTGCTTTATGAGGAAATCAAGGAAGAAGACAAGTCAATCCTGTCAGAAGTTAGGTAGAGATTCAGAACGGCTCTTTCCAACGGCTAGTTCTAATCTCTCCCTATAAATAGAGGTCTTCTTCATCATCAAAAAGAGAGGAGCGACGAGAGAATATATTCAAGAGAGATCAACATACTTCATTGAAGGAAGTCCAACAAAAGATCAAGAGATCTCTCAGAAAAGCTTCAAAGATCCAGCGGCCTTCATTCTTATAAGATGTTATTTATTCTCAGGCTGCTGAAGCTCTCTCCCTCTAGTATCTAGGCATATAATCCTTCCCATCTTAAGCCTAGTTTGAACGAGTTCATCATACTCAAAGTTCTTCATTATAAGAACTCGTTCATAGTTGGAAAACCCCAAACCCAAACCCAGAAAAGGTTAGGTAAAGGTACGCTTGCTCGAAGCGCGTAATTCGAGTGTTGGTTCTGTAGTACCCGTAAACTACAGGATAGGCTTCAGCTGTGCCCGTAAACGATCCGGTTACGTTTCGATACAGTACGCGTAAACTTGTATCCAGCTTGAGGAACTAAGCTGCAACGCTTGCTGACTGCGCGAAAAGTCAGTGGTATCCTTAGTGGATTACCAGAGGTTTCTGGTCGTGGACGTAGGAGTAGTTTCTCCGAACCACGTTAAGTTTCTTTGTTCTTTCATGTTTATTTATGCATCCAGCTAACCCTTCATAAGCATTATTTCAAGCTGCATAAACTGATTAACTGAAAAGAGAAACTAAGCTTTGCAATATATTTGAAGCAACAGACGGACCTTCCAAAAACCCACCACATTCCGCACACAGCCAGCTGTGTCGATCAAGCTGCCTTCCAGCTGGATCGAACACAGCCAGCTCACTCAAAAGAGTTTTAATTGGAAAAGTTTTTAAACCTTGGTGTATTCACCCCCTCCTCTACACCAAGGTATCCGTCTTGGGACCATCAATTGGTATCAGAGCAGTGGTTCAAAAGATCACTTTTTCTGTGTCAAGTCAGCCTCTTTGCTGATAGTGGTCACCTGAACAGATCCTTCAAAGTTTCAAAATCTTTTTAAAAGTCATTATATTGCATACTGTCATGGAATCTTCCCTGTGCAGGAATCTTCCGACATTCTCTGTCGATGATTATCAGATCTGGAGGTTCCGACTCAAAAGCTTTCTGAGTGCGCATCACGACATGATGTGGGATGTTATCACTGACGGACCCATCATCATCATGAAATCAGAAAGTCAAGCAGAAACCTTCCCTGGAGCTGAACCAGTACTCCGTCAAGTTGTGAAGCCCAAAAGGGAGTACTCTCCAGAAGAAAGAAGACAAGCTGGATTGGACAGCTACGCTCGCAACGTCATCTCCTCAACGTTGACGAACTCTTATCTTAGCAAGATCATCAACTGCGAGACAGCTAAGGGGATGTGGGACACTCTAGCCAAGCTGTGTGAAGGCTCAGAGGAAACTCAAGAGAACAAATTCTCAGTTGCATGCCAGAAGTTCGACAATTTCAAGCAACACCCCTACGAGTCCATTGAACAAATGGAGCTCAGATTCTCCAACCTCGTCATCGAAATCGAGACGATCCGAACTGGAAAATATACAGTTCGAGACAAGAACTTGAAAGTTCTTTCAGCTCTCTCCTCAGAATGGTGTACACACAAAGTGGTTCACCAAAGCAGAACTGATCTTGGCAGCATGGAGACAGAAAAATTGTTTTCCATCTTGAAGGCCAACGAATTTGATCTGGGGATCACAAGCAGAGATTCATCCAGCCGAATGAATGAAGCAGAGCTGAAGATCAAGCCGAGAAAAGAAGCTCAATCAGCTCAGCTTGGAAGGACCAACAAAGAGCTCAGATTTATGAGCAAAGAAGATTTGAACGAAGAAGTTGCCATGCTTGTACGAAGCATTAATCAGCTGGAACAAAGCAAGGAAAAGTACAAGAATATCGTGAAGGTTCATCACGACAAGCAACTCTACCCAAAGAGCAACCCAGCTGAGTCATTCTCCCGGAGAGAAGATAAAAGGATCGAATCAAGCGAAATGGATGATGATCAAATCTCCTTCTCCGACTCAGATGAGGATGATTGCTCTGATTAAGATGTCTGAAACATCTTAGAGAAGAAACCCAGCTAGCTGACTGGGACCAGCTGTGAAATAAAGACAGCTGGATACAAAACTGAAGATTCAGCCAGTCATACAGCTGAGTACATTGGTCTCAAGAGATGATTAGAAAAGCAGCATTTGAATCAGCTGAATTTGGGACAGCTGTCTACTTGCCATACAAAGGGGAACTCTATCAAATCAAAGGGGAACTCTACATAGCTGGAAAGATTTAGTAAAATCAAGTAGAATACCCAACAGGATGCTCTCTCCAAAATAAACACAGCTGGAGTCACCAGCTGAAGGAAAACCTTATCCAGCAGGAAAAACAAGATGATCCTCTAACCCAGCTGACGACATGAAAGCATCCAAGAGACTTCTCAACATCTGAAGGAATCCATTGTTGGGAAAAGTCACACAAAAGCACAACATGCTGAAATCTAATTCAAGATGATGTGTGGATCACTTGGACCGCTCAATCCGGATGAAGAAAAATCATCCAGTTGAGGGGGAACAAACTCAGCTGGATCCCAAAAGCTCAGTTCAGAAGGATTTCACAGCCAAAAAGGGAATCAGACTCAGCTGGACATCAGTTGAAGAGATAAAGGGAACTCAGCTGAAAGAAAATCAAGCTAATCTCAAAATACTCAGCTGAGGAGAACTGTCAATCAAGCAAAGGAGAAGATCGCTGTGATATCAGCTGGATACTGTGTCCAAGCTGACCGGTCTGCATCTCATGCAATAAATGCTCTGAGGAATATGCTATATAAAGTCCAATTATTTTGAATTCATATGTTAAGCGGACAGACATTCCTTAGTTAAATTATTTGATAAGTTTCCTTTCCCATCGCATTAATTATAAAGTCTGCATAGTACTGTAGCACGGCAGGATCGAGGCAAAACGTCAAACGTTTGAAATACCTCACGCGCGGTTGTAATACACTCGCCGAAAGCACGTCAGAAAAACGTGATGAGTGAATCTCTCCCAGCCGTTGATCAGAATATCAACTGTTTCAATCTTAACCGTTGATCCGTTATGGCAGTTGATATATATGGAAAAGATACGCAGATTCTTTCATCCTTCATCTTTATCTCTGCAAATTTCAAATCTCCAGAACCTCCATCTATTGTCTGCAAGTTCTTCGCAAGATCAAAAATCAACAGATTGCAGAAATGGCTCCCAAGAAATCAACTGCAGGGATGAATCAGTTTGAAGCCCTAATGACAAAGCTGTCATTTGAGAGTATCCTGTCAACATCCAACCTCCATGTGTCAGAGTTAAAAGAGATGGTGGATATAGTTGCAGACTCCGGTCTCCTGCTGTGGGCAACCTCCATGCCCAAGCTTTTGCTAAAGAGAGATGCCGCACTGTTCTACCTCAACATTATTGACGAAGATGGCTTCTACTCATCTTCATTTGACATGAGTGTCAAAGGCGAAGACGGAAAGTTTGATACAGCTACCGTCACCATCAAACTCAATAAGATGCTACGAAAGGTGTTCAACCTTCCCAGAGAAGGAGGATTCATCCCAGATGATTACAGTCGGGAAGAAGTAGATGAATTCCTCAGCAGAGAGATGCTTATCTCCCCAGAGCCGTACAGAGCAAGCATGTCAAAGCTCCTGCTCAAGCCAAAGTACAGGCTGCTGCTGGACATCACACAAAAGTGTATTCTTGGGATAGCTGGATCTCAAGGAGAGATCAGCATTCCAAAGCTCAAGCCGATGATTGCCATGATCAAAGGCGCAAACGTCAACTGGTTTGATTTCCTACTCAACCGACTGGTCAAGGAGTCAGAGAAAATAAAGTTCAACTCCACCAGGACGACGTTTTCAGCTTCAGAGCCACTGTATCTCTGCTCCAAAATTTCTTTCTTAATAGAGCAAGCAGTGAAAGGGCACACAGTAAAGTGGGCTGATTCAGAACCGTTTCCAGAAACGAAGATTCTTTTCCAAAGAATAAATCAAATCAATGATCTTCTGAAGAAGCAGCCTGATGTGAGTAAAGGCAAGAAGCAGCTGGAAGAAACAGAGGCAGAAGTTCCAGCTGAGAAGAAACAAAGAAAGAGGAAGGCAGCTGACCCTAAACCAGCTGGAGGTCCAGCTGAGAAGAAAAAGAAAACAGCTGTCATTCCAAGTCAAGCTATGGTGATTCTCTCCCCACAGCCAGTGTCGGCCTTCGATCAGTACGGATCAAACATCCTGGCCGAGATGGGATTGAATGATGGATTGTCATCCAGCTCAGAGGACGAGCTGGATAATCCAAGAAGCTCACCCCAGCCCTCACCTCCTCTCAGCTCTCCGCCGAAACAGCCTTCCCCTCCACCTAGTTCTCCAACCAAAGAGCCATCTCCTGCAAGAGAGCAGGAAGATATTCAACTGGCTGAAGCTCCTTCACAGCCAGCTGACACCCATGCTGAACCTTCTTCCACTTATCCCAGCTCACCCCCAAAACAGCCTTCATCCAAAGCTCAAATTCCCACGCAGTTGGCTGATACTTCTTCACAGCCAATTGTGAACCCTTTTGAACCTGCTCCTCAAATCTCCACAGAATCAGAGGAGAGTGATTCTACTACCTCTCCCTCTCTCAACTCCATCGGCTCGGCCTTTATGGAAGCCATGTACGAGGACTTGCGCATTGCGGGGATCAAGAGTGTTCTAACTCGGCATCCACCCCGGCGCACTCCGCCCATTGCCCTTGTCAAAGTTGGAGACCTCAAGTTCTATCCGGCTACCAAGATGGCAACTTGGTACCGTAATGAGCACTGATAGAGACTTTCCGCTTTGAGCGAAGACTGATGAAGCACGCCTCCAGCACACTTTTGGCTTTGGAAGCCTGGAGGATGCATATTTGCATCAAGATGATCTCATCAGAGGAATAATTGAAGTGTCTCAGCAGTATCCCAAGCCGCACCCAGCTGAAGTCTGGGAATCAGCCGACAAGCTTCTTATAGCAGCGGGATGGGAAACACATTCTGGAGCTGACAATTCTAAGGAAGTCTCAGCTGAGATTACCAAGGAAGCTGTACCTGTTGAAACAGCTGAGGTAATGGTCATTGAAGAACCAGCTGTTGCATCAACTGAACCAGAGGAAGCTGCCCCACAGAGTCCAATTGCCGATGACACTCGCTCACTGGTCGAGATCGAGGAAGTAAAACCCAGCCAAGCCGAATCCGGAACCCAGACGGATCATGTTGAGCTCTCTGATGCAATGAAGGACGAGATTGCCAAACAAGTCGAGGAAATCCTTTTTCAGGATAGACTCAAATCAAATATGGATACCCTTCTGCGCATCACAGCTATAGAGTCGCAAGTCCAGAGCAATGGACTGTCCATTAACGACGTTCACAGATTCGCTCTCAATCTGCAGGAAAGCACCAGCAGAGATCTCAAACAATCTCTTGTTTCTCAACAAATTGATCAGTCAATTCTTCTAGAGAAGAGAGTCCCTGAGATCATCTCAAACCTTCAAGCTCCACTGGTTGACGACATTGCAAATATTTCAAGCCAGCTGGAAGCTCTCAAAAAGACCACTCTCTCCAACAGCTCTGACATCCGCCAACTCTTCAACTTATATAAAGATCTGGATGCTCAGTTCAGAGCTGGAAGCAGCAGCAATGCCCAGCTGAATCTCGTCACAGCTGACAACTCAGTCAAGATCGCTGATGTTGAAGGTATTGTCTCCAAGCTCAGCGCAACAGTTGCCAACCTCTCTACCTCCCTTGTTGATAATGCCAAAAAGGGGGAAGATCAGAATGAAGCTGGAAAAACAAGTGAGAGGGAAGCTGCAGCTAAGGGGAAACCTGTGCAGCAAATACAGAGGGAAATCGACGATTTTGCAAAAGAGCTGGATGAAGAAGAGACAGAGCCAACTGCTCCAGCCAAAGCTGTCAAAGAGACATGGAGAGAGAAAATGGTTGCTCTTGCCAAAGCATGTGGACACAAGCCTGAAGAATACAAAGACTATCACTGGCTGTGTAACTTCCACAACGAGCAAAGAAAAGAAATGCAAGAGCTGGATAAGATTGTTAAGAAGAAAGCTGAAGCTCTCAAGCCTGCTGAGAAAAAGCAGAAGAAGAAAAGGCAGAGCTACAGACAAGCAAAGAAGAAACAAATCCAAGCAGCCTCAGCTGATAAGAAGAACCCAGACGATATCAATGAAAACTGGGAAAGATGCAAATCAGAATTCATCAAAGAATTCTACTACTTGAATCAGTTCAAAGGCATGGATCCAGAAGCTGCTTTCCAGGACTATTTCCTCGAGCTTCATGAGACAGATCCAATGATGGCAAGGTCAATCGCCCTCTATGCCAAGAGCAACAACATCCAGCTGAAGGCTACAAAAGTCAAACAGCTAAAGCCTCCATTTCTAGCTGGAACAAACCTTCCTGACAAGGCCCAAATCATCAAAGAAATTAATCACTGGGCTGGTGAAAGAGGAATTTCAAAGTCGAAGAATCAAGCTGAATGGAAGGAGCTGGAAGAGTTCATCTTCAATAGATATGGTCTAAAGACTGACCATCAAATTGATGAACAAAGGAAGCAGTCAAGCTGAAGACCCAGCCAACTGGGAATTTTTATTTTGAACTTTTGTATTTAGACAATTGTAAAAATTCTTCCTATTAATGAAAAGTTCATTTTATCAAAATCAACCTGAAGACAATCTCTCTTTGTCCAGGCTCTGAATATGTTTACCTGCTGTGATTGTTTAAATTCGTTTGAATCCCCGTTTCCTGTTAAGGGGGAAGCAATTTTTGTTTTTCCAACTTGGGGTTTTGGCATCATCAAAAAGGGGGAAATTGTTGGGAAAATTAATAGAGTTTTGAAGTGATACCAAAACCCAGCTGACCCCAACCGAGTAGATGTTTGCACGAGCCCAAGTAGTTTTCCAGCTCACCTGTTTGAGCTTATAGAATTTCTAAGTTCAGGTGGAATCGCTGAAGACAGCAGAAGACCCAGCTGAGTATACAGCAGGGTAAGCCAAGTCGAGTGGTAACGTTATCCAGATTCAAGACGATCAAGTTATTCCAGACACAGCTGTAGGAAAGACCCAGCTCGTGTGACAACTCAGCTCAGCGTCAAGACCCAGCAGAGTTCAAGACTCAGCTCTACGTCAAGACCCAGCAGAGTTCAAGACTCAGCTCAGCATCAATGATCCAGCAGAGTCCAAGACAGCTCAGAGTCACCAACACAGCAGAGTCGAAGTGAACTTGAGATAAAGTCAGATCTGATCTGGACCAGCAGGAACTCGACACCTCAGCACCTAGAAGTCAAACCTAGGATTGCTTTATGAGGAAATCAAGGAAGAAGACAAGTCAATCCTGTCAGAAGTTAGGTAGAGATTCAGAACGGCTCTTTCCAACGGCTAGTTCTAATCTCTCCCTATATATATAGAAGTCTTCTTCATCATCAAAAAGAGAGGAGCGACGAGAGAATATATTCAAGAGAGATCAACATACTTCATTGAAGGAAGTCCAACAAAAGATCAAGAGATCTCTCAGAAAAGCTTCAAAGATCCAGCAGCCTTCATTCTTATAAGATGTTATTTATTCTCAGGCTGCTGAAGCTCTCTCCCTCTAGTATCTAGGCATATAATCCTTCCCATCTTAAGCCTAGTTTGAACGAGTTCATCATACTCAAAGTTCTTCATTATAAGAACTCGTTCATAGTTGGAAAACCCCAAACCCAAACCCAGAAAAGGTTAGGTAAAGGTACGCTTGCTCGAAGCGCGTAATTCGAGTGTTGGTTCTGTAGTACCCGTAAACTACAGGATAGGCTTCAGCTGTGCCCGTAAACAGTCTGGTTACGTTTCGATACAGTACGCGTAAACTTGTATCCAGCTTGAGGAACTAAGCTGCAACACTTGCTGACTGCGCGAAAAGTCAGTGGTATCCTTAGTGGATTACCAGAGGTTTCTGGTCGTGGACGTAGGAGTAGTTTCTCCGAACCACGTTAAGTTGCTTTGTTCTTTCATGTTTATTTATGCATCCAGCTAACCCTTCATAAGCATTATTTCAAGCTGCATAAACTGATTAACTGAAAAGAGAAACTAAGCTTTGCAATATATTTGAAGAAACAGACGGACCTTCCAAAAACCCACCACATTCCGCACACAGCCAGCTGTGTCGATCAAGCTGCCTTCCAGCTGGATCGAACACAGCCAGCTCACTCAAAAGAGTTTTAATTGGAAAAGTTTTTAAACCTTGGTGTATTCACCCCCTCCTCTACACCAAGGTATCCATCTTGGGACCATCAAAGATCCATGTGAAGAAGTTGAAGTACTCGATCAGTTGACTGAACTGGCTTGAGAGAGAATGAAATTCTTGTCTGCTTTCCTTATTGACACGCGCTGCACATATGACTTTTGTCATATACTTGATCTGGAATTCCATTAGCGAGCTGGTTCCTAGCCAGTTTGTTGATTGTCTTGAAGTTGAGATGATTCAGCCGTACGTGCTGACAACGGTGACTTTATTGCTGCTTTTTGATACAAGACAAGTCTCCGGAGGGCTGCTGTTCCAGTCAGCAAAGTACATATTTCCTTCTCTTTTCCCTCTTAGGAGTATCTGCTTGGTTTCCCTGTGCTTCACTGTGCATCCCTGTGCATCAAACTTGACAGAAAAACCGTTGTTGTAGAATTGGCTAATGGAAAGCAAGTTATGTTGCAATCCTTGTACATAAGAAACATTTGGGATTATAACATTTCTAGTTTTAAATGTACCATAACCTTTGGTTAGGCCTTTGGAGTTGTCACCAAATGTTACTTGTGGACCTGTACGCTCGATATACTCCTGGAGTAGATGCTTTAGGTGCGTCATGTGCTTGGAACATCCACTGTCCAAGTACCATAGCGTTCTCATCGACTCCTCAGAGATGCGTCGATTCCTTGCAACCTAAACAAAAAATTAAAATTCAGGTACCCAGTTTTAATTGGGTCCTTGTGGGTTAGACAGAGATCCTTTGATGACCCAGATCTGCTTGATGACTCGAATTGGGTCATTTGATCTGATAATTCTCCCAGCTGAGTCGATATACACATTCTTTGTGTTCTTCGGTTGTTGCTGGCGGGGTCTTGATCTCCGTGTCTTCCCGTTTTGATGTCTTGATTTCTTTTGGTTTCTAGCTGTGTGCCTAGCTGAGACGTTCCTTTGTCTCTGCTGTCTCATGTGATGCTGTGGCTGGAAATGATTATCCAGCTGATACTCATATGAGTGGTATCCAGCTGGGTATCTCTGATATCTTGGTTGATATCGATCAATGTGCTGGTGCTGTTGCTGATATCTGTAAAATCCAGCCTGTTGTCTTCATTGAGGCTGAACACGTTGCTGTCTGAGTTGGGCTTGAGGTTGTCGCACAGCTGACCTTCTTAATGCCTGCTGTGTTCTCGACGGAGCTTGAGATTGTTTCACAGCTGGTCTTCCCGACGCCTGCTGTGTCCTCAACTGTTGATGCTGAGCTGCTGGGATTGAAGGTTCTTTTGCACGTACAAACATAACCTTTGTTCCACTTGTGGAGGCAATGTTTGAGGCATCCTTTGATTCGTTGTATCCCAGTCCCGCTTTGAGTGCTGCTGGACGCTGAGCACTAATGATCTCGTCCATTGTTGACGTGACTTTGATGAGAGCTACTATCTTCTTAGATAGTACCTCTTCGGTGCTTTTCAGCTCAATGATCTCAGCTGACTTCCTTTCCGATTCAGCTGTGACCTTTTCCACATCTTCTATCAGCTATTTCTTCTCATAGAAGAATTCCTTCATCAGCTGATCTTGTTTCACTATTTTGTCTTTTAGTGAAATGACTTCCTGTTGGAGCTGAGTTGTATCAGCTGCGTCTGATACTTTTGTCTTTTCCAGTTCCGCCTTCAGCTCGGCATTCTGACACATAATGACGTCAAGGATCTCTTGAAGCTCCTTGGAATCGTTCATTACTTTCTCTACTAGACTCCAATCAGGTAGTCCAGATTTTGAGACCTGTGTAGAGTGTTCGTGTAATGGTGAGGTGTTAGATAAATTTTGAGTTCGAGACATTACCTCATCTTCATCGATGCCGTCTGTTTGTCCCATGAAGCATGTATCCCAATCAGGTTCATCATGGGCCATCAGGGCTTCTTCTTCCGAGTCTGAAAATGGCATGTCATCCATTCTGTTGCACTCTGAATCTTCATCGGCGATATAAGCTCTCCTTCTGTCAGCTGCCTTAGCTTTCAGTTGGTCTTTATCTTTCTTGGACAGCTTTGGACAATCTTGCCGGTAGTGTCCTGGTTCCTTGCAATTGAAGCAACCTTCTTCTGTTCGTTTATCAGCTGACTTCTCATCAGTTGCTGTGTACTTGTCTCTGTAAGTTCTTGCGAACTTCTTGTATTTGCCTTTGTTGGTGTTGAGTCTGTTGTAGTTTTTGACCAGCATGGCTATTTCTTCAAGTAACTCTTCCTTGCTCATGTCCTGCTTAGCCTTCTTCGATGACTCAGCTGATTGAATGTATGCGGATTTTTCAGAGTTGGCTCTGAACGCAATTTCCTTTGTTGCAGGTGTCAGCTCTCCATCTTTTTGATTGCTTGAAGATTCTTTCATTGTAATTTTCAAGCTGTACTCGTTGGCTTTGAGCAGGGAGTATAATCTTTCAGTTGAAAGATCACCTAAGTCACTTCGACTTTTGTGTACCACCTTGTAGGTGTTCCATTCAGCTGAAAGGGCTGAAAGAACCTTTAGATTCTTTCCCGCTGGGTATATTTTCCAGTTCTGATTGTCTCTATCTCGATGACTATGTTTGAGAACCTTAGCTCCATCGCTTCGATGGACTCGTTGGCTAGCTGCTTGAAATTGTCGAATTTTTGGCAAGCTATTGTGAATTTGTTTTCTTTGATTTCTTCAGATCCTTCACATAGCTTGGCAAGTATTTCCCACATCTTTTTGGCTGTCTCGCACTTGATGATCTTACTCAGGTAGGCGTTTGAGACTGTTGATGAGATGGTGTTTCTTGCGAAGCTGTCCAGTCCAGCTTGCTTTTGTTCTTCTGACGAGTAATCCTTCTTTGGCTTGAGAATTGGCCGGTATTCTGGTTGTCCTCCATCTTGAGTTGGGACAAGCTCGTTCCCTGACTTGTAGATGATGATGGGTCCGTCTGTGATGACGTCCCACATCATATCGTGATGCGCACACATATCGTGATGCGCATAGAGAAAGCTCTTCAGTCTGAACTTCCATATTGCATACTCGTCTACCAAGAAGGTGGGAAGATTCCTGTTAAGATAAGAATCCATAGAAATATGCAGTATGTAATAATATGAGTTTTTCTGAAAAACGGATCTGTTCAGTTGACCACTGACACAGAGAAAGTGATCTTTTGAACCACTGCTCTGATACCAATTGATGGTCCCTGAGCTGGGTATTTGGTGTAGAGGGGGGGTGAATACACCAAATAGATTTTTCGAAACATTTTCAAGTTAAATCACAGAGTTGGTGAGCTCAGTTATCGATCCAGCTGGGGAGGGTCAGCTGGGTAAACAACTCAGCTGGCGGTGCGGAATGTGGTGGTTTGAAAACTTAGCTCAGTTACTTAGAAAAACTCAGTTTGAAAAGATTAACTTTACGTTTTCAGCTTAGTCAAGTTATGCAACTTTTAAAGAGACACAGCTATCTTTGGAGAGCAGCTGTGTGTGCAGTTTTGAACAGATATGCAATGATATGAAAGAGTTAGTACAAAACTGAATGTAAAGAGAGAGAGAGAGAGAAGCACGCGAGTTTTTACGTGGTTCGGAGTAACACCTCCTACGTCCACGACCAGGTTCACTGGTAATCCACTACCACTTGGTTTCCAAGTACCAAGCAACTTCACAACTCTAACCCGAGCTGTGTTCCAACAGTTTGCGGGCACTGTCAAGCCTACACCTTCAGTTTCCGGGTACTGAAGAACCTAACCACTCGAATTACACGCTTCGAGCAAGCGTACCTTTACCTAACCTTTCTGGGTTTGGGTTTGGGTATGGGGTTCGAACTGTGAACGAGTTCTTACAATTAAGAACTTTAGAGTATGATGAACTCGTTCGAAATCTAGGCTTAAGATATACAATGAGTTTGGCCTAGGGAACAGACGAAAAACTAAGCAGTTTCTTAACTAGAAACACTTTAAGATAAAGTGTTCTTTGATCTATGGAGAACTGCTTGAGAGCTTTTGAAGGAATGATGATTTCAGATAATGAAAGCTTGTAGAGAGTTTTTCGTGTCTGATCCTGAGGTTGAAGACGGGTTTATATAGCTAGAGATTCAAGACTAGCCGTTGGAGGAGCCGTTTGAATCTTACCTACTCTTCTTAAATGCAAGATCTGCCGTTGGGCGTATCTGCACCTGTCTTCATTTGTGTCACATCCTAGGTTCTGAAGTCTAGGATGCTGATTTGGCAATCCCTCATTGGTCGAGGTAGGTTGACTTCCTCTGATTCCGGGATCTTCTGCCTTTAGAGCTGGCTTTTGAATTCAGAGCTGGACTGTCTTGAAGTGAAGTCTTCAGAGATAGTTCCCTTTGTTCTGTATACCGGACCACTGTGTTTTGAACTCGCTCGAATTCTCTTCGACTTGATCGAGCTCGCCGGATCACTCAGTGAAGGTTGACGCTCCGCCGTCTTTTGCTAGCCGACTCACTTGTAAACACGGCTAGGTTGACCGTCGTCTTCGCTAGCCGACTCACTCGTGAATACACGTGGTCGACTCCTGTCTTCCGCTTCCTTAACCTGTAAGCCTAGAAAATCTAAAGCTCAAACAGGCGAGCTGGAAAACACTATTTAGGTTGACGCGATCATCTATTCGGTTGGAGAATCAATTGGGTTTTGGTATCAAATCGAAACCTTATAATTTTCCCAACAAATGAGCTGATATCTTGGTTGTTCGCCATCTTGACTTGGGACAAGCTCGTTCCCTGATTTGTAGATGATGATGGGTCCGTCTGTGATGTCCCACATCATATCGTGATGCGCACAGAGAAAGCTCTTCAGTCTGAACTTCCATATTGCATAATCGTCTACCGAGAAGGTGGGAAGATTCCTGTTAAGATAAGAATCCATAGAAATATGCAGTATGTAATAATATGAGTTTTTCACAAAGAGGATCTGTTCAGATGACCACTGACAGATTGTAAAGAGAGATCTCTTGATACAGAAACGGTGGTCTGTTGAACCACTGCTCTGATACCAATTGATGGTCCCTGAGCTAGGTATTTGGTGTAGAGGGGGGGTGAATACACCAAATAGATTTCTAAAAACTTTTTCAAGTTAAATCACAGAGTTGGTGAGCTCAGTTATTGATCCAGCTGGGGAAGGTCAGCTGGGTAAATAACTCAGCTGGCGGTGCGGAAAGTGGTGGTTTGAAAATTTAGCTCGGTTACTTAGAAAAACTCAGTGTGAAAGGATTAACTTTATGTTTTCAGCTTAGTCAAGTTGTGCAACTTTCAGAGAGACACATCAGTCTTTGGAGAGCAGCTGCGTATGCAGTTTTGAACAAATATGCAATGATATGAAAGAGTTAGTACAAAACTGAATATAACGAGAAAGTAAATTGCACGCGAGTTTTTACGTGGTTCGGAGTAACACCTCCTACGTCCACGACCAGGTTCACTGGTAATCCACTACCACTTGGTTTCCAAGTACCAAGCAACTTCACAACTCTAACCCGAGCTGTGTTCCAACAGTTTGTGGGCAGAGAATGAAAGCTTGTAGAGAGTTTTTCGTATCTGATCCTGAGGTTAAAGACGGGTTTATATAGGTAGAGATTCAAGACTAGCCGTTGGAGGAGCCGTTTGAATCTTACCTACTCTTCTTAAATTCAAGATCTACCGTTGGGCGAATCTGCACCTGTCTTCATTTGTGTCACATCCTAGGTCCTGAAGTCTAGGATGCTGATTTGGCAATCCCTCATTGGTCGAGGCATGTTGACTTCCTCTGACGCCGGGATCTTCTGCCTTTGGAGCTGGCTTTTGAATTCTGAGCTGGACTGACTTGAAGTGATGTCTTCAGTTAGTTCCCTTTGTTCTGTACAGCTGGACCGGCTGTGTTTTGAACTCAACTCGAATTCTCTTCAGCTTGATCATGCTCTGCTGGAGGACTCAGCTGAAGGTTGACGCCTGCTGTCTTTCGCTAGCTGACTCCTGCTGTAGACATAGCTGGGTCGACTGCTGTCTTCCGCTTCCTTAACCTGTAAACCTAGAAAATCTAAAGCTCAAACAGGCGAGCTGGAAAACACTATTTAGGTTGACGCGATCATGTATTCGGTTGGAGAATCAGTTGGGTTTTGGTATCAAATCGAAACCTTATAATTTTCCCAACAAAAGCAATTAAAATCGTGGGTTGCCTCCCATGTAGCCCTAGGTTTTAAGTCGCCAGCTCGACTAAGCCAATGTTATCCAAATTCTTTTTCAAGCTTGAGCCATTCAATCACTTGGATTAGCTCATCTTCATCATCCACGTCTGCCGGTCCTGAAATAATTAATAGGACAAAGATTGTCCCATTTTTCAGTGTGGAATCTCTCTCCACATTTAAATTGGCAGCGTGGGCCAGTTTCACCTCTCCTCCACATATGTAATCCTGCCATGAAACACGGAAGAATGTATCCGAAGCAATAATATAATGAAAATATTGATCAACTGGAGTTATGGGTCTAGAAACTTAACAATTCAAAGCGTCACAAAGAGTGTTTGTTGTAGCCATAGATAGCTCCTCCAACCACTCTGTGATTTCTTCTTCGTCTCCCACCAGGTTATCTACTCCACTACTCATTGCATCATGCTCATGCTCTAGACCATCATTCTCTATAATTTGCTCTTCCGCTCTATTATGTTGCACTAATTCGCCTACAATGTCAACCAACTCTCCAAGGCGAGTCTCAATGCGTGCAAGGGACGCATCAACATACTCAAATAGTTGTGTGGTTGACTGGATGAAAGATTGGAGAGTATCTTCTAAAAAAGGTTTCCGAGGTAGATGTTTTAGTGAATTCGGATACTGGGCACTTTCATTACAACCAAAATACGGGTTGGAAACCCAACCAAAATCTTGGCACATGTTAGCATCGTGCCCATGTTCTCCACTATAAATTGCCGAACTCTCCGTGTAATCATAGCTCAGATTTTTCTGTATCTCAGGATAGGTGAAATCCCACATATCATCCTCCAGTTTCGTTAATCACTGCGCAAACAAAAACACAAAATCGATCAAGCGCACCTGGGGGATAAATAAGAATAACAAAAATAAACACGGAAAATAAAATAATACAAGAAAACAATTCGCCTAAAGCCCTCCCCGGCAACGGCGCCAAATTTTGTTTCAACTCAAAACACCTTCGAATTGACTCGCAAGAGAACGAGGTCAATATAAGGCTACAAGCTGACCCAAGTCGTATTCTCAAGGAAGGTTCAACAGGGCTAATGCCACTTGTATTATTCACACCGAAAATAAATAAACAATTCTAAACATTCTAAACCAGGAATTCGAAATGACGAGAACTAAACTAATCAACAGAATAATAAAATAAGTAAATAAATAAAAAGAAAAATAAGAAGAAAGAAAAGTGTTAGGGGTTAGATTCTTCTCCTCGATTTCTCACCAAGCTTGTTACAAATCAATTCCATTAATCAATCACGCATAATCAACTTCAACATAAGGTTAACATCAATAGCTTTCATGTCAATCCGTTAAACCCTAAAGACTATATTATACGATCAAGACTACTAATTAGACTTGCTTTTCCGGTCAATCTAATGTTGAAAGAACCACAATCGAGTAGTAGAATCATCCATCGATCTCATCCACTACTTATAAATACCGAATAGTGATCAATTATTCAATATCAAGAAAATCAATTCAGTCAACGGGGAATTAATCAAAGAACAAACACGGATTGAAAACAATTCAAATATCTAAACCCTAAACAAGAAATTAGCTAAGCATATAATAAATCATCGCACAATAATCACAAGAATTCACCGATTAAATTACAAGAAATAAACAATGCAGTAATTCATACAATGGAATGGATGTAATCCTTGGATGATGATCCTCGTTATTCTAGCTAGCCAAAAGAAAAAGATTGAAAAAGAAAAGAAAATGAAAAGAAGTCGTCTGCTGCTGTGGTCGAAAGAATGTGAGAGAGGTTCCGTAATGATTGAGAGTAGCCCTAGCTAAATGTATAAGTAATTGCGCGTGAAATAGGCGTTACAAGACACCGTTCAGCGCTCGCCGGAACTCAGCGTCGGCTGGACCAAGATCTGCGAAGGCAACTCTAGCGCTCCCCTACTTCCAGCGGTCGCTGGGTTAGCTCTTCCAGCACCGGCTGCTTTACAGCGGCCGCTGGCTGCTGTCTTCTCTGCCGCGCGCTCACATTTAGCGGTCTCCTCTCAAGAGCTGCTGTTGTCGTGAACTGATACTGTTCTTCGTCGAGTTCTCTTCCTGCTGCTGTAGTTCCCGAGAGTTTCTGTCCAAGAGTTGTAAATTGAACTGCTAGTCATCGTCCAACCCTCAAAAACCCTAGCTGAGATAGCACGATCCAGCGCCGGCGGAAAGAACAATGACCTTCACTTGCAACACTTTTTTTCAATAGAATACTCGATAACCTACATTAACGACAAGAAAAACCAAAAAGAATAAAACAACGCCAAAATACGAGTAAAATAAATGGGAAATACAAAAGCACGCACAAAAATACGACAAACAAAACACATAAAAACGACACAAAATAACGACTAAACAACCAGTGTCATCGGCTAGGGGACTTGATAGAGTTTCAATCTCCTTCTCAGCTGTAGCAAAAGCTGGATTTTCTTCGGAGTTGTTAGCTACAGATGGTGTCTCCCAACTCGCTGCTGTAAGTAGCTTGATGGCGGATTCCCAAACATCTGCTGGGTGTGGTTTGGGGTACTGCTTAGTTATCTCAATGAGTCCTCTAATGAACTCATCCTAATGCAAGTATGCATCCTTTAGACTTCCAAAAGCAAACGTATGCTGGAGGCATGCTTCATGTGATGCCCGGGGCAGAAGTACGGAGTGATCACCGATGTAGAGGCACGGACAAGGAGCGGCTCCGATAAGACTTCAAAGCGGAGGGGGCAGGAATGAACCGAAACACACCCGAATGAGAGGGATTCCAAGAATATGTCGGAATGGGACGACATATTCGAGGAGAGCTTAAAGGAATTGATTGGGCTACTTATACTATCAAGATGCATCTTCTTTTCTGGGGCTCATTGTGGAAGAACTCCAAGGTTAAGCGTGCTTGACCTAGAGAAATTCTATGATGGGTGACCTCCTGTGAAGTTTTCTCAGGAAGCGTGTGAGTGAGGACAAAGCACGCTAGAAAGGACTCGTGATGATTTGTGGGGCCAGCCGTCAGTCCGGAAGCCGGGTCGTTACAGATGGTATAAGAGCCGAACCTCTCCCAGTACGGTTTGGTTCGGGGACGAACCAAGCGGAAGCTGGTGGGCCTGTGACGCCCGGGGTAGAAGTACGGAGTGATCGCCGGTGCAAAGGTACGGACAAGGAGCGGCTTCGATAAGACTTCAAAGTGGAGGGGGAAGGAATGAACCGAAACACACCCGAATGAGAGGGATTCCAAGAATATGTCGTAATGGAACGGCATATTCGAGGAGAGCTTAAAGGAATTGATTGGGCTACTTATACCATCAAGATGTATCTTTTTTTCTGGGGCTCATTGTGGAAGAACTCCAAGGTTAAGCGTGCTTGACCTGGAGAAATTTTATGATGGGTGACCTCTTGGGAAGTTTTCTCAGGAAGCGTGTGAGTGAGGACAAAGCACGCTAGAAAGGACTCGTGATGGTTTGTGGGGCCAGCCGTCAGTCCGGAAGCCGGGTCGTTACACTTTATCTGTCTTCAACTTCTCGTTGGAGAAGGTTTCTATCAGCTGCTCATTTTGATACCAAGTTCCCATCTTGGTGGCAAGGTAGAATTTGAGATCTCCAGCTTTGATGAGGGCGAGGGGCAGATGAACCAGAATTGGATATTGAGTTAGAACACTCTTGCTCTCTGATATGCGCAAGTCCTCGTACAAGGCTTCCATAAAGGATGAGCTGCTGGAGTTGGATGACATGGAGTCAGTTGAATAGCTCTCTTCTGATTCAGTCGAGCTTTGAGGGATAGGTTCAACTGGGTTCACAGCAGGCTGTGAAGGAGTATCAACCAGCTGTTTGGGAATTTGAGCTTTGGGTGAGGACAGATTTGGAGGTGAGCTGGAGTGTGTGGAAAGGGGTGAGCAATCGGTCCAACCCGGACCGACCCGTCCAAACCAAGAACCAAAAATTTTAAAAAAATAGGACCGACCCGGACCGAGTAGCTGAACAAAACCGAGCCAAACCCGAACCGAAACCGAGGTAGCTTTTTACATATTTTGCACTAATTTTTAGCATACATTCATACATTAAATTCCGCAAAAAGATCACAAACCATCATTTGGTCTCTAATATTCTCAATCCATGATAAAAACATAAATTAAAATCAATCCACTACATAATTATCCAACCACAAATTCATACAAACAAATGTAAACACTTCATAACTTCAAGTTCAATCCAAAGTTGTAGTCTCTATTTCCATTTGGCTTAGTTGGCTAGTCTTCCCTTGAGTTTGAGTCACACTCTCCTCACTCTTGTCATTGATGGAAAGGTTCTTCAAACGTACATAATAAGCTTAAAATTAATCAAATATTTAATACCACAAGCAATAATATAGATAATGAGAAAATACATTAAAATTTGACCTTCTTCATGCTTTTGTATGTCGTTTATATCTTCTTCAATGGTGATTTTATCTTTTGCTCTCCTTAGCCAATCTTGAGTGCATATGAGCGACTCAACAATTTTAGGAGTTAAAGAACTCCTAAAAGGGTCGAGAACTCTTCCCCCCGTGCTAAAAGCAGCTTCTGAGGCCACTGTAGAAATCGGGACAGCCAACACATCTCGAGCGAGATGATAAAGAACCGGAAACCGGTGTTGGTTAAGCTTCCACCACATCAATATATCAAAGTTCTCATCATCCGACGATACAACAATCTCGTTGCAATAGACATCCAATTCATCTACTGCAGAGACTGATCCAACTTGAACTTTCTGCCTTTTAAATCTCTCAAGCATGACACGTTTTTTTGTACTTTGAGATGATTCATTTTACTTTGCAGATTGAGATTGTGTGTTTGTGTTGGTTGCAGGTTGATGAATTTCTTTGTATGCATTATACAATTCATGTAAGCTTCCCAAAACCCCTTTGCCCACTTTTTTTCCCACTTCTTCACCCCACTCTTGAACAAGTACATACTCAAGAAATTCATACTTATACCTAGGATCAACAACAACACTCAAGAAGATTATGTGATTCATCTTATTTGGATCTCCCCAATACTTGTCAAACTTTGCCCTCATTTTTGTTCCCATTGGCTTCAAATCTTCGTCCTCACTTTCAACCCAATCAGTCAACATGGTACTAACAGAAGTAATCTCATGCAAGAATTCATTACATGTAACATAAAGTGAGCCAGAGATTCTAAGTGTCAAATCAAAAAAAGCAGCAAGAAGATCACACATCCTCCTTCCATTATCCCAATTTATACCCAATGGAACACCATCCTCAAGATCAATCTCAAAGAAGGGATCTTTGGCCCTATAAGCCTCAAATGCCTTCTCAAACTTGTAAGCTACACTCAACATAAGATAAGTCAAGTTCCATCTAGTAGGTACATCTAGGCATAAAAGACTCTTACTCGCGATGTTCTCTTCTTCACAACATTCCCTAAATTTGACCAACCTTAAAGGAGATTGCCTAACAAATCTCACCGCATCTCTAATTTTCTTAACTGAAGAGCCTACATCTCTTAACCCATCACCAACTACCAAAGCAATTATATGAGCCACACATCGCATGTGAAGGAATTTACCCTTTGCTAGACAACAACCCCTTGAAGTTAACCGTGTTTTCAAATAAGACAAGCAAGTATCATTAGATGAAGCATTATTAACGGTCACAACAAATACCCTGGCAATCCCCCACTCACGCAAGCAATTATCAAGCTGCCTACCCAAATCCTCACCCCTATGCCTTTCTATTGTACAAAAAATTTTTATTCTCTTGTTCAACTTCCAATCTTTATCAATAAAATGAGCAGTGACACACATGTAATTCAATCGCTGCAAAGAAGTCCAAGTGTCTGTAGTAATACAGACACTTTGACTAATTTCCATGAAAAAGATTCGGAGTTTAAGTTTTTCATCAAGATATAATTGATAACAATCCCTAGAGATTGTCCACCTAGAGAGAAGTCTAAACTTAGGCTGCAAGGTCCTAACAAATTCCTTAAAGCCTTCACCATCAACAACCCTAAAAGGAAATTCATCCTTAATTATCATCTCAATCAACTTCCTCCTACACAACTCTTGATCAAATTTCCAGCTCACAAGCTCACCCAAAGTCTCCCCCTTCCCTCAGTAATTCGATGCAAAGACAATTGACTTTGTTTAGGACCGACTCCACTAGGAATATGTTTGCATTTGTCAAGGTGCTTCATCATAGCAGACGTACCATTTTTTTGCAGTATTTGCACAATATTCCTGGCTGCAGTAGTTGCATTTAGCTTTTTGTGCCCCATCTTCATCCGTAAAGCGGGTGAAGTGCTCCCAAACAATAGAAGTTCTCTTTCCGGGTTTTTTTTATGTTGCTGATGTTGAAAGATTTTCAGGTAGGAGAGCTTCACCTTCTGCTTCTACTGGTTTATTAGTTGCAGTTGCAGACATCTTTTCACTGCTTGACGGCTACAAACAAAATATGAGAAATTGAGAATCAAACCATCTGACCTAATTAAAAATATAAACAATCTGACCTAATTAAAAAAATAAACAATATGACCAAATTAATAAAATAAACAATCTGACCTAAATTTGAACCCTAATTCAAGCAATAATACCCTAACTCAAGCAATAATAAACCCCTAAATTCGAACCCTAATCTGACCTAATATACATGCAATAATCTGACCCAAATTTGAACTCTAACTTAACAGAAATTCGAGCAATAATTCGAGAAAAATTCGAGCAATATTTTCAAATAAATTCGAGCCCTAAGTCTGTAAAAAAATTTCTTAATTCAATCTAAGGAGTTAGGCTTACCTTAATTCGAGTGAGGACTGAAGACGACTGGAGAGGAGTGAGGAGTGAGGATTGAGGAGACGGCTTGGCTGGCGGCTGGCGCGGTTGCTGTGCTATTGCTGACTTGATGTGGTCCGTGGAGTCAGGAGAAGATGCCGACGGGAAGAAGACAGACAGCAGGGACGGACAGCAGGGACGGACGGCGAGCGACGGACGGGCAGCACCGGCACCGCTACGGCTGCTGGATACAGGCAAGGCGGCGGATGTGTGTGCGAGAGAGAAAGAGTCGAAGACGAAGAGAGTGAGAGTGTGAGTGTGAGTGACTGAGCGTCAGATACTTAGATCTAGGGCTAAATCAGAAATGAAATGTAAATAAATAAATAAATATATATTTATAATATATATATTCGGTTCGGTCCGGGTATGGACGGGTTTGAAAAATCCAAACCGAGACCAAACCGAAAATCTGTCGGTTCTAAAATTACCACCCGACCTGGACCGTTCTTCCTCACAAAACCGAACCGACCCGCCCGAACCTGTCGGTTCGGGTCGGTTCACCGGGTCTGGGTCGGTCCTGCACACCCCTAATCAGTTGGCTGTGAAGAAGCTTCAGCCATCTGAGTTTCTGCCTGCTCTCTTAGGGGTGAGGGCTCTTTGGTTGGAGAGCTGGGTGGAGGTGAAGATTGTTTGGGTGGAGAGCTGTGAGGAGGTGAAGGCTGGGGAGAGATGGTGTCAGCAGGAATATCTCCAAGAACTTGGACGATAACTTGGGTCGGGGAGGGAGAAGAGATTCCTTGCTCTTGGAGATATCCAGCTCGTCCTCTAAGCTGGATGACGATTCAACGTTCAATCCCATGTCAGCTAGGACGTTTGTTCCGAACTGATTGAAGGCTGACACAGGCTGAGGGGAGAGAACCATCTTTGCTTGTCTTGTCTGGAGCGCGAGCTTGCTAGGTGAGACTTCTGGAGTAGCCTCTGATGAGGAGCTCGCCTCAGTTGGTGGAAGGATAGCTGGTTTCCTTTTCTTTTCAGCTGGGCCTCCAACTGGTTTGGGATCAACTGGCTTCCTCTTTCGTTGCAACTTCTCAGCTGGCACAACTGGCTCATTTCCTTCCAGCTGCCAGGCTGTTTCCTGAGTAAGTCATTAACTTGACTAACTCTTAGGAAGAGAATTTTTGTTTCTGGAAACGACTATGAGTCTACCACTTCACTGTGTGCCCTTTCATAGCTTGCTCTATCAAGAAAGAGATCTTTGAGCATAGATAGAGAGGCTCTGAGCAGGTGTAGGCCGTTCTGGTTGAGTCGAACTAGATCTTTTCTGACTTCTTGATTAGTCGGTTGAGTAGGAAGTCAAACCAATTGACTTTTGCTCCCTTGATCATGGCAACCATGGGTTTGAGCTTTGGTATACTGATCTCTCCTTGAGATCCATCTATCCCAAGAATACACTTCTGCGTAATATCCAGCAGCAGCATATACTTTGGCTTGAGCAGAAGCTTTGACATGCTTGCTCTGTATGGCTTTGGAGAAATAAGCATCTCTTTACTGATGAATTCATCGACTGTCTCTCGGCTGTAGTCGTCTGGAATAAATTCTCCTTGACTAGGCAGTTCAAACACCTTTCGCAGTAGCCTGTTTAGCTTGATGTTGACGGTTGCTGGTTCAAATTTTCCATCTACGCCTTTGACGATCATTTTGAAAAAAGATTAATAGAAACCATCTTCGTCTACGATGTTGAGGTAGAAATTGGCAGCATCTCTTTTCAGTATGAGCTTGGACATAGAGGTTGCCCACAGCAATAGACCGGAGTCTGCAACAAGATCCACCATCTCTTTGAGTTCTGAGATGAGAAGGTTGGAGGTGGAAAGAGCACTCTCAAATGACAACTTGGTCATTAGAGCTTCAAACTAGTTCATCCCTTCGGTTGATTTCTTGGGTGCCATCTACAATCTGTTAGTTTTAAATGAGCGAAGAAATTGCAAGAGATAGATGGATGTTTGAATAAGAAAAGTGCTTAAGAATTTGGGATTCACAGAGATAGTGATGAAAGAAAGAGAGGATCTGCATATCTTTTCTATATATATATCAACTGCCATAATTGATGAGCGGTTGAGATTGAGACAGTTGATATTCAGATCGACGGCTGGGAGTGAATCACTCATCACGTCTGCTGATGTGCGTGCAGTGAGTGCATTTCAATCGCGCGTGAGGCAGTTCAATCGTTTGAAAATCTGCCTCGATCCTGCCGTGTTACAGTACTCTGCAGACTTTACATTAAATGCGATGGGAAAGGAAGCTTATCAAGCAATTCAACTAAGGAATATATGTCCACTGAAATTAAGAATTTAAATTATTTGGGCATAAATAGCATATTCCTCGGAGAAATAAATGCTTGACACGCAAACCTGTCAGTTGAACATAGTAGCCAGCTGATAACACGGCTGTCTTTTTCTGAGCTTGACTGAGTTTTCCCCACAGCTGAGAATTGGGTGATTAGCTTGATTTTCCTTCAGCCGAGTTTCCCTTGAGTTCTACGACTGATGTTCAGCTGAGCTTGATTCCGCCTCAGCTGGATAATCCTTATGAACTGAGCTTTGAGATGCAGTTGAGTTTGTTTCCCCCTCAGCTGGATGTTCCTTCTTCATCCGGATTGAGTAATCCAAGTAATCCACACAACTTTTTGATTTGGATTTCAGCATGCTGTACTTCTGTGTGAATTTTCCCAACAAAGATGTCCTTCAGATGTTGAGAAATTACTTGGAAGCTTTCACGTCATCAGCTGGTTATGTGATTTAGCTTGATAACCTTGCTGAATTCTTGATTTCTTCAAGGTTGATCCAGCCTGCTGAGTCTGTTTTCTTCTTGAAGACTCTTAATAGATAATTCAGCTGAATGAGTTCTGCTGGATACTTAGCTTGATAATTCTACTAGATCAAGTTCCTCCTCAGCTGGAGATTCCAACTGAGTCTGTCTTGTTGAGTGTATCCTACTGGGTACTGACTCAATCCAAAACACCTATGAATTGACTCGTAATCGCACGAGGTCACTTTAGTGTGATAAACTAACCCAAGTCGTATCTCAACGAAGGCTAAGCAGGGCGATTAATCATGCTACGCAAAAAGCAATAAATCCTAAACACTCTAAATAATAGGTTAAGTCTGACACTCTCACTCTTCATTATCTAGACTAAAATTAAACACTAAATTACCAACACAATAAATATAGACAAGATCAAATAAATAAAATTATCAGAATATAAATCCTAACACTAAAAATTCTTGAACTAACAACCGTAGGTAAATTAACAAACACAAATACTAAACATCAAAATGAACGACAATAATAAATCAAATCAATAATGCAAAATCAAACTAAACATAAATAATGAAAATACCAGATCGAGTCAAACAAAGAAAAAATGAATACTGGAAAGAATTAAATGGAACTACTAAATGGAATTGAAAAGCATTTGATCCTTATAAAATCTGAAAGTAAAGGTAGCAGGAAAATGAAAAAGAAAATCCAAAATTATTCCAAGAAGAAGTCGCCGTCTGTTGTCTGTGGAAAAAATAATAACCAAAAAAATTACAACTCTCTAATTTAAATAACTAATGAGCGCCCGCTCAACATAAACGAGCGCGGAATAAAACTGCGCATAATCTGACAACTGGTATATTAAGTGAGCGACCGTTGACTCAAATTACGGGGAAAATGAGTGATGAGGGAATGAGAGGCCGCTCAAAGAAATGAGAGACCTCTTAAGCGGCGGCTGACTTGTTCGGCTATTTTCTCTTTGTTTCTTACCATTTTCTCACCACTTCTATTATTCTCCCCAACGGCCTGATCTTAGGCCCTGACTCACCCTCCGTGGGCGAACCTTGCGGAGGAACCCTTAGGTTTTCGGGGCATTGGATTCTCACCAATGTTTGCGTTACTCAAGCCGACATTCTCGCTTCCGCTTCGTCCACTATCGCTCGCGCAGGCTTCCTTCTAAGGCGAAACGCTCCCTACCGATGTATTTTTACATCCCACGGCTTCGGCAGATCGCTTAGCCCCGTTCATCTTCGGCGCAAGAGCGCTCGATCGGTGAGCTATTACGCACTCTTTCAAGGGTGGCCGCTTCTAGGCAAACCTCCCGGGCCGTCTCTCGCACCCCTACCTCCTTTATCACCGAGCGATCATTTAGGGGCCTTAGCCGGTGATCCGGGCTGTTTCCTCTCGACGATGAAGCTTATCCCCCATCGTCTCACCGGCCGACCTTGACCCCCGTTATTTTGAGGTCATATCTAGTATTCAGAGTTTGCCTCGATTTGGTACCGCTCTCGCGGCCCGCACCGAAACAGTGCTTTACCCCTTGTTTTTTCTATAACCCACCTTGCGTCTTCCTTGGACAATCTTCTGATGAAGGATCATCAGATTGTCTTTCCACTTCAATTAATTACATAGTTCCAAACCTAACAAACAATAAAAGCGAGATGGAAAAACAGGAAAGAAAAAAGAGATCAAGACTCCTTTTTGCTTTGGGAATGAAAGTATATCCCTCGACACTCTTTACTAGTTCATAGAAAGGGAAAATTTTCTTTTTGTATTTATTGGATCCGTCGGGACTGGCGGGGCTCGAACCCGCAGCTTCCACCTTGACAGGGCGGTGCTCTAACCGATTGAACTACAATCCCAGGGAAATAAGGGGGATCTGGCAGAAAATTCGATTCTTTTTTATCTTCGTATGGGGTCTTTCTAAAGGACAAGAGGTTTTATACTATCTCATGGTAGATTGATGCGGTTTATTGGGCCGAGCTGGATTTGAACCAGCGTAGACATATTGCCAACGAATTTACGGTCCGTCCCCATTAACCGCTCGGGCATCGACCCCGAAGAATCCATTTTTATTTTATAGGCTTATTGGTAATCCATGATCAACTTCCTTTCGCAGTACCCTACCCCTGTGGAATTCGAATCCCCGCTGCCTCCTTGAAAGAGAGATGTCCTAAACCACTAGACGATGGGGGCCGACTTGACCAACCGCCCTCATACTATGATCATAGTATGATCAGTTTTTAAAAATTGTCAATATAATGGAATGATCAGATCCGAGGGATCTTTCCGTTTTTCATAATTGTATAGCATTTTTGGATTCGTCATTCATATTCATGAATCGTTCATTAGAATCAACATTCTTTATATAAATCTGGCGGAATCAAGAAGTTATCAAAAATTTTCTTTAAAACTTTTAGTTCAAGGGGACAAGTAGAATCTCTTCATCACATGAGTCAATGAAATATCTCAAAAATTGTTGATGTCGAATTGGTAAGTGTACGTGTATGTTATGTATCAATCAAGTGAATTTTGTTTTAATAAGACCTCAATACTCAATAAAAGAAAATAAATTAGGGCCGGCCTTGTCTTGAAACGATTCATTTTACCCCTACTTTCTAGGCAAATTTACTTTGATTATAGCCACTACGAGTCTACTGTATATACTTAGGTATATAATTATATATAATAATAATATATATAATATATGATATGTGCATATAGAGATTTTATCTACAGAGTGACTCGTTCGGGAATTAAATCAAATAAGCCCTTTTAACTCAGTGGTAGAGTAACGCCATGGTAAGGCGTAAGTCATCGGTTCAAATCCGATAAAGGGCTTTTTTTTCATAATTTTTTTTTCATAAATGAAAGGGATTCCATTTCACGTCTTAACTTAAATGAAATGAGCGTACTATAATCGGAAATTTTCTAAGAGATAGTATGGTAGAAAAATGTATTTTTCTACCATACTATCATCTCTTAGTCTATAAAGTTGTAATCTAGGTTGTAATGTTGTAATCTAGAATAAAAATAAACGTTTAAGTTTCTATATATCAATCTACAATATGCTCTTCCTATATTTGTATATATATTCCATATATTCCATATCAATATATTCAATATATTGTATGGAATTGACATAAGACCTAATTTGCTACATCTATTTGTTCCGATCAATCTGAAAAAATGCTTCTAATTCCTTTCCTTTTACTAATAAGTAAGGGGAAACCTCGCCTATTTTTAACGCCATATGAAATAAGTCGATAAAGCATAAACCGCGTTTCTAAAATTAGAATAGAAACCAAAGGGTAAATGCCCGATATGTAACTCGCCCGAGGCAAGATCTTATTATTGCCCAGCCTCTCCTTAAACAATCACTATCTCTATATCATTTCTTATATAGTAAAGTGTGTATACGCTTAACAAAACGACTTCTTTTTTGAAGAGTCAAGAGTAAATAAAAAAAAAGATCCGGTTTTATTTTTCCCCTTTTTCATGTCCGAGCTTGCATAATTTTCTTCAATATCTTTTTGTTGTGAGAGAACGGATTTGCGATCTTCTTGGCTTATGGGTTCTTTTTCTTCTTCATTTCGATACTTTTTATTCGATGCTATCAACAAATTTATCTTTTTCTTTTCATTAATCTTTTTATTTTTACTACTATTTAAATTTAAAAGAAGTAATTTACTTGGTATAAACCAAGGTTTCATTTTATATGCCTTATAAAGTAACACAAATTCTGGGAATAGCCAAAATCCCAGATTCGGTATAGGGCGCTTTAGTATTTTTTTCATTCATTCCCATCCAATCAAAAAACCCCTTGTGAGAGTTTAGTGAATTGGTTTTTGGAATCATAAGATAAAAAAGATCTTATCTCCTGCAAAACTACTTCCACAATCATAAAAAGCTCACGAATAAGGCCAACAAATGCATCAACTATATCACAAAGATTACTCAAATAGGAACAGATAAACACAAAACAACTCCCCCGCACTTAGTCTTTTGCTTGTCCTCAAGCAAAATTATATGAATCCATTAAAAGATCAATTCAACAAGTGCTCAATTCCAATCAATCATTCAACCAACCAGATCAAGCTCTCCAAATACACATATCTCTCAAGGATGTATAGCATTCAAAATTTAAGAAGTAATATAGTCATAAAGAACAATGATTCGATCAGACCCAATTCTCCACTAGAGGTGAATTCCCTAATGTGACTTCCTTTATAGACCTTAACTCCAATTTCCAAGCTATTTCATCCAATTCTCTTCTTCAATATATTTTTTTAATAATACAGATGAGTCGATTTTCGTAGGATCGAAACTTTTGGAGGTATTTAAAGTATTCCCACACAGTTTCCCCTAATCATAGTAGATAACCAGAGGAGTAGAAACTCAGAGCTATAAAATTTTTAAATAACAACCCACTTCCCATTATATATCCAAAATAAGATCATAGGCAATCACAATGGCAACACTCCCTCTAGTATCTACCGGACAAATCATGACTCAAATGCTTAGCAACAAGTTCCAACTAAAATTTCAAATAATTCCACCCAACAAGAAACACGCATAAATGACAGAACAAGAAATAACCACCAACGATACAACCCGAATATCACACTTTGAACCACATCTTCAAAAGATCCATACAAAGAATTTTGAGTTCAAACATCAACAACGTGCAAGAGAATCATTTGACCAAAAGATCACACAAATTAAATTTTCCCAACCACATAAATTAACCAGCTGCCTCCCACACAAAGAGTTGGCCTTGTCCTCAAGGCGACAGATAAAGAAAATACATGACAAAAAGCACACGGACCACCAAGACAAATATACGAAGATAAAGCCAAAAGATAGGAATTATATACAAACAAACAGTCGTGATCAGTCACGCATTAGCCGGTGGGTCCTGTGGTGGTATGTTCTGAATATCCAAGCATCCCACTGTGCTTGCAAAGAAAGAACATGGGCGTCAGTGTCTCTTATCTGAGTGTGGAGAGAATCCATGTGTCCATCCCAAGAGGAAGTATACTCTCTTAAATCATCAACTGTTTCATGAACCGTTGTGAGATGACTATACATATCATGAAGCTGGCTGGAAAGGGGCGTGACGTGTCCTTCAAGCCTACCCATATGGCCCGTCATGTCACTCATCCGGCCGTACATCTCATCTATTCGCCCATGCATATATGTCATGTCCCCACTAAGCTTATCGAGTCGACCATTAACATCTTGGTGAAACTCGCCAAAGGAAGTGTCAAAATGAGTATGAAAACCCACCACCTGATCGCTGAGTCGCTGAAAATCAACAGGCGGAGTAGAGTTGGAAACTGACTAAGAAGTGAAAGCAACAGTCACAATAACTGGAGGAGGTCTGTGCGACGGCCCGGCACCATCGGTATCTATATCCATGGCATTAGAGAGCGCGGCATCTTGGCGGAATTTCTTAACAATACGTCGTGCAGAATGCTAAATTAAGTGACCATCTGGGCGGCCATAAGTTTGATACTCGGAAAAAGGCATAAGGACGCATTGAATAATGCGAGTATACCGTGGGGGATCCCCATTCCTATCTGTCATTTTGAAGTGTTGTGCAAGGCCGGTAGCATATTGCGACAAGGAGTGACGAGCTTTTGTATTATTTTGAATTCTGTGAAGTTTTCGCCAAAGAAACCAGACTGGACAGACTTGTTGCCCCTTATAAGCAGACCACAACATAAAGAGCTCGTCTGCATTCACTTTGTTGGCCTGCTCTTTTCCTGAAATACTGTAGGCTATAAACTTATGACAAATAGCCAAAGCAGGGTCAATTATTAGGCCTGCAGGTACTCCAATAGTATCCCAATTTTTAAAACCAGATATTTCAAACCACGCACTATGTAAATCAAACTCCTGTCGTTCTGTAACCTAGATAAATTGAATTTAAATACTTGATTCATAAGCTGTGGTTTAATCTCAAATGACTCATTCATCAATCTACACTTCATAGACCTCCAATTGTGAGTAAATTCCAAGCTCATTAGAAATTCATATGCTAATGGACAAAAACCGTGAAAACACATATCAACAAATTTATCCAAGCCCAACAAAGTCAAGTAGTGTTTCACCTGAGTGGTTAAGCGAAAAGTATCTACTTCAATCCACCCAATCATGCGTGGAGCCAGAAATTCCTTTCGAGATAAGCGCTGAAAAATTTCAGCTTCCACGTCGGAATACAGCTGAAATGGAGCACCATAATGAGCAGTACGGGCATGTCGTTCATCTTCCTCTCGGTTAAGACGGGCCTGTATGATCGGATCAATCTGTTTTGTACGGACCATGGCTATGAACAGTGCGACTGCTGAAGGTGCGGCCGCTTAAAATCAAAGGATGTAAGCGGCGACTATTGTAGAAGGAGCAGCCACTGGGGAAGATAAATATGCAGAAGTGAGCGGCGGCAAAGGTGGGGAGCCGAGACGAGTGAGCGACGGTAGGAACGACCTCTATTGGGATGATAAGTTCGTGGAGGTGAGCGGCGGCGTAAAGGAACGAGCGGCCGCGAATGAGCTGAGCGACGGCTATGAGGCCGCAAGCGAGATGGGTGGCCGCGAAGAAGTTGAGCGGCGGCGATGAGTTAAGGAATGAAACGGTGGCGGCGAAATTGAAGGGAAATAAGGAAGGTGAAAATGGAAGGATGAGCGGCGACTATAGTAGAGTTACCACTTTTTTTTTTACGCCAGCATATGAACGACCGCTAGTATATGAACGAGCGCTCAGTTCTTCTGCGGAAAACTCCAACAATAAATATAAGGGATCACTAAGAGATTAGAGATCGCGTTCTCCATCTGTGACTTCCTCTGCATTTTCCAACTCAAAATACTCCCATATGCGGCATTTACACACCTTGCACCAATAAGAAACACCAATAAGAAAAATTATATTAGTTCGATAATAAAAGGGAAGAAACACCAATTAACTACAAAAGAGAAGCAACAATAAAATAAAGAAATTGAAAATGGAAAAGAAAAAAAAATATGGGTTGCCTCCCAATAAGCGCTCTAGTTAAGGTCGAGAGCTCGACACAAGAAGACTCTTAAGAAGCCGGATCGTGGAGTGCTTGAGACTCCACTACAACAGGCGCAGAGCTGTGTTCCAAATAGGGCTTCACTCTATGATTCAACACTTCTTTGATAATAAAAGGACCACTCCATCTAGATTTTAGCTTGCCCGGGAATAACTTCAACTTAGAGTTGAATAAAAGAACTTTCATCCCTGGATGAAGCTCTTTATGAGAAATACGGCGATCGTGGAGCCGTTTCACCTTATCCTTGTATATTCGGGCATTTTCATACGCCTCATTGCATAACTCATCCAATTCTTCCATCTGTAGCATACGCTGCGTCACTGTGGTGTCGAGATCGCAATTTGTGGCTTTAATGGCCCAATATGCTCTATGCTCGATCTCCACATGCAAGTGACACGCCTTTCCATAAATAAGACGATATGGACTCATCCTGAGCACTACTTTGAAGGCAGTTCTATATGCCCACAATGCATCATTAAGCTTCAAAGAACAATCCTTACGCGACGGCTGAACCGTTTTCTCCAAAATGCCTTTAATTTGCCGATTTCTCGTCTCAGCTTGGCCAGAAGTCTGTAGGTGATAAGGTGTGACCACCTTATGTGTGATACCATTCTTTTTCATAAGTTTCGCAAGCAGCTTGTTACATAAATGTTTGCCACCATCACTAATAATAGCCTTTGGAAATCCAAACCTGCAAAGAATGTTTTCCTGCACAAACTTCAACACCACACTAGCATCATTTGTCCGTGTGGAAATTTCCTCTACCCACTTGGACACATAATCAACAGCAAGCAAAATATACTCATATCCATGAGAGACAGGAAATGGACCCATAAAATATATGCCCCACACATCAAAAATTTCCACAACTAGAATATTAGTGAGAGGCATCTCGTTCTTACGTCCAATCGTTCCAACTCTTTGACATCTATCACATGCAAGGTAAAAAGTGTGTGCATCTTTAAACAGAGATGGCCAAAATAAACCAGACTGGAGAACTTTATAAGCCGTTTTCTGTCCACCAAAATGTCCACCACAATGGGCTGCATGGCACAAGCTCAGGACTTGCTGTTGTCCCTCCGCTAGTACACATCTTCTAATTACCTCATCTTTTCCCAACTTGAAAAGATATGGATCTTCCGAGTAATAGTGCCTGCACATAGCAAGAAATCTTTTCCTCTCCTGGGACGTTAGATTTGGTCTAAACTCTCCACATGCCAGATAGTTCACAATATCTGCAAACCAAGGCACAAAGGTAAGTTCATATGCATGCTCAAAAGGAAACGAATCGGGAATAACACTGTGACTAGATTCAACCACATTATGTCCAATCTAGACAAATGATCAGCCACAGAGTTTTCACTCCCTTTTCTATCCTTAATTTCCACATCAAATTCTTGCAACAACAAAATCCAGCCAATAAGATGTGGTTTAGCTTGTGCTTTAGTCAACAGATATCTCAAAGCAGCATGATCACTATGCACAATTACTTTAGATCCAATAATGTAAGCACATAATTTATCCAAAGCTAATACCACATCAAGCAATTCTTTTTCAGTTGTGGTGTAATTTATTTGAGTATTGTTCAATGTCAAACTAGCATAATAAATTACACGCAACATTTTATCCACACGTTGGCCAAGCACTGCTCCTACAGCAGAATTAAAAGCATCATTTTGATATATAAATGTTACCAAATATTATTCAATAAAATTAGAGTATACAATTAAATGACAACAAAGAATTACTCTAATTTTCTAAACAACTAAGGTCGCAATATCTTCATCATCTTCAATATTTCCAGACACCTCCTCCTCTTCCTCATTGTCTTTGTAGAAGCTCTACTCTGACACCGAGTTCTTCATCGTCTACCTCTCTCCCCAACAGCTTCAAAATCCAAATCCATATTAATAACTTAATTTAACAAGTGAAAGACAATATATAGTTCCAACCTTTCTGAAACCCATACTTTAGTGTTAGTGCTGTGATGCACATAATAATGTAATCAATTATAGTATTTGAGATGGTAAAGAAATTGTCTACTGCAAGATATCAAATAAGAAACTAAAGCATAGCTCACCTAATTCTGAAGAATTTACGTACACAACATTAAGAGCTGAGATAATGTACCATTTAAAGTTATCACAAAGTGTAACACAACATGAAGAGCTGAAATAGTGTACCTTCTATATTTGCTGTAGAAGCTCATAATCCATTCCCAAGATCATTTGTAATCTGGAGACTGAATAAGCGAAGAAAGAGACTTTTCAAACTTGCATTACTATGGTTAAGTAATAAAATGACTATTATTTAAAAGCATTAAAAATGATAAAGATCATGCTAGTTCCTTGATTTACGTGAAACAAAAACTAATGTATACATGTCATCCTTTTTAATATTTAAAAATTTGACTATATGTACAACACTCAACCGTGTCTGCAATACATGAATATTTAAAGACATAACTAGCAAAAAACTAGCAGCATTTTATTCATTCAAATGACTTTCACATACTCACTAGGACTACAAATTAGTCTGAAATATATGATCTACATCTTGATACATGTGCTTATTCACAACTTTAGAATTAAGAAAGCAAATAATTCTGCTAGTTATTGTGTGTATATACTTTACCATAAATCTAAATCTATTATGTTCTTATGTAAGTAACAAAACAATATCATTTACTCCCAAACTCAAAGAATATACTAAATTACCAAACAATTCATAAGCAAGTTTTGCTATTAAGAAATGTAAACCATGTTGTTACCTGATGCTCCATTGGTCTTGTACGAGCTGGCTTATGCTTGTTGAGACAATTTTGAAGGGAAATCAGGCCACCAATAAGTAATTCACAAGTGGTGTTAATAGAGCAGCTCCTGGTAATCTGTTCACCACAGTTAAAATCACTTTGTATAAATGCCAAATAGAGTTCAAAAATGAATCAGTGAAGGTATGTACTAATAGAGAATTCAAGATATCTATAAAGTAACTTAAATTAATCGTACATGTGAGGTATGTACTTCCGGCAGCTCAAAACAACCTATGAAAAATCCAATGACATAGAATTTGGGCCCTAGTCACAACTGATCGGCAAGCTCCTCAGGTTGAGTGACGACTACTCTCTCTGTAACTAGATTAATCTAAAGAAATAATCTAAATGCCTCTTCTTTCAATTATATCATGTGATTGAGTTAAAAAATTAAATAATAAGACAATCCAAAAGGTTATATATGATGCAAAATGATGTTGATCAGTAGAAAACTATCAAGCAACATAAAGGAAAGCACAATTACGATTATTGGTGAGAGGTTAGCAGTTACATATTATCAAACTAGATGAGATAGGTGGCTTCATTCAAAATCAAGCAACCAAAACCAATTGCATATTGATTCATAGTGTTGCCATGTCCAAGTCCAAAGTGCAAAACTTTTCGAAATTTTTACTAAATAGATAGTGAAATTGACTAAGCAATACATAATTTATAGCTTGACTTATAAATATATATGTTCCTTTACGGACATCAGGAAAAGTTATTCTAACAAATCAAGTTCAACTAAACAAAAATAGCCAGGAAAGATATCCTCAGATACAAGAAAAAAAGAAGCACAAAACACATAAAAAGAGTGACGCAGAGACCTGATTATTGTTTCAACAGCTTGCGAGACGAAGATTGATTTGGACTACTACGTCTCAAACCCAAGGGAAACTTCAATTCAAAGTACTGAATATTTAGCGCCAATTTTCTTCCTTCCATTTTCTCTTTTTTTCTATAGAAAAATTCGTTTGCAATGATAGTAATAACCATTCAATTAAAGCATAAACGAAACAATGCTAGTAAATAACTTTTCAATTAAAGCATAAATGAAATAGTGATAGTAAGATGATTAGATTGAAAAGAGAGAAGAAGATAATGAGAGAATTGGTGAAATCAATTTACAACAAGAAATAATTAAATCACTGCCGCCGCCCGCAAGCTTTCAATTAAGCCGACTCAATCTGCTACTCTGCCACTGATGCGTCTGCTTCCAACTCTTATGTCGCCATGAATGTTGAGATAATCATGGCATTAGAACTGAACCTTCCAGAATTCTATTAATTGGGGAAAAATATTATAAATTCTCGAAGTCCGCGTGGAGTTGTCGGACGGCCATGGTAAGCTTGGTGAACACGTAGATGCCACTACAAGAAAACTGGCCTATTACGACATATACGTATGCGACACTTCATGTAAATGTCATAAAATTACCACGTTTATGCTCATTGTGTCGTATATTTGCGTCAATTGTGTGTCATATTAATATTGTGTCATAGTTTTGTGACACAAATGTGACACTTTTGTTTATGTCGTTAAATTGCGACAATTTATTTACAACACATCAATAAAATGTCATAATTATGCAACACATATAAAATAATGTTACATTCAGTGTCATAAAGTTACGTCAATTGTGCATCATCTAAATATTGTGTCACAATTTTGTGATACAAATGCAACACTAATTTATATGTCGTTAGATTGCGACACTTTATTCGTGACACCTTAATAAAATGTCATAATTATACAACACATATGGAATAATGTTGCATTAACTGTCGTAAATGTACGTCAATTGTGCGTAATCTAAATATTGTATCACAATTTTGTGACTAATGCAACACTTATTTATATGTTGTTAGATTGCGACACTTTATTTATGACACTTTAATAAAATGTCGTAATTATACTACACGTATGGATTAATTATTATAGCAAAACATATAATTTATGTTGCAAAAAAAATAAACAATGTAATAACATTTAAACAATGAATTTATGAAACCAAAAATGTGTTCTAGCAAAAAATATATAAGTTTTGTAAGAAATTATATAATAGCTTCAAAATAAAAATATATTAACCTTTCAAAAAAAAATGAATTTACGGAACCAACAATGAATTCTATCAAAATATATAATTTTCTTATGAAATGATATAATAATATTTAAACAAAAACTATACTTTAAAAAAACCAAAATATAATAACCTTTCAAAAAAATATAGAAAATAGAATCTAAGTACACCCAATTTCATTTTCGTCATCCCAAAACCCTCCTCACTATCTCTCGCCTGCTCCCCCAATTAAGAAAACAAATTTCCTCGGTTCCTTCCCTCGCCCCTGCCAGCCATCACTGACTCGGCGCTTATCGCCGCCTCCAGTGGCCGCTGCATCATATTCTACTTCTGCCAAGGAATAATATTTTATTCATAATCATAATCGCGTTCCCTTATTTTTCATTATCTATTAATTTTGTGTTGAAAATTTAAATTAGGATTGGAGAGCTAATAGTTCTTGTAGATCGTGATTGTTCTTGCAGCCGCAGTCAGTTGTCTCGGGAGCTTTGTTTGAGAAGGATAAGGAGTCAGCCAATGGCGAGTGAACAGAGTTCATTCAAAGCGCTTACCTCTGTGCCCCGTTTCTACCATCAATCCTCTTTTTGTTGAAATGGGAGTCGACTACGATCAGCACGGTGCCTCTATTTCTATGGTTAAGCAACGTATCTCTAATTCTTCTTTTCAAAATGAAAAAATAGGTAGGATACTAATATACTGACTACATAATCTCTTATGTGTTGCTGAAGTTCTTTTGTATTTGTGTGCGCGCTGATTTTGAAATTATAAATATTTTAGGATTGATTCCCCCATTAAGTTTCCTGTGATGAGCTTAAGTTGTGAATTCAATTTCTGAAACATCTAAGCTGGGATAGGCATATTAATATGGATAATTTTGTATCTTAAATGTATTTGCTTACAAATAGTATTCTTTAATCTTAACTAAGCTCTTTGAATCATCACAAATGACAATTACTGTAGACTTGTCTAGTTTAATAAGTTTATACTATAGAATTAGAATGATATATTTTCTCCAGCAGTTAGGAAATGCTTTTTCGCCTTATTTATGGCAACTACAAGTTTATCTTCCTCTTTTTCATTGTGTGTGTGCGTGTGTGGCCTCAGGTTTTACATCTGGTATCTCATTTGTCGAGATGAAACTACAAATATTAAAGTGCAGAAATGAAAATGGCAGGTGTGGAGTGGAGGAAATTAGTAGAAGAGGAAGGGTTGCTGGTGTGTATGTTACAACCTTGGTTACATTGATTTTGTATTGGGAAGCTTCTGGGGTTGTTTAAGGTCAGTTAACATGTTTACAGTTTAATACTTGTCTTGGATTAATGATCACTTATTTCAAGGCATTGTACTGGAACCTTGTTGATATACTATTTATGAGGCAATTTAGGTTAAATAGTTAGTCGTTTGTGGAAAAGTTTAACTCAATTTTCTTGTTTGCTATGTGAGTCATTAATCCTTGTGTTTCCCGTTTGCTTCCTGAAAATAATGAGTGAGAACTTTAAAAATACAAATTCTATTTTGAGTTTAGATATCATGAGCATGAACATCATTCTCCTCATTCCAATTGCAAAACATAACATTTTCATCAATGAGCATATATATATATATATATATATATATGAGGTAAATAACTGTGATATGGGCATATATATATAAATTTTAGAGTGTTCTTTTTCTCTTAGTTATTGATTACTGATAATGATGCAGAGCCTCATACAGAGGAAAGATTATCTAATAATTATGGATGATAGCAACATCAGAGAGTGATAACAAAAGGCCTTCAAGAGAAGACAAGATTTTAGTAGTGGCTCCAAATTTTAGTTTTGATAGTTTATTTGTGACATGTAGAAAATATTTACTTTTATATTTTGAATAACATACATGGTTTAGCTATTTATTTGATACATATTGTGTATTTTTATTATATCGTATTATTTGTTATTTAAATAATGTTACATGTGTCGCAAAAAATTATGTCAGATTGATGATAATGTCACAAGCTAACTAGTGTTGCAAAATAGGACGTCACAACTCAACTAATATCGCGAGAAGTATCGTAAATTGACATGCGCCACTATAATTAATGACGCATAATGTGTCGTAATTTTATATGACAATTAATATAGTGTTGGACAAAGTGTCTTTTATGTTGCATCATAAATGAAGAAATGTCGTAAAATTGCTACATTTTTTTGTGACACAATCTAAACTGACTCTAGAAAATGTTGCAAACTGAGACATGTCACTATAATTAATGACGCATAGCGTGTTGTTTATTTTAAATGATAATTAATTTAGTGTTGCACAGAGTGCCATATATGTTGCTACACAAATGATAAAAAAGTGTCGTAAATTTGCTACATACCCCTTTTGCGACACAATCTAATAAGACACAGAAAATGTCATAAATTAGCTTTTGCGACATTAAAACAATAGTTAGCAACATATTTTTCATGTCGCAAAAGCTCAACTTTCTTGTAGTGTGCTCTTCCTTATGGCGCCGCCTTCGATCTTCGTTTTCCAATACGGTGATGGTCCATCATCGGTGTCGGAGAAAACTTTCCACGGCTCTGCATCGGCGCCGTAAACTTTTCTATCGGCGACGCCGTCCCAAGGCAAGGGACGGCCCATTACCCTGGGATACAAGAAATCCCTAATCAGCTCCTCATCGGTGGGGTCGAATCGGAAACCTATCGGAATATTGATGGAGTCGCTCATATCGGAAACCTACGCTCTCTCTCTAGGTTTTCGAAAAGAAATATATGGTGGTATTAGGTGAAGAGATACACACGAATAGGGCAAGATGAATGTCAGGTGCTCAGGTAAATAAAAGAGCGCCATATAGTTGTCTTTGATTTTTTGCTTTAAGCGGGATTATTTTTGGTATAGGGCGGGGAAAGTAAAAACTTTTAAATCGTATTTTAATTTGCCATCCGTCTTTTAAATTTTAAATTATTAGATCTATTAACCACACAAATAATTTATAATTAAGTGTGGTTATAAACTTGTTTTAAGTTTCCACGGAATTATATATACAGGTTTGAAATGACTTAATTTAGTAAAAATGAAAAATAAATAAATATCAATAATGTTAAAACATAAGTGTCACTAAAAATGTTTAGTCACACATATTAAACATCACTATTTTAGCAACTATATGAACCATTAACCACACATAAATATTTTATAACTATGTGTAGCTAATAACTTGTATTAATTTTCCACGTCAGCATATATAAAAATGATTAGTCAAATAAAATTAATAAATAAATAAATACATGCAAAAATATAACTGTGACTAAATATATTTAGCCACATATATTAAATGTCGGTAACCAATAAAAAGTGTCCACTTTATTCACCTATACATATTTTAATTATGTGTGGCTAAACTACCACACATAATAATGTGTGGCAAAATATGTGTGGGTAAAAGTTCAGTTTCTTGTGATGTCTTTGTCTTGTTTTTTGTTTTGTCTTAGTTTTTGGCAAATTGCATTCACACGCTTGAGAACAAGCGTACTTAAAATGTGTGCGTGTGATGAGCCCATATTTTGTACTCATTTTGTATCTTGTTTATAGGTTAGATCGAGTCATTTTAGTGTCTTTTTGGTCGTTGTCGTGTCTGGGAGGACACAATTTGGAGACAGGTTGCTCATGGCAAAGCAGGTGGACTTTTGGGCAAAAGAAGACTGCATTATGTAAAAGAGGCACGAGTACCAATGCGAGGTAAAATGAGGCATACGTTGAAGCTTTCAAGCTAAGGCGTTGTAGCCCAACTGAGTACCATGCGGGATCCAGACCTATGTGGAATACTATGAGCAGAACAGAGGCAGAGCAGTGTAGGATTTGGGCAAATGAAGACGTGCTATGGGCTGATGACGGTGCATGAATCTTATTCGGGGTAAGAGATAAAGATGGACAGATTTCTTACCTTACTTAGAAGATATCCAGCAAATCTGTATCTTTGAGGATAAGGAAGGAGATCCATATCAATTTCAAACTCTACATCGATAAGGAAGGTGGCCAACCTTAATTTCCATGGGCCGGACCGCCCATGAAGCCCAAGCTACTCATCTATATAAGGAGGAAGGGTGCATGAATTTTACAGCATATATTATCTCTGTCTTTATTTTGGATTTTCGAGTAGTGTGAGGAAGAACAGGCCTACGTGCATACTCTTTTTTCTGCACGTGTTTTGCTTGGCCATTTTGGCCATAGTTTTATGCTGGATATTTTAAGTACTTTATTTCAATTCCAAGTAATGTTTTCGTTTACTTCTTTTATTGTTATTCTTATTTCAATTATGTCTAGCTAAATCATCAAGGCCTGGATAGGGTGAGATGATTTGAACATGAATGCTTAATTACTCATGATTTGACTTTCGACGAAAGAAACACTAGCAGAAGCTTACTAGTTATTTTTCAACAAGCAAAACTAAGCGGTTCTCTATAAGGGAAAACAAAGTCACTTTGGAGTTCCGACGAAGATCAAACTCCAAATGAAGATGACTATGCTCATGTCACATGTATGCAAGCGACATTCGTTTCCATTTGCATTTGCTTCTCTTATCTTCATTATTTCTCTTTTGATCTCTTCCATCTTTACCACTTTGAAACCAACGCTTCTTATAAGTCTAGGTTCTTACATAATCGGGAGAAGCCTTAGAAAATATTTCTAAATTCTCATACCAACATGTTTCTTGAGAAAATGAGTCATAACTCAAATAATTCCAAAGAAATAAATTTAAGCACCTCATGCTTAGAATAATATTTAAAACATGCTTTGAAGACATTTTTCATTCATTTTTTTTTAAGAATGAGAAACTTTAAAACTTTTCACCTTCTTTTTCGGTTGAGCTGACGTGACGGGGTGTTGAGTTCGTAACTGATTTCTCATGTTTACTGATTTGAACTAAACATTACTTCGAAAGAAACACAGGTTCAAAGCAAAAGAATCTGGCTCTGATACCACTCTGTCACAGCCCCAAATCCCGAAGGACGGCTCAGCCGGGGTGTGACTCGGGGTGGGAATTAAGAAGCGGGAAAGAAGGAGAATTAACGAATAAAACAAAGAGAAGACATGATTATCCATGAATAAAAGAAGTAGAGCACTAGGATTAATGTAAGAGAAATAATCGCGAGGAATAGTTCGACAGAACAAACTAAGTTGGAAGGGTGCAAGTATTCGAAAACTTATACTTAACAAGGCATTAGAATATTCGAGTGTTTGCAGCGGAAAAGACGTAGATTGACTTCACATGTGAAGATGTGAAGTCGAGGCTTGTCATAAACATGTTCAACAAAAAGCTCTTGCTCAAGACCCACCATCACGTTTCTGCTCAACCTGCACATTTAGAAATACATGCAGGGCTGAGTACGTTGTACTCAGTGAACACATGCCAAAACATATAAATACTTTTATAGATTTATCATGTATTTACAACAGTAACACACAGGGGTTTTTCTGAAAAAACCTGTGCTTACTAAATAATTTTCACATTTGAGTACTCATTTCATCATCAATCACCATATCTGTCCAACGCCGGGGAAGGTGGCCACCTTCCGCGAAAGTCACTCACCGAGGTCGGCCCAACCTTTGGGGCTCACAACCTCGATTACTGTGTACACTAATTCTGGAAAGCACCCTTTTGGCTAACTCAGAATCCGATCGATTTAATAAGTTGGCGAACCAACACGGATAGGCTCAAGAGAATCCATAAAATCATTTATGCATGATAATCATTTCAAAACATATATATTTTTTAAAACATTTCATAAACAGAGCAAAACTCACGTTATTTGATATATATAGAAAAGCACACAAATTATTTATATAATAGAAAACCCACCTGATATCCTTACAGAACAAACCGTTTTGCTTCTCCTTCGCCTTAAATACTCACTCTTGTGCTTCACCTTTGAACGTAAATAATCAAGTTCAATAAATGATCGAGCCGAACTTAAAAGCGGATAACGGACTCGATAACAATTTTAAACTTTATTAGGGCTTTGCATTTGACTAAGTCTCACGTTAAAAATGTTTAGGGTTTTCTCAAAAAATTCTATCTCTTTAATATACGATGTTAAATATAATCCAATCGTCTTACATTAACTATACTCATCACACACGTTCCAAAGATCAAAAAGAAAACCAAAAGAATTGGGAAAATTCGTTAAATACAAAATCTGTACACTTGCTGCAGGTTCAAGAGCGACTCAGGAACAGCTCTGAATGAATTATATGTTGTGAGATATATCGTTAGAAAGCCACAGATGTCTATTTTACTGTCCAATTTACGGATCACAAAAATATTGAACGAGCAGGAAGTTATGGCTGATATAGTGCAGGGTGGCAGATTTATACGAAGATTTTTCATCAACTGAAGCCCAAACTTCTCGGCCCAAGGTTTTAAATACACAAACCCAATTTAATTCAATTTTCTTGGCATGCACCTTTTATCAATTTAAAGAACTAACCCATTATGAAGTAATTTAATTAGGACAAAGAAAAAGGGATTTTATTTCCTTCTTTATCCTCACACCAGACACGCACACACGCAAACTCTCTCTCTCTCTCTATCTCTTCTTCCCTCTGCGTCAAATTTCTCAAGGCAGGAACCATTTCGCCGCCTTCTCTCCTTCTCCGGCAAAATTTCGTCTGGAGGTTGTGCTACCGTCGTCTCCTTCCATCTCCTGCTTCGATTTACACTAGAATCCCCAAATTCCAACTCCAAGATGCCCAAATCGAATCTGAAAATTTTCCCCTCTTTTCTCCTTTCGAATTCCGGCGAAATTCCACCGGTCGCTCGCCTCTCCTCCACCTCGGAAAACAGCAGCGGTTGGGTTGTCGCCGCTGTCGGTCCGCCAGTAGCACCACCGCCACACTGCCGCTGAGTCTTCAACGGCTACAAGAGCCATCGTCTCGGTTTGCTTTCGCCGCCGCCGCGGTTTGCCTCCACCAC
Source organism: Agastache rugosa (assembly GCA_031470985.1). NCBI lineage: Eukaryota > Viridiplantae > Streptophyta > Magnoliopsida > Lamiales > Lamiaceae > Agastache > Agastache rugosa. Next base: position 12,712,401 of record CM062607.1, read on the forward strand.
CAACGTGGTAAGTCCGATTTTCTCTGCTATTTTCTTTAAATTTTATTTTAATTAACAGATTTTATTTTCTCCAATTTGCTAATCTTCCTCTTTTTATTTCTTTCTTGGATTTCCAACCAACTCGCCGTTTTATCCCCCGTTGCCGACGGTCGCCTACAGCACTGCCACCACAGTGCCGTACGTCTCCCTCAAAAGCAGTGACAACAATAACCCGGCGACCAGGCAGCAAGGTCGCCGCTGCTGCCTCTCACTATTCTTTCTCGGCCGACAATCAGCAGCCGAGAAGCCGCCACTGTCGTCGCCTACTCACTCTCAACTCAAAAAGCCATACCTGACTCAAAGGTGAAACTTCATTGACTCGACAAATTCGAGTCTAAAGAACTCGGTGAGAACAGGGCAATGTTTATATTATTCCTTTCTATTATTGCTTGTTCTTTATTTGATTTAAGGGGATCGTAAGTTTATAACAATCGATTTGTTGCGGATCTTTGGTTAGTTTCTAAGTAGGAGGTTCACAAATTATAACTCAATATCTATTGTTCATATTTTTGAGCTCGTTGTGTTTTTCTAAGAGGAGCTTTAATCTAAATTCCTATTTATAAATTTATGGAAATTCTGGTTTGAGATTCGATTATGAGAACAATTAAGCTTGTATCGAAATTTAGAAGAAACTTACTGTGATTGTGTAAAATGGTGTTTTTTAGAGTGTTGCTTCTGATACTCTGCTGCAATTGAAAACAGATTCACCTCCCTTCTTTTCTTGTAAAATTTCTATCTATTTTCACTCTCTGTTGTTTCTCTATTGATGTCGACAGTTTGTGAAAAATGAAGGGATCACTTGGTTGGTTGTGTATAACTAGGTGAAGAAATTAGAATTGGGTGATAAGGTAGCGGCGTGGAGGATAAATTACCAGAGGGATCTTGTGGTTAATTAAACACACACACAACCAACTCTTCCATACATGAATATGTACACCTCATACTCTTCTTTACTGTTAAAATATGTTCTTTTTATTGACATTTCCATACACATACTCGTACTACACACACATGCACAATATATATATATATATATATACACACACACATATACATACACGCAAATAATTCACAATTGCACATAATCAATACTAGATAATAATTTTCATGAACACATAGTTGCACAAATTAATTCATGCAATGATATAATACTAACACCACTTAAATTATATAAATGTGTTTGCTTAAATAAATAAAGACACATGGTTGCTATTGATTAAATTAAATTGTGTAACATAATCAAATGAATCAAATTATTCGTATAGCTCGTTCACTTAATTAAATCAGTAAAATAATTAAATGTGCTATAAAATTTTAAATGAGTAAAATCTCAGACTCATGTAACTACATTAAATCAATTTTCTTATGAATCTTTATAAATAAATGAGTAAAACCTTTATTTGAAATAAAATAAATATTTCGGATTCTTGATAAAAACACAATCGGAGATGAAATTCTAACTCAGTGTCTGAAAGTACGACTTTTGATAAATAATAATTGAAGCAGACTTCGATAGATTTTTAAATACTTGATTTTAACGATGTAAGAATGCAAAGCCCTACTTAATAGATATAATTAATTAATCTCGCTTTTAGAAAAAACCGGGATATTACACCGAGAACTCGTTTCGGGACCATCAATGTATTATACTTTACAATTCTTATTTGTTGATAATATTTAGTCGAGTCTAATTAAGCCAAGTACCATCAAGCTCAAACGTAATTCATTTATTAAATACTTTAATCAAGTTTAATTGTATAGAATATCTTCTAAGAAAAAAATTAAAAAAATCTGAGTGTGAGGGTGAGGGTGAGGGAGGAGGGACAGGGCTCGTTATAGTGGTGGGTGATGGTGGTGGTTATGAGAGGGGGAAGGAGGAGGGGACAGTGGGTGGTTGTTCTAATTTCAAAAATCGTAAGTAGAATATAGATAAATGTCACATATTTTTCAATAATTAACTCTATATTAAATGTATAACTATGCATAATAGAAAAATTTTAAACTTTTATTGATATCAACTATTGCTATATATAGTAGCAATCAATGCATACTAATATATTAATTAACGTATTCATGAATATTAATTTAATTTACAATATTGGCGTATATGTAATTCGTATTATTTAGAATTATTATATTAGATCATTCAAATGAAAAATGTATTTTAATTTTATCATTGGTTTTGCTACAATACTGAGTTTGTATTGTGTTAACGTATGAACAGAGCTGAATGTTTTTACTTAACATAAGACGGTGTTCATATAAGACAAACGCTTTTCGTACGAAAAAGAAAGTTAATAATTAATATTCTCTCCGTCCATGAAAAATATACACATATTTCCAATTCGGTCCATCCACGAAAAAGATGCACTTTTCATTTTTAGCAATATGACCCACACAATTTACTTAATTTTAACCTTTTATTCAACACATTATTTACTCATTTGGCAATGAATCTAAGATGAGTGATCTTATTATCATTAATGAGGTTATTAGGAGATATATTAAGACCAGAACTCATCTTATAGGACCAGCCTACTCAGAAGGCTAACAGTGCTCGTTCCGGCACAAGTTTAACTGTTTTTACTTCAGATTTATTCTATCCAGGTAGGCTTTTCTATCCAAATGTATGTTTGAGTTATTAACCTCTGACATTTAAGAAATGAAAATGCTATCCATGATGAAATATTTTGTGTGTGCTCTGTATTTTTAAAGCTCTTATATTATCAATCGAGACACTCTGATAACCTAACACGTTAGATGAGTGTTGTGTACACCCCATAGTCATGTGGTGTAATGTTTGATCCACATTGTGTACTGACATAGCCAACTTTTTGAGCTTTGCCTCGAGGTTCAACCAGAGAATACTCTAAAGCTTCGACTTGAGATTCACCAGTGATGGTTCCAAAACGAATTCTCGATGTAGGGGGATGAATACACCGAGATATAAAACTTTTGCAAGTTAAAACTTTTTAAGAGTGTACTCAGTTATGAATCATGCTGACTTCTAAGAAGATGGTGAGCTGGACTAATAACTCAGCTGACTGTGCAGAAAGTGGTGGTTTGAAAACTTACTCGTTTGTTACTTAGAAAAACTCAGCTTAAAAACTTATATTTCAGTTTTCAGTTAATCAAGTTGCATGTACTTTAGGAAAATTGGCTGGGTCACGCAGCCAAAAGATAAACTTTTAAACAAATGACGTGTTGGATGAATTGGTTAGTTCTTCAGAAAAGATATAAACAAAAGCAGTAAAGAACACCAAGAAATAACGTGGTTCGGAGAGAACTCCTACGTTCACGGACCAGATAAACTAGCGAATCCATTAACTTTAGATTCACTAGCTTTACGAACAGCCAGTTAGCTTGCAGCTCAGTTCCTTTGAGTTGGTTGTAGTTTGCGCGTACTAAAACAAATTTGACCTCTTAGATTTCGCGTTCTGAGAAAATGTAGCGCACAGTGAAAGCGTACTACTTCAACCTTAACTTTTCCTAACCTAGAAAGAGAGATTTTGAGTAGGTGGAGTTTTCCAACTTTGTGAACAAACTTTACAATGAAGAACAGAGTTCTAGATTGTTTGTTCACTTCTAGGCTTTGGATATGATAGATATATATGCCTAGATTATAGAAGAAGAAAACTCAACAGTCTAAAGAACACTTGAAAATTTCTGGAGAATTTCGTGTTCTTGGGAGACTTTTGCAGACTGTCGTTTAGAGAATAGCTATGATTTTCAAAGAGTTTTCTTGTTTGATTATGGGGAAGAAGGCTTGTATTTATAAGTGGAGATTCGAACTAGCCGTTGAAAGAGTCGTTTGAATCTCATCTATTTTCTGACTCCACGTCTTGTAGTCTTACTTTCTTCACCCGTATCTTCTTTTGCGTGTCGGATCCTAGGTTTACTTTCTAAGATGCTAAGTTGTCGAAGCCTCATTTGTGGAAGTTGATTTTATCCTTTGACACTGCGATCTTGTCTTGGAGCAGGCTTCGATGTTGAGCTTAGTCTTCAAGATTTGACCGTCTCTTGATTAGCTTGAAGCTTCGTTGGATTAGCTCTGCTTGATCTACTCAGCTGGATCCGCTCTGCTGGATCTGCCTGGCTGGATCTCCTGCTGGATCCGCTCTGTTGGATCCTCTCAGCTCAGCTGTCTTTTCTGGCTGTTTTCAGCTACCTTACCTGTAAACTTGAAAAATCTAGAAACTCAATTAGGCAAGTTTGAAACAACTTCGATTTAAGCAATCATTGACTAGATTGGGGTCAGTTGGGTTTTGGTATCAAATCAAAACACTTAGAATTTTTCCAACAACCAGGTAATAAAATTAACACTAGAATGTGACAAAAATGCTTTAGTGAACTTAGAAGCCTTTTCGTTTAAAACCTTCTTAGTATCACTGTAAGTTATGGATATGCTATGTTTATGTTTTCATAAACTGCTTTATGAAATGAGATGCCCACTAAGTACATTAGTGGTCAGCCCAAATGTTTCCAAATATTTTCAGGTCGTGGAGCAAGTGCAGGCAGGTGAAACTGAGGCTAGGATTCAACATTTGGAATTGCTTTCACTAGTTTAAGCTTTTTGAGATTAGTCAACTATGTCGACTTCTCAACTTGGTTGCTTTTGATGTATATAAATTACGTCAGTCTTTCTATTTTTGGAGTCGAATTAGATCTTCGATCTTGTAGACTTTTGAGTTGAATGTCAATAATATTATGGTTGAATTTGATGTTCTACCTACATGAATTTTAGTCTTAAAATAAATGTTAAAGTTCAGAAATTGGGGTGTGACACATAATTAGAATAAATATGTTATAATAAGCGATTATTATCAGTACCATACAAATATAATAACTGTACATAAGATATGATATAAGAAATTTTTTTTTTCAACTCTCACATAGTTTCTAACATTTTGTTGAAGTTAATTAATAATTTTATAACTTAAAGGATTCGAACCTTTGCATGCCAGTACCAATAACCAATGTCTTACTACTTGGCTATACTCCATAGGTCTATTTTGGACGGTATTAACATGGATAGGGGGAAGGGGCTCAAAGAACAAGCCGAGCCGTGCAAGGACGGGGGATATAGCAAGTAAGCAACAAGGTTATACTTTTATTAGGACCGACTACAACAAGCTCGCGACTCTAATAGAAAGAAAGAGTAAGCTCAGGGTAAGCTCTCTACTATATTTGCTTATAATGCTATGCCTATCAAAATTGGCGAAGGCTTCTGTAACCTTATAATGTTGTAAAAAAAATTATTATTAAATATATTTTATTATATTAAAAATTAATACATATTAAATAAGAGGTTATACGTGCAACACACATAATCCTCTACTAATTATAAAAAGACTTCCTACTAATAAAACGACGTAGTTTATACAGAAAAAAAAAATAAAAATTCAAGGCTATCATCACGAAGCGTTGTGGCTCAAAATCTTCATCCAATCAGACAAGAAAGTTTTGTAGAAAAAGTGGCGAAACAGCAGTGCCCTATCTATGGAGAGCTTACTTCTTCCCTGCAAAACCTTAACTCCCTCAAACATAGTAGAAATCCCCGCAAAGTCCAAAATTCCTTCGAGGAATACTTCGCCGAAGCTCATCAACGACGCCTACTTAAAGCGGCTCTGCAAACTTGACCGCCTCAGCGAAGCTATCTCCGCCTTGGACTACTGCAGCTCCACGGTAAGACACAGCACCCTCTCGTACCTGATTGAATCATGCGTTCATTCCAATTCACTCGATTTATGCTACGAGATCCATTCCCGCGCCAAGAAATGGATGGATCAACCGGACCCATTTCTTGAGACTAAGTTGGTTGGTATGTTTGCTAAATGCGGCTCCTTGGATGATGCATTTAAGGTGTTCGATGAAATGCGTGAGAGGAATCTGTACGCGTGGTCTGCTGTGATTGGCGCTTTCTCGAGAGAGAAGAAGTGGGGCGATGTCGTGGCGCTGTTTTATTGGATGATGGCGGATGGTGCTGTGGTTCCGGATGATTACCTGTTGCCGAAGATTTTGCAGGCTTGTGGGAACTGTGGGGATGTGGAGACCGGGGGATTGATTCATGGGATGGTGATCAAACGCGGGTTGAACGCTGATCTTCGCGTGAATAACTCCATTCTCTCTGTCTATGCAAAATGTGGACGGTTGAGCTCTGCAGAGAGATTCTTTAATGGGATGCTAGAGAGTGACAGAGTGTCTTGGAATGCACTGATTACGGGTTATTGTCAGGCGGGAAACATAGGCGAGTCACAGAGATTGTTTGAGTTGATGCAAGAAAAAGGTCTAGAACCGGATGTTGTCACTTGGAATGTGTTGATTTCAAGCTGTAGTCAGTTGGGGAAGTGTGATCTTGCAATGAAGTTGATGAATGAGATGGAGGTTCGTGGAGTGAGACCGGATGTATGTACGTGGACTAGTGTAATCTTGGGTTTTGCACAGAATAATAGGAGGTTTGAGGCGTTGAATTTGTTCCGGGAGATGCTTCTATCTGGGGTCGAACCAAATGGTATTACGCTTATGAGTGCTATCTTGGCTTGCTCCCTTGAGAAAGATGTTAAAAAAGGGAAGGAAGTTCATCTTGTTGCCATAAAGCTTGGGTATGGTGAAGATATGCTTGTGGGTAATTCACTTGTTGATATGTATTCCAAGTGTGGGAAGCTTGAAGCTGCCCGGCTGGTCTTCGATATGATCTCAGACAAAGATGTCTATAGTTGGAATTCAATGATTGCAGGTTATTGCCAAGCTGGATATTGTGGTATTGCAGATGACCTCTTCAAACAAATGCGAGAATCCCGTGTCTTGCCAAATGTTGTCACATGGAATGCGATGATCACAGGGTACATTCAAAATGGAGACGAGGATCAAGCTATGGATCTTTTTTATATGATGGAGACGAATGGGGGTATCAAGAGAGACACTGCCTCGTGGAATGCTCTCATTGCAGGGTACCTGCATCTCGGGCAGAAAGATAAAGCATTGAGGGTATTCCGTAAAATGCAATTTCATGGTGTCAAACCGAATCCAATTACCATCTTGAGCATCTTACCTGCGTGTGCAAATGTAGTTGCTATAAGGAAGCTGAAAGAGATCCACTGCTGCGTCCTGCGCAGCAATTTGGAATCCGAGGTTTCTGTTGCGAATTCCATGATAGACACGTATGCTAAATGTGGGAGTATAAACTACTCAAAATCCATCTTCGCTGCAATGCCATCCATGGATATCATCACTTGGAACACATTAGCAACTAGCTATGTTTTACACGGATGTTCTAACGAGGCTATTGAGCTCTTTGAACGGATGAGGAAACTGGGGTATAAACCAAATAGAAGCACATTTGCTAGTATAATCTCTGCCTATGGTCTAGCTAAGAAAGTTGATGACGGCAGACGTATTTTTACCTTGATGACTGAAGAGTATCAGATCTTACCATCTTTAGACCATTACATAGCAATGGTAAATCTATATGGTCGTTCGGGGCTTTTTGATGAAGCATTCGAATTCATTAGAGGCCTGCCCTTGGACCTTGGTGTCGCTATTTGGTCTGCAGTTCTGACTGCTTGTCGTAGGCAAGGTCATGTTCGATTGGCAATCCATGCAGGGGAGAGATTGCTTGAACTGGAACCAGATAATTCTTCGACACAAAGGTTGCTTTCACAGCTATATGATTTACGTGGGATCACTAGGGAGTCCTCGAAGATAAAAAGGCCGGGAACAAGAAAAGTCCCTTCTGGACCTATCGGCTGCAGTTGGATTGAAGGCAAAAACACGGTGTATGCTTTTGTCACCGGTGATTTTTCCCAGCTCGATGGTAAATGCCTGCATTCTTGGATAGCAAGCATTGAAATGAATACGAAGGAATCGAAGTATGATAGCATGCTTAGCATCCAAGAGGAGGAAAACAAAGGAATTCATAGCGAAAAGCTAGGGTTAGCGTATGCTGTCATCAAATCTCGGCAGCCACTGCGAACGATTAGGATGGTGAAGAACATGAGAATGTGTGACGATTGCCACAGGTTTGCTGAGTTGATTTCAAAAAAATATGGGTGTGAAATATATGTATGTGATTCAATATGCTTACACCATTTCAAAGAGGGGATATGTTCTTGTGGTGACTATTGGTAGGTTAGACAGAATTTTGTAGGACAGATGAATTTAGTCCCTGCAGCCGGCTTCTCATGAAAATATTGAGAGTCAAATTTATACTTGTCCCATTATTCTTGTCTTGTATTCTTTTTTGGGCTGTCCCAATATTCTTGTCCTGTTTTCATAAAAAGAAATATGTTTCTCTCACAAAAAGTTATGGGCTCCACCACTTTATATCTTTTTACCCTTTAAACTGCTTTCTCCTTAATACCCGTGCCCAAAAGAAATGAGACAAGAATAATGGGACGAAGGTAGTACTTGATTATTGTGTCTTGATCTTTGTAAGGATTTAGATGCAGCTTTGTTTGATGCTGGAGAGGAATATCAACTGTATATGTTAGGCGAATTGTTCAAAAGTTGCAGAATATTTATTTTGTCAAGTTGTATTTGAATTTTTATTATTTATTTATTTTAATAACGAGGGTAACGTGCAGACGCTAATTGAGACAACTGCTAAATATGGTGTGCAGTGTGCCGCTAACTGAGACAACTAACTGAGGTTTGCCGTGTGCAAATTTCGTTATTGTGCAATAATTTGCATAAGGAAAATCTCGCGCATCAGATTGGTATTGGTAAAATTTGAATTTGAAATATTTTGTCGTAAAAATACACTCCATCCATGAGTCGAAGAATTCTGGTAATACAAAAATTTTGTTTTAATTTTTTAATTTTTTTTAAATGACATTCATCAAAACGATGTCATTTTGATCCACGTCACTATAAAAAAGATAAAGAATTGCACTTCTGTGCATACAGCTTTATGTACGGTGCACCTGCTGCACCCAAATTTTTGTCAAAGATAAAGCCAAATTCTATATAAGCGTATGGCGTGCCACTTAGAGCATGCACAACGGCGGTTTTTAAGTCGGTCGCTGTGCAAGGTCGCAAGGCCTTCGATCGCCTTGTGACCGGAGGTGCCGGTCGCTCCACCGTTGGGGATCGGGGGTAGGGCGCAAGCCCGGTCCCTATTGCGACATGGGTCGCGACCGTGTAATTAAAAATATATATATATATGTGTGTGTGTGTAACGGGAGAGTGTGAGAGAGAGGAGGTGGCGGAAGGGAGCGGAGGAGTCACAGGATGCAGTGGGTGGGGCGGCGTAGAGGAGGGGTCTTTAGAGGTGGGATGTTGAGGGATTAGTGCTCTGAGCTATTTGGGGTCGAGGGTAGAAGAGGAAATGGGGGAGGAGTGGGTGGGGGGTTTCAAGGTCGGGGTGGAAGAGGGGGAGGGAGCGGAGGGAAGCGACGATGTGAGGGCCACGACGGCGCTAGAGCGGTGGAGGAGGAGGAGGAGAAAGATGAGGAGGGGAGAAGGATGTGCTTTAAAATAAATATAAAATATAAAAATAAAAATAAAATACAATTCAATAATGAGAGATTGGGACTGAGAAACCGGTATCATTGGAGACGATTTAGAGACGGTCTTTCAATCATTAAAATATGTAATATCCCCGGGCGGAAAAGTAGACCCCGAATTATTTTTAATATAAAGTCCATAGTTCATACTTAAAATGATCAAGTTATTTTTATAAAATGAGAATAATTTAGAGTTTAAATGTAACTTACCCAAAAATATACACAAAAGTACGTCTTTCTACTTTTCAAGACTTGGTTTGAGGCAATTTGACTGAAGGAGTCAACTGTCAAGGGAAATAAAAGAGAGAAATAAATAGCCTTCCTTGTGTAATCTACGTCCACGTGTACGGCTGCCACTAGTTAAACCACCGACAATTAATAACAAGCTTAATTAAAATGTTTTAATAAACATTCTTTAATCCCTCCTCCACTTGCTATCACACTCACACCCATCTTAACTGTTTCTCTCACTTCACTGGCTGCTGCTGCTGCTGCTGCCTTCTTCCTTCTCTCTCTCTCTCTCACCCATTTCTTCTCATCTTCAGGATTTACTGCGAAAGAAGAATGGGTGCAGTTTCTCTGAAAATCGGAGATGGAACGGCAAGATTCAAGAGGGCTTCAGTGTGTTCCTCAGCAGTGAATCTTCTCATGCTGTTCTCAGTCATAACCACAAATCTATTCGCTTTGTACGCTTTCACATTCCACCCCACATCTCTTCACCATCACCACTTCCCCAAAAATATTTCCTTGATCTCAGAGAAAGTGAACCTAATTCTAAGAGAGATCGAATCTTCGCAAAAGAAGCTAGCCCAGATGGAGAAAGATCTCTTAGGCTACGAAAGCATCGATCTTTCCAGACCCAACATCGCGAGCGAGCTCAAAGAGTTCTTGAACCGCCATCCGCTGCCATTAGGGAAAGATTCGAGAACTGGGATCACCGAAATGGTGGCATCTGTGGGCCATTCCTGCGAGAAATCTATGGATTTGCTGTCTGAATTCATGACTTATAAAGTCAATGGGCTTTGTCCCGACGACTGGAGTCTTGGCCAGAAGCTGATTCTTCAAGGGTGTGAGCCGTTGCCGAGGAGAAGATGCTATGCTAAGACAATTCCTAAGGTGGGTTTGCAGCCTTTTCCGATTTCTCTTTGGAATAATGTTAGTGATAAAATTCATAGTTGGAGTGGTCTAGGTTGCAAGAATCTTGCTTGTCTGAATAGTAAGAAACTCAACAGGGATTGTGCTGGTTGTTTTGATATAACACATGGTTATGAAACACAGAGATATGTTAAGGCTAGAAGCAAGAATGATTTTCTTATTGATGATGTGTTGGCTATGAGTAGTGGTGGGATTAGGATCAGTTTAGATATTGGTGGTGGTTCTGGGACTTTTGCTGCTAGAATGGCTGAGAGGAATATGACTGTGGTGACTGCCACCTTAAACGTCGATGCGCCCTTTAATGAATTCATCGCTGCTAGGGGGCTTTTCCCTTTGTACTTTAGCTTGGATCATAGGTTCCCATTTCATGATAATGTGTTTGATTTGGTTCATGTAGCTAATGGATTGGATGTGGGGGGTCGACCGGAGAAGTTAGAGTTCTTGATGTTTGATATTGATCGTGTTCTGAGGGCAGGCGGATTGTTTTGGCTAGACAACTATTATTGTTCTACTGATGATAAGAAAAGGGCTCTAACTCGATTGATTGAAAGATTCGGTTATAAGAAGTTGAAGTGGGTTGTGGGAGATAAAATCAACGGTGCAGGGAAATCAGAAGCTTACTTGTCAGCTGTTCTTCAGAAACCAGTGAGGGCATAGACATAACTTAAGTTTATTACTTGGGTTATTAGTGAACTGAGAGTAGATTTGCTGCAGTAGTTCTTGTTCTGCACTGTGGAATTTATCCAAGTTCGAGCTCTTGATTTCTTGATGATGTCAAAGGAAGTGAAGGGCAATGGCTGATCATAGTGTTATTGATTCTTGCAACTGAAAAAAGGTGTACTTTCTGCAGTAAGTCTTATAACTTTATTTATGTTATATTTGTATCAGCTGCAAGATAATAGATAGATAGTGATGGAATTTTGTGATTCAAATTTTATTTGATGTAACAACTTGAATTGTTGGCACTGAGTCCAATAAATCTATCTCCACAAGTCTTGATTTGGAACTGGAGAATGTTATCTCTTTGAAGAGTATTCTGCATAAGTGTTGTTATTGCAATGTTAAATTCCTTTGCTGCAGTTATTGCTGAAATCAGTTTCCCAAACAAAAATATGTGAACTAGATCTCGTGGTTCTAATTCTAAAGTAATTTGGAGTAGCTTGATTTGCTAAGGTATTTTACTAGTAAGATAAGGGAATTGAAGTGGATGGTGACTGCAGAGTTAGGCATGAGTCGAATGAAAATGATCCCTCCGGGCAAGGGTCGGATGAAACAGGTAGTCGAGCTTGTAATAATCCACTCGTTCAAAGGCCTATTTTGGGTGTTCATTATAAGAAAATCTAAATGTATGCTTTACACATAAGCCCAAGTTTCCATTTTGATTAGATCATTTACTCGAGTCATCTATGCTATCTATTTTGTTTTGGTTGTGATTGACTATTCTTAATTCTTCTAACCATGTTGGCATATCATTAAGTTCTTAAATCCTCGACACCGTGTTTCTTGGTTGTGCTAGGAATTATCATGTAGATCATTAAGTTGTCAGTATGCTTAGACCTGGGCAGGCCTTAGGTTCGTTAGGTAGTGGTTGGTGGTGTTGTTGTTGTTGTTGTTTTATTCTCGTGTTCGATGCCACTCAATGAATTTCTGTTTGTTTCCAGTAGCAGAATAACAGATCTCCATTCTCTCTACTCTACCAACTGTTTGTGCTTGAAGCTTTTAGACTCATATATTCATGGTAAATATGTTATTGAATGAATTACTTTTATATCTATAATCTGCTCTTTGTATGATGTACATTTTAATTTACCAGAATTATTTGTGTTGACCTATAACCTAGTCATGTATTTGCTGAAGTAGAACTAAATTAGTATGTAATATTTGCATTACTAACCTACAACATTCTAGCTTGTGATTTTTTATTGCTGCAGCATTCATTCTAATAGAGACTGGTCTGTTTTGAGAGAGACCACTTTTTTTTTTTATTTTTTTACACAACACACTGTGGTGCGCCACCTTCTGGTATTGACTAGTCGAGTATCGACACATTCAAAATTGATTCATTATACTAAACGAATTTAGTCGAGCTTAAAAGTATTTAATAAATTTAGATCCAAGGTTAAATTTTCTTTGTAATAATTGCTTAATATCGAATATCTTAATAAAACAACATAATTAATGAAATATAATATTTTTAAGGTAAATTTGCTAAAAAATATGCTTATTTATTTATTATATCTAATAAATATCACGTCTTTTTTTAATTTATTAGTAGACTTTTCAATAAGTTAGTTTTCGAGCTTACATCTATCTATACTTGTATAAAAATAGTCTCGATTTACAAAATTTATTGTGTCTATTATATCTCTAATATATTTATAATTTAAAGATAATAATGTAATATGATATAGTATTATATTTATAAGAAATACCTAATTTAATTTATTTTTTATAAGTTAAATAAGTTGTGTATCATAAATTAAGAATAATTTACCTTGAATGTAATTTGCTATATTCATTGACATTTGCGAACACATATATCTGAATTATACGGAATTTATACGAACTTAGTTATATTTGTTGATGTTATTGTTACATATTTATATAGTAGAGATCTGTTTCCAAAATATTTTCATTCAATTTATCATTTTATTCAGGGCCCAATTACTGTTAACCCAAATTCAGGTTGTGCGATGTAGTTTTTATTAATTTATTTATAATCATTGATTAATTTATACATGGGAAATTTTAAACATAACCCCCATTTTACTTCACATAGCCCCCATAAAAAATAATAATGAAATTAATTATAAATATACTATTATGCCCTTATAGCCCCCAATTAAATTTTTAAATAAAATAAATCTTAAAACCCTTATAGCCCCCACTTAAAATTTAAATAACATAAATCATAAAGATATATTATCGGTTTATAGCCCTTAGCCATCAGACAGAATAACTCGTACGAAGCCATGAAAGAAGAAAAAAACTATCGGTATTTCAATTGTTACTTTCTTATTAATCTTTTTGTTCTTCTATAATTTGTTTAAGTTTGTCATGATATTAAAGAAATATATTGAATTGCGTGAAAAAATAATTGTTTGTGTGTTTAGCTTTCTCATGCGCCGCCTACTTTGGGAGTTATCTCAAGCATTCATAATTTGATAAATCCTTTGTATCCTATCTCAATTTATGACATGATTAATAATTCTCATGTATTAGCAAAGACTTAATTGCAAATAAAAATAATGGATAAATGTAAAAATATGGGAAGAATTATCGAGCTAGAGTTCCGAACTTTAGGTGCTTATAAATATTATGTATGTGTAGTGCAACTCGTACGGTAAAAATAGTTATTAATTAGGATCGAAGAACAACTATGAAACAACCATGTTTGTAATTAATTTCATTATTATTTTTATAGGGGCACTACAAGAAATCCGCTCATAGACTACGGGTATTATCCGTAGTCTATGTGATATGAAAACCGTAGAGATTGATGGTGCAGTCTATGCTCCTGGGCATAAACTACGGGTTGAAAACCGTAGTCTATAATGTATTAAACACTACGGTTATCACCCGTAGTCCATTCATTTCAAACCGTAGTTTTAGGTTATCCAAGACTACAATTTGTGACTAAAAACCGTAGTCTTTGGTACAAAATATACTACGGTTTCAACCTGTAGTTAAATCTTGAAGCCACTGTTGTCTGTAATTTTCTTAGACTACGGTCTTTTCAAGAAACCGTAGTCTTAGATATTTTATAGACTACTGTTCTTTTCAATAGCTGTAGTTATTTTGTTACCAAGACTATAGTTTTCGTTTTGCAACCGTAGTTAATTTACAGTTTAATTCTAAAATCTGTAAATTTGAAATCAATTTATAAAAATAAAAATTTCATATATTTAAAATTGAAATTTCCCAATACAAATTACAAACATCCAAAATCATAATAATTTCATAACGGGAATCCGAAATATAAGTACGTAACATCGCAATATCGTTCAAAAAAATACTAAAACTTGTTTGTTTCCTATTCCCTTACATCCTTGATCTAAAACCTATTTGAAATAATCTCACCAACACAGTATGTCCAACATTGATCAATAGCTCAAAACGGGTCTCTAACACCTTCCTCACGCCAACATAACACACCTACAAAAAATTACCAACACTTCATCAATTTCAAACAACATTTCACCTTAATTCCAAACACTTCATCAAAAAGATAACAATTAGAAATTAAATACACAAGAATCAAAATCCAATTAACCATAAACATTTCACCTCAAATCCCCCAGAAAATACAAATTTGACCAAAAGGTATATATTACCTTGTGATTCCTATATGTGTTCGTCAAGCAAGTAATCGGCCCACTCAACACGAACATCATTAATATCCTTTGGAGAATACTTTCGTTAGTCAAACTGTATATCAATAATTAACAAATTAAATATTATCATGATATGAAGAAATGATTAAGATAAAAAAAATACTTGATATAAAAATAATAAAAAATTTCTTACAAATGATCTTAAAGAAATGAAACCACTCGTTATAACTTCTTCATCAATAAACCACTTAAAAAATAACCTATCATCAATGAACCACTATGTGGAGTAAAATAGGGGCTACGTAATTAAATTATTTAAAATTTAATTGGGGGCTATAAGGGCATAATAGTATATTTGTAATTAATTTCATTATTATTCTTTATAGGGAGCTATGTGGAGTAAAATGGGGGCTACGTAATTAAATTATGTTGGAAAAATTAATAAGAGTTTTGATTGGATACCAAAACCCAGCTGACCCCAACCGAGTAGATGATTGCACAAACCTAAGCGTTTTTCAGCTCACCTGTTTGAGCTTATAGAGTTTCTTAGTTTACAGGTAGAATCGCTGAAGACAGATGAAGACACAGCTCAGGTTGATGACGCAGTCAAATAAGAGAAGAACTAGCCTCTGCAGATGCAGACCTACTTCGTAGGTAAAGGCCAGAAGTCAACAAGAGTAGGTAAGATTCAAACGGCTCTCTTCCAACGGCTAGTTTGGATCTCCACCTATATATATCTCTCCTCCTCCATTGAAGAAAGAGGACTGGTGAACAAATAGACGACTGAAGCAATAAAAGAGCAAAACAGAAAAATAAACAACAATCTTCAAAGCCATATCTTTCAAGAACACCCAGCCAGTCAGCTGTGTTCTTAGTTGTTCACACATTCAGTCTTAGGCAGAATAGATCAGAATATAAACATCTTAAGCCTAGATTGAACGAGTTCATCATACTCCTTGTTCTTCATTGTAAGAACTCGTTCACAGTTGGAAAACCCATACCCAAACCCAGAAAGGTTAGGTAAAGGTACGCTTGCTCGAAGCGTGTAATTCGAGTGGATAGGTTCTTCAGTACCCGGAAACTGAAGGTGTAGGCTTGAAAGTGCCCGCAAACTGTTGAAACACAGCTCGGGTTAGAGTTGTGAAGTTGCTTGGTACTTGGAAATCAAGTGGTAGTGATTTACCAGTGAACCTGATCGTGGACGTAGGAGGTGTTACTCCGAACCACCTTAAAATTGCTTTGTTCTTTACTGTTTTGTTTTATGCATTTTGCTAACCCTCATGAGCATTATTTCAAGCTGCATAAACTGACTAACTGAAAAGTGAAACAGAGCTTTGCAATATAATTTGAAGCAACAGACGGACTTTCCAAATCCACCACATTCCGCACACACACACAGCCAGCTGTGTCGATCAAGCTGTCATCCAGCTGGATAGAACACAGCCAGCTCTCTGAAAAGAGTTTTAACCTGGAAAAGTTTTTAAATCTTGGTGTATTCACCCCCCTCTACACCAAGGTATCCATCTTGGGACCAACAATTGGTATCAGAGCAGTGGTTCAAAAGATCACTGTATCTGTCAAGTCAGCATTTCATTGCTGATAGTGGTCACCTGAACAGATCCTTCTTGTTTCAAATTTTTTTAATCATTACATTGCATACTGTCGTGAAATCTTCCTTGTGCAGGAATCTCTCAATAGAGGAGCTCTTGAGAAATCATGAATCCAGACATTTGTCCAAGATGCGAATGTTATAGGAATTATCTCCATGACTTGGGGGTACGAAGAACAAGATATCAAAGTATCTTGGAGCACTGGAGAGAGGAATTTTACTCAGCAGCAAACCGGATGGACTGTGATGCAATCGTCTCAAGCCACCAGGAGTTGAGAAGTACAGAAAGGCTGATTGACAATTTGGAACGTCTCATACTCAGAATATATGACACCATGAGAGACAACCACCAAAGTCATCACAATATCTGATGAATGCTTAGAAGAATGTCCAAGAGCTACAACCAACAAAATTGATCTGGGGGTCACATGAAGAAGAATCATCCAGCTAGATGAATGAAATAAAACTGACTCCCAAGGCAATAGAGACAGACTTCAGAGCGCAATCAAAAGAAGAAGCTCAATCAGCTCAACCTGGAAGGACCATCAAGGAGCAAAGAAAATGAAGAAACCCAGCTAGCTGAATGGGACCAGCTGTGAAATAAAGACAGCTGGATGCATAACGGAAGATGCAGCCAGTCATACAGCTGAGCACAATGGTATCAATAAAAGAATAAAGAAGCAGCATATGAATCAGCTGGATTTGGAACAGCTGACTACCTGCTATACAATCTGAGACCTCTTCAAAGAAATGAGCCGATGGTGAGAAAATCCGTTCATTAAAAAGAAGTAGGATGCAGCTGAAGAAAAAGCCACCTACTATCAAATCGAGGGGGAACTCTACATAGCTGGAAAGAATCGGCAAAATCAAGCAGAATACCCAGCAGGATGCACTCACCAAGATAGACTCAGCTGGAGTCATCAACTGGAGGGAAAACTGATCCAGCAGAGCAATCAGGATGATCCCCTAACCTGCTGACATCATCCATGAGATTTCTCAACCTCTGAAGAAATCTATTGTTGGGAAAATTCACACGAAAACACCTTTGCTGAAATCTAAGTCAAGATGGTGTGAATTACGTACTGTTCAATCCAAAGAAAAGAAAAGTTCATCCAACTGAGGGGGAACAAACCCAGATGGATCCCAAAAGCTCAGATCAGAAGGATTATCCAGCTAAAAGAAAATAAAGCTCAGCTGGACAACAATCGAAGAGCTAAAGGGAACTCAGCTAAAGAAGCTACAAGCTAATCACCAAGATACTCAGCTGAGGAGAACCTTCAATCTAGCAGAAGAGAATACAACAGTGGTATCAGCTGACTACAATGATTAGCTGACGGGTTTGCAGATTTTGTTTATTATATTTCTTGTTGTAATATGCTATGTAAGGATAAAATTATTTGAATTTAATTCAAACATCCAAACATTCCTTAAATGGATTATTCTGCAAGCTATCCATCCCATCGCATTTAATGAAAAGCATGCAGAATACTGTAGCTCGAGAGAACTGACTCAGAAGTCAGAACGTTTCGACTCCCTCACGCGCGCGTGACCTACACTCAATATTCAGACGTCATAGGATGTGTTGCGCAAATCTCTCTCAGCCGCAGATCTTCAATACAATTGCCAAGATCTCAACCATTAATCAAAATGAGCAATTGATATATACATCAAAAATTTGTAAATCTTCGCCATATTTTCTATCGCTTATACTTATCTGAAATTCTTATCTCAGACTATTGATTATTTCTTTTTACTAATACGCTCCCCAAGTATCATCGATTCTTTAAACCTCTTGCAACAGAAGAAAATAATGGCACCAAAGAAGACGACACCAGGAGCAAGCCAGACTGAGAATTTGATGTCAAAGCTTCATTTTGAAAATTGCCTTACTCTTAAGAACTATCAGAACTCAGAGTTCCAGGAAGTTCTGGATCTCATCGAAAATGCCGGACTTTTGCAGTGGGCGACTGCAAGACCGAAGAACATCTTCCGCCGGGAAGTAGCAGAGTTCTTCATAGAGATATCTAACCGAGATGATCGACTCCGTTCCAACGTCTCTCTGCAAATCAAGGAGAAGACTGGATATACAACTCCGTGGGACATTGACATCAACATCAACCGGATGTTGAACAAGTTGTTCGGCCTGAAGACTCTTGGGGACCGCTCCCCAGATATTTACACCAGAGAAGAAATCCAGATCGAACTGGATAAGATGCTGTTCAAGCCAGAACCGTACAGGGCGAGCATGTCCAAACTCCTGCTCAAACCCTAGTACAGGTTACTTCTGGATATCACCCAGAAGTGCATCCTCGGTATCGCTGGATCTCAAGGAGAGATCAGCATACCCAAACTGAAACCAATGATAGCCATCCTCAGAAATGACCCTGTGGATTGGTTCTCATACTTCATGGAAAAATTGGAAAAAAAATCTAAAAATATTCATTTTGAAGATGACAGCTTCACCCGGTACAGCTGTAGAGAGACAATCTATCTATGCACCAAAGTAGCGTGCATAATAGAAAGCTACTCTACCGGAAGGCAAATCAAGTGGCATAACGCAGAAGAATTTTCTGTGTCCAGAATACTGTTCGAGAAGCCAAGTAAGCTCACTGACTTGTTGAAGAAGACAGCACCTGAAGGGAAGAAGAGGGCGCAAGAGGCAAAGCAGCAGACTGCCTCTCCCTCTCAAGCAAGAAAAAGGAAGCAACCAGAGGAAACACAGCCAGCTGGATCTCCGCCTGCTAAGAAGAAGCTGAAATTCTAGGTAGCCAACAAATCAGCTGAGGAGGTAGCAGAGAAACCAGTTGTTGAGCCAGCTGGATCGGAATCCACTCCCACAGCCTCCCCTGTCCAAAAGAAGAAAACTGAGTGGAGACCAGTTACTGAGGAGACAGCTCAGACAATGGAAGGGAGTGCGTGAGAACATCACAAGAAGTTGAAGAACGTCAAATAGTGGTCTCTCTCCCAGACCCAGATGATGCTATTCCCCTTTGCCAAATTCTTCAAGCATTCTCACAACCCACTCCAGCTGACTACAAATCAGCTGGAATTTCTCATCAACAATCTCCTCTTCTAATTCATCCTCAGGTAACCATCTCAGACTTCCCTCCCAATTCTCCATTACCTGAAACCGCCCTACTCTCTCACACCCAAATATCAGTACCCAGCTCTCCCCTCAAAGAACCATCTCCGTTAAGAGAGCAGACAGATATTCAGTTGGCTGAAGCGTCTTCACAGCCAGCTGACTCCCAAGCTGAACTCTCTTCTCTTCCCAGCTCACCTAAAGAGCCCCGTCCAGCTAATACTCCTTCGCAGCTGGATGATGAAAACCAAGCTGAACCTTCAAGCCCCACTACTTCTGAGGAAGTTGAAATCCTCAGTCCCAGAGCCGTTGCACATGCTGCCACCATCATGAGGTTCGATGACCTCATGCTTCAAGAAGTAAAGAGCGCACTGCAACAATACCCATATCTTGTTTCGCTCCCCGCCGCATTAGTCGCCGTAAGCGACTTCAAATTTTACCTTGCTACCAAGATGACTACTTGGTACGCAAATGAGGAACTTGTGGAGCTCTACTCCTTCAACAAGCTCAAAGCCGAAGAAGCTGCTCTACAGGAGATCTTCGGATTTGGAAGTCTTCAAGATGCCTTCTTGCATCAAGATGAGCTAATCCAAACTCTCATCCAGAAGACTAAGCAAGATGAAGTATTACCAACTGATGAGGTAATCGCGAGAGCCAACTCCTACCTCTTCACTCTCAGCTGGATTGTTCCAGTTGAGACTGCCAAGGAAGCTGTACATGCCGACACAGCTGAGGCAATGGTGATTGAAGACGAGCCTACTTCTACTACAGTGGATCCCGCAGATACTGCTCCACATAGTCCAATTGCCAATGACACTCGTTCACTGGTTGAGATCGAGGCAGTCAAACCCAGCCAAGTTGAATCCGGGACCTAAACGGATTCCGATGCCGTGCTTTCTGATGCAATGAAGGAAGAAATAGCCAAACAAGTTGAGGAAATCCTATTCCAGGATAGACTCAAATCAAATATTGACACCCTTCTGCGCATCACAGCTGTAGAATGACAAGTCCATTGCAACGGACAGACCATTGATGAAGTCCACAGATTTGCCCAGAATATACAAGAAAGCACCAGTCAGAATCTCAAGCAATCTCTCGCTTCTCAACGCATTGATCAGTCAACTCATCTAGAAAAGAGAGTCCCTGAGATCATTTCAAGACTTCAAGCTCCACTGGAAAGCAGCTTCAGCAACTTAGCCAGCCAGTTGCAAGCTCTACAACAACAAATGCTTTCCAACAGGATTGACATTCAAAAGCTGTTCAACCTCTACAAAGAGCTGGACACTCAGTTCAAAGCTGGAAATACCAGCACAGCACAACTCTACCTCATCACTGCAGACAACACAGCCAAGCTTGCTGAAGTTGACAAAGCACTGGCCCAGCTAAGTGAGACAATCGTCAACCTATCCTCCACCCTTGTTGATAATGCCAAAAAGGGGGAAAGTAAAGAGGAAGGAAGTGACAAGAGAAAAACATCAAGGGCAGGCAAAGGAAAAACTGTAGCTGAAGATGAAATCCAAGTACTGCAGTCTGAGATTGATGAAGTTGTTGCTGAGCTGGAAGCAGAAGAACCAGCTGGACGGAGAGGAAAATGGAGCAAAATGATCATCCCTCTTGCCAAAGCTAGCGGAGCCACGACAGAAGAAATGAATGATACTCAATGGCTCTGCAACTTTGTAAATAAACAAAAGCAAGAGATGAGGAGCTTTCAAGAGCAGCAGAAGAAGAAGGAAAGCTTGCTCGATGCTGAAGGAAAGAAGCAGAAGAAGAAAAGAGCTAACATCAGAGCATCGAAGAAAAGGACTCAGATGCCAATGAACTGGAGAAGAATAGATGAATGGATCCCAGAAGAGCTAAACGACGACTGGGAACATACAAAATTCGAGTTCATTGAAGATTACTACTATCTGGGAGCCTACCCAAATACGCCTCCAGATGTTGCTTTCAAGATGCATCTAAATGAGCTCTTCCATCAAGATAGGATGACTGCGAAAGCATTCTTCAATGCTGCAGAGACCGCAAAGATCCAATTCTCTGCTCCCCAGCTGTATCATCTCCAGCTTCCACTAATACCTAGAACCGATTTCCCTGACAAATTGCAAATTATCGCAGAAGTGAATAAATGGGCAATCAGGAGAAAAATTTCCAAGGTAAGTAATGAAGAAGAATATAGGAAGCTAGAACGGATGATCTTCAACCGGTATAGGTTGAGAACGGATGAACAGCTTGAAGAAGAAAGACTGAAGAATCAGCAGCAGAGGAAGCTCAGTTGAAGACCCAGCCAACTGAGAATTTTTGTCTTTTAAAAGTTTTGTAATTGTGAATTGGTAAAATATCCTTTTATTAATGAAATATTCATTTTTGCTCTTAAGCTCATCCTGATGACAATAACTCTTTGTGCAGGCACTGAACTCTGAATTTGATTTACCTGCTGTATATGTTTAAACTTTTGAAAACCCGTTTCTTGTTAAGGGGGAAGTAAATTGTTTTTCTCAGTTAGGTTTTGGCATCATCAAAAAGGGGGAAATTGTTGGGAAAATTAATAAGAGTTTTGATTGGATACCAAAACCCAACTGACCCCAACCGAGTAGATGATTGCACAAACCTAAGCGTTTTTCAGCTCACCTGTTTGAGCTTATAGAGTTTCTTAGTTTACAGGTAGAATCGCTGAAGACAGATGAAGACAGCAGAAGACACAGCTAAGCAGACAGCTTAAGAACTCAGCAGAGCAGACTCAGCAGAGCAAGACCAAGCAGAGTCAAAGATACTGCAGTATCAAGACCTAGCTCAGTGACGGAAACCCAGCTCAGTGTCAAAGACCCAGCTCAGTGTAAAAGACCCAGCTTAGTGTCGATGACACAACTCAGGTCTAAAACACAGCTCAGGTCAGTGACACAGCTCAGGTTGAAGACACAGCTCAGGTTGATGATACATCACAGGTTGATGATACAGCACAGGTCTAAGACACAGCTCAGAGTCAAGACACAGTAGAGTCCAAAACGCTGAAGATACAGCAGAGACGCTTAGCAGCTCAAAGACGAAGACCTTCTCCAAGGCAAGATCCCGATGTCAAAAGATCTTGTCTGATGCAGTCAAATAAGAGAAGAACTAGCCTCTGCAGATGCAGACCTACTTCGTAGGTAAAGGCCAGAAGTCAACAAGAGTAGGTAAGATTCAAACGGCTCTCTTCCAACGGCTAGTTTGGATCTCCACCTATATATATCTCTCCTCCTCCATTGAAGAAAGAGGTCTGGTGAAGAAATAGACGACTGAAGTAATAAAAGAGCAAAACAGAAAAATGAACAACAATCTTCAAAGCCATATCTTTCAAGAACACCCAGCCAGTCAGCTGTGTTCTTAGTTGTTCACACATTCAGTCTTAGGCAGAATAGATCAGAATATAAACATCTTAAGCCTAGATTGAACGAGTTCATCATACTCCTTGTTCTTCATTGTAAGAACTCGTTTACAGTTGCAAAACCCATACCCAAATCCAAACCCAGAAAGGTTAGGTAAAGGTACGCTTGCTCGAAGCGTGTAATTCGAGTGGATAGGTTCTTCAGTACCCGGAAACTGAAGGTGTAGGCTTGACAGTGCCCGTAAACTATTGAAACACAGCTCGGGTTAGAGTTGTGAAGTTGCTTGGTACATGGAAACCAAGTGGTAGTGAATTACCAGTGAACCTGGTCGTGGACGTAGGAGGTGTTACTCCGAACCACGTTAAAATTGCTTTGGTGTAGAGAGGGGGTGAATTCACCAAAGATAGACTTTTAAAACTTTTTGACAAGTTTAAAACAGAGTGCGTGAGCTCAGTTATGAATCCAGCGGAGGAAGCTCAGCTGGGCTAATAACTCAGCTGGCGGTGCTGAAAGTGGTGGTTTAAAAACTTAGCTTGTTTGCTTAGAAAAACTCAGCTTGAAAATATTATCTTTACGTTTTCAGCTTAATCAAGTTGTGCAATTTTCAGTAAGACACAGCTGTCTTTGGAGAGCAGCTGAGTATGCAGATTCGATAAAAATAAAATGTGTCAATGGAGTTAGTACAATAACTGAAAATAACGAGAAAGAAAATAACATGAGATTTTACGTGGTTCGGAGTAACACCTCCTACGTCCACGACCAGATTCACTGGTAATTCACTACCACTTAGTTTCCAAGTACCAAGCAACTTCACAACTCTAACCCGAGCTGTGTTCCAACAGTTTACGGGCACTGTCAAGCCTAACCTTTCAGTTTGCGGGTACTGAAAAAACCTTACAACCACTTGAATTTCACGCTTCAAGCAAGCGTAACCTTGACCTAACCTTTCTGGGTAAAGAGGGGTTTGGTTTGCGGTTCCAATCTGAACGGGTTCTTACAATGAAAAACTTAGAGTTAGATGAACTCGTTCAAAATCTAGGCTTAAGATATACAATGATTTCTGCCTAGGAATCAGATGAAAAACTGAGCAGTTTCTGGACTAGAAACACTTTAAGATAAAGTGTTATTTGAACTATTTAGAACCGCTTAAGTGCTTTTGAAGGCTTGATGAATTCAGAAAATGAAAGCTTGTAGAGAGTTTTTCGCATTTGATCCTAAGGTTGAAGACGGGTATATATAGGTAGGGATTCAAGACTAGCCGTTGGAGGAGCCGTTTGAATCTTCATCAGTGTCACATCCTAGGTTCTGAAGTCTAGGATGCTGATTTGGCAATCCCTCGTTGGTCGAGGTATATTGACTTCCTCTGATACCGAGATCTATGTCTTTTGAGCTGGTTTTTGAATTTAGAGCTGGATTGGGTAAACTGACTTGAAGTGACGACTTCAGAGTTAGTTCTCTTTGTTCTGTACAGCTGGACCAGCTGTGTCTTGAACTCAGCTCGATTAATCTTCAGCTTGATCCTGCTCTGTTTTGAACTCAGCTCAGCTGGAGAACTCAGCTGATAGTTGACTCATGCTGTGAACACAGCTGGATTTTCTACTGTCTTCCGCTTCCTGAACCTGTAAACTTAGAAAATCTAGAGCTCAAACAGGCGAGCTGGAAAATACTACTTAGATTTATGCGATCATCTACTCGGTTGGAGTCAGTTGGGTTTAGGTATTAAATCAAAACTTTATAATTTTCCCAACAATTTCCCCCTTTTTGATGATGCCAAAACCTAACTGAGACAAACTATGAAGCTTCCCCTTAGCTTCCCCTTACGTTTTAAGAGGGTAAAAAAAATCAGCAGATTAAGAGTTCAGAATTCAGAGCCTGGACAAAAAGTAATTGTCATCAGGGTGAGCTTTGAGCAGCAAAGAAAACTTTGTTTTATTAAAGTAAGAAATTATAGCAATTAAAGAGATAAATTGAAAAGAAAGAAAAAAAATTCTTCAATCTTCAATCCCAGCTGGCTGGGTCTTCTTTTCTGCATTCGCTGCTTCTTTATTGACTCCGTTTCTCCTTCAGCTGGTTCTCAGCTGGTTCAGCTGGTTCTTCTAGCTCAGCAGTTTTGCCTTTGCCTTTTTGTCTCATTATCTTCTTCCTTGCTTAATGAGGACATTTCTTCGTCTCATTATCTTTCCCCTTTTTGGCATTATCAACAAGGCGGGAGAGGCAAACTATTGTCTTATTGAGCTATGCAATTTTCCTGAATTGCGTCAGCGATCTTCGCTATGTTGACAGCTGTTGCGATGTTTAGTTTGGCTGTGCTGCGGCTGTCAGCTCTGATCTGTGGAGTCTGGATTCTTGGTGGCTTAGCTGTTGCATAGGCTGGCTCTTCTTCAATAGCATTAGCCTCAGCTGTGATTGCAGGCACAACTTCCTTGGCTGTTTCAGCTGGGGAGATCCAGTTGAGTGCTTGGAGGTATGAGTTGGCTCTAAAGATGACATCTTCTGAGTAGGGCGCAACTTTATTCCTCGCAATTTGACTTCTTCAGACTTCATTAGATTGTATGAGAAAGTCTGAACAACTCTTCAGTCTTCTTGCAGTGCGCTTGAGACTCCTTTAAGCAAGAGGTTTTCAAACCTTGAGATGGAGGCGTCAAGTGCAATCTTTGAGGGACTTAAGCATTTCCCTTCCACTTCTGAAGTGTGGGTAAGGGGTTCAGCTCTTGTTTTCATCATCCAGTTGTAAGTGATCATCGGCTGGATGATGCTTTCCTCTTGAGCTTGGTGCAGGGGCTTGAGCTCCAACTTCCATGAGTTGATCTTGAAGTTGGTGTCCCTGTCGAGCTGAAAGAAATTGAGGAGAAGGCGGTTGAAGTATTCCATCTGCTGTGAGGTTTAAGCTTAGTTGATTGGGGTCTAAGCTTAGTTGATCAGCTGGAATATGTCGTTAAGGTAGTGGCGATGATGATGTTCACGCTGGCACATGAACTTCTTCTCCACCGTGAGAAACCTCCGCTTGTGGACCTTCTGCTCCTTAGAGAGTAGTTACGAATTCTCTCTCAATGTCAGCTGGCTTCTCGGCTGTCTGACTAAGCACCTTTAACTTGAGTCTTCTCTTTGAAGACGGTGCTTCAGCTTGTTTTGTCTCCTCATGTTGTTTTCTCTTCCCAGCTGGGAAGGAAGTAGATGCATTCTGCTTTGTCTCCTGCATATTTTTCTGTGCCTCCTGTAGCGGAGCAAGAGCTTTGACATGTCTGCTCTTAAAGACTCCGGCTTTATCAACATTTTGTCCAGATCTGACTGGGCTTCCTCTCAGGTTGAATTCCGTTGACAGGATCCTATTGACGCTGATTTCCGCATCCCAGGGACTGGTGTGTTACGTTTTCTCTTTTATTTTGAGTGAAACATTAGGGCGGAGGAGGTCTTTTTCCTTTGACATTGCCAGGAAGAATTCTGCAACTTCCTGGTGAATGATGTTCTTGAGCTTTGCAGTCACCCACTGCGTTAGACAGGATCTGTCGATGAGCTTCATTATCTCCTGGAACTCCGTCTTCTTGTGGTTCCTGAAAGTTAAGCGACTCTCAAAGTGAAGCTTTGACAGACTCTTCATGTTGATCGGCTTTTGGAGATATCTTTCTGGATTCCATGTTCTTCTTCTGCAACTTTTGTTAGTAGAACAAATAATATATATGGGGGAGAAAGAAGAAAGAGTGCCGAAAAAGTTTTTAGGGTTAAGGCGAAAGTTTGCGTATCTCTTCTATCATATTTATATGAACGTTCTTGAAGAATGGACAATCAAGATTGGTAGATTGATAAGAAGATCTACGACTGGGAGTGATTCTCGCATCATGTCGGTTTCTTGTTCAGGAAATGCGAGTTTATGCGCGAGTGAGGACGGTTGAGGCATTTTGACTTTTGCCTTGAAACTCCCATGCTTCAGATCTTTGCAGACTTTTAATTAAATTTGATTGGATATGACATGATATAATTTGACTAAAGTCTGTTAAAACAGAATGAATAGGTATGAATTGATGTTGCAAACCTCTCAGCTGATCATAGTAGTCAGCTGATACCTCATTTATGAATAGCTGAGTTGAGTGGGCATTTTTCCAGCTGGTTTCCCCCTCAGCTGAATAATCCTTCAACTTGGGCTTTAGGCTGAGCTTGGTTCTTTCTCAGCTAGGTTCTTCTTTGATGTTGATTCTGAATTCCAGCTGGGTCTGCTTCTATTCAGCTGGATGTAGCTTCGTCTGGGTTGAGTAATCCGCACAGCATCTTGAATCTTGCTTTTATCACCGATTTTGTGAGTATATCAGCCCGCTGTATGTCTGTGTGAATTTTCTCAACAATCACATCCTTCTTTTCTACGTAATCTCTGATGAAGTGATGTCGCACGTCCACATGTTTGCATCTTGTGTGATGTACTGGATTTTCTGATATAGCGATAGCACTTGAGCTATCACAGAAAATTGGAACTTGTCCAGTTTTCACTTCGTAGTCATCCAGCTGATGTTTCAGCCAGAGAATTTGTGAGCAGCAGCTTCCAGCTGCCATATATTCTGCTTCAGTTGTGGAGGTTGCGACGCACGTTTGCTTCTTTGAGAACCACGATATTAACTTGCTTCCTAGGAACTGACATGTTCCTGAAGTTGATTTTCTGTCCAACCGATCTCCAGCGAAGTCTGAGTCTGAATATCCAGTCAGCTGTAGATTGTCTTCAGCTGGGTACCACAGCCCAACATTCTGAGTTCCTTTGAGATATTTGAGAATGTTCTTGGCTGCTTGCATGTGTGCTTCCTTTGGATCAACTTGAAATCTGGCACACACTCCGACTGTGAAAGAGATATCTGGACGACTAGCTGTTAGATACAGCAGGGAACCTATTATCCCTCTATATTTGCTGGAATCAACTGACTTTCCTTCAGTTCCGGGTTCAATCTTCCAGTTGGTGTTCATCGGGATCTTCACCGTTCTGCTAGATTGAACTCCATATTTGGCGATCAAGTCTTTCACGCACAGGGATTGATTTATAAAAATCCCTTCTGTTGATTGCTTGACTTGAAGTCCTGTGAAGTAACTCATTTCTCCCATCATAGACATTTGGAACTGTTTTGACATCATCTCTCCAAATCTTTGGCATAAGAGTATTGATCTTGACCCGAAGATGATGTCGTCTACATAGATTTGAACAACCAGGATGTCTTCTCCCAACTTGATGGTGAAGAGTGTTCTGTCTACTGAGCCCTTCTTAAATCCTTTGGATATAAGGAAATTTGATAGAGTATCATACCAGGCTCGAGGTACTTGTTTCAATCCATAAAGCGCCTTCTTTAACTTGTAGACTTTATTTCCTTCTACTTCAAATCCTGGAGGTTGTTCAACATAGACATCTTCCTTGATTTCTCCATTTAAAAATGCACACTTCACATCCATTTGATAGATCTTGAATTTGTGATGTGCTGCATAAGCGAGAAATAGACTGATTGCTTCCAATCGTGCTACTGGAGCAAATGATTCTTCGAAGTCAATTCCTTCTTGCTGTGTGTAACCCTTGGCAACGAGTCGAGCTTTGTTTCTGATGATGACTCCAAGAGTATCCAGCTTGTTCTTGAAGATCCATTTGAGTCCTATGACTTTGACTCCTTCAGGTTTGTCGACCAATTCCCAGACACATTTTTTTAGGAATTCATTTAGCTCTTCTTGCATGGCGTTTGTCCAGGGTACACTTTTCAAGGCTTCTAGAATTGTTTGAGGCTCTGGAATTTGAGCTACATAACACGCCATTAGAGCTGAGTCTTCATCATAGATTGTCAGTTCTAACTCTACTGAGAGTTGAGCTGTGTCAGCTGCTTCTTGATGATCTGATGTAGCTTGAGCAGCTGAGCTTCTGGTTCTAACTTGGTCAGATGGTTCTCCAATGATTGCTGATGATGGATGATCTTCGATCCATCTTCTCCTTCTACGAAATTCTTCTTCCAGCTGATTGATGCTAGGAGTGGCTAGATTTCGTCTGGCTTGGAGTTAATCTAGAGTTAAGTCTTGAGAATGAGACTCTACTTGGATTGAGTTTTGAGGTGACTTCTGTAGGAGCTCTGCTGGAGATAGGGCTGGGGATTTAGCTGTGTCTGGATTTCCAGCTGATGGCATTCCCCCTTGATTTGGCGTTGGAGGTTCCTCTTGATTTCCAGCTGGTGGAACTTCCTGATTGATTTGAGGTTCCTTCTCTTGCTCACCATCCCATATTAATGGTTCGGCCAGATTCCTGATTCGATTCTCTTGAGCTCTTGTCTGAATCTGCCTTGATGATTCTCCTTCATTTCTTCGTTTGATAGAATCTCTATATTCGAATGATGACTCGTCAAATGTAACATGTGGAGTTACTTCGACTGTTTGAGTTCTTCTGTTGAAGACTCTTTAAGCTTTATTCACAGCAGATTAACCAAGGAATACTCCTCGGTCAGTCTTCGCGTCGAATGTCTTGAGCTGTATTTTTCCATTGTTTAGGATATGACATTTGGATCCGAAGACCTTCAAATATCCAATGTATGGTATTTTGTTATTCCATAGCTCATACGGTGTCTTTCCTTGCCTTGATGTGAGTAGAGAGCGATTCTGAGTGAAGCATGCTGTGTTAATTGCCTCGGCCCAGAAATTCTTTGGAATGGCAGAGCTGGCTAGCATTGAGGTAGCCGCTTCTTTGAGTGTTCTGTTCCTCCTCTCTGCTACACCATTCTGCTGAGGTGTGCGTGCTGCTGAGGTTTGATGTTGAACTCCGTTTTTCTCGCAGTATTAATAAATAGTTTCATTCAGAAACTCTGTTCCCCGATCTGATCTGATTGACATTATTTTGCACTCCTTCTGAGTTGACAGTCTTTCCAGCAGAATTGGCAGCTGTTTCAACTCAAAACACCTTCGAATTGACTCACAAGAGAACGAGGTCAATGTAGGGCGTCAAGCTGACCCAAGTCGTATTCTCAAGGAAGGCTCAACAGGGCTAATGCCTCTTGTATTATTCACACGGAAAATAAATAGAAAAACCTAAACATTCTAAACCAAGAAATTTGAAATGACAAGAACTAAACTAATAAAAGCAACAAAATAACAAATAAATAACAAAAAGAACAGAAATAAAGAAAAGTGTTAGGGATTAGATTATTCTCATCGATTTCTCACCAAGCTTGCTACAGATTAATTCTATTAATTTATCACGCATAATCAACTTCAGCATAGGGCTAACGTCAATAGATTTCGCGTCAATCCGATAAACCCTAAAGACTAAATTATACGATCCAGATTAATTATTAGACATGCGTTTCCGGTCAATCTAATGTTGAGAGAACCACAATCGAGCAGTATAATCATCCATCGATCTCATCCACTACTTAGAAATATTGAATAGCGATCAATTATTCAATATCCAGAAAATCGATTCAATCAACGGGGAATTAATTAAAGAACAAGCAAGGATTAAAAACGATTTGAATATCTAAACCCTAATCAAGAATTAGCTAAGCATAGAATAAATCATCGAACAACAATCACAAGAATTCATCAATTAATATCGCAAGAAATAAACGGTTAAGAAATCCTTACAATACAACGATTGCAATCCGGTGAGCATAATCCTCCTTGTTCTAGCCAAGCCAAAAAGAAAAAGAAAACGAAAAAAAAATAAGAAGAATGCTGCTGCTGCTGCTGCGTGTTGTTCGTGTGAAATGCATGTAAGGAATTGAGGATGAGAGTGAAAACCCTAACTGCACTACAAGAAACGCGCTCATAGATAACGGATATTATCCGTTATCTATGCACCAAAAAGACTGATATATATAGTGGTGTTATGTATAGTATTCTCATACATAACGGATAAATACCGTTATCTATGTAGTTATACATAACGGTTAAAACACAATACATAACGCTTATATCTCCGTCATGTATACATCTTATTTATAACGGTTATTTGCCGTTATAAATGTATTTCAATCGTGTAGTGTTGTCACTATATATAACGGTGTTTTGTATTTTAGATAACGAACTTTTTGCCGTTATCTATGTCATTATACATAACAGTTATATACCGTTATGTATTCCACTGCAGATTCGAATATATTTTTTATTTTTTTTAATTTGCCATTTTTTATTTTCAAAAAAGAATAAATTAATATATAATAAAATGATACAAATATCACCATTCTAAACATATATTATATATTATCCAAGCATTGTATATACATTGTCATAACGCCACATGTCTTAAAAAAAGAGTGAAATGTGTATTACATAAGCCATAAGCCACCATTTGCACTAACGTTTATGGTCAATCAACTCTTCAAGGCTGAGATTCGATGGCTTGAACTGCAACTTGCCATCAACTGGATAAAAAATAAAAAATTAGAACAAATCAACACATATCAATGGCCAAAAATACAAATCAAGACAAAGTACAAGAATGAGACAATTTGTAAAACCATCTCCTATTCAAAAGAGCTGGACTCTTAATCTAGGAAAACCTTTTCAAATCAAATTATAAAATCAAAACAATAGATCAGACAAAGTATGACTGTGTGAAGAAACTATCATATAACTATCATATAAACAGCTCAACAAATCATCTAATTACCTCTATGCTATTTCTTCCATCTATATCAATCTTGTTTCCTAGTTGGAAATGACTCGTATCAGGTGGATATACCTGGATCACAATCAAATATATACCTGGATTCCAACAATTACATGGATTTACCTAAAAGCATATAAGAAAAATAGCACTTTAAAACATGACTGCATACCAGGGCCAACGCATATTGAACTAAAAAGTTATGGCAGACCAATCCTTCGGACTGCAAAAATAAATAAAAAATCCCAAAATTCAGATAATATGAACATAATATCCATAAGCTATACAAAAAAAATAATGTTGGCCGACCTGGCTACAGATTAGGCGGTATAGAAGCTGTTGCAATGAAGGTAGCTGCTTAAAAGTGCTTTTTTTCTTTTCTTTTTCTACACTCAGCATCTCACATATTAATTACCCAAGAAAAAATAAGTACCTCACAAATTACATAGGAAAACTAAGTACATCGAACATCTTTATATAAATCTGAATTTGAGATTAATGGTGATATTCCTCATGAGTCCAACACCCATGTGCAAAAAATCTAGCCAATTTTCATCAAATATCTATATATAAGCCTGGATATAATAAAATAAATTATCATATTTGTAAAGGACAATCAGACAATCCACTATTAAATTGGCTTGTTGTCAGGCATATAAGATAATCTTAGATGCAATACGTACTAGTACCATAAGAAAATTTGAAGGGCGATATTAAAAAGAATGGATAAGTTGAAACAAATATTTATTGTTCCATGCACTTATTGTAGATGAAAAACATTTATTTATGATGTAAGAAATCTAAGAATACAAAAGAAAGGGTCAGGGAAATACACTTCGGGTTGCATACATAATTGCAGAAGTAGGGTTTAGCATGATAGCCTTGGTGAGATTCTCAATAGCTTCATCATCCTTGCCTATTAAATAGAAAACAAACAAAATTTTAAAAGAGCACAAAGTAGTAGTGATATTTACCATAATGTTCATGGCATGCAAAGTACCTTCAGATATTGCTTCGATCGCCTGAATTTTGGCCTCCTGAGCAACATCCCTGTTTTCCTCGGTGACCTCAATAGAAGGGTCTCCCATCTAGTAATTTCATCATACAAACACTCATTTTACTGCTAGAAACTTCACAGAAAAGATCAAATTACGAAAAATAAAAATGTGAGTCGTGCAGACCTTCTGTGGAGGATCATTGTCAGGCTCCACAACATCACTATCATCGAGCTCGATATCAGACTCAACTATCTCAGGCTCCTCTTCTTCCTATTTCAATTAATATCTATAGAGAGATCAATATGAACTGTATGATTTAAATTAAACCAAAATCGATACATTAGGCCCCCACATTATCCAATTTCCAATTCAACAGCTAAATGATTGGTTAAGTTGCTCCTGATAAAGAGCAGGACCAATGAAACATATCTAGGATAGAAAACAGCAGGACCAAATGCAACAACTAAAACAACTATTCTTAGTAAACAGGCTTATGTACATACCGTCTCTTTGGAAATGATGGCCAGTTCACTGGATTTAATTTCCTGCTTGGAGAACTCCCAGCAACATATCCCTGTCACCAGAGCCAAATTTATACCAGGGTTCTTCAACTGCAATAGCACTACTTGGTGCAGGAGGAGCTGGAACGATTACAGCATCCTCCTTTTTCTGCATCTAATTCCAATGATGATTTACTCTAATTCTTACCAGAAATACCAGTTTAGTATTTAAATATCTTCATCATCGTCTCTACACATAAAATGGGGAAAGAAGCATATGAAATATGGAAGAGATCTTTCATCAAACAGATAGCAGGCATACATTTTACATATTATAAATCTCCACAGGAGTAGGAAAGCAACATTAACATAAGGAAATTGCAAGCAATGCAAATTTAATCAGTCAATATTAGGAACTAGATAAAAAATCATTAAATTTTAACATCAAAATCTAATCCTGCCTAGTTCAAGTTTTCTGAAGGGAGATGAACCGCACAAAATCTAAAAAATAAATTGGACAGACTCATGAGAGACCAGTAGCTCGAGCCACGACTTGAAAACATACTTGCAGCTAATAATGGTTCTAGGGGGAAGTCTTGACAGGATATCAATGGTGATTTCTATCGGTAAATTCGTCAAGAATCGCTTCCTCATTTTGAGATTGTTAAGAGGGCTTTTCTGGCCTTAGTCCATAGAATGTGCTTCACAATATATTTATTCTGAATATCCAAATCACTGTAGTCTGCAAATTATCTCAATTTCTTCATCATTTCTCTCCCTAAATGAACAGTCAGCAATATTAGAATGTCAACATAAGAAACTCAGCCAAAATTTCTAACACCAAATCACTTCTAGGGATATGGTTGAATCAAAATTGGGCGAAATTCAGTAACCCTAATCGGTTATTATAGAATCTGCAACATTTCTTACACAATTTTCTTCTCAAAACGTCAACAAAAGGCAATCAACGAAAGAACAAAAGCAAAAATATAGAATCCAGAATCATATAACTCAGGAAAAAAAACAAATTTCTGAAGAAGAATGGCAGAGACTCACAACGGCGGTGGTTTTTCCGGGCCACTGCTCGTTTGGCTAAGGAGAGGATGGCAACGTTCCAGTCTACGGCACCGGCAACGATGAAGGCGGTCGAGGAACCCGAAGGGTTCCGTCGAGACAGGGGTGGCGCAGTCGCGCTGCTGATGGCAGCGACAACGGGTGCTGCTACTCCTCCTATCCGAACGCCGTCGTTAGATGCACGGTAGATTCGCCGGAATATGGTGGTTCCCTCACCGAAGTCGAGAGCAAAAGAGGGTGAATTTCATAAATTTGGGGGTTTTCAATTTAGGGATCTAGGATTTTCGATTTGGGGGTTTGTGGTTAAAAACAAAGAGGAAGGTGGGAGAGGGATGGAGACGGCGGCGAAGCTCGCCGGAACCGCAGGGAGGCGGCATCGGTGCTACTGCCGTCGAGCCCAGAGAGAGAGAGACGGATGTAGAGAGAGAGGAAAGGGGGCGGAGCCGTGGGGACGGTGACGTCGGACGCAGAGGCGGCGGTGATACACGCCGGAGAAGGAGATGGTCGCCGGCTTCTATGAAGGAAGAAGGAAAAAAAAAAGAAGAGAAGAGAGCAGAAGAGAGATGCGAGAGTTGAGAGAGAGAGAGGGTTATGGAGTATGTTTTAATTAGGGGAGGAATTGTTTATTTATTTTTATTAAAAAAAATAATCCCTCATATATAACAAAAATCTTAACGATCGGGAAATTGTTATGTATGTCACTAATACATAACAGTCAAACATAACGGAATAACCATTACCGTTATAATTGTAAATAGATAACACTACATACGTAACGGATATTTAAAAATATGTTATCTTTTCAAAAAATGCGCTCATACGTAACGGTTTTTGGAAAACTCCGTTATCTATGCAGTGTTATGTATGAGAACTTTTCTTGTAGTCCTGGGTATTTATTTAAAACGTCGCGCACAGCCGTTACAAGTTTCGGTGCAGCGCTCGCTCGAACCCACCGCTCGCTGGACTGAAATCAACGAACTGCACTTCAGCGGCCGCTCAACTCCAGCGCCGGCAGGAGCGCAATCAGCGAAGACAACTCCAGCGGTCACTCAAGTCCAGCGATGGCTGTCTTCCAGCGGTCACTCCATTCCAGCGCTCTCCCACTTCCAGCGGCGGCTCCATTCCAGCGCTCTCCCACTTTCAGCGGCGGCGACATCTTACCTCCAAGCAACAGCCCCATCTCCCAACAGCGGCGGCGTCTGACCTCCCATCAACAGCACCAGCTTCCAGCGGTGGCTGGGCTCCAGTTTCTAGCAGCGGCCGCAGCAGGTTACCGCAGCAGCTCCAGCGCCGTTCACGTCCAGTTCTACCGCTGCTGCATTCGTCCAAGAGAAGTTGTTCGCTGCAGTTGTGTGTTGTTCGTCTCCTCAGCGGGAGAATTAATGAGTGTAGTTGCTGTTGTTATTCTCCAAAGTATGAGAAAGAGCTGGCTGCTCTCGTCTGTTCTCTCCTCGAGCTGCTATCCAACAATGATCAAGAAGCTGCTGCTCGTCTCCTGCTACTGTTCAGAGCTGCTGCTGCTATGGTCGAGCTACTGCTGTCCAGCGTGAGTTGCTCGTGTGCTGCTGTTCTTCACATGTTGCTGTCGTTCTAGAGATGTTGTCCAAGAGCTGCTGTACCAGCCTCCCCATTGCTGCTGTGCGTGGAGTTGTTGTGTTCGAGCTTAACGTCTCCTCTTCCATCACTTTTCATCCAAAAACTCGACAACCTACACTAACCACATGAAAAACCAAAAAGAATAAAACAAAGCCAAAATACGAGTAAAATACACGGGAAACATAAATGCAAGCACAAAAAGACGACGAACTAAACCCCTAAAAACGACACAAATAATGACTAAACAAACCCTCCACACTTAAACCTTTGCTTGTCCTCAAGCAAACACCAAACCAACAAAACAGAGAGAAAATTTCATCTATGCTTATTATTGCAATTTTGACTAACTGACGAATTTTTCAACAATGTACAAAAGATAAACATCAGGACAAAGAGAAAAAATTGGATTGAATTGCAATATGTTTCCTGTCTATGCAAATTATCAATCGGATCATACCTGACTCCCCATTAGAAGTGATTTAACTAATGTGACCGCTTTTACCAACAAGTTTCATTTTTTTCATTTTTTTTAAGAACTGTGAAATTTGAAATGGATTTCTGAACAATATTCGTTAGGTATAATTTTGGAGAAATCCAAACTCCCTAACGTGGTTTCCCATGCTCATTTATCACTTTGTAATAGCATAATTCAAATTCCATAGAATTTTAACACACAAGTTCATTTTGAGAATTTTTTTTTTCAGTTTTTTTTATTTTTCTCTCATCATTTTTTTTAGAAACGAGTATCTAAGCAGTCACAATGTTAAAACTCCCTCAAACTTCAGTCAGACAAATCACCTCAATCTAATTCGCATAAACAAGTCTCTTATTACAATTCAACCAATAAAACTAAGTCCCAAAGCATATCAATCCGACATTAGCAACAAAAATTCAAGCCAGTAAAGTCAAAATCACATAATTCAATTGCATAAAATTTAACCTCAATTAAGTCAAATTTGGCGCAACAAGGACTCACAAATAATCCAAAACAAGAAAAAAAAATCAAAATCCACAAAAACATGCATCCCACACAAGCAATATATACATTTCCCCCTCCACACTTAAAACAAGGCAATGTCCTCATTGCACAGAATAATAAGGAAGGGAAAGAACTTGACTGCCCTGATTTATCAGCTTGTGTGGTATTTGAAGTTCTTTTCATTTTGCTTGATCCTCCTCAATTCGGGTTTTGTCGGCCTCCTAGAACAAAACAGAAAAGAACAAAACAAGACAACTTAAACAAAATAAAAAAGAACAAAAATAACAAAAATAAAGCAATTAAAATAGTGGGTTGCCTCAAACGCAGCGCTAGGTTTTAAGTCGCCAGCCCGACTAAGCCGGTGTTATCCGAATTCTTTTTCAAGCTTGAGCCATTCCATTATTTGGATTAGCTCATCTTCATCATCCACGTCTGCCGGTCCTGAAGTAATTAATACGACAAGGATTGTCCTATCTTCCCATGTGGAATCTCCCTCCACACTTAAATCGGCAGCGTGGGCTGGTTTCACCACTCCTTCACATAAATAATCCTGCCATGAAACACGAAAGAAAGTGTCCGAAGAAATAATATAATGGAAATACTGATCAACTGGAGGTAAGGGTTTAGAAATTTTACAAATCATGGCATCACAGAGTGTATTTATTGTAGCCATAGACGGCTCCTCAAACCACTCCGTGACT
The DNA here is from genome assembly GCA_031470985.1 of Agastache rugosa. NCBI lineage: Eukaryota > Viridiplantae > Streptophyta > Magnoliopsida > Lamiales > Lamiaceae > Agastache > Agastache rugosa. The sequence goes on from CM062607.1 coordinate 12,749,935, forward strand.
TCTTCTTCATCTTCCTCCAGGATATCCACTACACTACTTATTGCATCGTGCTCATGCTCGTACTTATCCTCCTCTAAAATCAGCTCTTCCACTTTATTATGTTGCACTAATTTGCCCACAATGTCAACCAACTCTCCAACACTAGTCTCAATGCGCGCAATGGACGCATCAACAGACTCAAATCTTTGTGTGGTCGACTGGACGAAAGATTGGAGAGTATCTTCTAAAGAATGATCTTGAGGTGGATGTTGTAGTGAATTCGGATACTGGGCACTTTTATTCCAACCAAAATACGGGTTGGAAATCCAACCAACATCTTGGCATGTGTTAGCTCCGTGCCCATGTTCTCCACTATACGCTACCGAACACTCCGTGTAATCATAGCTCAGATGTCTCTCTATCTCAGGATAGGTGAAATTCCACATATCATCCTCTAGTTTCCCTAATCACTGCGCAAACAAAAACACAAAACCGATCAAGCGCACCTGGGGGATAAATAAAAACAACAAAAATAAAAATAAAATAATTACAAAAATAAATACGGAAAAAGAAAATAACACAAGAACAATTCGCCTAAAGCCTTCCCCGACAACGGCGCCAATTTTGTTTCAACTCAAAACAGCTTCGAATTGACTCGCAAGAGAACGAGGTCAATGTAGGGCGACAAGCTGACCCAAGTCGTATTCTCAATGAAGGCTCAACAGGGCTAATGCCGCTTGTATTATTCACACGGAAAATAAATAGACAAACCTAAACATTCTAAACCAAGGAATTTGAAATGACGAGAACTAAACTAATAAAAGCAATAAAATAACAAATAAATAACAAAAAGAACAGGAATAAAGAAAAGTGTTAGGGATTAGATTATTCTCATCGATTTCTCACCAAGCTTGCTACAGCTTAATTCTATTAATTTATCACGCATAATCAACTTCAACATAGGGCTAACGTCAATAGCTTTCGCGTCAATCCGATAAACCCTAAAGACTAAATTATACGATCCAGATTAATTATTAGACATGCATTTCCGGTCAGTCTAATGTTGAGAGAACCACAATCGAGCAGTAGAATCATCCATCGATCTCATCCACTACTTAGAAATATCGAATAGCGATCAATTATTCAATATCCAGAAAGTCGATTCAATCAACAGGGAATTAATTAAAGAACAAGAAAGGATTAAAAACGATTCGAATATCTAAACCCTAATCAAGAATTAGCTAAGCATAGAATAAATCATCGAACAACAATCACAAGAATTCATCAATTAATATCGCAAGAAATAAACGGTTAAGAAATCCTTACAATACAACGATTGCAATCCGGTGAGTATAATCCTCCTTGTTCTAGCCAAGCCAAAAAGAAAAAGAAAACGAAAAAGAAATAAGAAGAATGTTGCTGCTGCGTGTTGTTCGTGTGAAATGCGTGTAAGGAATTGAGGATGAGAGTGAAAAACCTAGATGGGTATTTATTTAAAACGTCGCGCACAGCCGTTACAAGTTTCAGTCCAGCGCTCGCTCGAACCCACCGCTCGCTGGACTGAAATCAGCGAACTGCACTTCAGCGGCCGCTCAACTCCAGCGCCGGCCGGAGCGCAATCACGAAGGCAACTACAGCGCTCACTCAAGTCCAGCGATTGCTGTCTTCCAGCGGTCACTCCATTCCAGCGCTCTCCCACTTCCAGCGGCGGCTCCATTCCAGCGCTTTCCCACTTCCAGCGGCGGTGATGTCTGACCTCCAAGCAACAGCCCCAGCTCCCAACAGCGGCGGTGTCTGACCTCCCAGCAACAGCACCAGCCCCCAGCGGTGGCTGGGCTCTAGTTTCCAGCAGCGGCCGCAGCAGCTCCAGCACCGTTCACGTCCAGTTCTACCGCTGCTGCATTCGTCCAAGAGAAGTTGTTCGCTGTAGCTGTGTGTTGTTCGTCTCCTCAGCGGGAGAATTAGTGAGTGCAGCTGCTGTTGTTATTCTCCAAAGTATGAGAAAGAGCTGGCTGCTCTCGTCTGTTCTCTCCTCGAGCTGCTGTCCAACAATGATCAAGAAGCTGCTGTTCGTCTCCTGCTACTGTTCAGAGCTGCTACTGCTGTGGTCGAGCTGCTGCTGTCCAGCGTGAGTTGCTCGTGTGCTGCTATTCTTCACATGTTGCTGTCGTTCTAGAGATGCTGTCCAAAAGCTGCTGTACCAGCCTCCCCGTTGCTGCTGTGCGTGGAGTTGTTGTGTTCGAGCTTAACGTCTCCTCTTCCATCAGTTTTCATCCAAAAACTCGACAACCTATACTAACCACATGAAAAACCAAAAAGAATAAAACAAAGCCAAAATATGAGTAAAATACACGGGAAACATAAATGCAAGCACAAAAATACGACGAACTAAACCCCTAAAAACGACACAAATAATGACTAAACAGCAGCTTAGTCCTTGTTTCCCTCTTCTGGTACAGGAATGACACCCATGTGAATCGTGAAAAGTCATCCACTATGACCAGAGTATATTTTCTGCCATTGAAGTTTGCTGGAGTAACTGGTCCAAAGAGATCCATGTGTAGAAGTTGAAGAACGCGATCAGTTGACAGAACTGGCTTGAGTGAGAATGAAATTCTTGTTTGTTTTCCTTGTTGGCATGCGCTGCACATATGACTTTTGTCATATACTTGATCTGGAATTCCATTGACGAGTTGGTTCCTAGCCAGTTTGTTGATTGTCTTGAAGTTGAGATGATTCAGCCGTCTATGCCACAGCCAGCTGACTTCATTGCTGCTTTTAGATACAAGACAAGTCTCAGGAGGGCTGCTGTTCCAGTCAGCGAAGTACATATTTCCTTCTCTTTTCCCTTTTAGTAGTATCTGCTTGGTTTCCCTGTGCTTCACTGTGCATCCCTGTGCATCAAACTTGACAGAAAAATCATTGTCGCAGAATTGGCTAATGGAAAGCAAGTTATGTTGCAGTCCTTGTACATATGAAACATTAGGGATTATAACATTTTTAGTTTTAAATGTACCATAACCTTTGGTTAGACCTTTGGAGTTGTCACCAAATTTTACTTGTAGGTCTGGACGCTCGATGTACTCCTGGAGTAGATGCTTTAAGTGGGTCATGTGCTTGGAATATCCAATGTCCAAGTACCATAGCGTTCTCATCGACTCCTCAATGATGCGTCGTTCCCTTGCAACCTATGACAAAAATCAAAATTTAGGTACCCAGTTTTAATTGGATCCTTGTGGGTTAGACAGAGATCCTTTTACGACCCAGATCTGCTTGATGACTCGAATTGGGTCATTTGATCTGATGATTCTTCCAGCTGAGTCAATGTACACATTCTTTGTGTTCTTCGGTTGTTGCTGGTGGGGTCTTGATCTCAGTATTTTCCCAGCTTGATTTCTTTGTTGATGTCCGGGTCCTTTTCGGTATCCAGCCGAGTACCCAGCTCAGACGTTCCTTTGTCTCTGCTGTCTCTTGTGATCTCTAAGCTGGAACTGGTGCTTCAGCTGGTGATCAAATGAGTGATATCCGGTTGGGTATCTCCTTTGATATCTCGGTTGATATCTTTCGACGTACTGTTGATGTCGCTAGTATCTGAACTGTCCAGCCTGTTGTCTTTGTTGAGTTTGAGCACGTTGCTGTCTGATCTGTGCTTGAGGTTGTCTCCTAGCTGGCCTTTTTGATGCCTGTTGTGTCCTCAATGGTCGTTGCTGAGTAGCTGGAATTGGATTTTCTTTTGCTCTTACAAACATTACATTTGTTCCACTTGTGGAAGCAATGTTTGTGGCATCCTTTGATCCATTGTAACCCAGTCCTGCTTTGAGCGCTGCTGGATGTTGTGCACTTATGATTTCGTCCATTGTTGTTGTAGCTTTGATGAGAGCTACCATCTTCTTAAATAGTACCTCTTCTGAATTTTTCAGCTCTATAATCTCAGCTGACTTCTTTTATGATTCAGTTGTGGCCTTTTCCAATTCTTCCATCAGCTGTTTCTTTTCGTAGTAAAAGTCTTTCATTAGTTGATCTTGTTTCACTATTTTGTCTTTTAGTGAGATGACCTCCTCTTGGAGCTGTGTTGTATCAGCTGCTTCTGATACCTTTTTGTTTCCCAGTTCCACCTTCAGCTCGGCATTCTCACACATTATGATGTCAAGGATCTCTTGAAGCTCCTTGAAATCGTTCATAACCTTCTCTACTAAACTCCAATCAGATAGCCCTGATTCTGAAACCTGTGTAGAGTGTTCGTGTGATGGTGAGGGGTTAGATAGATTTTTAGTTCTTTACATTACCTCATCTTCATCGATTCCATCTGTCTGTCCCATGAAGCATGTATCCCATTCAGGTTCATCATGAGCCATCAGTGCTTCTTCTTCTGAATCTGAAAATGGCATGTTATCCTCCATTTTGTTGCACTCCGACTCCTTGTCGGCGATGTAAGCTCTCCTTCTGTCAGCTGCCTTAGCTTTCAGTTGGTCTTTATCTTTCTTGGATAGTTTGGGACAGTCTAGCCTGCAGTGTCCAGGTTCCTTGCAGTTGAAGCAACCTTCGTCTGTTCGTTTGTCAGCTGACTTCTCATCAGCTGCTGCGTACTTGTCTCTGTAAGTTCTTGCGAACTTTTTGTACTTGCCCTTGTTGGTATTGAGTCTGTTGTAGTTTTTGACCAGCATGGCTATCTCTTCAAGTAGCTCTTCCTTGCTCATGTCCTTCTTGTCTTTCTTTGAGGACCCAGCTGACTGCACGTATGTGAATTTTTCAGAATTAGCTCTGAACGCAATCTCCTTTGGTGCAGATGTCAGCTCTCCATCATTTTGATTGTTTGAAGATTCTTTCATGGTAATCTTCAAGTTATATTCGTTGGCTTTGAGCAGGGAGAATAATCTTTCAGTTGAAAGATCACCCAAGTCACTTTGACTTTGGTGTACCACCTTGTATGTGTTCCATTCAGCTGTGAGCGCTGAAAGGACTTTTAGGTTCTTTTCACACTGGGTGTATTTCCCAGTTCTGACGGTTTCAATTTCCACCACGATATTTGAGAATCTGAGTTCCAACCCTTCGATGGACTCGTTGACAAGTTGCTTGAAGTTATCAAACTTCTGGTAGGCAATCGTAAATTTATTTTCTTTTATCTCCTCCAACCCTTCGCATAGCTTGGCTAGGGTTTCCCACATCTCCTTCGCGGTGTTGCAGTTGATGATCTTGCTGAGGTAGGCGTTTGAGACTGTTGACGAGATGGTGTTCTTTGCAAAGCTGTCTAATCCAGCTTGCTTCCTTTCTTCTGAGGTATGTTCATTCTTTGGCTTGGGAATGAGCTGATATGTTGGTTGTCCACCATCTTGAGCTGGAACAAGCTATTTTCCTTGTTTGTAAATGAGGATAGGTCCGTCTGTGATGATGTCCCACATCATGTCATGATGCGCACAAAGAAAGCTTTTTAATCTGAACTTCCAGATTGCATAATCATCGACTGAGAAGATGGAAAGGTTCCTGTTAAGATAAGAATCCATGGAAATATGTGCAGTACGAAATAATATGAGTTTTTCCAAAAGAGGATCTGTTCAGTTGACCACTGACAGATTTTCAAGACAAATCTCTTGATTCAGAAACATCGGTCTTTTGAACCACTGCTCTGATACCAATTGATGGTCCCTGAGCTGGGTCTTTTGTGTAGAGGGGGGTGAATACACCAAAGATGGACTTTTAAAGCTTTTTGACAAGTTTAAAATAGAGTGCATGAGCTCAGTTATGAATCCAGCTTAGGAAGGTCAGCTGGGCTAATAACTCAGCTGGCGGTGCGAAAAGTGGTGGTTTAAAAACTTAGCTCGTTTGCTTAGAAAAACTCAGCTTGAAAATATTATCTTTACGTTTTCAGCTTAATCAAGTTGTGCAATTTTTAGAAAGACACAACTGTCTTTGGAGAGCAGCTGAGTATGCAGATTCGATAAAAATGCAATGTGTCAATGGTGTTAGTATAATAACTGAAAATAACGAGAAAGAAAATAATACGAGATTTTACGTGGTTCGGAGTAATACCTCCTACGTCCACGACCATTCACTGGTAATTCACTACCACTTGGTTTCCAAGTACCAAGCAACTTCACAACTCTAACCCGAGATGTGTTCCAACAGTTTACGGGCACTGTCAAGCCTAACCTTTCAGTTTGCGGGTACTGAAAAAACCTTACAATCACTTGAATTTCGCGCTTCAAGCAAGCGTAACCTTGACCTAACCTTTCTGGATAAAGAGGGGTTTGCTTTGGGGTTCCAACAATGAACGAGTTCTTACAATGAAGAACTTAGAGTTAGATGAACTCGTTCAAAATCTAGGCTTAAGATATACAATGATTTCTGCCTAGGAATCAGACGAAAAACTGAGCAGTTTCTGGACTAGAAACACTTTAAGATAAAGTGTTCTTTGAACTATAGGTAGAGATTCAAGACTAGCTGTTGGAGGAGCCGTTTGAATCTTACCTACTCTTCTTAAATTCACAATCTGCCGTTGGACGTTTATGCACCTGTCTTTATCATTGGTCGAGGTATATTGACTTCCTCTGACACCGGGATCTATGTCTTTTGAGCTGGTTATTGAATTTAGAGCTGGATTGGGTAAACTTACTTGAAGTGGCGACTTCAGAGTTAGTTTCATTTGTTCTGTACAGCTGGACCAGCTGTGTCTTGAACTCAGCTCGATTAATCTTCAACTTGATCCTGCTTTGTTTTGAACTCAGCTCAGCTGGAGAACTCAGCTGATAGTTGACTCCTGCTGTGAACACAGCTGGATCTTCTGCTGTCTTGAGCTTCTGCTGTCTTTCGTTTCCTGAACTTGTAAACTTAGAAACTCTAGAGCTCAAACAGGCGAGCTGGAAAACACTACTTAGATTTATGCGATCATCTACTCGGTTGGAGTCAGTTGGGTTTTGGTATTAAATTAAAACTTTATAATTTTCCCAACATTATATAATTCATTTCACGTTTGATCATATTTATTATATTTACAACTTTTTGAATCAATTGTTGAATTTTTTAAAAAAATATTTCATACGAATGAACTCTATTACTTATGCTTGAGTTTCATACAGTAGATCTCTATAAATTAATACTCTATCCTAAAATAATAAAATTCTTCGATTCCGACTCGGGTAGAGCAAAAATCAACAAATTTAATAATATACTCCTTTATAAGTATATAGGTCCCATCAATATATCTTAATTATTACAATTATGTTAACTATGATAATTTGTTAAAATATGAATCAATTATTATTTGTTTTTTGTTGAAATTTAAATTTAAGTGGATTTTATCTCTAACTAATTTTCTAATTACATCCAAAATAATTGGTGTCAAGTTCTCCATTGAAATTTAAATTTAAGAGGATTTCATCTTTAACTTTTCTAGTTGCATCCGAAAAATTCAATGTTGAGTTGTCCAATTGGAATAAAAAGCTAAGCATGATTGCCGCATTCAATGCTTTCTTTCGCGTTAAAAATTGATCGACGCATGAATGTATTCAATCAAAAATACATAAATCTATTTATTTTCAATGAATTAAAGTATTCTGTATAATTTATTTTTGCCCATGATTTTATATAAATTATATTTATTGAAGTTGAGACATCACTCTTTTCATTAATAAGTTCACTCTATCCCATTCATTTTGTCTACCTTGAGCTAGCAAGGAGATTAAGGAGAATCTTTTTAGTGTATAAAGTTATTAGGACCATTTTATTTAGATGTATATTAAATTGAAATAAATTCCTCTAATTACAAGACTTATTTTCTTACTTTTAGAATTGCAAACGGATTAATGCCAAGCTATACAGATGGATTAATGCCTCTGTCTTGTACCGTAATTCGAGCTCAGCAATGTCTGTCGAATTGAGAATTGATGGTTAGGGTTGAGAGATCGGCGCGACCTCCATCAGTGAAGAGATCTCCGCAGTTGCCGCCACAAGATCTGCGCGATGTCACAGTCGACCGGCGGGACACAGATATGGACTCCAAGATCTTCCCTATATCTCTAATACTTGCAGTCCTCCACGCTTGGATAAGGCCATTGATCACCGGATGCCGACCAAGGGATCCGGTAATCGATGCCTTAGATCGGAGGCATTATGATCCACCCAAACGGACCATCGGGATCATGTTCATCATCGAACATAGTTGAGTCGTCACTATCAAACATTTGGGTTTCCATATCATCGATTGATTGAGAATCAATCTCAGTGGATGGGGTATCAATAATATTTGGGTGGGTAACGAAAAAATTGTCGTCGGATTGTGTGGTGGGTGCCATTTTTCTTAGGCAAATGGGGTATTTTGGTCGAAGAAGAGAGAAAACCAGAGAAAGAGAAAGCCATATATATAGAGAGAGAGAGAGAATGAGGGGTTGCGGCTGAGTGGGAACGAGGGTGGGTAGGGATTTTGGGGGGTTTTTTAATTCAATGTGGGCCAATTTATTTTTAATTATGGCCTAATTCATTGCTAAACATTCCTTATTTGGGGTACACAAATTGAGTGGAACGTCCATTTAAAGAAAGGTATACAAAATGAATTGGACTATGAGTGAATTAACTTATCGATATATTTTATGGTCCCAAGGTTATTAATTTATAGAGGTTTTACTGTATTTATTTCCAACACATTGTTAATGACATCAAGAACCCTATTTATATCTAAAGACTACTTAAATCAATGATTAAGATCTTTCGAACACTATTTGATCCAATAACTATAAGAGATAATATATGATTATAGCACTTTCAGGAAAAAATACTAATAATAGCATCACTTTTTAAAAATACAAATAATAGCATTTCTTGACTTTTTTACCCCTCATTCTTTTCTTTTCTCCCTTTTTTTTATTTTTCTTAGGGCAAAAAGCATATAAATTTCCGACCTTTTTTGAAATTCTGGTTTATTTCCCGACCTTTTAATTTTTTGTATAAAATCTCCACCTTTTAATTTATTTGATTTTTCTCCCGACGAAGTATTCCAATGCAATTAAGTTGACTTGTTAATTTTATTTGCTTACGTGGTCTAATGGATTACGCGTGGCTCTTATGTGGCATAAATTACTCGCTTTCGTGGCAAGTTTGTTTGTGCCATAATCTAATATTCATGTATGTTAGATATGAAAAATGACGCCGTTTACACGTTCTTGAAACTACAACGTTTGTTTAGTTAGGGCGATTTGCCATATAAGTATTTCCGAAGTCCAACTCAGCTTTAATTTGGAAATAATTTGAACGCGGAAGAAAAATCAAAGAAATTAAAATGTGGAGATTTTAGACGAAAAATTAAAAGGTCGGGAAATAAAACAGAATTTCAAAAAAGTTCAGGAATTTATATGCTTTTTGCCCTTTTTCTTAAAACATCAGATATTCTCTCTCTCTCTCTCTCATAACTCTCGCTCTCTCTTTTGCTCTCTCTCCTCCTCGCTTCGTTTCTCTCTCTCTATCGAAACCAAACAGCAGCAGTACCACCGCTCTTCATCTTCTCCTCCGGCGAGACTATGCCGGTCGCCGCCTCCTCTCTCTCGGATGGCGCCACTTTCTCCACCCCTCTCTCTCATCTTTCTCCCTTCTCCACTCACTCTTCCCTCTGCTAGAAAATCCAGCGAAACCGCCATCTATACCGCCGTCTTCTTCGTTTCCGGCGAGACTTCGTCCGCCGGTCTCACGATGTTGTCATCATCTCGGTTTCTTCATTCCCCAACAAAAAGCCCCAATTTTTTTAACCTAGATCCCCAAAATCGAAAACCTTAATTTCTCCTCTCACCTCAAATCCGGCGAGAGAACTACCATATACCGGTGAATTTACCGTGCGTCTGACGACAGCGTTCGGATAGAAGCAGCAGCAGCCGCCGTCACTGCCATCAGCAGCGCGACCGCGCCTCCACCAGTCCGTCCATCTCCTACTCGTACTCGCCGGCGTTGCCGGAAGATTTCTCCCATTTTTTTGCCTTCTTAAGATTTCCGCTTCATTCTTTCACATATTTTTTTATGTGAAATCCCATTTTCTTCATGTGAATTCACATTAGTTTTCATGTGAATTCGAGTTTTTCACTCTTTTCATTTGAATTCCCATGTGAATTTCCATTTTTTTCATGTGAATTCCCATTTTTTTCACGTGAATTCACATTATTTTTCATGTGAATTCCCATTTTTTCCACGTGAATTCACATTATTTTTCATGTGAATTCGAGTTTTTTACTTTGTTCATTTGAATTCCCATGTGAATTCCTATTTTTTTCATGTGAATTCCCATTTTTTTTACGTGAATTCACATTATTTTTCATGTGAATTCGAGTTTTTCACTTTTTTACTGAAGATTGATAAGGATTTTGCAATCGCCTTTGTAAGTCGCGTTGTCATATTTTTTACTGTCGTCGGTTAACTCGTGGTGGACAAGTGATCGTAGATAGGTTGCTGAATGAAGAAGGTCGAGATCATTGCTGAAGATTTAATTGGCGTTGTCATGATCTGAAAACTTGGTGGCGGCTGAAAACTTGAGGAAAGGGAGAGGAAAAAAAAACAAAATGAAAAATGAAAAAATAGAAAAATAGAAAAGAAAGAGGAGGGGTAAAAATGTACTAAAGTGCTAGAATTTATATATTTTAAAAGTAGTGCTATTATTAGTATTTTCAATCTAAAAAGTGCTAAAATCCCATTTCTCCCTAACTATAATTAGCTTACCATAAAATTCCATAAATGCATATACATTTTATTTTGATATTCTAGATATGTATGTGTGTGTGTATTCACTGGCGGACGCACACACAGCCAAGGGGAGGCAATTGACCCCCCTTGTGTTTTAATATGAAATACCTAAATACCCCTAATTGTTATATTCACATATATATGTTATAGGAAATTCACATATACCCTTAATAATATAGAGAGATGGCATAAAAAATAAAATTGACAAAATAAAAATTGCTTCTCAAAATTTTCCAATCTCTTATGAGTTAATTACGATACTTCCGTAACAAACTTTCTTCTCTCGTCTCTAATTGCAACTCTCCTTTTCTATCGTATATGATTGCAGAGTGCACTTAAAATGTTAAACCCTTCACTTCTGATGCACCTAATTGGAATAATTTGTAACAATTTGATATAAGAATATGGAAAGAAGTAGATGAATGATCTAGAGAGACTTACAGAAAAAAACGTTTTTTGAGTAATTTTCTGCTTACTTTTCAGTTTTTATTACTTGTCCATCAACCTAAGTAATGTTATATTGTTATTATTCAATTTGTTCCTAGTGATACTATTGTGCATAATTTTAGAATATGTCAAAATAGTCAAAGCCAAATATAGATAAGAGTTCTATGAATTATTTGTATCATTGTATGATATATTTTGTTATATAATTTTAGAGATAATAATTTTACTTGTTATAATTTTTGACCCCCCTTATATGAAATCCTGCCTCCGCCACTGTATGTATTTATAGAAATATTCATAAAAGTAATCTAAATTTAGTTTCTGAAACTTGAGGTTTTTTTTGGTAACTTGGTTCCAATGTCAACGGCACATTTTTGCCCAAAGACGAATAGCTATTGCCAAAAATCTGCAAAAATTCTATTTTTTTTTTTAATTTTGGTGAGTGCATTGCACGCGCCTTTAATTTTCGCCATTGAGCTCGGCGCGATCGTTACTGCTGCAGCTTGATCTTGGCGGCATGTTATCGAGACAGCACAACGAAACTGAGGCTCGAGTCGCCCGATCGTGCAACCGATGTGGGTGTGCTTAGAGAGTGAAAGATAATACTAGATTAACCGTCGTGAAGTCTTTGTTAAATGGAGGGGTAGATTTGATATTTTGACACCTAAACATCATAGTTAGGGTTGTAAACGAGTCAAGCTGTTCGTGAACTACTCGGCGATCGACACGAAAGAAGCTCTTTCACCACTCGACTCGATAACTAATCGAGTCGAGTTCGAGCCTAAAATTAAGCTCGATAAGTTTATCGAGCCGAGCTCGAGCAATGTGTTGCTCGACTCGATATGCTCGCGAACATGCTCGGCTCATATTTAATCGAGTATGTCCGCGAGCCTACAAATCGAGCTTGTTCCCGAGTCTAATAATTGAGTTTTGTACATAAAGCCAAAAAATTAGAATTTTGTAAAGTATCAAGCTTTAAGCAAGCTCGAGCTCGAACTCGATTAACATGTTGACGCGTTGAATTTAAATAGAATCGAGTCTTTGATGGGTCAGGCTTGAGCTCGAGCTCGAATGCCTCATTATCGAGTATTTGACGAGTCGAACTCGAGCTTGCAAATAGAGCCGAATTCGATCACGATGACAAAAACTCGACTCGAGCTCGAGCAAATAAATATTTAATCGAGTTGAGTTTGAACAGACTAATACTCGACTCGTTTACAACCCTAAACATACTTCAAGGACATTTTTACACCTTATCCCTTTATTTTATAACAATATAATAGTACTTTCATACGACACACAAAAAAATAATTGAATATATTAAAATGTAAACTAAATTTAGTTATAGAATTTGGACATATATAATATATTTTGTACCTATTTATTGTATTATTTGGAAGATTAATTATACAAAATAAACCATGAGTTCTCTTTACATTTAAATATGTTGGCTATTCTTTTATTTTCTACCCTCGTCAATGATCATATATAAAATTTTGGAAAATTTCAAACAAGAAACGTATTAAAAATTATTATGAAAATAAATAAACATAAAATACACCCATGAAAATTCATTTATTAGAATCATTTTTTTTCCATGCGATTGCACATTATATTTGCTAGTACCTGTATAAAAAGAGTGTTATTTACAAAATTTGATTTGCTTGTACTGTCCCTATTATATGTTCAATTTAAGAACAATTATGTAATACTATATATCATAATTATATCCCTATTATATATTTTTAATTTAATATTCGTACTTCGTCATCCACGATCTATTTGCTCGTTATTGACCTGCACAAGTTTTAATAATTTGGTTGACTTTTAATGTGTGAAATAAGGGTCCATTTTTAATGTGTTATATGATTGAAAATAAATGGATAGTGCAGGACCTATTACTAAAAACGGAACAAATAAATAAGTGGTGGATGGACCAAAATACAATCAAATAGGTTGTGGACGAAGGGAGTATATCTTATGTATATATGTTAAATAAGCCGATAAACATAAGTTTGGCTAATTTAAATATCCCTTTTAGTATTTATGTATATCCAATCTTTATAAAATATTTTTGACTTTTTAGTGGATTAAGAAATATCTCGGGAACAACTTTATCTTAAATAAGAGGTTAGACGTGCAACGCACAATACTCACTCACTGCTAGTTTGCTAAACAAGAGTAACAAGGTATTGGACCCAAATACCTAGTATAGGAATTTCTTGATAAACAAAAAACACAAGTTGGTGTACAGATAATATTTGAATTGAACTCGATCCCCACTAAAAAAAAAAAGAAAAAAATGAACTTTAAATACATATGCAATAAGAACTGGTATATATAAGTATATAAATTCAGTCTTTAAGACTAAGAAAATAAAGGACGAAAAATATTTTGACCTTTTGGGGATCTATCTTAATAAATTTTACAATACAGAAGCTAATTACATATATGATGCTCATGTGCACCAATTAATTTTGGTGAAACACTCTTATAAATACCTATTGAGATTTCTTAGCTATAAGAAACCATATCTTTTCAGGTACTTTAAATTTTAATTAACAGTTGAGTTCATATTCGTATCGATGGGTGAGTAACACATGGCTTAAACAAAAAGGCTTGATCATACCAGAAATAAAGATACCTTTTTAATTTATACAACTACAAACATATACAGTTTAACATGATATAGTTGGATATGAATAGAATGGAGTGTTTGACTCAGTATTACACGTCTCTCACCTCCCTCCTCGAGAGAGAGAGAGGACACTAATCAAATTACGATTAAAAATTGAGTCCAAATAATTAACTAGAGTAGGTACTAGTTGATTTGGACCCAAATGCCCGGACTAGGAACTTCTTGAAAAACAACAAATAGAAGATAGAATCCAGGTGGAGCAAGAATTTTCGAACTCGGCATCAAAACTCGAGCTTGATAATTTTGTCCTCCCAAAGATGTCACGTCAGCGCTACTCCCAGTCGCTCTGGCAAGCACCAAAAGTCGTTGATTCATCGAAAATGAGTGCGTAGTGAAGGGTGGTGCCACCATAGTGACAGTTACGAAATCTCTATTTAACGTATCTTGAGCGGTGAAATTGATGACGACTTGTTGTCCATATCCAAGCTGAGTATGTGAAGCCGGCGACACAATGTTGGCACGCACACCTGCAAACTGCGCATCTAAGTAGTCGGGTGAGTAACTCTGCATTGTCAAGTCTGTGGGAAAGAGTACCCCTGTGAAATTGTAATAAGCATTAGGATTGCTGCCACTAACAAGAATACGGCCATCACGAAGCAATATGGCAGTCGAGTGGTACATCCGAGGTACAGAACTTGCGTTCTGTACCTCAAATCTCGATCCGACCAAATTATTAGGTCGATAGACAAGCGGAGTAAGCACCGGATTGCGAGCTATACCCCACCCGGCTGTACCGGCAGCAGCTCCGTTAATAATCAAGACATTTCCATTGGGCAGCAGCACCATGTCACCCATGACTCTTGCCAATGGCATCGTCTCCATGAGCCACTGTGGATTCGGGTCATTTATTCGGATCCTCCCACAAGTATTAAGCGCCCCGACAAAATTCCCATTATTTGCACTTGTGAAGGACCCTTTGGGAGCTCCGCCGCACACCAAAACTTCGGCAACTCCTCCTCCGCCTCCTTGCAATGGAAGCAAAACTGCAGAACCGGAACTGGGATAGTTCCTCGGATCCCCACCCGGAATGGTCGGGTAGTTTCTGACCACCACTCTCCTTACATAGTCGAACAAGATAGCTCGATTGTTGGCGAAGATGAATAAATTCCCATCGACGTTCAAGAAAACAAATGGGTAGAGGTTATTCTCAATGCCCGCATCTCGGGTCTGGGAGAGGAAAGGCAACTCATATGCTTGATCGGCTCCAGCCCTTTTGGGGTAAAATTCAAAAGAGAAGCGGTCGCGTCCACCAAAAATAATCTGTCTGGCATCTGGCAAAATATGGTTGGTGGCATACCATCTTTTGTGAATAAGGACATTGTTGAGCTCTTGCCAGTCACAAGAATTATCGGTGCATGGATTAAAGATTCTGACATTATGATCGCCGTCATTGAAGCCTCCGGTCTGCATTAGAGAACCGTCAGGCATGACGGCTCCAGAAGAGCACCAGACGTTGGTTTGGACGAAGAGGGGGCGGATGGAGTTGGAAGCGACGTCGTACTCAACAGAGTGAGCGGTGCAATCATGTTTGAGTGTAAGATCGTTGGGGTCGTCGCGACATCGGTTGTTTGGGAGGGAAATGTTTGAGGGTCCGAAATCAGTGAGGTCGAAGACGACTACACGATCGTTGTTGAGGAGCTGCATGTGCATGGCCGAGACGCCTATGTTCGACTGTAACATGCTCCACTTGCCGCCGCCTGCAGCATCGGCTCTCCCGATCATTTCCTCATACGACAACACTAGTACCAGCAAACCAAGAATAAACCTTTGGCTTATTGTGCTCATGATTATTTTTTTTCCCCTTTTCTGTTTTTTGATTGATATTTGCTTCAGATGCTGATTTGGTGTTGAGTGAAGGGGAAGCATGAGTGTTTAAATAGTTTTGTGATGAGGGATTGATTTTATTTTATTTTATTTTTTTGTGTAAGGTGTTTGGTTGCTGCAGGGAGTATGCATAAATATTTATTTGAATTTTTGACAAAGATATAAACTTAATTAAAGAATATTATATAACTAATCATTTGTTTGTCGGGTCTTGGAACTGTTATTAGACGTGCTTCGATTGCCATATAGAAGAATTATTATCAATAGATAGAATTGCCATTCTGTTTGATTATGCCAAATTATAGTGATTATATCTAAAATTCATCTGTTTAATAAATCCAGTTCCTAATAATAGTAATGATGTAGTAGTTAAGTAATAGAATCTCGTGCTTTTCCCATCCGTTTGTTTAATTGTTTCTATTCTTTAATTTGTATGTTAAGCATGATTTTTTTTTTGTTGCTAAAATGTCATTTTTTACTAATTATGTACAGTATAAGTATTTAACCAAAAAAATCTAAAACTTATTAATAAATAAAAAAATCTCATTTCTAAGCTATGCAATAAATATTTATTTTGGAAAGAAATGCGAAGATAATAGTTGTTTTGGGAAATTCTCAAAAAAAAAAAAAAATTAGTTGTTTAGGGAATATTTTCATAATCCTAGCAACTTTTTTTTTTTTTTGGTATTTTTCAAACTCGGGATAAGCTAATTATGTGTGAGGATTTACTTTCTTTATGAATAATCATATTCTATATTTCATGAAAATTTTACTTTTCTGCTTCATTTTCCTCATAATCATAATCCACAAAAGCACATTTCTTAACAACTTTACTTTCCTATCAACCAAACAAGCCCAAAGTATATAATAGAATGTTTTGGTGAATATATATAATAAATAATATAAGTTGTTGGTGATTAAATAAAGAAACATTTCGTACATCTTAGTTGACATACCTCTAATTATTGATAAGCTCGTTTTAATGTAATGTACCTATTGTTAATCATTCATGTCTTTATCTAAGCATCTTCCAAATGTTGTTTGCAAAACATTGAGATGAGTCGGCATCAGAAAGACCATGACCTACATAGTTAATTAATTTAGTGATATATATATTTTTTATTTTTTTAGAGAGAATTACAAATGTATATATAATGTCAAATAAAGTACTATATCACTATATATGTGATCTCTACACCACACAAAGGTGAGACTACTACACCGCACGCAGGCGGGACCACTACACCACCAAATAAGGCGGGATTGAACCCAAGACCTCTCACTAAAGAGAGACTTATGGTACCTCAACTAGTCACTTGAGCTATACTTCATCGACGATATATATATTTTATTACTCTTATTAAGAACGTTAGTTTTGCATGAGATTTAATGGAAGGTATCATATTAAATATAACTGGTACGTATTTGCAAAATAAATCACGATCGAGGTTATACTCCTTTTGTAATTTCGACTTAATTTTTAAACCTTGCCACCAAATACATGAACTTTGGAATTAATTTTTGCAATTATAACACATGATTCATAATTTCAGTCAATTGAAAATGAAAAAGAGAGACGTTCTTGTGGATATGAGCATTGGCGGAGCCATAGGGTTCCAGTGGGGGGCACTGGGCGCCACGGAACGTTTTATTGGAAATAAATATTTTTTAATTTTACTAATTATTATTAAAACATAATATATGTTATATATATTATATATAATTCGTTAGTATATTTTATTTTAATTTTTTTGTATTATTTCCTTCATCAAAGTTTTTGTAATAAATTTTAGTGTAAATTTAGTGATATATCATTGTCACAACCCCAAATTCCGAGGAACGGAAAAGCCGGAGTGCGATTAGGGGTTGAACTTAAGAAGCGGGGAAGAAAGGGGGATTAATGTATAAAAGAAGAATAATATTAAACCATCGAAGAAATACGTACGTATGAATGTACTTTAATTATATAAAGTGAGACGATCTCGAAGGATTCTCGTCACAAAAGTTTAGTAGCTCTAGGATTTCATGTACATATTACTTAACAAGATAATATATATAAAGTCAGAATGTCTTGCAGTGAAGAAAGACGTAATTTGACTTCAAGTATGAAGACGTGAAGCCGGAGCTTTACTAGCTTTATGGATATGAACAACTACTCAAACATCCGCCGTCACCTTGTCGCTCAACCTGCATATTTAAAAACATAAACAGGCTTAAGTACAACGTACTTAGTGAACACAAGCCAAATTGTATAATAGGCTTAATAGATACATCATGCTTTCTCAAAGTAACGCACAGAGGTTTTCAGAAAAAAATCCATGCTTACTAAATCATTTTTCGTACTTAGATATCCACTTTGTTTATTCAATTAAAACCTTATCTGTAACAAACGTCGGGGAAGAGGCCTTCTTCCGCGAATGCTCCTCATCGAGGCAGGTCGCTCCTCAACAGAGTCCATACTCACGGTTACCGTGTACATTAACTCGGGAAAGCACACCCTTTCGGGGCAAATTCAGAATCCGATCGAACTAATAAGTTGGCAAACCAACAAAGGTAAGCATAAGAGAATTCACTTAAACAATTTCTTATGCATGATAAATCACTTTAAAAGTAATTTTAAAACATTTCGAAATCTGAGCATTTCTTGAGTTATTTTAGTATATAGAAAAGCCCACCTTAACCGATTGCAGAACGAAGTATCGAGCTTCCATCTTTCGTTCTTTCTTCTAATCCCAACATTCTCATTTTATCGCAAATAAACAAATCTTGCGAAAGATCGGAACGAAATTTTAAACGATAACGGACTTGATGACTGGTTTTAAGACTTTTAGGGCACTTGCATTCTATTAATCTTTTATTAAAAGAAAAGAGATTTGGGAAAAACCTAATTAAAAATCCACTTAGTTCTTAAGTTCGACATTTTAAACTTAGCATTTTTCCAAGCTTATAGACAAAGCAGCTGAAGACACCTAGCTGAGCAAGGATAGCTCCAAGATAAAAACCAAAGTCAGAGGATAAAACAAAACGGATAAAGAGGCACATAAGAAAATGACGTGAAGTCAAAAAGTAAGTGAGATTCAAATGACTTTTCCAACGGCTAGTTTGTATCTCCCATCATAAAAACAAGTCTTTAACTATAGATAGAATCTGGGATGAAACAGATTGAAAAACACACTACAAAAAAACAACAAAATAACGACGGACACGATGACGGAAACGAAGACACCGTCCATCAACGACGGCACAACGACGAACTCACAATGAAAAAGAAACGGAACGAACGGCGACTAACACGGCGACGAAGTTTGGCGGGAAGGGTTCGTGCCATCATCCCCGATGGCCGTAACGACGGATCGTCCATATCAAGATCAACCACGGACAGCTATCAATCGTTAATTTTTAGAAAAACAAATTCTTTTTTAAATTTTGAATTTTTGCGACGGATTGAATCTGTCGTTGCATGTTCGTACCAAAATTTGAATTTGAATTTTAAGATCGGCGACGGAATTTGTGGCTTCGTTGGTTTAAATTTAAGAACGGTGACGGACGGCGTCCGTCGTTATCACCGGCGACGTCTCGGGGACGGAGGTTTCCATTACGGATAATGTTATACCATCGTCCCTTCCTCCATTTTGGCCATAGCCCTAATTTCTCTCCATTTCAATTCTTTCCACAGCTGCATCTCTCGCTGACTTCTTCCATTGCCGTCAGCGGTCGCCGTCTTTCATCGTCGTTCTCGTTCTCGCCGTATTTTCGCCGCTCTCGTTCTTGCTCAGGTCAGTCACACTATGCCTCTCTCTCTCTCTTTTGCTGACTTTCTATCTCTCTTTTGCATTCGGCGGAACTGCTGCCGCCGTCGCTTGCTTGCTCTGTCAGAGCTCCTTCTCTCTTGCTAGGTAAGTCCTTCTATCACTCTCTTTCTATCTCTCTCTCTCCCCTTCTCTATCTCTCTGATTTTCTCTCCCCCTCCATTCCAGTCTCTCTCTCTGTATTTACTCCGGTCACCGGCCGCCGGCGCCTGCCTGCTCTACCGAAGCTCCTTCTCTCTTAGTGGGTAAGTCATCTCTATATTTCTCTCTCTCTCTCTCTCTCTCTCTGATTTTCTGATGTTTTTTTCTCTCTTGTTGTAGTGGAGAAACAAACACAGATCTCTCTCTATCTCTCTCTGCCGGTTGCTTAATTCGGTTCATTCACAAGAACAGTCACAAGGATCCGTCAAGGTATTTTTGTGTTTTTCATAAGCAGTAGTACATAGTTGATGACATTTTTATAGTTCGTATATGATTGAAAACATATGAATGTTTTTGTTATGTTTATATTCGTAGATATAGGCATGGAAATAAACTAAAGAGTAGGATGTGTTATTACTAATGATTTATCTGAACTATTTGATTTTGTTATATTTTGTTGTGAATTATTTGAGATAATAAGAAAAGCATGACTACATATGTATAATTGTTGTTGTTGTATACGAAAAATATGTTGTATTGCTAGAAATTAATTTGTTTTTGAGCATGACTACATATGTATAATTGTTGTTGTTGTATACGAAAAATATGTTGTATTGCTAGAAATTAATTTGTTTTTGGTTTTTTTGTGAATGAATATATATGCATTATATACATGTGATACTTATTGCGATAGATATAATAATTTCTTAAGGATCATCTCCCTTTGACAAGATTCTACTGAAGAGCAAGAGGTCGATATGAACTCGATATACATCGTGGTGGCCAAGGAAAACCTCAGCAAGAAGAGAATGCTAGGTTTGGGAGATCGAACATCAAAGTGCACATGTTGTGGATCTCGTTCGACTGGTGGCTCGCTAGTGTCATCAAGCGTTGACACGGAGGCTATGACACAACAATTGTCATCGTTGCACACTGAGTTGCAGGCAGAGAGGAGCGAGAGTGTCCAGATAATGGAGCAGATGCAAGCTGAGCATAATGAACGACTACAGTTGGAGGAGTGAATGCAGAGGCAGGCTGCTGAGCAGACTACTGAGTCAGCTAGGATGAAGGAACAACTTAACATGCTTATGCAGTAGTTTATGAGATCAGGACCCCCACCATCTTGAATGTAGTTTTTATTTGAAAACTGAATATTAGATACTTTGTTGTATTCGTTAATTTACGAATGTCAGATTCAAACATTAGTTATTATATATGAATTTCGTTATTTCATTGCGTATTTGTATTTTAAAAATTATATATGTGTTCTTGGGTCTGATATGAACAGATGGTTGTAAATAGAATAAAACAAATTATTGGCCTAAAAATAAAAATTCTCAATGGACTGGCGAAGGAAAGATACAGTACGAACAAACTCAAATTTAACGACGGACTATTTCCGTCGTCGCTCGCCGACGGATTGGTGACCGATATTCCGTCGTTAACCACTTTAAATCGCCGATGGAATTTTGTCCATTGTCCCGTAATGACGGACCTGTCCTTCTCCGATTCTAGGACGATGAAACCAGTGACCCTTCTCGACGATGACAATGTCCGTCGTTGATCCGTCCCGACGGACCTAAACTCCATCGTTAATTTCACCGGCGACCAAGAAATTAACGTCGAATATGATCCGTCGCCGATCCGTCAGGACGTCAAATCGGCGACGGAATTTATAGCGGCGGTGACGGAAATTTTCGTCGTTAAATAGGTGTTTTATTGTAGTGACACTCAAGACATTCACATCTCTAGAGTTTCTCAAAGTGCTATTTTATTAAGAAAGTTTGTTTACAAAGCTGAAAAAATCTCAATTAAATATGTTCATCCTCATGCTTTCCTACTATTCAAATATATAAATATAACGTCCAAATCATCCACATAGCTCACACAAAATCGAGTTCTTCATCTCTAACAAAAATATAAATAATTTTAGAAAAGTCTCAATTCATTCGTACATTCATACATCAACCTATAGAAGCATAAATCACAAACAAAACATTAAAATTCAAGCTTAATTAATCAAAAGCCCCAATTTATATTTTTATTTCGAAAATTTCCAATTAATTGCTTTATCATGAATGAATCTTGAAATAAACTAACTCTAGACATTTACAAACATCAAAGATCCAGAACACACACCTCAAACATCAAATTCCTACATCTAGGAATTTTTGGCCTTTTTAATAAATGAAAGAAAATGATTTTTGTTCGGTTGGAATTAGGGGTGTGCATCGATTGGTCGGTTCAACCGATCGACCAGAATTTCAGAAACCGCAAACCGAACCGAAGGTGAATTTTCGAAACCGAACCGACCGAATTTTTTTCTTAACCAACCGAAAACCGAACCGAAAAAATTGGTCGGTTTCGGTCGGTTACTAGAAACCGAACAGAACACACCTTCACCATTCAAACCAACTTGACCGCCCCAATTGCTCAAACCCATCCAATTGTTCCAAACCCACCCACGATTATTATATATTATTCATGTTTCGACTAAATTAATCCTAAAGTCTCTCGCAATTAAACGAGATCACCGTAGATTAAACAAGCCAACCCAAGTATCGTCTCACAAGGAAAACTTAGCAGGGAAATTATTGTATTGCTAAAAGGAAAGAAAAATAAAGCAGTAAATCAATAGGGTTTGGTAGTTCACTATTCTAATTATCGATTTATCAACTAGTCGATAAGAGAAATTTAACATGAATTAAACCCTAGGCATGAATTGAAATCTAGCATAGCAAAAGCATTAAACGATCCTAATCTGAACATTAATTCAATGAAGCAAATTAACGGAGCAATTATAAGCATGAATAAAGAACGGAAATCGAAATAACTCACAAAAGTAATTAAAATTGACGAACACAATAAACTAGAATTGAAATTGAAGATTGCAATGTCTGTAGCCTCGAATCCGGAATGAAATACGATAATTAAAATTACTAACTAGAATATTTGGAGAAAACTAGAAGACAATCCTAAGAATAAAATCGGGAAATAACAGGGAAAATTCGTCTGGAACCGTGTGTGAAGAACTGGCGTCTCAAAAACCCTCGTGCGGTATTATAGGTATCACAATTAAATCACGCTCAGCGGTCTCCTGGAATGAGCGAGCGTTGAACTCAGCGGTCTCCTAGGTTGAGAGACCGCTGACTTCTCGCCCTGTAACGGATGAAGCGCTGGACTCAGCGGTCTCCTAGGTTGAGAGACCGCTGACTTCTGGCCCTGTATTGGATGACGCGCTGAACTCAGCGGTCGCTCAGGAACAGAGACCACTGACATCTGATACGTGAACGCAACGCCTGGAACTCAGCGGTCTCCTAAGGTAAGAGACCGCTGAGTTTTACTACACCAAAAACTCATTGCTGTGATGCAGGTTGATCGAGCCTTGTCGCTTTCGTCATTTTCGAGCAAAATCTATATATTCCACTAAAAACTCGACAAAACATCATTAGCACATTTTTAATTTCCAAAACAATATAGAATCAAGCAAATGACATCACAAACGCGCATACAGAACATTCAAAAATACAACCAAAAACTAACGCAACAAACCCTCCACATACAAAACCTTGCTTGTCCTCAAGCAAATCTCATTTCAAACTAGGACAAAAATGACTGATCAAACTCAACAAAACATGCTTCGACATTCCATCAATCACAACACATTCCATCAATCGTCAATCGCACGTGATTATCACACAGCAACAAGTGGCCCGCCACACAAGACCTCAATCCACCCAACACTTAAAAACAAGGTTACAGGCAAGAAGATATCACAACTTTTCGACAAACCCCAAATTCCACTCCACTGAGTAACTTAAAGAAATAAGGTGAATTCCAGGCAAAATTCACTAGGTTTACTCTCGGAAAAATTCCGGCATCCTAGCGTGGTTTTCCATACCCATTCCTCGCATAAAAGATTTAATTTTTGAACAGACGAGAAAGAGGGGTAGAGCCTTTCAAATCACCCACAAATTTATACCAACAAACAAAATTAAATAGCTCTAAGTCAAGTCGAGTTATGCGGCCATATTTCATGAGGTGTAAACATTAGAGGTTATCTAAAGAATCCCCACGTGGTTTCCCATGCTCATGGTTTCCAGAAGAGCAGAAGCCTCTCAACTTGACTCAGAAATTTATTTTATTTTATATTATTTATTTATTTATTTTTTTAGATTTGGGATACAACAAATAAAGCACAAACTTCTCACCCATAACCTCAAATTCAACTATCGAGCATCAATCAATCAAGTGTGACAAGGCCCCACAGTTAACTATATAATACCCACAAACAATCGATTCATAACAGAACATACCGATCAATCAAGTCCATCAACACAGAATTCATCAAATCCATCAAATCCATCATCACATTTACAACTTAGATAAAAATGAGACTCATGAGGACATGCAAGCAACATCGACAAAACCTGCCCCCCCCCAGACAAGAGAAGAAAACAATGCCCTCATTGTAATAAAAAGAAACAAACAAAGAGAAGAAAACAACACGAAACAAAAGAAGGGCAGAACACGAAATCAACAGGAACCCTGAACCAGAAACCGAAGAAAAACGAAACACAAAAATGAAAACGAAAACAACCGAAACAAAACAAATCAAAAAGAAGAAATAGAAAACATACGAAACAACAATGAAGAATCACTGTTGATCAGGAGGTGGTGGAGGTGGATGTCCATGATGCAGTGTCAAATTCGCCCACTGCTGCTCCAAAGCTGCCAAGTGCGCATTCTGATCAGCAAGTTACTGCTGCTGGAGAGCTCAATGCTGATTCTACTCACTCTAAAGGCGATTCTGAGCGACCAATTGTTGATTCTGAGCATCCAAACAATTACTATGCTCCTCTAACTGCTGCTGATACGGATACAGCTGCCGATTTTGTGCATCAAAATGGCCATAAATATCATGCTGAAATTGCCACCACTGGGTGCTCCAATCAGCACGGAAAGCTTGAAGATCCTCACGAAGCTGAGCAAATACAGAAAAAGAGGTCCCTGCCCCTCGAGTTGGCCATACAGAAGGCATCCCCTCAGATCTTGCAGGAGAATCGTCATCATTAGCCTGATCATTCTCTGGCTCAGCACGTGGTGTTGGTTCCGAAAGGGGATGGGCAACCAAACTATAGAGATAAGCATTCACACACCGGCGTCGCTTATGGGAAATAAGCATAGTTTTATTGACAGCAAAGGGTGCACCACGCAACTCATTCAGATCAATACGACACGGTGGTAAACGTGTCTGAACCTCAGGAGGAAAACCATTCAGCGGTATCAGCTTAAAATGATGGGCCAAAGCGGTAACAATATAAGGAAGCGCATGATGGCAACGGGATCGGCACTGAATATTCTGAAAGGCCTAAAAAACAAATGCCGTAGGACATATTTGGACATTCTGGAGAGCAGCTGTGAGCAGAAACACTTCCCCAGTGTTAACTTTGTTTGCCTCCTGATTACCACTAACATTGTACACAAGGAACTTGTGCAAAATTCCCAACGCAGGGTCTTTAATAAATCCACTAGGCATACCCCAGAGCGCCAATTATTGAACCCGGACAAGAATTCCCATGCCTCAGCAGCATCAAACTCCGGTGGGGGTTTACGGAACCCCTCCAGTGGAAAGACAAAAACCCGCTTCATAATGCGGTCAGTCACAGTGAACTCACGACCAAACATCCGACAAGTGAAATGAGTGAAATCATCCGCAAGATCAAAAGTAGTCAACACCTCTAAACACAACGGGAAATAACCGGGAAGCTTCATCATAGCAAATTTGTCCATACCCAAGTTTTTTAGATATTGCTTAAGCGAAACCATAACCCTAAGGGATTCCATCATACCCCAATCAAAATAACGAGGGACAGTAACATCAAAACGACTGAAACGCTGAAAAAGAGCACCTGATATAGGATTGAATATAGGGAACGGACAATCATACTCTTGAGAACAATCAACAGGTTCCTTTTCTTTCATGGGGTCTTGAGGTTGGGAAGTAGTACTCGGAGCATTTTTGGTGCGTGCCATTTGACCAAACGAAACCAACAATAGCAGTAGAAGCAATACAGGCTAGAGTAGAAATGAGTGACCGCTGATAGTGAGCGACCGCTGAGACTGAAACGGAGGGTGAGGAAACGATCAGAGAGGCGAACGTTGAGGAGACCGAGCGAGCGCTGAAATGGAGCGAGTGCTGAGGGACAGTGAACTCAGCGGTCGCTGATGGCGAGCGGGCGCTGCAGTGCTAGATGGGCAACAGCGGTCGCTGAGGTTGATAAAATTCTGAGGGGGCGAGTACGCGACAGTGACGGCGACTCGCAGTGATGGTGGAACGACAGCGGTCTCGGAGGAGCGACGGAAAAAATTATGGTAGTGGTGGTGAAATATGGGTATGCGGTAAATAATGATGGGAGAAGGAAAATATGGTGGTGGCGACTGAAATTAGGGTTCGCGAGTAACTTTATAATGTGGAGGGTCAGCGTTCTCTGAGGATGAGCGGACGCTGGATAGTGAACCCTAATCACACTCAGCGGTCGCTTAGGGTAAGCGACCGCTGAGTCTCCCCCTTTCCCCAAAGCTTCGTCATGCTCAGCGGTCGCTTAGGTGCAGCGACCGCTGACTTTTGGCCCTGTATTCCAAAGCCTCGCCACACTCAGCGGTCGCTTAAGCGCAGCGACCGCTGACTCTCCGCCCTGTATTCCAAAGCTTCGCCACACTCAGCGGTCACTTAAGTGAAGTGTTGGTCCCAAGACGGATACCTTGGTGTAGAGGGGGGGGGGTGAATACACCAAGGTTTTAAAAACTTTTCCAAGTTAAAACTCTTTTGAGTGAGCTGGCTGTGTTCGATCCAGCTGGATGGCAGCTTGATCGACACAGCTGGCTGTGTGTGGAATGTGGTGGATTTGGAAAGTCCGTCTGTTGCTTCAAATATATTGCAAAGCTCTGTTTCACTTTTCAGTTAGTCAGTTTATGCAGATTGAAATGTATGCTCATGAAGGTTAGTAACATGCATAAAACAAAGCGATAAATAACAAGAGCATCTTTAACGTGGTTCGGAGTAACCCCTCCTACATCCACGACCAGATTCACTGGTAATCCACTACCACTTGGTTTCCAAGTACCAAGCAACTTCACAACTCTAACCCGAGCTGTGTTCCAACGGTTGCGGGCAGCATCAAGCCTACACCTTCGGTTTGCGGGTGCGAAGAACCTAACCACTCGAATTACACGCTTCGAGCAAGCGTACCTTTACCTAACCTTCCGGGTTTGGGTTTGGGTATGGTTTTCCAACTATGAACGAGTTCTTACAATGAAGAACAAGGAGTATGATGAACTCGTTCAAACTAGGCTTAAGATATTTATTCTGATCTAATCTGCCTATGACTGAATATGTGAACAACTAAGAACACAGTTGACTGGCTGGGTGTTCTTGAAAGATTTGGCTTTGAAGATCGTTGTTCATTTTTCTGTTTTCTTCTATTTCTTCAGTCGTCTTGTCAGCCCCCTCACCAGCAATGGTGGAGGAGAGATATATATAGGTGAAGATTCAAATTAGCCGTTGGAAGAGAGCCGTTTGAATCTTACCTACTCTTGTTGACTTCTGGCCATTACCTACGAAGTAGGTCTGTATCTGCAGAAGCTATTCCTTCTCTGATTTGACTGCGTCAGACAAGATCTTCTGACATCGGGATCTTGTCTTGGAGAAGGTCTTCGTCTTCGAGCTGCTAAGCGTCTCTTTGTGTCTTCGCCGTTTTGGACTCGCCGCGTCTCGACTCGAGCCGTGTCTTAGACTGTCCGTATCATCAACTTTGTTGTGTCTTCAACCTGAGCTGTGTCATTAACCTGAGCTGTGTCTCAGACCTGAGCTGTGTCATTAACCTGAGCTGTGTCTCAGACCTGAGCTGTGTCATCGACACTAAGCTGGGTCTTTTACACTGAGCTGGGTCTTCGACACTGAGCTGGGTTTCCGTCACTGAGCTGGGTCTTGATACTGCTGGGTCTTTGACTCTGCTTGGTTTGCTCTGCTGAGTCTGCTCTGCTGAGTTCTTTAAGCTGTCTGCTTAGCTGTGTCTTCTGCTGTCTTCAGCTGTCTTCAGCGAATCTACATGTAAACTATGAAACTCTATAAGCTCAAACAGGTGAGCTGGAAACAACACAAAGTTTGTACATTCATCTACTTGGTTGGGGTCAGCTGGGTTTTGGTATCCAATCAAAACTCTATTAATTTTCCCAACAATTTCCCCCTTTTTGATGATGCCAAAACCTTTACAAACTTTTACAGAAAAACACAAAACAAAAATCCTAACTAAACTCTTCCTGGCTGCTCCACATGCCTTGACGAGAGTTTGCACTCTTTCTCCAGTTGTCTTTCCAGCTCGCCATTTGCCTCTTTTAGATTCCTTTTCTATTCAATCCTTTCCCCCTTTTTATTTTCGTTTTTCTGTTCAATCCTTTCCCCCTTTTTGGTTCATCAAAAAGATATTGGGAGGAAGGAGAGTCGATGTCTGGCGGCGGCGTTCTGGCAAGCTTCCCGTTTTTGGTAACTCCAGTCAGCTTGGAGTTGATACCAATTGATGCACTTTTGGCTCTTCCTTTTCAGCTGATACCAATTGATGGTCTTTCTCAGCTGTATGACTCAGTTTGGAGTGAGTCATCTTGACCTTCTTCCTCTGAGGGAAGGCTCCGTTTGCAAGGTTCCCCCTCAATTGGATGGTCCAATTATGTTTTATCAGCTGGGTTTGATTCCCCCTGACTTGATAAATTCATTTTGAAATCCTTGGGGTTCCTGCTGAGTTAGTCCAGATGTGTCCGATTCCTTCTTGATGACACACGGTGATCCAGCTGAGTATTTCCTGCTGGATGCTCTTCTTGAAGATCTTGCTGGACTGGGATGAGATCAATTGTTGATACCAATTGATGGTGAATCTGCTGAATTGAGTTCCCCTCGCCTTGATTCCTCTTCTGGATTCTGCGATCCATGTTTGATCTAGCTTTGTTTGATATCCAGAGGATGACATTTGATAGTTCAGCTGGATTTCTCTCTTGATTCTCCACTTGAATATTCTGCTGGATTGACTTTGCCCTCAGCTGATATCACAGCTGTGTCGATTTCCAGCTCGGTGGAGTTCCCCCTGAATTTGATAGTATGTGGCTTTCTTTTCTCAGCTACTTCCTACTTCACTTGAGCGAATTTTCTCATCACTGGCTCAATTCTTTGATAAGGTCAGCTGCTCCATGATTAGCTGAGTTCATTGTTGCTTTGCGGGGTAGAATCTTCAATTTCCTGTTCTTTGCATCGCATTCCTGCGCATTGAACTCACCAGGAAAACCGTAATCACAACAATTGGCTGATGGACAAAAGATTATGCTAAAGTCCATCAACATAAGAGACATTTGATATTATTATTATTTGTCTCAAATGAGCTAAATCCT
Organism: Agastache rugosa; assembly: GCA_031470985.1. Taxonomy (NCBI): domain Eukaryota; kingdom Viridiplantae; phylum Streptophyta; class Magnoliopsida; order Lamiales; family Lamiaceae; genus Agastache; species Agastache rugosa. Next base: position 12,778,984 of record CM062607.1, read on the forward strand.
TTGACGTATCCTTTCGAGATATCACCAAAGGTTACCTGGGACCAGTACGCTTGACATATTCTTTGAAGAGCTTTGAGGTAAGTAATGAGCTTTGATCACCAGCTGTCTTTCTTTCACAGTACGCTTGATGACTCCTCAAAACGCGCATGTCCCTCTTTGACCTGTTATCACTCCTTCGATACCCAGTTGTGATTGGGTCCGGCTTTGTTGTTGAGGGTTCCATTGATAACCCAGATTTGTCCTTATCTTTTGTGAGTGATACTTCAGATTGGTCCTTTCTTCTTTGGACCTTGTTGACTCCATTTTGATGAGGTCCAATTCATAGCCGGAGTCTGTCAGCTTGATATCTCGTCTGCTGGAATCTTGATGTGAAGCTCGGTTGATTTTCAGCTTTATAACCAGCTGAGATCCCTGTCTTTTTAGTTGACCTTGATGTCTGTGTTGGATGACATTCTGTTTTTGATTTTGATTCCAGTCAGCTGGATTTATCTGCTGCCTTTGAGCTTTGTGTCCAGCTGGGAGCCGCTGCTTTTCTTGGGCTTGGAGTTGCCGAGCAGTTTTCTTCTTTGATAGGACTGAGCTTAGAGAGCTGGCTTGATTATGTACGACCTCTTTGGTACATCCTTGGCTTGGTTCCAGCTGTGTTTGTATTGGCTGGAGTCATTCTTTGATCTGATTCAGCTTTTGGCCATCTTCAAGCTCCTGATCATTCTTCTTCTTGAGCTCATTCCTTAGCTCCGAATTCTCAGCTGGCTAGATTTCAAGGATTTCTAGTAATCTCTTGAAGTCGTTGAGCACTTCTTCGATGAGGTCTCTTTAGCATGCAGTGAGCTGTGCCATGTCCAGCTGGGCATTCTACTTGATTTTGCTCTCTTTCCAGCTGTGTAGAGTTCCTCCTTGATTTGATAGTAGGTGGCTTTTTCTTCAGCTGCATCCTACTTCCTTTGATGAGGTCTCCGTTTGTGTAGCAGGTAGACAGCTGTCCCAAATCCAAATTTGATTCATCTCGCTTCTCGATTCTTTTCTTGAGACCAATGTACTCGGCGGTGATGGTAGTCGAGTTTTTAGTTTTTGTATCCAGCTGTCTTTATTTCACAGCTGGTCCCAGTCAGCTAGCTGGGTTTCTTCATTTTCTTTATCAGCTAGGTTTCAGAGTCCCATGAAGCAGTCATCTTTAATAAAATGCTTCATCTTCTGAGTCGGAAGAAAATACTTGATCTTCTTCTTTCTTGCTCGTCTTGAGCTCTTTATCATTTCTTCGGGAGGTCGACTCAGCTGGGTTTCTCTTTGGGTAGAGTTGCTTGTCGTGATGAACCTTCACGATCTTCTTGTACCTTTCCTTGCTGTGTTCCAGCCTATTAATATTCCGTACAAGCATGGCAACTTCTTCGTGCAATTCTTCTTTGCTCATCTTTCCGCGCTCCTTGTTGGTCCTTCCAAGCTGAGCTGATTGAGCTAATCTTCTTGATTTTGCACTTAGAGCTCTCTTTTTCCTTGGGAGTCAGCTCCGTTTCATCCATCCGGCTGGATGATTCTCCGCTTGTGATCCTCAGATCAAATTCGTTGGCTTTCAAGATGGAGAACAATTTTTCCGTCTCCATGCTGCCAAGATCAGTTCTGCTTTGGTGAACCACCTTGTGTGTACACCATTCTGAGGAGAGAGCTGCAAGAACTTTCAAGTTCTTATCTCGAACTGTATATTTACCAGTTCGGATCGTCTCGATCTCGATGACGAGGTTGGAGAATCTGAGCTCCATTTGATCAATGGACTCGTAGGGGAGTTGCTTGAAGTTGTCGAACTTCTGGCATGCAACCGAGAATTTGTTCTCTTGAATTTTCTGCGAGCCTTCACACGGCCTTGGCTAGAGTGTCCCACATCCCCTTAGCTGTCTCACAATTGATGATTTTGCTGAGATAAGCGTTCGTCACTGTTGAGGAGATGACGTTGCGAGCGTAGCTGTCCAAACCAGCTTGTCTTCTTTCTTCTGGAGAGTACTCCATTTTGGGCTTCACAACTTGCCGGAGTACTGGTTCGGCTCCGTGTAAGGTTTCCTTGTCTTTCGATTTCATGATGATGATGGGTCCGTCGGTGATAACATCCCACATCATGTCGTTTTGCGCGCACGAAGCTTTTGAGTCGGAACTTCCATATCCGATAATCATCGGCCGAGAATGTTGGAAGATTCCCGCACGAGAGAAGATTCCATGACGGTATGCAATATAATGATTAAAAAAATTTTGAAACTTTGAAGGATGCGTTCGGGTGACCACTATCGGCAATGAAGCGACTTGTCGGATACGGTGATCTTTTGAACCACTGCTCTGATACCAATTGTTGGTCCCAAGACGGATACCTTGGTGTAGAGGGGGGGTGAATACACCAAGGTTTTAAAAACTTTTCCAAGTTAAAACTCTTTTGAGTGAAATTTGTTGTGTTCGATCCAATTTGGATGGCGGCTTGATCGACACGGTAGGTATGTGCGGAATGTGGTGGATTTGGAAAGTCCGTCCGTTGCTTCAAATATATTGCAAAGCTCTGTTTCACTTTTCAGTTAGTCAGTTTATGCAGATTGATATGTATGCTCATGAAGGTTAGTAACATGCATAAAACAAAGCGATAAATAACAAGAGCATCTTTAACGTGGTTCGGAGTAACCCCTCCTACATCCACGACCAGATTCACTGGTAATCCACTACCACTTGGTTTCCAAGTACCAAGCAACTTCACAACTCTAACCCGAGCTGTGTTCCAACAGTTTGCGGGCACTGTCAAGCCTACACCTTCAGTTTGCGGGTACTGAAGAACCTAACCACTCGAATTACACGCTTCGAGCAAGCGTACCTTTACCTAACCTTTCTGGGTTTGGGTTTGGGTATGGTTTTCCAACTATGAACGAGTTCTTACAATGAAGAACAAGGAGTATGATGAACTCGTTCAAACTAGGCTTAAGATATTTATTCTGATCTAATCTGCCTATGACTGAATATGTGAACAACTAAGAACACAGCTGACTGGCTGGGTGTTCTTGAAAGATTTGGCTTTGAAGATCGTTGTTCATTTTTCTGTTTTCTTCTATTTCTTCAGTCGTCTTGTCAGCCCCCTCACCAGCAATGGTGGAGGAGAGATATATATAGGTGAAGATTCAAATTAGCCGTTGGAAGAGAGCCGTTTGAATCTTACCTACTCTTGTTGACTTCTGGCCATTACCTACGAAGTAGGTCTGTATCTGCAGAAGCTATTCCTTCTCTGATTTGACTGCGTCAGACAAGATCTTCTGACATCGGGATCTTGTCTTGGAGAAGGTCTTCGTCTTCGAGCTGCTAAGCGTCTCTGCTGTGTCTTCAGCGTTTTGGACTCTGCTGCGTCTCGACTCTGAGCTGTGTCTTAGACCTGTGCTGTATCATCAACCTGAGCTGTGTCTTCAACCTGAGCTGTGTCATTAACCTGAGCTGTGTCTCAGACCTGAGCTGTGTCATTAACCTGAGCTGTGTCTCAGACCTGAGCTGTGTCATCGACACTAAGCTGGGTCTTTTACACTGAGCTGGGTCTTCGACACTGAGCTGGGTTTCCGTCACTGAGCTGGGTCTTGATACTGCTGGGTCTTTGACTCTGCTTGGTCTGCTCTGCTGAGTCTGCTCTGCTGAGTTCTTTAAGCTGTCTGCTTAGCTGTGTCTTCTGCTGTCTTCAGCTGTCTTCAGCGAATCTACCTGTAAACTATGAAACTCTATAAGCTCAAACAGGTGAGCTGGAAACAACACAAAGTTTGTACATTCATCTACTTGGTTGGGGTCAGCTGGGTTTTGGTATCCAATCAAAACTCTATTAATTTTCCCAACAATTTCCCCCTTTTTGATGATGCCAAAACCTTTACAAACTTTTACAGAAAAACACAAAACAAAAATCCTAACTAAACTCTTCCTGGCTGCTCCACATGCCTTGACGAGAGTTTGCACTCTTTCTCCAGTTGTCTTTCCAGCTCGCCATTTGCCTCTTTTAGATTCCTTTTCTATTCAATCCTTTCCCCCTTTTTATTTTCGTTTTTCTGTTCAATCCTTTCTACTTTTTGGTTCATCAAAAAGATATTGGGAAGGAAGGAGAGTCGATGTCTGGCGGCGGCGTTCTGGCAAGCTTCCCGTTTTTGGTAACTCCAGTCAGCTTGGAGTTGATACCAATTGATGCACTTTTGGCTCTTCCTTTTCAGCTGATACCAATTGATGGTCTTTCTCTACTCGTATGACTCGGTTGGAGTGAGTCATCTTGACCTTCTTCCTCTGAGGGAAGGCTCCGTTTGCAAGGTTCCCCCCTCAATTGGATGGTCCAATTGTGTTTTATCAGCTGGGTTTGATTCCCCCTGACTTGATAAATTCATTTTGAAATCCTTGGGGTTCCTGCTGAGTTAGTCCAGCTGTGTCCGATTCCTTCTTGATGACACACGGTGATCCAGCTGAGTATTTCCTGCTGGATGCTCTTCTTGAAGATCTTGCTGGACTGGGATGAGATCAATTGTTGATACCAATTGATGGTGAATCTGCTGAACTGAGTTCCCCCTCAGCTTGATTCCTCTTCTGGATTCTGCGATCCATGTTTGATCTAGCTTTGTTTGATATCCAGAGGATGACATTTGATAGTTCAGCTGGATTTCTCTCTTGATTCTCCACTTGAATATTCTGCTGGATTGACTTTGCCCTCAGCTGATATCACAGCTGTGTCGATTTCCAGCTCGGTGGAGTTCCCCCTGAATTTGATAGTATGTGGCTTTCTTTTCTCAGCTACTTCCTACTTCACTTGAGCGAATTTTCTCATCACTGGCTCAATTCTTTGATAAGGTCAGCTGCTCCATGATTAGCTGAGTTCATTGTTGCTTTGCGGGGTAGAATCTTCAATTTCCTGTTCTTTGCATCGCATTCCTGCGCATTGAACTCACCAGGAAAACCGTAATCACAACAATTGGCTGATGGACAAAAGATTATGCTAAAGTCCATCAACATAAGAGACATTTGATATTATTATTATTTGTCTCAAATGAGCTAAATCCTTTGACGTATCCTTTCGAGATATCACCAAAGGTTACCTGGGACCAGTACGCTTGACATATTCTTTGAAGAGCTTTGAGGTAAGTAATGAGCTTTGATCACCAGCTGTCTTTCTTTCACAGTACGCTTGATGACTCCTCAAAACGCGCATGTCCCTCTTTGACCTGTTATCACTCCTTCGATACCCAGTTGTGATTGGGTCCGGCTTTGTTGTTGAGGGTTCCATTGATAACCCAGATTTGTCCTTATCTTTTGTGAGTGATACTTCAGATTGGTCCTTTCTTCTTTGGACCTTGTTGACTCCATTTTGATGAGGTCCAATTCATAGCCGGAGTCTGTCAGCTTGATATCTCGTCTGCTGGAATCTTGATGTGAAGCTCGGTTGATTTTCAGCTTTATAACCAGCTGAGATCCCTGTCTTTTTAGTTGACCTTGATGTCTGTGTTGGATGACATTCGTTTTTGATTTTGATTCAGTCAATTTGGATTTATCTGCTGCCTTTGAGCTTTGTGTCCAGCTGGGAGCCGCTGCTTTTCTTGGGCTTGGAGTTGCCGAGCAGTTTTCTTCTTTGATAGGACTGAGCTTAGAGAGCTGGCTTGATTATGTACGACCTCTTTGGTACATCCTTGGCTTGGTTCCAGCTGTGTTTGTATTGGCTGGAGTCATTCTTTGATCTGATTCAGCTTTTGGCCATCTTCAGCTTCTTGATCAGCTGTGTTTTCTCATCTTCAAGCTCCTGATCATTCTTCTTCTTGAGCTCATTCCTTAGCTCCGAATTCTCAGTTGGCTAGATTTCAAGGATTTCTAGTAATCTCTTGAAGTCGTTGAGCACTTCTTCGATGAGGTCTCTTTAGCATGCAGTGAGCTGTGCCATGTCCAGCTGGGCATTCTACTTGATTTTGCTCTCTTTCCAGCTGTGTAGAGTTCCTCCTTGATTTGATAGTAGGTGGCTTTTTCTTCAGCTGCATCCTACTTCCTTTGATGAGGTCTCCGTTTGTGTAGCAGGTAGACAGCTGTCCCAAATCCAAATTGATTCATCCGTCGCTTCTCGATTCTTTTCTTGAGACCAATGTACTCAGCAGTGTGACTGGCTGAGTTTTTAGTTTTGTATCCAGCTGTCTTTATTTCACAGCTGGTCCCAGTCAGCTAGCTGGGTTTCTTCATTTTCTTTATCAGCTAGGTTTCTGAGTCCCATGAAGCAGTCATCTTTAATAAAATGCTTCATCTTCTGAGTCGGAAGAAAATACTTGATCTTCTTTCTTGCTCGTCTTGAGCTCTTTATCATTTCTTCGGGAGGTCGACTCAGCTGGGTTTCTCTTTGGGTAGAGTTGCTTGTCGTGATGAACCTTCACGATCTTCTTGTACCTTTCCTTGCTGTGTTCCAGCCTATTAATATTCCGTACAAGCATGGCAACTTCTTCGTGCAATTCTTCTTTGCTCATCTTTCCGCGCTTCTTGTTGGTCCTTCCAAGCTGAGCTGATTGAGCTAATCTTCTTGATTTTGCACTTAGAGCTGTCTCTTTTTCCTTGGGAGTCAGCTCCGTTTCATCCATCCGGCTGGATGATTCTCCGCTTGTGATCCTCAGATCAAATTCGTTGGCTTTCAAGATGGAGAACAATTTTTCCGTCTCCATGCTGCCAAGATCAGTTCTGCTTTGGTGAACCACCTTGTGTGTACACCATTCTGAGGAGAGAGCTGCAAGAACTTTCAAGTTCTTATCTCGAACTGTATATTTACCAGTTCGGATCGTCTCGATCTCGATGACGAGGTTGGAGAATCTGAGCTCCATTTGATCAATGGACTCGTAGGGGAGTTGCTTGAAGTTGTCGAACTTCTGGCATGCAACTGAGAATTTGTTCTCTTGAATTTTCTCTGAGCCTTCACACAGCTTGGCTAGAGTGTCCCACATCCCCTTAGCTGTCTCACAATTGATGATTTTGCTGAGATAAGCGTTCGTCACTGTTGAGGAGATGACGTTGCGAGCGTAGCTGTCCAAACCAGCTTGTCTTCTTTCTTCTGGAGAGTACTCCATTTTGGGCTTCACAACTTGCCGGAGTACTGGTTCAGCTCCAGGTAAGGTTTCTGCTTGTCTTTCTGATTTCATGATGATGATGGGTCCGTCAGTGATAACATCCCACATCATGTCGTTTTGCGCGCACAGAAAGCTTTTGAGTCGGAACTTCCATATCTGATAATCATCGACTGAGAATGTTGGAAGATTCCTGCACAGAGAAGATTCCATGACAGTATGCAATATAATGATTAAAAAAAATTTTGAAACTTTGAAGGATCTGTTCAGGTGACCACTATCAGCAATGAAGCTGACTTGACAGATACAGTGATCTTTTGAACCACTGCTCTGATACCAATTGTTGGTCCCAAGACGGATACCTTGGTGTAGAGGGGGGGGTGAATACACCAAGGTTTTAAAAACTTTTCCAAGTTAAAACTCTTTTGAGTGAGCTGGCTGTGTTCGATCCAGCTGGATGGCAGCTTGATCGACACAGCTGGCTGTGTGCGGAATGTGGTGGATTTGGAAAGTCCGTCTGTTGCTTCAAATATATTGCAAAGCTCTGTTTCACTTTTCAGTTAGTCAGTTTATGCAGATTGATATGTATGCTCATGAAGGTTAGTAACATGCATAAAACAAAGCGATAAATAACAAGAGCATCTTTAACGTGGTTCGGAGTAACCCCTCCTACATCCACGACCAGATTCACTGGTAATCCACTACCACTTGGTTTCCAAGTACCAAGCAACTTCACAACTCTAACCCGAGCTGTGTTCCAACGGTTGCGGGCACCGTCAAGCCTACACCTTCGGTTTGCGGGTGCGAAGAACCTAACCACTCGAATTACACGCTTCGAGCAAGCGTACCTTTACCTAACCTTCTCGGGTTTGGGTTTGGGTATGGTTTTCCAACTATGAACGAGTTCTTACAATGAAGAACAAGGAGTATGATGAACTCGTTCAAACTAGGCTTAAGATATTTATTCTGATCTAATCTGCCTATGACTGAATATGTGAACAACTAAGAACACACTCGTGGCCGGGTGTTCTTGAAAGATTTGGCTTTGAAGATCGTTGTTCATTTTTCTGTTTTCTTCTATTTCTTCAGTCGTCTTGTCAGCCCCCTCACCAGCAATGGTGGAGGAGAGATATATATAGGTGAAGATTCAAATTAGCCGTTGGAAGAGAGCCGTTTGAATCTTACCTACTCTTGTTGACTTCTGGCCATTACCTACGAAGTAGGTCTGTATCTGCAGAAGCTATTCCTTCTCTGATTTGACTGCGTCGACAAGATCTTCGACATCGGGATCTTGTCTTGGAGAAGGTCTTCGTCTTCGAGCTGCTAAGCGTCTCTGCTGTGTCTTCAGCGTTCTGGACTCTGCTGCGTCTCGACTCTGAGCTGTGTCTTAGACCTGTGCTGTATCATCAACCTGAGCTGTGTCTTCAACCTGAGCTGTGTCATTAACCTGAGCTGTGTCTCAGACCTGAGCTGTGTCATTAACCTGAGCTGTGTCATCGACACTAAGCTGGGTCTTTTACACTGAGCTGGGTCTTCGACACTGAGCTGGGTTTCCGTCACTGAGCTGGGTCTTGATACTGCTGGGTCTTTGACTCTGCTTGGTTTGCTCTGCTGAGTCTTTCCGCCGAGTTCTTTAAGCCGTCTCGCTTAGCCGTGTCTTACGCCGTCTTCACCGTCTTCAGCGAATCTACATGTAAACTATGAAACTCTATAAGCTCAAACAGGTGAGCTGGAAACAACACAAAGTTTGTACATTCATCTACTTGGTTGGGGTCAGCTGGGTTTTGGTATCCAATCAAAACTCTATTAATTTTCCCAACATGAAGCGACCGCTGACTTTCCGCCCTGTTCTCTGAAGCTTCTCTGCACAGCGGTCGCTAAGGATGAGGGACCGCTGGGTCGTACGAGTGTGAGGACTATGTGCTCCTTGAAAACCAGAATTTTTGTACGTCACAAACAAATACCCCACACAACCACCGACAAGGATAACAAGACTTAAAAAAACAAAATCAGAAAAGAAAAAGAAAAGAGAAAACGAAAATACCAAAATATGGGTTGCCTCCTACATAGCGCTTGTTTAACGTCATTAGCTTGACGCAATATGAGCATTCAGAACATGGGATCCAAGATATGTATAGACTCTACCGTATGTGCCTTAGTCTCGCCCTCAAGATAAGGTTTTACTCGGTGCCCATTAACTGGAAAAGAGTGCTGCGTTCCCTCATTCAACAATTGAACCGATCCGTACGGAAAAACTTCTGTGACAGTGTATGGGCCACTCTCCCTAGATTTGAGCTTTCCAGGAAACAACTTCAACCGTGAATTAAACAATAGAACCTTCATCCCAGGCTTGAGATCTTTCACCAAAATCCTCTTGTCATGAAGTCGTTTGACCCTATCCTTGTAAATCTTTGCATTCTCATACGCCTCATTACGTAACTCATCGAGCTCGGATATTTGTAGCATCCGATGCTCACCAGCTTTAGATAGATCAAGATTTGTCTTCTTAATAGCCCAATAAGCCTTATGCTCAATCTCCACGGGAAGATGACACGCTTTACCAAAAACCAAGCGATAGGGACTCATTCCCAAGATACTCTTATACGCTGTTCGGTATGCCCATAGCGCATCATTTAGCTTCATAGACCAGTCTTTACGAGACGGTTTCACCGTCTTCTCCAAAATTCCCTTGATTTGCCGATTGCTTGTCTCGGCTTGCCCGGAAGTCTGTGGGTGATAAGGGGTGGCCACCTTGTGTGTGATTCCATTTTTCTTCATCAGCTTCTCAAACAACTTGTTGCAAAAATGCTTTCCGCCATCACTGATGATCGCCTTTGGAAATCCAAACCTGCACAAAATGTTTTCCTGCACAAATCTAAGGACAACATTAGAGTCACAAGTCCTAGTGGGGATTGCTTCAACCCACTTGGAAACATAATCAATAGCTAACAGTATATATTCGAACCCAAAAGACTTGGGAAACCTTCCCATGAAATTAATACCCCACACGTCGAAGATCTCAACCACTAGGATGTTGTTGAGGGGCATCTCGTTCCTTCGTCCAATGGATCCAACCCTTTGACACCGATCGCAGGACATATAGAAGGCTTGGGCATCCTTGAACAGTGTTGGCCAAAATAAACCGGATTGGAGTACCTTGTGTGATGTCTTCTGTCCTCCAAAATGGCCACCACAATGCGCTTCGTGGCATAACTGCAACACCTTGGCATGCTGATCGTCGGGAACGCACCTCCGAATAACATCATCATTTCCAAGCTTGAAGAGGTGAGGATCCTTCCAAAAATATTGCCTGCATAGAGAGAGAAAACGTTTCCTCTCTTGGGAGGTAATATCCGGCCGCGTTTCATCGCAAGCCAGATAATTCACAATATCGGCATACCAAGGCACGAACTCCATACTATAAGCATGCTCAAACGGAAAGGAATCAACAACATTATCACATGACAGAGAAGGGGACAAATTCTCTAAACGAGACAAATGGTCAGCTATAGCATTCTCACTTCCCTTCCGATCACGGATCTCTATGTCAAATTCTTGCAACAAAAGAACCCACCGAATGAGTCTAGGCTTAGCTTAGGGCTTAGTTAACAAATAACGCAAAGCAGCATGATCACTATGAACTATCACCTTAGAACCTATGATTTAAGCACGAAATTTATCTAGAGCAAAAATCACAGCATACATCTCTTGTTCAATAGTAGTGTAATTCACTTGAGCAGGATTGAGAGTAAGACTTGTATAGTAAATCACACGCAACATTTTATCAACACGCTGTCCTAAGACAGCTCCAATGGTAGATTTCGACGCATCACACATGATTTCAAAAGGTTCTGACCAATTAGGTCCAATCACGACAGGAGTAGTGCTCAAATTATGTTTTAGCGTATTAAACGCATCTAAGCATGCACCATCAAAATTGAACACAACATTCTGAGCAAGTAAACGACACAGAGGCTGGCAAATTTTAGAAAAGTCCTTAATGAAACGACGGTAAAAACCTGCGTGACCCAAGAAACTCCTAATTCCCTTGACATCACGAGGTGGAGGCAATCTCTCGATCATATCCATCTTAGCCCTATCGACCTCTATCCCTTTCTTTGAGACAATATGACCCAGAACAGTTCCCTTTCGAACCATGAAATGACTCTTCTCCCAACTAAGGGTTAGACCACTATCAATGCACCGACACAAAATACGTTCAATTTTACCTAGACAATCATGAAAAGACGACCCAAAGACAGAGAAATCATCCATGAAAATCTCAACAAAATCACCAATTATTTTAGAAAAAAATAGACATTATGCACCTCTGAAACGTACCTGGGCATTGCAGAGTCCAAAAGGCATCCTCTTGCATGCGTATGTTCCGAATGGACACGTGAAAGCTGTCTTGGCTTGTTCTTCTGGAACGATTGCAATCTGGTAATATCCTGATAATCCATCCAAGAAGCAGTAGAACTCGTGACCAGCTAGTCTATCCAGCATCTGATCAATGAAATGAAGTAGAAAGTGATCCTTCTTTGTAGCGGCATTGAGCTTCCTATAGTCAACGCACATCCTCCAACCAGTAACAGGTCTAGTGGGTACCAACTCATCCTTGTCATTCAAAACCACTGTGATCCTCTCCTTTTTCGATACCACATGAACGGGGCTCAGCCACTCACTATCAGCAATGGGAAAAATAATCCCCTCTGCTAGCAATTTATAAATCTCTTTTCTCACCACCTCCATCAACACAGGATTCAATCTTCTCTGCCCATCTCTCTTCGGAGTGGCTCATTCTTCCAAGTTAATCCGATGCATACAGGTGGCGGGACTAATACCCTTAATATCAGATAAACTCCATCCAAAACCTGCCTTGAATTTCTTAAGAATCTTCACCAAGGCATGTTCTTCTTCTTCGTTGAGCTCAGAGGAAATGATGACTGGCTTTTTCCTTCCCTGTTCAAGAAACACATATTTCAGATTCTGGGGAAGGACCTTAAGCTCGAGTTCTACTTCTTTTCATTCTTGGAGCTCTCAGGTGTCAATGTCCGGTCAACGGGCATACTCCCAAACTCCTCTAGACTTGCTACTTCACTGAGCCGTTCTTCTAAATCAGCAGATCCTTCAAAAACTTCTTCGATCCGATTCTCTTCCACAAAACATTCTTCAGTAAGAACATCAATGACGTCTATGTAAGAACAGTTTTCAATACTGTTGACTGACGGCATGGCTCGACTGGCATGCATATTGTAGGAAAACGTCTCTCCCAACACCGACATCTTAATGGTTCCGTTCTTAACGTCGATCAACGTGTTGGTAGTCGCCATGAATGGTCTTCCTAATAACAGGGTATGCTCTCGTCCATCCTCATGCACATCTCCAATTTCGAGGACCACAAAATCAACGGGCACTATCAATTTCCCAACCCGGACCAGAATATCTTCTACTACCCCTCAAGGGTGTCGAATGGATCGATCGGCTAGCTGCAAGCACATCCTGGTCGGCTTCAACTCTCCTAACTCCAATTGTTTGAAAATAGAGTACGACATTAGATTAATTCCGGCCCCTAGATCTAGCATTCCTGAAGCTTCTTTTCCATTCCCCATGGCAATCTTGATCACGAAACTCCCAGGGTCCCGCTGTTTTAGAGGTAGAGATTGCTGCATAATTGAATTGACACTCTCGGATACCAAAATCTGCTCATTCTCCTCGAACCTCCTCTTCTTAGACGCCAACTCTTTGAAGAACTTGACGTATGCTGGAACATTCCTGATAACCTCAAGCAATGGTAAATTCATATTTACCTTGGAAAGCATCTTGTAAAAATCGGAAAACTGTTGATCTTGCTTTTCGTTCCTCAATCTGCTGGGGAAAGGCACTGGTGGTCAGTAAGGTTTCTCAGTCTTATGCAATCGGACCTCAGATTCTTCCTTCTCATTCTCAACCGCAAACTGTGTTTCCTCTGAAGGTGTGTTTCCCACCTTGTTATCAACCTTCTTTCCACTTCTCAGAACAGTTACAGCTTGAGCTTGATGAGGTTGTTGACCTTGACTCGGAATTTTCCCAGTCTGCTGCTGTTGCTGCATCTGATTAAGTGTTCCAGAAATCTGTCCCACAACTGTCTCGAGACGCTTTATGTTAGCATCTTGAGCTTTCCTCGCCTGTTTGCTTTCTTTCATAAAAGCAGTAAGATATCATCAAGAGGATTCCTTTGAGCAGGCGGTGGCGGTTGACATTGAAATTGTTGTGGTCCCTGTTGAAATTGCAGTGGTGCTTACTGAAACTGATTCTGCTGTGGTGGGTACTGCCACTAAGAGTTGTAATTCGGCTGCTGAGGGGAAGACCACTGCTACTGAGGAGAGTACTGGTTAAACTGCGGTGAAAGATGACGATTTTGAAAACTTTCTCCAGATCCATGTCCTTGATTCTGATTCCTCCATCCAGTGCTTGACTGATTCTGCCATCCCGAGTTCTGTTGTTGTTGATTCTGATTGAATCTCTGGCCTTGATCAAACTGCTGACGTGAAGGATACCCCTATGCAGCATAAACCTCTGTTCCCCCTTCATATGTCAGCTCTCTTATTCTCTGGCGCTCTTCAGGATTGTTCCCTTGCTCCCCACAGATGCCACATGGTTCAACGAACATCTCTTGTCTGGCCGATTCCTATTGAGGTGGGGGAGCAACTGACTTGCTCATCTTCAATTCCTGCAACTTTCTCATCATGCTAGCCAGTTGCTTCTTCATGTCCGGGCTTTCAGCAACTACATTCACCTCAACACGACGTGTGCGGGTGGATTTCTGCTTTGAACTAGGTGCAAGTGTTTTGAAAATCTCTTGCAGTTCATCAGCTGTTTTCACTACAATGTTTCCGCCGGCGGTACTATCCACCATAAACTGAGCTGTTTGCACCAATCCATCATAAAAGAACTGCCACAACATTTCTGGTGCCATCTGATGATGCGGGCACTGCTGAAGTAATTCCCTAAACCTCTCCCAAGCCTCATGGAAGGGTTTATCGCCAGCTTGAGTGAAGTTCATGATTTTTGTGTGAACTTCCTGAGTCTTATGATTGGGGTAGTACTTCAACATGAATTTCTCGCACACTGCCGTCCATGTGGTGAGCGAGTTAGGTGGAAGAGATAAATACCACGTTTTGGCCCTGTCCTTCAACGTGTATGGAAAGCACTTCAGCTACAATTGATCCTCAGTTAGAGCCAACAAAGGGAAAGACTGGACCACTGTGCAAAATTCACGAACAAACTGTAAAGCATCTTCATTTGCCATCCCGTGATAAGATGGCAACAAGTTCAGATGGTTCTGCTTCAGATCATAGTTTCTTACTTCAGTCGGCAAAACAATAGCAGAAGCAGTGGTTCCAAATGTAGGCCTGGCAAAATCCCCCATATATCTGGTATTGTTAGCCATTTCTTTCGGAAAAATAGGTTCGTCTGGCGGATCACACCCGGATTCTTCTAACTGAACAATAACTTCTTCTTCAAAACAAGGTTCGTCAACCTCGTTAAAACTGGACTCGGCTTCTTCCTACAAACTTATCAAAATCTTGCGTGGTTGATTGATGTTGTCAAAATAAGGTGCCAAATTCCTTTTCAAGCTTCTGCGACCTTGCATACACAACACTCAACAAACAGATTACGCGCACCGGAGGAAAGAAAATAACCGAGTAACAGAAGAGAATTAAAAATAAACATAAAACACACTTAAATTTCAAAGCAACACAATTAATCGCCTAAAGTTTTCCCCGGCAACGGCGCTAAATTTGTTTCGATTAAATTAATCCTAAAGTCGTTCGCAATGAGATCACCGTAGATTAAACAAGCCAACCCAAGTATCGTCTCACAAGGAAAACTTAGCAGGGAAATTATTGTATTGCGAAAAGGAAAGAAAAATAAAGTAGTAAATCAATAGGGTTTGGTAGTTCACTATTCTAATTATCGATTTATTAACTAGGCGATAAGGGAAATTTAACATGAATTAAACCCTAGGCATGAATTGAAATCTAGCATAGCAAAAGCATTAAACGATCCTAATCTGAACATTAATTCAATTAAGCAAATTAACGGAGCAATTATAAGCATGAATCAAGAACGGAAATCGAAATAGCTCACAAACGTAATTAAAATTGACAAACACAATAAACTGGAATTGGAATTGAAGATTGCAATGTCTGTAGCCTCGAATTCGGAATGAAATACGATAATTAAAATTACTAACTAGAATATTTGGAGAAAACTAGAAGACAATCCTAAGAATAAAATCGGGAAATAACAGGGAAAATTTGTCTGGAACCGTGTGTGAAGAACTGGCGTCTCAAAAACCCTTGTGCGGTATTTATAGGTATCACAATTAAATCACGCTCAGCGGTCTCCTAGGTTGAGAGACCGCTGACTTCTGGCCCTGTATTGGATGACGCGCTGAACTCAGCGGTCGCTCAGAAGCAGAGACCGCTGACATCTCATACGTGAACGCAACGCCTGGAACTCAGCGGTCTCTTAAGGTGAGAGACCGCTGAGTTTCATTACACCAAAAACTCATTGCTGTGATGCAGGTTGATCGGGCCTTGTCGCCTTCGTCGTTTTCGAGCAAAATCTATATATTCCACTGAAAACTCGACAAAATATCATTAGCACATTTTTAATTTCCAAAAAAATATAGAATCAAGCAAATGGCATCACAAACGCGCATACAGAACATCCAAAAATACAACCAAAAACTAACGCAACAATTCACATTCAATTCTTTGGTTTTGAGCAGCAAGCATTAAAATCATCGCGAGTGCCTAGCATTAGCAAGTTTGTAATTTTTGTGTAGTCTGCGTAGATGATGGGATGTGGGCGGTGGTTCTCGGCAGTGGCGGTGTTCTCAGCGATGTTCTTGGCAATGGAAGAGAGAGAGAGAGAGACTCGTGAAAATACATACCTTAGAGACGACGGGCGACCATTGGCTCACAACAACGATAACAGCGACGGTGAAGGGTGAACGAACGGCTAAAGAAGGTTGGTTTGAGATTAAGGTGAGAGATGAGAATTGAGGAATGAGGACTTGAGGGGAGAGACGGCGTTGTTCCGTTTAATGAAAGATAGGGTTTTGATTTTTTTAATGCTAAAAACTAAATTAAAAATATATATATTTATAATTTATTTAATTATGTCAAGGTTTCGGTCGGTTCGGTTCCCGACCGAACCTATTTAACAGAACCAAAAACCAAACCGAAAACCAATTTTTTGCAAATTTTAGAACCGAACCGAAAACCGACACTTTTAAAAACCGAACCGAACCGACCAAAACTCATCGGTTCGGTCGGTTTTTTTCGGTGCGGTTCGGTCCTTGCACACCCCTAGTTGGAATTAAAGAGGAAGCTAGATCCTACCTTATCAAAACTGAGCTTGGATTGAAGATTGATTGAAAGATGGGAGAATTATCAAGTCTTGAAGCTTGAAGAACAATGGAAGCTTCAACAATGGTGGTGTGCAGTTTTGGAGAGAGAAAAACTAAAGATGAGTAGTGAGCAAGTAAGAGTAATTTGAGAGAGAGAGAGAGAGAGAGAGAGAGAGAGAGTAATTTTTTAGGTAGTAATTGGGAGGGTGGGTGAAACAGGTGGTAACTAGGGATGGTTGAACTAAAGCAAATATCCAGATATTTGCTTAGAACCGAGAATTACAACGAGCAACAGGAATTCTATGTCATCAATATTTTTGAGAAAAACGGACGAGCTCATTTGTTCTAGATTATTTTAATTAGTCGGGAAGGACGGTTCGATAATTAAATCCTGAAACGATAAAAACTGACTTTTTTGAAAAAGATTCGCATCGAGAAATAAATGAATGAAAAAGCATACACTAATTTAATCTGAGGTCTCGAACGAAAATTCAAATGCATATTGAAATCCTAATCTGATTATCAGTTCGACGACTTCTGCAATTTATTTTTATAAACGAATCGCACCATAAATCTTACAATCAAAAATTAATAATTAAGGAATACAAACTTTAAATAAATAATAAAAATTTTAATTAAACGAGATTTTAAGTCATAGAGGTAAGATTGACTTTATGTTTACCGGAAAAAACGAACTCAAGTTTGAACTTCTTCATTATTCAATTATTTTTTTCAAAATAAAGGGAAATATTTTAATATCATAATTTTAATTTTTCTTTATTTTTCTTTTCAAAATTAAGTTGAAGTTTATAATAGACTTACTTTTAGAAAGAGCATTTCCTCATCAAATTAAGTTTAACTTTATAATAAGTTAAATTTTATAATTAACTGCTGCTAGCTTAGAGCATTCCGAGTAGAATTCTCAAAATTCTGCTTCTAAATTTACTCTCAAAGCTTCCCTTATACTCTCTCCGTCCCTGATAAGTGTGGTCCGGAGGGAGGGGCACGGGTTTTAAGAATGATGTTATAGGTAGATGTGTAGTGAATGGAGAATGAGACCCACTTTGTTGTGGTGTTAGTTACTTTTAAAGGGTAAAAAGGTAAAATTTTAAGTGGGGTCATATCCATTTAAGGAAGGACCACACTTATGAGGGACGGACGAAAAAGAAAAGTGGACTACACTTATCAGGGACGAATGGAGTACTATATTTTTTCCCCTATTTTACAAATGCATACAATAGTTCTCCTGTTTTCATAACTATTTTATAAAAATGGTGGGCCCAACTCAATTTGTAAGATAAAAGTAGATTTAGGGAGGTGTAAATTTGAGGAAAAATTTAAGGAGATGTAACTATTTTTGTGGGGTTTACTCAATTTAGAAGATCTATTTGATAGACTTTTTATCTCACATTTTATTATTTTAGCATAAATTTAGAGTTAGAAGTAATTATAAGTGAGCTGCTGTGAGTGCTCTTAGTTTGTATTTTTCTCCCTTTTATAAAGGTGAGAGACTTGAGTACGAATCTCAATCCCCCATCTTCCAACTCAAAAGAGTAAACCGTTATAAGGTAATTTAATATTTTTTTTGGTTATTTTTAATGCTAAATTCTAATTGTGTTAAAAAATAACAACTATATAAAAAATTGTAGTATTTATTTTTGAATTTTATACATTAAATTTTGTTTATTAGTTGGCCTCCCGAAAAAAATCATGGCTGATATGTGTCATCTATGGTGCTCACAGGGATGTATATATGTATTCGATCTTGCACCACGTCAACTTCAATTGATCGGAAATAGGAATTATGTTATAATTGTAAAATAAGTAAGGTTCATTGATCAGGTGTTTGATGGCCAAATTTAAAAGTCTTACGCAAAACAAAAAATGTCTCAAAGTTCATGTATACAATTATCCGATCCCTTATATTTAATAAATTCAATATGTCTAGACATTATTTAAGGTCATTTGATGTTTTTTTAAAATTATTATTTTGGTTAGAGATGGATGTTTGGTGGTAAAAGGGGATGTAGAACGAGGAGTTAAGATAGTTTTCTACAAATCAATCATTTTATTTTATTTTAAATATTTTATCAACCCAATTATTTGAATTCGATAAACATGCATACTACATAAAATTATATTTGAGTTGCAAACATGAGTTTTAGACATAAATCAACAGAATGTTGCAAAAATATATTCCTAAAGTAAGTTTGTCGATTTCTGCGTACTAGACGTGCTCAACGTACTTAAAATGTTTTCATCAAATTAAATTATTCTTTATTGTTTATGGTTAGATCAATAATTAATTATTCTAAACGTACCCCACCTAATAACATATATTATATATTTCCCTCCAACACTGAGAATATTTTAGGTTTGTATTTGACATCCGTGTCTTCCAACGAATGTTTTAGCTATTTGACCTTTGAAAAGAAAAATTATTTTTAATTAGGTCATTTTTCCAACCAATTGGTTGTCTGATTCATAGCTATCTCCGCCGGTGGAAATGTATTTCTACCTAAACTAGTTGATTGACCTTCAATCCAAATTCAACGTCTCAAGTCATATTATTTCGGAATTTAGAACAAAAAAAAATGTCATATTATAAGGGCGCGCAGATCGATGTGTATATGTATATGTGTGTGTAACATGTTGTAGTAAGATAATGGTAGTGTTTGTTGCTATGTAGACCAAGGAAAAGGCAATAAAGTATACATTTTGACATGCAGCTAATGATTGATTTTATTAGTTTAATAAATTTCTTATACATATAGATAATATTTATTCAATCTCTCGGCATATGATGTTTTTAATTACTATTTTTTAGTAACGTTATGAGGGAAAGAATCCCACAGAGTACAAATTAATGTTCTATTTATTTATTTATTTTTGTGTAAGGTGTTTGTTACTTTTTTCAAGCAAAATTTATTGCCGACAAGCCGATATATGTATGATATATACATACTACATGCACCAAATAGTCGTTGCTTAAGACTATTTCTTTCTTACATTATGTGGCGACCCTCTACCTGAGCATATGTGGATCGGTTAGACTGCCACGGTGGTAAGAGTGACGTGACATTGATATCGGAAAAGAATAACTGACATGTTTAATGATAAGAATGGATTAAGTTTCAAAACAAAAGGTGGTTCAATAATCAACTTGTCCAAGCTTAAAACTGACTAGGGTCGAAGTATGAGGACTTCGGCACTGCAAGCCGAAAGCATTTGTCATTGGCTATCCGAGATCGGATAGTCGGCACAAAAGGATAAAAGGGTCGACGTTTTGAGTGATGGATTATTACAAGGATTTGTACGGAATCACCACTAACACCAAACAACCTCGGATGCCGTCACACTTTCATCCTGCTTGTCGCTCATTTTGCATTTTAAAATAAAAAGATTTTGGGCTTAGTATTAAGTACTCAGTGGATTGTTGCCCCTTCAACAAACATTTTTCATAAAATATTTTCGTAAATATAATGCATGCTATCATCATAGATAAAGGGGGTTATGAAAAGGAAAACATTTGAACCCTTTATATATGCAAAACCATTTGACATAATTATAACATGCATAATCTTAAAAACTCACATTCTGGTATTACCAACTCGAATCAATTAGAGGGGAGCCACTCCCTCCAACTGAACCGTCGTAAGTTCTTGTGTACACTACCTTGACTTGATCGGAGCTCAAGACCGATCATATAATATGAGAATGGTGACTGATTGTCCATAATAGGTTTTAATTTTATTTATTTATTTATTTATTGTTGTGTAAGGTGTATGATATATAGATACTACGTTTTAATAGTCGTTGCTTAAGTTAAGACTATTTCTTTCTTACATTATTACTCAAAAACGAACATGAGAAAATAATTTCTAAACTACCACCAGTACAGTGACAAAGCTTGAACGTCGAACGAAGAGCACAATTTTTTTTTCCTAATTACAACTACAATAATCTACATATAATCTAATAAAATCAAATTTTACATTGCATTTGATATATTGAGCCTGATTGACTTACCTGAAGAGCCCAACGAGCCAGGCGATGTAAAATCAATATAAGGTTAAGGAAGCAAATGTATATAAGAAGTTATTTAGGATTCATTACCTTAAATGGGGTATATAATTCTTTTAAAATCTAATTTTTTTTAATAAATAGTAATTATGTTCATTATACTTATAATATTAAAATTTATTTTATAATAAATATTATTAAAATAATAAAATTACTATTGGAACACGGAGGATGGTATATAACTGTGGGATAAAAGGATGTCAATTATGTGCGTGGACAAAAGATAACGAATGAAAACATTCTATACAGATAATGAGTTAATGAAAAATAATTGTTATATAGATACATCATACCATAACGAATTGATAACATCACTACATTATGTTTTGTAGATTTTTTTTTGTCTAAATTTAAAGGACTTATTTAATTAATACATACGACAAATAATACTTTTTTATGATATATTCTAATATGTTTTCATTCCGTTCTCCAACCCGTAAACCTACCAATAATTGGAAATTTCATTTCAAACCTTATTATTATATAACTTGAGCTTAAGGCGTTGAATATAATATGGATTGAAGGGTAATCTAGTTTAGTTAGAAATACTTTTCCCCTAACCGAAATAGCTATCAAACATTTGGCTACAAAATATATATGATCTAAATACACTTTTTTCTCTCTCTCAAAAGTCAAATAGATAAAATACTTGTTCATAAACACACAGATGCAGACATAAATATGTATGTATATGTGCACGCATGTATGTCAAATTATTCCTACCCAAACCTTAATTGTTGACTAATCATTAAAAATTAAAATAATTTTAATATTCCAAGAAAATATTTGAAGTACATTTCTTTCTCTTGTCATGTTGAGCATGCATGTCTGGTACACAGACAAAATTAATCAGCAAATATGCATAGCAATATTAATTTGCACGCGTATAACGAGTCCTAAGTTTGTTAAAGCCATATATATTAGTCAACACTATATAGATAATGGTCTCATTTGAAACTTTTGCAAACAAAAGAACATTTGGAAAATGTTTAGGTGCCATTCCCTTATTATTGTAGGTCAGTCATCAGGTCTAACCTGATATGTGAAAAACAAAAGAAAATGTATGATTGGCAACATTGTGTAACGATAATCGGTTAATGAAAATAATAGTATCGGTATATGGCTACATAGTCAAATTTATGCCGAACTAATATCTTTTTTCAATTCTATTATGAACTGTCGATTTAAACATTATATCCCGAAGTTCCAGAAATTATGCAAATCTATTCTTGGATAATTTTTTTTAGTAGGATGGTTGAGTATTTGACTTGACCTGTTGTGAAACACTACAAAAAAACTGCCTTTTACCGACGGATATTTCCGTCGGTAAAGCTGCGAAATCCATCGGTAAATAGATTACCGACGGACAAATGCCGTCCTTAAATACGTCGACGGTAAAGATTTACCGACGAATTTTTTTCCTTCGTTAAATTTGCCGACGGACTTCCGACGGACTATCCGTCGCTGTCGTTTTGTTGGGGGTATTCCGTGGGTTGACTCTAGCGACGGAATACCGACGGCTTTTCTGTCGGTAAATACCGACGAAATATATTCTGTTGGTATTTATCGAGGTGCCAGAACAGTGTTACCGACGGAATATCCGTCAGTAAATACCGACGGATTTCAGTCCGTCGGTAAATTTCCAAGTGGTCAATGCGTATATTAGCGACGGAATATCCGTCGGTAAATTTTTTTTATTTTATTTTTTTGATATATATTTATTTTTGCAATACTTTTGTCGAATTAAATTTTCCAACAAAACACCAAATATGAGCCAAAATTAATTTGCATTAAGAGCACTTATCATATATAAATGATATTAAGTTCTACTAAAATGTAAAGTAGTTTCAATATTCTAAAATGATAAAAATACTAAACAATCTAAAAAATAATCTAACAAGTCAAGATGACGCATCAGGACCAGGAGGTGGACGAAAAAACTGCCCTGACGCTAGCATCTGCTGGAACTCGGCAAACTGCTGCTCCAGACGTGCACGTGCCTCGCGCTCTGCCTGCTGCTTCTGCTCGATGCGGGCACGTGCCTCACGCTCCTGCTGTAGCTGCTTCTCTAAGGTGTCGATACATGTCTGAAACATCTCTTGTGTCAGAGCAGCCGTCGAACCGGAGCTACCACTGGCAGTCTGTCTGAGCTGGCTGCTGTCAAAGTTTCCAGTGCCGTAGCCCATCTGCTTCATGGGCTGTGTGATTTCCAAATAGATCTTGTTCAAATCGGATCGTCCCTCCGCAGCAGCACGACGATGAACCTTGGCCTAATTCATAAATATAAAAGTGTTAGAAAATATATATTATCAATTATAACAATTAGGAAAACTTAATTAAAGACTTACATAAATTCTTTCATCCCTCGCCGTCAGATAAGTTTCATCGTCCCTCACGTGAAGACGACAGAAAGTCGCATATATAATTTAACTCGTTCGGTGCGAACCCCTGTTCTGCGGCCTATTCATGCATTATTACAAAATTTCACATATAAGTTTTAATTATAAATAAAAAAATATAATATATACATATATATATAGTGGTTAACAAGTTAATTAAAAATTACGCATCAACGACTGAACAAGAAGACGAGTGGATCTTGATCCTTCCCTATGCTTGATCATCCCTGTGCCGGGTCCATCGGGCTCAGCCAACCGATTTGTACCGGTATTTTCTGATCTGGAAATCTCATCTAGCTGGGGCCCAATACTCTTGCAAACCCATCCAAAACTCATCGGTCAAGTAAGGGGTTTTGTGTCAGGTTTTTGATCCATAATTTCTTCATATCGTTCACCCACCCACTGTATCTAACACGTGCCTTGGCCTCCCACATTTTATACACATTTGCTTCCCATTCAGCTGGCCAAGTAAAATAATTCTGTTGAACAAAATATTAATTAATAAGTTAATCACATTTTAATGATAACTAGCGTGTAGCCCGTCGAAAATCGACGGGGATTCATTATTTAACTAAATTATTAGATGCAATATGATTGACAATTATAGAAATTTTTTTCAAGGTCAATATCTTTAGTTTATAATTAAATTCAAGAAAATCGTTGGTTTCTTTTGTTATTTAACTGAAAGTAGTATCCAATCACTCTAAGTCGTTGGTTGTGGTAGAGGATATCGATGAACCAAGATGATGAGGCTAGGATTAAGCTACTTAGACCAGTTTAGAATATATAATCGTGCATATTTTAAATCCGATTAATAAGTAAGTATTCTACCCGTTTCGTCCCCTAAAGTAATCTTCGTAATTAATCGAACCTGTTTAAATATAAAATGTCAAAATAATAAACTATAAATTACTATAAATAGTAATTTACTCTTATTCATGTATCAAACATTTAAGAAAAATAGGAATAATATTGGAAGAAAATGTGATTCCTTTTATTTAGGTTCCATTTGATGAAGTCTTTTAAGAAATCAATATGAAATTCCTTTTATGTGAGTTTTTAGAAGAAAAAAATGAGTAGAAAATGAGAAAAATTCACGTAAGCATATACATGACCACCCATTTAATTTGAAATAATATCAGATGTTATATAAATATATTTTAGTGCATACTAATAATTTCAATTGTATTCTCCAATTGGTGAAGTCTTCTAAAAAATATATGTGAAATTACTTTTATTTTAGATTTTAGAAAAAATAAGAATAGGAAAATGAAGAAAAATCTATGTAAGAATTTTAATTAACACGGTCACCCGTTTAATTTGATATTATATTTTTCGTTATTCAAATAATGCCTCCTCCGTCCCATATAAGGTGACATGTGTTCCATTTTGGAGTGTCCCATATAAAATGACACATACCCAAAATGGAGATAATTAGTATCTCATAAAAAGTTGCGGACCCTACCACTTTAACTACTTTATACTTTTCTCCTTAATACACGTGTCCAAAATTAATGTGTCACCTTATATGAGACGGAGGGAGTACATCTTGGCACGTATAAATAATCCAATTGTATTATGCAATTAGTAAAATCAACAAAAAAATCCATGCGAAGTTCCTTGTTATCTAAGATTTTTGAAAAATGGAAATTGTAAATGAACCCGATTAAAATTTTAATAAATAATTAATTAAATATAAAATCCAACACATATTTTTTGTGTATTCCGTTTGCACCAATTTTATGTCTCAAAATTATAATCTTCTATCTTTTATTGAAAAGAAATATTATAATAAAATATTTTTCTCTTAAAATACCATATTTTAAAATTAATTATTTTATTTTTTATTTAGAAAATCTTTAGTTTGTGTTGTCACTTCTTTCTCTCTATATATATTTTTAAATATTGATTGACTAAGAAGCTCATTTAGAAAAAGTTAATTTTACTATTCGTTCTGGTTTCAAACTCGTACAATAATACTCGTTCATTATACAAACTCGTTTAAATTTATAAAACTATCTAAATTTTTAAATATAAGTTCATACAATAATTGATTATCTGATATTTATTGTTAGAAAATATAATAAAATTATTTAATTGACAAACTTAATAATTGGCCTAAATATAAGTTCATACAATAATTGATTATTTGATATTTATTGTTAGAAAATATAATAAAATTATTTAATTGGCAAACTTAATAATTGGCCGAATTAATTTTCCCAATAAAAATATGACTATTTATTTGGCCAACTCAATAATAATTGATCAAATTAAATCGGTGTTGCGAAATGAATTCTAAGTATTTATTTATATTAAACTATAATATTGCTCTCAATAAAAAGAAAGGAAAATCCTATGTAATTTGGTCCATAATAATGATTATCAATATATGTTAATAAAATTTAAGGATGGAAATTTAAGAATAATTTGAAGATTTAATCATAGGCTTTAATTTTATAGAGCTCTATACCATATATATAGAATATAAAATATGCTTAATATTGATTTTAATTCAGAAAATTGGAGAATTTAGAAAAATAGGAATGGAGGTATTAGAGGGGTGCCACATAGGAGAGAGAGCCTCGAATCCGTTTTCCTATATATAATAGATGATAATAGTAGTATGAAATAATGGAAATTTTATTACCTTAAATTCTTCAAAGAACGTAGCCTTGATGCTATCTGGAGTCAACTTCCAACTGAAGCCTCTTGGATTTTGAATATTCTTAAAAATTATTGTGGAAGTACTGGCAATCCCAGGTGCCTCCAATAGATTACTTTCTATTTGTAAAAAAAAAAAATTTAGGCAATTAACACATAAATATATATATATATAGAGGGTGGATCATATAAGAACACCATCTTATATGAGAAATAAGAACAAATCTATACCATTTATTTGTGTTGATCAATGGCTGGTATTTAATACAGATTTTTAATTAATAATTTCGTTTCTTTCCTTTTTTTAATGGAGCAATGATAAAACTGTAAAAGGCTTATTATTTGTAACCGTCACTTTCCATATTTTATGGGATCCTATATCTATATTTATTTATGATTGATATTATATCTAATACTCCATTAATTTTGTTATAATAGATATTTTTAGGGGGTTCACACACCATATCATTATTTACTTTGAAAATTGTTCTTGCCATTAAAAATTATATTTTCTATAAATTGCAACACGAATTTTGTATCCAGTATAAATTAAAATAATCAATACTATTTTACTATATTATTGACCTATTTATTTACTACGTAATTCTATAAGATTTAGTAAAATAATAATGCACACTACCTCACAATAATACATCAACACATAATGCATAAATAATACTAACTCAATGCATATATTCTATTAAAATAATGCATAGTTCCTTCCTATTTAAATTCACATAGCGCAATTGTTTAACTCTCTAAAAATATTGCAACACGTCTTATATAAAGATCTAATTTAATAACGAAAAAACATTGTTCCAATAAATATATAATACTATTTACCAAACAATTGATTCTTCAAGCGAAAACAATATTAACTTAGTCAATAATTTGAATTTACGTAATGTTATGGTGTCGTAAAAATGATGTTTACTAAAAATGAAGCTTATGAATAGTAAGACTATTAAAAGAAAAAAATGGATTGCAAAAGACGATAATATTTTGAGAGATATTTTTTTTATGTAATTTGAGAGATATTTGAGTAGAGCGCGCATCAAATAAGAACATTTTTTTTAGTTGAGAAATAAGAACAAATCTGGACCCTTGATATTTGTTGATTTATGGTCTAAATTTAACATTGCATTTAGTTACTGTAATTTATGCATTTAAATGTCAATGCATTAAGTTATTGTAATTTATGCATTAAAATATTTATGCATTTAGTTTCTGCATTTTCGATGTAATAAAAATGCATTGTTCTTACGTTCTTATATAAGATGTGTTCTTACCAGATCCATTCCCTATTTGAGTAATGCATTACAATGCACAAATATTCTTAAATTTTGTTCGTTCTATGCATAATGAAAATGTATTAGAAACATGTAGGGTGTTTCATAATGCATTTTCTTCATTATAATAATGCACAAATAACCTTGTAGTAATGCATTAATAAATAATGCATAAATAATATTAACTTAATGCATCAATACTAACATATTAGTGCATACTATAATACGCATATGATTTATTACAATATATAATATAAATAATAAAGCCAAAATTTATTACAATATATAAAGCTAATATAAATTCACATAATTCAATCGATTAAACCTATAAAAATAATGCAACACGGCATATATCAAATATTCAATTTAATAACAATAAATGTTATCCCAATAAATATATAATATTATAACCATATAACTACTTAAAAAAAATACTATGTTAACAAGATGATCTAATGAGAATACTTTCTTAGATGAGAAATAGGAACAAATCTGAACCTCTGATCTTTGTTGTTCTATGGTGTCGCAGCCCGGCTTAGAATTTAGATAACAAAGCCGGTAGGTCCCACGACTTACACAATTTATGATTAACAAAAGGATAAAGATATCGACCCGGCTATCGTTGAAGAATAACAAAGGACATTCCTACTCAACAATTCATCAATCTTAGAATAATTACGGCATGCATAACTCAAGATCAACGAGACGATCAACTGATTTCAATAATAACATGCATGTCAACGAATACAACTCAAATCAGCTCAGAATCAAAAGACATGATCAACCAAATAATCGACATTGATCAAGGAATGACGAGCTGACTTGAGGATCAAGAAAGCACGATAAAGAAAACTGTTTCAAGTTCGACAAAACTTTCTTAAAACAACAAACAACTTATGAACATATGATTCAAGTGGTTGAGTTTCAAAAGTACTTGACAAAAAGAGTTCGACTTTAGCATAATTCGACTCTAGAATCCAACATCATCAATAACATTATACAATATCAAACTTCAGAAATGAACATCTTATCATTCAGCGGAATACGAGAGATTATATGTATGGAGACATATAATCTAGGTCTGATTTCATCAAAACAACTCCTAAACACTTTATCAACAACACAGTCCATCCAGCACACGTCATCTCCATCTCAGCTAACCTGCACATTTTAGAATAATACGCGGGGCTGAGTACAAAGTACTCAGTGGGCACATGCCAAAATACTTAAAATTTTACTTCTTAGAGTTAGGGATTTAACTTGCCATATATCATAAGCACAAGTAGTTTTTCTCAAAAACAAACCTGTGCATGCTCAACATTTTCTTTTCTGTAAATCATGTTTGTCTGGCCAGACATATACTTTATGAGGTATGTACCAGAACTATAATCACATAGTGATAGTGTTGAGAAGGAGGCCTCCTTCTCAAACACTTGTAATCGTCCCACCTTTTCGAAGGCACATGATTACAACTAAGTGTACACAAATCCTACCTTGCGTAGGACTGAATTCATCTTGCTACAGTAGATGGTATCATACAAACATTTGACAAGTTAATCAACTTAAAAACATCATATATATATATATATATAATCATATATATGTATATCATTTGTCATTTCTTTGGTTAGAAAAGCCCACCTGATACACTTAAGCTTTTGTCTTAACTTTAACGCTCGCTAAATTTGTGCTTTACGCTTCAGCTTCCACTTCCACTTGCTCCTTTAATTGAAATGGAAATACGAACTTCAAAACGAGAATAATTTCTATCGAATAAACAACTTCGATATTCTTAACTTAATTCGCTTCGGAATCCTACGTCGAAACTCGGCGAAACTCGAGAATTTCTAACTTAATTTCTTAAACGTCTTTAATCTATCTTAACTTAACTTTAAGCATCAAACACCAACAATTCAACTCGTTCATCAATATCAATCAAACATCAAATAATCACTTAACACAACATTCATCATAATCGACTAAGTCGATTTTAATCCGTCTAACGGACTCAGAAAATTCTTAATTTAAATCTATGCATATTTTTCAATACAACACACATCTTTACACATTTATAACACACATTTACACCATTTAACACATAAACTCCCAAATTGGGAAAATCATCCAAAAATAGAAAATCTTTAATATTCTGAATTAAATTTCCAGAAAATCACACAATATTACATTTTTAATAATTAATTCATAAATGCAATTAGTTTATTAATTAAAAATTAATTAATATTTTATTTATTTATTTTAATTTTTCGGTTATTTTGAATTTAAGATTTCTATAATTATTTTCTCTTCTTTTTAATTTCTAATATTCTTAATTAACATTATAAGCTCATTCCTTTATTAAATTTCAATCAATTAAGCATTAATATTCCAACCCTAATTTAAGAACCCTAATTTGAATATTTCTAGGGTTTTTAGGATTAATTAAGCTCAATTTTCATTATCTATTGACTAAACTTACTTCATTAACATCACATAACATCACATAACATCACATTATCCATCATAATCATCATATCTCATAAATCCATTAAATTCAAATTTTCATATTCATTTGATCGACATTTTTAACAAAATGAAATTGGTTGGGAATTTATACTTACTTCCAACATGAAACATTCTTAAAATAACTATCTAAACTCATTTATATCATCAAAATGAATATATAAGACATGCATCCAATATTTTCCATTTTTCTCATTTTTTTCGAAAATAATGAAAGTAGTAGCTAGGGTTTTCTCATGTTTAATCTAACTACATATTTGATCTTCTAAGCATATTCTAAGCATAATTCATGAAGATCAAAACATCATTCAATGCATGAATCATAACTTAACCATTTTCATCATAAATTCGAAAATAATAAAACTAGGGTTGGGGTTCTCTTTCTCATGATTTAATCATACCAATAATCATATAATCATCATATAAGCATTATACTAACACATAAACAACATCAACCCACTTCATAAAATTCTTCCCAAAATCTCGATGCATATATATATATATACTAGGGTTTCTCATATATCATTTTAGCTCATAATTGATCTTCCTATCATCATATAACCATCATGTAAATATAATATTAAGACATGAAGATCATCTAACCATTTCTACAATTTCTCCAAAATAATCGACATATATATATATATATATATATATATATATATATATATGGAAGAAGAGATCTTGAGGAAAGAACCTAGGTTAGTATATACCTAGCTCTTCTTGATTACTTTGGATGAGAGAAATAAACTTGATCTTGAAAGCTTGAAGCTTGCTTGAAGAACAAAAATGGAGTTTGTATGTGTTTGTGTGTATATGTCGAGAGAGATGGAAGAGAGAAGAAGGAAAAGAAAATGATGTTGCTGCTATGTGTGTTGTGTGCGTGAGTGAGAGAGATGAGAGTGATATATGCATATTCATGCATAGGGTAGGGTAGATTAGGTTTATTATTTAATTGAAACTTAATTCCTAAGTTTAGGTTTAGTCATTTAATTAGTTATTAATTCAATTAATTAATAACTAATTAATCTGCTAATAACTCTCTAATTTCTCAACACAGGAAATTAGCTTAATATTCCACGAATCTTACATAAAAATTTCACAAAAAGAATCGGAGATTTGCAACATTTTCAAATCGACCGAAACTAAATTTTTAAGCGTTAAATTACGTAAAATTTTACGTAATTAAATTAAATTCTTCTTTCAGTCAATTTATGACTAAACATTTATCATCAATTTATAAATGTAAAAACTTCTTCGTTTCGGATTAACCGAGACGATAAAAATAATTAAAAACTCATTTTTCCGGTAGAATATATCTGCCGGATAAATTTTCTGAACGAAAATTTTTCTTTTACTGAAATCTTATCTTTCTTACTAATTTAATAAATCTTAATACTCAAGAAATATGGAATACTACATTAATTAATTAAACATTATGCATATAATTATTAATTTAAATGGATTAATTAATTCTCTAATTCATCAAACATCAATCAGTCAATCATAACGGCTTTAATTAAAAAGCTCTCGAACTATAAAAATTATTAAGGTTTCTCAAACTCTAATATAAGTTTTCTTTATGAATTTCCGGAAATAAAATCCGAAAATAATATAAATTATCGAAGAGATTTTATGATTTTCGAAGAAATCAAAATCATAGCATATATTTCTCAAATAACTTCAAGCATATAAGCACATAGTCATAAACATCTTCATTATCTCATTTCGGATTAATCGGAACGAGAATAAATCTTAAATTATTAAAATTCGGTAAATTAGGGCTGCCGAAAAATTTTAATTGCCGGAACTTATTTTCTTTCTAAGTTCGCACAACTTAATTCTTTTTGACTAGCTCTTAATTAATTACTAAGATAGGTTATGAAAAAGCGGGATACTACATTCTCTCCCCCTAAAAATAAATTTCGTCCCGAAATTTACTTATCTTGAGGGAAAAACTCGGAAATACTTTCCTTCATCTTATCTTCAAGTTCCCACGTTGTTTCCTATGGCCCGTGATGTTTCTACTTAACCCTTACCAATGCAATCAATTTATTTCTACACAGCTAGACCTTTTGATCCAATATCGCTTCCAGTTTTTCTTCATAACAGAGGTTTGGTTCTAGGGCCACTCCTTCTTGATGATTCTTCCAGTGATGATAGCCAGATTTTAAATCAATCTTTGAGGAAATACTGGCCCCTCTGAGCTGATCAAACAGATCATTTATCCTTGGCAAAGGATATCTATTCCTCAACATCAACTTATTTAACTCTCTGTAGTCTATACACATTATCCTGAGGTATTGGCTTTAACATAAGCTCTTCTGAGGTATGGCAAGAAGGTTTGCTGACATCTTAAGGAAATCAATCTCAAATTCTAGATTAGGGCAAACATGTGTGGCTGAGGTAGCTTTACCTATCGGGTCGATACTCTTAAGTTCTGGCTAACACGTTCTAACTTAAGACTAAGAGTATCTACGCATGCACTTAATATAAAGGAATGTGATGCACCAGTATCAAAAAGAATTATTACAGGTACACCAGTTATCCAACCCATACCTGCCAGATTGCCCTGATCCTTAACGCATGTTTCCTGATTGAGATCAAAATCTCTCTGATGCTGCTGCTCTGGTGACTGCTGCTGATTTGGTTGAGGAACTCCTTCAATGGCCTTTAGATTCTGAGGCTGAGACTGATTAGGTCTTTCTCCACCAGTCCTTTCCTGCTTATTTGGGCACTGATAAGAGTAATGACCGGGTTGCCCACATGCATAGCAGCTGTTACTTCCTGCTCTGCAAATTCCCTGGTGCATTTTTCCGCACTTAGAGCATGGAGAAATTCCTTGCTGTCTCTGAGAAGAGCTACCTTGACCAACAATAGGAGGTCTATATTTTTCTTGAGTTGATTGCTGGTGACTCTGCCCATACCATGACTTCTTGCTAGGTTGATTTTCAGCATTCCACTTCCTTTTTCCTTTTGAATATGAGTTTGGTGCAAAGCTTGCGATTTATCGGCCATTGGGGATTGATTTGGGGAAGGTGCTGGAGTCTGAACTGGTTTTTCTGGCTGCATTGCCAACTGCATATCTAAGGCTCGATTTAACGCTTCAGCGTAGGTCATAGCACTCTGACTTGCTAAGACTACTTTTATATCTTGTCTAAGTCCGGCACGAAAAAGTTCGGACATCTTCTCATCTGAATCAACTTTATCAGGGGCGAAACGAGCTAACTCACAAAATTCACGATCGTACTCTGACACCGTCTTATTTCCTTGCTTGAGGCTTGCAAACTCGTTTTCTTTTTGCTTGCGATAACTTCTCGGAACGTACTTCTGAAAGAGGGCTTCTTTGAACTGCTCCCAAGTGAGATTTTCAAACTGTTCGGGAGTATAAATTCTCTGACGGGTTTCTCACCAGTAGTCGGCAGATCCTTTCAGCTGATATGTCATACATGTGAGACGTTCACGGTCATCACATCGAAGAAACCTAAAGATTCTTTCTAAAGCGCGAATCCATTCTTCCGCTACTGACGGATTTCCTTTTCCGTCGAAGGTCGGAGGATTTTGTCGAAGAAAAAGTTCTTCGACCCTCCTTT
Organism: Agastache rugosa; assembly: GCA_031470985.1. NCBI lineage: Eukaryota > Viridiplantae > Streptophyta > Magnoliopsida > Lamiales > Lamiaceae > Agastache > Agastache rugosa. Next base: position 12,811,999 of record CM062607.1, read on the forward strand.
CAGGCTGGGGAGGTGGGGTAGGTTCTCTTTCTTGCTCGCCATCCACCCTTTCTCTTGCTCTTCCTCTTGGTATATTTCTTGGAGGCATTCTGATTAAACAACTAAGGTTTTCTGAAAAATTCTACTTCCTTTAAAACGAATTTTACTTGCTAAGTTCGTTATTTAGTAAAATTCTTACTTTCTTTAAATAAAATTAAAGAGATAAAATTTTCTAGGTTTTAAAAACTTTAGAAAAATTCTTAATCACATTATTAGCACATAACATGCTCATCATAATTAATGAATCAAACGATTCACTCTCATTATCATAAATAATGAATCACACGATTCATTTTCTTCATATAATCACTTCAATAATTAAGCATAAAAATAATTCAAGTAGCAATTATTTTTCATGCTCAAAATTGCTAAATATAATTCTTAATAATTCAAGAAATGAATAACATCATCTTGACATATAAACTTCATTATAAACTCTTTTGAGATATTAACTTCATCTCAAACTCTTTTTGTTTTTTTTTTTTAAATCATAACTAGAATATAACTAACGGAAAATAAAATAAGAACACAACAAAACAACCAAGAACTAAATTAACGATGAATGAAACGAATAACGAACGAAGAATGGAATGGACGAAGAAAACCTGGGCTGACCTGCCCAAGTCCAGCGTTTGCTGGGCTCAACCATGGCTGACCTTTCATGGTCAGTGGTCGCTCCTGCCCAACCGACGCTGAGTCGAGTTACTGTACTGCTTCTTTCGATCATTCATACTTTAAGCTATGTTTTCACCCTTCATTACTTATTTTAATTCTCTTTTTCATACTCATTTTTCTTCTTTTTCTCCGATTGCTTTCATCTTCTTGTCATTTTCCTATAGTGTCTCCCGATCACTTTACTTCCCAAAAATAATTAATCGCCGTGCTTGAAATTAATTCATCATCTTGTTTACAAAAGCTCCTCACATAAAGGATCTCAAGCTTACATCGATGAACAAGAATTTGATTTAGAAAGTTCCAAGAAATCAAAATAAATTGATTAAACTTGAAAAAAACAACTTATAGAAAAATCTGCACAACTACAGAAGATTAAAACTGAATTTCAGAACAGAATATTTAGAACCAGGGGGCGTACAGGGTACCATTAGAAAGCTACGGGTGTCTAGTTTCCAACCCAATTTACGGATCTGAATTTTGTTAAACGAGCAGGAAGTTATGGCCTCCGGAGTAAAAAGTGGCAGAACAGTCGCCGCCCAGCTTTCCAGCCGCTGCTGCCACCGGATTCACTATTCCAGCGACCGCTGGTTTCCGGCGACCGCTGGAATTTCCAGCGACCACTGGAGTGGTCTTCGGCATTTTCGTCCCAGCGAGCACTGCTTTACGCCAAGCGCTGCTTTCCAACGAGCGTTGCTTTCCAGCCGGCGCTGGAAAGTCGAGTTGAACGTGATTCTTCTTATTTTCATGCATTTGACGAGATTTCTTCCTACATCTCTTGCTTTTCATCGTTCTTCTTCTTCGATTACTCTTCATTTTAATTATTCTAACGCTTCCTCAACGTTAATTAAATTTCGTTCTACTTTGCTTTCTTCCTTTCTTTACTTGATTTTAACGTTCTTCTTCGTCAAATACGTTTCATCTTACTTTGTTTAACTCTCCTCGACTATATTTAATCTTTACTTCACTTCATTTTCTTTCTTTCTTCTTGAGACAATTAATTCGAAATTCAAACAACGAAAATTATCGATAACTCGGAAAATTATCAAATGACCCAATCATGGTCATGCTTCTTCATTTACTAGAAAATTTTGCCTCTTCGAGGACTTTTACAAAAGATAAGGAATTATTTACATTAATAATTCCCTATTTACCGTGATACTCTAACATCGCACAAAACATTTTCTCGGAGCGGAATTCTACATCGCTACCGAATCTTTAAAAACTTAACATTTTATGCATCTTTACACGAAAGCTTACTAAACAAGCGTAAAACTTAAAAATGACAAAACGTAAAATATGTTCGATTATTAATCTATTAAATTAACGCCACTGTCGAGCTCTCTCTCTCTCTCTCTGCTCATTTCTAATGGATTTTCTTCTTCTTCTTCTTTTTCACTCGGATCCTCCTCACTTTCAGACTCGGTACTCTCCTCGGCTCACTCTCCACTTTATCTAACGTCAAACGGACGGCACTTACGTCGACCACACCCGAAAAAGGCCTGAAACTAGGCTGAACTCTAAATGGCTAAATGGCATATGACGAAAATGAGAATATCCTTTGGTTGCTCCGACTTTGGGGTCAACGGTATCCTCATTATTGTTATGGCGACGCGGTCCAGACTTACTCCTCTCGTAAAAACGAAAGGAACAAGCTGAGTTCCAAAGAATTAATCAAGCTTTGAAGAATTCAAAACTGGAAGAGTATCCAAAGAAGGATATGATGGAACTATATCAATAGAGGGAGATGAAACCAAGCTATTCACCGAAACAGAAGGCTCGGAAATAGAAACAAAAAATATTTAATAAAGGTGGAGATGAAACATAGCCATTCGACAACGGCTGAGAAATAAATACGTTTTCATCAAAACTATAATTATTAGAACGAGGAGAAATAATGACTCGAAATTCTCTTGAGGAATAAGAAAAGGAATTGGGTTGTCTTGCGACATCGAATCTTGAAGTCCTGCTCCATTCACTCGACGGGAAAAAGAGGAATTAATATTACTAATTCGAGAACTCCTGAAATAATAGTCTTATTAATATCCATGCAACCACGATGGAAACATGCTGAAGCTAACGTCTTTATGTACTCATACGCATATGCTGAAACTCTCTCATGGCCTCGTCACTCCGAGAAGCTAATTTCGCTTTCAAACGATGGTACCAAACTCACGGTACATTCCAAAGTTAAACAACCAACTTACTTGCACAATTATTCGCCAACTTACAACCTCATTAAGATCTCAATTCCACTACACAATCTCATATCTCAAACTTTCTAACTTCATCTCATTAATTAACTTTATTATGAAAGCGGAAGAACCATATTACTGAGTTTCTAGTTATGTGGGTTGATCAGGTCCACATAACAGTCCGTCAGTCACATGGAACTTCAAATTTTAAACTTTTAGATATAGGAACTTTTAAATGCGTACCTGGTTTGCCGGATGAGATGAGGTGCTAGACTTTTGTTGTTGAAACTTAACTAGTCTAGAATTCAAACCAGACTAGACTTGAAGAAATATGAACTTAGAGCAACAGACCTTGCTCTCGACTAGTCTAGGAATTTAACTAGATTAGACTTTCAAGAAATAACTCAGAGCAAACAGACCTGCTCTGATACCACTCTGTCGCAGCCCGGCTTAGAATTTAGATAACAAAGCAGGTAGGTCCCACGACTTACACAATTTATGATTAACAAAAGGATAAAGATAGCGACCCGGCTATCGTTGAAGAATAACAAAGGACATTCCTACTCAACAATTCATCAATCTTAGAATAATTACGGCATGCATAACTCAAGATCAACGAGACGATCAACGGATTTCAATAACAACATGCATGTCAACGAATACAACTTAAATCAGCTCAGAATCAAAAGACATGATCAACCAAATAATCGACATTGATCAAGGAATGACGAGCTGACTTGAGGATCAAGAAAGCACGATAAAGAAAACTGTTTCAAGTTCGACAAAACTTTCTTAAAACAACGAACAACTTATGAACATATGATTCAAGTGGTTGAGTTTCAAAAGCACTTGACAAAAAGAGTTCGACTTTAGCATAATTCGACTCTAGAATCCAACATCATCAATAACATTATACAATATCAAACTTCAGAAATGAACATCTTATCATTCAGCGGAATACGAGAGATTATATGTATGGAGACATATAATCTAGGTCTGATTTCATCAAAACAACTCCTAAACACTTTATCAACAACACAGTCCATCCAGCACACGTCATCTCCATCTCAGCTAACCTGCACATTTTAGAATAATACGCGGGGCTGAGTACGAAGTACTCAGTGGGCACATGCCAAAATACTTAAAATTTTACTTCTTAGAGTTAGGGATTTAACTTGCCATATAGCATAAGCACAAGTAGTTTTTCTCAAAAACAAACCTGTGCATGCTCAACGTTTTCTTTTCTGTAAATCATGTTTGTCTGGCCAGACATATACTTTATGAGGTATGTACCAGATCTATAATCACATAGTGATAGTGTTGAGAAGGAGACCTCCTTCTCAAACACTTGTAATCGGCCCACCTTTTCGAAGGCACATGATTACAACTAAGTGTACACAAATCCTACCTTGCGTAGGTCTGAATTCATCTTGCTACAGTAGATGGTATCATACAAACATTTGGCAAGTTAATCAACTTAAAAACATCATATATATATATATAATCATATATATGTATATCATTTGTCATTTCTTTGGTTAGAAAAGCCCACCTGATACACTTAAGCTTTTGTCTTAACTTTAACGCTCGCTAAATTTGTGCTTTACGCTTCAGCTTCCATTTCCACTTGCTCCTTTAATCGAAATGGAAATACGAACTTCAAAACGAGAATAATTTCTATCGAATAAACAACTTCGATATTCTTAACTTAATTCGCTTCGGAATCCTACGTCGAAACTCGGCGAAACTCGAGAATTTCAAACTTAATTTCTTAAACGTCCTTAATCTATCTTAACTTTACTTTAAGCATCAAACACCAACAATTCAACTCGTTCATCAATATCAATCAAACATCAAATAATCACTTAACACAACATTCATAAACATTCATCATAATCGACTAAGTCGATTTTAATCCGTCTAACGGACTCAGAAAACTCTTAATTTAAATCTATGCATATTTTTCAATACAACACACATCTTTACACATTTATAACACACATTTACACCATTTAACACATAAACTCCCAAATCAGGAAAATCATCCAAAAATAGAAAATCTTTAATATTCTGAATTAAATTTCCAGAAAATCACACAATATTACATTTTTAATAATTAGTTAATAAATACAATTAGTTTATTAATTAAAAATTAATTAATATTTTATTTATTTATTTTAATTTTCGGTTATTTTGAATTTAAGATTTCTATAATTATTTTCTCTTCTTTTTAATTTCTAATATTCTTAATTAACATTATAAGCTCATTCCTTTATTAAATTTCAATCAATTAAGCATTAATATTCCAACCCTAATTTAAGAACCCTAATTTGAATATTTCTAGGGTTTTTAGAATTAATTAAGCTCAATTTTCATTATCTATTGACTAAACTTACTTCATTAACATCACATAATATCACATTATCCATCATAATCATCATATCTCATAAATCCATTAAATTCAAATTTTCATATTCATTTGATCGACATTTTTAACAAAATGAAATTGGTTGGGAATTTATACTTACTTCCAACATGAAACATTCTTAAAATAACTATCTAAACTCATTTATATCATCAAAATGAATATATAAGACATGCATCCAATATTTTCCATTTTTCTCATTTTTTTCGAAAATAATGAAAATAGTAGCTAGGGTTTTCTCATGTTTAATCTAACTACATATTTGATCTTCTAAGCATATTCTAAGCATAATTCATGAAGATCAAAACATCATTCAATGCATGAATCATAACTTAACCATTTTCATCATAAATTCGAAAATAATAAAACTAGGGTTAGGGTTCTCTTTCTCATGATTTAATCATACCAATGATCATATAATCATCATATAAGCATCATACTAACACATAAACAACATCAACCCACTTCATAAAATTCTTCCCAAAATCCCGATGCACACATATATATATATATATACTAGGGTTTCTCATATATCATTTTAGCTCATAATTGATCTTCCTATCATCATATAACCATCATGTAAACATAATATTAAGACATGAAGATCATCTAACCATTTCTACAATTTCTCCAAAATAATCGACATATATATATATATATATATATATATATGGAAGAAGAGATCTTGAGGAAAGAACCTAGGTTAGTATATACCTAGCTCTTCTTGATTACTTTGGATGAGAGAAATAAACTTGATCTTGCAATATTTTCAAATCGGAGATTTGCAATATTTTCAAATCGACCGAAACTAAATTTTTAAGCGTTAAATTACGTAAAATTTTACGTAATTAAATTAAATTCTTCTTTCAGTCAATTTATGACTAAACATTTATCATCAATTTATAAATGTAAAAACTTCTTCGTTTCGGATTAACCGAGACGATAAAAATAATTAAAAACTTATTTTTCCGGTAGAATATATCTGCCGGATAAATTTTCTGAACGAAAATTTTTCTTTTACTGAAATCTTATCTTTCTTACTAATTTAATAAATCTTAATACTCAAGAAATATGGAATACTACATTAATTAATTAAACATTATGCATATAATTATTAATTTAAATGGATTAATTAATTCTCTAATTCATCAAACATCAATCAGTCAATCATAACGGCTTTAATTAAAAAGCTCTCGAACTATAAAAATTATTAAGGTTTCTCAAACTCTAATATAAGCTTTCTTTATGAATTTCCTGAAATAAAATCCGAAAATAAAATAAATTATCGAAGAGATTTTATGATTTTCGAAGAAATCAAAATCATAGCATATATTTCTCAAATAACTTCAAGCATATAAGCACATAGTCATAAACATCTTCATTATCTCATTTCAGATTAATCGGAACGAGAATAAATCTTAAATTATTAAAATTCGGTAAATTAGGGCTGCCGAAAAATTTTAATTGCCGGAACTTATTTTCTTTCTAAGTCCGCACAACTTAATTCTTTTTGACTAGCTCTTAATTAATTACTAAGATAGGTTATGAAAAAGCGGGATACTACATATGGTCTAGATTTAACGGTGCATTAAGTTATTGCAATTTATGCAATAAAATATTTATGCATTAAGTTTCTGCAGTTTATGCATTAGGTTTCTGGAGTTTATGCATTATCCATATGATAAAAATGCATTATTCTCACGTTCTCATATAATAAATATTTTCATCAGGTTCCTACTCATAATCAGACCCAATCAATAATTTGCATATATGTAATATTTGAAATTAATTGTCATAAAAATGATGTTTATGAAAGAAAAAAAAGAAGATTATTAATACTAAAATTACAGAGAAAATGATTGATTGTCAGGCGACGATTTAAAAACATTATTTAATAAAGTCTAATTATGAGGTATGTAATTAACTGTCAAAAAGAATAGTATTAATTTCAATAAAAAAAAATCCTAATTTGAATGGATGTGTTTTATCATTAGTTTCCTCAATCCCGTAAATTGTGTAATGTGTACTATAATGATATGATGATATGTTTTACTTGTTTACCCTCAATTATTATTATTGACGGTTTTTGGTGAAACTCATCAAAATCAAATCCGTCCATTGATTTAGTAATAATCTATGGTTGTTAATTGTTCTTATTTCTTATCTAAGGGAGTGTTCTTACCAGATACACTCCCTATATATATATATATCATATATAATAAATATATATATAATATATCTATATAATAAATATTGAAATATTTAATATATAGTACGATAAATAAATACATACTCGTCGTCGTCTCTCTGAAAAACCACCCTCCCCATACTGTCTCTCTCAAAAATAACTGGTGGCCGACTGGAGCTGACAGGTGTCGATGTCTTCGGAGGGGTATCTGGCATCTGTTTTTAAGAGGGGGAGTAGCACCTAGACGTGTAGCTGAGGACTCCGACTCAGGCTGACTGCCCGAGCTAGAAGGAGCACGAAAACCTCTACGCAGATCCATAATATTTGTTTCACAAACAACATTTAGATGTACATATATATTATATTGCTTAATAATGACATATAGATTACTTAGCTTTCTTTATTACATTGATTGTAAGCCATCTCAAGGCCAACTTCAAATTCAACCGACGTAAGGAAGCCTTGATTAACACTCATTCTTGCAAAAAAATTGACAAAATATAACAACATTGAGTACAACACAATTAAGACATTTGACTAAGTACATTCACATGATATATACATAGACAATTGAGTTTTCAAATAAACCTATCACTAGTTGTCATAACCATCATCTTCAGCACTACTTTCCTCATCCGACGATATTATATCTTCATCGCTATCTTCTACACCCTCATTCTCGTCAATTTCTACGGTTCCACCTCCTGAATGATCAATTTGTGTTGGATTACCATCTATAACAGTGTGGGTACCCGTTATATTGACGTGATTTTCTTGAAAAACGGTTGATCTAATGTTGATGTAGATGTTTCAGTAGAGACTTCTACATTAGATCGAGCCTTGACTTTGCATGCTGCCCACCAATTCTTTTTTTGCTTGATTCATACTAGGATAAGGACAATAAAACACTTGAATGACTTGATTAGCTAAAACAAACGGGTCGTACTTCTTATATCTACGACTGTGGTTAATTGAAACCAACTTGAAGTCTCAATGAACCTCCGTTCCAGAATTAGATAAGTCAAACCATTCACATCTGAACAATGTTGTCCTTTTCACTGGATAATTCTGATACTCCAATACACACACCTCCAGCAGACGCCCATAAAAATCTTGCATATCTCTGTCATAGACCGAAACTTTAATACAAACACCACTGTTCACAGTCGCTTTATCTAAATCATGGTCTATCGTGTATAACCTATATCCAATAACTACATATCCTGAATATGTATCAACTCCATTAATAGATCCCTCTGCAAGATCCTTAATATATTGGTTCAAATCGTGGCAGGAATGACGTTTAACATGTGATAGATATGTGCAGTGTTGTCAAACACGTTTCCCGAAAACAAAACAAGAAATTTAAGAAATATTAAGATAAATTTAATCTTACATAGTATTTGAACTAGTTAGCAAACTCGTTGTCGAACGTAGTATCTAACTCGGATCCGGAGATGAAGGGATTCATTGCTTGCATTTCATCCTCGAACACTCTTCAAAAAAGGATAAATATGTATGTTAATATGTAAGATGTATATATTAATGTGGATTGAATATTAAGCGTAGTACTAACCTCACATATGTGTCGGTAACCTCCGCACAATTGAATAAATTATACATATGCGCAACATTGTATTCTTTCGTATCTATATATCTTCTAGTACTTTTTCTAATTGGACGTCCACATAGCTTGAAAATTGAGAGCACATTAGGATCATCATTTTCTTCAACTATCCCATCATCGTTGCGAGGCATATTTCTCAATCTCGTGGTCACATGATCCTCAAAATAGTAAGAGGAAAATGTGGATATTTCTTCCATTGCATATGCATTGCTGATGGATCCATCAACTTTGGCTTTATTTTTTATATGGTTTTTGAACGTCCTCAAATATCTCTCAAATGGATACATCCACCGATACTGAATACCGACAAGGTGTGCTTCCTCCGCCAAATGAACCGGTAGGTGCTCCATGGAGTCAAAGAAACTTGGTGGAAAGATACGTTCGAGCTTACATAGAGTTACTGTTATTTTATCATTGAGAATGTCCATATCCTCTATTTTAAGACTCTGGGAGGTCAACTCCTTGAAGAAGCAACTTAACTCTGTAATTGGTTGCCAAACGTGTTGAGGAAGAAGTTCACGAAAGGCAATGGGCATTAACATCTGCATGAACACGTGACAATCACGACTTTTCATGCTATTCATCTTTAGTTGGACCAAATCAACGCATCTGCTAATATTGGACACATAGTCTTTGGTTACCTTCACGAGACCCATTCCCTCTATAAGATTCAATATGTATGTTCCTGATTTCTATTCAGGTGGATCAGTTTGACATGCCTTATGCCTCCTAAATGTAGTTTTGTTTCTCCGGAACACATGATTGTGAGGTAAGAATTTTTGGTGGCAATCAAACCATGATTGTTTTCCACTCTTCGGTAGAGTGAACGCTTCAATATCTTTCATGCAATGTGGACAAGCCAATCTTCCAGCTGTACCACACCCAGACAACATAGCGTAGTCCGGAAAATTACTAATGGTCCACATCAGAGCTGCTCGCATTTGAAAATTTTGTTTCAATGACACATCATACGTTGGCACACCTACTTCCCACAAAAATTTCAACTCTTCTATTAATGGCTGCAAAAAAACATCCAACTTTATCTTCGGATTGGATGGCCCAGACACCAATATAGTGAGGAACATGAATTGTTTCTTTATGCATAACCAAGGCGGCAAATTATAGGTGTGACAATCACCGGCCAAGAGGAATACTGCCTTCCTGATTGCGCAAAAGGCGCGAAACCATCTGTTGAAAGGTTCAATCTTACATTTCGAATGTCTTGTGCGAAATCAAGATAAACATCATTCAAGTGTTTCCATGATGGAGAGTCCACAGGATGGCGCATAATTCCATTATCTGTAGAAGTAGCATGCCAACGCATATGTTCTGTTGTTGCTTTAGATGCATACAGTCTCTGCAGTCGCTGTGTAAGGGGGAAGTAGTGCATCTGCATGGCGGGTACACATTTCTTTCTACGGCTTCCAGATGCATGATAGTTATCCTTGAATCATGATGTGCCGCAAAACTTACAGTTCTCCAATGCATGGTCATCTCCCCAATAAAGCATGCAATTCTTAATGCAACAATCAATCTTCTGTACTGGTAAACCCATGCCCCACAGCTGTCTCTTCGTACTGTATAAGTTTTCAGGACACAAATTTTCTTTTGGAAGAGCCGACTTAAATAATGTAGCGAGCTGATTAAAACACCTCTCAGAAATATGATTTTCTGCGTTGATGCTCAAAAATTGCGTCATAAATGATAACTGTGAATGACTGTCACAACCGGTATACAATTTATTTTCTGTTGCATTCAACATGTCATAAATCTGTTGAGCTCCAGGATTCGGTGGCTCTTAAGTATTCGTCTGCTCTTCAAAATTACTAGAAGGACCCACATGATCCATCACCATCCTGTGATAGTTATTTGATGATTGTTCGTCAACATTCATTGTAATAGCTTATGTCGCCCTATACTGCTCTACTTTCCCGTGATAAACCCAGATTTTGTAATTCAAGACGAACCTACGCCTAGAAACGTGGTCCCTAACTTCATCAACCCCCCGAAACGCCAAATGCTTACACTTCTTACATAGACACCTGATTTTATCTCCATCCATGTACTCTTTTTGATTACTTGCATACTCAATAAAATTGTCAAGTCTCTTCTCAAATGTAGGATGATCAAGATAATGATGATACATCCACTGACAATTATCACTCATTCTTGAAAATTCTAACAAAAATATAATAAATGCATTAATTACTTTAATCAAACAAAATTTCGGTAGCATAACCCCACTATCCTAACTACTGAGTGCTCGACTCTACCAGCAGCTATAGTAACCATAATGGTTCTAAACTTCTACATCTACCCCCAATGTGAATGTTCTGGTCAAAGATGTAATTAATTTCTATCCCAAAGGGAGAAGATCCGTATGAAATTAATTACATCTTTTACCAATAAAGTTCTAAGTTCATCCCCAACATATAAATGATAAATAATGACATCTTCAACATAATATATTCATATAAATTAAATAAATAACATCACATTGTTGGGAGACAATCCTTAAGATGTAATTAATTTCTATCTCAAAGGGGGTAGATCCTTAAAAAATCTATCCCACTAAAACACAATAACCATTCTTGATAAAGAAAATGTTAAAATGCTCAATCACGAATAATTGGAAACCAAATTTTACTAACACATTTCAATAACAAATTTCACTAACACTAGTATGAGTACTTACATACCTATCTTAGGTTAGGTAATCACAATTTTGGAAAAATGGTAATTTCTTAAGATGTTAAATGTTCAAAATGGTATTTTCAATAACAAATTTTGCATAATTCAACATCTCAAATGTTCAACAAAACCAACAATCTATAATTCACAACATCATAATTCAAAACAATCTCATATCGTGCTTACAATAATCCATATCATGCTTCAATCCATATCAACCTATCATACTTCAATCTAATTCAGCCCTAGTCTACTAATGATAAGGCGCAGATGTTACCGACCTCAAATACGGCGAACTAAAATTCCACAAGAAGCGACTGTAGAGATAGAGAGGGAGACAGACAAAGGAAGTGCGCTGTGTTTGGTAGTTTTATGTGTTTATTTTCGTGTCGTTTTTGTCGTATTTTTAGTTATGTTTTGTGTCTTTGTGTCATGTTATTCATATTTTTGTGTTCGGGTTTATGTTTTTTGTGTTTTTGGTGGTGTAGGTGTTTTTGTTATAAAATGGAGCATTTTGGATCGGTTTTGGGGAAAGAAATGATGGATATTATCGGCGTGGAAGGGTCGCCGATACGGATAGTATTGGCTTGAAGACCACCGAAGCGGACGACCCGCAAAAGTGGCTCAAAATGAAGAAAATGGGCAGGCTTGTGTACCTCGCTGGGCGGGTGAGCCGCTGAAGCGGGTGCACCCGCTTTACTAAGGAAATCCGCTTCGGCAGGTAAGCGGTACGGAATTTTATTGAACAAAATTTTACCAGCCGTCTTTTAGAAGGAAAAATTAGGGTTTTTGGGATTCATTCTTACTTTTTGACTTTGGAGAAGAGGAGGAGATAACCCTTTACTAGTTTTTTGATTCCTTGCTTTTCGATTGAAGATTTGTGTTCAGATTCCGCTGCAGATGTCAGTAATTGTAAGAATTTCATTTGCTTTTTAATTGTGCGAATTATTTATGAGTTATTTATTTGTATTGGTTGATTTATTGAATATGAGTAGGTAAATTCCTCATCTAGGGGTAGGAGAATTCGATTCTAAATGATTAATTGATCGAGATTGTTATTTCTACCCGATTGAATCGTTTTGATTGTGATTTTGCAATTGGCCATTGTTAAATTATTTGAGACAACGAATAAGATCGAGAGATTGATTGGTTGTTAGATGTTGGTTCAATTGGAGTTGTGCTTAATCGGAAACGCGTAGCACAATAATTAATCTTATCAAGTATTTCTAATAATATAGGTCCAACCATCGTGCGAGAGTGGGGGTGGATAGCCTTTATTCTTGTTAGCAATTTTGTGAACTTGAGCATTTAGAGGAGAAGGATTCAAATTCCTAGACCGTTCTCTATAGTAAATTCTACTTTTTAATTGCTTACTTATTTGCATTATATTTCTTGCTCGTAGTGAAACTTAATCCAAAATCAAATTGTTTAGAATGTTTAGGACCTTTTCGTTTATTGTGAGTAGCGTAAACATTAATCCCTTCTAAGCCTTCCTTGAGAATACGACTTGGGAAACCTTATCACCCATCAATCGACCTCGTACTATTGCGAGCAACCTTAGGGGTAACTTTTAGATTGAACAGGCTAAGGCGAGGTCTGTCGACGGGGCGGGCTGGGCTGGGCTGCACAATGAAGTGAGAGAGAGTGAGCGATAGAGAGAGACAGAAAGAGGGTGATGGTCCCTGAGCTGGGTCTTTGGTGTAGAGGGGAGTGAATACACCAAAGAAATTCCTGAAAACTTTTTCAAGATTAAAACAGTTGGTGAGCTCAGTTATGATTCTAGCTGAGGTGAGTCAGGGCAAATAACTCAGCTGGCGGTGCGGAATATGGTGGTTTGAAAACTTAGCTCGGTTGGTTAGAAAAACTCAGCTTGAAAAGATTATCTTTAAGTTTTCGGCTTAGTCAAGTTGTGCAACTTTCAGAAAGACACAGCTGTCTTATGAGAGCAGCTGTGTATGCAGTCTTAATAAAATATGCAATGAGATGATAAAGTTAGTATTAAAACTGAAGATAAAGAGACAGTAGAGAACACGAGATTTTTATGTGGTTCGGAGTAACACCTCCTACGTCCACGACCAGGTTTACTGGTAATTCACTACCACTTGGTTTCCAAGTACCAAGTAACTTCACAACTCTAACCCGAGCTGTGTTTCAACAGTTTGCGGGCACTGTCAAGCCTAACCTTTCAGTTTACGGGTACTGAAAAAACCTTACAACCACTTGAATTTCGCGCTTCAAGCAAGCGTAACCTTGACCTAACCTTTTTGGGTAAAGGGGGGTTTGGTTTGGGGTTCTAACTATGAACGAGTTCTTACAATTAAGAACTTTAGAGTTAGATAAACTCGTTCAAGATCTAGGCGTAAGATATACAATAAATTCTGCCTAGGGATCAGACGAAAAACTAAGCAGTTTCAGGACTAGAAACACTTTAAGATAAAGTGTTCTTTGAACTATGTAGAACTGCTTGAGAGCTTTTGAAGGCTTGGGATTTTCAGAGAAAGAAAGCTTGTAGAGAGTTTTTCGTATCTGACCCTGAGGTTGAAGATGAGATTATATAGGTAGAGATTCAATACTAGCCGTTGGAGGAGCCGTTTGAATCTTACCTACTCTTCTTAAATTCGATATCTGCCGTTGGGCGATTCTGCACTTGTCTTCATTTGTGTCACATCCTAGGTTCTGAAGTCTAGGATGCTGATTCGGCAATCCCTCATTGGTCGAGGCAAGTTAACTTCCTCTGATGCCGGGATCTCTATATTTGGAGCTGGCTTTTGAATTCAGAGCTGGATTGGGTAAACTGACTTGAAGTGATGTCTTCAGAGTTAGTTCCCTTTGTTCTTTACAGCTGGATCAGCTGTGTCTTGAACTCCGCTCAGTTTGATCCTGCTCCGTCTTGAACTTAGCTGGGTCTTCTGCTGTCTTCCGCTTCCTGAACCTGTAAACTTAGAAAATCTAGAGCTCAAACAGGCGAGCTGGAAAACACAGTTTAGGTTGATGCGGTCATCTACTCGGTTGGAGAACAGTTGGGTTTTGGTATTAAATCAAAACTTTATAATTTTCCCAACAATTTCCCCCTTTTTGATGATGCCAAAACCTAACTGAGACAACAGAGAAAGTTGTGTTTTATTAATGTAATAAATTACATCAAAAAACAGGAAAAAGAAAGAAAGACAAAAAAATCTTCAATTCTTCAGTCTTCAATCCCAGTCGGCTGGGTCTTCTCTTCTGCATCCGCTGCTTCTTTCTTTTGATTAGTCTCTCTTACAGCTGATTCAGCTGGTTCCTCTTGCTCAGCAGTTTGCCTCTTCTTTGTCTCATTCTCTTCCCCCTTTTTGGCATGATCAATCAAGGTAAAAGAGATACACCATCGTCTTATTGAGCTGTACAATTTCCTGAATTATGTCAGCGATCTTCGCTGTACTATCAGCTGTTGCGATGTTGCGTTTGGCTGTGCTGCAGTTGTCAGCTTTGAGCAGCGAGGTCTGGAGTCTTGGTGGCTCAGCTGTTGCATTAACTGGCTCTTCTTTAATAGCATTAGCCTCAGCTGTGATTGCAGACACCGCTTTCTTGGCCTGTTTCAGCTGGGGCGGTCCAGCTGAGTGCTTGGAGGTATGAGTTGGCACTGGAGATGACATCATCTTAATAGGGCACAACTTCATTCCTTGCAATTTTGCTTCTTCAGACTTCATTAGATTGAATAAGAAGGTCTGATTCAGCACTTGAGGGACTTGAGTATTTCCCTTCCACTTCTGGAGTGGTGGCTGTATGGTTCAGCTCTTGTTAGCATCGTCCAGCTGTTAGTGATCATCGCTAGATGATGTTTTCCACTTGAGCTTGGTGCAGGGGCTTGAGCTCCAACTTCCATAAGTAGATCTCGAAGCTGGTGTCCCTGTTGAGCTGAAGGAGATTGAGGAGAAGGCGGTTGAAGTATTTCATCTGCTGTGGGGTTTAAGCTTAGTTGATCAGCTGGAATACGTCGTTGTGGCGTTGATGATGACGATGTTCACGCTGACACATGAACTTCTTCTCCTCTGCTCCTTGGAGAGTAGTTACGAAATCTCTCTTAATGTCAGCTGACTTCTCAGCTGACTGATGAGCACCATTAACTTGAGTCTTCTCGTTGAAGACGGTGCATCAGCTTGTTTTGTCTCCTCAAGTTGTTTCCGATTCCCAGCTGGGAAGGGAGTAGATGCATGCTGCTTTGTCTCCTGCATCTTTTTCCGTGCCTCCTGTGGTGGAGCAAGAGCTTTGACATGTCTGCTCTTAAATACTCCGGCTTTATCAACATCTCGGCCAGTTCTGTTGACGTTGATTTTCGCATCCCAGGGAGTTGTATGTCCCGTTCTCTCTTTTATTTTAAGAAAAACAGAGGGGCGGAGGAGGTCTTTTTCCTTTGACATTCACAGGAAGATTTCTGCAGCTTCCTGTTGAATGTTCTTGAGCTTTGCAATCACCCACTGCGTTAGACCGGATCTGTTGATGAGATTTATCTTCTTCTGAAACTCCGTCTTCTTGTAGTTCCTGAGAGTTAAGCTACTCTCATCTTGAAGCGTTGACAGATTCTTTATGTTTGATCGGCTTCTGGAGATCTCTTTCTAGATTCCATGTTCTTCTTCTGCAACTTTTGTTAGTGAAACAAATAATACCAATAGATGGAAGAAGAAAGAGTGCCGAAAGACTTTTTAGGGTTTTAGGCAAAATTTTGCGTATCTCTTCTATCATATTTATATCACTTTTCTTGATGAATGGACGATCAAGATTTGTAGGATGATAAGAAGATCTACGACTGGGAGTCTTTCTCGCGTCATGTCAGTTTCTTGATTAGAAAATGCGAGTTAATACGCGTGAGAGGACGGTTGAGGCGTTTTGACTTTTGCCTTGAAACTCCCATGTTTCAGTTCTTTGCAGACTTTTAATTAATTCTTGAATAGATATGACAGGATATGATTTGACTGAGAACAGAATGAGTAGGTGTAGATAATGATGATGCAAACCTCTCAGCTGATCTTTGTAGTCAGCTGGTACCTCGATTGTGAATGGTTGTGATGAGTGTTTATTTTTCCAGCTGGTTCCCCCTCAGCTGAATATTCCTTCAA
Source organism: Agastache rugosa (assembly GCA_031470985.1). Lineage (NCBI taxonomy): Eukaryota > Viridiplantae > Streptophyta > Magnoliopsida > Lamiales > Lamiaceae > Agastache > Agastache rugosa. The sequence goes on from CM062607.1 coordinate 12,828,929, forward strand.
CTTAGGCGTCTGGCTGAGCTTGATTCTTTCTGAGCTGATACCAATGATGTCGGTTTTGAATTCCCGCTGACTGCTTTCATTCAGCTGGGTTAGCTTCCATTCAGCTGGGTCTACTTCCATTCAGCTGGGTGAAGCATCGTCTGGGTTGAGTAATCCAAGTAATCCACACAGCATTTTGAATCTTGCTTCTATTAGCGGCTTTGTGAGTATATCAGCCCGTTGTATGTCTGTGTGAATTTTCTCAACAATTACGTCCTTCTTTTCCACGTGATTTCTGATGAAGTGATGGCGTACATCCACATGTTTGCATCTTGTGTGGTGTACTGGATTCTCTGATATAGCAATCACACTTGAGCTATCACGGAAAATTGGAACTTGTCCAGTTTCCACTTCGTAGTCATCCAGCTGATGTTTCAGCCAGAGAATTTGTGAGCAGCAGCTTCTAGCTGCCATGTATTCTGCTTCTGTCGTGGAAGTTGCGACACACATTTGTTTCTTTGAAAACCATGAGATCAACTTGCTTCCTAGGAACTGACAAGTTCCTGAAGTTGATTTTCTGTCCAACCGATCTCCAGCGAAGTCCGAGTCTGAATATCTAGTCAGATGTAGATTGTCTTCAGCTGGGTACCACAACCCAACATTCAGAGTTCCTTTGAGATATTTGAGAATGTTCTTGGCTGCATGCATGTGTGCTTCCTTTAGATCAACTTGAAATCTAGCACACACTCCGACTGCGAAAGAGATGTCTGGACTGCTCGCTGTTAGATACAACAGGGAACCTATTATCCCTCTGTATTTGCTGGAATCAACTGACTTTCCTTCAGTTCCAGGTTCAATCTTCCAGTTGGTGTTCACCGGAATCTTTACAGTTCTGCTGGATTGAACTCCATACTTGGCGATCAAGTCTTTCACGTACTTGGATTGATTTATAAAAATCCCTTCTGCTGATTGCTTGACTTGAAGTCCTAGGAAGAAGCTCATTTCTCCCATCATAGACATTTGGAACTGTTCTGACATCATTTCTCCAAATCTTTGGCATAAGAATGTTGATCTTGATCCGAAGATGATGTCGTCTACATAGATTTGAACAACCAGGATATCTTCTCCTGACTTGATGGTGAAGAGTGTTCTGTCTACTGATCCCTTCTTGAATCCTTTGGATACAAGGAAGTTTGATAGAGTATCATACCAAGCTCGAGGTGCTTGCTTCAATCCATAGAGCGTCTTCTTTAGCTTGTAGACTTTATTTCCTTCTAGTTCAAATCCTGGAGGTTGTTCAACATAGACATCTTCTTTGATTTCTCCATTTAAGAATGCACACTTCACATCCATTTGATAGACCTTGAATTTGTGATGTGCTACATAAGCGAGAAAGAGTCTGATTGCTTCCAGTCGCGCTACTGGAGCAAATGATTCTTCGAAGTCAATTCCTTCCTGCTGTGTGTATCCCTTGGCAACTAGTCGAGCTTTGTTTTTGAAGATCCATTTCAGTCCTATGATTTTGACTCCTTCAGGTCTTTCGACCAATTCCCAGACACAATTTTTGAGGAATTCATTCAGCTCTTCCTGCATGGAGTTAGTCAAGGGTACGCTCTTTAAAGCTTCGAGAATTGATTGAGGCTCAGGAACTTGAGCTACATAACACGCCATTAGAGCTGTATCTTCATCATAGACTGTTAGTTCTAGCTCTACTGAGAGTTGAGCTGAGTCAGCTGCTTCTTGAAGATCCGATGAAGCTTGAGCAGCTGAGCTTCTGGTTTTGACTTGGTCAGATGGTTCTCCAATACTTGCTGATGATGGATGATCTTCAATCCATCTTCTTCTTTTACGAATTTCTTCTTCCAGCTGATTGATGCTAGAAGTAGCAAGATTTCGTCTGGCTTGGAGTTGCTCTGTATTTAAGTCTTGAGACAGACTTTCTCTTTGGATTGAGTGTTGAGGTGACTTCTGTAGAGGCTCTGCTGGAGATGAAGCTGGGGATTCAGATGTGTCTGGATTTCCAGCTGATGATATTCCCACTTGATTTGGCGTTGGAGGTTCCTCTTGGTTTCCAGCTGGTGGAGTTTCCTGATTGATTTGAAGTTCCTCCTCTAGCTCATCATCCCAAATTAATGGTTCGGCCAGATTCCTGATACGATTTTCTTGAGCTCTTGTCTGAATCTGCCTTGAAGATTCTCCTTCATTTCTTCGTTTGATAGATTCTCTATATTCGAATGATGATTCGTCAAAAGTAACATGTGAAGTTACTTCGACTGTTTAAGTTCTTCTGTTGAAGACTCTATATGCTTTACTCACGGCTGAGTAACCAAGGAATACTCCTCGGTCAATCTTTGCATCGAATGTCTTGAGCTGTGTTTTTCCATTGTTTAGGATATGACATTTGGATCCGAAGACCTTGAAATATCCAATATATGGTGTTCTGTTGTTCCATAGCTCATACGGCGTCTTTCCTTGCCTTGATGTGAGTAAGGAGCGATTCTGAGTGAAGCAAGCTGTGTTGATTGCTTCGGCCCAGAACTTCTTTGGAATGGCAGAGCTGGCTAGCATTGAGGTAGCTGCTTCTTTTAGTGTTCGGTTTCTTCTCTCTGCTGCACCATTCTGCTGAGGTGTGCGTGCTGCTGAGGTTTGATGTTGAACTTCGTTCTTCTCGCAGTATTCATAAATAGTTTCATTCAGAAACTCCGTTCCTCGATCTGATCTGATTGATATGATCTTGCACTCCTTCTGAGTTGACAATCTTTCCAGCAGGATTGGCAGCTTAGTCCTTGTTTCGTTCTTCTGATATAAGAATGACACCCATGTGAATCTTGAGAAGTCTTCTACAACGACCAGAGTATATTTTCTGTCATTGAAGCTTCCTGGAGTAACTGGACCAAAAAGATCCATGTGAAGGAGTTGAAGTACTCGATCAGTTGACTGAACTGGCTTGAGAGAGAATGAAATTCTTGTTTGTTTTCCTTGTTGACACATGCTGCACATATGACTTTTGTCATATACTTGATCTGGAATTCCATTAGCGAGCTGGTTCCTAGCCAGTTTGTTGATTGTCTTGAAGTTGAGATGATTCAGCCGTCTGTGCCACAGCCAGCTGACTTCATTGCTGCTTTTCGATACAAGACAAGTCTCCGGAGGCTGCTGTTCCAGTCAGCGAAATACATGTTTCCTTCTCTTTTCCCTCTTAGTAGTATCTGCTTGGTTTTCCTGTGCTTCACTGTGCATCCCTGTACATCAAACTTGACAGAAAAGCCGTTGTCGCAGAATTGGCTAATGGAAAGCAAGTTATGTTGCAGTCCTTGTACATAAGAAACATTAAGGATTATAACATTTTTAGTTTTAAATGTACCATAACATTTGGTTAGGCCTTTGGAGTTGTCACCAAATGTTACTTGGGGGCCTGGACGCTTGATAAACTCCTAGAGTAGATGCTTTAAGTGCGTCATGTGCTTGGAGCATCCACTGTCCAAGTACCACAGCGTTCTCATCGACTCCTCAATGATGCGTTGATCCCTTGCAACCTATACAAAAGATCAAAATTTAGGTACCCAGTTTTAATTGGGTCCTTGTGGGTTAGGCAGAGATCCTTTAACGACCCAGATCTGCTTCATGACTCGAATTGGGTCATTTGATCTGATAATCCTTCCAGCTGAGTCGATATACATATTCATTGTGTTCTTCGGTTGTTGCTGGTGGGGTCTTGATCTCAGTATCTTCCCGACTTGATGTCTTGGTCTTTTCCGGTATCCAGCTGAGTACCCAGCTGAGACGTTCCTTTGTCTCTGCTGTCTCTTGTGATACCTCGGCTGGAATTGGTTCTCCAGCGGATGATCATATGAGTGATATCCAGCTGGGTATCTCCTCTGATATCTCGGTTGATATCTTTCGACGTGTTGTTGCTGTTGCTGGTATCTGTAATGTCCAACCTATTGTTTTTGTTGAGGTTGAGCACGTTGCTGTGATTTGAGCTTGAGGTTGTCTCACAGCTGACCTTTTTGATGCCTGCTGTATCCTAAATGTAGCTTGAGGATATCTCACAGCTGGTCCTCTTGTTGCTTAGTTGCTGGAATTGGATGTTCTTTTGCTCGTACAAACATTACCTTTGTTCCACTCGTGGAGGCAATGTTTGTGGCATCCTTTGATTCATTGTATCCTAGTCCTGCTTTGAGTGCTGCTGGATGTTGTGCACTTATGATTTCATCCATTGTTGATGTGGCTTTGATGAGAGCTACCATTTTCTTAGACAGTATCTCTTCAGAACTTTTCAGCTCTATAATCTCAGCTGACTTCTTTTCTGATTCAGCTGTGGCCTTTTCCAATTCTTCCATCAGCTGTTTCTTTTCATAGTAGAAGTCCTTCATCAGTTGATCTTGTTTCACTATTTTGTCTTTTAGTGAAACGACTTCCTTTTGGAGCTGTGTTGTATTAGCTGCTTCTGATACCATTTTCCTTTCAAGTTCCACTTTCAGCTCGGCATTCTCACACATTATGACTTCAAGGATTTCTTGAAGCTCCTTGGAATCGTTCATAACTTTCTCTACTAGACTCCAATCAGGTAGCCCTGATTCTGAAACCTGTGTAGAGTGTTCGTGTGATGGTGAGAGGTTAGATAGATTTTGAGTTCCAGACATTACCTCATCTTCATCGATGCCGTCTGTTTGTCCCATGAAGCATGAATCCCAATCAGGTTCATCGTGAGCCATCAATGCTTCTTCTTCTGAGTCTGAAAATGGCATGTTATCATCCATTTTGTTGAATTCTGACTCTTCGTCTGCGATGTAGGCTCTCTTTCTGTCAGCTGCCTTAGCTTTCAGTTGGTCTCTATCTTTCTTGGATAGCTTCGGACAGTCTAGCCGGTAGTGTCCTGGTTCCTTGCAGTTGAAACAACTTTCTTCTGTTCGTTTGTCAGCTGACTTCTCATCAGCTGCTGCGTACTTGTCTCTGTAAGTTCTTGCGAACTTCTTGTACTTGCCCATGCTAGTGTTGAGTCTGTTGTAGTTTTTGACCAGCATGGCTATTTCTTCAAGTAGCTCTTCCTTGCTCATGTCCTTCTTGTCCTTCTTTGAAGACTCGGTTGACTGCATGTATGAGGATTTTTCAGAGTTGGCTCTGAATACAGTCTCCTTTGGCGCAGGTGTCAGCTCTCCATCGTTTTGATTGCTTGAAGATTCTTTCATGGTAATCTTCAAGTTGTATTCGTTGGCTTTGAGCAGGGAGAATAATCTTTCAGTTGAAAGATCACCCAAGTCACTTCGACTTTGATGTACCACCTTATATGTGTTCCATTCAGCTGTGAGTGCTGAAGGACTTTTAGATTATTTTCTCGCTGGGTGTATTTCCCAGTTCTGATGGTTTCTATTTGTACCACTATATTGGAGAATCTGAGTTCCATCCCTTTGATGGACTCGTTTACAAGCTGCTTGAAGTTATCAAACTTCTGGCAGGCGATCGTGAATTTATTTTCTTTAATCTCCTCAGACCCTTTGCATAGCTTGGCTAGGGTTTCCCACATCTCTTTTGCGGTTTCGCAGTTGATGATTTTGCTGAGGTAGGCATTGGAGACTGTTGATGAGATGGTGTTCCTCGCAAAGCTGTCTAATCCAGCTTGCTTCCTTTCTTCTGATGTATGCTCATTCTTTGGCTTGGGAATGAGCTGATATGTTGGCTGTCCACCATCTTGAGCTGGAACAAGCTCGTTTCCTTATTTGTAGATGATGATGGGTCCGTCTGAGATGACGTCCCATATCATGTCATGATGTGCATAGAGAAAACTCTTCAATTTGAACTTCCAGATTGCATAATCGTCGACCAAGAATGTGGGAAGATTCCTGTTAAGATAAGAATCCATGGAAATATGCACAGTATGTAATATAATGAGTTTTTCAACAAAGAGGATCTGTTCAGTTGACCACTGACAGATTATCAAGACAAATCGCTTGATTCAGAACCAGCGGTCTTTTGAACCACTGCTCTGATACCAATTGATGGTCCCTGAGCTGGGACTTTGGTGTAGAGGGGGGGTGAATACACCAAAGAAATTTCTGAAAACTTTTTCAAGATTAAAACAGTTGGTGAGCTCAGTTCTGATTCCAGCTGAGGAGAGTCAGCTGGGCAAATAACTCAGCTGGCGGTGCGGAATGTGGTGGATTGAAAACTTAGCTCGGTTGGTTAGAAAAACTCAGCTTGAAAAGATTATCTTTACGTTTTCGGCTTAGTCAAGTTGTGCAACTTTCAGAAAGACACAGCTGTCTTATGAGAGCAGCTGTGTATGCAGTCTTACTAAAATATGCAATGAGATGATAAAGTTAGTATTAAAACTGAAGATAAAAAGACAGTAAAGAACACGAGATTTTTACGTGGTTCAGAATAACACCTCATACGTCCACGACCAGGTTTACTGGTAATTTACTACCACTTAGTTTCCAAGTACCAAGCAACTTCACAACTCTAACCCGAGCTGTGTTTCAACAGTTTGCGGGCACTGTCAAGCCTAACCTTTCAGTTTACGGGTACTGAAAAAACCTTACAACTACTTGAATTTCGCGCTTTAAGCAAGCGTAATCTTGACCTAACCTTTTTGGGTAAAGGGAGGTTTGGTTTGGGGTTCCAACTATGAACGAGTTCTTACAATTAAGAACTTTAGAGTTAGATAAACTCGTTCAAGATCTAGGCGTAAGATATACAATAAATTCTGCCTAGGGATCAGACGAAAAACTAAGCAATTTCTGGACTAGAAACACTTTAAGATAAAGTGTTCTTTGAACTATGTAGAACTGCTTGAGAGCTTTTGAAGGCTTGGGATTTTCAGAGAATGAAAGCTTGTAAAGAGTTTTTCGTATCTGACCCTGAGGTTGAAGACGAGATTATATAGGTAGAGATTCAATACTAGCCGTTGGAGGAGTCGTTTGAATCTTACCTACTCTTCTTAAATTCGATATCTGCCGTTGGGCGATTCTGCACTTGTCTTCATTTGTGTCACATCCTAGGTTCTGAAGTCTAGGATGCTGATTCGGCAATCCCTCATTGGTCGAGGCAAGTTGACTTCCTCTGACGCCGGGATCTCTGTCTTTGGAGCTGACTTTTGAATTCAGAGCTAGATTTGGTAAACTGACTTGAAGTGATGTCTTCAGAGTTAGTTCCCTTTGTTCTTTACAGCTGGATCAGCTGTGTCTTGAACTCCGCTCAGTTTGATCCTGCTCCGTCTTGAACTTAGCTCAGCTGGAAGACTCAGCTGATAGTTGACTCCTGCTGGATCGTCTACTGTCTTCCGCTTCCTTAGCTGACTCCAGCTGTACACACAGCTGGGTCTTCTCCTGTCTTCCGCTTCCTGAACCTATAAACTTAGAAAATCTAGAGCTCAAACAGGCGAGCTGGAAAACATAGTTTAGGTTAATGCGGTCATCTACTCGGTTGGAGAACAGTTGGGTTTTGGTATTAAATCAAAACTTTATAATTTTCCCAACAGAGGGAGAGAGACATAATATACCTTCATCGACTGCGGGAGGCGAGAGATGGCGGCGGCGGCGTGGCAGAGAGGCGACGACAGAGAGGGTCTTCAATCTACATTATAACACAGGAAAAAGAAAAAATGTAAAAAAAAATCTTCAAATCTTCAGTCTTCAATCCTTCAGTCTTCAATCCCAGTTGGCTGGATCTTCTCTTCTGCATCCGTTGTTTCTTTCTTTTGACTCGTCTCTTCTTCAGCTGATTCTGATTCAGCTGGTTCATCTAGCTCAACAGTTTGTGCTCTTCCTTACTTCCCCCTTTTTGGCATGATCAAATAGGGTGGGAGAGATACACCATCGGCTGTTGTGATGTTTTAGTTTGGCGAAACTGTGGTTTTCAGCTCTGAGCAGCGAGGTTTGGAGTCTAGGTGGCTCAGCTGTTGTATTAGCTGGCTCTTCTTCAGTATCATTAGCCTCAGCTGTGATTGCAGACACAGCGTCCTCTTGGCCTGATTCAGCTGGGGCGGTCCAGCTGAGTGCTTGGAGGGATGAGTTGGCACGGGAGATAGCCTCTTCAGAGTCGGGCACAACTTCATTCCTTGCAAATTTTGCTTCTTCAGACTTTTTAGATTGAATGAGAAAGTCTGATTCAGCACTTGAGGGACTTGGGTTCAGCTCATATCATCATCATCCAGCTGCAGGTGATCATTGGCTGGGAGATGTTTTTCATTTGAGCTTGGTGCAGGGACTTGAGCAACTTTCATTGGAAGATCTTGAAGCTGGTGTCCCTGTGGAGCTGAAGGAAACTGAGGAGAAGGCGGTTGAAGTATTCCATCTGTCTTGGGGTTTAAGCTTGGTTGATCAGCTGGAATACTCCGTTGCGGTGTTGATGACGATGATGTTCACGCAGGCGCATGAACTTCTCCTCCACCGTAAGAAACGACCGCTTGTGGGCCTTCTGCTCCTCGGAGAGTAATTGCGAATTCTCTCATGATGTCAGCTGGCTTCTCGGCTGACTGACTGAGGACCTTTGACTTGAGTCTTCTGTTTGAAGACGGTGCTTCAGCATGTTTTGTCTCCTCAAGTTGTCTCCGATTCTCAGCTGGGACGGAGATAGATGCATGCTGCTTTGTCTCCTGCATCTTTTTCTGTGCCTCCTGTGGTGGAGCAAGAGCTTTGCCATGACTGCTCTTGAAAACTCCGGCTTTATCAACATCTGGTCCAGGTCTGTTGACGTTGATTTTTTGCATCCCAGGGAGTTATATGTCCCGTTCTCTCTTTTATGTTGAGAGAAACAGTGGGGCTGAGGAGGTCTTTTTCCTTTGACATTCCCAGAAAGTTTTATGCGCCTTCCTGGTGAATGACATTCTTGAGCTTTGCAGTCTCTCACTGCGTTGGCCTGGATCTGTCTATGGGCTTCACCTTCTTCTGGACTTCCGTCTTCTTTGAGGTTCCTGAGAGTTAAGCAACTCTTATCTTGAAGCTTTGACAGATTCTTCAAGTTTGATCGGCTTTGGGAGATATCTTTCTGGATTCCATGTTCTTCTTCTGCAACTTTTGTTAGTAGAAACAAATAATACCAATTGATGGAAATAAGAAAGAATGCCAAAAAACTTTTTAGGGTTGATGCAATGCTTTACGTATATCTTCTAGCATATTTAAGGAGCTTTCTTGATGAATGGACGATCAAGATTTATCTATTGATAAGAAGATCTACGACTAGGAGTGATTCTCGCGTTTTGTCTGTTTCTTGATTAGAAGATGCGAGTTAATGCGCGAGACAGGACGGTTGAGGTGTTTTGACTTTTGCCTCGAAACTCCCATGATTCAATTCTATGCAGACTTTTAATTAAATTTGATTAGATTTGACAAGATATGAGTTGACTGAAAACAGATTGAGTAGGTGTAGTTAATGTTGTTGCAAACCTCTCAGCTGATCATTGTAGTCAGCTGATACATCGGTTGAGTGGGTGTGCTGGGTGATCGTGGTTCCAGCTGGTTCCCCCTCAGCTGAATAATCCTTCAATTTCAGCATCTGGTTTAGCTGGATTCTTTCTCAGCTGATATCAGTGACGTTGATTCTGAATCACAGTTGTCTGCTTGCATTCGGGTTCGCTTCCATTCATTGGAGTCGTTTCCATTCGATCTGCTTCCATTCAGCTGGGTGAAGCATCGTCTGGGTTGAGTAGTCCAAGTAATCCGCACAGCATTTTGAATCTTGATTCTATCAGCGGTTTTGTGAGAATATCAGCCCGCTGTATGTCTGTGTGAATTTTCTCAACAATCACATCCCTCTTTTATACGTGATCTCTGATGAAATGATGTCGTACGTCTACATGCTTGCATCTTGTGTGAAGTACTGGATTCTTTGAAATGGCAATCGCACTTGAGCTATCACAGAAAATTGGAACCTGTCCAGTTTTCACTTCATAGTCATCCAGCTGATGTTTCAGCCAGAGAATTTGTGAGCAGCAGCTTCCAGCGGCCATATATTCTGCTTCTGTTGTGGAAGTTGTGACGCACGTTTGCTTCTTTGAAAACCATGAAATCAACTTACTTTCTAAGAACTGACAAGTTCCTGAAGTTGATTTTCTGTCCAACCGATCTCCAGCGAAGTCTGAGTCTGAGTATCCAGTCAGCTGGGTACCACAGCCCAACATTCTGAGTTCCTTTGAGATATTTGAGAATGTTCTTGGCTGCTTGCATGTGTGCTTCCTTTGGATCAACTTAAAATCTGGCACACACTCCGACTGCGAAAGAGATGTCTGGACGACTTGCTGTTAGATACAGCAAGAATCGTATTATCCCTCTGTATTTGCTGGAATCAACTGACTTCCCTTCAGTTCCTGGTTCAATCTTCCAATTGGTGTTCATTGGAATCTTTACAGTTCTGCTGGATTGAACTCCATACTTGGCGATCAAGTCTTTCACGTATTTGGATTGATTTATGAAAATCCCTTGTGATGATTGCTTGACTTGAAGTCCTAGGAAGAAACTCATTTCTCCCATCATGGACATTTGGAACTTCTCTAACATCATCTCTCCAAATCTTTGGCATAAGAAGCTTGATCTTGATCCAAAGATGATGTCGTCTACATAGATTTGAACAACCAGAATATCTTCTCCTGACTTGATGGTGAAGAGAGTTCTGTCTACTGACCCCTTTTTGAATCTTTTGGATACAAGAAAATTTGACAGAGTGTCATACCAAGCTCGAGGTGCTTGCTTCAATCCATAAAGAGCATTCTTTAGCTTGTAGACTTTATTTCCTTCTACTTCAAATCCTGGAGGTTGTTCAACGTAGACATCTTCTTTGATTTCTCCATTCAAGAATGCACACTTCACATCCATTTGATAGACCTTGAATTTGTGATGTGCTGCATAGGCGAGAAAGAGTCTGATTGCTTCCAATCGTGCTACTGGAGCAAATAATTCTTCGAAGTCAATTCCTTCCTGCTAAGTGTAGCCCTTGGCAACCAGTCGAGCTTTGTTTCTGATGACGACTCCCAGGGTATCCAATTTGTTCTTGAATATCCATTTGAGTCCTATGACTTTGACTTCTTGAGGTCTGTTGACCAATTCCCAGACACAATTTCTGAGGAATTCGTTCAGCTCTTCTTGCATGGCGTTAGTCCAAGGCACGCTCTTCAAAGCTTCGATAATTGATTGAGGCTCTGGCACTTGAGCTACATAACACGCCATTAGAGCTGTGTATTCATCATAGACCATCAGTTCTAGCTCTACTGAGAGTTGAGCTGTGTCAGCTGCTTCTTGATGATCCGATGAAGCTTGAGCAGCTGAGCTTCTGGTTTTGACTTGGTCAGATGGTTCTCCAATGATTGCTGATGATGGATGATCTTCAATCCATCTTCTCCTCTTACGAATTTCTTCTTCCAGTTGATTGATGCTTGACGTGGCTAAATTTCGTCTGACTTGGAGTTGCTCAGGAGTTAAGTCTTGAGAGATTGGTTCTCTTTGATATAGATTTTGAGGAGTCTTCTGTAGAGGCTCAGCTGGAGGTGGAGCTGGGGAATCAGCTGTGTCTGGATTTACAGCTGATGATGTTCTCCCTTGATTTGACGTTGAAGGTTTTTCTCGATTTCCAGCTGGTGGAGCTTCTTGGTTGATTTGAAGTTCCTCTTCTGGCTCTTCGTCCCAAATTAATGGTTCGGCCAGATTCCTGATTCTATTTTCTTGAGCTCTTGTCTGAATCAGTCTTGAAGATTCTCCTTCATTTCTTCATTTGATAGACTCTCTATATTCGAAGGAGGATTCGTCAAAGGCAACATGTGGAGTTACTTCGACTATTTGAGTTCTTCTGTTGAAGACTCTGTATGCTTTACTCACAGCGGAGTAACCAAGGAATACTCCTCGGTCTGTCTTCACGTCGAACGTCTTGAGCTGTGTCTTCCCACTGTTGAGGATGTGACATTTGGATCCGAATACCTTGAAATACCCTATGTATGGTATTCTGTTGTTCCATAGCTCATACGGTGTCTTTCCTTACCTTGATGTGAGTAAGGAGCGATTCTGAGTGAAGCAAGCTGTGTTGATTGCTTCAGCCCAGAACTTCTTTGGAATGGCAGAGCTAGCTAGCATTGAGGTAGTTGCTTCCTTGAAAGTTCTGTTTCTTCTTTCTGCTACACCATTCTGCTGAGGTGTGCGTGCTGCAGATGTTTGGTGTTGAACTCCGTTCTTCTCGCAGTAATCATAAATAGTTTCATTCAGAAACTCCGTTCCACGATCTGATCTTATTGACATTATCTTGCGCTCCTTCTGTGTTGATAATCTTTCCAGCAGGATAGGCAGCTTAGTCCTGGTTTCGCTCTTCTGGAACAAGAATGATACCCATGTGAATCTTGAGAAATCATCCACTACGACCAGAGTATATTTTCTGTCATTGAAGCTTGCTGGAGTAACTGGACCAAAAAGATCCATGTGAAGGAGTTGAAGTACTCGATCAGTTGACTGAACTGGCTTGAGAGAGAATGAAATTCTTTTCTGCTTTCCTTGTTGACACGCGCTGCACATATGACTTTTGTCATATACTTGATCTGGAATTCCATTAGTGAGCTGGTTCCTAGCCAGTTTGTTGATTGTCTTGAAGTTGAGATGATTCAGCCGTCTGTGCCACAGCCAGCTGACTTCATTGCTGCTTTTCGATACAAGACAAGTCTCCGGAGGGCTGCTGTTCCAGTCAGCAAAGTACATATTTCCTTCTCTTTTCCCTCTTAGGAGTATCTGCTTGGTTTCCCTGTGCTTCACTGTGCATCCCTGTGCATCAAACTTGACAGAAAAACCGTTGTCGCAGAATTGGCTAATGGAAAGCAAGTTGTGTTGCAATCCTTGTACATAAGAAATATTTGGGATTATAACATTTCTAGTTTTAAATGTACCATAACCTTTGGTTAGGCCTTTGGAGTTGTCACCAAATGTTACTTGTGGACCTGTACGCTCGATATACTCCTGGAGTAGATGCTTTAGGTGCGTCATGTGCTTGGAACATCCACTGTCCAAGTACCATAGCGTTCTCATCGACTCCTCAGAGATGCGTCGATTCCTTGCAACCTAAACAAAAAATTAAAATTCAGGTACCCAGTTTTAATTGGGTCCTTGTGGGTTAGACAGAGATCCTTTGACGACCCAGATCTGCTTGATGACTCGAATTGGGTCATTTGATCTGATAATTCTCCCAGCTGAGTCGATATACACATTCTTTGTGTTCTTCGGTTGTTGCTGGCGGGGTCTTGATCTCAGTGTCTTCCCGTTTTGATGTCTTGATTTCTTTTGGTTTCCAGCTGTGTGCCTAGCTGAGACGTTCCTTTGTCTCTGCTGTCTTATGTGCTGCTGTGGCTGGAAATGATTATCCAGCTGGTACTCATATGAGTGGTATCCAGCTGGGTATCTCTGATATCTCGGTTGATATCGTTCAACGTGCTGTTGCTGTTGCTGGTATCTGTGAAATCCAGCCTATTGTCTTCGTTGAGGTTGAGCACGTTGCTGTCTAAGTTGGGCTTGAGGTTGTCGCACAGCTGACCTTCTTGATGCATGTTGTGTCTTCGACGGAGCTTTAGAATGTTTCACAGCTGGTCTTCCTGACGCCTGCTGTGTTCTCAACTGTTGATGCTGAGCTGCTAGGATTGGAGGTTCGTTTGCACGTACAAACATTACCTTTGTTCCACTTGTGGAGGCAATGTTTGAGACATCCTTTGATTCGTTGTATCCAAGTCCCGCTTTAAGTGCTGCTGGACGCTGAGCACTAATGATCTCGTCCATTGTTGACGTGGCTTTGATGAGAGCTACTATCTTCTTAGATAGTACCTCTTCGGTGCTTTTCAGTTCAATGATTTCAGCTGACTTCTTTTCCGATTCAGCTGTGACCTTTTCCACATCTTCCATCAGCTGTTTCTTCTCATAGTAGAATTCCTTCATCAGCTGATCTTGTTTCACTATTTTGTCTTTTAGTGAAACAATTTCCTGTTGGAGCTGTGTTGTATCAGCTGCGTCTGATACCTTTGTCTTTTCCAGTTCCGCCTTCAGCTCGGCATTCTCACACATAATGACGTCAAGGATCTCTTGAAGCTCCTTGGAATCGTTCATTACTTTCTCTACTAGACTCCAATCAGGTAGTCCAGATTCTGAGACCTATGTAGAGTGTTCGTGTGATGGTGAGATGTCTGATAGATTTTGAGTTCGAGACATTACCTCATCTTCATCGATGCCGTCTGTTTGTCCCATGAAGCATGTATCCCAATCATGTTCATCATGGGCCATCATGGCTTCTTCTTCCGAGTCTTAAAATGGCATGTCATCCATTTTGTTGCACTCTGATTCTTCATCGGCGATATAAGCTCTCCTTCTGTCAGCTGCCTTAGCTTTCAGTTGGTCTTTGTCTTTCTTGGACAGCTTTGGACAATCTAGCCGGTAGTGTCCTGGTTCCTTGCAGTTGAAGCAACCTTCTTCTGTTCGTTTGTCAGTTGACTTCTCATCACCGTCGCGTACTTGTCTCGTAAGTTCTTGCGAACTTCTTGTATTTGCCCTTGCCGGTGTTGAGTCCGTTGTAGTTTTTGACCAAGATGACTATTTCTTCAAGTAGCTCTTCCTTGCTCATGTCCTTCTTATCCTTCTTCGATGACTTCACTCGATCGCATGTATGCAGATTTGTCAGAGTTGGCTCTGAACGCAATCTCCTTTGTTGCAGGTGTCAGCTCTCCATCATTCTGATTGTTTGGAGATTCTTTCATTGTAATCTTCAAGTTGTACTCGTTAGCTTTGAGCAGGGAGTATAATCTTTCAGTTGAAAGATCACCTAAGTCACTTCGACTTTGGTGTACCACCTTATAGGTGTTCCATTCAGCTGTGAGTGCTGAAAGAACTTTTAGATTCTTTTCTCGCTGGGTGTATTTCTCAGTTCTGATGGTTTCTATTTCCACCACAATATTGGAGAATCTGAGTTCCATCCCTTCGATGGACTCGTTGACCAGCTGCTTGAAGTTATCAAACTTCTGGCATGCAATCGTGAATTTATTCTCCTTTATCTCCTCCGACCCTTCGCATAGCTTTGCTAGGGTTTTCCACATCTCCTTTGCGGTTTCGCAGTTGATGATTTTGCTGAGGTAGGCATTGGAGACCGTTGAAGATATGGTATTCCTCGCGAAGCTGTCTAGTCCAGCTTGCTTCCTTTCTTCTGAGGTGTGCTCATTCTTGGGCTTGGGGATGAGCTGATATCTTGGTTGTTCGTCATCTTGAGTTGGGACAAGCTCGTTTCCTGATTTGTAGATGATGATGGGTCCGTCTATGATGACGTCCCACATCATATCGTGATGCGCACAGAGAAAGCTCTTCAGTCTGAACTTCCATATTGTATAATCGTCTACCGAGAAGGTGGGAAGATTCCTGTTAAGATAAGAATCCATAGAAATATACAGTATGTAATAATATGAGTTTTTCACAAAGAGGATCTGTTCAGATGACCACTGACAGATTGTCAAGAGAGATCTCTTGATACAGAAACGGTGGTCTGTTGAACCACTGCTCTGATACCAATTGATGGTCCCTGAGCTAGGTATTTGGTGTAGATGGGGGGGCGAATACACCAAATAGATTTCTAGAAACTTTTTCAAGTTAAATCACAGAGTTGGTGAG
The DNA here is from genome assembly GCA_031470985.1 of Agastache rugosa. Taxonomy (NCBI): domain Eukaryota; kingdom Viridiplantae; phylum Streptophyta; class Magnoliopsida; order Lamiales; family Lamiaceae; genus Agastache; species Agastache rugosa. Next base: position 12,844,513 of record CM062607.1, read on the forward strand.
CTCAGTTATTGATCTAGCTGGGGAGGGTCAGCTGGGTAAATAACTCAGCTGGCGGTGCGGAAAGTGGTGGTTTGAAAACTTAGCTCGGTTACTTAGAAAAACTCAGTTTGAAAAGATTAACTTTATGTTTTCAGCTTAGTCAAGTTGTGCAACTTTCAGAGTGATACAGCTGTCTTTGGAGAGCAACTGCGTATGCAGTTTTGAACAAATATGCAATGATATAAAAGAGTTAGTACAAAACTGAATATAAAGAGAAAGTAAAGAGCACGCGAGTTTTTACGGTGGTTCGGAGTAACACCTCCTACATCCACGACCAGGTTCACTGGTAATCCACTACCACTTGGTTTTCAAGTACCAAGCAACTTCACAACTCTAACCCGAGCGGTGTTCCAACAGTTTGTGGGCACTGTCAAGCCTAACCTTTCAGTTTACGGGTACTGAAAAAACCTTACACACTTGAATTTCCCGCTTCAAGCAAGCGTAACCTTGACCTAACCTTTCTGGGTAAGAGGAGTTTGGTTTGGGGTTCCAACTGTGAACGAGTTCTTACAATTAAGAACTTTAGAGTATGATGAACTCGTTCGAAATCTAGGCTTAAGATATACAAAGAGTTTGGCCTAGGGATCAGACGAAAAACTAAGCAGTTTCTGAACTAGAGACTCTTTAAGATAAAGTGTTCTTTGAACTATGTAGAACTGCTTGAGAGCTTTTGAATGATTGATGATTTCAGAGAATGAAAGCTTGTAGAGAGTTTTTCGTATCTGATCCTGAGGTTGAAGACGGGTTTATATAGGTAGAGATTCAAGACTAGCCGTTGGAGGAGCCGTTTCAATCTTACCTACTCTTCTTAAATTCAAGATCTGTCGTTGGGCGAATCTGCACCTGTCTTCATTTGTGTCACATCCTAGGTCCTGAAGTCTAGGATGTTGATTTGGCAATCCCTCATTGGTCGAGGCATGTTGACTTCCTCTGACGCCGGGATCTTCTGCCTTTGGAGCTGGCTTTTGAATTCAGAGCTGGACTGACTTGAAGTGATGTCTTCAGTTAGTTCCCTTTGTTCTGTACAGCTGGACCGGCTGTGTTTTGAACTCAGCTCGAATTCTCTTCAGCTTGATCATGCTCTGCTGGAGGACTCAGCTGAAGGTTGACGCCTGCTGTCTTTCGCTAGCTGACTCCTGCTGTAAACACAGCTGGGTCGACTGCTATCTTCCGCTAGCTGACTCCTGCTGTAGACACAGCTGGGTCGACTGCTGTCTTCCGCTTCCTTAACCTGTAAACCTAGAAAATCTAAAGCTCAAACAGGCGAGCTGGAAAACACTATTTAGGTTGATGGATCATCTATTCGGTTGGAGAATCAGTTGGGTTTTGGTATCAAATCGAAACCTTATAATTTTCCCAACATGTTTTTTTGTATAAACAATTGTGCTTATATAAAATCATGCTTAAATTTTTATATATTCATGCTTCGAATAATGACAACCATAGATCATACAAAGATCAACAGTTCAGATTAGTTCCTAGTTCCCACACTAGGAATAGTTTTTATATGAACCAATCCATATATATATATATATATACATATATATACTCATTTTATGTTGTGGTGCATCTCATTACACAGTGTGTTGCATCTACACATTGCGATGCATCTCATTATACATGGTGATGCATCTCATTATACATGGTGGTGCATCTAAAAATGCATTGTGGTGCATCTCATAATACATGGAGATTTATCTCATACACTATGTGTGTGTATAACTATATCAAAACGAGGGAAAATCTTGGGGTGATTTAGTATGATGAAATCAAACTACTTTTCAAATAATTGTATTCATACCATATCAATAAGCAAATGTTTGGGATTTTTTTTTTGTCTCCACCTTCGGCTCCGATTTTAATTTATAGATAATGATTGTGGCAACATTATATGTTTTTTAGCTCGCTCCGAGGCCTTCGGCTCCCCTAGCTCAACTCTTGAAAAAAAATAAAAAATAAAAATAGTGAAAAAGAATATTAAAAAATTAAAAAATGGTGCATCCCAATACACTTAATGGTGCATCTCATTGCACAGTTTGGTGCATCTCATTGCACAGTGTGGTGCATATCATCTGACTCTTAAAAAAATTCGAAAAAAAAAATTGAAAAGTCAACGGGTTGACCGGGGTCCGACCCGTTGACCCGGATCCGACCCGGTTTAACCTGGGTCAAATCTGACCCTCCATCCCTTGTAGATCTATGGTGGAGATCTATTCCTATTTCTTAGGTTAAGATCCATTATTATATGATCTTTTTCCTATATATATATATATAAGAATACAAAATATTATACTAAAATGGAAGAAAAGTACGTTTTAATTTCAACATTGGGTATGCTTGCATTCTTCAATTCGTATCAGATGAAAAATAATACATGCATCTAATATATCTGGTCTTTTGACTTTTGAGGGTATTTTCACAGTAATACCTTCTCCTATATATGGAAGCATACCAAATTACAAAATTGATATATAGACAACAGACATTGGTTCCTAAATTATGTCTCGTACTGTCTTCCAACACCCACCTGCAAAGTATCAAACTTGGTTTAAGAATATAAATCTTGGTACATATATTTAGTGATTTATTTTAGTTTAATAGTCATCATTGTAACTGAAATTTAAATAATATACTCCAAGACCAAACTAATACCCACCAACTAAACACCTTAGACATGAATACAAACATAAAATTATAAAACTTGATCAATAATACTTTCATACATTCCCTATCGGAGAGAACTATTTAAACAGTCATGCTTCCCCTTCACTCAACACCAAATTAAAATCTGAAGCAAAATATCAATCAAAAAACAGAAAAAGGGAAAAAAAAATAAAAAAAATCATCATGAGCACAATTATAAGCCGAAGGTTTATTCTTGGTTTGCTGGTAATAGTGTTGTCGTATGAGGAAATGATCGGGAGAGCCGATGCTGCAGGCGGCGGCAAGTGGAGCATGTTACAGTCGAACATAGGCGTCTCGGCCATGCACATGCAGCTCCTCAACAACGATCGTGTAGTCGTCTTCGACCTCACTGATTTCGGACCCTCAAACATTTCCCTCCCAAACAACCGATGTCGCGACGACCCCAACGATCTTACACTCAAACATGATTGCACCTCTCACTCTGTTGAGTACGACGTCGCTTCCAACTCCATCCGCCCCCTCTTCGTCCAAACCAACGTCTGGTGCTCTTCTGGAGCCGTCATGCCTGACGGTTCTCTAATGCAGACCGGAGGCTTCAATGACGGCGATCATAATGTCAGAATCTTTAATCCATGCACCGATAATTCTTGTGACTGGCAAGAGCTCAACAATGTCCTTATTCACAAAAGATGGTATGCCACCAACCATATTTTGCCAGATGCCAGACAGATTATTTTTGGTGGACGCGACCGCTTCTCTTTTGAATTTTACCCCAAAAGGGCTGGAGCCGATCAAGCATATGAGTTGCCTTTCCTCTCCCAGACCCGAGATGCGGGCATTGAGAATAACCTCTACCCATTTGTTTTCTTGAACGTCGATGGGAATTTATTCATCTTCGCCAACAATCGAGCTATCTTGTTCGACTATGTAAGGAGAGTGGTGGTCAGAAACTACCCGACCATTCCGGTTGGGGATCCGAGGAACTATCCCAGTTCCGGTTCTGCAGTTTTGCTTCCATTGCAAGGAGGCGGAGGAGGAGTTGCCGAAGTTTTGGTGTGCGGCGGAGCTCCCAAAGGGTCCTTCACAAGTGCAAATAATGGGAATTTTGTCGGGGCGCTTAATACTTGTGGGAGGATCCGAATAAATGACCCGAATCCACAGTGGCTCATGGAGACGATGCCATTGGCAAGAGTCATGGGTGACATGGTGCTGCTGCCCAATGGAAATGTCTTGATTATTAACGGAGCTGCTGCCGGTACAGCCGGGTGGGGTATAGCTCGCAATCCGGTGCTTACTCCGCTTGTCTATCGACCTAATAATTTGGTCGGATCGAGATTTGAGGTACAGAACGCAAGTTCTGTACCTCGGATGTACCACTCGACTGCCATATTGCTTCGTGATGGCCGTATTCTTGTTAGTGGCAGCAATCCTAATGCTTATTACAATTTCACAGGGGTACTCTTTCCCACAGACTTGACAATGCAGAGTTACTCACCCGACTACTTAGATGCGCAGTTTGCAGGTGTGCGTGCCAACATTGTGTCGCCGGCTTCACATACTCAGCTTGGATATGGACAACAAGTCGTCATCAATTTCACCGCTCAAGATACGTTAAATAGAGATTTCGTAACTGTCACTATGGTGGCACCACCCTTCACTACGCACTCATTTTCGATGAATCAACGACTTTTGGTGCTTGCCAGAGCGACTGGGAGTAGCGCTGACGTGACATCTTTGGGAGGACAAAATTATCAAGCTCGAGTTTTGATGCCGAGTTCGAAAATTCTTGCTCCACCTGGATTCTATCTCTATTTGTTGTTTTTCAAGAAGTTCCTAGTCCGGGCATTTGGGTCCAAATCATCTAGTATGTACTAGATAGACCTGCCCACGGGCCCGAACCGGCGGTTCCGGGCCCGAGTCCGCCGGTTACAGTTTCACCGGAGAGTGAACCGTAACCGGCCCGTGTACACTGTACACGGTTACGGGCCGGGCTTTTTAACCGGCGGTTCCGGGCCCGGTTAAAATCCTCCGGTTCCGGTTACCGGCGCCGGTTTTAATTTTTTTTTCCTAATATATATATATATAACATTGAAAATTAAGAAAATGAAACATAAATGAAAATGTTTCATTAATACTTGAAAATTAAAATAAACATTACTAAATATAAATTACAAGTACTTGAAATTAAATTAAACATTACAAAATACATATTTCAATTTTCAAGATTAAAAAAGAAGAGAAAATTAAAAATGAAGAAAAAATGAAGATAGATAAGGTGAAGAGATGAGGAAGATAGAATGATAGATCATTAAGGTGAAGACGGCTGAGGGAGTGAGTGAGAAAAGGGTTGGGGGTATTTTATTTATAGATAGAACTTAGGATTTTGAAAAAAAAATAATTTATAGATAGAATTTAGGATTTTGAAAAAAAAAATAATAATAATAATTAAAAACTGCCGGTTAAAGTTGAAGTTGTTGAAGTTGTTCCGCATACGCCCTTGATATTTCTTCGGCTGCCATTGCTCGAGCTTGCCGAGCCGATCTTCCTCCTCTTTTGGATCGAGGAGGAGCATCGTCTTGATTTTCGGCAACGCCTTTTCCCTTATCGACACGAGAGGAGGTCGACATTATGGAATATGGTTATGGATGGATTGGTGAAGTGTATGGTGAGAGAAGTTGAGAACTTGAGCAAAAAATTAACACAAAAAATGAAGAATTTGAGCAACAAATTATAGATTGAATGCTTGAAATTAAATAGAGAGAGATAAGAATTGGTGTGATTATTTGAGAGATTATAGAGTGGTATTTATAGGGTAAAATGGGGGGGAAGGGAGGGGGGAGAGGGCAGCAGCAACGGCTATTTTTCTAGCCGTTTGAGCTGCTGTGCTGCCTGCTGGTGCACTGCTTTTTTCCCGTTGGAACCGGCGGTTCCGGTTCAGCTGGTTAACCGGCGGTTCCAACGGTTAACTGCCGGTTTTGACCGTTCGAACCGGCCACATCATATATTATTATTATTATTATTATTATTATTTTTATAATTCCGATTAACCGGCGGTTTTAACCTCACTAATTGTGTATTTTAACTGATTATTAGCGAGAGTATTAATAGTACTCTAATTAAATGCTAGAATTATTTCTAATACAAAATTCTACCATCACTAAAAGTAAAAAAGGATAGTTTTAGTGAGATAATTAAATACTCTAATTAATAGATAGTATGTATTATTATGTGATTATCTAATAATTATTTAATATATTTATGATAACTAGATTTGTTAAAAATAATTAAAAACTCATAACAAAATTCTCTCAAAACTCACACCTGGCGCCACTCACTCTCTCTCTCTAACTCTCTCTCTCTCTCTCTCTCTCAAAATTGTAGTGTTTTTCTTCGAATTTTCAAAATTGGGGTGTTCTTCTTCCCCCAAATCTCGAAATACTCAGTCAAATGAAGTTTAATCCAACAACGAGATTAGCTCCTTGCTCGATTCACCTATTTCATCACGAGAATTTTGAGGTATAGCTTAATTTGGTTTGCTCGCAAGGGAACTCGAGAATCGATTCTTAATTGCAGAGCTAGAAGAGATTGTAGGCTTGATTTACATTTGCCTCTGATCGGTCTTTTCGATTTGCTTCCGACCATATTACGACGCGTGTTGCAAGGATATTATTACTGCTTGTTGCCCAATTAAACTATCTTTCCCCGAATTTTTGCAAAAGCTATCAATGGATAATTCAAAATCCCCCTTGAAGATAATCTCGGTAAGTTGATTCTTTTATTAGGTTTTCGATTCTCGCTTTATCACGCTTAATTTCTGAATACTGGTGCAATTTTCATGGAATTAGCGTTTCTAGCTTTTGTACTGAAAATTTGTTATATATTTGTCTTGTTCTTTGTTAGATCGATGCATGTTTTGGATTTATAAGTTGAAATCATGTATAATTGCATGGCAGGCTTTAATGGAGCCCGAACAAGCAAAGCCAACTACTGAGGAAGTAAAGATGGATCTGTTTGAAGATGATGATGAATTTGAGGAGTTTGAAATTGGTCAAGGTCGGTAATTCTTGCCTAGGGTTAGGTTATCTTCTTATGTTTGATTTCTCGTTTTGCTAGTTGTTCTATCGATTAACTTCGTGAGCTCGAAAGGAATTTTATACCCCTTTTTTTCTTGATTATAGTCTGTTGTGTCAGATTATTTTCTAAGATTATGATCATAACATAATGCTGCTGCTGTATTATTAATTAGTTTCTGTTAATTTATCTAGGTTATGAAAGTGGAAGTGTAGTGCTTAATTTCTTGTATGTTATGCTTCAAGAAATGCCACTGGTGAATTCTAAATAATATTTACATCATGATATCTAGATCTTCTGGTGTGTTGGTGTGTGAAAGTGATTTTCTAACTTTTTTTAACAATGAACTTTTGACTCGAGGATTTGGCTCGAGGTTCAATTACGTTTGAAATCAATTCAGAGAATAGTGGGGAGGTCGGGCTTTTCTTCGTTAAGCCGCCTATCAAGGTAATAGTTTGGTCTCTCACTTGTGTTCTTGTAATTAATACTCTTGTTGTTGTTGATTAAAGTTGTATGATTTATGTTGATTAATATGGTTTGATGTGTGCTGCTCATCTTTTTGATATAGAACCTAAAAATCTTGCTGAATGGTCTTTTTGTAAATAGAAAAGAATCTGGGGAAATATATTTTACCTGTGAGCTTATGAACGCACTATTGTATAATTGCATTTTCTGTACCTTGAGCTAAAGTTTTATTCTGTTATATTGTATTATGGTTTCCATTTTATTTATAGAAACATAAAATCTAGCAGCTAAGCTTGAGGGCAGCTAAGCTTAAGGATTTAAAGATATAAGAGCTACAAGGAGAACTATTTGTTCTTGGAAATAGGTATGCTTCTCTATCATTTGTTGTACTTTATGTGAATATATTTCCCCTCTGTGTGATCTACTTGTTCATAGGTTTACATGCATACTTTGTCCAAAGAGAATGTAGCTGTTATTTAGTTGCATACTTGCACGTTTTAGTTCAGATTAGTGATGTTGATAGTTCCATAAACTTTTAATTTTCACTCTATTAGGTTGCATAGAGACAGGCACCTGACTCATTATTATGGCATAGCCTCTAAGTGGTTAGTTATTAACTAATGTATAAATTTCCCTTTTGCAGAATAATTTCTTTATTTGTCATCCGTTTGTAACAGGGTGTGACTTAGACAAGGTCTCGCTTTCTCCCTATCTTTTTCATACTCTGAACTAGAATGTTTGCATTTAGTTTTATAACTATGTTTTTCCACCCTACATCTGTTTTGGAGTTTTTCTATACTGATCAATTATATTTCTTGTTGCTATCTTGCAGATCATTTTATTTTAAATGAAGGTTGTTAATAATCTGTATAGTCATGAACTTATTAAAAATAAAGTAGACATGAAAAGAACATCATCATGAGGAATCTCAAGGTATCATCTGATATTATCATGTGTTGCTTGATTACAATAATTGCCCATATACTACTGCCTTAACTTTTTTTCTTTTTTTCTTTTTATTTAACAGGTGACAGGATATTGGTGAAAAATAGCATACCTAAAGTGGTATTGATAGTCAACTATTTGGTTTAGTTTTTGTCTAGTAGCTGTGGAACGATTTTGTAATTTTGGAATACTAATTCTAGAGATTTGTATGTCGGATTATCATGTTTGCTCTTGGTGTAATACCAGAATACATTAGGACTCCCAAATGTAGCCTAATAAGCCATCTGAATTCACTTGATTTTCTAAGTAATATGTAAGTTTTTGTGTTTGCCTCTCTCATAGTAGGCACAAAGAGAGAGAGAGAGCCCATATTTGTTGTCTTAATTGTTTTGACAGTGAGACTATATAACACAAATTTTTATTACTGTATTAAGTATTTTTTTTTTCATAGTATGCATAGAGAGAGAGAGAGAGATTCAAATTTGATGTCTGAATTGTTATGACAACACTAGATTATATAAATGACAGAAAGAATGTAATAACCCCGGTATTTCTAATCTCGTGATAAATAAAATCTTATTATTAATTAAGTAAAGATTTTGCATTTATAAGGCATTAAAATTTGATATTAAAATTTATTTTAGTTCGTTTAAGAGGTTAACTAATTAAGTTATCTAAGCCTTAATAAAAAGAATTTCAATCGATTAAAAAACAATTTTTTCTCAGTTAAACCAAATTAACTTAATTAATTATGGTAAATTGTATTGTTATTATTAATATAAATAAACCTGATTTGCCTTTGTTAGAATTAAATCCATTCCCTTCTAATAAGAATATTTTATTAATCTTTATGGTGTAAGAGAAAGAGCCACGCCATAAATCTTACTTTGAAGATTTGGTAAGTAGAAATTGTGGTAGAAAATCTAAAACGGAGTCGCCATGTTCAAATCCTTCAGACACAAATAATTACATGAATACTAATACCATCCATATCAGTTTCTCTTGAAATCAATTCCTCAAACACAACAAATTTTCAAACAAAGAAAACAAAACTACAAAACGATGGAGCCTTACTAATCAATTTTAATGCTGAACCAAAGCCTCTCGAATTCAGAAATCTAGAGCCTCGGCAATTCATCAAATCCAAAATATTCGAAGTAGAAAAGGAGCTCTGCTGGGGAAAATTTCAAATTCTTCTTACTAAAGGTGAATCAAAAGGGTGAGAAATTACGACATGAAGGAGAAGCAAAATGATTTGTTCTGTAAGAATATCAGGTGGGCTTTCTAAACTTGTGGGTTTTCTAAACATGTGTGTGCTTTTCTATATATATCAAATAACGTGAGTTTTGCTATGTTTTTGAAATGTTTTAAAAAGTATGTTTTGAAATGATTATCATGCATAAATAATTTTATGGATTCTCTTGAGCCTATCTGTGTTGGTTCGCCAACTTATTAAATCGATCGGATTCTGAGTTAGCCAAAAGGGTACTTTCCAGAATTAGTGTACACAGTAACTGAGGTTGTGAGCTCTCTTAGGAGTGGCCGACCTTGGTGAGTGACGTTCGCGAAAGGAGGCCACCTTCCCCGGCGTTGGACAGATATGGTGATTGATGATGTTATGAGATCTCAAGTATGAAAATGTTTTAGTAAACACAGGTTTATTTCAGGAAAACCCATGTGTGTTACTGTTGCAAATGCATGATTAATCTATAAAAGTATTTATATGTTTTGGCATGTGTTCACTGAGTACGTTGTACTCAGCCCTGCATGTATTTCTAAATGTGCAGGTTGAGCAGAGACGTTATGGTGGGTGTTGAGCAAGAGGTTTTTTGTCGAACATGTTTATGACAAGCCTCGACTTCACATCTTCACATGTGAAGTCAATCTACGTCTTTTCCGCTGCAAACACTCGAATATTCTATTGCCTTATTAAGTATAAGTTCTCGAATACTTGCACCCTTTCAACTTAGTTTGTTCTGTCGAACTATTCCTCGCGATTATTTCTCTTATATTAATCCTAGTGTTATACTTCTTTTATTCACGGATAATCGTGTATTCTCTTTGTTTTATTAGTTAATTCCTCTTCTTCCCCGCTTCTTACTTCCCACCCCGAGTCACACCCCGGCTGAGCCGTCCTTCGGGATTTGGGGCTGTGACAAAGAATTCTAGAAATAGTGAGAGAATTTCGTATCACCAAATTATGTCATTTAGTGACGGGAGATTTGAATTTTAATGATGGTAGATATTGTAATTAAATGTACTTACAACGAGAGGTAAAATGATGTATTAATGACAGGATTTTCCATCACTAAAACTATTTTTTAGTCAGGGTAAATTTACTCTCACTAAATATCTATTAGTGACGGGACGCTATCTCGTCATTATTGACTTTTAACTAGAGAGGCAGTAATGAGAGGTCATGACGGGCAATTTTCTGTCACTAAAAATTATTAATGACGGTATTCTAACTTTTAGCTATGGTTTTTACCGTCGCTAAAAATGGTTTTTCTTGTAGTACTCCATTCTATGCATCCAACTATATCATGTTAATTGTATGTGTTAATTTGTAGTTGTCAAAATCAAAGTCTCTTATTTCTGGTATGATCAAGCCTTTTTGTTTAAGCCATGTTTTACTCACCCATCGATATGAATATGAACTCAATTGTTAATTAAAATTTAAAGTACCTGAAAAGATATGGTTCCTTATAGCTAAGAAATCAATAGGTATTTATGAGAGCGTTTCACCAAAAGTTATTGGTACACTTTAGCATCATATATCTAATTAGAGACTAAGGCCAACATTATAATTAAAGACTTATTCTTTTAACTAAGGCGCAACTACGGACTCCCTCAAGTCCGAACAAAATTATTTCGAGCGACTATAGAAGTCGAAATATTAATAAAATAGAGACATATCAATAATAATAACTATATAAAATAAATTAAAGCTTATTAAAAAGCGGGGTGTTACAGTAACTAACGAAAGGATTTTCCGTGTGAAATAAAGAGCTGACGGTATAATACTTGAGAGGTTTAAAAACCATCATCAAGGTGTTTCAAAAACAAATTGGCGTAGTTATTTCGAGACATTTAGTCCCATTGTTAAATGAGCTATAGTTTTAGTAGTAACTCATAAGAGGTGATTTTTTTTTTTTTTGAGGTGATTGGTATTAAGGAATGTAAATAGGTATAAATGAAATGATGGTAGAAATTGAACGGCTAAACTCATGGGGGTTGGTCTTGGGTGAGACCAGTCTCAAGCAAGAGACCGGATCCCACCCGCTGACCCGACCCGCCCCGCCTAGCATTTAAAAAAAAAAAAAATTGTGACGAACAACATACATATATGTTCACTTAGATAATATTTATAAACAATAGTGTTAGTCGAGCGGTTAAGGCGTTTGCCTGTTAAAGCAAAGGGTTCAATCCTCTTCTGGAGCAATACCTCCAACATTTTTTTTTATTTTTTTTTCACTTGTTAGCTGATTTTTTTTTTCTTTCTTTTTTTATGTTTATTTTATTTTTCACTTGTTTTCTGATTTTTTCTATCTTTCTTGTTTAATGTTTATTTTTTTTAATAAATTTCAGTTTTGAATAATAGATTCAAGTAGGATATGTTTCCATATATTTTCATTTTATTAATTATTCAATTTTTAAATCATCAATTAAAAAAATTAACAACCATAATTAACATATTTTTCCTTTTCTTCTTTAATTTTTCACTTAATTAATCTTAAAGCATAATTAACATATTTTTTTATTTTTCAATATAACAATTATCGTAAACAAAAGTAATATATTTATCGGGATAAAAAGTAATAATTCACGAAAAAAAAGTAGTAATACTTTTTCAATGTAACAATTATCGTAAAAAAGTGTAATGTTTTTCAAAAGTAATATATTTGTCAGGATAAAAAGTAATAATTCACGACAAAAAAAAGTAATATTTTTTTCAATTTAACAATTATCGTAAATAAAGTAATATTTGATGGGATAATTTGTAATAATTAACAACAAAAATAATAATAATTTATTTCAATGTACCAATTGTTGTAACAAAAGTAATATTCATCGGGATAAAAAGTAATAATTTACGAGAAGAAAAGTAATATTTTTTCAATGTAATAATTATCGTAAACAAAAGTAATATTTAACGGGATAAAAAGTAATAATTCACGAGAAGAAAACTAATAATTTATTTCAATGTAACAATTATCGTAAATAAAAGTAATATTTGTCATGATAAAAAGTAATAATTTATGAGATGAAAAGTAATAATTTATTTCAATGTACTAATTGCCGAAACAAAAACAAAATTTTTCAAAAGTAATATTTATCGGATAAAAAGTAATAATTTACGAGAAGAAAAAATATATTTTTTCAATGTAACAATTGTCATAAATAAAAATAATATTTTTCAAAAAGTAATATTTGTCCTATAAAAAGAAATAATTCACGATATGAAAAGTAATACTTTTTCAATATAACAATTATCGTAAACAAAAGTATTATTTTTTAAAAGTAATATTTATCGAGATAAAAAGTAATAATTCACGAGAAGAAAAGTAATAATTTATTTCAATGTACCAATTGCCGTAAACAAAAGTAATATTTTTCAAAAATAATATTTGTTGGGATAAAAAGTAATAATTTACGAGAATAAAAGTAATATTTTTTCAATGTAACAATTGTCGTATACAAAAGTAATATTTTTCAAAGTAACAATTGTCGGGATAAAAAATAACAATTGTTATAAAGAAGTAATATTTTTCAAAGTAACAATTGTCGTAAACAAAAGTAATATTTTTTAAAGTAACATTTGTTGGTATAAAAAGTAATAATTCATGAGAAGAAAAGTAATATTTTTTCAATGCAACAATCATCGTAAACAAAAGTAATATTTTTCAAAGTAATATTTGTCGGGATAAAAAGCAATATTTCATAAGAAGAAAAGTAATATTTTATCAATGTAACAATTGTCGTAAACAAAAGTAATATTTATCGTGATAAAAAGTAATAATTCACGAGAAGAAAGGTAATATTTTATCAATGTAACAATTGTCGTAAACAAAATGAATATTTTTCAAAGTAATATTTGTTGGGATGAAAAGTAATAATTCACGATAACAAAGGTAATATTTTATCAATTATTGTAAATAAAAGTAATATTTTTTAAAGTAATATTTGTCGTAAACAAAAGTAATAATTGTCGGGATAAAAAGTAATAATTCACAAGAAGAAAAGTAATATTATTTTTCAATGAACAATTGTCGTAACCAAAAGTAATATTTGTCGGGATGAAAATTAATAATTCACGAAAAGAAAAGTAATATTTTTTTCAATGTAACAATTGTCGTAAACAAAATATTATTTTTCAAAGTAATATTGTCAAGATAAAAAGTAATAATTAACAAGAAGAAAAGTAATATTTAGGGAATAATATTTCAAAACAAGTATTAGGTACAAAAGGACTCATTAAATTATTACAAAATGTAACAATTGTCGTGAAAAAAAGTAATTTTTTTATAGTAACAATTGTTGAGATAAAAAGTAACAATTATCGTGAATAAAGTAATATTTTTTTAAAGTAACAATTGTCTTAAACAAAAGTAATTTATTTCAAAGTTTCAATTGTCGGGATAAAAAGTAACAATTATCGTAAAGAAAAGTAATATTTTTTTCAAAGTAACAATTGTCGTAAACAAAAGTAATATTTTCCAAAGTAACAATTATCGAGATAAAAAGTAACAATTGTCATAAAGAAGAGTAAGCTTTTCAAAGTAACAATTGTCGTAAACAAAATTAATATTTTTCAAAATAATATTTATCGATATAAAAAATAATAATTTACGAGAAGAAAAGTAATATTTGGGGATTACTAAATCCTAATTGAAGATTAACAAATCTTATTGGAAAAATTAAATTAAAATTTAATAAAACCAAAGAAATTTAAAAAAAAGAACAAAAAGAATTGAAGAAAAGAATAAAAAGTGAAAAAAAAATTAGGGGGGAAAGAAAAAAAAAAGAATGGAGCAATAAACAAAAAGTAATGGATGCTGCCGCTGCGCTAAAGAGGAATTGATCCCATGACCCTTGTATACTTAGGAGAGTAGACAACCACCAGGCTAACGAGTGAATTGTTTATTGTTCCAACTATATTAATTTATTGCTTAAAGTAGGGTAGGGTCAGATCAGGTCTCTTCTCAGAGACCGGTCGTAGCGGAGTCTTTGCGAACTCATGGGGTTGAAAGGAATGATTATTCCACCCCTTTAGGAATAGAGATTCCATTAGGGGTATAAATTCGGGACGGGTCGGGGTACCCTATCCAGAATTTCCGGGTACCCGTATCCAAATTTCTCAAAATTTGTTACCCGTACCTGTCCCGTTTTAAAAAAATGGGTACCCAATACCCGGACCGGGTTTATGCGGGTATATCGGGTACCCGCATATACCCATTTTTAAAAATAAATAAAAATATCAAACTTGTTTTTGAGTATTTTCCCACCTGCTTTCTTCATATTTTTTCAATAAAGAAATCTGATCTAATTTCTAAAATATTCAACAAATAAAGTTACATAATCCAGCAAACTGCAAACAAAACATAATAAAAATCAAGGCACTAGTAGGAAAGCTGCAAAGTTGCAACTTTCTGCCATTCGTGAGAGGGAGATGCAACGTGACGTGCAGTGTGGTAGTCAAGTCTAGTGTATTTTGTAAAATATTTCATAAAATAATTAAGAATAATATAAAAAGAATAAAATATATAAACAGTTGACCGGGTAGTTGACCGGATATACGGGACGAGACGGATAACTCGTTACCTGGAACAACTTCAATACTCTATCCCGTAACCCGTCCCGTACCCGAAAAATTCAGGTAACGGGTACCCAATGCCCGAAAAATTGCGGGACGGGTTCGGGTTACCCGAAAACCCGTAACCCGAATTTACACCCCTAGATTCCATTAGTCAATTAATATTGCAAAATACATTCATGGTAAAATATTCTTAATTTATGATTAAAACTTATTTATCATATATAAAATAAATTAAAATAGGTAAAATAAATGAATATATAAGGTAAGTTTTATTTCTAATAGGTTATTGTATTTCTTATAAATATAATATATTTACATTATTATCCTTAAACTATAAATATATTAGAGATATAATAGGCAAAATAAATTTTATAAAATAAGGGTCTTTTTATTAGACTGGTAGAGTGGTACGTGCGATGCACGTAATATTAATAAATTTTAATAATATATATATATATATATATATATATATATGTACCGTTAATATATATATATATATATATGTGTGTGTATGTGTGTGTATGTCAAAAATAAAATAATCATATCATAATATAAAAAATAGATAAATCATATCATAATGTTGAGAAAATATAAATATAGGAGGATTCTTATCTTATACTATCAAATATATAAAACTTATTCATATTCAATTATTAAACTGAAAACTAGAGTGTCACCCGTGCGATGCACGGGGAGAGTTTTTCTGCTTTCTTTTCGTGAAAAAAATCTCTCCTATGTTAATTTTTATTGGTAGTTATTAAGATTATTGATTTGACATTTATAAAAATATTTTAGGTTGTACAATAAATTGACACTAATGTAATTATTAAGATTCTTGATTTGATAATTATAAATTGGCACTCAAGAAATCTAATGCTTACCCAATGTTTTGAAGCATTTCTGTTTGTCTATTGCAGAGCTCTCGAATTTGCAGGTCTTGAAATTGATGGTGAAATGTGAATTTGCTTTTTTTAAGCTTTCTTAATTATAAAAAAAATAAAATAGATAAGAAATATAATGCTTACCCAATTTACGCGTGGATGATTATTAAAAAAAGTAAATGTACATTGAAAATAACAGGTTTTAGGGAAGACGGAAAGTTAATAAAAAAATAAATGATAAGTTATATTGTACAGTTGTCTTTGAGAAAGTAGAAAATCAAGCGGTTTCTCGAGTTTTAGTCATGCGTGATGAGGCAGTAAGAAGATTTGCATGGCGCATGCAATATTGGACGGGAAGAAACATTATTTAGGTGTGAAAATGAATTGCTATTATTCTGCTTGAATATAGTAATAGATTTTCAGTAAGTAGTATGTATAATCTAATAATGTATAATAGATAAATATAGTATATGATAATGATACTACATTATTGCCCTTGAATTAAATTTATAATAGGAACATAATAGGTAAATTAAATTTTGTAAACAAGATTCTTTTATAATAGGTATAGATAGATAGATCTCGAAAACTAACTTATTGAAAATTCTACTAATAAAGTAAAGTTAGAACGAGATATTTATGAGATATAAATAAATTAATTAATAAGCATATTAACTTAAAAAAAAATTATATTTCATCAATTATGTTGTAGTTTTTATTAAGATATTCGACATTAAGCAATTATTACAAAGAAAATCTAACCTTGGATCTAAATTTATTAAATACTTTTAAGCTCGAGTTTTTTAGGTTAGTGAATCAATTTTGATTTTGTCGATACTCGACTTGACTCATTTTGACCATAATAGTCAATACTAGAAGGTGCACCAATAAAAAATCACAAGCCATACTAGTCTCTCAAAACATACTATAGTCTCTATTAGATTGAATTGTCGCAGCCCGGACTAGAAATTAGATGACAAAGCCGGTGGGTCCCACGACTTACACAATTTATGATTAACAAAGGAATTTAATAGCGACCCGACTATTTATCAATAATCACAAAGGACAAATCAACTCAACCAACAATCAACTTTGACATTTTTAAAACAAGTATAACTTGAGATTTATGAGACGATCAACCAAATAAGCATTTATGGAATAATCAAATCAGCTCAAGATCAATAATTCCCATCAAATGAATCCAACAACTTAATAACATGAAAACAACGAGCTGACTTATAGATCAAGAACGCAAGATATATATATATATATATATATATATATATATATATCAAGTAGGCTGATCTCAAAAGGAGTTAACGAACATATTTCGATCAAACTTTCAGAATTTAAACGACTTAAACTTAGTTTGACTTTAGAATACAACCATCATCAACAAAATTATACGTCATCAAACTTCATAAATTTGCAGCGGAAAAACGAGAGAATATATGTATGAAGACATATATTCTAGGTTCTAAGCTCATCAAAACGACTCTTATCATATAAACCAATAACAACAACAACAAGTCCGCCAAAGACACGATCATCTTCATCCTGCCTAACCTGCACATTTTAAAATAATAGGCGGGGCTGAGTACTTCGTACTCAGTGGGCACATGCCAAGATAATTTGAAAACTTACTGAATACAACTATAAATTGGACTTGCCGAAAGACATAGCACAATTCAAACTTGTGCATGTTCAAAAGAATACATAAATATATATAAGAGTATGTACCATGTCTACAATAAAATAGTGCTGAGAAGTAGGCCTCCTTCTCAAACACTTGTAATTGTCCACTCCTTTCGGAAGGCTCCCGATTACAAAATAGTGTACACAAATCCTACCTTGCGTAGGACCGAATTCGTCTTTCTTTGGTAGACGGTATCATACAAAACTTTAAACATTTGGCAAGCCAATTATTTTGAAAACATCACACATATATATAATCATATTTATATATATAGCATTCATCATTTCTTGGTTTAGAAAGCCCACCTGATAACTGAAGCTTTGGACTTAACCTTTATCGATTCTGAATCCTCGGATTCACACTTCCACTCGATCCTTCATTCGAACTAGAATTCACGAATTCAGAACGAGAATTAACTACTATCGAATAAACGAATTCGATATTCTTAACTTCTAATTTACATCGAAATTCTACGTCGAAACTCGACGAAATTGAGAATTTCTAACTTAACTTCTTAAACGCTATCTTAACTCATCATTAATTAAAATCACACTTAACATAATCATACATTAATTACTATTCATATCTTCAAATACGAAACGGATTTGACTCGACAAACGAGCTCTAAAAATTCTCAAATAAATTTCTTATCATTACTAAGCCATAATAAGCATAATTACATATTCAAATCATCACTTCATATCATACAAACATATCAACCTTCAACTTGAAAAATTCATCGGAAAATAGAAAATTATCAAAACTTCATATTAAATTTCCGAAAAATTCCACATCCCTTAGTTTTTAACATAGAATTCAAATCTATAATTATTTATTTGATTAAAAATCAAATAATCTTTATAAATAAAGATTAAAGGGGCTGTCCTTTTTCAATTCTTGGATTAAATATTCAATCTCATTCTAATTACTTCCAAACATGCTTAATTAAATTATAAACTATAATTATAATTTAATTTCTTAAATAACTTAAATAAAACCATAACTCCACATATATATATTTCGACTTTATCATATATAATATATATATGATTACTTTCTCTCCAAATCAATTCATAACATGCTTGATTAAAATCATAGAGATTAATTATAACTTCAATTAATCCATTTAAGCCTTAAATAAATTATTTCTTAATTAATTTAAAAGCTGAAAATTTCTAAAATAATAGAAATTGAACTCCAAAAATTCTAATAATATTCTCACATGCTTAAATAAATATCATAAGCTCAATGCTATCATCAATTTCATCATTCAAGATCAAAATCAAAATCTCAATTTTGATGAACCCTAATTTCGAAATTAATTTAAAATTGGAGAATTAATGATTCAATCCATTAATTCAATACATGATCATACTCAATAACATCATATAAGCCCAATTTAAACATTTAATTAATCAAAGAATATCAAGATCAAAAACCCCTAATTTTAGTTAATATTTTCGGCTATTTTGAAAATAATAGAAGGACTTTGATTCTTTGATTACTTCCAACATCAAACATGCTTAGAATAATTATCTAAGCTCAAATAATCCATCTAATTAATCATCTAACATCACAATTAAAAACCCCTAATTTTCCCTAGTTTTCGAAAATTACTAAGATTAGGGTTAGGGTTTGAATTAAACATGAATTAATGATCTATCATGCATCCTAAGCATGAATTAAACATCATAATTTAAAATCAAGATCATCTAACATGTTTTGGCATAATTTTCGAAAATTATAAAATAATTAAAAGGATGATTTGAGTTGAAATTTTAAGCTACAACTTGAACTAAACATTTATCTTACCTTGATTAATGATTTGGAATGGATTAACACTTGAATTTGAGCTAAAAAATTGAAGAAAGAATTGATGAATATGTGTGGTGTGTTGCTGCTGTTTTTGGCGTGAAGAATGAAGGATAAATGGTTACACACACACATTTAAATAGATACAAGTTAGTCAACATACTTATGTCATGGCTTATGTAATAATTAAAATTATTTAATTAATTTAATGCTTAATTTAATTAATTAAATACTATACTTGCTAATTATAACTTCAATCTCTTATTTCTCAATTTAGTAAAATCAATTAGGGCATCTCAAACCCTAATGCGAATTCTCGTAAGAAAATGCTGAGAAACGAATTATTTATGAAATAAATAAGATTATTTCTTTTAATAATTAATTATTAATAAAATAAATTAAGAAAATTAAATTCATAATTTTCTCCATTAAAAATCATGCATAAATGCACAATTAAATAAACATAAATTCTAATTCATTTCGGTTAATCTGAGACGAAACAGAAATAATTAAATTTCACTTTTTCGGCAAATATTAGGATTGTCGAAGGAAAATTATTGAAAAGGAAAATTTTCTTCATCTTCATTCTCTTAATTTAATTAAAGAAATACTAAGATTAATTATTCAAGAAAATGGGGTATTACATTCTCTCCCCCTAAAAATAAATTTCGTCCCGAAATTTACTTACTTCTTGGACTAACTCGGGATACTTGTCTTTCATCTTTCTTCCTAACTTTCAAATGGCTTCTTCTAAACCATTATGATTTTACTAAATCTTTACTGACACGATTGACTTATTTCCCATCTGCTGGATCTTTCGATCCAGGATCGCTTCTGGCTTTTCTTCATAATTAAGATCTGGATTAAAGATCATTTCTTTTTGATGGATAACGTGCTTAGAGTCAAACATGTATCATTGCAACTGAGATACATGGAACACGTTTTGCGAACTTCTAAAACTTGACGATAAAGCTAACTTATACGCTACTTGACCTATTCTTTTCAGAATTTCATATGGTACTATGTTGCAAGACTTAAACTTTCCTATAACACCAAAATGAAGAATTCCTCTTGAAGATTTCTCTTTCAGACTCTAACGCTGATTTTCGCGTATCTGCATAATATTGCTGATGATCTTGTGCTTCTTTGATTTTGTAACACCCCGCTTTTTAATAAGCTTTTAAATTTATTTATATGGCTTATTATTATTCTTATTGTTTCTATTTTATGAATATTTTGACTTTTATTAGCTCGAATTAATTGGTTTGGGCTTGAGGGAGTCTGTAGTTGCGCCTCTAGATTAAAGAATAGTTTAGATATGCTAATTGGTCGTAATATTTTATAAAAGAACCTCAAATATTATTTTTGGACAGATTAATAATGGTGGCCTTAATATATTTCACTTGGAAGAACATTAAGTATTTTATTGAACCAAATTGAGTATTTTAATAATTTTTATTATAAGGCTAGTTTTAGGAAAATAATGGGTTGTTAATTATCCTATTATTTTTTTTTTCTTTCTTAAGCAATAGGATTTGTAAAAGGTTAGAAATATGATTTGAGATAAGTTTTCTTTTTCCCCCACGTCTCCTAATCCTAGACCAACTCAAACACCTTCCAAAACTAAATAAATACCCTAGCTGCTGTGTTTAAAAACATTCATCTTCACAAGTTGTATATATTTTTTTCAAAGCATATCTTACGCACACACAAAAAAGAAAAAAAAAAAGAGAAAAATCTCGATCGGCGGCGACTTTTCAAGAGGAACTGTTTTGCACTTCCGTCACACCGCCAGCCACAAAACTCGTCGGACTTTTACCGGTTAGATTTTGATTCAAGTGTTTATAAATATTTTATAGTAGGGGTTTGTCTCTTTTGTATATTATTTTCAGAGATTAGAAAATTTTCAATTATACGAGTTATATAATATTAAATAGATGAAAATCAGAGAACTTTTGCTCCTGTCGGATTTCTTTTTTTTTTTAGTCGGTCAATTCAGATCAGATTTAGGGAAGGAGATGGCCGAGTTTTGTTGAAGATACTGCTATAGCTGATGAGGATATAAAACTGGGGAGAGGGAGAGATTGTTTAAAAAAAAAAAACATTTATTACTGATTTAGAATTTAATTTTTTTTTATTTTTTTCGTGTCAGAGGAGAAACCAGTGGTTACATTTTGATTTAAATTATTTTATTCTCTTTGTTCGGTTTTTCTAAATAACTTTGTGGTGGTTTTGATTAGTGGTATAAGTCTATTTTTTTTATATATATGAAAATGGCAATAAGAATTTTAAGTGTGTACGTGTGGTTCAGTGAAGAGATTTGAGTAATTAAGGGTTTAATACTTTATTTTTATTTTTTTCTAAACTAAAATTATATTAAAAGTCAGATTAGCTCGAGTCATAACGAGAACTACTAGGGAGTTCTTTCAGTTATCTCAATTAGGCCCTTATAAATATATTATGATTATTTATTTGATTAGGTGTGGCGCAACTAGGACCCTCGTCTCTTACGTGATTATTTGGATCATTGTGCTCTGCTTTTAAGGTGGGTAAACCTTCTTTCAAACTCAAAAGTTGTGATTTACTATGTGTTGTGGGTAAAGTTCTTCTAAACTCAATAAAGTGATTTATGTTTTATTATGCTTTATGGATCAAAGTGATTTAAATGAGAATAAATAATGTTTTATGTCCAGCATGATATATCGTATGGAATGTGTAATGTGATATGTTGATGAATGCATATAATCGCCTTGATTGCCTAGAGCGCTTGTGGGTTATATGTTATGGATGTCCTGTGCACAGTGATTGAATGTCCTATAATCGCCTTGTATGCCTTGAGCTCTTGTGGGTTATAGATGATCATGTTTTGTTCTATATTCGCCTTGTATGCCTTGAGCTCTTGTGGTTTATAGACAAGCATGATGGTACGGTTTACACTTCCTACGTTATGTATGTTGTTGGACAAGAAAGTGAAGTGATCCCATGATTAATCCAC
This sequence comes from Agastache rugosa, assembly GCA_031470985.1. Taxonomy (NCBI): domain Eukaryota; kingdom Viridiplantae; phylum Streptophyta; class Magnoliopsida; order Lamiales; family Lamiaceae; genus Agastache; species Agastache rugosa. The sequence goes on from CM062607.1 coordinate 12,866,880, forward strand.
CACTGAGTACGTTTTATGAGTACTCATCCCCATGTTATTTTTTTTAATGTTTTCAGGTCAGTGAGCTTGGAGCGGCGTGGAGGAAACGGGGTGTCAGTTATTTAGTTAATGTTTAAACTTCTTTTTGAACTGTTTTCCGTTAAGTTAGACTTTTTATGCGCATTAGTTTTACTTGGATTGAATTATGATTAAATTTTCAGATTTCTAGAGTTAGTGGTTTTATTTCAAATTGAACTTGAGATTTAATTTGGACTAATTTTATAGTATTGAAACTTTTGAGCAATTTATTTTATGTTTGCTTGGTTTGTGAAGTAGTTCTTGTATAAAGAGTTGTAGGATGTAAATGGCTTAGGAAATAATAATTTAGTATCTGTCAAAAATTTTTAAATGGCCCGATTCCTTTAAGTTAATTCCGCATTTTTGAAGTTAAAGAGTAACATTTTAATTTAGTAAAATAGGGTGTTACAGATTTATTGTTGGGCTTGGTGCAAAGTCTCTATCATTTCTTTAATTACTTCGGCCCTAATATTTTACTCTCGCCCACATTATCCTAATGGAACGAAGATCGACATTTTCCTCTATGAAGGGCTTCATAGGATACCATGCTTATCGACATTTGGTAACTTGTTATAAGTAAAATCAAGAGGTAAAATTTGTTCTCAATGATCTCTTTGATCAAGAACAACAGTTCTTAACATATCCTCTTGGATTCGAATGATTATTTCTAATTAACCATCCTTTTAAGCATAAAAGGCTATACTAAAGTTCTAAAAATTTTCTAACTTTTCATTTTTTCTCTGATCATTATAAATCTTTGTTCTTAAATTTAGATCTATTTCCAGAGTTGCAATTATTGTTTCTGCAGATGCGGCAGTAAAATATTTCTAATCTTAACTCTCCAAAAATTCTTAAAGAATTCTTTCTCTTGAGTCAGAAGAAATTCTAGCTTAGATTTACTCTTTCTACTCAAAGCGTCAGCTACTACGTTTGCTTTTCTTGATGACAGGAAATTTTACAACTGTAGTCCTTGACTAACTCGAGCCATCTTCGCTGTCTTATTTTTAACTCCTTTCTTCTCAAAGAAGTATTGGAGATTCTTATGATCTGTGAAGATCTCACATTTTACTTCGTAAAAATGGTGTCTCTAAATCTTTAGAGCATATACTACTGCTGTTAATTCCGATTCATGAGTTGAATAACTTACCTCATAAGGTCTAAGCTGTCTAAAAACATAAGCAATGACTTTTCCTTCTTGTATCAGGACACAACTTAGTCCATTCTTTGATGCATCCGTGAAAACGATATAATCCTTATCTGATTCTAGAACCGCTAGCATTAAAGCAGTGGTTAGCCTTTTCTTGAGCTCTTAAAAATATTCTTCACACTCGCTAGACTATTCAAACTTCGATTCTTTCTTTAGGAGTTGGGTCATTGGCTTTGCTATCTTGAAATCATCTTTCGATAAATCTTTGATAGTAGCCTGCTAGACCTATGAAACTCCTAATTTCATGTGGCGTAGTTGGAAACTTCCATTTATGGACTGCTTGCACTTTTATCGAATTGACTTTGATTCATTTAGAGGAAACAAAATGTCCAAGAAAATGTACTTTTCTTAGTCAAAATTCGCATTTGCTGAAGTTGACCTAAAATTTCTCAGTTCTCAACTTTTTCAAAACAATTTGGAGATGTTTTCTCGTGATCAAAATTACTCCTTGACTAAACGAGAATATCATCAATAAAGACTACGACAAACTTGTCCAAAAATTTATGAAATACTCAATTCATGAGACCCATAAATACTACTGGAACATTTGTCAGTCCAAACGGCATTACTACAAACTCGTAGTGGCCGTATCTCGCTCTAAAATCCATTTTCTGAATATCCTCTTGCTTAATCTTTAACTGATAATAACCAGATTTCAGATTAATCTTCGAGAATATTCTAGCTCCTTTGAGCTAATCAAAAAGATCATCTATTCTCGGCAAAGGATATTTGTTCTTCAGGTTTAGCTTGTTCAGCTCTCGGTAGTTGATACACATTTTCAAATATCGTCATTTTCTTGACAACCAAGATTGGTGCTACCTAAGGGAAGAATACTAGGTCGGATAAAACCTAGATTAATCGATTCTTGCAATTGGATCTTTAACTCCTGTAACTCTTTCAGGGCCATTCTATACGGCATCTTAAAAACTAGAGTTAATCCTGATTCAAAATCTATGGTGAACTCCACTTGCCTATCTGTCGGCAATCCTGGCAAAATCTCAGGAAATACATCTTGGAAATCTCTGACTGCAACTCTATCTTCAATACTCTCTTCTCAATTTTCATCTTAGTCGAAATAGATAAGATATGCTTTCACATCTTTTCTTTTCAACAATTTCTCTACTCGAACTGTCGAGATAATCAGCGATCTCCTGTGACTTCTTTCTATTTTGAAGAATAGAGATCACTCTTGACTAGATGGTTGAACAGAGATTTGTCTCTACTTGTACCGAATAGTTACAAAATTCTTGGTTAACTAATCCATTCCTAGAATGATATCAACATTTTACATTTTAATTTAAGTTAGGGTTTTGACTAACATTTTGAGAAATCCTAATTCAACTCTAATTTAGGACCAACAAGATTAACTGAGGCAAGTTTACCTACTAGAATAATTATTATTAGGTTTTGCATAGCACGTTCTATTTTTTTTAGATCAAGATTATTATCGCATACATTTTATATAAATGAATGCGATGTACTTGTAAGATTATAACAGGTACGCCTTTTAATTGACTCAAATCTGTAAAATTTCTTTGGTCATTAACGCACAGCTTCTGCTTTAGGCGAAAATCCTTTGATACTATTGTTGAGGCTCTATCTACTGCTATTGAGGCTACTTTTGCTTCTGCTGAGAACAGCGTCCTTGACGATTCCGCTTCTGCTGCAGTGTTTGAGGAACTTCTTCTATTGCCTTCGAACCCTGGGGCTGATTCTGATTAGATCTACTTTCTCCTGGTCCTTGTTGCTTATTTGAATATTGATAGGAGTAGTGACTAAATTATCCACACGTATAATAGTTGTTGCTTCCAGCTTTACAAACTCCTTGGTGCATTTTATTACACTTAGGGAACGAATGAATTTCTTTGATATCCTTGCGAAGAACTGCCTTGATTAACGAAAGGCGACTTAAATCTTTCTGGATTTACTTGCTGCTACTGACCTTGCGGTCTTTGCTGACTTTGTTGGCCTTGCCAACTTTGCTACTGACCTTGCGGTCTTTGCTGACTTTGTTGGCCTTGCCAACTTTGCTGATTTTACTGTCTTTGCCATGGCCTCTTATTTGATTGGGAACCATCATTCCACCTTCGCTTTCTTCGTTGAAATTGATCTTGATTTGAATATTAAGGGCTCGCTACTGATGGAGCTTGTATTTGCTGAGAAGATGGTGTTGACAACTGCAACGATCTTTATGGTTGCATAGTTAACTCCATATCCAAAGCTCGATTTAAAGCCTCTAAATAGTTCAATGCACTCTGACTGAGTAGCACGACTCTTTATCTCTTGATGTAGTCTGGTTCAAAAGAGCTCGTACATTTTCTCATTTGTGTCTACTTTATCTTGGGCGAAATGAGCTAAAACGCAAAACTCTCGATCGTACTTGGATACCGACTTCTTTCCTTGCTTAAGATTGGCAAACTCACTCTCCTTTTATTTTCGATAATTTCTTGGAACATAATTCTTGAAAAGAGCATTCTTAAGTTGCTCCTACGTCAAATTCTCTAGCTACTCAAGGTATATGTCCCCTGACGAGCTTCCTACCGATAATCCGCAAATCTTTTAAGCTGGTAGGTCATACATGTATGACGTTAATGCTTACTACTACAAAGAAACCTAAATAAATAATATTTTTTTTTCTAACGATCGAAACAGCTCTTCAGCTTCCGACGAATTTCCTCTTACGTCTAGAGTTGGGAATTTTAATGAAGAAAGAAATTCTTCTATCCTCCTTTTGGTTGAGGAGGCGGTTAGGTTCTTGCTGCTCTTCTTTTCTACCTTATTTCTTTTTCTAGAAAGCATTCTAGTTAACCAACTCAGGGTTTTCTGAAGAATTTTATTTCCTTTTAAACGGAATAAACTTTCTTGATTTTTTTTTTTAAAACTTAAAAAAAATTCTTATTCACCTCTTTTGCACATAACATGCTCATCATAAATAATGAATCAAACGATTAACTCTCATCATCATATAATCAAATCATCAAGAATTTAACTTGAAAGTTTAAGCACTTTCACATATTAAGTTTTAATATAAAGCAGTTACTTCTCAAAATAATAGTTCCACACATGGAACTTAACATTCACGTAAATCAAATCTTATCATAGCACAATCACTTTCATAACTTAACTCAATAATTAAGCATTAACACAACCGCTTAGCTTCATAAACTTTTCTTAATCATTCAAACAATTCGTAAATTAACCTAACGTACTTTTAACTTTTGGCAAAGCAACATACTTCTTTCATACTTAGCTTATATTCATAAAATTCTTATTCTTTAAACTCTAACTTCATCTTGACAATTTTGCTGTCAACTTACTTTCTGCTTCACAAAGCATCATAACTTCTTATTTTTCTTAAGCATATAAGAACTCATCAACTGATCTTAATGACTGCTTTAGTCATTTTTTCATGTACTGGAAGATTTTCCCTTTTGAAATCTTTTTAAGATAAGAAATCTATCAAAAGGTAAATTATTCTTATCTTAATTGTGATGTTCTAGCATCACACTAGCATAATAGTGACGGTACAGAATACTAATCTGTTACCGAAAAATCTAAGGTTAAACTATGCATCATATATTATATTTAAAACTCACAATTTCGCATTTATACTACTTCTTTCTTTCACATTCTAAAAATCGGCAATAATAAAAAAAAATCAACTCTTTATTGGTCGTTCTAAAAAAAAAACTTTTCTTCTTTATTAAACGCATTATCGAAATTTATACTATCGATTTCTGCATCATCTTTTTCTGCTACTTCTTCTTTGATGATCACATCTCAGCCTAAGGTAAGCTTGACTTCATCTTCAATGTCCGTAACTGGTTTCGACGAGAAACTAACCTTGAATTTGACTTTTGGAGAGGAATACGTTGAAATTAATTAAACAATCCATCCTTTTAGTAGTTGGATTGCTGTCGAGGTCATTATATTATTATTCTCATGACACAGGGAGAATGATCCCGCTTCATGCTCCTTTGCTATAACGGAGAAATGGAAACGGAAGAAAATTTAATATTCGGAGGGTTGAGAATATTAAGGATCCTCGGAAAGAGAGAATAAATCACCTCTGTGTGAAAGACTAAAATTAAATCAAATCCTTAAAATAAAAATTTCTGAGGTCAAAACTAACGCATTTAACTGAATAAGAAAATGACAGGATTAATAATCCGAGAAGTAGGTTGGGTAATGAAAGAATCCCAAACCTTAATTAAATCGGATAACTAAGGTTAAATGAAATTTTAGCTCAGGTATTCCTAACAAAACAGAAAGGAATAACAATATCCCGAGACACTAATTTCATTGTTTAATTCTTTTGAGATATTAATTCATCTCAATCTCATTCTAAAACATAACAAGAATGTGATTAACGAAAGAGAAGAATAACGAACGACGAACGAAACAAATAAAGAACGAAACGGACGACAGATGATGAACGAACAACGGAATTTTTTTTTTTATACTTTAAGCTATGTTTTCATTCTTTATTACTTATTTTAAATCTCTTCTTCATACCCATTTTTCTTCTTTTTCTTCAGTCGATTTCATCTTCTTGTCGTTTTTTTCAACGGTGTCTCCCGATCACTTTACTTTCCAAAATAATCAATCGCCTTGCTTGAGATTAATTCATTATCTCGGTTACGAAAGCTCCTCACATAAAGGATCTCAAGCTTACGTCGATGAGCAAGAATTTGATTTAGAAGTTCAAAGAAATCAAAATAAATTGATTAAACTTGAAAGAAATAACTTATAGAAAAATCTGCACAACTGCAGCAGATTGAAACTAAATTTCAGAACAGAATATTTAGAACCAGGGAGCTTGCAGGGTACCATTAGAAAGCCACGGATGTCTAGTTTACCACCCAATTTACGGATTCGAATTCCGTTAAGTGAGCAGGAAGTTATGGCCTCCGGAGTAAAAGGTGGAAGAACTGTCGCCGCCCACCTTTCCAGCCGCCGCTGCCGCCGGATTCACTATTCCAGCGACCACTGGTTTCCGGCGACCGCTGGATTCCGGAGACCGCTGGATTCCGGTGACCGCTGGGATGGTCTTCGGCATTTTCATCCCAGCGAGCGCTGCTTTCCACCAAGCGCTGCTTTCCAGCGAGCGTTGCTTTCCAGCCGGCGCTGGAAAGTCGAGCTGAACGTGCTTCTTCTTATTTCCATGCATTTGACAAGATTTCTTCCTACATCTCTTGCTTTTCATCGTTCTTCTTCTTCGATTACTCTTCATTTTAATTATTCTAACGCTTCCTCAACGTTAATTAAATTTCGTTCTACTTTACTTTCTTCCTTGATTTTAACGTTCTTCTTCGTCAAATACGTTTCATCTTACTTCGTTTTAACTCTCCTCGACTATATTTAATCTTTACTTCACTTCATTTTCTTTCTTTCTTCTTGAGACAATTAATCCGAAATTTAAACGACGAAAATTTATCTATAACTCGGAAAATTATCAAATGACACTCAGCATGGTCGTACTTCTTCATTTAATAGAAAATTTTGCCTCTTCGAGGACTTTTACAAAAGATAGAGAATTATTTACATTAACAATTCCTAATTTACCGTGATACTCTAACATCACACAAAACATTTTCTCAAAGCGGAATTCTACATCGCTACCGAATCTTTATAAACTTAACATTTTATGCATCTTTTCACGAAAGCTTACTAAACAAGCGTAAAACTTAAAAACGACAAAGCGTGAAATTTGTTCGATTAATAATCTATTAAATTAACGTCACTCTCGAACTCTCTCTCTGCTCATCCTCCAAAGGATCTTCTTCTTCTTTTCATCCTCACTTTCAGACTTGGTACTCACCTCAGCTCTCTCCACTTTTTTTTTAACGTCAAACGGACAACACTCACGTCGATCACACCCGCAAAAGGTCTAAAACTAGGCTGAAACTCTAGATGGCTAAACGGCATACGACGAAGATGAAAATATCTTTCGGTTGCTCCGACCTCAGGGTCAATGGTATCCTCGTCACTGATATGACGACGCGGTCCAGACGTACTTCTCTTGTAGAAACGAAAGAAACAAGCTGAGTTCCAAAGAAATAATCAAGCTCTAAAGAAGTCAAAGCTTGAAGAGTATCCAAAGAAGGATTTAATGGAACTACATCAATAGAGGGAGCTGAATCAAATTGTTCACCGAAGCAGAAGGCTCGAGAACAAAAACAAAACATTTGATAGAATTGGAGATTGAACATAGCCATTCGACAACGGCTAAGAAAGAAATGAGTTTACATTAAACCCATAATCATTAGTATGAGGAGTAACAACGAGCTCAGGGTTCTCTTGAGAAATGAGCAAAGGAATTAGATTGTCTTGAGACATCGAATCTTGAAATTCTGCTCCATCCACTCGGATCGGTGACTGATACGGTCCAGGCATTGGTGCAGAGTAGTACATATAGCGAGAACTGATCTAGGCTATAATTCCACAGCAATCTCCGAAGTGCATACGATCCCAATCTTGCTCTATGATGAACTGAGATGCACGGGAAGCTGCCCATTTCCTGCCACTCGTCGGGAAGAAAAGAATTTAATCTTTCTATTCTAAGAATTTTTAAAATATTACTTTCCTTGATATCCATCGAAACACGATGGAAACGTCTAAAACTCTGCTAACGTCTCCGTGTAACTCATACACATATGCTAAAATTCTCTTATGACTTCGTCACTTTGAGAAGCTAATTTCGCTTCTAATTGATGGTACCAAACTCACGGTACATTCCAAAGTTAAACAACCAACTTACTTGAACAATTATTCGTCAATTTGCTTTAAGCAACCAACATAAAACAATTTCATTAAAATCTTAAAACCACAACACAATTTCATATATCTCAAACTTTCTAACTTCATTTTATTGATTAACTCCATTATGGAGGTGGAAGACCATATTACTGAGTTTCTAGTTATGTGGGTTGATCAGGTCCACATAACAGTCCGTCAGTCACATGGAACTTCAACTTTTTAAACTTTTAAACATAAGAACTTTTAAATTCGTACCTGGTTTGCTGGATGAGATGAGGTGCTGGACATTTGTTGTTGTTAAAACTTGACTAGTCTAGAATTCAAACCAGACTAGACTTTGAAATATTAACTTAGAATAAACAAAACTTAGAGCAATTAGACCTTGCTCTCAATTAGTCTAGGGATTCAAACTAGACTAGACTTTCAAGAAATAACTTAGAGCAGACAAACCTGCTCTGATACCACTCTGTCGCAGCCCGGCCTAGAAATTAGATGACAAAGCCGGTGGGTCCCACGACTTACACAATTTATGATTAACAAAGGAATTTAATAGCGACCCGACTATTTATCAATAATCACAAAGGACAAATCAACTCAACCAACAATCAACTTTGACATTTTTAAAACAAGTATAACTTGAGATTTATGAGACGATCAACCAAATAAGCATTTATGGAATAATCAAATCAGCTCAAGATCAATAATTCCCATCAAATGAATCCAACAACTTAATAACATGAAAACAACGAGCTGACTTATAGATCAAGAACGCAAGATATATATATATATATATATATATATCAAGTAGGCTGATCTCAAAAGGAGTTAACGAACATATTTCGATCAAACTTTCAGAATTTAAACGACTTAAACTTAGTTTGACTTTAGAATACAACCATCATCAACAAAATTATACGTCATCAAACTTCATAAATTTGCAGCGGAAAAACGAGAGAATATATGTATGAAGACATATATTCTAGGTTCTAAGCTCATCAAAACGACTCTTATCATATAAACCAATAACAACAACAACAAGTCCGCCAGCACACGATCATCTTCATCCCAGCTAACCTGCACATTTTAAAATAATAGGCGGGGCTGAGTACTTCGTACTCAGTGGGCACATGCCAAGATAATTTGAAAACTTACTGAATACAACTATAAATTGGACTTGCCGAAAGACATAGCACAATTCAAACTTGTGCATGTTCAAAAGAATACATAAATATATATAAGAGTATGTACCATGTCTACAATAAAATAGTGCTGAGAAGTAGGCCTCCTTCTCAAACACTTGTAATCGTCCACTCCTTTCGGAAGGCTCCCGATTACAAAATAGTGTACACAAATCCTACCTTGCGTAGGACCGAATTCGTCTTTCTTTGGTAGACGGTATCATACAAAACTTTAAACATTTGGCAAGCCAATTATTTTGAAAACATCACACATATATATAATCATATTTATATATATAGCATTCATCATTTCTTGGTTTAGAAAGCCCACCTGATAACTGAAGCTTTGGACTTAACCTTTATCGATTCTGAATCCTCGGATTCACACTTCCACTCGATCCTTCATTCGAACTAGAATTCACGAATTCAGAACGAGAATTAACTACTATCGAATAAACGAATTCGATATTCTTAACTTCTAATTTACATCGAAATTCTACGTCGAAACTCGACGAAATTGAGAATTTCTAACTTAACTTCTTAAACGCTATCTTAACTCATCATTAATTAAAATCACACTTAACATAATCATACATTAATTACTATTCATATCTTCAAATACGAAACGGATTTGACTCGACAAACGAGCTCTAAAAATTCTCAAATAAATTTCTTATCATTACTAAGCCATAATAAGCATAATTACATATTCAAATCATCACTTCATATCATACAAACATATCAACCTTCAACTTGAAAAATTCATCGGAAAATAGAAAATTATCAAAACTTCATATTAAATTTCCGAAAAATTCCACATCCCTTAGTTTTTAACATAGAATTCAAATCTATAATTATTTATTTGATTAAAAATCAAATAATCTTTATAAATAAAGAATAAAGGGGCTGCCCTTTTTCAATTCTTGGATTAAATATCCAATCTCATTCTAATTACTTCCAAACATGCTTAATTAAATTATAAACTATAATTATAATTTAATTTCTTAAATAACTTAAATAAAACCATAACTCCACATATATATATTTCGACTTTATCATATATAATATATATATGATTACTTTCTCTCCAAATCAATTCATAACATGCTTGATTAAAATAATAGAGATTAATTATAACTTCAATTAATCCATTTAAGCCTTAAATAAATTATTTCTTAATTAATTTAAAAGCTGAAAATTTCTAAAATAATAGAAATTGAACTCCAAAAATTCTAATAATATTCTCACATGCTTAAATAAATATCATAAGCTCAATGCTATCATCAATTTCATCATTCAAGATCAAAATCAAAATCTCAATTTTGATGAACCCTAATTTCGAAATTAATTTAAAATTGGAGAATTAATGATTCAATCCATTAATTCAATACATGATCATACTCAATAACATCATATAAGCCCAATTTAAACATTTAATTAATCAAAGAACATCAAGATCAAAAACCCCTAATTTTAGTTAATATTTTCGGCTATTTTGAAAATAATAGAAGGACTTTGATTCTTTGATTACTTCCAACATCAAACATGCTTAGAATAATTATCTAAGCTCAAATAATCCATCTAATTAATCATCTAACATCACAATTAAAAACCCCTAATTTTCCCTAGTTTTCGAAAATTACTAAGATTAGGGTTAGGGTTTGAATTAAACATGAATTAATGATCTATCATGCATCCTAAGCATGAATTAAACATCATAATTTAAAATCAAGATCATCTAACATGTTTTGGCATAATTTTCGAAAATTATAAAATAATTAAAAGGATGATTTGAGTTGAAATTTTAAGCTACAACTTGAACTAAACATTTATCTTACCTTGATTAATGATTTGGAATGGATTAACACTTGAATTTGAGCTCAAAAATTGAAGAAAGAATGGATGAATATGTGTGGTGTGTTGCTGCTGTTTTTGGCGTGAAGAATGAAGGATAAATGGTTACACACACACATTTAAATAGATACAAGTTAGTCAACATACTTATGTCATGGCTTATATAATAATTAAGATTATTTAATTAATTTAATGCTTAATTTAATTAATTAAATACTATACTTGCTAATTATAACTTCAATCTCTTATTTCTCAATTTAGTAAAATCAATTAGGGCATCTCAAACCTTAATGCAAATTCTGGTAAGAAAATGCTGAGAAACGAATTATTTATGAAATAAATAAGATTATTTCTTTTAATAATTAATTATTAATAAAATAAATTAAGAAAATTAAATTCATAATTTTCTCCATTAAAAATCATGCATAAATGCACAATTAAATAAACATAAATTCTAATTCATTTCGATTAATCCGAGACGAAACAGAAATAATTAAATTTCACTTTTTCGGCAAATATTAGGATTGTCGAAGGAAAATTATTGAAAAGGAAATTTTTCTTCATCTTCATTCTCTTAATTTAATTAAAGAAATACTAAGATTAATTATTCAAGAAAATGGGGTATTACATGAATGATGCAGCAATTAAAAAAAATCACATGAGAGAATGTTGTAGTTTAGTAATGCAGGTATTTTTGCTGCTGAACTATAGAAGGAATGCTATGCCACAGTGATATAAATCAGTAGCCAATTGAGCAATATACTAAGTAAAAATCTCATGGAATATATATTACTGACTAATTAGTTCTACTTCAGCAAATGCATGGCTAGATTCTAGATCAACACAAATAATTCTGGTAAATTATAGTGTATATCATACCAAGAGCAGATTATAGTGGACGTAAAAGTAATTCAATAACATATCTACCATGAATATGAGTATAAAATCTACAAGCACAAACAGTTGTTAGAGTAGCTAGAGAGAGTGAAGATCTGTTATTCTGCTACTGGAAACAAACAGAAATTTATTGAGTGGAGTCGGACACGAGAATAGATCAACAACACCAACACCAACAACCACCTAACGGACCTAAGCCGCCCAGATCTAAGCATACTGACAAGTGACAACTTAATGATCTACAGGATAATTCCTAGCACAACCAAGAAACACGGTGTCGAGGATTCATGAACTGAATGATATGCAAACATGGTTAGAAGAATTAAGAATAGTCAATCACAACCAAAACAAAATAGATAGTATAGATGACTCGAGTAAATGATCTAATCAAAATGGAAACTTGGGCTTATTTCTAAAGCATACATTTAGATTTTCTTATAATGAACACCCAAAATAGGCCTTTGAACGTGTGGTTTATTACAAGCTCGACTACCTGTTTCATCCGACCCTTGCCCGGAGGGATCATTTTCATTCGACTCATGCCTAACTCTGCAGTCACCACCCACTTCAATTCCCTTATCCTACTAGTAAAATACCTTAGCAAATCAAGCTACTCCAAATTACTTTAGAATTAGAACCACGAGATCTGGTTCACATATTTTTGTTTGGGAAACTAATTTCAGCACTAACTGCAGCAAAGGGATTCAACAATGCAATAACATACAACACTTGTGCAGAATACTCTTCAAAGAGAAAACATTCTCCAGTTCCAAATCAGGACTTATTGAGATGGATTTATTGGACTCAGTGCCAACATTCAAGTTGTTACATCAAATAAAATTTGAATCACAAAATTCCATCACTATCTATCTATTATCTTGCAGCTGATGCAAATATTACATAAAATAAAGCTATAAGACTTACTGCAGAAAGTACACCTTTTTTCAGTTGCAAGAATCAATAACACTATGATCATCAGCCATTGCCCTTCACTTCCTTTGACATCATCAAGAAATGAAGAGCTCGAACTTGGATAAATTCCACAGTGCAGAACAAGAACTACTGCAGCAAATATACTCAGAGTTCACAAATAACCCAAGTAATAAACTTAATTTATGTCTATGCCCTCACTGGTTTCTGAAGAATAGCTGACAAGTAAGCTTCTGATTTCCCTGCACCGTTGATTTTATCTCCCACAACCCACTTCAACTTCTTATAACCGAATCTTTCAATCAATCGAGTTAGAGCCCTTTTCTTATCATCAGTAGAACAATAATAGTTGACTAGCCAAAACAATCCGCCTGCCCTCAGAACTCGATCAATATCAAACATCAAGAACTCTAACTTCTCCGGTCGACCCCCCCACATCCAATCCATTAGCTACATGAACCAAATCAAACACATTATCATGAAATGGGAACCTATGATCCAAGCTAAAGTACAAAGGGAATGAATGCTGCAGATACCCTAAAAAAAAGAATGAATGCTGCAGCAATAAAAAAAAATTACAAGCCTAGTTTAGTAATGCAAGTAATTTTTCTGCTGGACTATAGAAGGACTCTTATGCCACAATGATATAAATCAGTAGCCAATTGAGCAATATACTAAGTAAAAATCTCATGGAATATTACTGACTAGTTAGTTCTACTTCTGCAAATACATGACTAAATTATAGATCAACTCAAATAATTCTGGTAAATTATAATGTATATCATACCAAGAGCATATTATAGTGGATTATAAAAGTAATTCAATAACATATCTACCATGAATATGAGTATAAAAGCTACAAGCACAAACAATTGGTAGAGCAGAGAGATTGAAGATCTGTTGTTCTGCTACTGGAAACAAACAGAAATTCATTGAACGGCATCGAACCCGAGAATATATCATCATCATCATCAACAACAACAACAATAACAACCTAACGGACCTTCTGTTAGGTGACAACCGGGGTTAGATTTTTTTTTTTTTTTTACTACAATTTTTTTTTCATTATTTGCTCTTGTTATTGCCATGACTAAAGATCTTCCGGATGTCACCGGACGTCCTCGATGGCTAGCAAGTTGAAGAACCAACTTTTGCTGGTGGAACTAGATTTATTATTTCTTTTGTATATTTTTGCTTCAAAAACTTTTCTTATTAACTTCCATTCAAGAAAGTTGTTTCCAGATTGAGATAGTGAGGTAAAGAAGTATCTAGTGTGAAGTTAATGCAAATAGTTGAATTCAATCTTCAATCACTGTTACCGATTCATATGGAATCTGTTTATTTCCTTTGATCTAGTAAGAAAAGTTGCAATTCCATGAGAGAGAAGGAGCTTAAAGATGATCAGGTGTTGTATGCAATGCATACATAATGTAAGCTGCAAAATACTGCAAAAAGAAAAAGAAAAAAACACACACACAACAAATTATCCATCATCCATGAGTTTGTCACTCAATTAAATTACAACTTATAAGCATTCTAAGTTACAACTTATAACCAACTTGTCACCTCACTCTCTCTCTCTCCCCCAAGACACATCTTCGGCCCTGTCTCTCACTCCCTCGTCTCTGACCACAGCCATGCCGTCGCCGGAATCTGTGCCGCCGACCATTATTCATCGACTGACCATCATTGACCTTGGCTTCCCATCTCTACCAATATTCATTCCAACTTGCTTCATCATCACAGTACCCAATTGGCATTGAGTCCGGCAGCACAACTCTGCTTTCAACATAAGAATTAATCGTCATTCCATCAAAATCATAATCATAGATATCGAGTTCCCTCAACCTTTTCTCCACCAAATCATAAACCACTAGCTGCTTGCGGCAGCGTCGGCAGCGCCAGGGGCGGCCATCATTAATAGTAACGTAAGTGCTCCTCTCTCTCTCAAGAAACAACAGCCTCCCATCTTTCAACCCCAACGGTCTCTCAACATCATCAACAACAAATGGATCGTACAATCGTCTCCACGACTTGTTCTCTTCTCTCCACACCCAAACCTCAAACGATTTAGAAACCTTATCTCTAGAATAGAAAACAACACCTAACGAATCATCATCGATGTTGACGGCATAAAAGCGAGTGTCCTCAGGGTGTGGTGGCAAGGAGAAGGAAGAGAAGGTTTCGGTAGCAAAGTCGAATGCTAGAACTTTACTGCGGGAAAAATCATAGTATGCTACCCAATAAACAGTACCCTTAACTAATGCAGTGCCGGCCATGGGGTGCAGGAGAAATTGATTACCAGGGTACCGAATCTCACTCCATGAATTGCGTCTAAGAGAATACAGCTGAAATTTTCTGGCGCAATCCCTAACTATTTTCCTTCCATAACCATCATCTAAATCGTAGTGAGCAAGATCATAGGCTCTAATGACTTTGTAGTCATCGGATGTAGAATCATATCCGAAGCCACAAACACTAAACGTCATTTTAACCAAACCACGAGGGCGAGGGTGAGGGCGAGGGATGGGAGGAAGGAGTTTCAATTGGCGAGTTGTTGGATTGCAAAAAACAACGCGGCCGCCGTAGGAATTGAAGCATAGCAATCCCCCACAACTACGGACATCAACGTAAAAATTCTTTGGTAGAAAGAAAAGGCTGAGATTTCCTTGAGGGAATTCAGACAAGTCTTGGGGAGAAAGAGCAAATAGATAGCGATGCTAAGTAGCTAAAAGAAATAATAACACGATGACACAAGGATATATGTGGTTCGATCGATGTGATCTACGTCCACGGGAGAGAATATAGAGAGCCTTTATTATGCTTGTGAGTACAATGAGTATTGAATGTCCTTACACCTCTAATCTTGCATCTATTTATAAGCCTTGAATTAAGCCCTAACCCTTCTAGGGTTTGGACTCCTTTTACATATCTAGTTTTTTAATATATGCATATCCGATTCCCATTCATAGTAGAATTCTATCTTCCTCCAAAGTAGGACTTCGTTACTTGGTCTTCAAGGCAGATGTTGACTTTATTTGGGCCGAATTCTGTGGGCCGAGCCTTAATATATAGGCCCAAATTAGCCTTAGATCAGGCCTAGGATGAGGCCGGTACTATCACATCCCCCCCAAAAAAAGAGGAAAGATTGATCGCGCAAATCACCTATACGAGCTGAATTTCCGAGCTTATGTTCCGAGCTGAAGTAGTAGGTATAACAAGATGATCAATCTGAGTAACAACAGCTCTGTTATGTTGTTTAGGTCGGTCATTAGACGCGGCCCATATCCGATGTAGAGGGCGGGGAAAGTAGTGGGCCGTTTTGAATTTTGTTGAGGGACGGTTCATATTTCGAGAAAGGCGGGCCCATGTTCACACGTGTGTCATATGTAACGGCGGGATTCAAATGTATATCCAAAGGATTTGAACGTTTCTCCCCCTATCACATTATTTCACATCCGCCATCATCAGAAAAATCTTTTTTCTTCTTCCCCGCAATCCTCGATTTTCTGCTTCCCATACCGCCGGTGTTCACTCCGTTGGGGTTTCCGTTCGCGCCAGAGCATTTCCGCTCCCTTTTACAAGTATGTATGGCCTCTCATTCTCAGTGTAGTAGTAGTGGTGGTAGCGAATCTCCCCTGGCAGTCGGCTTGAGTAGAAGCGTTGATTTTAGCATTTTTGTATTAGGATCTTCTATTCCCTTTGTCGAAACTTTAATAGTGCCCCCATATGTGAAGGGGAAAGTGGCTGATTACCCCTCAACCTTAAACAAAGCTAGGATTAGGTTTGTTGCCCAAACGTATAATTTCCCTATCGATGCTGAATTAATAGAACCTCACCCAGAGGATAGGGCATGCTCTCCCCCGATGGGATTTGTTACTATTTATGAGGACAGCCTGCACGCTGGTCTTCGACTACCCCTCCCTGAGTACTATTCCGAGCTCCAGAGGAAGCTCGGCTTAGCGTTAGGGCAGATAATGCCGAATTCGTTTAGGCAATTCACCGATTTGGGTGTGGCAGCGATTGATAAGGGTCACCGAATATCCGCTGAGCTCATTCACGAGCTCTTTGTCTTCAAAAAGGCGGGGGGCTGGTACTATGCTGCTGCCCGGACTGAGTTCAAGGGGCGAACTCAAAATAAAGTGGACAAATGGCACAAGAAATTTTTCTTTTGCCGCCACAATAGTTTTGTCGACCTGGTTTGGAGGCTAGAAAAGCCTTTCGAGTGGGTAATAGATGAGGTGGATAAGGATTTGGAGACTGCTGTAAAAGCGATGAGGGATCGCGGTCCTTTTGAGGGGAGCTACAACGAAGACTCCCTAGCTGAAGCGGGGTTAAGCCCGTATGAGCCCCAAAGTATGGTGGATCCGGCGACGGGTGAGGCCCCGCTAGTGCTGTTAGGGTTGTTTTGTTTGCTGATTCGTCGTCCTTACACCCCCTTTTTGTTTTTCGATTTGCAGTGAAGAACTTCGGGAAGTTAAAAGAGGTCGGTGCCAAGCCCGCAGCTCGCGGGGCTAAGAGGGCGAGGGTGTCTGGACGATTTGCCTCTTCCTCTGATCAGGGTCAGCTCGGGGGGTCTGCTGTGGCAACTGTTCGCTCTCCTTCCCCAAAACCACCTCAGAAACGATCGAAGGTCGGGGACCAGGTCGAAGTGGACATTATCGACGTCACAGGCAGTGATGCAAGCCCGGTAGCTTCTCCAAACAAGCTGGATGGTCTGCCTTTTCCCGAGGTGAAGACTTATTGCTTTCATTACACGATTTCCCTTAATTCTTGCCTGTGTAGCTAACTGCATTGTTTCTTGCAGGGCATCGATATGTTCGTGGGATGGCTGAAGAACAGCGTCGGGGAGATGTCCGCGAAACACGAGGACGAGAAAAGCCAGTACTCGGAAAAGCTGATGTCGGCCAATGCCCGGGCGAAGAAGGCTGAGGCCGAGCTGATCAAGGCCGAAGAGGGCATGAAAGCCGTCAAGTCCGAGCTGGTTCCTCAGCTAGCGAAGGCCGAGGCGGAGGCTGAGAAAGCTCGGAAGTTTGAGTCCGAGCTGAATGCGGCGAAGGACCGGGAGGCCAACCTTGCAGCTAGTCAAGGTGAGCTCCTCCGGGCCTATACAAAGAGGTTTATGTTGTTGGAGAGTTTCTCCGAGCTTGCCAACGATTTGGCCGCGCTTATCAATGGGAACTTCGCCGTGGCTGCTTTGGAGAGGGCCGCCAAGGACTTCCCCGACCTGGATGTCTCCAATTATGGCTTCGAGCGGCTAGGGGATGAAGCTCTCCCTTTCCGGTACGCCAGAGTGGTCCGAGATCACCTCGGTCAGTTCCCTGTCCTGGAAAATTTTGCCAGCTCGTCCACGCTGCTATCTGCCGAGCAGATTGCTGACTACTCGGTAGATCGGGACCTCGACCTGGACGCGGCTTTTGATTCTCTTCGCGACGAAGAAGAAGAAGAAGGCGAAGACCACGAAGAGGAAGTAGAGGAGGAATGGGAGGCCGGGACTGATGAAAATCTGACCTCCAACAAGGATGTGGAGGATCCCCCCTCCGAGCAGCCACCTTCTCAAAATAAGGAGGTCGGCGATGTTTTGTTAGTTTTTTTTTTTACATTGTATTTTTGTACTTAGCATCCTCGAATCAATGGATTTGTTTTCCTTTTCTTGAGTGTAGAGCTTGGATTATGTCAATGTTTCTACTTTACGCATTCAAATAGCTCTCCTTTCACAAGACCTGGTTGACCAACGGTCCATTGCTCAGCAATAGAGGGAGAAATGCCGCCGAGCTGAGGAGCTTTTCAGCAAAAAGTGTACTCTGCTGAAATCCCAAGAAGCCGAGCTGAAGGAATGGCAGGTGAAGTTCGAGGCGCTTTGCGAGGAGGTTGAAGTGAAGTGGCTCGCTTTTCAAGAAAGTACCGACTTGCTTCAGGCTAAGCTTCTTCAGGCTGAGGAAGAGTTGGAAGTTGCCCGAGGTCGAGCTGGCCGGTTCATAAGGATCATGCGAAGATTGTCGATGAGCATGCCGAGTATGAAGATATTATCTGTCGCGGCGGTGGTATCACCATATCCGAGGCGGAATTAAAGACGAAAGAAGACTTGGAGCAGTATCTCGAGCTGAAAGAAGCACTCGGCCCCGAATCTGGGCTTCAAGGTGCTTTTGACATGCTGAAAGAGAGTGCGAGCAGGTATAAGTGTATATTGGACCGCCGACCTAAGTTACGTGCGCTCCTGGCCAATTGCGCGGGCGCGGCCATTCCGTCATCTTCTCGGACGATGCCTGCCCGCAAGGTGAAAACGACTTCGCGGGGACATCAGGTCGGCCCGAGCCAAGGTAGCCGAGTTGTTGGGCGAGGTTCAGCTACCTCGCGAGGTCGGAGTTTTTCTGCTGGAAGAAGTTGAGGTCGGGGACGGGGCCGATTGATGATCTCTTGGGGCCTTCCTCATTTGAAGAAGATTGGCTTAGCTTTAGCAAGAAACATCCTCCCCCATAGATAAGCTCGATTCTGCCTGTAATTTATGTACACACAAACTGTTCTAAATAGTTAGAAATAAAGATATATATACATTTGGTCATTGAACTTCCTGTCCTTTGTGAAGATTGCTTCCTTGGTTTATTTGCACGATGCATCTTTGAGGGAGTTGAACTCGGACCTCTTTGTGTTGACAAGGAAACCATGGTTCAGACCTCGTATCTTATTCTCCCGGGGGAACCGGGTTCCGACCCCAGTTGAGAACTAATTATCCTTAGGAGGGAGTTTGATTCGGACCTCATGGGATCTTCCTTTTTGGAGGGAGACGAGCTCGGACCTCGGAAAGGGTTTCCTTTGCGCATTGTAGGATATTATTACCCCATGTCGGGTCATTACTGACCACGCAAGGGAACCGTAGTTCGACCTTATGAGGGGATTTTTGATATTATGGATACTTCATATAAGCAGATCAAAAGACACAAGATGTGCAAGACGAAAAAGAAACTTTATTTAAAAAAGACTAAAACAACAAAAAAAAGAGTTTTGACGAGCTCGTAAAAAAAACAAAATATTAAGGACAAAAAGAAAACCTAAGACCCTATATGCAAGACTTTGCTACTTATACGAAGAATCTCTTTAGATGGGCGATGTGCCACGTTCTGGGTATTAGCTCGCCCGAAAGATAGGCGATTTTGTAAGCTCCTTTGCCGAGGACTTCGTGTACTCTGTAGGGCCCTTCCCACGTGGCTTCGAGCTTGCCGAGCTTCTCTGAATGGCTTATCTCGTTGTTTCTAAGCACAAGATCACCGACCTGGAACTGCTGGGGTTTAACCTTTTGGTTGTAATACCGAGTCATCTGCTGTTTGTACCGAGCTTCTTTTATGCTGGCTTGTTCCCTCTTTTCCTCCAATAAATCCAGGTCGGTTCGGCGTTGTTCTTCGTTAGCTTCGGCGGAGAAATTGATAGTGCGGGGGCTGGGTGCCCCGATCTCGACAGTATGATCGCTTCGACCCGTATACTAAACGGTACGGGGTTTCTCCCGCGAGAGTTCGGGGTGTAGTTCGGTATGACCACGTGACGTTTTGGAGATTGTAGATCCACTCGTTTTATCCTTCTCTAGGCGGGCCTCGAGTCCGTTCACTATTGTCCCGTTGGTGACCTCGGTCCGGCCATTAGTTTGAGGCCGCTGACCGAGGTGAACTTTTGCCGGATATCGAGTCGTTCACAAAATTCTCGAATTCTCTCGCTCGTAAATTGTGTTCCATTATCCGAGATGAGGACTCTTGGTACTCCGAACCGGCACACGATGATTTTCCCGTACGAAGTCAACGGCTTTCTCGCTGGTGACTTTTGTGGAAGGTTCAGCTTCGACCCACTTGGTGAAGTAGTCGACTGCAACTATTAGAAACCGTTTTTGCTTAGGGGTCGGGTAGAAGGGTCCCACGATGTCAATGCCCCATTCTGTAAATGGCCACGGGCTCTGTATAGTAGAGAGGTCGGTCTGGGGTAACCTCGTCACCTTGGCATGCAGCTGGCATTTCAGACACTCTTTCACGAATCCTTCTGCATCTCTTGCCATCGTCGGCCAATAGTACCCCCATCGCATGACCTTTTGAGCTAGCATCCGAGCTCCGATGTGGCTTCCGCATGCCCCCGCATGTACTTCTCTTAGTACGTAGTCTGCTTCCCTTGGTCCAACACACTTTAGGATAGGCTGTAAATATGATTTTCGATAAAGGACTCCTCATTCGATGACGTACTGCGTTGATTTAGCTAGAATTTTTCGAGTTTCAGCTTTGTCCTCAGGCACTTCCCCTCTTTCCAAATATCTCATTAAGGGAGTCATCCAGTTCGGATCGTCCTCTTCGATTGCATTAATTTCTGTTTCTTCTATACTCCGATTCCGAACTTGTTCTACTAGCGTCGAGCTAGATGGGGAGTTCGCCAGTTTGCTTAGCTCATCAGCTCGGGTATTTTGGCTTCGGGGAATGCAAACTATTTTGAAGAACTGGAAAGATTGTTCTAGGAGCTTGACCCTCTCCAGGTACTTTTTCAGCTTCTCACTTTTCACCTCATATTTCCCTAGCACATGGTTGACCACGACTTGGGAATCACAATGGACTTAGACAGCTCGTACCTGAAGGGTTTGGGCGAGACGGAGTCCGGCAATCAGAGCTTCATATTCCGCCTCGTTATTTGTAGTGGAAAATTCGAATCGCAGCGAATATGTTAATTCCTTCTTCTCCGGGCTGATGAGGAGTATGCCGCCTCCACTTCCTTTCTTTCCCGAAGCTCCATCCACGTACATTTCCCAGCAGTCCGGGAGTGTCTTCTCTGGGATTTCTTGGAGTTCGGTTTTGTCTTTGATCTCTTTTGGTTCCTCGAGGTCCTTTCTTTGAGCTTCTACGAGGAAGTCTGTCAAAGCTTGCCCTTTGATAGCTCGGCGGGGACCGAACGATATAGAATGCTCCCCAAGCTCGATTGCCCATTTTGCGATCCTTCCTGAAGCTTCCGGCTTAGTGAGAACTTGCCGAAGTGGTAGATCGGTCAAAACTTGTATTGGGTGAGCTTGGAAGTAGGGTTTTAGGCGCCGAGCTGCATTTATCAGGGCTAGAGCGACCTTCTCGAGAGGCTGATACCTCGTCTCTGGGTCTTTTAGAACTCGGCTGACGTAGTACACCGGTAGCTGCCGATCCCCTTCGTCTCGGACCAACACTGCACTTATTGCTTTCTCCGATGCTGCGAGGTACAGAGAGAGGGGTTCTTCCTTTTGGGGGACTGACAGGGTTGGTAAGTCCCCGAGGTAGCTCGTGCTCTTGTCCCCATCCAAATTTCGGTGCCTTCTTGAGAATTTTGAAGAATGGGAGCTGTTTCTCGGCAGCCTTGGAGAGGAAACGACTTAGCGCGGTTATGCATCCTGTCAACCTATGCACGTCGCGGATAGTTCGGGATACCTTCATCTCTTGCACGGCTCTAACCTTCAGCAGGTTGGCTTTGAGACCTTCTGGCGAGATCCAACACCCTAAGAATTTCCCAGATCGCACGTTGAAAGTGCACTTCTTTGGGTTCAGCTTGAGGTTCTCCTGCCTTAGTATGTCGAGCGTAGTTCGTAGGTCTCTCACTGCTGAAGCCTTTTCTTTACTCTTGACGACAATGTCGTCTACATATACTTCGACAACCTTGCCGATGTGATCTCGGAAGAGGAAATCGACCATTCACTAGTATGTGGCTCCGGCATTCTTTAACCCGAAGGGCATATATTTGAAGGCAAAGACACCGAAGCTTGTTGCAAAAGCTGTCATGATAGCATCTCCTTCATCCATTAGAACCTGATAGTATCCTTTGTAGGGATCGAGAAAGCAGAATACTTCGTGTCCCACTAAGGATTCGATCTTTTCATCGATGTTGGGGAGAGGATAGCAGTCCTTTGGGCAAGCTTTATTGAGGTCGGTGTAATCTACACACATCCTCCATTCTCCTTCTGCTTTCTTTACCACTACTGGATTAGATAGCCAAATTGGGTACTTGACTTCAAACAAAAGTCCTGCTTTCAACCATTGCTGCACCTCGTTGTAGATAACTTGATTTCGTTCAGCAGCAAATGATCGCCGTTTTTGCTTGATCAGGGTTGAGTTCGGGTTAATGTTAAGCTTATGCGTAATGATTTCCGATGACACCCCCGTCATGTCCGTTGGAGACCAGGCGAAGACGTCCTGATATTCCCTAAGGAGCTGGATTACCTGCATGCGAGTCTGAGGTCCCCCTGCAAAGCCGACCTTGACGACTTTCGCTGGATCTGTTTCGGATAAGGGTACCTGATCCGCCGAGGTGTCTGAGATCGACGTCGTTTTTTCCAACTCCTTGGGATACTTTGACTGCTATGCTTGTGGTTGACCTCGGAGAGCAACCTGCATGCACTCCTTGGTCTTTCTCTGGTAACCTCGGACAGTAAGGATTCCAGCCGAGGTCGAGATCTTCAACAGCAAGTGGTAGGGCGAAATGATGGCTCTGACTGCATTTAGCCAATCCCGACCTAGTATGATGTTGTAGGGGGAGTCCGCTTTAACCACGTAGAACTGAATCAGCTTATTGACGCTGGTCAGCGGGCTGCCGATGGCAACATCAAGCGCGATGGTCCCTTCAGATCGCGTCTCATGCTGTGTAAAGCTCTTGAGGGGCAGGGGTGTGGAGTTCACCCGAGCCGGGTCGAGGCCCATCCTATCCAAGCAGTGTTGGAAGATGATGCTCACGCTGGCCCCACCATCGATGAATACACGATGGACCATCTTGTTGGCCACTCCGACCTGTATCACCAGGGCGTCATTGTGTGGTGTAGCTATAGGTACAGGATCATCCTCAGAGAATGTGACTGTTTCTCCCTTCTTGAACCTCTTCTTCGTTTGCTCCTCACTCGATGGGACTGGTGGTCTGCGAGCTTCTGCCTTCAACTTAGTTTTTGTCATGCCTGGGGGTAGTCCGGTGATGGTGGAGACCACTCCATCGTACTGTGGTGCGTCGTACTGAGGGTCATCATCATCCTCGTCTTGATCGACCTTAGCTCGCTTATTGTTTGGGGCACAGCGACCCTGTCCTCCTTTCCGTTTTCCTTTTCTGTTTTTCTTCCCACCGGCTTCATATTTCTTCGCAGCTCCCTCCCCGGGCTAACCTCCCCATTCCGCTCCGCGAGGTCGCGGGCAGCCCTCCGTGTGGTGCCCCCGGTCGTCATGGAAGGAGCAAGGTTTGTTTCTCGTCCCGAGGTTTAGACTCGACATAGGACGTGGTTTAGTAAACCGCTCCTTGTGGAGTGCGAAGATCTCGGCATTCGTTTTCACAAAAGGAGGTCGTTGAGACGGCTTTGGTCCCACCCGAGGTCCAAGCCGGGACTGGATAGATCCTGATCCGAGCCGGGACTGGATAGGTCCTCGTTGAAGGCGCTCGTGAGCACTTCTCCGATCACGATCATTCCGACCTCGATCCCCTTCGCCTCTACTTCTCGGTCTCTTCCTGCTTCAATCGGTCCGCATCTTGGCCATCAGCGAACTGGTATACAATCCTCCACATCTCCTGAGCTGTCTCAGGTTTCTGTTTAGCGAGCTCCTGATTCAGGGACCCAGAGCAACCCCATTTCGGAAGGCCGAGATGAGGAAGACATCGTCGATTTTATCGACTTTCAAGCTTTCCTGCATGAATCTGGAAGCGTACACCCGTATAGATTCTTTGTCCTTTTGCTTCACCGATGTGGAGGTAGGCTGTGTCGGCGAGCCTGAACCTTTGTATGGAATCTTTGCTTAAAGATTTTTTCCAAATAGGTCCAGGACCCCACGCTGCCAGTTGGGAGGCTGTCAAACCAAGCTCGAGCATAATCGATTAGCATCTCGGGTAATAGCTTGCACATGTGTTTCTCTCTAAGGCCCTGGTTGTGCATGCTGTACCTGAAACACATTAAGAAGTTAAGGGGGTCATCTAGCCCATTGTAGGCCGGAATGTTTGGCAATTTGTACACCGTGGGGAGTTTGGTGTCAAGCAGCTCGTCGGTGAACGGGCTGACAAGTCGAGCTGGTTCCTTTTCACGTCGGTGTTGGTTCCTCGGGGGACTGCGACTCTCGCTATAGCTCGGACTTCGGCTCCTTCTGGGGGTCCGAGGTCGCCTTTGGATATGATGTCGCCTGGGACTCCGCTGCGAGCTTGGACTCTGACGTCGAACTGAACCCCACCGGGGGTCGTGCTTCCCCCTTAGCTCTGGTTCCTGCCTCTCGGTGTAGCGAGGAGCTTTAGGTTGAAAATTCCGTGTTGAACTCTCTCTAGCCTCGGGTATTGAGGATTTCCGAGCTGCTGCAAGGAAGCGCTTGAACTTCTCCTTATGTGCCTTAGCGGCGTAGGTGGTGGCAAGGTCGAAGTCTCCGGGGAGATCATGACCCTTCGACTCGGATTCATTCGGTTCTGACTCGTCGTTGATTTCTTCGACGTACCCTTCTGGAGTATCACCCGTTCCAAAGGACTGTCCGTTATGTACCCTCCTATGCCGGTTTTGCGGTGGGTCTCTCTGAGGGATGTCCTCTAGCTCGGGCATCGCTTGTAGGAATTTTCTTCTATCGGGTCATTGTTGTGCCCCTCTTTGGAACCGACTTCCGTTTCTGGCGAATACCCCTCCTTACGGGGTGACTTTCTGCTTCGTTGGTATTCCCCTATTGGTTTTGGGCTTCCCGCATGCTTTGCGATCGCGTTACCATCGTTGATCAGCTACTGCAGGACCATCGATTTTGTTTCCCACAGACGGCGCCAATGATAAATCTAGGGTTTACGAAAGTAGCTAAAAGAAATAATAACACGATGACACAAGGATGTACATGGTTCGATCGATGTGATCTACGTCCACGGGAGAGAATATAGAGAACATTTTTTATGCTTGTGAGTACAATGAGTATTGAATGTCCTTACACCTCTAATCTTGCATCTATTTATAAGCCTTGAATTAAGCCCTAACCCTTCTAGAGTTTGGACTCCTTTTACATATCTCGTTTTTTAATACATGCATATTCGATTCCCATTCATAGTAGAATTCTATCTTCCTCCAAAGTAGGAATTCGTTACTTGGTCTTCAAGGCAGATGTTGACTTTATTTGGGCCGAATTCTGTGGGCCGAGCCTTAATATATAGGCCCAAATTAGCCTTAGGTCGTGCTCGTGATGAGGCCGGTACTATCATCCTACAACAAGCCTCTCCATCGATCCTGTGAAAGGAGGACCGGTGCTGGAGATGGGCTGAATGAAATGTGAGCGGTGATGCGGCACGGGGAAAGTTAGGTTTTGATTTCTGACGTCTCGAATAGAATCTGATTTCTTGAATTCAGTACAAAGGAAAGTATTTATAAGCATTAGAACATATCAAATCCTACTTCGGAAAGGAATCAAAAATCTAAAAGGAAACTAAAAAAATAATTATTAACACATAAAATTGAAATTAATAGCTAAAGCATGTTGACTAAGGTGCCAGAGTTCGTTTCAATTATTTAGGAGTTGGTCTCCTGTGCACCCTGCCTTCAACTTGCTACCGGATCCGGGTTGGGTCTAATTTGACCCGCAATCAACTCGTAGCAATACGGTTATATATAGTAATACTGGAAATGCTTTTAGATTTAATTTTTGTTCTAGTGGTTGAGACAACAACCTACTAACCAAAAGCACGCGGGTTCAATATCCTTTAGGAGCGTCTCTTCTCATAATTAATTTTTTAACATGTTTTTCTACTTTTTTCTTTCTTGTTTTTATTTTTAATTTTAATAAATAAAGCCTCTCATCATAATTAATTTCTTTCTTGTTTTTATTTTTAATTTTAATAAATAAAGCCTCTCATCATAATTAATTTTTTTAGCTTGCTTTTATTCATTTATCTTTCTTGTTTTTATTTTTAATTTTAATAAATAAAGCCTCTCTTCATAATTATTTTTTTTAACTTGTTTTTCTTCATTTTTTTCTTTCTTTTTTTATTTTTAATTTTAGTTTGGAGTAATTGTTGGGAAAATTAATAGAGTTTTGATTTGATTCCAAAACCCAATTGTTCTCCAACCGAATAGATGATTGCATCAACCTAAGTAGAGTTTTCCAGCTCGCCTGTTTGAGCTCTAGATTTTCTAAGTTTACATGTTCATAAAGCGGAAGACAGCAGGAGCTCAAGACAAATAAGAAGATCCAAACTCGTGTTTACAAGCAGAGTCAATTATCACCGAGTTTTCCACCGAGCCGAGTTCAAAATGTAGAAAGGTGATCAAGCTGAAGATAAATCGAGCTGAGTTCAAGACAGCTGGTCCAGCTGTACAGAACAAAGGGAACTAACTCTGAAGACGTCACTTCGAGTCAGTTTACCCAATCTAGCTCTAATTTCAAAAACCAGCTCCAAAGGCAGAGATCCCGGTGTCAGAGGAAGTCAATATACCTCGACCAATGAGGGATTGCCAAATCAGCATCCTAGACTTCAGAACCTAGGATGTAACACTAATGAAGACAAAAGTAAACGTCCAACGGCAGATTTCGAATTTAAGAAGATTAGGTAAGATTCAAACGGCTCCTCCAACGGCTAGTCTTGAATCTCTACCTATATAAACTCGTCTTCAACCTCAGGATCAGATACGAAAAACTATCTACAAGCTTTCATTCTCTGAAATTATCAAGCCTTCAAAAGCTTACAAGCAGTTCTAAATAGTTCAAAGAACACTTTATCTTAAAGTGTTTCTAGTCCAACCGACTCGCTTTTCGTCCGATTCCTAGGCGTAGAATCATTGTATATCTTAAGCCTAGATTTCGAACGAGTTCATCTAACTCTAAGTTCTTTATCGTAAGAACTCGTTCATAGTTGAAACCCCAAACCAAACCCCTCTCTACCCATAAAGGTTAGGTCAAGGTTACGTTTGCTTGAAGCGCGAAATTCAAGTGGTTGTAAGGTTTTGTCAGTTTCCGTAAACTGAAAGGTTAGGCTTGACAAGGCTCGTAACCGTTGGAACGCAGCTCGGGTTAGAGTTGTGAAGTTGCTTGGTACTTGGAAACCAAGTGGTAGTGAATTACTGCTGAATCTGGTCGTGGACGTAGAAGGTGTTACTCCGAACCACGTAAAATCTCGTGTTATTTACTTTCTCATTATTTTCAAATATTGTACTAATTCCATTTGCATATTGCATCTTTATCAAATCTGCATACTCACCGTTTCTCCAAACAAGCTTGTGTTTTGTTTTATAAACTTGCACAACTTGACTAAGTCGAAAACGTAAAGAATATTTTCAAGCCGAGTTTTTCTAAGCAATCGAGCTATGTTTTAAAACCACCACTTTCCGCACCGCCACCGAGTTATTAGCCCAAATTCGGCCTTCCTCACTCGGATTCATAACCGAGCTCACAAACTCGTTTTTAAACTTGAAAAGTTTTTAGAAATCTATCTTTGGTGTATTCACCCCCCTCTACACCAAATACCCAAATTCAGGAGCATCAATTGGTATCGAGCAAAGGTTCAAAAAGACCGTTGTTTCGAATCAAGAGATTTGTCTTGAAAATCCGTCGCTGGTCAATCGAACGTATCCTCTTTTGAAAAAAACTCATATTATTTCATACCGTGCATATCTCCATGGATTCTTATCTTAACAAGTGAACCTTCCCACCTTCTCGGTCGACGATTATGCAATCCGGAAGTTCGATTAAAAAGCTTTCTTTGTGTTCATCATGACATGATGTGGGACGTCATCACAGACGGACCCATCATCATTTACAAACAAGGAAACGAGCTTGTTCCAACTCAAGATGGTGGACAACCAACGTATCAGCTTATTCCCAAGCCAAAGAATGAACATACCTCAGAAGAAAAGAAGCAAGCTGGATTAGACAGCTTCGCGAGGAACACCATCTCGTCAACAGTCTCCAACGCCTACCTCAGCGAGATCATCAACTGCAATACCGCAAAGGAGATGTGGGAAACCCTAGCCAAGCTATGCGAAGGGTCGGAGGAGAGAAAAGAAAATAAATTCACAATCACCTGCCAGAAGTTTGATAACTTCAAGTTTGCTCTTTGTCAACGAGTCCATCGAAGGGATGGAACTCGCATTCTCAAATATCGTGGTAGAAATTGAAACCATCGAATCGGGAAATACACCCGCCGTGAAAAGAACCTAAAAGTCCTTTCGCCGCTCACAATGAATGGAACACATACAAGGTGGTACACCAAAGTCGAAGTGACTTGGGTGATCTTTCAACTGAAAGATTATTCTCCCTGCTCAAAGCCAACGAATACAACTTGAAGAGTACCATGAAAGAATCTTGAAGCAATCAAAATGATGAAGAGCTGACACCTGCATCAAAGGAAATTGCGTTCAGAGCTAACTCTGAAAAATCCACATACATGCAGTCAGCTGAGTCATCAAAGAAGGACAAGAAGGACATGAGCAAGGAAGAGCTACTTGAAGAGATAGCCATGCTGGTCAAAAACTACAACAGACTCAACACCAGCAAGGGCAAGTACAAGAAGTTCGCAAGAACTTACAGAGACAAGTACGCAGCAGCTGATGAGGAGTCAACTGACAAACGAACAGACGAAGGATGCTTCAACTGCAAAGAACCGGGACACTACAGGCTAGACTGTCCTAAGCTATCCAAGAAAGATAAAGACCAACTGAAAGCTAAGGCAGCTGACAGAAGGAGAGCCTACATCGCCGACGAGGAGTCGGAGTGCAACAAAATAGAGGATAACATGCCATTTTCAGACTCAGAAGAAGAAGCACTGATGGCTCATGATGAACCTGAATGGGATACATGCTTCATGGGACAGACAGACGGAATCGATGAAGATGAGGTAATGTCAAGAACTCAAAATCTATCTAACCTCTCACCATCACACGAACACTCTACACATGTGCTCTTTAATTAGGGCTACCTGATTGGAGTTTAGTAGAGAAGGTTATGAACGATTCCAAGGAGCTTCAAGAGATCCTTGACATCATAATGTGTGAGAATGCCGAGCTGAAGGTGGAACTGGAAAAGAAAAAGGTATCAGAAGCAGCTGATACAACACAGCTCCAAGAGGAAGTTATTTCACTAAAAGACAAAATAGTGAAACAAGATCAGCTGATGAAAGACTTCTACTACGAAAAGAAACAGCTGATGGAAGAATTGGAAAAGGCCACAGCTGAATCAGAAAAGAAGTCAGCTGAGATTATAGAGCTGAAAAGTTCCGAAGAGATACTATCTAAGAAGATGGTAGCTCTCATCAAAGCTGTTCGCCTTTTTAATTATGCAAATATTAACCGCAAGTGTACGGTGTATATGTAGAAAATGGCAAGCAAGGTCGTATCCACGGAGACTAATTTTTAACACTTATGAATACTATTACTATATCGTTCTAACCTATTTAGACTAATCGATCTTTGAGGGACAATTACTAAATTAAACGAACAAACAATTTAAATTCAATTAGATAAAAACTAAATATAATAATTAAATGAGAGAAGTACTCGAGAAGGAAGCTATCCTAGGGATCAAACTTAGGTGGATTCATAATTAGACTTCAAATAATTTAACCAATTCTAGACGAAGTTTAACTTATTTAAGGCGATCTCGATTTCACTTTAGCCTCCTCTCGCACGACTAAAGTCGTGGATTATAAGCCAATTATGTCGTCTCCGATCACTAAGTTAGCCTACAACTCCTAACGGCTCCTAGGATCAAAAGCCCTCACTCCTAATCTCAACCTCTCTCGTTTGTTGAAAAGACGTGCCTTGGGTGCCTATTCTAGCATTAAAACTCATCTCTCGATTCTTGATTCAACGCCAATTAAAAATGCCCAAAAGATGGCCAATCATTCAAGCACAAATTCAAATCAAGCACACAAGGAAATAGGAAAGAACTCATCCATAAATTGGTCAAATCAAAATCCATCCATTACAAACCCACTAGTTTAATCCCTAGAATATGGAAATTTAGCCAAGCATCTTCATGTAAAACAAAAATCCCAAATCAAAAGATATCATACTCAAAGATACAAGAGAGATAAGATATAAGTGACAAATCCTATTTTCTTTGGTAATCTTCAAGCTTTAATCCTTGATTCCTCCTTCTTCAAGCTTCCACCTTCAAGCTTCCATGGTGGAATGTGAAGTGTGTGAAAATAGGTGTAGTGTGTGTGGGTAGTGGGAGGATGACGGATTACTAGGGCTGTGTGCCAAAATTACCTATTTATATGTTTAGGATGTGGGAGAAAAGTGCTATGGAATAAAAATCCGAAACGGGATGAAAGATGAAGCAAAAACGTGTTTTGAAGCGGAGTTCTGCTGGTGCGCGCGCGCGGTCGCACTCCCTTGGTCGCGCGGCCAAGAAGGAAATTCCTTCTTCCGCGCGCGGTTTGCACCCCGGCGGATCCTCCCGCGCCCGTATCCCGCGCGCCGGAGAAGGAGAAATGTGAAGACGGGCGCGGCCGCGCGCTGAGGTGGCTCCCGGCTGCGCACTTTTTTTGTTTCGGCCCGTTCTCCCTCGTCCGGACTCCGAATCGACCTCCGTTTTTTCCCACGTTCTCGTATCGAGCTCATCTTTCTCATTCCAAGCTCCTTTCACTCTAATTCCACATCCATTTTCCTGCAATTATTTCAAAACAAGAAAGCAAGCGTAAAAACCGACAAAACATGGTTTAACTTTGGGAAAAAGGTTAAACGACATAATTTTTCACTAACAATTGGCATCGAAAGCACCCAAAACATCGTGAAATATCCATGTTTGTCAACCCCCCAAACTTAAACCATTGTTTGTCCCCAAACAACAAAAAGAAAAGAAAAGAAAAACAAACATGGAAGGGCAAATTGATGACATTGGAAGGGCCTCAGAAATTATTCTTTTCAACACAAAGTTGCAAATGCATTTCTCAATCAAAATTGAACATGTTACAACAAAGTCAAACATTTAACCTCTTAGGGATTTCAGATTCTCACACAAAGACTTAAAATGAAGCACTCAACGCTCAAGTGTATAAATGGGACGTGTTTTCACTCAATTTGATGACATGCATAAGTTCTACCATAGGCTTGCCATTCGTCTAGCCTATCTATTGCTCAATGTGCTCTAAGATAAAGATCAAAAAGGGCTTTCACAAGGTTGTAATGAGGCTCTTTGGTGGGTGAGTGAGAGTTTTAGGCAAAGTGACTTCCCATGTGATTTAACAACTTCAACAATCGACAACCACAATTTCCCTATTTTGCACAACACTCCACTTACTTTTCATTGAAGTACCTTCATTGCCGTTCTCGCTGAGCTTTCAAAGTGTCCACCACTTAGTGAAGAGTGACATTGCTTCATGATCGGCTCCCATTCTTCTTGAGGCACGCACCGTCGGATAACCATGTCGGCGCATCTTCTATATAAGTAGGGCTCCTCCCAAAAATAGAATTTCACGTCGTGGTAGAACTTTTTCCTTTGGTACAAGGGCAAGCTCGGATGGCGGGGAACATTGGCAACAAGATAATTTACAAAGTCCGCATACCAAGGAACATGTGCTTGCACTTGGAAGAGTTGTTCATCCGGAAAGCTCTCATTAATTGGGACTCCAAGCTCCTCCCCTTCAACCGGAATTTCAATTCTTGAAAGGTGGTCAGCTACCACATTTTCACATCCCTTTCGATCCCGAATTTCAATATCAAATTCTTGAAGGAGTAGAATCCACCGGATTAGTCTTGGCTTTGGCATCTTTCTTGTCAAAGAGATAACGGATGGCGGCATGATCGGTGTGAACTATTGATTTGGTTCCAATCAAATAAGACCGGAACTTATCAAAGGCATACACCACCGCTAGCATTTCCTTTTCGGTGGTGGTATAGTCGGCTTGGGCTTTGTCGAGGGTTCTACTAGCATAGTAGATCACCCGGAAGATTTTATCTCGTTTTTGACCCAAGACGGCCCCGACGGCTCTATCACTTGCATTGCACATGAGCTCAAATGGTTGAGACCAATCCGAGATATCAAAACGGGAGCAATCACAAGTGCCTTCTTCAAATGCTCAAAAGCCTTCAAGCATTCTTCATTAAAATCAAAGATAGTATCTTTTTCAAGCAAATGGCACAAGGGCTTAGAAATCTTGGAGAAGTCCTTGATGTATCGTCTATAGAAACCGGCGTGACCAAGGAAACTTCTAACGGCCTTCTCATTGGACGGAGGTGGCAACTTCTCAATGGCTACAACCTTGGCTCTATCCACTTCCAATCCGGCACTAGAAACCTTGTGCCCGAGTACCACACCTTCTCTCACCATGAAGTGGCATTTCTCTCAATTCAACACTAGGTTGGTTTCTTCACACCTTTTCAAGACCAATGAGAGATTATGTAGGCAATGATCAAAAGAATTCCCAAATACGGAGAAGTCATCCATAAAAACCTCCATAACCTTTTCAATCAACCCGTCAAAGATAGCCATCATACACCTTTGGAAAGTGGCGGGAGCATTGCACAATCCAAATGACATGAACCGGAAAGCAAAGATTCCATACGGGCATGTGAAAGCGGTTTTTTCTTGATCTTCGGGTGCAATCATGATTTGGTTATACCCCGAGTAGCCACTCAAGGTAAGCAATAAAAC
Source organism: Agastache rugosa (assembly GCA_031470985.1). Lineage (NCBI taxonomy): Eukaryota > Viridiplantae > Streptophyta > Magnoliopsida > Lamiales > Lamiaceae > Agastache > Agastache rugosa. The sequence goes on from CM062607.1 coordinate 12,900,311, forward strand.
TCAAATCCGACAAGCCTATCCAAAATTTGATCAATAAACGGGAGGGAGAAATGATCCTTGCGGGTGGCGG